>OX421396.1:15325573-17725573 GCA_949126875.1 Lochmaea capreae
TACGTGGAGGAGATGCGATTGGCTGACTAATAAATCAGTTGAATTGACTAATATAAAATATATACACTTACTTTGGATTTACTTCTAATCTGGGCTGTAAAATGGCGTACCGTCTATCTTCCGAGAGGTTGTGACTTTGTGTTCTAATAAAATGTCTAGCAGCTGCCATTTCTTCTACGGTAATAACGCATGGATGATTATCTAAACGTGTAGTACCATTTACTGCTGTTACTTTATCTCCTAATTTTTCTTTGATCCATTTGGAGAGATCAGTTATTTCACTACGTTTTAAACTGTCATCACCTAAAAATTATTTTATAAATATATTTTATTGTGAAAACTGCTCTATCCATTTCATTCCAAGATAAAAACGGCATAAGTATTTTTCAACTTTTTGAACATTTAATACAATAATTAGTATTAACAAGTGAAAATAAAATGTACTACTTAGTCACACAATGATTTGACCACTATGTAGGTTTGTGACAATAAAATGTATGTATATAGCCATAGGCGTGCGCAGACTGTTTTATTAGGGGGGAGGGCATTGATTCATTTGAGTATGCCTATTAAAAATGATAATTAAGCAATAACGCTGCCTTTTCTATAACGCAAAAGTCCATTGCAGGCTCATCGGCTAAATAAAAACATGTCATTGCCCCATTTCTAATTAAAAGATTTAGTAATTACGCAATTATAAGTAATAGAACAAAATATATTGAGCCATTGCTTCGGATAACACTTTAACTCGTCTATTACATTGTAATAATTCACATTCGCCGTTTTCTCTTGTTCAATGAATAAAAAGAGAAGTGAATCGAGTCTCTGTTGTGACACATGGTACTCCTCAGTTTTGATTCAACTTGAACCATTTTTGAGAACGAACGTTCACAAGAGCAATTAGTAACTGGTATGACAGCAATCATTTTTAAAAGCTAGTGTATATTTTGTAGTTGTCTGAGGAAAGGATCCAAGCCATCCAATCAAGATTAACACATTTAGGAATAGAATTATCAAATTATTACACTCAGTTCGGCAAGCAATTCTACTTTTTTTTATTTTAAATTTATTATCAATTGAAGTGAAATTGAAGTGAACGTTAAAATTTAAAAACTATAGAATGTTTGTTAATGGATGGGTATTTTGAGGAATTGGGGTGGACCGATTAGGGTGGGCCATGGCACGCCATCATCTTTTAAATAAGTAGTCATGCATGCATTCTAAAGATAATGCGATGCACCTTTAACAAGTTCATGAATATGTGTAATAAAAAATAAAACAAAAATAAAAGATGAGGCAAAACTTATTCTACGAAACAAATAACGAGAAGTGACGTCATAGTAAAAGTTCTCGTGGAGGTAAACGTTTCTGCAATGCTAAGGAGCATTAACAACGCACCTTCCAAATAATACAACAACTGACAAGAAGCGTTTCTGCGAAAGCCATCTTTTAAATAAGTAGTCATACGATCTCGTGTAGGCCTCTTCTTTAATATGGTCTTTAAATGATCTATTTCACGTCTGTATGGTCAACGAAAAGTACAGAAATAGTTACTGATGGAATTTGAAAAAACACCACTATATGCTAAAACACTTTTTCTCAGTGTGTGATTCGTGTAAAGCTGTGAGCATTTATTAATTTTATTATGGCCTAAGATAAGAATACACCAGCATAACAAGAAGCGAAGCGAATCCTTTCTTTGTATGCGCTTGTTTGAAAGGAGCCATTTTTATATTAAGATACCTGTCATACTTCACTTTGTCGACCAATGGACTGCCTAAGCTCTGACGTCACACCAGAAGGCTCCTCCTATTAACTTTTCCAAACAAATCGATAACGCGAGTAAAACGTCATAAGAGATTTTTAATTTGTGGTTTGCTATTAATAATATATAGTTATGAATAAGAGGGATCGTTGTTAGAAATAAGTAAAAAAAAACAGTTGGAGACTTTTAGGTAAAGTTTGCAAAGCGTTTTTAAAAGTGTAAACATAGTTGAGGTTAGGTGTTTTGTAAATTTTATTGACAAAATAACGGAAATTCTTTTCCAGATTTACACTTAGTTTCAAAAACTTCAATTAATTACTTTTTATGTATTTCTGATACCGATCTATTTATAACTAAATCAACAGCAAACGACAAATTAAAAATTTCTTGATAATTTACACGAGCTTTCAGTTTGTTTGGAAAAGTTTTTATAACCACGCCTCCTATGATGTCAGGCTTAGGCAGTCCATTATATCTCCGATATTGAAAAATTTGATCATTTTCTCAGTGTATTTACTAAGTTATCTGTCAACGTTGGTCTCTCAAGGTCATACATTTTTGTTACCAAAATATCAAACAGGTTGCATCGGGCTGGTGTATTCTTTGTTATGGCTCTCAGTGTATGCCAGAGTTAGCTGTCATGTTCAAGGTTATTTATTTTTGTCCCTCCAACGTCAAAGGATGTTCACCAGGCTTCACACCTTGTTGTGTAATATCTTTGACCTTAATATTTTGTTTTTATACTTCTCGATTATATCTATGTTGCTCTTATGCTAGCACAATCCCACAACTGCAGGATGCCATATGTCCATATACGGGCTTGATAATTTGTTTGTAGAGGATTATCCTTTGTTGCAGGTGGGCAGACTGGGATTTTTTCCAATGGTGTGTAGTTGAGAGTAGAATTAATTTTCACCGTTTTACAATTTGTCGGCGAGATAAAGAAATCTAAAAGTAGAAGCGGAACCTGTGAAATTTACAGTCCACTTGGAGTAACCCTTCTTGTAAATTTTGCATAGACCAATCGGAAGCTACATTGCACCAATGAGAATCAATTGTTCGCTTGTGATTTATGGCTTGTTTATCTTTTCGGCTTTTTAATCCTCAAAGGGACCTTTGCCGCATACTGTTATTATAACGTGAAACAGTGCAAACTAATTCTACTCTCAACCATACTTCGGACCAAGTTGCCAGCCCACAAAAATTTATATTTTTCTACCAACGGGGAAAGGAAAATAACGAATTTGTCATGTAAAAATGTTCGTATTATTTATAAATATCCGCCTCGGCTCTTCAAATTGGGTAATTTGATGCAAATATCGACATTTGTAATGGCCATGTATGATAGGCTTAAAGTTGTGTTGGAGCATCTGATTTCATCTCAATTGCGAGATTACCTTTTATCCAATGACGATATTGATTGGTAGCTATTATTAAAGGAGCACTAGCATAAATTTCAACCAATCGGACATCACCTTGACAAATATCGATAGTTGGATGCAATTACCTATTTTAAAGAGCCGGAGGTCCAGTTTACATATATTTATAAACAACGCGAACCTGAACATGACAAATTTGTTTTGAAATTTCCCTTCCCAAGTGATAGAAAATTCTAAATTTTTTGGGTTGGCAACTTGGACCGAAGTCCCCCTATAACATTATTGACATGACCTTTACATATATCGAAATGTTTGGGTTGCCAGCTTGGACATTGGTAAATATATTTGTCTAGGTTGCGTTCCGAATGAAGGTCCCTTTAAAATTTAGGCCGTAAGGTTGGCTAAAGTTGGTCGAAATTGCATATTATGGCGACCAAGTAAACAATGATCATCGGAATCTGATTCACTAGAAGATGACACAAACTCTTCCAGTACTACATTAATCATTTCATTCTGTGGATCCGTTATCTTTTTTTATAAAAATCAATTAAATTAGGAAACTGCTCACTAAGTACTATTTCATCAGTTTTGTAACTGTCAGTAACTGTTGTTTACATGGCCATATAGGCCAGTCGGTAGGGGAAATTTGAGACCAATAGTACAAGTAATTAGTAATACGGCTGATTTTTTTTTATAAGTACCTTAAAGTATGTGGATTAATATAAAAAAAAGTTTACCAGTCTATCGATTTCCCAAATTAAAAAAAAAATCAAAAAACTTTCTTTTTTTTCGAAATTCTTTAATATTTCGCGCTGGGAGGAAGGTAGAGAAAAATAAAAAACACCACCGTGTAGGGGAAGTGTTTTTCAATAAAAAAGGTCTGTTGCGTTCTTTTCGTCCGAGCAATGGTTTGTCCGGAAAAAATTCGGTAAACTAAGTATGTGTTCTGCATCCGCGCGACTCTGCTGCACTGCGAAAACCTACTTTCTAAATCGCGAAAAAAAAAATATTTATACAGATTTTTTTTTTAATTCTTGGTAAGAGTCAAGGTTGTAAATAATAAATAAAAGGAACTATTAAATTAATTTTTACATATTTTTATTGGAGAAAGGTATGCAAAAAATTATATCTTAAAATTATAAATTAATCATCTGCATCTTGTGCATTATTATACCTACCTGTTTTCATTTAAAAAATACTTTATACCTGGATACTTTTATACCTTTTCACTATATACATTCTGTTCGTTGAATATTCATCTTTATATTACAGGATTATTAAATTTTATTTTGAAAAAATAAAAAAGGTTCCTACTCGAATCTATAAAAATTGCTATTTTCGTTTACAATACAAAAAATCACTGAATCCAAAAATGTATGTAAATTAATTAATTTTGTGATTATATATTCTTGATCTTAGAAGTTTCCCCAACATTTCTAGGCAAACCCCCATTAAAATTACTTTAGTTTTATTAAAGTTACAGTACTTATAATATATATATTTTCTTGTAAATTCAAGATTCCTAAAATTTACAAGATAATGAAAAGTGTCGTATTTCGTAATTAGGAAAAATTACTTATCCGTAAATTTAATTTATGAAAGATACCTCCTAAATAACAGTTTCCACCGTTCAAAAAATTGTTTCAATTCCTCCTTATTATATAATATATTTTTTATTGAGATACTTGGTTTTTGATTAAAATATATATATATATATATATTTGTATGAGTAATTTGCTAAATGATTATGTGCTATGACAAAAAAAAATGCCATCTTAAAGCTGACACTTCCCTCTTCAGATCGCCCTATTACAATTATTTATATATTACATTATAACTGCACAATAGTTTATAATGTACTCCGCCGCGCTTCAGAAAATAGGTTTTCTGCTGTGTGGCAGAGTCACGCGGATGCGGAATACATACTTAGGCGCCTTCCTCACATAACAGTACGGTATCGGTGCAGCATCTGTATGCGGTATACCGATAGTAAACTTTGTCGGCCAGATCTCCTCACTTATCGGTTTACTGTCCGTAAGTTGTCTGCATGCTTTCGGTGCAAACATTCAGATGCGTTTGTGCCGTCATCGTGAAATGATGTCATCGGATGAAGATGTCATTGCGTGTTACATGTACTTACGATTGCGTAGAAGAAGAAAGAAGTATTGGGTACACCCGTATATTGCCAAAAATATTTCATGCAGACTTTTCATTGCGGCACAACAACTTTCGCAAGATGATGTGAAATTCCGAGCGATGTATAAAATGTCAAAACAAAGTTATCGTGAACTCCTGTCTCTTATTGCACCCCACATTACGAAACAAAATACTACATATAGAGAATGTGTTAGTGCCGAAGAGAGATTACTCATTACTTTGAGGTAAGAACCTGTACATTTATTTAAATGAGTGCTTTGCAATACACTGCTGGACGTACAGTTTGCGATACATCAAGTCATCTATTTTGATAGCTGTCACGCTCTTACGTCAATACAGTAAAGGTTAGTTTCCCTGATAAAGTAGATGAGTCGCACACTGTACGTCTCACCAATAGTGCTCCAATCGTTCAGGATTGTTGGTCCATCTTGAGGGAGGCACCCACTTCTATTCTATTCTATTAATGTTGGGGTGTCGATACACTGCGACCTATAAGATCTATTGTGCCCCCTTCTGCTGCCCAATCGTTGAGGATGTCTCAGCGATTAGAGCAGTTCCTCCATTCCTATTGCTTTCAAAAAGTTCAGGATGTCGGTAGGCTTCAGGTTGGGTAGATCTCCCTCTTCTATTTGATATTCTCCGAGGTATCGTGCCCTTGGATTATGCAGGGTACCCACTTTCATCTGCATCTGTCTGATGTAAAATCCCTCACAAAGGCATAAATATGTATAAATCATCAAAAACCAATATAATTTTTTATTTATTAATAAAGTTTTTATTAATGAAATACAGAAAAGTTAACAGCTTCATCCTCATTTTGGTAACCTGGCGTAGAGTGAGACTGGTAGTTCATGGCTTCATCTGCATTTTGATAACCTTGTGTAGAGTGAGACTGGTAGTTCATGGCTTCATCTGCATTTTGATAACCTTGTGTAGAGTGAGACTGGTAGTTCATGGCTTCATCTGCATTTTGATAGCCTGTCAAAGAGTTAGACTGGTAGTTCATTACCGGCGGAGATGCTGCTGGTGCTGGAGTACCAACTGATGATATTGGAGAAAATAGAGAATTGTCCATTGAAGAACTACCAGTGGAGTTTCTTGAAGGTCCTGATATCGGTGCTGTCTTAATGTCATCTATAAGTTGTAATACTTTAATTTTGAAAGATCGGATTTGTTGGGCATTCATATCGGCAAACTCTGGTAGTAAACTGAGGAAGTAATGGTTCATTTGTTTTTCGGTTTTGTTTAATAAAATTTCGTCAGTCTTGTCGATTTTGTTATTTAAAAACTTAACCATTGCAGCGTCTACTGCTGCTGCAGATGTTGCCTTGGGGCGAACTCGGGGCATAGGTGTAGAAGAAGAAGAAGCCGTAGATTGGACTTGTGAATCAGATAACTGGTGTTGATCTGATGAATCAGTAGGGCCCTCGTCTGTTACTTGTTCTTCAGGTTCTGCCTCGGTATTATCTGCCGGTTCTGTATCTGGCACCGTGTTTTCTACTGGATTTGGTGGTATGTTTCCACGATTAGGAATTCTATTAACTGGTTTAACGTAGGGTAAAATGAACGTTAAATGTTCAGCCAAATAATAAGGCTTTTTGGTTTTTGAGCCGCTTGGAGGTGGTTTGGTACTTCTGATGAAAGTGGACCTGATATTGCGCCATTTTTCCTTGCATTCAGCAACTGAAACAAACAGAACATATAAATTAAACTGATGACTTTTTTTATTTTGCAGATATTTAGCTACCGGAAGTACATTTACGGCATTGGCATTATATTTTGCACTATATCTGACATAATAGCTGAAACGACTGACGTGATTTGGTCAACATTAAAGACAGAGTACATGGCAATTCCAACCACAGAAAAATGGAAAGATATTTCTAATCGTTTTTATGAACTTTGGAATGTCCCTAATTGCTTAGGGGCTATGGATGGCAAGCACATCAGAATTCAAAAATTGCCGAATACTGGATCCACAAATTATAACTATAAAGGCTATCATTCGATCGTCCTATTAGCAATATGTAATGCTGATGGATTGTTTACTATGATTGACACAGGGTATGCTGGGCGAAATAGTGATGGCGGAATTTTTCAAGCTTCGGCTTTGAGCTACTGGATGGAAACAGTTGGTTTAAATATGCCTATATCTTCTGCACTTCCACATGATGATACACAACAGCAAGTGCCATATTTCTTTGTTGCCGACAATGCTTTCCCTTTGAAACGCAATATAATGCGGCCTTACCCCATGATAGGTATAAACAATATTAAAAGAATCTACAACTACAGAATGTCGAGAGCACGCAAAACAATAGAGTGTACATTCGGAATGATGACTCAAAAGTTTCAAGTACTTCTAACGCCAATTCGGTGTACAAATTACACTACAGTGAACAACATAATTAAATCTGTATGTGTCCTACACAATTTTATACGATTACGAGATGGAGCGCCATATTCTGCCACAGATAATGAGGGTACTCACATCCAGAATCGAGATTTTAACATTGAAAGAGACGAAATTCCCATTAATGCTAGATCAGCCGGGTCAACAGTCCGAAAATACTTAACTAATTACTTTGTTTTACCTAGGGCAGCGCTTCCGTGGCAATACACTCATTGTATTTAATTGAAACTACATACATAATTACTGTCTATGCATACTTTGTAATTAATAAGAAGAGTACTATAAAATAATATTATGTGAGTTTGAGTGTATGTGTGAGTGATACATAATAAATAACACGTACTTACCAGTCAATTTTGTTTCATTGCTAATTTCTGTCCACGCTTTTTCCGTCAGGTCGTTCCTCGAATATTCCGGTAACTTGTAGTTATATAAAAGTGGATATTTTTCTACTTCAGCCACCAATTTAATACACGTGGCTTTTTCATTTGCCATTTTCAATACACTCGTATGGTAGACTCCGTACGATTCACACAAGTTTCGCGCTCGGTATCCTCGGATCTTACTGGAAAGCCGTACTGCAATGCAGTATGCTGAACATATACCGCCCCGCTCCCGCGCAGCCCTCGCCACGCCCACGCCAGTCAGAAAGCGTGTATGCAAATATAGGCGCTCGGTAACGAAGCGGTAACAATTTTACTGCATGTAATTTACTGCACCGATACCGTACTGTTATGTGAGGAAGGGGCCTTAGTTTACAGAGTTTTTCCCGGCCAAACCATTGCTCGGTCGAAAAAAATGCAAGAGACCTTGCAAAACACTTCCCCTTTCGGTGGTGTTTTTTATTTTTCTCTACCTTCCTCCCAGCGCGAAATATTAAAGAATTTCGAAAAAAAAAGTTTTCTGATTTTTTTTCAATTTGGGAAATCGATAAACTGGTAAACTTTTTTTTATATTAATCTACATACTTTAAGGTACTTATAAAAAAAATCAGCCGTATTGCTAATTACTTGTAGTTGTATCGATTGGCCTAATATGCAATTTTGACAAACTGCAGCCAACCTTACGGCTAAATTTTAAAGGGACCTTCATTCTGAACGCAAGCTTAAACTAGATATTTAGTTTTTCTTTTTTTGACTAAAGCTCTCCAAGCGAAGCTTGGCGTCCAATTAAAAAATAATGTTAAACTAAATTCATTACTTTGTTACAATAAATTAAAAAAACCCACATATTGTTAATAACAAACAAGTTAAATACATATAGTGGAACAGTTTGTTTATCTGCGTTTACACGTAACACAAACTAGCCACATTAATTTAGATTTCCTTTTGTAAGGACTCTCGGTGGGGCTCCTACATGGTTTCAATGATATTTTTACCCAGATGTCTTTTGATTAAATAGTATTTCCTTTTTATTCTCATACTTCCGAATCAACTCGATGTTTTATGCACATGGTTTTAGTTTTATTTTCACTTTATGTATTTTATTTATGTTTGGGTATTTACCTAAATTTGTAAGGTCACTAGCTTCTTTATCTTCTCTCATATCTTTTTCAACAGAAACGAGTTTGTAACCTTTAAATTGTTGAAGTTGCATTAATACCAATTCATCATAAGGTTCGTAACAAAACAGAACTTCTTGCTTCTTTGTTTTAAGAGATTCATAATAGGGAGAACTTTCAGCTAATGTTCGGCTAAAAAATAAATAAGAATGTAGAACTTTATGTTGATCAACTCATCATGGTACAGTTTGCGTAATGTAGTGTAAACTTTAGAATGCATATTGAAATTTATTGTCTAGTTTTTGCGATTGTCTTGAAATTTTAACTAGAGACACTGCTATGACCTAAAAATAAATTGAGCTACTAATCAGATTGCAGATGATATACAGATTTCCTATAAGTAAAAAAGAATTCTAGACTACTAAATATAAAAAAAATTAAAAGCGTTTCACATTTTCAAAATATCGGTTAAATTATACAAGGATTAGGTCTTCAAATATTTGCAATTGAAGCCCGTAGAGTTTAGTTCATTAGGAAATGTTTTTCAAGAAGGGGTACGGTGAATGAAAAGTATTATTCCTTCCCCTTCTTGAAAAACTAATATGTCAAACTAATTAACTACTAATAAATTATATTTATTTATAAGACTTAGGCCCGGTTGTACATTTGAAGCTTAAAATTGAGCTCAACTGAGCTGGGCTTAAAATATAAGCTTAGCTCAACCCTAAACCTGCTGTATACAAACATGGTTCAGTAGCAGCTCTACTAAACCTATATTTGCAAGTGTTGGTAGAACTTATTTCGAACTGACGCATGCGTATGAAGTAAATTGGTCAAAATATGTTTGTCAAATAAAGATGTCTCCTAACTAATTTGGCATTTGGGGAGATTGTTCGCTATTAGTTTTGCAAGAAATTTCCTCTGATATACAATCTGTCACAAAGCGAACGGTTTCTTTAGAAAGACGAAATCTTTGAATAAACTCATGATCCCTCCAACTTTCAAAGTTATTTATACGCTCTCTATACACCCGAGGTCTTCTCGGGTGTTGTACGATTTCAATAAGTTCCAAAAAATCCTGATCCTCGGTTAAAATATCCATATTTAACTTTGATAAACTTAATTTGAAAATAAATTAAGTACAGGTTATATTTGCATACACTTTATTTACATTTAAGCCACGGAACATGATAAAAATTGATGTTCCGTGCTTAAGCTTACATTAAACCTGCCCTCTTGAAGGTTTTACCAAGCTTAAGGTTTAAATCAAGCTCAACCGTAAGCTTACTTTGTACAACAGCAATCTGACGCTGAACCTGAGTTCACACTTGAGCCTTCACTAAACTACATTTGTACAACCGGGCCTTATACTGGTCGTTCAGCAAATATTTATAATGAAAACAAACCTGGTTGAAATAACCTACTTCTTTAAACATCTAAACACAACACAAGTCACGGCGCCACTGGCGGGAATAAATTATGTTATAAAAATGTTAACGAATTTAACTACAAAATTTCATAAAATATAATTACCTCGGAGCAGCTAAATAATATATAGTCCTTTTATCTGCAGCTCTTGCTAAATAGTCATTCAAAGTTATCTTTTTGTTAGGTTGTTCATGGGATGATTCAAATAGTAATAAATTTGCTGCACTTTCCTGTAATAAAATGAAACAATACTTTTTCCACCAAATGCATGCATCTGCTTAATTAATATATACAATAAGGAATAATGTTATTCATTGAAAGTACTACAAGGAGTATTCATAAGAAAGTTTGTGATATCTAGACAAGAGCAGAAGTTAAAACAAAATTTAATAACAAATGGAAGTGATGTGGTCATAAAATAATTATGATTAGACGTCGAAGATAATAACGCCTTACAAATGTTTGAAAATTACTTTTCAAAGAACAGAGACCGTTCACTAAGAAGCAATAACTACTTCTCGGACTATGTGCCCCGACAGACATTGAATTACAGTTCTAGTTAAACGAGGATGGGATATCTGTACGATATTACCAACCATTCTGGTTTGTAATTAGAAGGAACAACATCACCTGTAGACCGATCACTATGTGATCCGATCTTGATATGTTTAATAAGTGGTGCACTAATGTTCAAGATTGCCAATCGTCTTATTAATACACTATTAATAGTGTTAAGTACAAAAATTTTCTGTCCACTATATAAGGAGTACAAACTAACTCATTTCAAATATACCTACGTCTATAAAACATGGAGTTTTAGTGTATGTTTGGTTGCCTATACCAAAATCGTTTATATAATGAATTGTATTTTGTTCATTAATGTAACTCAAAAATGCACGGTCAAAGGAAATATTTAACAACAGCTTATAGCTAACTAATTGACATTAAGTTCTAATTAAAATAAATGAATCAACAAAAATAAGTTTTTTGTTGAATAACCTCATGGATGGAGGCCTCAGTCAACCATGAATGAAATGAAATATGATACATACATTAATACATAAGCACCATATAAAAAAAGTAAATAAAGCTAACAGGATTTTCCGGTTTTTTAAAATCAAAAGAATACCGGCATAGTAGTGAATGAATATGTTTAACTGGTTATCTGATAACACGAGGTCTTCTAGCCGGAGAAGATTTCTATCATTACCTTATTCTGTGACACAGAATTTCAAGATTTAAATTTGTCAAATGTCATTAAGGTCATGTAAGTAATCAAAATAATACCGCCAATGTATAAAATAAGTTTAATAGTGTTTTTGTAGTTGAACTGTGTTTAAAATGAGATAACAATATCACTATATATCCCGTTAAATAACGTTTATTCAATATGTCAAGTCCAGTACTAACCTCACAAAATTCAACTTTTCAAAAAACTCAAGAACTTAAAAATAACATACGAGAATTTAAGTCAATTCTGCAAGAAATTGGAATCAAATTATGTTTTGAAGATGTACCACACGTTCTTATACAAGAACAAGCTTTAGTTGTACGAGCTTTAGAAAAACATTTAGAGAATTCCAACAAAGGTTTACAGGATTTTATAACAGGTTTAAAGCTCATTTGCAAAAAAGAAAGACATTTTAAAAAGGCACTGGCGTTAACGAATCTTGTGAAAACTGAAAGTGATGCTGTCAAGGACAGTTCAGTCAGAAAGATTGAACAGGAGAGTTTATTCAGGTACTAAAATGGATAAAAATTATGACACCTAAAATCCTGTGACAGTAATGCTTACCAAAAAAATAATTAACAAGACTTGATTACCGTCGTAGAACACTAAGTACACAAATACTAGTATTGGAATGGTTAATTTTATTGTAATTGATTTTTAAATAAACAATAGCAGATAGAATTATTTTGTGTTGATCTAATTTTGTAATAATCGAGTAAAGTTTTTTCAAACTGTTTACATTTTGTAAATCACTATCTATAATAACAAATCCACAATTTCAATATACAGCAGATATCAACAGGTTTACCTATATGTTTTGTAAAAAATGCATATTGCTGCAAATAGTCAGTCCCATGATCTTTAATTTAAGAATAGCTTAACCACACCACCCAAATTATAAACCTAAAATGTATTCAATACTACTATCAAATACCCTGCCTTAACTATAATTTACACAAGATGCTACTGACGTGGGAAAGTAATAGGGGGAAAATTAATTATTGTGTCTTGGAGGAGAACTTTTCTATTAGTTCATATTACATTTGTTTGCTTTGGAGAATATTTTGACTAATGTGTGAGTTATAAAAATAAACATTTTCCAATTTTTATTTACAGAATTTTCCTAAAAGTGGAGTGTCTTCAGGCAGAAGTAACAGATATCCTTTTAGATGAAATAACAACAACTTATTCTGATTCATCTGAAGATACATCATGGTTACGTTCCCTATTAAATCCTTTTCGGTATCTACCATACATAAAAGAACCAGAAAAGCTAACAACCAAATTAATGGACATACTAGAAGTGGCAACGTATCCTGCTCAATTAGAAATTTTAGATACAATTCCAGAAATTATTCCAGATAGTCAATTTAGTGAAACTGCAAAGCAATTATGTAAATTACTAGATGAGAATAATGAACTAACTGGAGCCATAATAGATTGTTTAAATGCTTTGGATTTAGATCCTGTCACAAGAAGCGAAGTTCAAGAACGTATACTAGACAGAATGAGTAGTGGTACTTCATTGAAAGATTTTCCAATATTATTATCAGTAAGTTCATATTGTTGTTTGTATTATTCCAAAAATATTACAGTTTCTAGAAATTGTTATTCCTCAATAGTCAATAGTTAGTAATTATCAAGAAAGATCCAATTATCAAGAAAGATCCAAAATCAATTGCAGAAGCTTGTTTGTCTCCCTTGCCGACTTTGATTTGCTTATGCCAGCATATTATTGATGAATGAGGGATCAAATATATTATCATCACCTCTGACAATAGGAATGTGGACTCAAATTGGATGAGGTTGTTTTTTAAATTCTCTAAATACATTTATAGGTCGATTCTGTGTTTTTCGTAATAGCTTACGAATCTGTAGCTAACGAAAGTTCTGTAAATGGGATTTTACAGAATCTGTAACTTTGCGATTCTGTGATGTTGTCTGTAACTCACTGAATTACAGATAGACATTTGAACTACTGTATGTCAAATTTCGATACTTCTAACCTATAAGTTTAACCAAATAACCAGAGACAACCTCAAACTGTACAAAAATATTCCATTTCCAACGACAGCAGTCAATACACACGTAAATATTTACCAAATCTGTAACTATTTGAAAGATTCCTGTAAGATACAGTTGTACGCAGAATAGCAATTCCCCTGTAAAGTTACAGATTATCTTACAGACGTGCACAGAATAGACCCATTAATGATGAATTTCGTTGGGGCGGTAATAACGATTAAAATATAGTAGTTTTCATTATTTAATAATAATAGCTTATATTGCTTATATAGAGTGAAACTTCGTCCTAGTGCGATATGGACATAATATTCACCCTAGTTGTATAATCTACTAAGATTTATTTGTTTATTTTATCGCCTTCTAATCTAATTTAATTTTGCTGTTTTAGTTTTTAATGTCTGATCCTAAATCTCAAAAGTCCGTTCCAGTTCTTTTAAAAATCCGCAACGCTTTAAACTCATCAATGCTAACACAGGAAAAAAGCAAGGAAACAGAATCTTTGAAGATATTAATTTTCAATAAATTACAACATTTTACACCTTTATCAAAAGATGCATGGTTGAATATGATTTCAAGCATAAATTCATCATCTGATCACAGACCAGTAGACTATCTGATAATGTTTATGTTGTATCACATAACTCCGTCCAAAAAACGAATAATTGAAGCCATTTTCAAAAAGCGTGTCCATTCTGGATTATTCAAAATTAATAATTTGGAAAAAATGTTTGACAAATATTTACCTCAACAACTCTTGAATGATTATTTTACTTCTATAGTTAAAATAGGTAAGATTTTAATTATAGTTAAATAGGTAGATATAGTACACAGAAATTAAATGTAAAAACATCACACAAAAGAAAATATCTATAAAGTTTCCCTAATAGGTGGAAATGTCCCTATACAGGGTGGACCGGATTTAATTGACGTATACAGAGATCTCGTAAACCGCAATAGATACAATATCGATTAAATGGAGAAAAAGTTTGGTATATTAATAGGAAATTAGATGGTTCAAAAAAATTTCAAATATCTCGACTAGTTGCCGAGATATTTGACAAAATCCGAAAATGGTCCTTTTCGTTTTTTAAATTTGCCGTCGTTATTATGAAAGATATCAAAAAAAGTATTCCCAACTTTTTTCAATAAACGAGGTTTTCTATATGATATAGCATACTTGACGATTCTACCACGTTTCGTCTTTCAAAAATCATCATCTTTTTTAAGTAAAATTGATAATTTTAAATATTGGGCATTAAATAAGAATTTTGAAGGAAAATGAAAGCACTAAACACGTGTCCAAAAATCTGTTAAATTGGTTAACGGGAAATGTATGAAAATCGGTTAACAAGAACTAGGTGTTACGTGCCGAACTAAATAAAATCGTTTTATAACTTCGTAGTAGTACCTAACTTCTGAAAATTTGAGAAGAGTTGTACAGTATATGAATATTTTGAAGATAATTGGATTGGTACCAACGGGCCGACAAGATGGCTCCCTCGATCTCCATGTCTTAACCCCATAGATTATTTGGTATGGGGCTTCATAAAAAACGAAGTGTCCAGCAAAAATATGCCGAATAATATAGTAGATATGCGTCTCATATGCGAAGGAGGATCGAATTAAGTATTGCACAGAACAACTTTTATAACTGATTTTTTATTTATTGAATTTTTTAATTTATTTTCAACTTATTATTACCTTAGAGTGTCATTTATAAAACCATCATTATTTATTCATTGTCATTAAGTTTCAAAATAAATTGTTGAATTTAATCATTTTCTTTCAAAATTCTAATTTAATGCCCAATATTTAAAATTATTAATTTGACTTTAGTAAAGAAGACTGGACTTAAAAAAGATGATGATTTTTGAAAGACGAAACGTGGTAGAATCGTCAAGTATGCTATGTCATTGTATGTATTGATGAAATAAATGGAAAGCCACTAAGTGTAGCAAGTCATTTACTATGTGTACCTCTGTGCTACATAATTAATCAATCTTTCAGTACAGGGACATATCCCGAAAAATTAAAAACTTCAAAATCTATTCCTATTTTTAAACATAAAGGATCTCAACATGATGTAAAAAACTACAGAAACATAAGCTTACAGTCTCAACTTGCAAAAATTATTGATTACTGCTACTATACTCGACTAAATGATTTTACAAAAAAATATGACCTATTACCAAGTTGTCAACACGGTTTTAGACAACAGAAATCAACATCAACAGCCATTGATCAAATGTGTGATGATATAATTGAAAATCTTAATAAAAAATTATGTCCAATTGCCATTTACTTTGACCTGACCAGGGCGTTTGATACAGTTGATCACAATCTGCTTGTAGGAAAACTAGATCGAATGGGCATCAGGGGGGTTGCAGGTGACTGGATCATATCATACCTTTACAATAGGCATCAAGTAGTCGATGTTCACCAAACTAAATCTAACCCTGCATTGGTAACTATGGGTGTTCCACAGGGATCGACCTTGGCTCCACTACTATTTATATTGTTTGTCAGCGATTCTGTATACTTCTGTAATACACCACAACAAATGATTACTTATGCAGATGATACAAGTCAGATAGTGGCTAAACAAGACCTACTGCAATCAGCTGATATTGCTAATACTACTGTACAGGAATTCTCAACCTGGTGTTCAGAAAATGGATTATTAATAAATCAAAGTAAAACAGTATTTATGGTTTTTCAAACAAAAAACTCAAGACAAGACCAATGTCCTTTAATAAAGCTAAATAGTAGTTCAATTGAACAAGTAAAATATTTTAAATACCTGGGGCTAATTATTGATCAAAAATTAACATGGGAAGAACATATAGACGACCTAGTCTCAAAATTAAGTTGTTTATGCTTTGTATTTAGACAACTATACAGAACGGCAAATCTACAGATATTAAAAATAGCATACTTTAGTCTTGTACAATCAAAATTATCATATGGGTTACAGTTTTGGGGTAATTCTGCCCATATGTATAAAGCATTTACAATGCAAAAAAAAATCATAAGATGCCTGACTGGTACACGTTATAGAGCAAGCTGTAAAGACCTATTTAAAAAATTGTCAATATTAACTCTACCCTGTTTATATATTTACCTCATAACCCTGAATATAAAAAAGAATGAAACAAATTATATTAGAAATAACATGATACATACACACAATACAAGAAAGGCTGGTGATCTTAGAGTACCATTTTCTAGACTAAATATTGGTCAGGACTCTGGAGGTTATCGGGGTGTCATATGTTTTAACCACGCATGTAGGACTGTTGGTAATGGAACCTACAGTAAATTTAAAACAGAGCTACATAAATTTCTCTGCATAAATGCTTTCTATTCTGTTGACGAGTTCTTACAGTATAAAATATAAATATAATAAACTAACTTCCTTTTATATAAGTTAAATGCTAATGTTGTACATTATTATTTTACTGAGTTTTAATTACCCCATGAGAGATATGAATGCAGGTGAATGAATGACCGGAGTAATTGGCTGTATGTATGCGATTTATTTCTGTATTGTGACAAGTCTATGTAATTTTATAACTTGATGTTTTCTTTTGTAACATGTGTTTGTAAAATTCTAAGAGATGAATAAACGTACTTACTTACTGTATCTATACAAAACGTAAAAAATATTGCAATAAAAAATCCAGGTCCGTATTTAAAAAAATGAAGTTGATGGTGACCCTTTAAAGACGAAAAGTCGTAATGAAATTTTTGGTATGGTAATTTATAGAAAACCTGATTTGTTAAAAAAAGTTGAGAATCATTTTTTTGATATCTTTTATAATAACGACGGCAAATTTAAAAAACGAAAAGGACCATTTTCGGATTTTGTTAAATATCTCCGGAACTAGAGGAGATATTTTAAATTTTTTTGAACCATCTAATTTCCCATTAATATACCAAACTTTTTCTCCATTTAATCAATATTGTATCTATTGTGGTTCACGAGATCTCTGTATACGTCAATTAAATCCGGTCCACCCTGTATAGTGGTTCCCACCCGATCATTGTCCGCAACGTTTTGCCAAAACCGTGTCGGTTTTTCTCAATTTTCTTGTAACTCGTTTCAACGTGAAAAACGTTTATAATCAAAATTTTTTGCAATTTAATATTATATAAAAACTATTAGCCAGTCCTTAGTGAATTCCCGCAAATTGATGTACAATATATGGTAGTTTTTGGTAGCCTGTTAAAATATATGAAATATGGTTGTGTTTTCAATGATTTTACATAATTTTATAGTTCGGAATTGTTACATTGTATAAGTGGTATAATCTAAGTCAAATTTTTGAAATGTTGCTACAACAGTGATTGTCTAATTTAAACCTATTTCAATAACATCTAGATTTTTGCTGGTCCATTAGATCCTATTCATTTTATATATTATCTTCCAATAAAGCATTTAGTCCATGACAGTTAGATCACATATTTGATCAACATAATATAACTCCTACTAAACTATTGGAAACTTCTATAAATAGCTATAGATTTATATTCTAATGAATTAGCTGGTCAATCCAATAGTGCTGTTATTATAATCATATGCAGCTAACGCAAGGGATTGGAAAAAAATGGGCACTATTTTATCATTAGTTTTTGCTACCGAGCCAAACTCATTTACCGAATTGACATTTCAATGACCAAAACAACTTTTTCAGGTTGCAATTTAGTGAGATTTTCCAGTGATAAGATAATCCAAGAATTTTGCTCAACATTATTCCAATTGTTATTTAACCACAAATACACAGAATCAATATTCAGACGAGAAATATTGAATACTTTGATAGTACTTACGGGAACCAGTGATAAAGCTACAGTGACTACGGTATTAAACATAATCTTATCTTTTACATCTGCCAAAGAAAAGTTACAACAACATATGATAATATTATTGAGGTTATTAGACAAATTGGATACCTTTGAACCAAGCAGTGTTAAAACAGTGTTTGAAATACTGTGCAGTTTGTCTTGTGGCCCTAACGCTGATGATTCCATGTCAGGTGTACAAAATGAGATTCACATTATTGTGAGGAAACAGCTGGGAAGTGTAAAGAAATCGATTAAATATAGGTAGGTTTTTTTACAGAAATAACGAAACAAATAATTTAATTTAGCAGAAAACTGCGCTGTGGTCTTCAAACTTCAAGGAGGAGAGCAGCAAGAAATAGTGAAGTGAATCTAATTTTTAAATTTTTGGGGTAAAATATGGCATCAACCTCAAGTTTTAATCTAGTTAAATATGAAACTACGCATGTTGTGCTGAAAGTGCATGATGCTCTTGCACATAAGTACCCAACATATACCGTTTGCAGTTTGCTTTTAAAATGTGCCAATGTAACAAGTATTGGGGAAGGAACCATTTACAAACTTTTAAAATAGAGAAAAAACGGATTAATAATGGAACCAGCGAGGGGAAAACTATGATACCTATAAACATGTTATTAGGAATAGTTTGCATTTATAAGCAAATTCCATCAATCAACAAGATTTTATCTATACTCAAAGAAAAAACTGTAAGATCTTCTTTTTTAGGGGAATTATATCTGCTGTAGTTATGGCACGTAGTATAGCTAGGACTGAAGAAAATGATTCTTATGAATTACCTAAAACTCCAATTAAGAATTTGTCCAATCTACCTAAAGGTCCCGCAAGAGAAGCAGGTAATACCAGAATCTTTTTATGAAAGATTAGATGAATCAGTTCAATACATTTTGATTAAAACTTTATTTTAGGGGCAATATTAGAACTCGCTAATACTAGTAGTGCAGGCTATCCAGATTTAATAGGACTTTATTATGATCAATTGGCTTCAATGCTTATCTTAAACCACCACTTGGACAAATTCTTCTTGGCTTGGTTGTATGAAACAATTACTACGGATTTTCGAAAAATATATGTTTCGGAATCAATACCACCGCCCATCAATGATTTGGAAATGAGTTTTCAATATATGCTTAATAGGTCAGTATGTAACAGGCTAATTCTATAATTCACTTGACAATTGTTCAGGACATGCGAAGATGCAGCAAAGCGTCAGTTATAATCAAATAGGCCTGGAGCTGGTAACAAAAGCAAAGTGATGATAATACCACTTCTAAATCCTATTTGAGGGGGTTCCTTTTGTCGAGTCTACCACGAATATTCAATACCCCACTTTGGAACTGACGCGTTAACCCCTGCGCACCCCCTAAACATGTCAAAATTTAGCCTTATAGATTAATGATAAGACTACCCTTGATTTTGATTTTAATTAGAAGATTATGTATGATAACCCCTATACGGACGCTATTGTCCGACAAAAAAAGTGACGCGTTCGCCCAGTCCGACAACCGGAACATGTCGAAATTTCGCCTTATAGGGTAATGATTGGACCACTCTCCATTTTTTGGACAGAGCTTAAGAATTGTATGTGAAACACCGTGGTACACTTGTCCGACAAAAAAAGTGACGCGTTAGCCCAGTCCGACAACCGGAACTTGTCAGAATTTAGCCTTATAGGTTAATGACTGGACCACTCATCTTTTTTTGCACAATAATCAACAAATGTATGTGAAACACCGTGGTGAACTTGTCCGACAAAAAAGTGACGCAAAATATAGAAAAACGTAATAATTTTTTTTTTCAATAATGCTTATTTGTTTATTTTATTGTAATCCTTAATTAAAAATTAAAATAGATCATATTTTAATCAAGTTTGATAAGGTTAATACGAGATTAGCGCCAAAATATTACACTCAATTTCAATGGATTATTTTTTTTGTAAATTTAAATTTCCGCGATAAGAGTACTTTCAAAAAGTGATGGTTGTAACTCCGTGTTATAGCGTATGTTCGAATTCAAAAAAGTGAGATGGCAAAGAGAGAAGAAAAAGATCTGCTCCGTTTCATCGTTACATTCAGTGTTGCCAGAGTCACTACAATTGTAGTAGATCTATCTACAACTTTAAGGGTCTAGTACGCTACTACACTTTTTTAGTATTTACTACATTTTTAATATTTCTACTACAATTTACTACATTTACAAATTAGGCTAATTTACCTTTTTACTTCCATACCCTCTTTTTATTTTGCTAAAAAAATTTGATGCAACAGGTATACGTCCCAACTCTACTTGGACAAACACAACACCACAACTACGAATCGACCGCTGCGACGCCATTTTTAGCCCATTTAGAACTCTAAATGAGACATTTTTTGGTTTTTGCATGGAATTAGAAAAAATATTGTATGCAACATAACATGTGCTAGAGTGTCTTTTTTTAACTCATGGAATTGTGAAAAAAAAGCAAAACTTTATGCACTTGTTGCATAAGTAACTATTACACCCTAGTAAGTAATATTTTGTGCACAGTTCAGCGTGCGTAAAGTTATTACTTTACGTACGGGTTGTTAGAATTTAGAGTTGTATTAGAATTTATTTATATAAAAAAAATTCCTTGAAACATCCTTTTTTCAATTTTTTTGTCGGACCGACCACATTTCTGTCGGACACAGTTATAAATGAGTTCAGAAATCACAATTGAATCACGTGGTGCAAATGTCCGACAAGTTCCAATCATTAACCTATAAGGCTAAATTCTGACATGTTCCGGTTGTCGGACTGGGCAAACGCGTCACTTTTTTTTTCGGACAAGTGTACCATGGTGTTTCACTCGACAAAAGGAACCCCCTCAAATAGGTTTTAGAAGTGGTATTATCATCACTTTGCTTTTGTTACCAGCTCCAGGCCAAATAGAGATAATAAACATAGAGTAGGCAACCTATAGTCGGAAGCGTCTACGCAATAAATCGCGTGATGCACATGCGCGAAGGCTAACACTACTAACCTTTTAAGAATGTATGCGCTATTAGAAAGAGAAATCGTTAGTTCCCCCGATGACCACTCATATTATTTTCTGTTTTTTACTTTTTATTCGCGACATATCACCGATTTAATCGCTCTCGATATAAATACGTCTAACTTCAACTAAGATCAGAGCGCATATTTATATTTTAAACTGAGAAGTTGCTTGTTTACGGTAAATTTGGTACATTTTTTGCTTGTAAATATTTACAAGAAACATAGACTTATTATAAATTATATACTTATTAGTTCCAGTGAAATGGATAAACCAATGGGGATCAATTTGAGCGGATTAGCACTAGCCAAAAATCCCGCAATTTTAATCCTAGCACCACATTTTCGTTTATTAAGACTACTTCACTATCGTCAACAAGATGGAAACCTTTCAACAATAAATGCTTTATTAGGTTGCTCTGTAATATTACCGAAATTCGATGATGTGGATGATCTCGAATGGGATCAAGTCAAACAAGTGGCAGATTGTTTATTTCACTGCGCCAATTGGTACAGAGAATTAATCAGTGCATTTGTTACTCAGAAAGATAAGTCATTGCGGTTTAGAGTTGTAAAAAGATTGGAGGTGAGTTTATAATTTAATATCTAGGAAAATATTTTCAAAATGATAAAAATAGATGTGTTTCTTAGAACACTTATAATTATTGTTATGTTATCTGTTGAAGTTAATTCTAAATTCATTCCTATCGCCACTTGGCAAATAAAAGTCCAACTAGCAGTTAGAGCGAACACAACTAAATCACTAAATCGAGAGATCAGCCTCTCTGTTGCTGCTCACCTGCCGCTAAACCGTATGTACGACGGTGCAGCTACTCTCTCAGTATCTACGCAGTGTTGCCATGATTTTCACAAGGGATTTATGTTAAATGCTAACTTCATTACTGTTTAATAAACGTACATAACCATAGATTCTGGGTAACCTGTGATTTGGATAGCAAAAAAAATAGATGGCTTATTATTTTATCAGTTTAAAAAAAATAACGAGGATAAAGTAGAAGTGATGTAAGTATTTTTTTTTACATTTTGCTCGTTGGAGAATGTGAGCCCTCTCTTGGGTTTAGTGAATACGGTATTTGCAATTTTGAGAGCGCGCATGCGCACTTTATAAGAATTTACTAACCTAGGAGCTTTCACAGTTAGCGGTAACACGGCCGTTAGAAAAGGAATAAATAAAATACTAGAATTAATATCATCAAATGCAATGAAAACTTATTTTATTTGATGTAGTTAGAGGATTATATGCAGATGACCTTGTAAACTTAATTTTTAAAAGCGTCCGTTTTCAAAATGACCGAACAAAATCGCCAATAGTCAATTTGATTCAAGTTTATTCAGGTATATTTTAAGTAATTTTAAATTATCTGCCTCCTAAGTAAACCTAGTAACTCCGATACAGCTGCAGTGGCTTTGTACGCAACCTCTATTACATGTTACAATATAACTCTTCTCTTTACATCTTAATCTTAAGAGGCAAAGTTAGTTTTGGTTGACTGTAAGCATGCCACTAATGGTGGTATGTATCGTTTATTTATAGTATTAAACCTGTTTAACTAAACTGGTTTAAATAGTTGAATGCTCTTAAGGTTTGCATTGGTATGCACTGAACGAAGTTTAGTTATACCTGTAAGAAGTTTGACAACGTCGAAAAATTTGGACACTTTGTTGTGTGAAAAACGTTTGTTGGAGCCAATAATTGATGTTATTTGAGTTTACAGTTACGGACATAACGGTTGTTATTTGTATTCCGACTTACATACGTATTTTATTGATAAAACGTGCAACAGTTTAAATAATTAGAATCAACAACTTTTTCTTGACAGTCACCTCATCAAATCTATTCAACTTTTCATGAGACATTGACAAAAGTTTTTTTTTAAAGGAGCCGTCCCTTCGACGGCACCACCTCAGCCTCTTGGGCTTATTGTGGATTCTCCTAATGTTCTGACTACAGCCTATTCAGCCAATCCGTTCCCTGTATTAGCTCATACAGGTTCTTTACTGGTTGGTTGTAGAAGTCTTCTGGAGTCATTTGGGGTCTTCCATATAGTTTTTACCTCCTGTGGTCCAGCGTCTCACAGTTGCATAATATGTGCAGAGCTGTATCGGTATCCTTTTTGCATCTTCTGCATGTAAGGTCTCCATTATACAGCCCTATTTCGGGTCCGTTCATCAGTGTTGACGATCCTGCTCTTGCAAGTTCGTCAGCTTTTTCATTTCCAGCGATTCCTTTGTGACCTGGGACTCACTCCAGTGTTACACTGTTCCGAGTCGCCAGTCTTCTAAGTTCTTCGTCGCATTCCCATACCAGGCGAGATGTTACCTTAGAGCTCTGAAGTGCTTAAGGGCAGCTTGGCTGTCACTGTAGATCCTGATCTGCCTGTTGTTGTTGGCTCTCATGTTATTTGCCCTTGCACATGCAAGAATTGCATAAACCTTTGCTTGAAATACCGACGCATATTTACCAAGCGAGACGATTCCTTCATATTTGCTCTACTTGCTGTATATACCCGCTCCGGTGCCGAGCTCATTCTTTGATCCGTCTGTATACAGATCAGTTCATTCGCTCTGCTGAGTGGTGGTGCGTCCTCTTCCTCAAGCTCCTTTAGGTCTTTGATGACAATCTCGAAGTTCCTGCGAAAGATATATTTGGCGGTCATGTGGTCTGTTGGCATTTTAAAGATGTCGTCATCCACGTGCCTTATTTCTGTGTGTCCTCTCCCATGTGCCACGTCATGGTCTGATGCTTTTTCCAGTCGGATTAGAGTTGCCCTTGCTTCGCACATTATGACACAATGTAGCGGAGGAAGATCTAGCATTGTTTCCAGCGCCGCTGTAGGAGTAGTCCTCATTGCCCCTGTAATGCCTATGCATGCAAGTCTTTGGACCTTGCTTAGTTTTAGTCTTTGGACCTTGCTTAGTTTTAGCATCGCAGAGGTTTGTCTAATCTTTGGCCACCAGACCAGAGATGCATGTAGTGCATACTAACTTGAAATTATAAACTAGTTTAATGCTTAAACGAGTTTAAGTGTAAACGGTGCATACGTCAAATTCAGTTTCAATTTCATTTCGTTAATAAAATATTTGCTAAAACTAGCCAATAAATAATGGTTCTATGAATAGCGAGTATTTCCTACGGAAATACAGCATCGTATATTCTCAGCTTCTAAAACTTTTATACATTATAATATTCTCTTACAGAACTTACTCGAAGTCGAAAGTAATCTTCGTAAATGCCTTGACCGAGCCACTGATCATAAGCTTCCTGATAGTTATTTTGATTTACGTCTGGAAGGTAACAAAATTCCGACTAGTTCTAAAAGCGACAATAAAGTAAAAAATCCAAAGAAGAAAGCGAAAACAAGTGCTGCTGCAGTTGATGTAGATGAGACAGTCAGTTCTACTTTACCTACACAAAAGGGTAAAAGAAAAACTTCTATAACAAAAAAAGCTTCTAGTGGTTCAGAACACAAAATAAGTTTTAGAGACTTGGATACAGATGCTGTATTATTACTTAAGGTGAGTGATTTAATTTAGGAAAATAATTCAAAAATGTCCTATTTAGATAAAATATAACATCGCACCTTTGGAGAAACAGTGACACTGTTGCAAAAATTTTCAAAAATGAGTTGATGATGTCAAATTATTCCTAAAGCTCAACTCTATCCGATATAACAAAGACAGAAATGTAACTCGTCCCATATGCGCTAGATGGCTGTCAGTAAAAATAAAATTTTGCCGCTCGTTCAATAAGAAAAAAACCCACTACTGAAGCAAGCGTGCTCTCCCAAATTTCCTATTTCTGGGAGAAAAAAAGAATAGTTTGTTTAACCATCCTTTGCCGTTACGTCATATTCGGTGACGTATTCTGCTGTTTTACGTTTGTCTTATATTAGGTGAATGTTATTTTACAGTTAACCTCAAAAATATGACATAATATATTTTTTCTACTCCTGTTTTATAATATACTTATTAAAAGACTAAAATCTGTATCATAATGATATTCATTATGATACAAATTTTCATTATGATACAGATTTTTAAGCCAATAGGAATGCGACATTCGCACAATATTCAATATAGCCATGGATACCTGGTTGACATTGACATTGGAATAAACAAATTTGGAAACTTGGGCAAGCAAATTGCCACGTACCTTTTTAGGGCTTCCCAAACCCAATTTATATACGGGACACTGCTTTCGTAGAACATCAGCAACCGTATTGGTAGATGGCGGCAGTGATATTACCACCTTAAAAAGACACGGTGGTTGGAAATCCACTACGGTTGCAGAGGGTTATATTGAAGAAAATATCCAAAATAAAATAAATGTATCGAATAAAATTTTTAACTCAATTGAAAATAGGAATGAAACAAACTTTAACATGCCCTCCAGTTCAACAACCATCCGAATAAGATCAGCTCCCCAAATAAATTTTACAAATTGTACAATAAATAATTTATGCACAAAGAAGATTAAAGAATTAATATTATTATGTTCAAAAGTTTTAAATTTATTTGTTGTACAATTTGTAAAATTTATTTGTTGAAGTTCCTTTCATTGTTCTTGTTTTTTATAATAAATGATAATTATTAATTAAATAATTCTTATTAATCGGAGTAGAAAAAATATTGTATGCAACTTTCATGTAATGGCCATTAATACACTCGCATATTATATTCTACAACATGCTCGTGTCTTAATGGCTATCATTACATGATCGTTGCATAAAATACTATTAAGAATTGTTTTCAATGATGTATGTTAAGGTGTGTTTGTATGAATAAATTGGTAATGCCAAAAATTGTATTTTGCTTTATGCGTTGCATACCTTTTTACATAATTTAGTTTGTTTTAACTTGAAATCTCCGTTTTTTTCAACTGATTTGTTTCAAATTTCTAGCTTGAGGAAGTTTAACGCCCCTGGGCATGATTTTTACTAGATTTAAAAAATTACGGATTACCGAATCGTGATTAAGGGCGCGTTGTATCGAACACCTAAACTCGGTTTAATGATAACTGATGTTTAGACAGATGTAATTGATGATAATAAATAAGTCACAGTCTCAACAGTCAACAGTCTTATCATTAAACTGAGTTTAGGTGTTCTATACAGCGCGCCCTAAATGGCGAATTATATAATATATATTAAAAATGTATTATACGATTATATTTTTGGGGTGAATCCAAAGGTTATTTAAAATTAAATAGAATATCTATATGCTCATATTTTCAAAAATTGTATAGTGATTATTGTCTGTGTCATTGTGAGAACCAATTTCGTAAGTACTCCTGAGAAATGCAAAAAAACACATGTATGGGAGAAAACAGGCAATAAATAAATTTATTTCTGAAAAAAAAACTCCCAATAAAAACAGGAAAAAGGAACGAACAATCGGATAAGAAAGGTAAACTGAAATAGCATATGTAATGAAATAATATGCAAAGTCTAAGCTTCATCACTGACAAAATCATCTTCCGATTCATTCAAATCAGATCATTCAGATTACGTTGTAGGCTAAATTTAACGGTAAAAGCGGCATTCCAGCATCTCTTTCTCTTGAAAAGTAATTATTCAACTTCAAAATTAAACTTTCTTTCTCATTATACCGGGAAGGCATTTTGATGACAATGAAAAATTAATTGAAAAAGGCGAAAATTACCATAAATACTGAACAAATCAAAACATGACAACTGAACTGTTAAAAGTAACAAATAAAATTTAAGTCGACATTAGCTAAGAAATACGTTAATAACGTCATATTTCCGTCTCATCTATTTCATTAATGAGAGATTAAGCTGGACAATGTATGACGTAACGGCAAAGGATGGTTAAACAAAGTCTACCTACAAGTTAATTAACACTAATATTTTTCCAAACCCTTTTGGGTCATTATTAATTTATTTTGAGTTTATTTTCCATGAAGTTGACATTCTACCATGAATTTGTCTTTTAATCCCCTTTCTTTTTATCATAATTCAGAAAAATGTCAAAGGAACAAAGATACATTTGCAACTTTTTCAAAATTTCATGGATTTAAGGGAGGTTATTCCGCAAGAAAAACAATATCAATTTTTCGTATAATATACACATCAACTAACAATTTGCATAGTTTTTAATCTAACTACCTATTTACTGCCAAAGAACAAATTAAAAGTTAGCCCCCATATTGTTATTTTTTTATTTAATAGATATTCTACAACAAATATTTTTACACGAGAATAGCGCAAGGAGATGCTCAAATTTTAAAATTTGAGTTGTCAAATGTGAGGTTATCAATAATTATTATTAATTACTAACGTTTTCATAAAAACACCGAACGTGCAAATATCTCGCTTACAGCGGCAATAAATACGGTTTTATATACAAATAGTTATTGTCGCAGATTTGATAAAGTAGCCTGTGCTATTGTTATTATAATATAAATTTTATTCACATATTTTGCCAACGCAAAAAAGAAATTTAATGACATTTGTCAGTTTTTTGATATAAGTTCAGTTTTGTTTGCTTTTCGTAATTTTGGAGTTAGATTATCATAGTGAGACTCAGATTTCTGAATTAAGAGTACGTACATTCATGGCACTATTAATTTGAATTGGTTACAAAAACAGTTTGTGTATTAAAAATTGAAATATTTTCTTTTTGTCATTAATTAAAAATGTTTCTTTTATAGTATCCTGTGAAAATACTCGCAGATGACAGTTCCATATCACCAACTCAATCAGCGACATTAGATGTGGAGCAATTAAAATTTTTACTCAAGGATTTGGTTTCGAAATTAACACTAACAACTCAGAGCAAAAATGTAGGCTTTTCGCACTTGAACGAAGTAATACCGCTACACATTATAACGGATGTTGGGCACATACTGCCAAATTTAGATTCACATTTAAAGGTAATCATTTCAATTCACTTTAAATAAGTACATTATCACCAAAATAGAGGGTGATGTGGAGTTGCTTATGAAATATGTATCAATCACAATTGAATTAATTTGACATATTAATAATACGCTGCAGTTAAAGTTGATTTCAAAATGGTTCTAACAACGGAAGAAAAAGTGTTTTTGGTAGAGCATTATTTCCGCACATACGGAAATGGTCGCAGTGATGGTCCAAGCTTACAGCAGGTATCAATAAAATATGAACAAAAATTTAATAAAGTAGCGCCCAGTAAAAGTGTGATATTAGTTATTGCAAAATTTCGTCGCACTAGAAATGTATTGTGGCAACGTAAAGGTTCTTCAGGTCGTAAAAAAACAGTCTGTACTAACGAATACGAAGGACGTGTTTTTGACCAAGTTGTGCATTCACCTCAAAGAAGTCTTGTGAGAACTGCAAGAAAACTCAACATTAGTGAAATGTCTACACCTCGAATGTTCAAATCAATTGGTGGTTATCCATACTGCATTCAAGTTGGACAACGACTAAATGCTGCGGACGAACGTGTAAGAGAAATTTACTGTGGTCGAATGTTGAGCATATGTAACATGTCTATCGATTTTATAAAATAAATCCTCTAATTTCCGCTCGACATCACACTAGCCACTTCCAATTATAGTTCTGTGATCTCAAATTCTCCTACTCTGACCGCTAAGACAATTGACATATATTATGTCAACGGCCGCTTCCATATTTTGAGAGCCTCGAGCCTCGCCCTTCCTTTCCAATACCGACCGTCTAATAGTAGTCTACAAGGTCTTTCTACCTTTCTCACCTTAGTTTTGTGTTTTACATAGATTAATTTAAATTCATTTTCTTTCGTCGATGTCTAAAAAGGTAGTGGCGTCCTAATTTCTTATAGTCTGTCAACCCTCTGGCATACCTAGTGTAACACTAACATGGAGTCGATCCACCCTTGAGAGAGTCTCTAGCCGGGATCTGTCTCGAGAGAAGAGAGCAACATTACACATAATTTACGAGGACCCGGAATTCTTGAAAAACATACGATTTTCAGACAAAAGTCTCCGTCATCTTAGCGGCTATATTACAGATTCCTACGATTTCAACGTCCTGATGTTATTGTTGAGAAACCACTCCACAGTCTTCGAGTTACGGTTTGGTGTGCGGTATCTGGTTATGGAATTATTGGTCCTTATTTCGTCGAAGACGAGAATCAGAATCCACTTACTGTCAACCAAAAGCGTTATAGAGAGAAAATGATTGTACCTTTTCTGAGGGATATAAAGAACTTTTGCAGTTCACGAAATCTACAGGTGCGCACACAATGGTTTCAACAAGATGGAGCAACGAGTGCGCAGCCTAGAACTACTCCGTCAGTATTTTGATAATAGAATAATTTCTCGAGGTACAGACTTCGAATATTCTTCTCATTCACCTGATGCATACATTTGGGGCATGATGAAACAAAAAATATTTCACTCGGAAAACCCGCCTGCGATTATTCCAGAACTACGAGAAATAATCAAAAATGTTTTCCAGCAACCACTTTTTATAAACATGTTTAGTGATTTACAAAATCGATATGATGTTTCGTCGAAATTGGGAACATTTTGAACACTTAAATTATAGAGATTAAAAAATAAATCTAATTTTTAATTTTCGGTACTGTTTATTTTGTATTTTGATGGTACCACAGAATAACCAACTCACACAAAAGCGACACCTTCCTTCTTATTACATCCTCCGTTATTAGGTACCGATACTGTCATCTTATTGTTTATTGCTGCAATGTTAAAGAAGTACTCTAGTTACGCTACTTGCCACATATATCAATTCAAGTGATCCCACGTAGTTATCACTTTACTCTTTCGTTTAGTTTGTGTAGTTTTCCTGTTTATTCCGACAGGTTTCTTATCACGTGGTAGGTACAGATGGCATACTCATAAGATTTGCCTAGTATGGATCCGGAGTCACACCGGAATCCTGAGAATCCTTTTAAATCTATAACTATATCAGATCAAATGGACTGTAAACCTACTCGAATAAGATATAAGGATTACGGCAAGCCAATGCCTTTATCAAAGGACCACAAGCAATGGATCGACACGGTTCTGTATGTCACGGTATTATCAGCAAACATCCGTCAGTTGACAACTTCATATTGTAAAACAAAAATAGTAATTATTAAAAAATATAAATGGTTAGTTCATCAGGAGTTTCGGATGATGAAAATATGATTGTTGAATATTGTTATGAAATGGAAAAACGCAATCATTGTCATAAAATGTACATGACTGATGATGTGACACTGACAGTCTGAATACACAAACTACGCAAAGTGAATTTGGCCGAGGGACTTTTTATCAAAAGTGCCGAACCGAAATTTTATTACTGTGACATTCGAACCAATGCGCGCGCTCCAATCTTTTTGTGCAGGAATCAATGATGATGATTCAGTGCGTGTTCTGTTTTACCGTGAACAGGTCCTTTACTGGAATCCTTATTGGTCACTGTAGGCCAAACTATCGCAGAATAGGGTTGGTCGAAAACACCAAGTGTCGTCTCTGCCTAGAAGAAGAATCGGCGGAACTCATTATGTGCTGCTGAACGAATAAGACTAGGAGCAGCATTTGTGTTCCCTGAGGATGTAGATAGACTTACTCCTTCACAGATTATCAACTTCCATGTTTAATATAATTTGGATTGCGGAATAATTCAGCTGTAGGCGGATCTAAACAGACCACCTACTGAAATAAATATTAGAATATTCAACTTCCGCATATCCCTATGAAGTTTATCCTTAACTGTACTTCAATTACCTCGTAAATTAATTCAACATGACGGTAGAGGGTAGCTCATATATCTTTCTTTTAGTAATTATTATTTAAATGACATTTTTCTACATTCATGCAAAAAACAACACTTTTGTGAAACACATTGAATGGAAAAAGTGGTTCTTTTTTGCACTAGTGCAACAAAATTTTTGTTGCTCTCATCTGTCATTCTTGTCAATTTTGTGATGCTTTATGACAAACATAAACATTTAAATAAAATAAAAATCCAGAGCAAGTGTCTGATCCTGCTCTAATACAGCAATAATATATGTATATTTTACTACTTAGTCTCAACGAGTTCCAATTATTGCAAAAATCTTTGATTATTTAAAATTTAAATGGTCAAAGCGAAAACCAGCTATGATTAAGTACTGACAAGGTGGAGGCCATAAAGATACAAAAAAAAGAAGAACGGTTAAAATACATTCTGAGTTTGAGTTCCTAACATATTATATTCTAATTTTCCAGTTTTTGCATGAATGTAGAAAAAATATTGTATGCAACTCGTGCAAAACGTGTTTTTGCACTTGTTGCATAAATAACTATTTTTGCTTAGTGTATAACTGTTTTTTCTATAATAATGCCTCATTTTTATTTTATTTGCAATTGATTGTAGGTTATGGTTGGAAAATTACAAAAGTTATTAGAGAACGTGGACGGAAGGTTAGATTTTCCAGAAATGTTTTCAGAAACAGCGTTGGATTACAAAATGTGTTTTGGTTTAATAATGGAGTGTTTATTATTGATCTTTAGTTGGACAGGTTTCCAAAATTCCAGTAATCTTGAGGTATTATTCACTGTTTCAAACAATTTTGTAACTAAGTTATTTTAATCTAAACTTCATATTATATTTTAGGTATTGAAAAGTATGTTAAAAAGTATGCGATCCACAGAACAAACTCAGTCACTTCAGTCTGTTCAAAGGTTATCCATTGAATTTATCAACAGACTTGCCGGTTATCACGAGCAATGCTTTGAACTATCACATGCTGTCAATTTAATAAAAATCATGGAAGCACTTTATACCGTTACAACTCCCACTCCTGAGATACAGAAAAAAATATCAGTCGTGGCCGAGAAATTGCTTTCTAAGAAATGGTACAATTCGAAAGGATTATTAGAAAGTGGCAGGAATTCTTATTTGAACATAGACATTTTGGTTAAGGCGTATCTTAGCAGCATTAATGTCGAAACCATTGTTGCGTTAGTTGAAGCTGTACAAGGTGAAGTTGAAACGGTGAAAAGCAAAGAAGATTGCTTACAGATGTTATGTGGTATTAACAAGCAAAACTTTCATGTCTTTTACAATGGTCTATGCTCTACACTGTTAAACAAGTAAGTGCATAATATATTAAAAATTGGAAATTATCAGAGATGTATTATCAAACAATTGTTTTACACTGTATTTAGGAAGTTAATTAGAATCGATTTTAACAATAGGTCCCAATTACACAGCGCACTGGAAAAAGTGTTACCACCCTCCTATTGACTTCTCTATTTCTATATAAAAAGAAAAATGTTCGGACAGTTCGATTTTTATAATAATCATAACATGCTACGATTATACCAGTTTCAAACCGTACTTGATCCCTCTTCGCGGGACAATCAATTTTTTTAAATAAGAGAGTAGGTATAGTTTGTCTCAAAGTATATTGTATTCGCTTTTGCCGGCAATTATAAAAATAATGGACCAATAGCTGCTGTAGAAGAGATCGCCAGTGGCGAACTATTTAAAATTATTTAAAAAAAAATCAAATTTACAAATATATATCTTTTTGTATTTGTATCATACATCCTTTGTTATTTAATATGTGAAGACCATTTCTCTAAACTTTTTTTCTTTTTCCTCGCAAATGAGAGGTTATTAAATACTATTAAGTTAAATAAATTATAACTAGGTAAAAAAAAACAATAGCTAACTTTATTGGTATGGTTTAATATTATTCTAAATCTAATTCTGTTTCACTGCCAGACTTATCATTGAGATCAATTACAATAGGCTCTATATTATTTTGAATATGAATGTATAAATCTTCAATTTTTATAACGTGCTGTACAGAATTTTTCCAGCTTTGAATGGGTATATTATTAACAATATTTTTAATTAATTCTATAACGCTGGGACCCAAAGTTGGAGTAACATTTTCTGCTCTCATTTTTGATTTTACTTGATGCCACAAATGCTCTATGGGGTTGAATATACAATGGTATGCAGGAAGACGTAGCACAGAATGTCCCCGTCCCTCAGCTAAACTGTCACATGCATATTTAATAGCATATGATTTTAACACCTCCAAAAGTTGCTTCTTCTTGTAATCAGGTTCAAAATAAATATCAATCAAAAAGTCATGATAATCCAAGCTTGAATCCTTAATATTATTTGCAGACAATTTGGAACAAATCCCTTTTCTGATCCAGCGTGAATAATAGTTATGCGTTTTCCTTTGTTTGAAGGTGCCTTATGGATTATTCACGTTACACCTTGCCGAGACCAGGTCATGCCCCGGGCGGGACACGGTCACACCGAGCAAAGTCCGTGGCACGGCCGGAGCACTTGTCGGTATGTATTTTTCTCCGGCCTCGACCCGGCTCGGCCACGCCACGTCGTAACAAGAATGGGCTCACCGGGTGCCCGGAACCATTGGACGACGAAAAATTAATAGATTGCGTTCGCAACTACTCAGTCATTTACGACATGAGTCATCCCAAGTATTTGGATTCCAAATACAAATCCGTAATTTATTATCTACCTGAGAGTTGCAATTTGTGATTCCAATACATCGTCATCAATGGCAATTGCGATAGCCCGGTACTATGTACTCAAATAACAGCCCAGTGTAGCATGAATGGCTGACCCGGTCGGCGCACGCTGACAACGATGCGGCACGGACACGGCCAGGTAGATTATAGATCTGTTTTCGGATCGGTACTTCTTGATGTCCTAAAGAAAATTTAATATTCAAGTGCACAATCTTTGCGATTCCATTACCACTTGTTTTTTGTCAATTTTACGATATGTGAATCCCGACGGCAGGTCGGATCTTCCGACAGCCCAAGTTTTAGCATATGATGATTCAGATGACAGTGGCCTGTTAGACAACGTAGGTCATGCCTGCTATAGACTAACATTTGTTTGGAGACATTCTTCGGAGGATGTATAAGAGCTTTTGAATGAACCAATCCTGGTCAATTATGCCAGAAGTTTAAAGCTTTTCTTGCCGTCCAGGTATTTAGTGTTTGTTTGGCAAAACTTATTGCGATTCCAATTGTAGGTTCTGGTACGATAAAAACAGGTGCGGCACCCTCCCTTGCAAGAGAGTCTGCCTTCTCGTTTCCTCCATTCAAGAATGTCCAGGGATCCAGACCAGCAATACTTTATTGAGTTCTCCTATTGAGGAGAGTATTTTTTGGCAGTCTAAAACCAATTTCGACGTTACACGGTGAGAGCTAAGTGCTTTCAAAGCCGCTTGGCTGTTCGAGAAAATTTTTATTGTTCTACGTATGTACAAAGGGTTAGAGATGAAACAAACAATAGGTTGCATTATTGCCAAGAAGTGAATTGGCACATTTTGAACACCTTTTACATCAACAAAATGTTTAGCTATAAGTTTGTATTAGATTTTGCCTTTTATTTAGTTTTCAGTACACTCTTAGCAGTTGTAATTTATTATTCTCTTAACTCATCAAATTTAGTTGTTAAGAGTAAATATTAAAAGTCTTTCAAACACAATTCATAAATATGGCAGTGTTTCAAGAGCTTTCAAACGCGGCGTCGCATAATGTTCTTTCTTATTTAAAAAAATTGAAGGGGTAATTGTCCTGTGATCAAGTACGGTTCAAACCGGTATATTGTAGCATGCCATAATTATTATAAAAATCGACCTGTCCCAGCTTGATTATATAAAGATAGATAAGGAGAGGGGTAAAATTTTGGGAACTTCCTAACACCTGTCATTTTCCCAACCACTCTATCAGATTTGGTGATAAGTTTCTAAGCACTCAACAAACCTTTATGAATTCAGTCCGTGCTAAGCTGGAACAAGATTTTATAATAATTATCTTCCGTCATCCATCAAAAACATAATCGATTTTAACACCTTCAAATTTGATTTAAAATAGTATATTATTAAACGAGCAATTTATGATCGCCATTATTCACGCAGGGTGACTAATGGCAATAAATTGCAAGTAGAATACTATACTTTGTCCACGACCCTTGATTTCTTTATTAAATAAAAGTCAAGTAAATAATGCGAGTGTAGAAAGGAATGTAATAATTTGGTATTATTGACAATTCTAACGTCAAAATTAATAAATTTCTGGAGTACGTCAAATAATGTGACATATAGAGATGGGCGATACTGTGTAAAGTATCGATACACCGTACCGTTAGAAATATATTGTTTTAAAAATATCAATATTAAAAAATACCGTTATGAAAAGTATCAATACTAAAAATTTCGATATTTCATCCATACGATATATTTCAGAAACAAATTTCCTAAACAAAATACGAAGATTTGATAGTTTATTTCATATTGTACCCCCATCTCTAGTCACCTATTTACCGAAATTTTGTGAGTGTTGAGTTGTCATGGCATGTTATTTAAACGCAGAATTCACTCTAGTAGATATATGGGTACTATATACCTTTTGTTAGGAGGTAAAATATTGACTTATTAAGTGGACAAAATATTTTATCAACCAGTGTGGCTATGTTACAAATGATTTTGTTCACTCAATTATTTGTCAATTGTATGTAAGTTTTTTCTATGACTTGTGCTATATCATGCTTATTATTATTATTATTATTTGTTGTCTGGTAGGTCTGTAGTTCTTCTGGTCATCCCATCTTTTGTTTTTAATACTTTGCAAAATTTGTTTTTCCAGTACGTAATAATTGATACTGATATGCATAGTTAATGGACAGAGGACTAAATTAATTTCTTGATTGTATTCCTATCTGGTGTATCAGCAATTTCGATGTTTAATCCCAAAATAACAATCGGGATGTTCTCATGGCTCATGTAAATATTGATATGATAAAATTTAATAACGTAATGTATGTTGCGTATTAGACATATTTAAAAATAATACAAATTTAAGCATTGCTAAGATTTTCCGAAAGTTCAGAACCTTAGTTGTTTCATTTGAAGGATTTTTAATTCTAGTGTTTAAGATAGATTCCCAACATACTGTAATGTTTTTCTTATTTATTTAAATAGTTTTCTTACGGTGGGATAAAATTATACACACACTATGGCTAATTACTACTGATTTATTGAAGAAACACTTACACACTATAATAAACAATTTATATACCACTACTTAATGTCTAATAATTTATCTACACTCGGTATAATTACTGTCCTAATTTATCTTTAACACTTAAATATTGCACTATTTATGTTCACTATTCGATTCACTGTAGTTCACCGATTCACTATTTACTGAAAACCTTTCCGACACACTCAAAAACTCCCGTATATATAGACCATTCGCAACTCCAGAACCTTCTTGAATTTACCATCTCTTCGTATGCGGAACTTCTAGAATAGTCGGGAATAAACCATCGCATTCGCCAAAATTTATAGGACAGGACCAGCTTCTGAACTACTGTTTGTAACAATACAATTTATTTTCAACTAGTTCCCTTCTATATTCTTATATTTGGTAGTTATCATTATCACAGATTGTCGAACTAGACATTAAATTTACATTATTTACCTTTAAACAATAAAAGAACATATTATTCAAAAACTTATATAACAACTAAACGTATCTCAATGAACTATGTACAATTATTGAAAATTATTTCAGAATAAAAACTGAGGCAGAAACTTTAACCAACAGTCAGCACATCACACTTTGGACTAATGCTACACTTACAATGCAAGGATTGATGTCCATTGCAAAAATTCAAGAAACCAAAATCAATTTAGCTTGTTTTTTTAAAAAATCCATCGGAATTTTGAAATTCTTTTTATCCCATGGAATACCTATGATGGAACTAATGTTGAGGTCCAAACCAGATGAGGTAGTTGCTATTTTCAAGACAATGCAGACTTGTACGAGATTTTTACATCACTTATGTTGCTATACAAAGTTTACTAAAGACGCTAGTTTGGTGTCGTATGTTCCGCAATTTCGGTTGATATTGGAATCTTTACTTTATAGGTAAGTAAGCAATATCTATATACCTAAAATGTTAATACATACGGAAGTCTTGTCACAAAATGTGTTGTATATTAAGTTTTTGCTTTTAGACTTCTAAAGGCGTCGTTTTCGTGTACTTGACCACCCAGTGTGTGGGAGTGCGTGACTTTTATAAATATTCATTTATTAAGCAATTGTGTAATAATCAGCTTGATGCCGATAAAACCTACCCCATGCAATTTTGATATGTTGATGGTGGAGAATTCTGAGATCATTCCATCGGATTTGTAGACAAACATTTTTTCGTGTTCTTTAGATAATTATTTTTTATTTAACCTGAGTAACCCTCCAAATCGACATGTTTCATGCCTTTCAGAAAATTTCCTACCGTTTTTTAAAATTCTCACAACATTAAAGTCGTCCATACATCTAGCCACTTCGCTTGATGCTTATCATCTCGAAAAAACCGTTTGGTCTAGCGGACTAGATTATGATTCCGGTATTACAAAAAATGAACCAAATACGAATGCACCTTGAAAGGAGAGCCGCTGACACCTGTTCGTTGTACGTACGCCCAGCTAAATTGTTTCTAGCATTACAGCACGAACAGACAAAAGATTTTGTTGGCAAACGTTTGTGTCACTATACCGATGGCTGCAAATCTTTATAAATCTTTGTTGGAATGCATTTATAACCACCGTATGATATTTTTGCTTTCGACTGTTCTAACGATATTTTCACGTCACTGATAAATAAACATAATCATTAAATGTTCCTATGCCTTGTTTTTATACTGAGAGGAGCGGTTTGAATTTAAGTTGACATTTCTGGTGCCTAGTGATTGGTTAGATTGTCACACAGCTCTTTTTATACAACCGACAACGACATTTGTCAGTTTTGTGTTTATTTATATGAAAATATTCAGTAGTTCAATCTTCATTATCACTTTTTTGCGTTTATTGTGAAAAAAGAATAATTCAAAGATTCAATTGCAGTTTCTAGATACTTATTTATCATTGAATTTGTGAATTACATAAATTACTTATTTTAGCCAAATATTTTTTCGTAATAATGTGACATTTGGTTACTACTTTCGACACGATTCGTTCTTACACATGCCTCGATCCCTCATTGGCTGCAACAACCGCGATTAGTACAATTAATCTGTCACGTAATTGTCAATTAGTTCAAAAAGTCTGAACACGACCCTTTCGGAGCACACACCCAATCTAGTATCTTTTAGTGGTGTGATTGAGGTTTCTTAAAACGCTTCTCCTAGTTTAAAAACGAGGTATGGTTGTTTTTAACAAATTTAAAATTTTTTAGAGTCAAAGCAGCGTTGGTGGCCAATAAATGTTCTACTGCATTTTGGATGGGAAATTTAAAAAATAGAGATTTACATGGTGTTGAAATTCTTTCACAAAGTACGGTTATGACCGATGATAATGGCCGAGAAAGTGAGGAAGAATTACCCTTGGATGATAGTGATACTAGTATTTTGGAACGTGATCAGGATAATGGATCCGTTAGTAGTGAAGTATTCGATTAAGAACAATTATTATTGTTAACGAAAGCAAAATTAATATTTTTCATTATATGTAGAATCTCTCTCTAATGATCTATCAAAAAATATATTTAGGTATGGGATCAAATGATATGAAAGTAAATATTCAAAACTCACCTTTTCCGTTTGATTATAGTTTGTTATGATACCTTCTTTGATAAACATACCATAATCTATGTAAAACTTTTCGAATTCTGCTTGATTTTTTTTTAGTTGTTCTTGTAAGAATTTTAATACTCTTGCAGTCAGGACATCACGAAGTTTTCTATAATAAATTTTATAAGTTGTATAATTAAATATTTTCAAAAATATTCGTCAATTTATTTATTGAACATCTTACTTTCGCCGAGTTTGGTGTGATTAATAATATATTTTTCCTACGACCACCATCCAAAACACTATTTTGCACATTGATTATTATACGCAAAATTAACAATTCCTCATAGCAACAAAAGTTGGGGAAAAGTGGCATAAGGCATAGCCAAAGTTACATTTGGCATACCCAAAATAAATACCTACAGCAAATTGTCATTCTCGAAAAATAATGCATTTAGTGCAATCAACTAGTAGGATCGATGACACATCACAGAAATTTGATTCTGTTCCTGTTCCCTCAACATCTGCTATAAATAATAGTTTATTAACAATAACCGAAAACTTGTCGGAAACACCAATACCAGTAATAAAGATCCAGAACTGTTCCCATTGTGAAAAATCCCATGCAAGGAAAGTTAAAATTAATAGTTATTTAACCAACAAGAGTATTAATGAGGGCGTGTTCGATATTGTTAATTGCCCTTTTAATACTTGTGTTGGTTACAAAGCTTTTTCGTCGACTGTACAAGTTGTGTTCGTTTTTCTCAATATTTAAAAACTGAAAATATTTATTTGTTTCATAGGTAAGTACTGCCAAAAAAAATAATGACATTGAAATGTCACAGAGATGGTCGCTGGTTCAAATGTCACTGTTTTCGTTTTTATTAAATTCCTTTTTGTATGTCTTAACACTAATAATTATTATAATTTTGTAGAATAATAAAATAAAATGATAGGTAAGTAAAAAACTAGAAGTATTCCATACTACTAATCGTTATTAAAGATGTTATTGTATGTTTGGTTGCCTATACCACAGGTAACTGTCAATATAATGTATAAGATGTGCGTTGGGTTGCCTGAAGAAAATCGTTGATTAATGTAGGTAAATCATGCATTAATAGGGTTCATGTGAAGCTATTAGTGCATGAAGGGGTTAACTCACTTTTTAACAATTTTGAGATATTAAGGGTTGAAGTAATGTTCTTGGAGCTTTTTCTGTTCAAACTAAAATCAAAATTAAATGGAGCTAGAACTTAGTCAATAGAAGTAATTTTAATATTATAGGTAATATTTTATCATTTTTTGTGGTTTATGAGATGTTTTTAATTTTTTTTACAAAAAAAAACTGAGTTAGCACCTTCATGCACAACCATTTACTGTTTTAATCGAAATAATAACGAGTAAAGAAAGGATCAACTAATATTTATTAATTGAAAAAAATACAAAAATAAGTAATACTAATCACTTTCTGATCGATTTAAGCCTAAATAAAATCCCCTTAAATTTTCTGGAATATATGGGAGTTGTTCCATAATGTTGTCGAATTTCTTGGCTGCTATAGGTCGCGACAGATTTAACGGAACAAAAAAATTGTCGTGTTCTGTTGTTCGGGTTGATTTGTGTTTAATAATATCTACTTCTTTCCACTCTTCTGTCTCATCTAGTGAATATCTATACTTCGTTGTACCAAATTTATCAACTCTTATCCACCTTGCATTGCGAAACATTATTTTTTCGCCCTTATTACTTTTTTTTCTGTCCAACAAGTTGAGCTTTCTAGGCAGTTCTTTCAGATCAATGAATTTATCTTCCATTCTAGTTAATACAAACGGATTCCTTTTTCTAGCTTCCGTCATTAACGTCATGTACTGATCAACTGTGTAAATGTTTTGAACTTTTCGAATAACTTTTTCGACAGCACCAAAGTCTCTATCAATATCCATAAAACTATGGCCAACCTCCGGAAACTTATGATCAACAGTTTTAAAAATTCCCTGGTGTACTAGGTAATGCCACAAACAAATAATGAAAAAATTCTTATTTTGTCCACCCGCAGAATCACTCCAGGCTACTAAGTGGTCATTTTCATTATTGATGCTTTGTAGGAATGACAAAATACTGCTTCCAACTTCTTGTGGGCCTCTACCGCCTTTGTCTTCAGTCCAAAGGTGGAAAAATCCTTTACCAAAGGCGTCACCTTTACTTACACAATGAATCCCCGAATTGTATAGCCACATTTGTCTAAGATAAAAAGCCACACTGGTAGACAGCTTTGGTAGAGGTAATGTTTTTTGCATATCAAAATTAATGTATAGAATATCACCATCATGTACCAATTTTCTGTCTTTTTTTTGTTCTTCAAACGCTGTCTTATACCGTCTTACATGTTCATCATTTGTTTCTTTCGCATCACAAACTTTGCAGGTATCCGATTTTGGAGACCCAAAGCCAAGATTAAATTTGGAAACAAAAATCTTTCTGTATCTGCTGTTTTTCATAAACTGTATGTTTTGTTCATTACACTGATTCTTGTATAGTTCATACATTTTGTTGATTGATAGCATAGGGGATAAGTATAAGCGATGTTCATTTTTATTCCTGGAATAATGTGACATTTCTGCAGGAAAAGATTTGATATGTTGACATACTATGTCAAGCTGCTCGGTGGGTGTTCGGTTTTTGCGGTTATTATGGCAACCACGCTGATCTTTATGAGGGATACCTTGTCCCTGTGAAATTTGATTACGAATTAGTTCCAATTTCTTTCTTCCGACATCAAGTAGTTTTAAAAAAGCACTTTTGCATACTTGTTTTGATTTCCCATCCAAAGTTATAAAATATCTGAAAGATTTTTGACGATGAGCAATATTACCGGTCCGTTGCTTAACATCAAATGGTTTGAAACAACCGAATAGATACACATTTTTTTCATTGATAGTAGGTAATGAATAGTATTGATTAAATAAGGTAATGCGATCAGCTTCCGTAAAGTTGTTGTTGCATTTTAATCTACACTTTTCGGTGCAAAGCATTTTCTCAGCTGCGGATGTTTTTTCTGGAACGCGTCTATTTTTATAGTCGGTGTATTCTTTTCCTTTTTCTCTATTTGCCATATTAATATTTCTTTTCCAGGTTTTTGGTTGAGCTTCAAGCTTCCTTGATTTTTTTTTCTCTTATTCTTTTATTAACTTCTATGGCAACAGCAGGAATATTTATATATCTTTCCATTCCATTAATCTGTTGTTCTTTAACTTCGTCGGATTCATTTCTTGTCTCATTGCCAATAATTTGTGGATCTCCAACTTCTCTGTCAATATTTTCCTCCGGCTCTTTCTGTATAATTTGAACAGGTTCTTTAGGGTCATTAATATTTTGTGTTCGATTTTTGTCTTGTTGCTCAGTTCTTATTAGGACTTGTTCTTGGTTTTCGAAAAAAGAAGCTGTATTTTGCTTTAATTTCTTCTTGGCTATTTCTTTCTTAACTTTTTTTCTCTTAGGAGAAAAATTTTCATCAGTTTCCACGTCAGTAGAATCAGATGCTGGTTGGTAATCTGAGCCAGAATCTAAAAATGGATCCTCATCGGTTTCTATTTGGGCTTCTGTTATTTCAGCAGCATCCAAAGCTAACTTAAGAATTCTACCACTTCTTCCACTAGTTCCAGCCATTATGAAGTATTTTCAAAACTAAAATTTAAAATATTTGGTTACCTTATATATTTTTCATTTCAAGGTTATGTTTTAAAAAGCATTTTAATTATTTATAAATACGATTTTCTGTTTAAATTAACTATAATATTCATTGGCTAATGCATATAAAGGACTTACTTTTGTTGCCGGATAATAATAAACACAAGAAATATCACTTTGTACAACACTGTGTAATGTAAACAATCAAATTCGTACTAAGTTATATTGGAAGAAGGTGCTAACTTAGCAGTTAACCCCTTCTTGCATAATTAGCAAGAGTTGACACCTTCTTGCTCTAAATATGTTTGACAAAGCTTGAGTTGACGTGTTTTGAACTTCAGTTTTTAAGATTCCTGGCGACATCTATAAACCAGAGTCTGTACTAACGCAAAGAGATTGAGTAAACACCTTCATACATGCCATTTTCGGCATTTTAATAAAACAGTGAGTTAACACCTTCATGCACTAATAGCTTCATGTATGATTTTGTCTGATTTTGAGAACGTTAATAGCATATGTTAATACACGGTCGACGGAAAAATATATTTCTTAAAACGTAAAGGAGGAGGCAGTCGGCTTATGGAGAAATGGGCTTTGGTGAAATTTCATGAATTGTTAGTATATTGTAGTTGACGACTTTCTGAACAATAGTGTCCATGGGCCCAGCTCAATCCTATGACTAGTTTCAGAGATAAAGGGTGTTGAAGTTGGAAAATAGCCATTTTTTAAATGCATGTATTTTTTATTTTCTTCAATGTATCGAGAATTTTTTCCTGTTATAGTGTTCTAATTACACTAAATATCAGTCCCTTATGAGAAAAAGTTTCATTTGCTACAGGGATACTCAAAAATTAGAAAAACGGAACATTGACTTGAAATATAATTCAATTTTCAGGAATTTCAATATCTGGCTGGATTTGCTTCTGGTTGGTTTATAATAATGAGATATGCAAACATGTTTTACAGGGCGAGTCAGAAAGTTGAATCGCCCTGTATCCTACATTTAATAAAGTTTTATATACTTTGTATTGCATATTAGTAGGTGACATTAAGTCATTTTTAAATATATATAATTTATATGTAATATACAGGTCTATTCAAAAGATATGTATGTAAGAATATCAGAATCGATTTATTTTTGGAAATCTCCCTGTAATTAAATATTTCCTCGGTGAATTTCTGTGATACTGTCATACTACTTTTGCTTTGAGTTTGTTGGTCGGGTGTAAAAGTTTTGTCAACTTGCTATTATCAGTTTTTTTATCCCGACAATATGATGACAAGCCTATGATTATTTTCTTCCTATGTGTATATCGGTATTTTCGATGTTGTTTACGTTATACCATGATCGACATATACATAAAAACAAACAAAATAAATATAAGCTGATCTTGATATCGGAAACTGATCTTGATATCGGAAAAAACAATTAACATAAACATGTAGAAACTAACTGAAATTACTGAAGGAATTCAAAGTTCTACAATATCTGGACCATGATCTATGTTTTCTGGTAATATCCTTTCAGCTGCATCAGTTATTTCATTTAGGAGACGAGTAGATCAATATTTCACATTCTGTTCGTATCTGGCATAACCCAAAAACCATAAAACACTGACCACATGAACACATGTACCTAAAGTTCTAGCTTACAAGTACAATAATAGTGAAGTTCCGAAGGTTGATTTTCGATATCATATAATCATATTGTCGGGATAAAAAAACTGATCATAGCAAGTTGACAAAACTTTTACATCCGACCAACAAACTCAAAGCAAAAGTAGTACGAAAGTATCACATAAATTCACCGAGGAAATATTTAATTACAGGGAGATTTCCAAAAATAAATCGATTCTCGGATATTCTTACATACATATCTTTTGAATAGCCCTGTATATTATATATAAAGTATATATATATTTAAAAATGACTTAATGTCACCTACTAATATGCAATACAAAGTATATAAAACTTTATTAAATGTAGGATACAACTTTCTGACTCGCCCTGTAAAAAATGTTTGCATATCTCATTATTATAAACCAACCAGAAGCAAATCCAGCCAGATATTGAAGTTCCTGAAAATTGAATTATATTTCAAGTCAACGTTTCGTTTTTCTAATTTTTGAGTATCCCTGTAGCAAATGAAACTTTTTCTCATAAGGGACTGATATTTAGTGTAATTAGAACACTATAACAGGAAAAAATTCTCGATACATTGAAGAAAATAAAAAATACATGCATTTAAAAAATGGCTATTTTCCAACTTCAACACCCTGTATCTCTGAAACTAGTCATAAGATTGAGTTGGGCCCATCGACACTATTGTTCAGAAAGTCGTCAACTACAATATACTAACAATTCATGAAATTTCACCGAAGCCCATTTCTCCATAAGCCGGCTGCCTCCTCCTTTGTTGAGACGAAGTCGAGTACCGCAATTCGCACTTGTTACACAATATACACTCCAACCGGTATCTCGTGAAATGAGGTGACGATGCGCCGTAACAAATTTGAAAGTGGGGATCCGTCAAAGCCAATCGTGCGGTAGACGTTATGCAGTGAGCAGCTCGATATTTTTACACTGTTGCATTGTTTCATTTACTCGCGTTATTTAAAGTTGATTTTGTCGAATGTGAAAAAGCTCAAAATAGCGGAGGAAGAAGAATGTAGATTCTGTGGCATGAAAGAAGAAACCTCTATTCACAAACTTGTGAATTGCATAGTAATTTAGCGCACCACAATTAGAAGATTATTGGATATAAGAGGGACATTTACTTAAGTTGAAGCCTGCAGATATCCTAAAATTCCTCACGAAAATAGGACTAAAGGAAATACTAGTCTCTGAGAGACTTTTCTCAGGAACTAAGTAGAAGTAAGGGGGCACAATCGATATTTTAGGTCTCAGTGAATATCACCCCAATATTTATATACATAGATCGAGTGACGTATCACAAAGAAGCTAATTGTTTTCTCTTTCAAAAAATAAGCTATGTATCACTTTACTTGTAAATTATAATAGAAAAACTGGATGTTACAGAAATTTATTAAACATTCATTTAAATTGCAAATACTTCATCACAAGAACTGCTCAAAATGCTGGGACTATTTGTTTGTTATAATGATTATTTCTTTCATCTATTAAATATTAGTCATCAACCAATCATTCCTTTGTTTCCTGTTTGACAAGACCAATCAACACGCTCTATTAGCGACTATTTTGCACAATAGTCACCGACTATTCAGCATGATACCAAAGTGCCTCTACAATGTGTATCTGACTCTAAATAAATACATCTTAAACGTCAAATTGAATCAATCGTGTTGAAGAGTTTGAAAATGAATCGGTTTGGAGAAACCAAAAACGAAGAAATAGATACTGTAATCGAGACTACAATCCCTGATAATAAAGCGAGAAGTGAAAATAGCGTATGGAAACAGTTTACCAAATTTTGCGAGCATCGTCAATATGAATTGAATGAGTCGACACCATTCACAAAACTGACTGATATTTTGAAAGACTGGGCTTGGAATATGAAAAAAGAAAATGGACAAGATTATAAAGAAAACTGTGAAGTGTCAGCTAAAACTGTTCAAGAGATGCATTTCAAGAAGTATAAACATAAAAATAGATCCATTTCAAGCATGCGAATTCGAAAGTTCTCGAGATGCACGCAATGCCAAGAGTCGGGCATTGCAGAAACATCAGGAAAAACGGAAACGGAGAGTTAAGTATAAATAATATATTTGTTATTATTGACAACCAAGAAACTGTAGTATGTGCATTTTTGGACATAGAAGGAGCTTTTGACAACACTCCACATGAAGCTGTCAAGAGAGCATTAAATAGAAGAGGTGTAGACAGCACGACATCCAAATGGATGTCGGAACTGCTCACCACTAGAGTAGCAGAGACGAGAACGAGCAAAGACATTGTCTCCATCTGCACAACCAGAGGATGCCCACAGGGAGGAGTAGCATCCCCATTAATGTGGAGTCTGACGGTTGACGAACTCCTGTGTGGTCTGACAGACCTCGGAATATCCTGCCAAGGATATGCCGATGATATTGTTATAACAGCCAGGGGAAAATTTGAAAACATCCTTTGTGACATCGTACAAAAGGGTCTGAACTATACAAATAGCTGGTGTAGGCAAGTGGGACTCAGCATCAACCCCACCAAAACCATCTTGATAGCCTTCACTAAGAAAAGAAAACTCAACCTCAAAACCATTAAACTTGATGGGAACGACATTGAATGGAGACAAGAAGTCAAGTATCTAGGTTTGACTCTAGACAGCAAACTCCTGTGGAACAAACACGAGAAGGAGATTACATACAAAGCAAAAATGGCTCTAATGGTGTGCAGGAATCTGGCAGGGAGAAACTGGGGTTGTAACCCAAAAATCCTGAGCTGGATGTACACTGCCATAGTGAGACCAATCATCACTTATGCCATTGCGTGGAGTAGTAGAACTAGCCTCTTGACAACGAGAGAAAACCTCTCCAAAATTCAAAGAGTAGCCTGTATATGCATAACAGGAGCAATGAGTACATGCCCAACGGCAGCAATGGAAGTGATTCTCAACCTCACACCATTACATATGGTGGTGGAGAGTGTTGCAGAAAGAACAAGATACAGACTAAGTAGAGAGGGAATCATTAAAAAAAAACCACCTCTTCACTTCTTAGAAATCGGACAGCCTGGGACATGCCACAAGATGGTATGATGAAAAAGTATAATTTTTCAAAGAAATTCGTTACGGAATTAAGCAACAAGAAGGAATGGGATCCAAATACCATTTCCAGACTTGGAAAGAATGCCATTCAATGGTACACAGGCGGCTCAAAAGCAATAGAAGGAACTGGGATAGGAGTGTACGGGCTAGGAACCAAACACTCTGAAAGCTTGGGAAAAACCACAAGTATCTTTCAAGCGGAAATTCACGCAATAAGAAAGTGTGCCCAGTTCAATATTGACAAAGGATATAGAAGGCAAAGGATTATCATAATGTCTGATAGTCAAGCAGCCATTAAAGCGCTGAGTTCTTGTGTAATCAGTTCCAAAATGGTGTGGGAATGCCTAGGCAAACTTAATGAACTAGGCGAGAACAATATAGTCACCTTACTGTAGATTCCAGGACACACTGGAATAGAAGGAAACGAAATAGCAGATGAACTAGCGAAGAGGGGGACTGAAATACCCTTTTGCGGAATCAGCTCCAATAGGGCATGTCCACGTGACGTCACAAACTATTTTGACAACAGCACTGAGGAAAAACAATAAACAAAGCGTTCAGAACACGTGGTACTTAATAGTGAGGTTATGCTGATTTGTAGATCGTGTTTGAGTTTAGTTGCAGTTAGTTGGTTTTGCTTAAGTGTTTTTTTAAAGTTATTTTAATTGTTGAGCTTGCATATTTAATAATATATTGCTGTTAAGACGTTATTTTTAGCTGCATTTAGCTGCTAAATAACAGCGGGGCATATGTTTACCAAAGCACAGCATACTACTACAATCTTATTAATAAAAGAAAGTTTCTTTTCTTTTTTTTTCAATATAGTTACTGGCACAACATTTCCTAAGATATTATATTTTTGTTTTAACTGGCTTATTACACGTTCAACATGTATTCTGACATTAGCCAATGTATGTGTTGCTTCCACATCTTTCGGCATCATTTGTTTGGCCCCTTTCAAAAATGCAGGCATCTGTACTTCTGCTAAATACTGCCTTACTTGATCATGAATCAAAAATCCGCGATCAGCAAGAATTAAATCTCGAGGATTTAATTTATCCAAAAAATTTGAATTCTCAACTATAAACTTATCACTGCACCTACCTGTAAATGCTTCAGAAATAAACATTATACATCCTTGGGGTGCTATACCTATTAAAAATTTAATAGTATTATGATGTTTGTAATTAGAAAAATGTTGTGCTGCTGCATTCTTATTTGTGGGTGTCTCAGTAAATATTTCAAAGCAATCAACAATTACAGTCACCTTTTTTCCAAAATGTTCAAGGAAACATGCAGGAACATTCATTTGCAAACATTCTCGTTCTGGCCAATGTATTAGAAATTTTAATTTAATATACAAGATATTCAAAACTGAAAAGAAAACTCTACTTACAGACTGTCGACTTATATTAAACCTATAGCCCAAGTCTTTAAACAACAAGTTTAGTCTTAATTTCATCAGCGTTAACATAACCATTTCCACTTTATTTAGGATAGTTGACTGTTTATTGGATAGAAATGGCGAAATAAATTTAAAAACAATATAGAAATATTCAAAATCTAGACCTGTATAAAATCGACACTGTTCTGTATCAATTTTTAACCATTCAAGATCAAACTTATAGTTTTTCAGTAAATCCCTAAGTTCATATATTTTGCTATTAGCATAAATTAAATCTTTGGATAATTTTGCTATTATTTCATCTTCCTTTTTATCCTGCGTTTGGATCTCTTCTTCAGAAGGCTGCAAGGTGGGTTCAGTATCTTCATTTTTATCCTTCATTTGGATCTCTTTTTCAGAAGACTGCAAGGTGGGTTCAGCATTTTCATTACAAATTTCTGTACTAAGTAATTCTTTCTGAAATAAAAATACACTAATTACTCTTACTCATCCCAATCCTATACAAAACTTACTTTCTGCTTGATGTTTACTTCGTTACAATCTTTTAATATCGATACTTGTTCCAAGTTTTCTTTAGGTGTTGCATTGGTACTTTTATACCCCATATTCTGGTTTGGAACCCAGTCTCTATTTTCTTTTTCTGATAGTTTACTAGGTTTCCCTTTAATCAAAGGTGATTTTAAAATCTAATGTATAGATATTTAAAACAAGTAGTTACCTCCATAAAAATGTCTGGAGCATATATATATCCATATTTAATCTTTTTTTCGGTAATGTCCGTTCTTCTGAGCGATTTTATCCATTTTTTTCTTCTTTCTTGTGACAAAACATTGATCCTCCCAATGTTGTTAAATATTGATGGAAATTTATGAAAGGATATTATATCCCTTGCACTGTTACTACCACAACCAACTACTGAACAGAATCTAGGCATTTTTAAAAGCTATATCTGACAATTTACTGTTTATAATAAAAAAGATCATTAAAAGACTACAAAACAACGAAAGTACAAATCTAACCTAAAAATTATTGTTTATTGTTTTTCCTCAGGGGTATTGTCAACTGTCAACTGTCGTGGACATGCCCTATATAATATTGGAAGAAATAGGTAAAGCCGAAGAAAAGAGAAGATCTGACAATTGGAAAGATCTAGTAGGGCTTAGGCAATCAAAGATTCTTTTGGGTGACTACAACCTGTTGAGATCAAATGAATGCATAAGTCAAAGCAAAACTGCACTAAGAGTTTTAACAGGAATCCTAACGGGACATTGTCGCCTGAATGGACACCTTAAAAAGCTCAAAATAGTGGAGGAAGAAGATTGTAGATTTTGTGGAATGGAAGAAGAAACCTCCATCCACATACTTGCGAACTGCACAGTATTTCAGAATCCTAGGGCACAGTACCTGGGAGACTACTGGATAGAAGAGGGACAGGACAGGAGCTACTAGTATCTGAGACTCTCCTCAGAAACTAAGTAGAAGTAAGGGGACACAATAGATCTTTTAGGTCTCAGTGAATGTTACCCCAAAATACATACATACATACATATTATTTACAAATGTGATAAAAAACTCCAGTTGTATCAGTTTTGACAATTTGTACATAAATAATGATGTGGTTGACGATTTTAATGCCTACTATTATTTTTTGTTTAATTTCAAATACCTACAATGTCATATCATGGTTTTTAAGACATTTTGTATTTAAGTGATACATTGACATCATTTTTGGGAAAAGAAAAAAAATAAGTTTCTGTGTGATACGTCACTCGACCTAAGTTGCCATTTCAAAAAATTCAATATGTCGGCCGTACGCTAAACGCTGACGTCAAATGACAAAAACATTGGACATTTGCTGTAAAATATGCAGAATAACGTCTCATTCATCGTCCTAGAATTTCATAATATTCCCTTTATCTTTCAACAACTCTGTATATATTGTTGTTACAATTTGTAACTTTCATATTAGTAGGTAACCGACAAAAACATAACTACAGTTTCAAAATACCATTTTGAATATATAGAGCCTTAAGTATTTGTCCAGTTTAAAGTCTGTCCCAATGGAGTTGATAGCACGGATTGGGGGATTCGGACCATACAATAGTTGTAAACCATAGGCGCGACGGAACTACCTGCCCCGTAACATATATAGGTACAACCCAATTTCCTGTTAATATGTAAATCTAAGTACCTGTATAGAATAAAATTTGAAGTAGTTAGTATTCCGCAACTAGGGGGAGGAGAATCAACGATTTATAGATTTTTACGTGAGAGAAAATGTTAGAACCACGGTCAACCTATTCCTCACCCGGGGAAGAAACCATTAGAAATTGACGACGATGTTAAAAACAGTGTTCGTAGAATAGTGCATGGTGTGTATTACCCAAAAGAAATACCAACATTGGACAAGATTGTGCAAGCTGCCCAGAATGACGAAAACCTGCCACAACTATCAAGAACTAGAGTATGGAGAATTCTTCATGGAATGAACTTTCGGAGGGAAAAACAGAACGGAAAATATTTTCTTATTGATAGGCCGGATATTGTTTGCTGCAGACGAGAATACTTAAGGTCTATCCGAAAATAACAACGCAACGAATGTAAGAATATTTTCTATTTGGATGAAACCTGGCTAAATGAAGGACACACCGTATCGAAAGTCTGGCAAGATAAAAATATACTGAATTCCCGACAAGCTGTCATGGAGGGTTGGTCAACAAGATTAAGACTTCCCTCAGGAAATGGACGTAGGCTTATTATAACCCATATATGCAGTGAAAACGGATTATTGGAATTTCAATCTAATTCAAGCAAAGACTACCACGAAGAAATGACGTTTTTGAGGAATATTTCCAACAAATGAACGAATACATTCCCCAGAATTCAGTTATTGTAATGGATAACGCAAGCTGTCATTCTCGATTAGTAGAGAAGCTTCCCACAAGTTCATGGAAAAAAGCGGCGACAATTGAGTGGTTGCAGTGTAAAGCCTTAAATGTCGATGATACAATGGCGAAAAAAGAACTTTTGGAAATTGTTAGACAGCGTAAGGCAAAGTTTAGAAAATTTGTAATCGATGAGATGGCAAGAGTAGAGGTATTATTGTACATCGCTTACCCCCCCTATCATTGTGAGCTGAACCCAATAGAGCTTATATGGGCACAAATCAAAGGTTATGTTGCCAGGAACAGCAAAACTTTTAAACTTTAAGAAGAACGACAACTTTTGATGGACTCATTGGCGAATGTGATTGCCGAAAACTGACATTAGCTGAGGAGGGTATAATGTGGGATCTTGACGACTTAATCGACGAGAGTACAGAGATCGAATTATTATAAGGACAAGACGATTCTTTGGATTTTTCTGATGAAGAATTTAGTTAATAATGCTGTATATATTATAGTTAAAGTAATGTTCACCTGCAATAATTTTTTATAATTTATTTATTTTTTACAAGAATATGTGTGTATATAAATCTTAGTGCAGAATTACTTTGTATTTTCATTATAATATTAATTATAATAAACGTTAAGCAAAAATCATAAATAACCCTATTCTACGACTATGGACCGTTTGGTTCACTGCGTATACTTCATTTGCATTTTATTACCTATTGTTATTTGACCGATTACTGGGTGACCTGATCACAATTTCCTTCTTCTTAGTCTAGATACTTTGTAAAACATAAATATGTTAAAAACATTTTTAGAGACACCCGACCTCCGTTTTCCGTTTTTTTTATAGGCGCTCTGTGCTATCAACTCCTTTGAAACGAACTTTAATGGTTTTAAATTAGTTTGCAGTCAAATCATTTTGAATAACCGTAGTTTTTATACTTACGTGATAAGCGCACTGTTTTGTAAAAGTTCTCTACTCAAGTTGAGAGGAATATCTTCTGAATCTACAACACCTTTTACAAAACGTAACCATTTTGGCAAAATATTATCAGTGCGATTTTTGATGAGAATTTTCTTTGTGTAAAGCGCAACTCCAGATTCGGTTTCTCTTGACATTTCGAATAAGCCTAAAAAGTAACCATAACCATTTGATTAAATTAACAATTTTATACTATAAGATCAAAATGGAATGAATTTACAATTGCAAAGTATAAAAAGTTGGTATATTCTACATGTTTCATGAAATAGTTGGTAATGATTAAAAAGGTGCAACATAGTTGATAATTTCAATGAGCAATTAACAATTACAACACTAGTGAAGAACGAAAGAAAATTGGTACTATAGTCAAATGCAGTCTTATCATGCGGGTCATACTCACAGTTTTTGTTTTCAGCGATTCTAAAAAGTCTTTCACCAGCTAAGTTTCTATTTAAATATGTCAGTTTTGTGACTTTGGCAATTCAACGTGGCAGTATGAATAATAAGAAGCAATTTTCCGGTTTTTTGCAATTCGTCAACCAGTGTGCAGGAAACAGTAGCGAAAACACTGGGAATTAGTTTAAGGACTGCGCAGAAAATTGTGCATGAAAAAAAGCATAATATAATACCGAGGAATACTAAAAAATGCAAACGAAGAAAGCCAATGACTGAGGATTTGCGAGAAAATATTAAAATGGCAGTTCGAGATGTTATTTATGATTTATATAGAACAAAAACCAATATAACTCTTCCAGTTTTAAAAGAAACTTTAAAAATTCGAGGTGTTTTGGAAATCGGAATTAGATCATTATCAAAATTAATAAGAAAGTTGGAGTCTCGCTATAAAAAAGACGGTAACCGAAGATTTTTATGTGAGCAGCCACAAATAGTGAGTCAGCGTGTTCAGTTTTTAAAAAGATATACGGAAAATGACAAATCAAAATTTGAAAAGTGGTATTTTTAGACGAAACGTGGATATTTTCAACTGGAAGTGGCTCACAATCTTGGCAAGATGAGTCTGTAAAAACCGTTAAAAGAAAAAATTTCCAGTTTTTCTTTTTATTTTTTGAAATAGTTGATCAGATTAAATATCATTGTATCTTTTGGTTCTGGTAATAAAGTTTTGAAAAAATTGCTTTGCTCTGTATATTATTATTTAATAGGTTATCGGAATAACGATTATATACAGCGTGTTTTTGGAAGTTCTTACCAAATGGAAACCTTTTTACCATTGATTTTTCAGAAAATTTTAATCTTGATAAATGTTTGAGTATCCTGAGAAAATTATTTTGACGTATTCAGATTTTCTTTGGTGTATACCGGGTGAAAATAAAGCACAAAATATGACGATAGTAAATCAAAGTTTTTCAAAAATATAGAATCAAAACAGAAAAATTCAACAACTGACAAAACTCGAATTTCTGCAATTATTCGCAAATTTATATTGTCATTTCTTAGAAAATATTAGCATTGGCAAAAACTTTATTTAACTTTTTATCTCAGATTTATAAGTCCTTCAATTTGGCTGACTCAGATTCCATATTTTTAGAAAAATTTGATTTACTATCCTCATACTTTTGTGCTTTATTTTCACCCGACATACACCACCCAATATCTGAATACGCCTAAATAATTGTCTCAAAATACATAAACATTTATCAATATTAAAATTTTCTGAGAAATCAAGGATAAAAAAGTTTGCCATTTTGTAAGAACTTCCGAAGATCCGCTGTATATTTTTTGTAATCTTTGATCAGCACATTACTACATAATTTTTGCAACAATAAAAATACCAGGTACGTCTATGTAGCTATCTTCATGTTAGTTAAAATAATAAAACCATCATTCTTTTCTCCGGGTATATTTGTAATCTCACATTTTGGTAACCTCTGTGTTTTCTGATTTGATACATACGGTTAGTGACTTTTGGACCCACACGATAAGAGCGCTTTTGACTTTACTTTAAAAACTGAATCTATTAATATGATTAGAGATATAAATGAACTTAAGAAAGAGTAGAAGATCTATGGAGAAGCAAGAGTAATTGAAATAGAAGAAAATAGGTCCAAGGTAATAGGATAATGCATTAAAATTCATATACTTTTCATTCATATACTTAAGTTGAACTTACCTGGTTTTCCTTCAGGAAAATATAGTAATGCTCTTATTGATATTGGTACATCAGTCTTGTAATGCAAAGAGTACCTAGGTACATCATAACTGCCACTTATAAATCTATAAAAATCATTGTGTTGTTGGAAGGTAACGCTCTTTGGATCTGACAGCCATAGTGGTTGAACAATATTAGTTTTTTTGCCATTAAGATATAAAGAACTTCCCACAAAGTTGCTGTACTTATTGATTACATTTTTAATAGTATCCTCATCGGCAAATTCTCGGCAGTCTCCCTTTAAATAAATTATTATTTTTGTTCCATACTGTACGCCTTCTGCTGGTTGAATTTCGTATGTACCAGTCCTAAAATTGTCATAGTTCATTACTTCAAGTAATAAAGAAATCCTACTGTTACTTAAAATCAATTTTATTGTTTTGTAACAATAAAGCAGGACACACACTGAATCGACTGGCGTCTGTTGAGTACAACAAGGTTAAATAAAACTTGTTAATCCCTATACAAATTTGGTTTTAGCGCGCGCTTTGCAAGACCTTTCGAAGGCAACCTTTGACGAAAGGGCCGATGGCCAGACTCATGTACCGAGCCCAGTCGATTCAGTGCGTGTCGGCTTAAGTGTTATGATATCGACAGTGTTATACAATGTTTCATCAAAGAATCCTTAGTTCTAAAGCACATGATAAAGCTCCAGTTAAAACCTACACATTTTAAACATTTATTGACTAAAGAGAATAAGATGAAAAAGTACAGATTTAACTGATGTTACATAGGGCGAGGGTAAAAATTGCCTAGTTTCAACTAAAAATTATTTGAATTGCTTAAATGGAACACCTTGTATATTTTTACATCATTTTACATATTTGTGTGAGGTCATACACTCTTATTAGTTGCAATATTGCCAGTGGCTTAAAGCGGTCTATACAGTTCGCAATTCTTCGAAAGCATGAGGATAACTTGGTAAGTCTCTTGCCATTTTAAGCTTTTGTCCAACATCGATCTGGTTCGATTTGTATTGCAGCTTGCATGCCATTCTGGGGGAAAAGTTTGTTTGTGTCATAATAATGTGTTAGGTTATACAGTGTGTCCACGGATGGGGTATCCTTTAGGTGAAAAATGTCATTCTTGATAAAAAGTTTTGTTTGTTCTGAAACCACGTAAAATGAAATAACATTCAAGTTTTTCAAAACCCGTCTCATTTTATAGCCAGTTTTATGACAACTATATGAATTTTTGCACCAAGTTCGAAAATAATGTATTAATCTAGTTAGTGACGTTTACGTGATGTACCAAGTAACCGTCAACATTTATAAATGATTTTCAAATTGTCATTCTTTAATAAATATTTGACAACAATGTTAACTATTCAACAAAGAGTATATCTTATTAAGTACATTTACACTTTTTAATGGTTGTGCATCCAAAACAGGAGACACTTTTTTAGTACATCTTAGGGTCAACTTAACCCACAAACCTCAAGCAAAACCCGGCATTAGTGATCACTGGACACTGCACAGTATGGGCAGAAAATCGAGGTAAAACTGGATGATCTGTGCAATGAATGTGAGGAAGAGAGGGTGGAACATCTCATGTGTCTATGCCCTGCCCTGGCAGGTAAGCACCAGAGGTATTTGGGGAGTAGACGACTTGAGAGTCTAGTAGAGGCAGCAGAGATGGACATCGGAAATTTGAAGAATGTTATAGGAGGATGGAAATGCCTAAGAGAAGGAATTAAAGGGAAGATATAAAGGACAAAGGATAGGTAAAAAACAGGATGGCTCAACACCATGAGCCAAAGGGTATCACTATGGGACTCTGAGTGGACCGGGGCCAGAACAGACCTGGTCGCCCATATAACCTAACCCAGCATTAGTTTGAGATATTTAGTACAATAGAATAAAATACTTCATAATATAAATTACATTACACTTCAACATATCGCCTTTAATGTCAATAAATATTATAAAATATATTAGATTAACTTTCAAGTCATTAAAAATGAAAATGTGCAAAATCAATCATACATTGGTTGGTGTGAATCTGGCTTGTGTTTGTCAAAGTGAAAATGATAAAAATAAGAATTGCTAATGGCTAATGGTGTGGCAAGAGTGAATAAGAATTAGTTCAGTCTTAAATTTACTCTAATAATAGTTCTAATAAAGGAAATAAAAATGTGATCACCAGGTATAATCCTTCATAGTTATATTGCAAAAAATTGTAATAGTAAACATTTTTGGCCACTTTGCAAGTTGGAGTTGGCCTGTGCAAGTGATTTGTTATAATAGCTTTAGACAGAAAAATATTGAATATATTCCAACCTAAATGTCCACACCATATGATTTTGTTAGCTATCATGAGGAAGTAATATTTAATGCAATTCAGCTAAATATATCATAGTCAACATGCACAATGATACAGGGTGTTTCATTGGGAAAGGGCCTAATAACTGTAGATGGGGATCACTTTGGTGCTTCCAAAAACCTATATTTAATGTGTCTTCTGCACTTTATAACCGAGATACAGGGTGTTTTATAAATTTATCCTATTTCTTTCGAATCTCAAAACTTCCAAGTTCCAAGTATATTATTTTGAAATTTGGTACACGTAATAACCTTTACCTAGAAACTTCATCAAAAGCATATCCAAAAAGATAATGCAGGTCCGGCTTAACAAAAAATTTCAAAACTTTCCTAAAAACAACAACCTGTATATAGATTTTTTTAAAATTGCTCTTTATAATTGGAAAGAGTATAAAAAATCGAATCTACTTATTTCCTTTTTATTTTTCCACAGACAATTTTACTACCAAAAATTTAGCGTCAAAGTTATAATTTATGAACGTTTTGGGGGTTAACAATGGTATCGGAGAGGATTTTTTTTATTTTTTAGCTTGAAATGAAATCTATTTAATACATCTAGAGAAGCATCCTAGAAATTCAATTGAGTTTGTATGTTTACGAGTACAGACCACTAAAAATGTGATTACAGGGCCGTACTTAGGACATACTCATTCAATATGTTTCCAATATGTACAAAAATATTACAGAAAGGGATAGTTTCCAGATACATATCCTTGTGCAGGGTGTTCGAAGTGCATAAGACACATTAAATAGAGGTTTTTGGAAGCACCAAAGTGATTCCCATCTACAGTTAAAGTTAGGCCCTTTCCCTGTATATATGTCTTACCCTTCAGAAACCCATCTATAGCCAGTTTCTGCACCAATTGCTTTAGAATAAACTTCAACTTTATCAGCTACCATGAAAGAACTGTAAAAACCAACACCAAATTGTCCTATAATATTATTATCACCAGCTGCTGCTTTTTCTTTGATCTGTTCCATAAATGCCTAAAATAAAAAATAAATTTTAAAGCCATGTATTTAGACATTTTTCAATTTACATACTATAAATGTGAATGTTCTACACATCAACTGATATGCTGAATCAAAATCCAACTAAGCTTGGTTTATTGTAATAAGGTAGTTGTGGTACCATATTGTAAGAAAGTTTCTGTTTATATTCATGGTAACAGTAGAAAAGCTTGTATCAAAATGTGTCATAATTTTCGTTACATTTTATACTGTAGAGGTATTACACATATCATTCTGACATGTTAACCTGCAGAAATACTATCAACAGTTTCCACAATTTGCAATTTCATAACATCACTTGTGTTTAGTCCCAGTTTGTTTGAATTCACCACTCAAATTTTACTACTATATTCAGGAACATTGCTGTTTGATTTCCCATCACATATATTGTTAAACTTTGCGTTATTATTTCTTAATAATGGTCTTTTTTTTAAATGCCGAACAAATAAATCTGTTTGCACTGCATTAAAAACTAAAGAGGAGAGGCCCTTAGAAAATTTTCACTTAAACTGTAACTAACCCATCATTTTCAATTCAACCATTGTACAACTTTTCCAATGGGTATTTGACAAAATTTACCTTTGATCCTGATTTGGCAATTATTCCTAAGTTTGATACAAGTTCTTCTTTCGTCATGCCAACTCCAGTATCCTAAAAGACCAAAATTATTTTTTTAAAATCACTATAACTTGGCAAGTAATTACCTGAATGGTTAAGGTTCTGTTATGCTTGTCAGTTGAAATGTGTATTTCTAGAGGTCTATCCACATCTTTAATATTTTGAGTACTTTCATTCCCTGAAACGGCTAAGTATCTGAATTTTTCCAAAGCATCACTAGCATTTGAGATTAATTCTCTTATAAAAACCTCCTTTTCTGAATATAAAGATTTTGCAACAATATCCAACAACATTTTCGTTTCTGCTTTGAATTCATGTTTTGTAACATCACCTAAAAAACTAGATGTATAGTGCGCGTTTACAATTTATCAACGTGAATTACCTGTCGGCTTTTCAGTATTTTTAATTATTGAATGGTGGTCTTCTTCATTCAATGAAGTCTGTGTGCTTAATAATCTTAAATTATGATGATTGTCTAGAAATTTATTTGAAAATTAGTACCTATAAGTACGAGTGAGAAGCTAGCTCCTAGCTCCAAACGTATATTTGCGACAAACGTCTGAACTGGCAACAGCGCACCAAACTGTCCGTTTATCGTAGTCGCCTTATGGCGCGGCCAGTCTCATATACGGGGGAAAGTTGAAATATAGTCTTAGAATTTGGTTGGAAGGGAACTGAAATAAACCTAATAATGTATATTCTTTAATATTCCACGTTCACAATTCGCTGACAAACGTTACGAGGGTCTAAAAAATAGAATATTAAGGCATTTAAGAAAAAATTAAAATTTTCTTTTTAATACTGCAAAGCCATATATCGATGTACCTCGTTTAAATTCCGCACAGAGGTTAATAATGTAATAATTTTTCATATTCCATATCCAAAACTCACTGACAAACGTTACGAGGGTCGAAAAAATTGAATAATAGGCAATTTTGAAAAAAATTAAAACTTTCTTTCCATCACTGCAAAGCCATATATCGATGTACCTCGTTTAAATTTCGCACAGAGGTTGATAATGTAATAGTCTTTCATATTTCATGTTCAAAATTCGCTGACAAACGTTACGAGGGTCGAAAAAATTGAATATTAAGCCATTTTAAAAAAAATTAAAACTTTCTTTTTAGTACTGCAAAGCCATATATCGATGTACCTCGTTTAAATTTCGCACAGAGGTTGATAATGTAATAATTTTTCATATTCCATATCCAAAACTCGCTGACAAACGTTACGAGGGTCGAAAAAATTGAATATTAAGCCATTTTAAAAAAAATTAAAACTTTCTTTTCATCACTGCAAAGCCATAAATCGATGTACCTCGTTTAAATTCCGTACAGAGGTTGATAATGTAATAGTCTTTCATATTTCATGTTCAAAATTCGCTGACAAACGTTACGAGGGTCGAAAAAATTGAATATTAAGGCAATTTTGAAAAAAATTAAAACTTTCTTTTTATTACTGCAAAGCCATATATCGATGTACCTCGTTTAAATTTCGCACAGAGGTTGATAATGTAATAATTTTTCATATTCCATATCCAAAACTCGCTGACAAACGTTACGAGGGTCGAAAAAATTGAATATTAAGCCATTTTAAAAAAAATTACAACTTTCTTTTCATCACTGCAAAGCCATATATCGATGTACCTCGTTTAAATTTCGCACAGAGGTTGATAATGTAATAGTCTTTCATATTTCATGTTCAAAATTCGCTGACAAACGTTACGAGGGTCGAAAAAATTGAATATTAAGCCATTTTAAAAAAAATGAAATCTTTCTTTTCATCACTGCAAAGCCATATATCGATGTACCTCGTTTAAATTTCGCACAGAGGTTGATAATGTAATAATTTTTCATATTCCATATCCAAAACTCGCTGACAAACGTTACGAGGGTCGAAAAAATTGAATATTAAGCCATTTTAAAAAAAATGAATACTTTCTTTTTATTACTGCAAAGCCATAAATCAATGTACCTCGTTTAAATTATGCACAGAGATTAACAATGTAATAATTTTTCATATTCCATATCCAAAACTCGCTGACAAACGTTACGAGGGTCGAAAAAATTGAATATTAAGCCATTTTAAAAAAAATTACAACTTTCTTTTCATCACTGCAAAGCCATATATCGATGTACCCCGTTTAAATTTCGCACAGAGGTTGATAATGTAATAGTCTTTCATATTTCGTGTTCAAAATTCGCTGACAAACGTTACGAGGGTCGAAAAAATTGAATATTAAGCCATTTTAAAAAAAATTCAAACTTTCTTTTTATTACTGCAAAGCCATAAATCGATGTACCTCGTTTAAATTATGCACAGAGATTAACAATGTAATAGTCTTTTATATTCCATATCCAAAACTCGCTGACAAACGTTACGAGGGTCGAAAAAATTGAATATTAAGGCAATTTTGAAAAAAATTAAAACTTTCTTTTTATTACTGCAAAGCCATAAATCGATGTACCTCGTTTAAATTATGCACAGAGATTAACAATGTAATAGTCTTTTATATTCCATATCCAAAACTCGCTGACAAACGTTACGAGGGTCGAAAAAATTGAATATTAAGCCATTTTAAAAAAAATTACAACTTTCTTTTCATCACTGCAAAGCCATATATCGATGTACCTCGTTTAAATTTCGCACAGAGGTTGATAATGTAATAGTCTTTCATATTTCATGTTCAAAATTCGCTGACAAACGTTACGAGGGTCGAAAAAATTGAATATTAAGCCATTTTAAAAAAAATTACAACTTTCTTTTCATCACTGCAAAGCCATATATCGATGTACCCCGTTTAAATTTCGCACAGAGGTTGATAATGTAATAGTCTTTCATATTTCGTGTTCAAAATTTGCTGACAAACGTTACGAGGGTCGAAAAAATTGAATATTAAGCCATTTTAAAAAAAATTCAAACTTTCTTTTTATTACTGCAAAGCCATAAATCGATGTACCTCGTTTAAATTATGCACAGAGATTAACAATGTAATAGTCTTTTATATTCCATATCCAAAACTCGCTGACAAACGTTACGAGGGTCGAAAAAATTGAATATTAAGGCAATTTTGAAAAAAATTAAAACTTTCTTTTTATTACTGCAAAGCCATAAATCGATGTACCTCGTTTAAATTATGCACAGAGATTAACAATGTAATAGTCTTTTATATTCCATATCCAAAACTCGCTGACAAACGTTACGAGGGTCGAAAAAATTGAATATTAGGGCATTTTAAAAAAAATTCAAACTTTCTTTTTATTACTGCAAAGCCATAAATCGATGTACCTCGTTTAAATTATGCACAGAGATTAACAATGTAATAGTCTTTTATATTCCATATCCAAAACTCGCTGACAAACGTTACGAGGGTCGAAAAAATTGAATATTAAGGCAATTTTGAAAAAAATTAAAACTTTCTTTTTATTACTGCAAAGCCGTATATCGATGTACCTCGTTTAAATTTCGCACAGAGGTTGATAATGTAATAATTTTTCATATTCCATATCCAAAACTCGCTGACAAACGTTACGAGGGTCGAAAAAATTGAATATTAAGCCATTTTAAAAAAAATTACAACTTTCTTTTCATCACTGCAAAGCCATATATCGATGTACCCCGTTTAAATTTCGCACAGAGATTAACAATGTAATAATTTTTCATATTCCATATCCAAAACTCGCTGACAAACGTTACGAGGGTCGAAAAAATTGAATATTAGGGCATTTTAAAAAAAATTCAAACTTTCTTTTTATTACTGCAAAGCCATAAATCGATGTACCTCGTTTAAATTATGCACAGAGATTAACAATGTAATAATTTTTCATATTCCATATCCAAAACTCGCTGACAAACGTTACGAGGGTCGAAAAAATTGAATATTAAGCCATTTTAAAAAAAATTACAACTTTCTTTTCATCACTGCAAAGCCATATATCGATGTACCTCGTTTAAATTTCGCACAGAGGTTGATAATGTAATAGTCTTTCATATTTCATGTTCAAAATTCGCTGACAAACGTTACGAGGGTCGAAAAAATTGAATATTAAGCCATTTTAAAAAAAATTCAAACTTTCTTTTTATTACTGCAAAGCCATAAATCGATGTACCTCGTTTAAATTATGCACAGAGATTAACAATGTAATAGTCTTTTATATTCCATATCCAAAACTCGCTGACAAACGTTACGAGGGTCGAAAAAATTGAATATTAAGCCATTTCAAAAAAGTCAGTTTAAAAATATCCTCGTTTCCACATCACCCGGGAGGTAGAGGATTCGATGCGTTTTTTTTTAGGTGGTTTCCCCCCAATAGGCCTAATCCACAGTAATAAAAAATACTCTTTTGTTTGGGACGTTATACCATACTATCCAACCAAAAAATTTATGTATAAAGAATTGTAATTCTTATTCCACTTCCTTTGAATATGAAACGGATCATCGCGAGCACTACAGCCCAGGATTTTCGGTCCCTGCCACATGCAATTTTTGGTAAAGATATCATCTTCACGAAATTGCTTGTGGCGTGGACTTTCATCGCTGTTAGTGTCTTGAAAATCATTTCATATTCTGGTTTAAGATAAATGCGCCAGTGTCTTCGTATGACAGTTGAGAGGTGGCAATGATATTTTTAAATTTAATATTTTGATGATCGCGATTCGCCAGACACTTGGAGAAAAAACTCCAGAAGTCTTGACCACCCTGTGGTTTAAGATAAATGCGCCAGTGTCTTCGTATGATATTTGAGAGGTGGCAATGATATTTTTAAATTTAATATTTTGATGATCGCGATTCGCCAGACACTTGGAGAAAAAACTCCAGAAGTCTTGACCACCCTGTGGTTTAAGATAAATGCGCCAGTGTCTTCGTATGACAGTTGAGAGGTGGCAATGATATTTTTAAATTTAATATTTTGATGATCGCGATTCGCCAGACACTTGGAGAAAAAACTCCAGAAGTCTTGACCACCCTGTGGTTTAAGATAAATGCGCCAGTGTCTTCGTATGACAGTTGAGAGGTGGCAATGATATTTTTAAATTTAATATTTTGATGATCGCGATTCGCCAGACACTTGGAGAAAAAACTCCAGAAGTCTTGACCACCCTGTGGTTTAAGATAAATGCGCCAGTGTCTTCGTATGATATTTGAGAGGTGGCAATGATATTTTTAAATTTAATATTTTGATGATCGCGATTCGCCAGACACTTGGAGAAAAAACTCCAGAAGTCTTGACCACCCTGTGGTTTAAGATAAATGCGCCAGTGTCTTCGTATGATATTTGAGAGCCAGACACTTCCGGAGACAAAAGAATTGAATGATAATTTTTCGTTGTGTGAACAAGACTAGTCCTGGTTATCTAAGCCATTACTTTACTACAAAACTAATAATTCATTCCCTTGCATAGTTTATCATTATTTTTTTGTTATTTGCGAATCAAAATTCATGATTTCATTTCTGGTGGATTAGGCCTAATAGGGGGAAACCACGTTAAAAAAAACGCATCGTATCCTCTACCTCCTGGGTGATGTGGAAACGAGGATATTTTGGAACTGGTTTATACCAGGTTTCAATTTTTTCGACCCTCGTAACGTTTGTCAGCGAGTTTTGGATATGGAATATAAAAGACTATTACATTGTTAATCTCTGCGCATAATTTAAACGAGGTACATCGATATATGGCTTTGCAGTAATAAAAAGAAAGTTTGAATTTTTTTTAAAATGCCCTAATATTCAATTTTTTCGACCCTCGTAACGTTTGTCAGCGAATTTTGAACATGAAATATGAAAGACTATTACATTATCAACCTCTGTGCGAAATTTAAACGAGGTACATCGATATATGGCTTTGCAGTGATGAAAAGAAAGTTGTAATTTTTTTTAAAATGGCTTAATATTCAATTTTTTCGACCCTCGTAACGTTTGTCAGCGAGTTTTGGATATGGAATATGAAAAATTATTACATTATCAACCTCTGTGCAAAATTTAAACGAGGTACATCGATATATGGCTTTGCAGTAATAAAAAGAAAGTTTTAATTTTTTTCAAAATTGCCTTAATATTCAATTTTTTCGACCCTCGTAACGTTTGTCAGCGAGTTTTGGATATGGAGTATAAAAGACTATTACATTGTTAATCTCTGCGCATAATTTAAACGAGGTACATCGATATATGGCTTTGCAGTACTAAAAAGAAAGTTTTAATTTTTTTTAAAATGGCTTAATATTCAATTTTTTCGACCCTCGTAACGTTTGTCAGCGAGTTTTGGATATGGAATATGAAAAATTATTACATTATCAACCTCTGTGCAAAATTTAAACGAGGTACATCGATATATGGCTTTGCAGTACTAAAAAGAAAGTTTTAATTTTTTTTAAAATGGCTTAATATTCAATTTTTTCGACCCTCGTAACGTTTGTCAGCGAGTTTTGGATATGGAATATGAAAAATTATTACATTATCAACCTCTGTGCAAAATTTAAACGAGGTACATCGATTTATGGCTTTGCAGTAATAAAAAGAAAGTTTGAATTTTTTTTAAAATGGCTTAATATTCAATTTTTTTCGACCCTCGTAACGTTTGTCAGCGAATTTTGAACATGAAATATGAAAGACTATTACATTGTTAATCTCTGTGCATAATTTAAACGAGGTACATCGATTTATGGCTTTGCAGTAATATAAAGAAAGTTTTCATTTTTTTTAAAATGGCTTAATATTCAATTTTTTCGACCCTCGTAACGTTTGTCAGCGAGTTTTGGATATGGAATATGAAAAACTATTACATAATCAACCTCTGTGCGAAATTTAAACGAGGTACATCGATATATGGCTTTGCAGTAATAAAAAGAAAGTTTTAATTTTTTTCAAAATTGCCTTAATATTCAATTTTTTCGACCCTCGTAACGTTTGTCAGCGAGTTTTGGATATGGAATATGAAAAATTATTACATTATCAACCTCTGTGCGAAATTTAAACGAGGTACATCAATTTATGGCTTTGCAGTAATAAAAAGAAAGTTTGAATTTTTTTTAAAATGGCTTAATATTCAATTTTTTTCGACCCTCGTAACGTTTGTCAGCGAATTTTGAACATGAAATATGAAAGACTATTACATTGTTAATCTCTGTGCATAATTTAAACGAGGTACATCGATTTATGGCTTTGCAGTAATATAAAGAAAGTTTTCATTTTTTTTAAAATGGCTTAATATTCAATTTTTTTCGACCCTCGTAACGTTTGTCAGCGAATTTTGAACATGAAATATGAAAGACTATTACATTGTTAATCTCTGTGCATAATTTAAACGAGGTACATCGATTTATGGCTTTGCAGTAATATAAAGAAAGTTTTCATTTTTTTTAAAATGGCTTAATATTCAATTTTTTCGACCCTCGTAACGTTTGTCAGCGAGTTTTGGATATGGAATATAAAAGACTATTACATTGTTAATCTCTGCGCATAATTTAAACGAGGTACATCGATATATGGCTTTGCAGTAATAAAAAGAAAGTTTGAATTTTTTTTAAAATGCCCTAATATTCAATTTTTTCGACCCTCGTAACGTTTGTCAGCGAATTTTGAACATGAAATATGAAAGACTATTACATTATCAACCTCTGTGCGAAATTTAAACGAGGTACATCGATATATGGCTTTGCAGTGATGAAAAGAAAGTTGTAATTTTTTTTAAAATGGCTTAATATTCAATTTTTTCGACCCTCGTAACGTTTGTCAGCGAGTTTTGGATATGGAATATGAAAAATTATTACATTATCAACCTCTGTGCAAAATTTAAACGAGGTACATCGATATATGGCTTTGCAGTACTAAAAAGAAAGTTTTAATTTTTTTTAAAATGGCTTAATATTCAATTTTTTCGACCCTCGTAACGTTTGTCAGCGAGTTTTGGATATGGAATATGAAAAATTATTACATTATCAACCTCTGTGCGAAATTTAAACGAGGTACATCGATTTATGGCTTTGCAGTAATAAAAAGAAAGTTTGAATTTTTTTTAAAATGGCTTAATATTCAATTTTTTCGACCCTCGTAACGTTTGTCAGCGAATTTTGAACATGAAATATAAAAGACTATTACATTATCAACCTCTGTGCGAAATTTAAACGAGGTACATCGATATATGGCTTTGCAGTGATGAAAAGAAAGTTGTAATTTTTTTTAAAATGGCTTAACATTCAATTTTTTCGACCCTCGTAACGTTTGTCAGCGAGTTTTGAACATGAAATATGAAAGACTATTACATTGTTAATCTCTGTGCATAATTTAAACGAGGTACATCGATTTATGGCTTTGCAGTAATATAAAGAAAGTTTTCATTTTTTTTAAAATGGCTTAATATTCAATTTTTTCGACCCTCGTAACGTTTGTCAGCGAGTTTTGGATATGGAATATAAAAGACTATTACATTGTTAATCTCTGTGCATAATTTAAACGAGGTACATCGATTTATGGCTTTGCAGTAATAAAAAGAAAGTTTGAATTTTTTTTAAAATGCCCTAATATTCAATTTTTTCGACCCTCGTAACGTTTGTCAGCGAATTTTGAACATGAAATATGAAAGACTATTACATTATCAACCTCTGTGCGAAATTTAAACGAGGTACATCGATATATGGCTTTGCAGTGATGAAAAGAAAGTTGTAATTTTTTTTAAAATGGCTTAATATTCAATTTTTTCGACCCTCGTAACGTTTGTCAGCGAGTTTTGGATATGGAATATGAAAAAATATTACATTATCAACCTCTGTGCAAAATTTAAACGAGGTACATCGATATATGGCTTTGCAGTACTAAAAAGAAAGTTTTAATTTTTTTTAAAATGGCTTAATATTCAATTTTTTCGACCCTCGTAACGTTTGTCAGCGAATTTTGAACATGAAATATAAAAGACTATTACATTATCAACCTCTGTGCGAAATTTAAACGAGGTACATCGATATATGGCTTTGCAGTGATGAAAAGAAAGTTGTAATTTTTTTTAAAATGGCTTAACATTCAATTTTTTCGACCCTCGTAACGTTTGTCAGCGAGTTTTGGATATGGAATATAAAAGACTATTACATTGTTAATCTCTGTGCATAATTTAAACGAGGTACATCGATTTATGGCTTTGCAGTAATAAAAAGAAAGTTTTCATTTTTTTCAAAATTGCCTTAATATTCAATTTTTTCGACCCTCGTAACGTTTGTCAGCGAGTTTTGGATATGGAATATAAAAGACTATTACATTGTTAATCTCTGTGCATAATTTAAACGAGGTACATCGATTTATGGCTTTGCAGTAATAAAAAGAAAGTTTGAATTTTTTTTAAAATGCCCTAATATTCAATTTTTTCGACCCTCGTAACGTTTGTCAGCGAATTTTGAACATGAAATATGAAAGACTATTACATTATCAACCTCTGTGCGAAATTTAAACGAGGTACATCGATATATGGCTTTGCAGTGATGAAAAGAAAGTTTGAATTTTTTTAAAAATGCCTTAATATTCAATTTTTTCGACCCTCGTAACGTTTGTCAGTGAGTTTTGGATATGGAATATGAAAAATTATTACATTATCAACCTCTGTGCAAAATTTAAACGAGGTACATCCTTATATGGCTTTGCAGTACTAAAAAGAAAGTTGTAATTTTTCTTCAAAAATTCATAGTTATATCGATATTATTACGGTATTATTACAGTAGCAAAATAGATTTTTTCTCAATTAATTTGTTTTTTATATTTTTTCATCCAGAGGGTTTGTTCTGACTAATAAAAAACTTTACTCCTACAAATTATCACACTTAAATTGCTTCAATTGCATACTCCCCCCGTAACTGGTGAGTCCGATCGACGGTTGAGCGGTGTTGCCAGATCAATTTCCCTCGCTAGGAGCCAGGAGCTAGCTTCTCGCTGATCCTATAAGTTACCTTAACCTCAAATAACTCTTACCGCTTACGGACACTCTGTTTCTATTAATATTTCTAAAAGAGCTATTTCTGGATATTACATTTCTAAATGTGAGTATACGACTGAATCTACTTAATGAAGACATATTTAAGCTAAATAAGAATATTCCAAATATTTGAAATTCTTATTTCTTCAATCAGCTGACAGTTGACAGTCTCAGCCATAGAGTGTGTTCGTTCTTTTTGACTGACATCTCGGTTAATCTCAGCTCACATTGGTAAAGTGGGCGCCATAGAGAAATAATATTTTGTCTATGGTGCACGCTTTTTTTAATTTGCTCACTTCGAATTACCTGAGATTTTTCTTTCCTCTTCACCGATCCTGCATATGCTATGCGGAGGTTTCTGTTAGACTTTAGTCGGAAATAAAGTGAAGGGGATGAAGGAATATTGAGTTTTAAGCAATATAATCTAATATCTTTATTCTTTGGTTATAAGTGAATGGTATCTATAATATTATGGAAATAATTACTTTATTAGATGCTGATACGAATCTGTCTTATATTTTAAATCAAATCGTGCGTTTCAATTGAGTGTGTCGTTCTTTTTGGTGCTTATAAGCTAAATCCGAACTTTAGGAAACGGTTGGTGAAATCGGATGCGATCTGCTGAAATTCATTAATTACCTATATATCTATGGTCTCCACAACGAATCAACACCCGAAAAGAGCAAATAGTTCTACGAGAGCCTAATTTACCGACATATTCCAACGTTGCCAAATTCAGTAGTAACATGTGGCTTTTGCGATTGCGTTTGTGATTCTTGTCTGTGGCCCGAGAGACGTGGTGCCGATCGACATGCGTCCATAAAGCTTTTAACCTCCTATACGATGTTCTTGATGTGTGCAGAGATTAGCTCAGCGTAAGCGTGCTGGGCTCCTAACACAGAGGTACCAGGTTCGAGTCGTGTCCGAGTCAAGATATTTTTATTTTTTGTTTTTTTCAAAAATTGACTAAAAATACGAAGAAGGTTTGGTAGGGGTAGGTTTAGTTGGGTTATTATTGAAAATTATTATAATTCATTCTACAAAAATTGACTAGAAATACGAAGGTGGTTTGGTAGGGGTAGGTTTAGTTGGGTTATTATTGAAAATTATTATAATTTTCGATTCGGATTAGGGTAGGGTAGGGTAGGGTGGCTTAAGTTAGGAATATATTTAAAAAATATATTTAAAAAATGAAAATTATTATAATTCATTCTACAAAAATTGACTAGAAATACGAAGGTGGTTTGGTAGGGGTAGGTTTAGTTGGGTTATTATTGAAAATTATTATAATTTTCGATTCGGATTAGGGTAGGGTAGGGTAGGGTGGTTTAGGTTAGGAATATATTTAAAAAATATATTTAAAAAAGTGTATGGAAAGCGAGGAGATGCTCTTTTCATAGAGAACGACACGGGGTGTTTGAACCGTGCGCGCCCCGCATGAAAGCCGAGCGCCGGAGATACTCGATCGGCACCACGTCTCTAACTTATTTTCTCTCATACGAGCTAAGTTTGGCAACGTTGGAATATGTCGGTAAATTAGGCTCTCGTAATAGTTCTAGCTAGATGCAATCCATTATACATCATGTATTACATGTTGCCTACAATATAGTTCAACATTTATGTAATATTCTGTCCCTTGTCGAAGTTTATAAATCGAACTGAAACTACAATAGCAGATACATTTTAAAATAAAAGGCTTTCAAATTTTAAATGATATCAGAAATTTGTTCAGTCTGCGTATCTGATAAAACTTGAGTAAACTATGTCAGAAATATTAGGTATTATCATTAAATTTGATAAACGCCCGTTCATTCCGAATATGATAAAATAAATGAAATCCTAGGAGAACAGTTTTTTTCGTTTTTCCTTTGGTTACCGAGATATTGATAAGAAACCAAAAATATGTAATACAATCATTAAACTTTAAAAACCAATAATTATTGTAAAACAATAAGAAATTAGTTTAAAAAAGGTGTTCAAACAAGAGGCACACTAATGGGTCAAAAACAAATGAAGGAGTACAGGTAAAAGTTATCCCAAAAAGACGCATCGAAGGAGAAGTCTGAAAATGGGAAAAATAAAGTGAGTGCAGCTTACTGGAGAAATACTACAGGCCAAATATAGGCGAAAAGATGCGCCTCGATTATCAATTTGCAGACTCGACTGTAATAGACACTTTTTCGTCCTTCTAGCAAAACTAATTTTATAAAGGTTGTGAGAACTGCTATACAGCAAATCTTATAGAAACGTGAAAATCTTATAATGTGGCTATAAACCTTTATACAATGTCTTTACAACCAAAAAGGGCCCCAGTTTAAACAACAGTTTAGTTCTTTTAGGACATCCTTTGGTAAACTTCACAACCGTTACAGGATCATCAATATGATGATTATATGTACAGCGCTATTCAAAAGTCCCCTCCCCCCCTCGTATCTTTTGAACGGCTACACTTACATTAATAAAATTTGGAGGGTGAAAATAAAGTGTTGTAAACTTCTTTACGAATGGTAACAGGTGACGTAATAGTAATAGATGACGTGACAGTGCCACTCTGGCCAATAATTTTAAATAGGACCTTATGGCAAGTGATATCTCGTTTGAAAGGCATTGACATTGGCTACATAGCCATATTAATTTTGTTTGGGTTTAAACTAATTTTGACGAATAAATTAAATAAATACCAAAATTATTATTTCACATTTAAATTTTTCAGTCCGCCTCTGGTTAGTTGTCAAAAAAATTGACGTTTTTAATTTAATAGTATTTGTTGCTTTGCAAAGTTCTTCTAAATAGCTTAAATATTTAATTTTATTATTGTTTAACGAGACGTTTAAGAGTTTACATAGGCAAAATGGTACGTACTCAAGCTGACAAATTAGCAGCTATCTTAATAATTGGTGAATCTGGAAAGAATCTCCATGAAGCGGAACGTTTATTTAATGAGAGATACCCAGATCGCCCTATTTCGAGAACCTATTTCAGGGAGCTTCATCACAAGTTTGAAGCAACAGGTAGTGTTCAAGATGCCAAACGATCTGGTCGACCAACATTTAGTGATGTTAAAAAATTGATATAGTTGACGAAATGGTAGTAAACCCTACTTCCTCTTCAACTAAAGTTGCGTCTATCTGTGAAGTAAGTAAAAGTACAGTACAGAGTGTGTTGGCTAAAAATAAATTTCATCCATACAAGTTAAAAATGGTGCACCACCTTTCGGATGACGACCACGACAGAAGACTCGAATTCTGTGAATGTATGACAAATAAAATTAGTCAAAACCCACTTTACGCAAAAACAATTTGTTTTAGTGACGAAAGTACTTTTTGCCTCAATGGAAATGTGAATACACAAAATGTAAGTTATTGGAGTGACACAAATCCTCACACCTTTCGTGAACAACATACCCAATTTCCAGAAAAAGTCAATGTTTGGGCAGGTATTTTGGTAAATCACATAGTTGGTCCCGTTTTCCTAAATTCAAATTTAAGCGGTGAAGTGTATCTGGAGATGTTACAAAATGCAATTGAGCCGTTAATTCTTGAAATTCTGGAAGATAATCCAGATGAATTCGGCCATCTGGAAATTACATTTCAACAAGATGGTGCTCCTGCACATTATAATGGTGCAGTAAGACGTTACCTGACACCATTAGATTTTTTTCTATGGGGGTACTTGAATTATTGAAGAATGCAATGCAATTTCAGCTGACACATTCGAACGAGTACGACAAGAGTTTACTAATAGGATGTATCACTGTCAGGAAGTAGACGGAGCATATTTCGAACACTTGCTATAAGAATCCATTGTTGATATTTGATTAATTAAATTTAAAAAAATAATTTCAATAATTTTGGTATTTATTTAAATTATCCGTCAAAATGCCTTTCAAACGAGATATCACTTGCCATAAGGTCCTATTTAAAATTATTGGCCAGAGTGGCACCACTGGCGGATCTGAGGGGGGGGCCATGGGGGCCATGGCCCCCCCCTTGATATTGGTTCAACAACCAGAGCCTGGATATGCAACTAAACCTTTGATTGGTTTTCAACAAAAAAAGAAGTTTTTCTTCGTTGAGGCGAATAAAAAGTTGGCTCCGATCTACTATTTCAGAAGATAGGCTATCTGGCTTAGCCATTATTAACGCCCATCCGGACATTGAGATCAATGAACAATTAGTTATTAACAGATTTGCCAACAGTGGCCCAAGGCATATGGATTTTGTTTTATAAATAATAATTTGATAAGTTTTTGTTTTAGGTGTTTTATTTTTGTAAGTTTATTATTAGAATTGTGGATTTGTGTTTTTGTTTGCTTAGTCACATTTTTATCCATCTTATTTATGTTATTGTTTACTAGTTTCAGTTGTTTTCAGTATATTTTCAAACAGTGACCAAAGACATATCTTTCTGAACAATAATTTTATCAAGTTTTTGTTCCAGTTGTTTTATTTTGAGAGTTTATTATTTATTAGAATTGTGGAATTTTGTATTTGCTTGTTTCGCCATATTTTGTTCAATCTTCAATCTTATTTATATTATTGTTCACTGGTCTCAGTTGTTTCAAATAAATAAAATATATATTTTTATATAATTCATTTCTTTGGATTTTATTACTTTGGTTACAAATTTCCATTAACTCATGGCCCCCCCTGAAAAACTCCCTAGATCCGCCAGTGAGTGGCACTGTGACGTCATCTATCACTATTACGTCACCTGTTACTATTCGTAGAGAAGTTTACAACACTTTATTTTCACACTCCAAAATTTAATTAATGTAAGTGTAGCCGTTCAAAAGATACGAGGGGGGAGGGGACTTTTGAATAGCACTGTATAACTGTCCTATAAGTATGTCTTCAATAAGATTCGCTGATACAATAATTATATTTTCTACTGACGAAATTCGGAATAGAATTGTCACAAGAATATTTTATTAGGTATGTGTCATGAAAGAGGTGTAAGATCCAATATCTGGCATTATTATTATGGCGGTGAGTGATGGAGTTATTTGTTGTGTTCTTTTTACAGTAATCTGTTCAGGTTCTGTTGAGATAATTTTCAACCTGGGCGGGTGACCAAAGTGAGCAGGAAATCCTAAAAAGAATCCGCAAAAATAATAAGTGGAGGAAAGAGGAAAGTGTATTATAAAATGGTGATGAAATTATTGGTGTTTCCATATAAGTGCTCACAAATTTTGAAACCGCTTCAGAATAAATCAAGTTCTGGTTGTTTTCCTTATGGTTTGAGGCATAGAGAAATGTTATATAATTTTGTCTATGGTTTGAGGTTATGATCAACTGAACAGAGCAAGTAATCATAACCGAGCCAACGATAGAGATAGTGCAGCTACGGGCAAGGGGGAAGCGATAGTTCAGCTCTGTTCAAAACGAGCGCTTAAAAAGAATACGCAAAATCATCCATCAAGTGAACAGAGCAACTGAATTGCTCGAGCAAATTCTGTTAAAAGAACACACCAATTATATCTGTTGTTAATCATATTGAAAATATTGAAGACCTATTATAGGTATATCGCTACTCCAGGGGTCAAATTTATTTGCGCAGCTAACTTTTCTGACAATATATAGATACATTTTTTGTATAAAAAATTAAAGCGCCTCAGTTTCGGATACATTTTATTGATATTATTGAAAAATAAAAACTAATATATTTCTTTAAAAAATCTATTTTTAATTCACCGTTTTACGTTTACGTTTGATTTCTTCACAATGGCGTCGGATTCTGAACAGACGAACGTTTAATAATTATGGCGTATAGGTAAAGTGACCATATTTAAAAACTGCCAATGCGGGACAATGCCAGAGAAAAATGTTCCAATGTTGGCGCGATTTTTTTTTTAGTTGATGTGGCCTATTTCACCGCATATCAATATGAAACTGTTTAGAAAATTAACCTTAAACTGTATAACGAAGTCAAAAGTATTGTTAATATTGTATTGCACCCTTACCTTCCACCGCGAGATAGAAGGCGATTTCGGCACGCTTTGGTACCCCACTTTGGTCTGTCAAATACATACCAATCGATTTCGTTTCGAAAAACGATGACGTCAATCTAATTTTGGTACCCTTTTTGGTCTGTCAAATCACATACCGAGATCTGGAGCAGGGTTACTGAAATTGGTAGCTTTCTATCCTTGTCTAAAGTAGTTTTTGTTTCGATTTTTATTTGTAAGTCGTTGGAACGAATTGTACTTGTTGCCAATATTCTAAAATTCTTCCAGTTTTGTCCGTTTTTTTTTCTTTCTTTGTCTAGTAATGATGGAATGGAGTACATAAATGTCAATTTCATCAATCAGCTGATCTAATTGAGAACCAAACGATTTCGCCTGAAATTGGTACTTTACGTCATACCTGTGACGTAGGACCTACCAATTGGTTTACCAAAGTCCCTACCAACCAAAGCGTGCCGAAAGCGCCTAGAGGCTTATAAAAGAATTAAAGTGGTACTTTTTGCGAGGCCGAGACATTGTTTCCAACGTACGGTCGTAGATATTAAAATAAGTACATAAGGTCAGCAAATGTATGATGAACCATCATTTAGAAAACGCATTATTTTATTTAAAATGTTAAAAGCTTGATCTCTGTAGTTTATTTCGTTATTCGCTAGTGTAAAATTTAGCATATATACTCGATATAACTATATCCGGGACATTTTCCGGGACACTGTCTATGCGGGACAGGTCTCTGGAAAACGGTTCAGTCCCGCATAATCCGGGACGAATGGTCGCTTTACGTATAGGTATAGGTAATACAAATTAGAAACCTTATACAATGATCCTGTTTTCTTCTGTGATGTTTAATGCAGCGCCATACAATTGTTTTTGACAGTCTCAGGGGTCAGGTGCGGTTTGATTCTTGACCACTTTTGAATGTTGCCAGATTTAATAATAAATGTTTTCGAGGGGCAATAGTTTTGATGAAAAACTTTCGAAGGACCACTCGAGCAATAGCTCAAGAAAAATGGAAGCTGAGTTAGGGCTGTAAATTATCCACAGTGTTTGAAACAAAATGATTCAAGAACAACAACAAAAAAGACGATATATACGTAGCAACGAAAAAACTGGAAAGCGACTTACCGGTACTTTATCTTCTCTCCTGCAATGCTGGCCAGCTCAGAGGATGTTGTAGATCACGAGGTGTTCCCACAGTTCACCGCGGATTTGAATTGCTAGTCTTACTTATCTAATAACTACCACACTAAATTAACTAAATTATCCATAAAAATGACGTTTTAACACATACGGCGATATTCGATCGTACTGCTCGTACCTAGGTCTCTGGAGGTACTACTTTTTGTTTTATGCGCACAATCGTGGTCGCTTATATATTCCTTTGCCTTTCGTTGCTATTGAAAAATTCGCTGCATTTGGAATAACTGTTAAACTGTGGCTGTGGTAAATTTACAGCGATTATAATATATCATATAAATGAGAAATTACCTAATTAAGTATTTAAAACGCTTTCCAAAATATATTTACAAAATAAAAATAAACTATTAATTCTAAGTTATGAAACTTGTTGAATATATTTATTCCTGGGAACTACCTTTTTATTCTATAAGCTCTTCATAAGAGAGAATACTGTTGTGGTTATAAGATGAGTATAAAATACTTTTATATTTATTGTGTAATGTTTTACTTCTGCGTAGAGCAACAATCTTATTACTTTTCTTGAGGAACTCTAATGCAACAATTTATACAGCTTCCTTTACAACTAACTTTTAATGTCGCTATTATAAGTAATACAATAGCTATGCAACCGTATTATAATCTGTATAACACTGTTTTAAAACTATTATATAGAAGTTTTATAGTACGTTATGCAACTGTTATAAATTTTGTATACTTACATTATTACTTTGTCGTATGATATGAGTTGTAAGAACGTCTATACAACAGCATTATAGAAATCACTGTATTTTATGATAAAATTGTCGTATTGAGACGCAATTCTTTGGCGCTATACGATAATTATAAAATAATTTCGTTCTTTTAGGAATCTATTTTGCTACTTGGGCTTTACCAAACATGACATTCTACGTACTAATTCAGGTAAATCAGGTATATTAGACTGTAACTTTCTGTTACAACTCAAAATTTCGTAAACACTTTTATCTACATTTGTATCTAACGTATATGACAAAGATATTCTAGCATGCTGTCTCACTTAATATGTAGCCTGGCTCATTTCCTTCATAAGTGAAAAAGAGAGTGCCAAATTTACGGTTTATTTAACTTCATACCTATGGTTACAAAATCCCGTAATCCTTAGAAAATAATATCAGAAAAATCTGCTGTAGCGGCATATCACCAAAAAGGAGTGTATCACTTTTAAAAAGGGATAAGAAGGGTTTTGCGGAATGATGTTTAAGACACAAACCCTTTCAAGAAGTGATTTTATTTTCTACTTCGCCATTCGAGTGAAATGGTGCGATATTGCTTTTGTTATAGATTTACAAGATACATAAAAGAATAGGCGACAAATATGTACAATGTTTCTTTCTTATAAAAAAGAATCTTAAGATTAGATTTGTTTTATATGGGTCTTTATACATTCAAAACTTCAACCATAGGCGTCACTGCATTCTTTTGGTGATACAATATGAGGTCCATCTCTTATATTCTTATATACTGTGACGTATTCTGCGTTTGGTTCTTGTATCTAGAATTATACCCCACGATTTGAAAAATACTTTTTTATTCTTGTACTATACAGTTTTTAATTATGTTTGTCCACAAGGTCGCCTTGTCATCTCTGATATTTTTCATTTTCAAATTGTTTGTTCCATGTTTATTTTGAGTTAATAATTATCCCGAGATATTCAACATCAATTCATCCATTACCATTGGAATCTTCGTATCTTGAAGGGATGATGGTCCCAATCCCATTAGGTTCCTTCTTTTCGCATAAGCAACTACACGTTTGATTTAATGAGGCTAATTTTTAAACTCTTCTCTTCCGTTAATTCTATTATGTTCAGAACCTGATGCATGCTGTCCAGAAGCCCTCCCAGGTGCTGTGCTCTAGAACTCTGTAGTATTTGTATCTGAGCGGAAGTTTTTTCTTCCATTCCACAAAATCTAGATTCTTCATTCTCCACTACTTTGAGCAATTTGAGGAGCTCATTCAGGCGGCAGTGACAACTATTAAAACTTTTCCTGCAGTCCTATTCTGACATGGATTCTTTTGACCTTGCCTGGTCGTAGATTCCCAGGCGACAGTAGCAGGAGGCTTTCGTAAACAACCTTATTGCGAGACATGGAGTCCCTCAGGAGTTGCATTCTGACAAAGGACGAAATTTTGAATTCGAATTATGGCTGGAATTGATGAAAATATTTCCACAGTCCAATGAAATACTACAAAGACATCATAGAACTATTTGCCAATACCTTTCAATGTTTATCTCTGAAAACCAAAAAGACTGAGACACTTTAGTTCCTTTATTTCTGCTATATAGCCTGTAGAAGCTCTGAACACGAATCAAACCGGTTATAGACCATCTAGCTAATCACTGGCAGATAAATGAAGACTTCCTTCTTTTGAAGAAGCAGAAGAACGTACACCTCCTATGTACATAGAAAGCTTGAACAAAAAACTGGAAAGAGTCCACAATTTTGCTCGTGAACGTTTGAAGCTCTGCAACGATAGGGTGAAGGATATACTGGATGTGCATACTACAAACACAAGTTTGTCAAGAGGTGACCCCGTATGGATGCTCAATCGCAAGCGAAAATGTTTGTGCCAAAAATCAACGACCTAGTCTACCGCATCCAATTGTCAGCGAGGAGTAAGCCCAAGGTGATTCTTGTCGAGAGGTTAGCCACTTATTGCGGACCCGATCCATTCATGCCGAATAACTAGTAAAGAGGGAGCAATGTTACGTTGAACCTGTACTGAGGATATGTGGAGGTTCGTAAAGAAAAATACGAAGACATATAAATGGAATCATCTAGAAATGTCATCGTAAAGTCTAGAAATGTCATCTAAAAGTCGAGTACTATCTGGAACAGTTGAAAAGTATAAAAAGTGGGACAATTGTCATTAGTTAGTTTTTATGTAGCTGTTGAAGTATTAAAAGTTTGAGATCTGTGTTCTAATATTTATTTTGTATTGACTATTTCCCTAGAGTAAATTGATAACTGATAAAAATGTGAAGGTTTTGAACTGGCAATTTTTTGTCTTGTCGCGGCAATTTTTTGACGTTTAATATATCAAATCTATGTGTATAAAATTCTGATTTTGTAGTTTTTCTCTCGTGAAATAGTCATGTCGAATACCACTCAATTAAAAATTTTGTAAGGTAAAATTTTTCTCTTGTCGTATTCGATTTTGTTGCTTTTAGGTGGTTTTGCTCATGACATTTAATGTCATTCGCAAAATTGCCAAGCAACAAACTTTCATGACAATCGAAAAATTTTGCCGACAAAATTTTCACTTTCGTGGTATTATATATGAATAAACCATTCCTGAACTGCTGACTTTGACAGGTCGGCAATATTAGGTTGAGTCCACGATCATCTTGAGATGAAGTTTGTGTGTTTTGGCATGTGGCGTAAGTCAGTTGGTTGCCAGAACTGACTACTAATTAATGTCTAACTGCCATTCTCAATAATGATCAATTTGAAGAGAAGGGGCTAGTATCCAAACGTACTACAAAGTGCTCTCTTCAAAAAGAACAGAAATAAAATAAAACTTTAGCGCTGGCTTGATATCCTATAGGATAGGAGGCCATTGTAATTTACTAGAAGAAGAAGCACCAAACTAACTAGAATATGACATAGGGGCTCACGGGAATATGCCCGACCGGTCAGTGACGTCATTTTGGAATGGTCTTTTGTGAAAGTTAAAGTTGTTAAAATAAAGGAAGTTTAAGAAAGTAAAAAGGAGTAACAATATACTCCACGGACTTAACATCGTTCTGAGCAATAAAAGTACAGTTAGTGGCTCCAATCTAAATATGCATTTCTTATTATATATCTCCTTGGTAGACTGTAGTGTTTATCATGTTTTAATCTCTATTTGAAAATATCGCTATATTCTTAAAATAGATTCCGCTAATTTTTTTTTAAACCTCGCTTGCCTTCATAATAATTTACAACCGGGTTCTACAAAATTTTATAATGTACCATAAACATTTATTCTGTCGCAAGTGAATTGCACAATTTTGTTGTATTGTTAAGGAAATATACCTAACCTTCATTTTAGTTTAGTTTTGATTGTTATACAAATAATGTATAGGTACATATTTTCAAAATTCAAACATTATATAACCATAACTAAAACGTAACAGTACTTTAAAAAAGGACTGCCGATATTTTCGAAGAACGAATAATGAAATATTTAACAGTACTTCATCTGCAAAAATTACTATTATACTATACACTAACATTTAAAATGATTGTATGACGCAATGATCATTTTTTGATAATAATAATACTAATTGATTAGCAGTGGCGGATTTACACATTTGCCGTTATTAGGTTATTCAAATTTTGCATCTCCTAAGGACCTCTACAATTCGATACCTTAATTGACAATCATATTAATAGTAATTTATTTTGTCGATGACATTGTATAGTTTGTTTACTATCGTCCTGATTACAGCACTTTTTTATAGTAATTAGTATGCTGAACTAGGGGATCGGTGTGTCAGTTCCTAGGTAGTTTTCAAATCACAACAATTTAGTTAAAACTGCACAAGAAATAGGTTGGGTTCCGAGCTAATCCTCACTCATGGACTACAAATAAGGTGGGGTAAGTTATACCTAAATACTATTTACAAAATAAACGATATTAACTAAACGTAATTAAATAACTCTCATTGGGTTTCCTTAAAGTTTAAAAGCGATATAGGCATTTGAATATCTAGTAAGAATCATGCTGATAATGTCGATAACATTCCATCACAGAAGGTATGAAAGTTTCACAGTACCACTTCGTACATTTTTTGTACAACAACGATTAAGCGTCTTGGTTTTCTTGGCTTAAGATAGATCTTAGACAATTTCTCACTCGTTTCCAGCACACAGAGCTTTTCTCAACTTCTTAATAATTGCTGGTGAACATAAAGCTATGCGAACTGCTAAATACAAGTTACGATAAACGTTTTGCAAATTCTGTTTCCGCATCTTTTCAATTATCCAGATTCTGGTTTATCAAAATTGGTGAATGTCGTAATGGACACGAGTACAGTTTCCGCATTTCTCTAATGATGGAATTTAAGCACGAAAATAGCAAAAACATATTTATGAAGTCATCCGTGCCCCACGGTACCCTATGTATTGAATTGTTTGTGTGGACCTAATAACATTTAGGTATATAAATATTATTTTTTTATTCTAGGGAGACATAAAAAAAAGTTGGTTACAAATTTGCCGCCCTTAAAATCCGAAGTTTTAAGCTTCTGCCTGGTGGTAAATCCGCCACTGTTGATTCGTTTATTACAAGAGACGATTTTTTCTTGGTATACCACATATACTACGGTATACCTAGTATGGGTACTCGACGTTTTCGACTTGCGAAACCGTACCAGAAGTGTGTGACCAAAGCATACACATCGCCGGAGTCGAATACACTTCGTTTAGTATCACTTCTTCTCCTTTCTTTTTGATGTCATATTTATTTCCAGGAACCAGTCTATCACTTTTGTACCCTATATTACTTTGTACAAGTTTTTAGCTGGGTTTTTGTTATAAAGTTCTGCGTTCTTGCTGCTCGTCAAATACTGACTGTCTTTCACGATGTGATGTCTTTTGGCATTACATAAAAAGAGAACCAAGAATCAAATTCTTTGAAATTATTTATTATTAAATAATTCAGTGTATTTATTTCTATTTTAAAAACAATGCAGTTAGTTATTGTTTTATAGTTGTCGAATAGTAAATAGACACGTAAGGTCATGATTAAAAGCTAGGTAAGAATAAACGTGCCAGTGGGAGGCCAGAGTCACGTAAAAGGTTAGTTGACCTAGGGCAGTACGTATATATGCTAATGAGGTAGATGAGTGAACAAACAGACATTTCAATGTAGTTCATTGTCAAGCATCGATATTATATCCTATTTAATTAACATGACAGGCTTAAGTACAGCCCTTGTCAGAAATAGTGTAAATAGTTAAGTTACCCAATAAATATCATCCCAGTGAATCCTGTAGTTCATAAGTTCCACTAGTTCATGTGGAATCGAAAACAACATACAACACAACGATCAAGTGTCTCGCATACACATCATTGTTTCACTGTCTCCGTTCTGTTACCGCATTCTTACACAGTGTAAGCAGTTCTATTGTACCTACGTTTCAGTATAAAATATGTCCTGGTTCGTGCTGTTGTTCATCGGATCCTCTTTTTCCAAGCTTATCAGCATTTTCATTGCCTTCGATATTCTGGTGACCTGGAACTCAAGTCAGCTTGACGTCTTCAGTACTTCGATGCAATCCCATACTAGTATAGATGTCACCTGACTGTCTGATATGACGTGGATTTGATATGAATCTACTAGAGGCCAAGAGATCCTTATTATCCTCTCAGATAGTCAGTCAGCACTGAAATATTTAGTATGTTCCCAGATCAGATATAGATTGGCCTGGGACTACCTACAAAAACTGTTAACCCTGGCAAACCATAATAGAGTAGCTTTTAAGTGGGTCACGGGGCATAAGAGTATAGTAGGCAATGAAATGGCAGACACCCTAGCAAAGCTAGGGTCTGAAACGGCGTTAACTGATACTGAACCAGTATTTGGATTTCAAGATTGCGTACCTCTGTCTGAAAACAAGTGTAATTTCCCAGTGCGTAAGCTATAGATGTCACCAGTTTCTTTGGAGTATGCCATGCCATCCTAAAATTCTTCCGGAAAATGAGTCTAAACGAACTACTAGTCTCTGAGACCCTCTTTAGGAACTTTAGAAGGAAGGGTGCACAGTATAGATCTTTTACGAATTAGTTAATATTACATACATTCATACTTATTGTGTGTTATTAATTTGTTATATAGTCCGAGAGCTAGCCACGTAAAACGCATGTTAAACGGTTCCACCTAGATTTTTTTTTAATCGATGCTCTATGAGCCAAAAAACCCAAAGCCAAATTTCTGCCCACAGGTCGGACTGCAATAGGGTGTGGCGAGGGGGTAAACACGACGTTTTCATTAGGGCGATTGAGCACATGTGGTCCCACTCTGCAAGTTGTTTCTATGTGTAGTCTAGCCCTCCATTAGAACCGGAAAAAAATGGCAGATAATTTCCGGGCTGCGAAGTGCTCGGCAGAGTGATGTAAACACGACGTTTACATATCGCCTTCGGTCGGGTCTGCCGCGGCCCGGATCAACGGAAAACTGTCTGCCGGGGCTCAAATACATTGTTTATGAGGTAAACAATGCGAAGAAAAAAACGGCAGAGTGGAACCAACTCTCGTTTTTTTTTTCACCGAACCCAAGTGTGCGCACCGCTTCTGCACCTCGGTTGCCTTTGCCGAGACCGACGAGTGTTTGCCGCCCAGTAACTACTCTGCCATAATTAAATATTGGTCTACGGGGTGTGCAAAATGCGATGAAAAAACCCGCAGAGTGGTATCGTTTGATTTTTTTTTTCATCGCTAATCGAATTTCGATCACCGCGGCCGCCGCCGTCGAGGCCTGCCGAGCACTTCGCAGCCCGGAAATGCTCTGCCATTTTTTTTGGCTTCTAGTGGAGGGCTAGACTATACATAGAAACAATTTGCAGAGTGGTACCGATTGATTTTTTTTTTCATCGCTAGTCGAATTTCGATCACCGCGGCCGCCGCCGTCGAGGCCTGCCGAGCACTTCGCAGCCCGGAAATGCTCTGCCATTTTTTTTGGCTTCTAGTGGAGGGCTAGACTATACATAGAAACAATTTGCAGAGTGGAACCACATGACCTCAATCGCCACAATGAAAACGTCGTGTTTACATCACTCTGCCGAGCACTTCGCAGCCCGGAAATGATCTGCCATTTTTTTCCGGTTCTAATGGAGGGCTAGACTACACATAGAAACAACTTGCAGAGTGGAACCACATGTGCTCAATCGCCCTAATGAAAACGTCGTGTTTAACCCCCCGCCACACCCTATTGCAGTCCGACCTGTGGGCAGAAATTTGGCTTTGGATCATAGAGCATCGATTAAAAAAAAATCTAGGTGGAACCGTTTAACATGCGTTTTACGTGGCTAGCTCTCGGACTAATAGTGGGTCTTTGAGTATGTCCAGTGGGTACAACACTGGACCTAACCAAAATGCAAATATAATGAATTAATTATACACAACTACAAATAGGATGTTGTCAGTTGCGCAGAGGCTTTATTAGTTCATCTCCAAAAATTTTCAATTTTTTTTGGGCAGCTCTATAAAATTTGTGTTATCAATCATTTTAGAATAGACTATACTATAGCATGTGCAGTAGCTTGGGCGAATGTGTTCGGGGATAATTTGCTTTTGAATAACTTCTTGTGATAATTTAGTTGTTCAATTTTTACTGAGTGGATCTCTCATTTTCATTTTAAACATTATAAAGTGTAACCCACTCAAGTGCGAACATGAGGTGTACGATTCTAGTTTAGCTCATTATTGCCATTACTACTACGATCTACAGACTGTGTTTCAAGCAGAGACGATTGCCGCTATAGCCTGTATTGATGAAAACAGAAGACAAAAGATAAAAATATTCACTGACAGCCAGACTCTGCTTAAAGCTATCAGCAACCCAACAACTAGGTCTAGACTGGTAAAAAACTGTAAAGAATCCCTCAACAGGCTGGTAAGAGACAACAAAGTGCCTCTAATATGGGTGCCGGCACATGAGGTGATTGCAGGTAGTGAAATGGCTGACCAGTTAGCTAAAGAAGGCTCTAAACGAGACTTCATAGGTCCGGAACCGTTTTGTGGAATCACAAAAGATTGCATAAGAGGGGAAATCGGAGTCTAGATAGGGAACACCAACTAAAATTGAGGTCGACACAAGGGCATCTCCATACAAACAGTTTACTGAACAAGGTAGACAAGGAACTCTCAACCAGGCTATTGAAACTGGGTAAGAGACATTTGAAGACAGTTGAACCAAATGGGCTAAGTTAGAGAACCTTTGTGCTGAAAATCCCTCCAGTCAAAGTAGTGGCCTACATAGAAGACACAAAGCTTCTGGAATGGAAGTAGATAACATGGGAAATGGTACGAATATTCAGTTCAAGTACCTGGGCTGATGAGCACAACCCAACCGAATGAATGAATGATCTACAGCAAAGTGAACCGGCAAAAAAATTTACCATAGGCAAGTATAAGTATGAGTTGGTCTTATGTAATTTCTTCCACTTTCCACCTCTAGTTTCTGAGGAGGAGTTTAACTTTTTAAACACCGCGGCTAGATTCACAAAGATTAATTTAAAAATAAATTTGTCTAGTGCCAATTCTCTAAAAAGTTTATTTTTTTCTTTTTGAACCATCCCGTATAATATTCTTATATAATAATCATTGGTTTGTATTATAGAAAATCTTTACAAAAGTATTTCCGACCTAAAGAAATGCGGCAAAATTCAGATGGATTATGGAACCAGAAAAGTGAGAAATTCATTGTCCTTTGCATGTTTGTTATTATCGTATTTTAATCCTTTGAATACTGACTCTCATAAAAGGAGCAAAATGTATCCTTTTCAATGTAAGTCAGGCGAATAAATATCAGTCAAAACTCTGTCACATACTTTGACGGCACTCTTTCTAAAGGTATTTTGAAATGAACCAACCAAGAAATGTTAAGAAGAAGTGTGATATTGTACTTAGGAAGTATTTGTTAGAGGTAAAAAAAATTAATAATTGTGAAATACTATTTAATTGTTTTTTTGAATTTCTTTTGGGCTAAGATCAAGAAAATTATACTTTTCCTAGCAATTCCAGCATGATATAGTCAATCACAACGGATGTATTTATAATATTTCTTTATCTACTCCCATTAACGGACAAGACAAGCATGTTACATATAGGGTTTGAAATTCACAATGATAGAAGTGTTTATGAATTTTTAAGCACAGTTTTAATATATTATGAGCCAAATTTGACATGAAATAGTTTTTGAGCTATGAGGGGGTCAAAAGTGGCTCCAAAAGGTTCGTGTAATATTACAAACGGTATAGTTGTGAATAAAATTAGTTTGCACTGTTTCACAAGAAAATAACAATACCTATGCGGCAAGATCTCTTTGAGGATGAAAAAGCCGAAAAGATAAAAAAGCCGTAAATCATTTCTAGTCTTGACCTACCCACAAGCGAACAATTGATTCTCATTGGTGCAATGTAGCTTCCGATTGGTCTATGAAAAATTTACTTGAATTGTTAGTCCACATGGACTGTTAACGTCCCAGGGTGGGTTTAGTTAATTTACGTTATTTACGAGATATTGTGCTCTTAGATGTTGCTGTGATTGAGATTTTTTTTGACTAAAACTATGTTGTTGGTAATAATTAAAATTATGGCTTTTTAGCGACAATTCGAAACGGAAGATATTGTTATAGGCTCCGAACAATAAATATACTAGAAGAGTAAACAGACGTATTATTCTATGCGAACATAAACAATGTCAAAGTTTATTTATTTATTCTGCTTGATTCCATGTCGCAGTGAATATAATAAGTTGTTTGATTGTTGTATGTATAAAACATGAATATTTTATTGTTAAAATTTTTCTACCAAAGGTTTTGAAATTTCTGAAAGTGAAGAGACAATAGGCAGAAAGAAATTTGGTATGTTCTAGTCGCTATCTACGCAAAAAAATATACAAAATATGTACAGGCAACTGAAACAAGAAAATAATGGGTCAAAGCATGGAGCTGCTGAAAGAATACATAGTTGACAAAGTTTCAAAAAAATCCATTATTACAGTTATCGGTAAAACTGCTATTCATCGGTACAGAAATCACTAGTGTATCGGGATCCTGCAATAATGAAAAATTTGTCTGAAACCGGTTCTGCTTCGCTTACAGATTTCTTTATCTCGCCGACAAATTATGAAACGGTGGAAATTAATTTTACTCACAACTATACTCGCCATTCTGTTGAACTTGCTTGAACTTGGCCTGATCGACACGTTACCGCGTTTCTAGATTTGTTTATTTATATCAATTTCTATAATTTACTCCTGACGATTCGAAGATAATTTGTGAAACCAGTTGAGTAATAAATGTAATATTTCTATTGTTTATTCTACTTTGTTTTCAATGTAGTTTTAGCTTTTGCAAATTAAAAGTAATTGCATCTTCCCATACATCTGACTTTTTTCATTGCAATTTCTATTATCTACTCGTATTTGAAATATTTTGATTTAAATTTCTGTTTCTTAACCATTGTTAATGTGCTTAATGATGCGAGAGGCTGTTTTCTCCTCTCTATTAATGTACAACCGACAGATAGGTTCCTCCCTATATATGCTTCCTTAGGGTACAGTGACCGATGAGTAATCCCTTCACTTTCCTTATCACAGAACACAGAAACAAGTTTATCTTTGTTCTGTGTTCCTTGTCTGGCCTGAGGTATGAAGAATCATTTATAAAGCCGGTCCCAGACACTACGTGTATTTGGCAAACATTTGGTATTCAGACTTATTCGCGTAGCGTGTGGGAAGTTAACTTTGGCAAATATTCGTCCTTCGTCATTTTTCCGGCGCTGGTCGGAAACTAGCACGAAGTAAAGGACGCCGTAGTGTGGCGTAGTAAACTACGTGTACTACGGCACCGTGTGGGAGATCAAGCAAACATTCGTGCAAATGATAAATATTGGCCTATTCGCCAAATACACGTAGTGTCTGGGACCGGCTTTAGAGTATTTTGAACATATTTTTAATATTTTTTAATTCCTAATATTTCTATCAAATCATGTCTATGAAAACTGTGTGAAAGTTCAGTGGTATTATTCAATGTGGGGTGATGATTTCATTAATTAATTTTTGTTTCTAATAAAAAATTAGGAAAAATTCAAATTGGAAATCAGTTCGGATCGGAATGCGGTTTTTTGCATTCGCTTCCAAAAATTATTTATACCATTTCTACCTTATACAAACCGGAAACTGCATTGCTCCAGCCAAAAATGCATTCAAAAATTTTTTTAAGCAACTTTTGGAAAATTTGATAACTTTGTAAATTAGAGTCAGAGCTGGCCCAAGTCGGGTACCCGGGGTTTTTTGAGGTGATCACGATTATGATGTTCAAATTGAACCCCCGGGCGCTGAATCAGAATTTCAAGTGGAAAACGACCTGGTGCACCGGACCCTGGCACTGAACGTCATCTCCGTGGCCTTTCCTAACAGAATCGAAAAATAGAAACTGAAAATTGTTATGGGGGGATTTTTGGATCGCTGAATTCAAATATGGCATCGGCGAACACCCCACGGACACCTGGTGCTGCCGAACCTGGACGCGGACGTCATCTCCGAGAATTTTCCTGACAAAATTAACTGCAGCAATGCAATTTCCGGTTTGTATAAGCGAATGTAAAAAAACCGCATTCCGATTTGTCCTGTCCTAAAGAATTTCTATCTTTTTGCTTCATTGCCTCCATTAAACAGAGTATAGGAAAATTTTAGTTACTGTGAGATCAATGAAAGTTACTAAATAAAACATATATATTATTATTTATATATAAACTTTCCTTATCTCGCCCGAGGAATGAAGAATGTATGTGTTCATTTATAAGAGTATTTTGAACATATTTTTAATATTTTTTTAATTCCTAATGATTCTATGAAATCAAGTCTGTGATAATTATGACAACTGTGTGAAAGTTCAATGGTATTATTCAATGTGGGATGATGATTTGATTCATTAGAGTTCAGTCTAAGGTCAGTGCGGCCAACAAAAAGTGGTTTTTCTGACAATAATGACAGTTAATGTCTACCATTCAAAACATAAGATTTTTGCAGGTTTTTTTATCATTACGAACATCTAAATTGCTTTATTAAGACAATGAATACACCCCCGAAGCGTGAATCTTAAAATTTAAAATGACGTTTTAGCTGAGTACTGTGTGGCCAATATTTCTAGGAACTTTTGGAAATTCACCATTTCATTTCTTTCATTATGTCACTAGTTATGTCAGATGTCACTGGAAAAACCAATCAGAAGTATTGAGAGATACAACTAACTAGAACTAAAAAAGTCTAATTGAAAATAAACATGAACGATTAAACGAATATCAATAAAAACAAATAAAAAACCTGCAAAAACCTTATTTATTTATTTTTACAACCTAATTACATGAACTTAATATATATACAATTTCAAAATTAATGAAGATAAAATACAAAAATATATGTACAATCCTCCTATAAACATAAACATTTATATTGAACAAAAGTAAAATATTCAATTAACGAAAAGATGAGAAAATTCCACATACGTGCTTAGTTACACTTCATAGCCTTTTAGGTGGTTATATATCTCTTTTTTAAAGTCACAAAGGGATATTTCCCAATTTATATTTATCATTCCATCAATATTATTTGCTAGTCGAAGCATGGCATCTAAAGAAGAAGATAGATTTAGCCTTCCAAATAAAAGGGTATGCCTTGTCAGCTTTTGGGGAACTTTAAATGGAATTATCGATAATAGTCCGCTAGAAGTGCAAATGCTCTTAATCATTATATACAATAAAATCATCATTATTAGTTTACGCATGCTACTCAAAGATAAAATGTTAAATTCTTCTCGCAGTCTGGATATCCGCACTGTTGTATAATCTGGCCAAAGGTGGTATTTTTTATAATACAAATACCTCAAAAATCTATTTTGCACTTTTTCTACCATTTCTAAATGTACTTGTGCCTGTTCTCCCCAAATTATTGAAGCAAACTCTAGAACTAGCCTCACTAACGTATTGTATGAAATAATCATTGTTTTTGTATCTGAAAAGAAGTAAGTATGCCTCCAAATGTATCCTAGCATTCTACAGGATTTTGATACGCATTTATTGATATGCGTCGTGAAAGAAAAGTTACTGGTATACAACACTCCTAAATCCTTAACTTCATTTACTCGGCTCAATGTATCTATAAGCCCATCATGTAGTCAAATATTACAGGTTCTTTTTTGCGGGTTATTGTCATCGTGTTGCACTTGGTGATATTAAAATTTAATTTGTTCTGTATACTCCATTCTCTTATATTGTTCAAATCTTTTTGTAACTTTATACAATCTCTGACTGTGGAAATAGTCATAAACACTTTAAAATCATCTGCAAATAATAAAAAATCAGAATATTGTATACACTTAGATAAATCATTAATGTACAACAGAAATAGTAATGGCCTTAAATTTGACCCTTGTGGTACTCCTGAGTTAACTTGAAATTTTCCTTATGTTTTGAATGGTAGACATTAACTGTCATTCTTGTCAGAAAAACCACTTACTGTTGGCTACACTGCATAATTTGACTTATCTAGATGATTATTTCTAAAGCAGCTATGACGTTCACTGTATCTTATTCCAAGACTTCTTTGTTTTCACCAATTTAAACTACATTACAATGGGAACACTTGATCTTAGAAACACCTGATTTTTATGAAAAAGTTTATTTCTCTTTAGCCAAATCTTTTTGTGAGTACGGAATGCAATATTATCCTTTGAATTGTCTGAAATAATCCTTGTAATTTGATTTAAAATTTTGCCCAAGTATGTTATCAATTTTTTTGTTGCCTGAGGACTTTATTAGATATAGAAAGTTGATTGATATTAAGCTAAAAAATACAAGAGCGCCAAAAATTGTATTTCTTAAAAAAATTCAAATTGGAAAACTTAGTAAATAAAACATATATTATTAACAGATGTCGAAAGAATAATTATTTATATTCAACACACTATAAATTTTTGAAAAATAATATTTTTCCAAACCAGTGGCCGTTCAACTAAGGAGCAACAACTACTTCCCGTGCAATATGCACCGCTGGATATTGAATTACACTCCAAAGTCAAACGGGGTTGGTATACCTACAAGATATTTTAAAACCAACCACAACAACATAACTTGTAGACCGGTTTCGACGTATTTGCGCCTCATCAGTACAAGGTATGTGCTGTCCATCCGAGAGTCTCTAATTGTTGCTCCTTAGCTGAACGGCCACTGTTTTTGAAAAATATTATTTTTCAAAAATTTATAGAGTGTTGAATATAAATAATTATTCTTTCGACATCTGTTGATAAATCACTTTATTAAATACGACAATATTACAGGAAACTGTAATAAGCTTTATTGTTTCGAGTCGGCGTGACTTGTTGTCAAAAATTTAGGATTTTGGTTTGTGATTGGAAGTGAAGATGTCGCTACTGTCACAATCTTTACATTTCTGTTACTGGAAGACATGTATTGATTGTGATTGAAGTGTATTCTTCAGTCCGGGACTAGAGACTCTCGGACGGACAGCACATACCATGTACTGATGAGGCGCAAATACGCCGAAACCGGTCTACAAGTTGTGTTGTCCCTTCTAATCGCAAACCAGGTTGATTTTAAAATATCCTGTAGATATACCAACCCCGTTTGACTTTGGAGTGTAATTCAATATCCGGCGGTGCATATTGCACGGGAAGTAGTTGTTGCTCCTTAGCTGAACGGCCACTGTTTTTGTATTATTTTTCAAAAATTTATAGTGTTGAATATAAATAATTATTCTTTCGACATCTGTTGATAAATCACTGTTGATAATCAGGAAACTGTAATAAGCTTTACATATATTATTATTTATATGAAGATAATGGAAAAAAAAATTGAAATCTACAGTATGACTTCTACGCGGACCAAGTCGCGGGTAAAAACTAGACGAACATAAATTATTTTCTTGCATCGACTCATTTAAAAAATACAAATTTAATATTCAATTGGTGAATAAAAATTAAACAATAATTAAACTACGTTGTACACATTTTTGTTTTCAGTGTATGACTTATTGTTCAGATATTTTTCCGGGGACATTTTCGATAAACATAATAATCTAGGGTACCTACATGATTAATATTATGGTGTACCATCATATACCCTCTGTGAAAGGGTGAAATGGCCGCAAATTCCCTCGTTAGTTGTCGACCGAGCTTACTAATCGTTGGGGTGCGGAAAGAGTTGAAAGGGTTTGTTGGTTTTCAAGCCTTATTCAAAATAAAATAAGCGTAAAATAAGGAACGATTATTCGAAATATTATTTAACAGTGGGACACTCACTCGAAACCCCTAAATATTACATATATATCATGAATGGTCGAAGGGTTGTAATTACACTTACAATTCAGAGAGAAGTGTTTTTACAATAATATTTTTTCGTATAAGTATATGTATACAGATCTAATTAATTAATAGTATGAAAATATAATTATTGTAAAAGGTATTTGTACTTTCCTTTGCACTGTTCCAGCTAAATTAAATTTGATTGAAGAGCAATTGATGAGACTTAAAAAAACCCTACTAATACTGAACGTATCTTTCAGGTATTTTTAGGCTTGAACGTTCCAGACCTAAGAAAAACGTTTCTCAAACGTTATATGAATTATGTTTTAGGACATATTTTATTAAACGTGTATGCAACGTTTGACGAAAACTAAAACAAGAAGCAAACTTTAATTTTTAAGTTTTAAATATAAGAAAGTTTCTCATTATATCTGTTTCTAATAACAAAATAAAAAAAATTCGGGATATAATAATAAACTACTGCATTTTTTAGTCCCTTCTCGATTATGTGTCAAATTTATCTATAACAATATCTAGTTTATTACCGTATATCGATCCTTGCATATAAAACAACAGTGTTTGCAATGCTATGTAAAATTATTCAGAGAATGGATAAACTTATGTTAATTGCAAAAGAGAGTTTTTTAAACTTTTTCGTTTCGTTTATTTAGATAATCAGATGACGATCGAATACACCCTTTTTAATTATTTACCACACGCTAAAAACGTTTCCGGAACCTCCTTTTAAACGCCCTTACAACGCTCTTTTTTCAGACACAAAACGTTCAAACAACGTTTAAAAACGGACAAAAACGTTTTTGGTACGTAGGGTAATTTGTAGGCAAACGAATAAAAAACGTTGCGGGGACGAGGGAATAAGTTTTAACATGTAGCTACTTCAAAAGTTGTGAGATAGACCATTGACCAGTATATATAATATTTGCTTTGTCAACTACTTATAGACAGTATCCTAATTACATCACTGAATGACAGTGGTAAATTGACAAGGAAAATGAGAATGAAAGTTTTAGTAACAGATATACAGACGGGTGGCTCCCGCCAGATAATAGATTAGATATCAATTTAAGATGCTTGCCAATAATATGTAAGTTGGTTCCCAGTCTCAAAATAGCTATTTGTGTATCAAGAGCAGAAAGTAGTACTTTGGTAGTCGAGACAGAAAGTTGCAATTTGTCGAAACTACCAAAAGACTTTCTGCTCTAAATACACACAAGATTTTTTCAAGTATCACACCAAAATTAACAACTAGCTCTCTTTTATCTATAAATAAAATTAGGCGTGCGCCAAAGTTACTTTCTGCTTGAAGGCGGATTCTCATGCATCCGATATCCAACGATACGATGATCCGACGAACTTGCTATTGGTCAGAATGATTTGGCGCATTTTTTCATCCGAAGATGTTATTGTTCGTACGACGTCGGATGATTGTTAAAATTATTTCAACTTTTGTCCGATATCGTATGTCTCCTAACCTCTCTCACTGTTCGTTTTTTGTGTAAAAGGTCGTTTGCCATTTCTGTGTTATTACATACTATGAAAATTAACGTTTATCAGCTCCAACAACGGAGAAAGCTAAATAATATATTACTTTTAACCATTGTACTGCTCAGAAGGAGACAGAGACAACGAACAAGAAAAATTTGGGTCCGGGATATTTATAAAAACCGAATGAAACAAGTGGTCTATCACAATTTGTTAAAGGAGATGATATCGGATCCAGACAAATATTATTTCGGATCGTCGTAGTTTCGGATATCGGATGTATGAGAACTGCCAGCATTTGAATTCTTCAACCAATCACAAATCCATAACTTCAACCAATAAAATGATTTTCGTATCATCGTATCGTCAGATATCGGATGCATGAGAATCCGCCTCAAGAGCGCCAATAATGTCAAATTATGACAGCTCACGGAAAATTAGGCGTGCGTCAAAGTTACTTTCTGCTTAAGAGCGCCAATAATGTCAAATTATGACAGCTCGCAGAAAACATCAACTTTGCAGTTGCTTTTCAAGGCACAAAAGACGACTTTCAATAGTGATAGTAGAAAAAGGTCATTGGTAATTTGGTTCCCGGATATTGCTGTATTGGAGGCACTACCTGAAGGCAGACAACAGGTTGTTAAGGCTATGAGTGTTATACGAAAATAAACAAAGCAGGATTGGTTTTTGGTTACTTTTTCAATATCAAGAGCTAAATGGGAAATAAGTATTGAGTGTAATGTAGCGAATTTGTGAAATAAAATAATTTTCTTTTTTTAATTTTAATTTTTGTAATAAATCTGAAAACACTTAATATTTCCGAATCAGTTGAAGAATGAATTATGTCTAGAATTTTCTTAAGAATCCAAAAAATAAATAATATACAGGTGGCTGCATTTAAAATAGGAAAGTTGGTATTGGCCACTGTCACATGACACTCCCTATACAATTTTTTTTGGAAAAAATTCGCATTTAAAAATATAAATCGACGCGTCCAAGCGTTTTTCCCAACACGCCCTCATTTATTGTTTTGAATGGTGCTTGCTCATTCACACACAGTACGTTAAATCCTCCCCATATATCCCGGAATAATTTTGAGTGGACGCGAAAACAGTCAAATTGATTAATAAATTAGTATGTCCTCGTGGCAGTCTGGTTTATCAATAGTCAATATTATCCATCAGTTAAGTATCCATCGGATAAAAGTAACTAGCAGATAAAGTTCCAGTTTGTTTGGAAGCGGTTTATCAACTCGTTTTTATTCTTTAGTCTGTTAACTGACAGATAATGAAAGTTGGCAATGCTGACGAATGAATGTAAGCAATCTCATTGGTTGTTACAAGAACAAGGTCATGTCACATCAATTGATATTTTTGTTAGGTTATTGATGAATGTCTATCCAAAGGTTTATGTGTTTTTATTTTTCTTTCTTGAAGAGTTTTTGGTTGTTGATAAATATGAATTTTCTGAATGATTATATTCTGGATAGCGACGAGGACGAGGATATTGTGCAAGTTCTTGAGTACGAAAGAAGGCCTTATACAGTTAGGAAAAGAGTGGACAGCTTCGAAAAGTGGTATGACCAGGATTTTCATGCAAGATTTAGGATGACAAAAGAGACTGTTCTGTCAATATCAGGACCTCATGCAGAAAATTCTAGAAATAGAAAAGGATTCTTTTCATTGAATGTCCAGACTGTCTCTTCTGTGAATCTGATATAGTTGCACGTTGGCCTGGTGCATCCCATGACTAACATATATTTGACAACTCCAATTTAAAAGCTAGATTCGAAAATAATGAATTTGGTAATGCACTTTTAGTTGGAGACAGTGGCTATGCGAATACCAGATACCTGATAACTCCATTAGTAAATACCCATAATGAATATGAAGAGTTATATAACGAATCAGTTTGCAGAACAAGAATTTGCAATTTTTAGAAGCAAATGTGTCTCCTCTGCTGTGAAATTGCATCCTCTCTTCTTAGTAGTACTAGTACTTCCCATTTTTTACTTTGCTCAAAACCCAAGTAAATTTGACACAACACCACAACGAAATCAAAACAAAACAACTCTACCGAATAAAGTGAGGTTATGTAATATACCTTAACCTCCAGATATCCACCATCCGCCAGTTGAAACTGACAGATAAATATTTAACATTTTATCTGCCGGATAAAGTTATTCTGTTGTTGATAAACCGACATTTCCGGAATAACTGGTAGTTAGGCATTAACTGACGGATAAATTGCTATTGATAAACCGGGCCTGATTGGGTGAAAGCAGGTACCTACCATGGGACAATTACTTTTGTTGCAATTGCTATTGCAATATTTTGCAGTAGGTCTGGATGGATTATAATTAGTCCTATTTTGAATTTGGTAACGATTTTAAAAACTCACTATTTTGATGCTCTATTGATTGGCCCTGGCGCAGGGGAAAAGAAATAAAACCAGGCAAAGACTATTGAAAGAAAACGGCGAAGAAAATAGACTGGAGTATAAAAGAGGGAGAAAAGAAGTAAAACAAATATGAAGAAAGAACCTAAGAATTTAATTTGAAAGGAAATTAAGAATATTGAAAAAGTTTATAAAAATAAAGAAGTGAGAAATTTTTATCAAGAATTAAGAAAAGGGAAAGGCCAAAATCAGTAAGCAAAGAAGGATATCTAATAGGGGATAAGGAAGGAAAAATAAATAGATTTGCACAGTATTTTGAAGAATTACTAAATGATGATGAGGAAGAACTAAGCGGAAATGATAATGAATCGGAGGAATAAAATTGTGGAGAGAAAAGATTCATCATGGGCTTGCGCCCCAAAAGCGTACCTCACAGTACGTTTTTTGTGAATTACCGACAGCAAAGGTGCACTACCCAACCGGTGGGGATTAACACTGTATATAAGATACCCAAGAAGATTGCGGATTTTTTGAAGCTACCAAATTCAGAAATATACACGGCGAGGCATTGTTTCCGTCGTTTTTCAGCTATCATGTTGGCAAACTCTGGTGCTGATCCAGTAAAAGTTAAACGCTCAAGTGGATGGAAATCGTCATCCGTTGCAGAGTCTTTCATGTAATAAGATTGCTATATCCAAGTGTATACTTGGTGGACTTGAAAATCAATCCAGTACCTCGGTTCAAGTGTCTAAGCAAACGAGTACAAGTTGTAGTGTTCCAAAAATAGATGTTTCTAATAATGTTAATTGTAAAATTACACTTGTTGTTAATCCTTCGAATTAATTGAATAAAAAAAGTTAAAACATTTTATCTACCCTTGCTGTTAAAGTGTTACTTTATCTACTCTTGCGGTTAAATTGATACTTTATCTACTCAAAAGAGTTGCTATAACAACATTTTAACATTAGCATTCACTAAACAAAGCACTACGCAGCTAAAAGTTAATAACAGGATTTTCAACTTAAAAGAAATATTTATTCTCATTAAATTTTTTTATAGAATTCTTCCGAAAATCTCAAAAAATACTACCCATCTTTTTAATTTTCAAAAAGTAACTGAAAGTAGAGTAATAAATATAAAATAAACCCTTCTCAGAAACCGATTCCCTTCACAATGAATATTTTTCATTTGCATATCGTACCCTTGCAAAACTTTTATTTATGACCTAATAAAGAAATTTAAGGGAGAAACCAGTGAGTATTGCATAAATCCAGGACTGGCGTAATAAAAAATAAACATTTCATTGAATAAGAATCGTTTAAATTTTTTTTTCAATTTGAAAGTTGTACCTACACTTTTGATCATCGAAGGATTTAAATACAATGCTTAGGAATGTGAAAATCAGTTTAATTGAAACATTAAAATGAAAAAATACCTCTAATTGCCTTTCATACTTATTTATATAGTAGAGTTTTTTACAATTTTTTGATCATCTTACTTCCTCGAAGTTGACATCAAAGAACAATACATAATTAACTTGAAAACGAGTTTGGTTTTTGATTTTGGTATCAGTTGTGCTGATATTGTTCTTCTTTGCTGTTGCCTAGATGTAGCTGATCCTGCAGTTTTGTGCACATTGTCATGCATTTTCCGTAATAGATTCCTTGGGAGTTGTACCATCTACACTTTTCAATTTATTTCATCAGATTTTCAATCTTCCGAATTTTCAAATTAGTCTCTTTCTACAAAGTTGGAAAAGATCTGAGAGATGTTCTCTTCGTTTCTCATGTCTTCGTATTTTTCTATAGGTACCAAGTGCTTAATATTTGTCGTATTTTGTTGCATATTCGCAACAGTGTGTGTTGTTTGTAGATTGATTTTAACTGACTATTTATAATTCATAATTTACACTAGACCAAGTATGCCTCATCTGTTATTATCAACTTTTTATTAATTCCGAAAATGCAAAGAAGACGAGTCTACAAAGCAAAGACTGAAGCAATGGATGTGTTTCCATATTGGCTCTATTCCTTTTTATTAAAAATGTTTCTGGAGTTTCTTGATTTTTCCTCATTTTCTGTTGATGCTTTTTCTCTATTCTAGCTGTATATCTTGTTGTCAAAAGCTTACATTTCCATTTTCTTCTGTATACAACATACTACCAAAATAACAAATCGATTAGAATCTGTATAAAAAGCTGTATCTTTGTTACAATCACTAGAAACGTTTGTAATAACTTTGTTTTCATTGTCAAGTGTAGATCATTCCATCTTTTTTGTATAGTAACCAATTTATTTATACTGCAGTTGATTATTTTTTTTTTGGAATTTATGGAAAATGACGTAAAATATTTTTTTATATTTTTGTTTCAACGTTTCGGTAGCGTAACTATACTTTATTTAATATAAATGTACTTGCACGTCATCAACGTGAAGAAATCACGCTGTTCGTTTGACTCAGTTCATTCGTTTGCTGCTGTCAATCAGTACGTTTTGTCTCTGTAAACTTGGTAAATTTGTAGGCCGCATGTTATTAAAAAATATAAATATATATCCGAAGAAACGTATTGTATTTAATTTCATACCAAATGCATCTCGTTGAATAATCAAATTCAAACTGACGTCAGTCGTGCTAAAAATTTTATGTTGGCTGAAATGAGCACTGCGATAAAATTGGCTTAATTTGACGTCTACTTTTGATTTGAGGTAATTTTTTGAATATTTCATTGTTCATTTAATTTTTCGATTCTTTAATTTGCGAGTTACTAAAAAACTGAAAAGAACTTGTACAAATTGAATAATATTTCAGAGGCCATGATTAGTTATCAAAGTTAAGGGTGCCTCCAAAAAAACGTATAAATAAAACTGTTAAGAATACTGCAATAGTTGATGCATTTGCTAATCATTATACAATTTACAGCAGGCATGAAGCAAGTAAGTATACGACTAATATAAATTTTATTATCCACTTTGTTATATCTATTCAACAATTTTTATTATATTCTGTTATATTGTTTATAATGCTTAGAAATTATATCTGAAAATGTATTTATAGATAATCATGTTACTTCAGTTCAAGGAAAAACAATTACCTATTCAATGTAGAATGTTCCTGAGTAGTTTAATAAAATATGATCCATACCCACATAATACTTATGTGAAAATATTAGTATGCAAAATTATTTTTTTATAGATATATTGTACTTAAGCTGTAAATGAGGACAGAAAGTGTTTCTTCGTCTTTCTCATTTTTTGAAATTATCTGTGGTACAACTAGCTTTAGCCAAATAAAAAGATAGATACGCCTTTTTTGACGTTTAATAGATTCTCATACTATTTTATCTGTTTGGCAACATAGTCCAGTTATAATGTGCAAGTACATTTATACTAAATAAAGAATACGTATGTATATTGGTGTGACATTAACTGAGACCTAAAAGACCTACTTAGCTGCTGAGGAAAGACTGAGAAAGCGTAGTAACTTCTTTAGATCTATTTCCCGAAGGTGTTTTAGGATATCCGCAGGCCTTGGTTTAGGTAAGAGTCCCTCTTCTATCCAGTAGTCTCCTAGATGTTGTGCCCTTGGATTTTTTATTGTTATGCAATCCATAGGTATGTGGTTGGAGGTTTCTTCTGCCATTCCACAAAATCCACATTCTTTTCGTTCCACTAATCTCATCTTTACAAAGTGCCTATTCAGGCGACATGTCTAATCAGAACACCTGTTAAAACTCAGTGCAGTTTCACTCTGGCTTAGGCATTCACCTGGTTGTAGTCTTCCAGGAGGACTTTCTTATTTCTTTGATTATAAATTATGTAAGGTAATTATTATTATTATTCGAAGCTGACTTATCTGAAATACTGACCATGGGATAAAAGGCCGTAACCGGGGAGGGATTATTTTCAAACACAAGTTTTCCTGAATTAAATTGAATGATATTTTCTCGATATTTTGCTATCTGTACACATCTACCAGATTCTGAAGAGATAGGTATGGAACTCCATCTCCCCTAGCTCGTGCGAGGAAGGAAGATTGGAGTGCTGCCAACAAAGTAATAACCCAGTGCAAATTGAGCTGAGCCATCAATTCGGTTGAGCCATACAAAGCTCCTGGACCAGATGGTATAATCCCAGAACATCTGCAGCAGGGGCAATCACATCTATCTCCAGTACTTTGTACATGCTTCTCAACAGAACTGCAATAACCTTATTTGGAGACTCCATGGAGGTACGGATAATGCAGGGATGCCCACAGGGAGGAGTCCTATCACCTTTGCTGTGGGACTTCGTCATAGACGATCTCCTGGTGGAACTGAATAGGAAAGGGGTATACACTCAGGGGTATGCAAATGATCTGACAATACTTGTACTGGGGAAATACCTTAATATTATATCGGGGCTGATTCAACAGGCTCTGGAAACGGAATGCCTAAGGGTGAACCCTTCAAAAACTGCGTTCATTCCCTTCACTAGAAAAAGGAAGCTTGAAGGACTAAAACTGCCAAGCCTCTTTAACATGCAGCTGTGTCTACGTCAGGAGGTTAAGTATCTGGGTATAATTCTGGATGCAGAACTAACCTGGAACTGGCACCTTCATGATAAAACGAATAAAGGGAAAACGGCCCTAATGGCTGCCAAACGGGCGATAGGGATCACATGGGGACTAAATTCACGGATCGTACACTGGATGGACACGTATGGGGCCTTAGTTTGGTGGCCAAAAACAGATCAGAGGAAAGCCGAATTGGAGCTATCAAAACTTCAGAGGCTTGCCAGTCTGTGCAAAACGGGTTCCATGAGAAGCAGCCCGACTGCGGCAATGGAAGCAATTCTCAATCTTCCGCCTCTTGCTCTGCACGTTAAGGCGGAAGCGAGGATGGCTGCATACATACTGGAATTCAATGGGAACTGGCATGAAAGAACCAACACCCATAGTCATTCTAGAATCACAGACGTTATCACAAACTCGCTCCTTAGAATGAGAAGTTGTTGGCTACAATTAACCACACCCAACCATAACATATCCAGCTAAACTGGGATGGGTTGGAAGCATGCATTCAGGAAGGAACGTTGGTGTGGTACACTGACGGATCTAAGACTGACATTGGAACAGATGCAATATCCACGCATCGTTGGGGAATCTTGCTTCTGTATTCCAGGCAGAAATCTACGCTATCGACATATGTTTGCAATTGAATATCGAAAGGGGGTATAGAGGCCAAAAAATCCTTATTCTCTACGATAGTCAGGCAGCATTAAAATATTTAGCATGTCCTCAGATCAGATCTAGACTGGTCTGGGACTGTCTGCAGAAACTAAAAACCCTGGCTAACCATAATAAAGTTTCTCTTAAGTGGGTCCCGGGGCACAAAGGCATTGTAGGAAACGAGCAAAGCTAGGGTCTGAGACTGCATTTACTGGTCCTGAACCAGTATTTGGGATATCTAAAACTGCTGCACGTGGTTGTATATCTCGGTGGACTGAAACTAAACACCAGTCGTACTAAAGACACGTGCCAAAACAGGAACACAGCAAACTCCTGGTCAAAAAACCCTCCGAGACGCTGACCAATGAAATACTAAACCTTAGCAGGGGCCAGATAAGGATAGTGACGGGTTTACTCACCGGTCACTGTACCCTAAGGAAGCACATGCATACAATCGGCATATATAGGGAGGAACCTATCTGTCGGTTGGGCATGGAAGAGGAGGAAACAGCCTCCCACATTATCTTCGATTGTGAAGCATTATCACACTAGAGACATAGACTCCTAGGACTAGAATATCCAAGGGAGGTTTTCTCCATGAAGATTCTAGTGAACAGACTGTTGAGCCTGATAAGAGCCACTGGTCTCTTCACATAAACGGCACAACCAAGAGCACAAAAAGCCTAAAGGCTGAGGTGCCGAGGACTCTAAGCCTTTGACTGGTGTGCTGATCCAATCAATAAATCAATCAGAGACTTCCTTCCCTTATGATATCGTTTAAAATCCATGGTTAAAATACATCGTGAGGTTATTAACTAATTTTGGGATAGTGTTTCAAATCGTGCATAAGTACCTGATACAGTATTTATTATAATTATTTCAAATAACTCCAGTATAGTTTAAATTCTGTTTCAAATTTCGCGCAAAACGCTAATATCTACCTGTCACATAACCGCTGTGACGTCATATGTTCCAAAAACCGATAAAAAGTATAGATTTTTCATAATAATCATTGTTATAAAATAATGAATTTTAAGTTTCTTAATTTATTTTTTGAGTGGGTATTTCAATTATAGATACTAAGTCTTTACGTTAATTATGTTTTTATTATTAAAATAAAATCAATATCTCAATTCAATATTGCATTATGCGATAACAATTCTCATGCAACATAAATTATTTTTGGACTTAACAATCTCCAAAAATACCCTTATAACTTATAGCTCATGTCATTTTTTAGAATGCATAAGCTGAGTTTGTTTAACATGGTTTGATTTTTTTAAAATATGTATTTATCTAGACCGACCCTGTTTACAGCATCCAGGATTTCAAGAATCGATTTTTATTGTTTTATTACCGTGGCTGTAGCTAGCCGTAAAATAACATTAAAAAGTTAAAAATTTGCATTTTGTTAGAAAATTATATTGCTCGGGTCGGTACGTATTTAAACTAGGCAGTTTTAAAGAATATTTTTGCAAAAAGGGCTCAAGGGTGTAAAAGAGCTTACATAACTTACCTAGATGCAATATTAACCATTCACAATATGGTGCAGACGGCGAAGGATAATTTTTTACTGTCTATAATAAATAATAATAAAATAAAACATAGTTTACAATTTCAAATGTAATACAGTTGGGGTAGGAGAATAAAAAAACAATGCATGAAACGTCAGGATTGATTGAATAGATGAGGCTTTTACTTGATGAACATCCATACTAAACGATGAAATAAAACAATTTAATTTGTTCAGATCTTCATTATATTAGAACTACGTTCAATATATATTCGTGACGCGTTTCGCTAACAGAGTAGCTATCTCAACGAGTTTTACATTGTTTTATTTCATCGGTCAGGATTGATATACATTCTATAAATTGAAGAACAGGACAAAAATAATGTTAGCTCTTTATATACAAACTAGAGGACCCGATAGTCGTTGTCCTGTGGTATCATATTATACAAATTTTAGCAATTCTTTATGAAATTGGTGATGCTGTCTCTCTCTAACATCGCGTGATGCACATGCGCGAAGACTGTAACGTTACTAACCTTTTAAGATTGCAAGCGCTATTAGAAAGAGAAAGCAATACCAAACTGGTTGTCCACCTCTTTCTAATGGGTGGACGAAGATTTGACAAACCTCTGCCATGCTAAAATTAAGCAAGGTCCAAAGACTTGCATGCATAGGCATTACAGGGGCCATGAGGACTACTCCTACAGCGGAGCTGGAAACAATGCTAGACCTTCCTCCGCTACATTGTGTCATAATGTGCGAAGCAAGGGCATCTCTAACCCGACTGGAAAAAGCATCAGACCATGACGTGGCACATGGGAGAGGACACACAGAATAAGGCGCGTGGATGACGACATTTTTAAAATGCCAACAGACCACATAACCGCCAGATATATATTTCGCAAGAACTTCGAGATTGTCATCAAAGATCGAAAGGAGCTTGAGGAAGAGGACGCACCACCACTCAGCAGAGCTAATGAACTGATCTGGTATACAGACGGATCAAGGAATGAGCTCGGCACCGGAGCGGGTATATACAGCAAGTCGAGCAAATATGAAGGTATCGTCTCGCTTGGTAAATATGCCTCGGTATTTCAAGCAGAGGTTTATGCAATACTTGCATGTGCAAGGGCAAATAACATGAGAGCTTACAACAACAGGCAGATCAGGATCTACAGTGACAGTCAAGCTGCCATTAAAGCACTTCAGAGCTCTAAGGTAACATCTCGGCTGGTATGGGAATGCGACGAAGAACTTAGAAGACTGGCGACTCGGAACAGTGTAACACTGGAGTGGGTCCCAGGTCACAAAGGAATCGCTGGCAATGAAAAAGCTGACGAACTTGCAAGAGAAGGATCGTCAACCCTGATGAACGGACCCGAGCCATCTGTGGGCATTCCCAGATGCTCCACTAGGTCATGGTTAAAAGGGTGGGTGAAAGAACAACACAAAACCACTGGAAGAATACGCCCAGGCAAACACATGGGAAGTAATTTATAAAAGAACCATCAGAAAAAGTAGGAAAGAACTGCTTTCAATGTCAGGAACAAACTACGCACCATAACGGGGCTTCTTACGGGACACTTTCCCACAAAGGAGCACCTGAACAAAATATAAGTATAACGGAGACCTTACATGCAGAAGATGCAAAAAGGACACCGAAACAGATATGCACATATTATTCAACTGTGAGACGCTGGACCACAGGAGGCAAAAACTGTATGGAAGACCCCAAATGACTCCAGAAGACTTCTACAACCAACCAGTAAAGAACCTGTATGAGCTAATGCAGGGAACGGATTGGCTGAATAGGCTGTAGTCAGAACATTCGGAGAATCCACAATAAGCACAAGAGGCTGAGGAGGTGCTGGCGAAGGGACGGCTCCTTTTTTAAAAAAAATGGGTGGACGAATACGCTTACACGAGCTCCTAGGGCACGCTTACTCTGTGTATTATCTCTATGGTATTAACTGATTTAATTCATCATAGCTTTGTTTTTTTTAGTGCCCGTTGTTAGAACTGTCATAAACACAAACAAGATTATACCTTGTTTTTAAACTAGGAGGAGCATTTTAAGAAACCTCAATCACACCACTAAAAGTTACTAGATTGAGAGTGCGTTCCGATAGGGCCGTGTTCAGAATTTTCGAACTATTCTACGATTACTTGACATACGTATTGTATTGCTCGCACTTGTCGTTTCCAATGAGGATCAAGGCAAGTCTAAAATTCGAATCATCATTGGCCACAGGCCATGGCGAAAGTGGTAACCAAATGTCACATTATTGTGAAGAAAATGTAAGGTTATAATAAGTAGTTTATGTCAAATTTGATGATGATGTAGAAAGTGCTGCTGTATGTTTAAATTATTTTCTATTTACATTTGAGCACAAACTAAAACTCAACAGAAGTTTTTATATCGAAAAATATCATAATAATGTACTGTAATGTAAGTAAAACTTGATGTAGAAATATTTACAAAAAGAAGTTTTTACTTGGAAATTTATATTATTAACAAGAAAAAACAAGCATGCATTTTGTTTATGAAACTTAATAAATAATAAAAATAGCAATTAACTTGATAGGAATATAATACTTAGTTAAAAATAAAACAACAAACGTAAAAAAGGTGTACCTAATAAAGATTGAAGTAATTATATAAACACAAAACTGCCAAATGTCGTTGTCAGTTGTATCAAAATAGCTGTGTGAAACGGGTGGCAATCTGACCAATCACTAGGCTGCAGAAATGCCAACTTAAATTCAAATGGCTCCTCTTAGTTCAAAAAAAGATATAGTATCTTTGAATGGATTTTTTTGATTCCTTTGAAAAGAGGTGTCGCTTGCCCTAGGGTTCCTTTCAAACTTGGTCGCAATTACCTTGTGACGACATCTTTAACAAATACGTCATCTATCATCACTAGTAGGGAGCTTTACAACCCTTGATATTCAGTTTCTAAATTTCACTAATTTATGTATAATCGTTCCGATGATAAGAGGGGGGAGGGGACTTTATTTGAATAGCACTGTATTTATTGGTTATATGAGATCTACTACTCAACCTCATCACTTGATTTGATTTGTTGATTCGGAAGGTATCATCCACATAATTTAACATTATTGAATGTTTAACCATTGCCCACTATTTCGTTTTCGAGAACATTCTTTACATCTATAAATTTAAAATATATGCAATTATTTTCACTATACAGCGTGACATACAGAAAATCAGGTCAGGTGTCTTCTGCAGTGAATATATTAACTTCCTCCTCTGGAACTTTTTTAACGGAAGAGTCGATTCTCAGGCTGGAATCAGGAGAAATATGGACCCGAACAAGGTTTGAGGATACACTTATACAACTGGGATAATACCAGATGAAACCATATTTCAAATGAGATTGTATAGCATATGATACCAGAGAATATATTCACTGTGCGAGCGAGTATCATCAGCTGAACTAGGGAAAGAGAATGTTCTCTAGCATTGGTCGATGTCTGCATTTCAAGCACAAACGATTGTCGCTATTGATGAAAACATCAGCCGACCAAAAAAAATAAAAATATTCACTAACAGCTCAACCTGGCTCTGCCTAAAGCTATCAGTAATCCAACAACTAGGACTGGACTGGTGAGAAACTGTAAAGAATCACCTAACAGGCTGACAAGGGACAACAGAGTGTCTCTCTAATATGAGTGCTGCCACATGAGGGGGTTGCAGGTGATGGAGTGGCGGACCAGTTAGCTGAAGAGGGTTCTAAAGGAGACTTCATAGGTAGACAAGAAACTCTCAACTAGGTTGTTGAAACTGAGTATGACAAATTTAAAGTCAGCTACCGACCTGGTCACTGGACACTGTACCATGAGGAAATATCTACACAAAATGGGAGAAGTCAGTGAACCTATGTGCAGAAAATGTGATCTGAAGAATAAAACACATTCTCATGATCTGCTTCTGGACTCAGACAAAAGCACTTTGGAGAGGAAATAATACAACTATTAGAACTACTCAAAATTCGTCTAGTTGAACGAGTAGCCTAGATAGAGGACACAAAGCTTCTGGGATGGAAAAAGAGCAAATTGAAAATGGTACAAGGATTTAATTCGAGTGTCTAGGCTGTTGAGTACAACACAAACGAATGGAGGAAGACATTTAACTTTAAATTTAAATAATTTACAAGTGAAATAAAAAGAAAATATTCTAAAGTACTGTTTACTACAATCCACTTTTATTAGACAAGTAAGATTAAAGTTAACTTTTTGATGATCAATTTTCACAAAAATATGTTGTTAGAGTTATAATATGTAACATATTATTAAGTCTGATGACTCCCATATTTTCCATTTGTTACAGTGGGTACCATCTTTAATCGATTGTATAAAACATCAATGTATAACCTAATTACGTAATTTAAGTCTACCCGGTCTTTCCGATTGAGTTTCTATTATTGAAGAATTGATACCTTTAACTAGGCATACCAGCAGAATTGTTTATTATCGACTTCCTACTGTAGTTCTTTTAACTTCAATTTGTGGAATAAAAAACTGTATTATTATTGCTATTGTTGGTAAATGAAAGATAAAGATCGAGACTGATAAAAAAAAAGTTGTTTAAAAGCAATTGTTGCCAAGAAAATAAAGGTTACAATTCAAGCCATAAGTTCTCATTACTTAATTCTTAAGAACTATTATTGTCCAGCCCCTACTTTACTCACCGTCAACGAAACTACTTTAAATACAACCAGTCAAATCACACCGTGCTTTATATCCTACATTGCCCTTGAAGCTTCAGCCAAGTACATTAGAGGTATCTTTTACGTGAAAGAGGTCTACTTGAGCAGGTTTGGGCCAATATTTGCTCTGGTTTTTCCGTTCCTTGACCATTTGTTTGCATTCAGCATTCAGTATTTCCTGCAGCTTCGAAAAAAGCTAGCCATTGTTATCCACTTACCCAAAGTTTCGAATCCGTCATGTCTTAATGACTTGAGATCTATCAGTACTCTTCCTACCATGTCAAAATTTTTTGATAAAGTAATACAATTACTAATGAATACGTTTATAGAAAAGTACCTATAAGGATAATTCCAGATATTCAGTCAGGTTTCAAAAAACAGCACAGTTGCTTTACAGCCTTATTATCAATAATTGATGACATTCATACATCGAGTGATGAAGTTAAACTTACTCTGCTTCTACACTAAAGCGTTTGATACCATTAACCACGCACTCTTCACAGCATTACCACGATATTACAATTTTTCGAATGATGCTGTTCTATTACTTCAAGACTATATCAGTCCTCGATCCTCGAGTACAATCAGTAGAATATGGTGGAAAATTGTCTTCTCCTTTTTATAATTCCAAAGTTGTTCCACAGGGCTCAAATTTGGGACCTCTGTTTTTTAGTCTATATATTTTTGAAGTATTCACAGATATGTGATGTCATATAGACGCCATTACTATTCAAGCGTTCTGGGGCAAAATTCAAATAGTATTTTTAAAACGTAAATTTCTCTTGATTTTTCCAAGAAACAACATTTTTTTGGATAAAGCTTATGCGTACAAGCATAGTGAAAACTTTTTTTCAAAATTATCATGCCGCTTCACCACTGCGTGGAGAAATTAAAAGGCGGGAGAGATCAGTTTCCAATTTGACAGGTTACTCGATTCCATAGAAGTCAATTCTAAGCTAGAACGGTATGACGGAGACTATTGGATACCGGAGCACACGGATCAAAAGGGCAACGAAAAGGCGGATGAAATGGCCAGACAAGACTCATCAATGCCATTCATTGGACGGCAATCCTTTTGTGGCGTTGCAGAATCGACAATAAATATGGTCACAAGAAAATGGGGGGCACAGAAATTTCCAGAATGATAGGAGATTGACAGATAAGGTTATGTACAAATTCTGGCACCCAGAGGAGGAAGCTGCAGAGCACATCATATGCCAGTACGACTGCCTAGCGATTGTGCGGTTTCTTGTACTAGAAGAGAGAAGAGAAGGCACTAAATGAAAGTGCAGTCCCGATGTTGATTGGCTACATAAAAAACAATCGGGTTGAAGTACCAGAATATATTTGAAAAGGTTGCAGTGGATAGGTCAATTTGATGGTTTCATTTGATAATTAGTAATTGGAAATAATTATTTTTATAATAGGAGGTAATACCTGTAAACAAAAATTTTATCACAAAAAATGGAATTTGTCTGCCAAATATTCTACGAACGAAATACAAAGTAAGAAACGTTCTTAGTTAGATATTTTAATGATACTAAAATATGCTACTTGAATTTTCTTTCATATCAGGCAAAGAAAATATTATCTATAACTTGAGACACCAGGTATATAGTATTAAATTGTTCACTTCGAATACAATAATACCGGCATCACTCCAACATAACCCGTCTCTAAGCCGTCTTCCTTACACAGTTGCATCTGAAACTCATAAATCTAGTCCGTAACATTCAATAGTGACCATGTGAGAAGTGTAAGGTTTTAACATTATTCCAACTAAACTTCTTAAACCCTGTCCTTCCGAATGTCATTGTTCGCTAATGGTCAGCTACTGTTACCCAGTATTATGTATCTTTTCTAAAAAGTTTTTTTCATCCCCTAGCCCATTTATTACCTCTTTGCTTGACATTAATGTAAATTTCGTCTGTAACAGTTGTCCTTTTATTGAATTTTGAACTAGAGCATACAGAATGTATTTATTTAAGTAAATGCCGTTAATGATGTCCGTCATGTTAACTATTGTTGACTTAAGCAGCGTGGCTGACTTAAATTAATGAATTTTTGGTGGTACTATCTATAACTTCCAAATTTGACAATAAAACTTTCTGATTTATCTTCAAAAAGGATGACAAACACTCAAGGGGCTTTCAAACGGCTATATCTGGTGTAGTTTAAAATTTAGATAATAGTAAGGATTTTTAATTCCATATTGGTTTTTAAATTAGATGGCACATTTATGAATCTGAAAAAAAAAATTCATAAAAATTAATCAAATCAAACAGTTGCAGAAACTGACCAAAAAAATGGCCAAAGTTTCAATCAACTAATACTGTGGTTGACTACTTCCAGTCTAAATATGTTAACAGTTATGACAAAGCTGCGATCTAGCCTAGTGGAAGGCTGTGATGTATTTGGAGACTATAGAGAAGATCACAACTTTTATATTGAAACCAAATCGCAGTGGAACTTTTTTTATTACATGTTCTAATATCGCGATTATCTTACATTACGAAAATCGAACAAAATATTTATCATATCACATTGCATGTATGTATGATGGGGTGACATTCACTGAGACCTGAAAGATCTATTGTGCCTCCTTACTTCTACTTACTTCATGAGGAACGTCTCAGAGACTAGTAGCTCCTTCAGTCCTATTTCCCTGAGGGATTTTAGGATATCTGCAGGCTTCATCTTAGGTATATGTTCCTCTTCTATCCAATATTCTCCTAGGTGCTATGCCCTAGGATTCTGAATTGCTGTGGAATTGAGATTTTTCAGGTGCTCGTTCAGGCGCCAATGTCTCGTTAGGATCCCTGTTAAAACTCTTAGTGCAGTTTTACTTTGACTTAGGCATTCATGTGATCTCAATGGGTTGTAGTCACCCAGCAGAATCTTTGAGTGTCTAAGCCCTATTAGATCTTTAGTCTGCTTAGCTCTTCCAATATTACAATGGAGCTGATACCGCAAAAGGGTTCCAGTCCCCAAAAGGCTGTTTCAGTCCCCTGTTTCGCTAGTTCATCTGCTATTTCATTTCCTTCTATTCCAGTGTGCCCTTGAATCCACAGTAAAATGATTATATTGGTCTCGCCCAGTTCATTGAGTTTTCCTAGGCATTCCCACACCATTTTGGAACTGCGATTACACAAGAACTCAGCGCTTTAATGGCTGCTTGACTATCAGACATTATGATAATCCTTTGCCTTCTATATCCTTTGTCAATATTGAACTGGGCACACTTTCTTATTGCGTGAATTTTCGCTTGAAAGGTACTTGGGGTTTTTCCCAAGTGTTTGGTTCCTGACCCGTAAACTCCTATCCCACTTCCTTCTAGTGCTTTTTGAGCCGTCTGTGTACCATTGAATGGCATTATTTCCAAGTCTGGTAATGGTATTTGGATCCCATTCCTTCTTGTTGCTTCATCATACAATCTTGTGGCATGTCTCAGGTTTTTTGATTTCTAAGAAGGGAGGAGGTGTTTTTTTAATGATTCCCTCTCTACTTAGTCTGTATCTCGTTCTTTCTGCAACACTTTCCACCACAATATGTAGTGATGTGAGGTTGAGAATCACTTACATGGCTGCCGTTGGGCATGTTCTCATTGCTCCTGGCTAATACTAGTTCTGCTACTCCACGCAATGGCTCCATAAGTGATAATTTGATCTCACTACGGTAGTGTACATCCAGCTCAGTTACTGCCCCAATTTCTCCCTGTCAGATTCTTGCACACCATTAGAGCCGTTTTTGCTTTGAATATAATATCCTTTTCGTGTTTGTTCCACAAGAGTTAACTGTCTAGAGTCAAACCTAGAAACTTGACTTCTTGTCTACATCACATTAGCTTAGATCAGATTTAATGAGGTGGCTAATCGGTCTATTCCACTGCGACCTTTCCAGATCTATTGTGGACTGAATCTAGATTACATTCGTCATTCTCCAGCCTTAGGAATATTTAAACCCATCCAAAAACAACACGCCGTTGCTACTGGTGTATCTGCTGCGATCTTTGTTTTAGCATGAAATAATCGTTTCGGATGCTGCTTTCAATCAAAGTGTATGTCCAGTATTGAGCCTGATTTATCTATTTAATTACGGATAAATTTGTTAATCTATAGGGTGAAAATAGAATAACTTGATAATACTGATAATAGATGGAAACAAACTAAAATAAATAGTGGGTACTACATTCATTCAATAGTATCTAATGTTACTTATCAATTAGTAAGTTAAATATCAGCTCAATCTACAAAATATTCATAAAAGTTGATGTTTTATAATTCCTACTGATTTAAGTAATATAATCTTCCTACGGTTTAAGCTTTTTCGAAAAATGTATCAAGTTTTTGTTATGCAACGTCTCTGTTGGATGCTTCATTCATTTCGCCGATCCGTAGGGGTGGAAACGCAAAGGGGGTAAAATACAGAACAGCAGATGCGGGCACAACCCGGATATAATATTCATAAACTACCAGGAAAGTGGAATTTGAATTGGACGGGTCGGTACCATTTGAAAACACTTCAAAAATTGACTGATTTCTAGGGGTGTTAAAGCGTATAAAAGTGTGCACTATTTAAGTTATGTTATGTAGAAAACATTTTTTTAACTGAATGTGAAGTGAATATACAAAATATGGTTGTTACATTTTGTTTATATTCACCAATTCGTGTAAATGGTAGATACATCTGATATTTTGAAAGCGAAACATATTAATATGTTAATAATTAATATTTTAGATACATACAGCTAGTCTAGTTTACTATCATTGTTACACTACCGACCATCGACAGTAACTTGAACCAGCAAAAATGTCAACCATGAGTGCTGTTATTACCTAATTTGTGATAATGTAATAATGCAAACACTGAGCAAGGTACTATTAATGTATTTGGATAATTTTAAATATTGCACAATATGAATTTATTAAAATTACCAAAAATAAACTTAATGTGATTGTTTTTTGACAGATTAGGTAAATTCTGAAACGAAATCATATTACTCCCAAAAAATTAAAATGAAATCATTGGGAACCTGAGTAAAGACTAGTGGCACCTCTTCTAGTAATTTTGCAAGTTAATACGTGAGATCGAGTTGTTTACAAACATAATATATGAAGTTACAAGTACGTGTTTTGTTTTTTATTAATTATTTCTTTAAATTTGTGCAAAGGACCCTGCACTATTTTATAGGTAATCCTGGTTCTCGTACGATTTTCGATTTTTTTTTATATGTTGTAGTCTTAATGGTAACTAAGAGATCGTAATGGGTTAAAACTGTGCAGGCCCTCCGGTTTGGCGGTGGTGGCGTCTTGAAGTTGAGTCCTCAGTATAACATTTTCCCTCCTAGCACTATAAATCTCGCAATAATAGCAAATGTCTTGTATGTCGGGGGCTCATGAGGAGGTCTGCCACACTTCTGTGCCATCAGAATTGCAATTTTTCCAGAGGGTGCCTCCGCAATGGTCAATTTGTTAGGCCGATGTTTTAACAGCAAGCGGAAGCAATGAAACCGAACAAAATCATCAACAATCATTTTAGGTAGGTTAGTTGGATCCATCTAACTCCCAAATTCCGCACGAGTGGGCCCCAAAAGACTTTTCAACATTTTCTTGATCCCACAGGACAGAGAAGGCAACAAGAAAATGTCTGACAATTTCCGACTGACGTCTGTCACGGGTGATGGCTGTTTTGACAAATATCTATCCTAGTATCTATCCGAACTACCGGATTTTTCATGAAGTATCTACTACTAGAGATGGGTGCGTGGGATCAAGAAAATGTTAAAAAGTCTTTTGATGAGGAAATCTCAGTACACATACTGTGATACTGCGATGGCATGACTAGGCTGAGGTATTCAATGATAGGGGAGGAAAAACCACAACCCTCCCAGTATTTCGAGGATCTGAGGTTTGTAATTCGAAATCTAGTAATAAGGATGGGCCTAGATAAGGAATTCTAGAATAACAGGAGGGCATACGCAAAGGTAATAGTGAAGAGGCTCCTAGAAGCACATAAGCCCTATAATTATCTTATCTTATCTTAGAGAATAGAACGTCTTGGCATTCAGCAGCGTTTTCTGCTATATGCGAATCCCTATTTTCTTGAACCAAGCGTAGCTTTTTCGTGCTGCGTTATATGGTTCCATATCTTGGGCCGTGGCGTCAATGGCACCCATGGTACTATAGTGATCTACGTGATGTGACTTTGAGAGTATAAGGTTTATTTTCATATTACTGCATTGATTTTACCACACGTAGCCTGGGCATTCGTGCCTTACTGACAAATGGCGGTTTTTGTCCCTTCTTACGCCAGTAGACGTAGGCCGGATATAGAAACTATTTAGCATTTTACACTCCTTGGATTAAGGGATTAATGTGAGCGAAATATAAATAATGAAACCTCCTTCTCCTATTATTATTATTTTATAACAAATTATGTTTGTTGAAATGCACTTTCTATGAAGAAAACAGAAATAAATGTGGAAAAAGTTTTGCCTGCGGATATTGATAATGGCTATAAATTCAACGAAAACTATTTTTGGTTTCACACAAAAATTTTATTACCAATGTTTCGAATTATTCCTATTAAAATATCTACATGAAAACAGGTGTTTCTTCTAGTGCTTTGTGTAAGCTTTCTTTTTCAGCCTTTCACCCAAATGAATTCCTGTTTTGAAAGTAGAACACATGTGTGTTTATTTACGTTGAAGGTCAAATGGATGTAGGAAACTCTTTGACCAGGGTCGTGACACAGGATGTGACGTCAAGGATGAGATCAACCACCAGGCGGAATTCAGGAAGCTGAGAACTGAATTTTTAGTAAAATAATTTACTTATGTACATTAAAAGAGCTGGAAGTGGATGATGTCGTCTATAGTCTGTTTGAAATAGTCAGAGAGTGATAAAACCTAATTAAACATGCAAAGCTTTTACCGGGTGGGCAACTAAAACTCCAGAATTTTAAAATGATTTACATTATAATTCACATCTTCATTCTTTCATTTGCTCACCCACGCCGTTATACAATAGAAATCCCATCTTCGGGTCGCTTGTAATTGCAGGCATCGCAATAGGTATTGTAATAAATGAAAAAAATGATTGCGGCAAAGACTAGCCATATAATACAATATCAATTAATAAAATAGTACCTACGTTCATTACAGAGTCAATTATAATAATATTTATAATAACAAATTATTTACTGAGGCCTAAAAGTTCTATTGTGCCCCCTTACTTCTACTTACTTCCTGAGGAACGTCTCAGATACTAGTAGCTCCTTTAGTCCTTTAGACTAGTAGTTCCCTGAGGAATTTTAGGATATCTGCAAGCTTCAACGTTGGTAAATGTCCCTCTTCTATCCAATAGTCTCCTAGTTGCTGTGCCCTAGGATTCTGAATTGCTGTGCAATTCGCAAGTATGTGGATGGAGGTTTCTTCTTCCATGCCACAGAATCTACATTCTGCTTCCTCCACTATTTTGGACTTTTTCAGGTGCCCGTTCAGGTGGCAATGTCCCGTTAGGATCCTTGTTAAGACTCTTAGTGCAGTTTTACTTTTACATATGCATACATTTGATCTCAACGGGTTGTAGTCACCCACCAGAATCTTTGATTGTCTAACCCTACTAGATCTTTCCAATTATCAGATCTTCTCTTTTCTTCGGCTTTGCCTATTTCTTCCAATATTACATTGGGACTGATACCGCAGAAGGGTTCCGGCCCCCAAAAGGGCTAGTCCATCTGCTATTTCATTTCCTTCTATTCCAGTGTTTTCTGGAATCCACAGTAAGGTTACTACTGTTCTCGCCCAGTTCATTGAGTATGCCTAGGCAATCCCACACCGTTTTGAAACTGATTTCACAAGAGCTCAGTGCTTTAATGGCTGCTTGCCTATCCGACATTGCGTGAATTTCCGGTTGAAAGATACTTGGGGTTTTTCCCAAGCTTTCAGAGTATTTAGTTCCTTGGCCGTACACTACTATGCCAGTTCTTTCTATTGCTTTTGAGCCGTCCGTGTACCATTGAATGGTATTTGGATCCCATTCCTTCTTGTTGCTTAATTCCGTAATATACTCGTACATTGAAATTGAGAATGAAAGTTGAAAAATACATACTAAAACGAAACATTTTTGAAAAAATTGATAATAGGATAGGAATTTTTGTGGGATGTGGCAATTATACCAAAGTGTACTCTTTTAAGAATTTATTTCCCAGCTTTCAAACAACTATGTGTTCATTTTCAAGGACTAAAAAATGTATAAGATGAAATAAATTATATTGCAGATAAAATAATCCTTTCATATATCTAAGTGAGATTAATGGTAAAATGTTTTAAAAAATGTAATAAATCTTAACATTGGTATATAAATAAAAACTTAAAAAAACAATATAATATAAAATTTGAAATGTATTTGATTTATGTATGAATATATTGATAAATGTCTGATACGTCTCTGTTGAATATACATGCATCCGTGCTTTATACTTCATCCCACATATATTTGGGGTTGACTCTGATTTGAATGCAATTTGTATAAAAATGTTATATTTTAGGAATTTAAAGGTTTATTGTGCTTTCGTATGCAGAATAAATGCAGCTGTCGCAACTACTCTGTTAGAGAGAAGGGTAGTATTTGCATTTTAAACGTTTTTATTCCTTTCATCGACGTTTTCTTTTCAGATACCACACAGTAACCAAATAGATGATTTTCACTTTTTTTCATTTCACTTGTTGACAAAGGGTCTTCATGATCAAAATATATATTAATTATAGACTTAATCTGAGTTTTAATACAGGAATATCTTTCCACCAAAAAAAGGAATGACAGAAAAACCTCTGCCATCATACATAAAATTAATCCAGTGGAAGACAAACAGGAGAAGCTGCTGTTTCAAAACAATTTCAGTCAGTGATTGTTGACAAAAAATAAGTTGTTTTCACTCGGCAATGGCAACAACTGATAAGCATCAAGTAGAAGTTTTCTTCTTATTAATGCAAATATAGTTAGAACTCTTAAAAGAAACAAGATTTTTTTCCTAGACGAGTACTGCAACATTTTGATACATTCAACGAACTCGCTAATCTTATTTTACCCACTTCCAGTGAAGAATACATTATTTTGAATACTGTCAAAAAGAGTGGAGAGGAGTTATAGGATGATTTAGTGAAGTCAATTCCAAGCTAAGTCAAAAAGAGGGCTAGAGAATATAAACAGCATGAACTGAGAAAAACTGGATCAGAGAACAACCTAAAAATAATTGGGTAAATGTATCGTGGAAAAACCTCACACTTTGTATAAATCGGGTAAAAACTATAACAGTATAGGAGCACCTGTTCAAATTAAAAATATACAACATACATGCAGATTATGCGGCAGAAGAACGGAGGCAAAAGAAAATATACTATAATAATAAGAATAATAATAGTAACTCATGGGCAGTGGCGGTCATAGGAGGGGGGCACGGGGCCATGGCCCCCCCTAGCCCAACCGCAGTTGTTCAGAAATTAAAAAGAATAACATTCTCGTGTAATTATCTTCACCTGTAATTAACAGTTAAAAACACTTAGAAATAAAATAAGTCGAAATACTTTTCTCATCTTATAGAGGAATTTTAAACTTTGGCACTTGGACAATGCTGGTAGAAAACCATACAATATACAAATCACATCTTTCGCAATTAACGACGACAAACACTTATCCACTGCTTCGCCAAGTCTTCATTTTTTGGAAATCCATAGTATTTTATACCGTTTCTTTCGTATTGCGATTGGTATTTTTGTATGTAGCCACGGCACAGCCCGGCATTATGGTCTTATAATTAAAGTAAAATAAAGTTAAACGTTTTAAAACAAAAAAAAACACTTAGATCAACTCTATAATAATTTTAAACACTGGCTTTAGCATAAAAACAAACTAAACACGTACAACTTTATCCAACAATTTCTGATTCTGATTCCAAAGTGACGTCATGCGCAGAGCGTGCACAATTTGAGTCGACAAGTCAGCATACCGTTTATTTTTACCGTGTTTCAGTCGTATCAGACAATCGCCCATGGCCCTCCCCTCTCAAAGTATATATGACCGCCACTGCTCGTGGGGGATGCTAGTCCCCTATCGGGCGCTTTCCCAGGTAGTGGAAAGGGCGAGGCCTTTTACATATAGAAGGTATTCGAGAAATTAAATACCTCGAACTGAACCAAAACCAGTTAGTTTCAGGACACGACGGTCTCCATGTAAGGAGTGGTACTATGACAGCGTCTATTCTCCATATAAGGAGCAGCTGAATCATCACCTGTAGGTAGGAAGGTAAGCTGCTTCGCTTGATCAAAGCGCAGAACGATGGTTTGGAAACAGACCAGTGGAAGGTCCTCAATCTCAAAGAAGAGGGCAAAGGCCTAGTCTTGAGGGCAGGAATAGACAATCTATCCTGCCAAAAAATCAAGAACAACGGGTTCACCATCCATTACCGGTTTGGGAAAATCCCCGTACATGGCCTCAGAAAGGAAGAAGAAGGAGACCTGGAGAAGGCTTCCATTTCCTCCAAGGCCAGTTGCGACTCGGGTAGTGTAGAAAGTCTACACATTACCAAACTCCTTGGGGAGGAGTCGCCGCTGTCCGAGGAGGGAATGGAGATTGTGTCGGAGGAAGGGGACAGTACTCCTACTGAAGGGGACATCACCCTGACGAAGGAGGGAAATACCCAAGAAGGAAACCAACAGGATGGCGGGAATTAACTTAGCTCAAGTTAATGCTCACCATGCCAAAGGAGCTTCGGCGGTGATCACAAGATTGTTCACCAAGGACCAATGGGGGATGTGTTTGATCCAAGAACCTTGGGTCAATAATAACCAGGTAAGAGGATTAGCATGTAAAGATGCTAAAATAGTATATCACACTGGTAGTGATATACCAAGAACATGTATTATGATAAGGAAGAATATTAACTATTTTTGTCTTTCAGAATACATGACTCGGGACCTCGTTCCAGTTCGAGCACACCTCGAACATAAGAAGGAGGGCAAGGAGATAGTAATAGCATCATGCTACTTCGAGGGAGATGGGCTAGCACCACCCCCAGAGGTACAAAGGCTGGTGGAGTACTGTGAAGAGAAGAGACTACCTCTACTTCTAGCATGTGATGCTAATGCACACAATACCGTTTGGGGCAGCAGCAACACCAACCAAAGAGGTGAGCAACTTTTAGAATATATCCTTAATAAAAACCTTGATATTCACAATATAGGGAATACCCCCACATTTGTAACAAGGGTAAGGCAAGAAGTTTTAGATGTCACACTGGCAACTCGTGATCTAAAACATATAGTAAAAGATTGGAGAGTATCGGGTGAACCATCTCTCTCCGATCATAGTATCATAACATTTAAGTTAGAGCTAGGTATACCTGAGGTAAGCCTCCGTAGAAAACCAAGGAAAACAGACTGGGACAACTATAACACCTGTCTGAAAGGAACTCTAGCACATATCCAGAGGAAAGGAAGGGCTAAGCACCATCTCGACCTGGAAAATGAGCTTGAGGATCTGAACAGGGCAATAATCGATGCATTTGAATCGAGCTGCCCTCTTCAAGAACAACGAAGCAGCAAAGATGCACCCGGGTGGAACAAACATCTGTCAGAATTAAGATCTCAAACCCGGGACCTCTTTAATAGAGCAAAATTCACCGGGGACTGGCAGAGATACACCGAGGTGAGAAACACCTACTACAAGGAAATTAGAAAAGCTAAAAGAAATAGCTTCAGGAAATTCTGTGAAGATATAAACACAACACCTGCTGCGGCAAGACTTTACAAAGTCATGGCGAAAAGTAGGGTCAACACAGATATGGCTTTGAGGAAGCCAGACGGCAAATATACCGAAAATGAGGAGGAAAGAGTGCGACTCTTACTAGAAACTCATTTTCCTGGAAGCACCCCAAACAGAGGAGTTAATCCTCTCGAAGGTCATAACAGGCCTTCGAGAGAAAGTACTACAATGGCCAAGCACATTTGTAGTAACGATAGGTTGAAATGGGCTATGAACACCTTTTCACCTTTCAAAGCACCTGGAGCAGATGGGATTTTCCCAGCATTGCTCCAGCAAGGACAAGACGAAATTCTTCCACATTTGGTTAGAATTAGTCGAAGTAGTTTGGAACTGGGTTATATACCAGAAGCATGGAGAAGGGCAATAGTAACCTTCATCCCAAAAGCTGGAAAAAGGGACACAACAAACCCCAAATCCTTCAGACCAATTAGCCTAACATCGTTTGTCCTTAAAACGATGGAAAAAGCTATTGACAACTATATTAGAACGGAAATCCTAGAGAGACTACCTCTCCACCCGTATCAGCACGCCTACCGGGCAGGCAGATCTACGGAGACTGCACTGGTACAACTGACGGAGGATATCCGAGGTGCCTTAGACAACCAAGAAACTGTAGTATGTGCATTTTTGGACATAGAAGGAGCTTTTGACAACACTCCACATGAGGCTGTCAAGAGAGCATTAAATAGAAGAGGTGTAGACAGCACAACATCCAAATGGATGTCGGAACTGCTCACCACCAGAGTAGCAGAGACGAGAACGAGCAAAGACATTGTCTCCATCTGCACAACCAGAGGATGCCCACAGGGAGGAGTAGCATCCCCATTAATGTGGAGTCTGACGGTTGACGAACTCCTGTGTGGTTTGACGGACCTCGGAATATCCTGCCAAGGATATGCCGATGATATTGTCATAACAGCCAGGGGAAAATTTGAAAACACCCTTTGTGACATCGTACAAAAGGGTCTGAACTATACAAATAGCTGGTGTAGGCAAGTGGGACTCAGCATCAACCCCACCAAAACCATCTTGATAGCCTTCACTAAGAAAAGAAAACTCAACCTCAAAACCATTAAACTTGATGGGAACGACGTTGAATGGAGACAAGAAGTCAAGTATCTAGGTTTGACTCTAGACAGCAAACTCCTGTGGAACAAACACGAGAAGGAGATTATATACAAAGCAAAAATGGCTCTAATGGTGTGCAGGAATCTGGCAGGGAGAAACTGGGGTTGTAACCCAAAAATCCTGAGCTGGATGTACACTGCCATAGTGAGACCAATTATCACTTATGGAGCCATTGCGTGGAGTAGTAGAACTAGCCTCTTGACGACGAGAGAAAACCTCTCTAAAATTCAAAGACTAGCCTGTATATGCATAACAGGAGGAATGAGTACATGCCCAACGGCAGCAATGGAAGTGATTCTCAACCTCACACCATTACATATGGTGGTGGAGAGTGTTGCAGAAAGAACAAGATACAGACTAAGTAGAGAGGGAATCATTAAAAAGAAAACCACCTCTTCACTTCTTAGAAATCAGACAACCTGGGACATGCCACAAGATGGTATGATGAAAAAGTATAACTTTTCAAAGAAATTCGTTACGGAATTAAGCAACAAGAAGGAATGGGATCCAAATACCATTACCAGACTTGGAAAGAATGCCATTCAATGGTACACAGACGGCTCAAAAGCAATAGAAGGAACTGGGATAGGAGTGTACGGGCCAGGAACCAAACACTCTGAAAGCTTGGGAAAAACCCCGAGTATCTTTCAAGCGGAAATTCACGCAATAAGAAAGTGTGCCCAGTTCAATATTGACAAAGGATATAGAAGGCAAATGATTATCATAATGTCTGATAGTCAAGCAGCCATTAAAGCGCTGAGTTCCTGTGTAATCAGTTCCAAAATGGTGTGGGAATGCCTAGGCAAACTTAATGAACTAGGCGAGAACAATATAGTCACCTTACTGTGGATTCCAGGACACACTGGAATAGAAGGAAACGAAATAGCAGATGAACTAGCAAAGAGGGGGAGTGAAATACCCTTTTGGGGGCCGGAACCTTTTTGCGGAATCAGCTCCAATGTAATATTGGAAGAAATAGGTAAAGCCGAAGAAAAGAGAAGATCTGACAATTGGAAAGATCTAGTAGGGCTTAGGCAATCAAAGATTCTTCTGGGTGACTACAACCTGTTGAGATCAAATGAATGCATAAGTCAAAGCAAAACTGCACTAAGAGTTTTAACAGGAATCCTAACGGGACATTGTCACCTGAATGGACACCTTAAAAAGCTCAAAATAGTGGAGGAAGAAGATTGTAGATTTTGTGGAATGGAAGAAGAAACCTCCATCCACATACTTGCGAACTGCACAGTATTTCAGAATCCTAGGGCACAGTACCTGGGAGACTACTGGATAGAAGAGGGACAGTTACCTAAGTTGAGGCCTGCGGATATCCTAAAATTTCTCCGGGAAATAGGACTAAAGGAGCTACTAGTATCTGAGACTCTCCTCAGAAACTAAGTAGAAGTAAGGGGGCACAATAGATCTTTTAGGTCTCAGTGAATGTTACCCCAAAATACATACATACATACATACATACATCATCACCTGTAAGTAGGTCTATCCCAGGTGGGTAGAGCTAATTGCTGAGAATCCCACACTGCTAATGTACCTAGTACATCGGCTGTTTGCTCCACGGATTCTGGGGGGAGCAATAATTCGATTGAAAATTCCGGGATCTTAAAACTTAGGAATCGTCAGGTAAATAGACATTGCAACACTTTAAACTCTTGTCGAGTACAAGTTGGTGCTAGAAGAAATATGATTGATCCTCTTCCTCGGTTAGTGGTAGCGCAGCGTGACACCGGGTAGGGTTATTGCTAACCACATTCATAAGGAAGACTACATCAATCCTCCCCCACTGGCTTTTAATGTTTCAGGGGTGACGCAAGACGGTATATCTACGACCACAAAAGCCTAAAAGCCCAGGAAGCACATAAAGTGGACTATCGAGCTGAACTCATTCATTATGCGCTTCTACTTTAAAATCACCATGATGGAAGCTGATATGATAACATACAGATAAGCCCTCCACCGTGAATTCGTTGAACATTTCCCAGAATTTCAGCATCTAACGGAATAACGTATTTCTTACCAGCGTCGAAGTACCTATTATGAAAAACAGTCCACTACCCGGTCCGACGTTGCAGCAAATTAGAGGAGAGGCCCTTCTTGAAATTCAAGATGGAGAGAATGACATATTTACCGATCATGACACACATGAATCGCACTAGACCACAATGGCGTTGAGGAGACAAACAATGGTTGCGACAAAACCCCCAATAATGAGTATTAGACAGAACTTTGTAAGGCTCTAGCGGAATTTAATGGCACCAACCCAATACACCGGCCAAAATTACCCAAGCTGCGAACCAATAAAAATACTAACCGTATACGCAGCTGTGAACTTACTACTGCAGAACCATGTTAAAGCACTGGAATAGCTGTGGAGCGGTGGTAATGCCTTGAAGTAAAAAACAACAAAACCATTTACCAAAGAACTATCGGGGTAAGGACGACAAGCAGCACAAGCAATAGTGGCAACGCCTACTGGAAAGTTCCGTTGATGACATCAGAAGGGAATTGGGGCAGGTTTAAAAACATCTTGAAACCGTCTAGGCGCTTACTAAATAGAGTGAGAAAGATCAATCGAGAAACCAAAACTTGTACTTGTGCAGGTGACTCACAACATAAACAACATGTATGTGAACATATGGATTTACTCAGGAAAAAGTTAAAGGCAAAATCCAACCATTTGTCACGATATGTCGGGTATACCAAAAGGAGACAATTGACGCTACAGTAAACAATTACAACCAAAGTCTTCCAACTAAAGATAAGCTAACGGGGTGCTGGTCTTCATTCTGGTCAAACCCTATAACTTTTTTGCCCCAGGTCACCACATACTTAGTTTTAAACACAAGATTACTTTAGGAGTGAAATATTTAATACATACTAAAATTCTGAGACCATATTAAAAATGGCCCTACTTTTACGAGGGCACCTTGACTGAATACAAGTATTTATATTGTCTTTAAAACAAATAACCTCAACTTATGGAAGACATATTCCTTTGGAAGAGCGAAATACAATGATCTAGTGGCAGGACGGTGCTCCACCTCATAATGCAGGCATTGTTGCTAATAATAAAAAACCAACTAGTATGTTATATAGTTGTATTCCAAATAGTGACAAGCAATTTCCAACGAAAATATACAGGGGGTGCCATTTGAAAATAAAAAGTGAGGGGGGGCTGCCAAAGGACTGTTAAGTGAAATAAAGTCATAAGGAAGGAATTTTTATGCCATTCACAACAGTTTTTACAGTATTGGATTATCTTTTGAATTGAGCGAGGTATTACCTGTAAACGATAACTTCAGATATACGAGGATATATTGAAAAATTCTTAGCCTACTATAGAACCAAACAAAATTTCAATGACAAAATATTTTATTACCCAACATATTCTCCCCTTAATTGGATACATTTATTACAGCGAACCTTTCAAAAAAAATGTTTCTTCTTGCTCTGCAAACCAGACCTCCACAGCTTTTATTACCTCCTCGTTGGAAGAGAATTTACGACCTTTTAAACTTTTTTTCAGTTGAGGAAAGAGATGATAGTCGGACGGAGCCAAATCTAGTGAATAAGGGGGGTGTTCTAGTAATTCAAATCCTAAATCACGAAGTTTTTGCATGGCAAACACCTATGGATAGCTTTCCGCGTCTTTTCTCTTTAACTTTTTCCCGTAGAGTGGTCAGTAATGTCGAATAGTAATCTCCAGTTATTGTTCTACCCTTATCCAAAAAATTAATTATGATTACTCCATGGTAATCCCAAAAAACTGAACGCGTTCGTATGAAATATTCAGTGCTTCAGATATCCGTTTTAGCCCAATTCGACGGTCTGATAAAATCATGTCATGAACTGCATCGATATTTTCGGGGACTGACACAGAAACTGGCCTTCCCGATCGGTCATCATCTTCAATGAAAAATTTACCTCTTTTGAAGCTTGCAGTCCAATTTTTCACGGTCGCATACGAAGGACACTGATCACCAAGGGTATTAAGCATATCTTCGTAAATCTGCTTACCTCTTAACCCTTTTAAATACAGGTACTTGATGATCGCTCGATACTCCAATTTTTCGATTTTCACAATTTCGGTGGACATCTTTTTTCTTTTAATTTATTGCGTAGCTCTGGTTTACTTTTTTGACGTCAAACTTCACAGTGACACTTCTAATAAGTTATTGTTCGTTGCTATGGTAACGCAATATTTTGTTTATGCATGGAACTGGTCTAGGCTAACTAGATATCAATACATCCTCGTAGTTTAGAAGGTTTAAATTATTCATTGCTGGAACATTCATAAAATTTAAATTTTACAATTTAAGATTAATTTGTTCAATCGGAGATTTAAATTCAGATTTGCCAATTTTAACATAACAAGCCCCCAACTTTTTAAAACTGTCTATAATGATTTCCTTCAAGAACATAAATATATTCAATATAAAGTGATTAATAAAGTTTCTTTCCCCATACAATTATAAATGAGTTTAATTTTTATATAAATAACCCCTATTAGGTAAAGAAGAAAATTTTTAATTTCAACCCTCATTGGGTCGCGTCTCTAGTTAAACGAGGAAATAACTTTTCTGCTGCCCTTGAGATTGATCGTTGTATATCCAAGATGGCTGATTCGAAATTAATTATTTATTGGTTTTTTCCTCCCTATCACCCTTATTTGGGGGGGCCGATAAATGAACTTTTAATTTATTACTTCCATCAGTTTCATGATGATATTTGCAAAGTTTAATGGGTCGGGAGAAATTGATGAGGAGAAAACGGTGTAACGAAAGTTTCTAAATTTCTAAAAAGACGAATATTACAAATTCACCAAGTGTTCCGAGTTAATTTACGAAATAAATTAATTTAAATATAAATTGGGCTCATCAAACTGTCAAACTTCGTAAAAATTATCAAAGGAATTTTTCTATATTATAAAAAAATAATTAGTTGGAAAAATTATTGACATTTCATTACTTTTATCAAAACTTCGATAATTTAAAATATTTTTCAAATTAGATGTAGAAAAACTAAACGTAATAATTATTGTTATATTTTTCAAAATAATATTCAGCTTTTAAGGCGCTGATGCTATTACACAAGATATATTTCTTAGATTACTGTTATAAAGAAATCTAATTGTTTCTAATCAATTCCACTATTTTATATAAGTCTTATGAAAATTCTGAGATATTATTTGATATATTTGAAAAATGACATCATCGTCTTTTTATCGTAAATAAACAGGTTTATTTACGATAAAAAGACAATGAAGTTACAAAACAAAATTTTGTGATGTTGCCAGCATGTAGATTTTTCTTTATTCAAAGGAAGCTGGAAAAGTCAATGTGACAGTTCTTCTTTTTTATTCAACTGTACCTAGTAAGGCATACATTGAAGGTGTTTATTTATAAATAAAAGGCTTGTATGATATTCTCAGATTTATTTAATATAAGTATATATTTATGTGAAAGTTGTGGATAAAATACAAAATACAGTAACCAATCATTCTATATCTCAATTACCATTTGATATTTATTATTTTTCATAGAGAATAGACTGACAAACTCTAGAACCATCTTCAAGAACACTGGAAGAAATAAATCAAAGCGTCAATCTTCTTGAGGAAATTGAAATATAAATATAATTCAATTTCAAGTTTAATCTAACCTATCATTAAAAATATTCTACTGAATGAATTTAAATATAATATATTATAATTTGTATTGATAATAATTAAAGGAAATGGTGTTACTCACCATAGATAACATATTACTCATTGTGGCATTCACATTGCTGGGCATTTACTGTTCCATTTCTAGGGCATTTTAATGTGCAGATTTGCCTAATTAATTAGTAACGAAAATAACGATTTTCCCAACATTGGAGAAAAAATGAATTCAGGAGTACTAGAAAAACTTGTAAAGACGATGATCGATGTCAATAAACAATAAATACATACTAAACCTAACCTCAATTGTGTCAAAACTGCTGAATTTTTCCAATTGATCTGACAACGTGTTGAAGTTTTGCCTACCGGTAAGCTGAAAATTGCCCTGGCCATTAAGTACAAACTGTATTTACGGCTGGTAAGTTTATGTTTACTCTGATATGCAGGAAAGTAACTAAAAATGACATCATCGTCTTTTTATCGTAAATAAACCTTAATTATTTTGATATCGTTATATCATCGTCAGAATGACAGAAGTTACATTTGATGAGATGCCTACTTGAATAATGTTTTGGATATACCAAATAGTGACCCTTAATATATATGAATAGAAAAAGGAATAAGATATGATAATACTAATATTAAAACTTAGGTATTATTAGCCCTATTGAGATATCCTGAATATATTTTTCCCATTTAACATCAGTACTTATAACTGTGCAATGATATAGGAAACCAAGGAAAACTATATCTGTTGATCTTCACAATTGTCACTTAAGAAGACAGTTCAATAGTAGAGAGCTCCCTAGATTTATCTGTTCATTGACGACTTCATATTGTGGGTCTTAATTCTTCAAGAGAATCTAGTTCTTGCTTCTCATCACAAATATGTAGTACTTCTAATTCTGTGTTAGGTGTTAATGAATGTTCCCGACAACATCTAAGCGTTGTTTGTAATGGCGGATTAATCCTATTAACGAAAACTGAGCTGATAAGAAATATCTCTGAACCAACTATAAACCTTTGTCTGTTAAATATTACAGCATTTCATTAATTTTTGTTACAACGTTGGTTTCAAAACATTGTAGTTTCGACTAACTTATAGCCCACCGGGGGAGGATGGAATCTATTCGGCCCTATTGCAGAAAAGTAAAGAGGCATTAGTGCCGCAACTAAGTAAGATTTTCAAGGCAGTAATATGGAGGAAGATGAAGGTCATCTACCTTCCGAAGGTGGGTAGAATCTCAGACCAAACGCCCCAATCATATAGACCAATTAGCCTAACATCATTCCTACTCAAGACTTTGGAAACGCTAGTAGATAGGTACATAAAGGAGAAAGGAGATAAAGGAGAAAACGCGCCTTCTAAGCAAGAGTCAGAATGCTTATCAACAGGGCAAGTCAACAGAATTGGCTCTGGATGAATTAAGCAGGCTACTGTCCAAGTCGATCGATGACAAGGAAATAGCAGTAGCTATTTTTTTGGATATAGAGGGAGCATTCAATAATGCGTCTCCAATATCTATAACCAGGTGTATGGAAAGAAGAGGGATCGAACCCATCATCTGGGGGTGTTCAGTGCCTGGGGTATGCTGACGATCATGTTATCGTCAAAAGACACAATATAAGAGCGCACCCAAATGGCGCTTAATATAGTAAGTGGCTGGTGTAGGGAGGAAGAACTGGCAGTGAACCCCCATAAAACTACATTGGTACCGTTTACAAAAAGAGAAATTTGCAAGGTCTACAAAAGCCGCAAATAAACGGAGTGGAAACTCCATTTGCGAAAGAAGTTAAATACCTAGGGGTAATCTTCGACCAGAAGCTTACATGGAATTCTCACATCGAAAATCCACACACAAGGTCAGAATAGCTGTGGGAAGGTGCAGGCAAATGTGTGGAAAGAATTGGGGATCAAATCCTAACATGACCAAATGGTTATATACACAGGTCGTGAGGCCAGGGATAACCTATGGATCAGTAGTCTGGTTGCCCAGGACACTGCAGATTTGAGCGCAGAGGTAGCTAAGTGGTATCCAAAGGCTTGAGTATCACAGGGGCCATGAAACCGACGCCGACTGCTGCCCTGGAGGTAATACTAAACCTACCAACACTGCATATCTTCATTCAGGAAAATGCAAGATCTGTAAGTCACAGATTATTACAGGGGCCTATAAAAAGCTATATGAAGAAATAAAGGCAGATCCAATACTGAGAATGCCAATGCAGATTGCTCCATAATATAGCTTTAAAAATAAATACACAGTAGTCATTCCAGAGAGAAAGGACTGGGAAGCAGGGCCTCCTATAACAGCGAATCTCAACTGGTACACTGATGGATCTAAAACAGACTGGAGTAGTTGCCGGAATATATGGGGTACAAGAGAAGATTACGATCTCTCTTAGGCTAGGGAAACATGCCATTGTCTTTCAGGCAGAGGTAATGTCGGTGCAATGCTGTGCAGAAGAGTTGATGAGACGGGAGGTGGATAACCTATGAATCGTCATCTACTCCGACAGCCAAGCAGCACTAAAGGCGATAAGCTCATATCGGACAACGTCAAATCTGGTGTGGGTGTCGCAAGGCCCTCAACAGACTAACTAGTTATAAGGAATAAAAGGCAATGAAAATGCCAATGAATTACCCAAGCAGGGAGCGACTGAGGTCATGATAGGGCCGGAGCATTCCTGTGGAATTGCAAAAAACCTCACTAAGAAGAGCATCCACCAATGGATAAACAACCAGGCGTTGCGCTGGTGGCATAAAACCCTAGGACAAAGGCACGCTAAACTATTCTTTAAAAGCCCTTCGGCCAAACTGTCACACGACCTACTATGTCAAAGTCGAGAAACGACGAGGATGATGGTGGGAATGCTGCCGGACGTTGTAGACTGAGGAAGCATATGCACACAATTTGCCTAGCAGATGACAGATGACAGACCTACATAGTTTTGCCAGGAAGAAGACGAAACCACGGAGCACATAATCGATCTGTGAGTGCGAAGGCCTAGTAAGGGTGCGGTTTCACCTATTCGGAGAAGTAAAACCGAATAAGACAGAGAGCTACGCAAGGGAGGCGGTATCCAGATTAATAGGTCTAACAAAAAGAATGAAGCTAGATATCGAGCTCTAAAAATAGGGAGGACCACAATAGATCTGCAAAGGTCGCAGTGGGATAGGACAAAGAGCCACTTTATTTCTGATCTAATCTAACTTATTTATTGTATTTGAACATGTGCTGACAGTTAAACATTAATTCTAATTTTGTTAGCAAATTGGTAATGTTTCTGATACTGTAGATGTGACATTTGTACTAGCGAAAAGGTATTTGGTTGAAAAATTGAATAGATGAGGCTTTTACTTGATAAAGACCCATACTAAACGATTAAATAAAACAATTTAATTTGTTTAAATCTTCGTTATATATTTGAACTCGTTTGAGAAAGTTACTGTGTTAGCGAAACGAGTCACGAATGTATATTGAGCTTAGTTCAAATATATAATGGAGATTTAAAGAAACTAAATTGTTTTATTTCATCCTTTATTTCATTGAACCTTAACTTCATGTTTACCTAAACTTTTTATTATTTTTTTATAAGTTCTGACATTTTATTAGTAACCAAACTCACTCGGCTTTTCACTAAGGATTAGTGTTGAGAGTGACGGTTAAATTGAATTTTATTTTAGAAGCAAGACTGGCGTAGAATATTTTCTTATATTATATTTCTTATATTAGAACTCAACTTTTGAGATTTTATTTGGTTTGCGTAATAATGGACATTGTTGAGAACTGGGAACCTTTTTCAATTCTTTTTTTCTTTTAGGGACTGTCATTAGAACTTGAATATTGATCGCTCGCTAATATTTTCATAAGTTTCTTCGAAATGATCACTAAGATGGGGTGAACAAATATTAAAAACCAGACGCAAATTATGAGAAAAGAAATCCACTACTGAAAATTACTCCCACACTCGATATAAAAAAATAATCAATATGATATTGAATTAATAGTAATTTATACATATAAATACAATACAATAAATTATAAAGTATTATAACAGTTTCCTGTAAAATTGTCGTATTTAGTAAAGCGTGTTACCAATAGATATCGAAGAATAAATGTGTTATTCTAACGCTTTACAAAGTTTAGAAAAATATTTTTCAAAAACCGTGACCGTTCAACTAAGAAGAAACACCTACTTCCCTGGCTATAGGCACCGACGGACATTGAATTACGCTTGTTAGTCAAACGGGGTCTGTATGATCTACAAAATTCAACCAACCATTCTGGTTTGCAATTGAAAGGGACAACATAACTTGCAGACCGGTTTTGGCGTATTTGAACCTCATCTGTACAAGGTGTATTTTTTTTGTTCGAGAGATCTAAGAGCTTAATCCCGGACTGCATAATACATTAAAGTCACAGTACATAAATGTCTTCCAGTTGTTTCTTCTTCATTCATTCATTCATTCGATTGGGTTGTGTTGAACTGAATCTTTGTACCATTTTCCCATTTTCCATGTTATCTACTTCCATTCCAGAGGCTTTGTGTCTTCTATGGAAGGATTTTCAGTAGTTGTGATGGTTGTATTGTTTCCTCTCCAAAGTGCTTCCGTCTGAGTCCATGTAAGTTCTCGCAGAAGCAGAGTATGTGAGGAGTTCACATTTCCTGCACATGAGTCCACTAACTTTGCCCATTTTGTGCAGATGTTTCCTCAGTGTCCAGTCACCAGGTCGGTAACTGTCTTCAAATGTCTCTTACTCAGTTTCAATAGCCTGGTAGAGTTCCTAGTCTAACTTGTTTAATAAACTCTTTGTATGGTGGTGCCATTGTGTCGACTTCCATTTGAGTTGGTGTTCCCTATCTAACCAGTTCCCGATTTCCCCCTTTATGCAATCTTTTGTGATTCCACAAAACGATTCCGGACCTATGAAGTCTCCTTTAGAGTCTTCTTTAGCTAACTGGTCAGCCATTTCATTACCTGCAATCCTGTCATGTACCTGCACCCATATTATATACACTTTGTTGTCTCTTGCCAGCCTGTTGAGGGATTCTTTACAGTTCTTTACCACTCTAGACCTAGTTGTTGGATTGCTGAATGCTTTAAGCATAGCCTGGCTGTCAGTTTATATTTTTATTTTTTGTCCGGTATATCCTCTCCTGATGTATTCATCAATACAAGCTATAGAGGCAATCGTCTCTGCTTGAAACACAGTCGTATATCGGCCAAGGCTAAAGATCATTCTCTTTCTAGGTCCTTTTATACCAGTCCCAGTGCCATGGTTTGTTTTGGAACGATCGATGAACCAGATTATTTCTCCAGAATTACCTGGGTGCATCACCTGTTCCCTAGATTGGATGATGATGTTCACTCGCTCAGTGAATATATTCTCCGCTGTCATGCTATCAAAGCTCATGTGAAATATGGGTTCATTTAGAATGGTCCCAGTTGTATCAGTGTGTCCTTCTCGAACATTGTTTGGTGACCATAAGTCTCCCGATTTCAGCCTAAGAGTTGCCATCATTTCCTTCGCCCTTACAAAAAGTTCCAAAGGAGGAAATCCAATAAGGGCTTCAATTGATGCCGTCCCTGTGCTGTTCATTGCCCCGGTAATACCAAGAAGGGATTGTCTTTGGTTTGCAGTTAATAGTTTCACTGCAGAGGACACTTCTTTCCTCCTCCACCAGACTATCGAACCATAAGTGATCGTTGGTCTTATCACAGTTCTGTAAAGCCAGTGAACCACCTCAGGTCGTATTCCCCAGGTTTTGCCCATAGCTCTTCTGCATTGCCAGAAAAGCCTAGTCGCCCTGGTAGTAATTTTTTCCAGGTGTGACTTCCAATTCAGTTTGGAATCGAGGGTAACTGCCAGATATTTAACTTTCTTTGGATATTTCTAGTTCTTCTCCGAACATCAGTATTCTACCCAGCGGGATAACTCTTCTATTCATGAAAGCAACTAGTTTTTTTTTTGGCACTATTCCTCCACAATTCGTAGTGCTTGTAGGACATTCTTAACTACCTCTGGGAATTTCCCATTGGTGACAATCACTATGTCGTCCTCAAAGCCCTGCGTCCATATGCCTTGATATTTCTTCTTATTAGAACGGTCACTGTTTTTGAAATAGTATATCCTTCTCGCGTGGTATGTATACTATTTTATTCACAATTGCTTAGTTGCAAGCTTCTAAAAACATTAATTTTAAGAAAATAATTTAATATTTTTTTCGATAAAGAACTTCATGAAACAATATCACTAATTTAAATATTCTTTCTGTCCAGCAATCTTAATTTTTTTGCTCAAACAAGTATATATAATTTCTGATTTTGAATTAACCTGTACTCCTCCGGATGTCCGAGAAGCTGCGGTTGACGGAATAATTCCGTAGAAAAGCAAAGAAAGATATTAACTTTTTTTAAAACCAGCTTAACATGATACTGTCATACTTCAGAAAAGAGACACATTCTTCTAGCCGGAAAAGTTCTTTTCCGGCTATAGCGTGGAAGTAAAATTAAGTAATGAGTCACTTCCCTACTGTTTTAAAAGTAAGAAATGTCTATATTACTGACCGATTGTGAATAAAATAATTTTCGAAACTTTGTAAAGTGTTAGAATAGTATACTTATTCTTCGATATCTGTTGGTAACACGATACGATAATTTTATAGGAAATTGTAATAATACCTACTTTAAAATCTATCAACCCGTCTAAAAGTTACAGAGGTGATTTATTTTTAACTGCATCTTATCTCTCCCTCATTCGTTTCGGATGTTTAAGTTTGCTACTAGAAAATTACTGTTTTGTTTTTTCCACTCTTATTTTTATTTAATTAGCTATTGATAAGAATTAGCTACATTCAAATATTTTTTAATGATGCTCGATTTAATTAGAGAGACGAGAATATTCGTTAATTAACAACTGTTTTTCTTTAAAAATGTAAACAATTTCTTTCTAGATGTTTTTATTACTAAGTGTAGTTTGTGTGACACAAATAAATTATAAAGAGCTCGAGGAGAATAAGGTACAAATAATTTAACATAAGTGATCAATAAATGCCAGAAAAAGTCTCCTATAAGAGTTTTGACAGTTACTCTGTCTCCTAAATGAGCTTCAAGCTAGTGGAAAAAGAAACCTTCGTTCACATACTTGTGGACTGCATAGCAATACACAATTGTAGGGCACAACACCAACCATTTCCTAAAGTTAGGTGATACGGATTTAGTCGTTCCCAAATGCAATTTACGTTTTAGATCATGGTTGGTGAAATCGGGCATAAGACCTGGACAGCAACAAGAGTTTCAGACTTAGACTGGCATAGTTAACAGAGATTGGTTAACTCAAAGACTTTCACACATCCTTCGAAAATCGTTAGACTCTAACAGGCATGACCTACGTTATCTTTTTTTTTTATTGGTTATTTAACGTCGGTCTATTTCTGCGATTGAGGCTAATCACCGACGCCGGGAGCACTCTACCCCTAACCGGAAATTTTGCCGAACCCACTGGTGTTCCAGCCAGTGGTAGGGTTCTTTATCGAGCCCAACATCCATGGCCTCGGGACCTCGGTTTTACGTCTCCTCCGAAAGACGGCATACCTACATTATACCTCGTGCTCATTGGTATAATGCCAGCGAGCTATGATATGCTACTCCGCTGCAGGCTGTACGGGCTATTTACACGACGGTCTTCCCCAGTGGGCCGGTCACCCATCCAAGTACTAACCGCGCTCGACACTGCTTCACTGTAATTATCGCATCAGATGCTTTCCACTACAGTGCTGGGCCGACGCCCTACCTACGTTATCTAACAAGCCTTTTAACTGGTCACTGTGGTCTGAATCATCATATAGTAATACTTAAGGTGCGTACAGACATGTAACAGAAGATCGCATCGTAACTTCGTCGCGTAACAATTGTTTGTTACGCATCGAAGATACGGCGTATCAATAAATATAGTGTATCAATACATCGTCGTGTATCTTTTAATCGCAACATACTGCCGTTCCGTCCTTACAACAGAACAGTTGTCTTTTCCTTGTGTTCAATAGAGGCTGTCGCAGCAGCTTATATATATATGCATTACCTCGTTAAGAAAAATAAAAAAAGACGCGCAAGAAGACGGTGGTGGCAAACTCATCTGCTGTTGTCTGAAACTCTACAGCAAGTTCTTCCAAAGCATCATGCTTCTTTATTTTATTGTAATATTTGGGATTTTTTGGATCCCACAAAATTTCCTTAGTACGGTAACTATTTATTAAATTAATTGTAGATTCTTCCGTCCATTCCATATTGACGTCTTCAACTGAATAAACGAATGAAAACTAAATCGCGACTGTGTACCGCAGACATGTCCAAACATGATAACAAGTGGTGCAACATCAGTGCGTATCATTTCTTTGATGCGGCGTCAAAAAACCGACAGCCGATGGAACGCCTCGATGTTACTATGTTACGGTGTTACGATGTTACGCAGTGCCGTTCAGACTTGTTACGCGACGGAGTTACAATGCGATGTTCTGTTACATGTCTGTACGCACCTTTGGATTGTCAGACTTTCTCTGAAATATGATGAAACAGTCCATCTATGGCCCTCAGACCTAAATGAACTAGTAGGCTTTGTTAACAAGCTAAATTTATTTGGTGAATAGGTGTGAGCAACAACAGACTCTTGCGAGTAGTTGTGGAGTACCTGAGACCCACAAATCACCACTAATCACCCCACTCTTTTAGTTTAAGGCACTGACAAAATTATCTGAACTATGGGACAGATCTGTTTAGCTGTAAAAATTTGTAAGTTCTCCATTGCGAGAATTTGAATGCGAATTGAGGTAAATTGTATGAAAACTGAGTAAATACCGCAAAGCTAATAGCAGTAGCAGTGGCAGAAGGTGAACATATGACTTAGTGAGTCTCTTTTATCGTGACATTCTCGCCGATAGTAGACCCCAATGATTTTATTATTGCCGAAAGTGGGCCTATTTAGTAGATGCTTAAATCTTCAAACAAATATGTTTATTTGGAAGCTTACCTGATAATTTTCAACTTGTATAGCTTTATTTCGAACATAAATGTCACAAAGTTTAATAAAAAAGTTAAACAAATAGTATTATAGGATAATTTAAACACTCGTCATAAGGCCTGGAATTATGTAGGCAGTATTTGTCAGAGTGGCTGGCAAATTGCTGCTACGGCCGAGGCCAAAACATCCAACGAAGAAAAACCTCTTCTGTCAATGTTTTTGTCATGTAGACTAGATATTGACTTGCATAGGAAAAATGTCGAAAAAGTGTCCAGCGGTAAGAAGTAAATATCAGATGGCGCGGGAGTAGCTAGAGGTTAAAAAGACAGAGTGAAGTACGCTGACCGAGTTAACCTAAAATAAAATCTGTCAAGAAAGAAAAATAAAAACACATAAACCTTTGGATAAACATTCACCAATAACTTAACAAAAATATCAATTGATGTGACATGACCTTGTTCTTGTAACAACCAATGAGCCTATTTTCGGGTAAAGTAAATGGATCATTATTCACTCGTAATGATCGTCTTTTTTATATAAGACGTAGATTGTTTCTTGCTCTAGCGAGCTTTTCATGTTGCCGCAATCCTACATGAACAATTTCAACAATGACCTACAATATTTAATATATTAAAAAATTGATATTATTTAAAAAAAACTAGACGTACCAAATTTCTAATAAGTCAATCTATTTAAAAAAAAACACACAGACCAATAATGAACAATAAACATAACCTCATAAATTCAATTATTCGATCAACTCGACAGCTTAGGAGTCGTCGAGTGATTTCAATCGAGTCGAGAGGAAAAATCGAATTTCGTGGGTGACATTTTCATCGACTTTCCAAAATTCGACGAGTAATCGAGTTTCGTGCTCCCACCGCTGCCGCTGATTTCAGTTTGGCTGTCAACTAGATTCAAACTAGCTCTCGCTGGTAATGTCCACCTATCCCGTGTGTAAACGCAAATAGGATTAGGCTCATCAGTTACATAAAGTTTAGAAATGTACGGACAGTGTGACAACTATTCAAGATTGCAGCTTTCTGCAGCTCGTGTGTATGTGTGTATGAAAACCCAGTTTGATGAGGCTGTCTTCTTGTAGAGTTTTGTGAATTAGTCCCATAAATGAAACGAAACCGGTAGCAACTCTTCTTTCTCTGCATGCAACATCTGTCCTACCTCAATTGCTAAATCGTTGTATTCTGCAATTTTCTCGTTGTATTTGTCTGAAATATTGTTGTTATTGGATACAGCAATATCCATTCGAAGTTAGCTTTTTTATCCACAACTACAATATCAGGCTGGTTATTCGTCACCCATCTATCGGTGATAGTATAGTCTAAAATCAGCATTCTCTAGAACATAATGCGGATGGGACTTGTAATAAGGCGTGGACTAATCCAAATTTTTTGGCTAACTTCTGATGGATGATGTTGTAGAGTTGATTGTGCCTACGTAGGTAATCAATGTTAGCTATGGCTGAACATCCCGATGTTACGTGTAGTATCGTCTCTGTTGTTTGTTGGCACCTTCTGCACTTGTCCGATACGATGTTTGGATCCCTTATCACAAATTTCTTGTGATTGTTGGTATTAATTACTTGGTCTTGAATTGCCAGCATAAATCCTTCTGTTTCTGGAAACAATGTTCCTTCAGGGAGCCACTTATTTGATGGTTGATTGAGATCGTGATGCTGTCACTCCTCATGTTTGTTTATTATTATTTCTATTTTTATCATTATTATTATTATTATGTCTTACATCTGCTGGGCGTCCTGTGACGGTCAAGTTTTTTTTATCTAAATACAACGATGTAACATACTTCACCATTTATAACTTCCATCTTTAATAAAAGTTCCTATTTCAAGGTTTTTTCTTAACAAGGACCTGCACTATTGCTTTGATGCTTTTCAAGCATTTTAAAAATCTACCAGCGCCTATGTGACTTTCCCGTATAAGGGAAATTCTTATAAAATTAAGTTCGATGAGCAGTGCACGTGTGTAACCTAAGAACTGATGAGTCCCTGAAGCACATACTATTTGATTGTCCTGTCTATAAATATTTGATACTTCGTTAATTTCCAAGCAGCTTTGATGAACTTCTAAATGAAATTGACCATTTAACACCCAGTATGGCAAAGGTAATTTGTTATCATGTGTACAGTGTTCTGCAATTAAGATCTTTTGTATTTAATGAATGATTTATTTTGATGTTATTATAGATTTTATTAATTTTTTTTTCAGAAATATTTTTTTTGTTTTATAATTATCCTTCTTTTGTACTTACATGAAGCCAGGCTTCTTTCTATAATATTTATTTATATTTTTATAGGAAATAATAATTAAAAAAATCGAATACAACGATGTAGCATTGGTGATGTTTCGAAAATAAATGTGCTGTAGCCAATAACAAGAAAATTGACATTTTTTTGTTTCCCTTGTACAATTCTGAATTCCCTAAATCATAACGTTACCAAAATTGCGATGCTGATACCATTTAAACTGATCAGTCTGTATAAATCCAGCCCTGTATTTGAATATTTTCAACTTCGTTACCGAACTGAACTAATTTGTTTTTGATTCTTGCGTTGACGTCAACTCACATCTTGAAGAAAGAAAACAAATGTTAGCCACATATCACTTTTTGAAGTCTTCCAAATTCTGTCATCTAAGGGTAGGTCAGATGTGTATTTCCTGTTGAGGGGGTTGCTTTAATGGTCCTTCCTTAAAACCACCGGTTAACTGAAAAGATTAAGATGGTGCCATTGAAAAATTGACAAAATTCACCAGATATAATTGTAAAATTGAAAGATGGTTATTTATGACAGAATATGTACGAATAATTTTAGAAATAGAGAATAGAAACGTGGTTCAGACTGTCAAAATGACAATGCATGAACATTCAAGAATAATGGAAATTGGTAGTAGATGGTGAAACTATGTCAACTATTATTAACATAAACACTTTTCATTTTTAATATTGGATACGAAATAGTAGTTTACCTAACAAGTGCGGAAAGTCACCTTACGCACGTGTTAGGTACACCATTTTTTCTACTAGCGTGCGGAAAAAAACCCAAAAGTTAACATAAAGAAACATTTATTATTAAATACATATCAACAAATTAATTATTATTAATATTGAACGTGCAATTTGTAGTATTCTGCAAATTAATTGCAGAGGCTAAAATGCTTTCCAATGAAGTAAGATTTCGGTTTCCCACTGCTTTGTCAGCACTAATTGTTGCAACCGTGGCAATGGGAACTTGGCTGGAAGAGGTCATTTTGGAAGGCTTTACTGGCGATAACTGCTGACTAATGGAAGGGCCAGCGACAGCGTCACTGAAGTTTAATATTTTATTTGATAGTCCCTTTTGGAAAGTTGGTGAGCTTTCTACATAACCTTATGCGACGCTAGAAGATTTCCAACCTCCGAGGCGTTTAATATTTGTTATTACTTCTCCGGAATTTGCAAGCATTGTGGCGGCGGAACGTCGGGAACTGTGGCCCGTATGTAATTGAGGATTTGGAAGCTTCAGATAACTTGCAATGTCTGATTATTCCGATACATTGTACAATGCAAGTTCCTTCCTTATATTTCACGAAAAATCGCTTATGTGGGGTTTCAGGCTTTCTTAAACTCACATACTTTCTGAACAAATTGAGCAATTTTCCATTTTCAGCTTCCTCAGATATCATAAAGCTTCAAAATATTATTGATTGTCTAGTTCATGGAGACTATATAAAAAGATCGAACTCCATGTATCTCAATTTTTGGTAATAGTAGAGGGCGTAAGTGTCAATACCATATCAAAAACACATGACTGTAGAACAATAATAGCCAATCATGAGCCTTGCATACACTTTCAGTTCATGGTATTTTATTGGTTGCTAGCTCATTTGACAGTATGTTAGGTAAGTGAGGTTAGGGAACAGAAATGAAAAATTTTATGAGTAAGAAATCCGTTTTTGTCTCCGTTTTAAAAAATATCGAAAACTGTGACCGTTTGGTGATGAAATAATTAGTTCCATTCTGTGCTGCTGAATGGGTTTATGCTTTTACGTGATGAAAAATACGAATATCTATTGTCGTATTATCTCTTCTGTATATAATTTAAAGGGACAGCATAGTTATAATGAGTATAATAAGTGTTTAAAAGAAAAAATTGGATAATTAAAAAGACACCCTTTGTGCAAGTGAAGCCGATTATAAAATAAATTTAATAAATAACAAATTCCATGACAGGAATATACATCAATTTTTAACAATACACACCTTGCTCATTTTTAATTTTTAACAATTTTTGTTCGTACTTTTAGTTTTTATCAACAGTAAAAACACAAGAGCTTTTTTTTTATCGGATAAATTTCTCTTTGCAACGAAACAGTTTTGCCAATCACTAATTTTACGAGAAAAACTGACATGATAAAATCGCGACACCGAAGGTGGAGCGATTTTATCTAATGTCAGTTTTTCGAGCAAATTTAGTGATTGGCAAAACTTTGAGTTAGGGAGAAATTTATCTGATAAAAGAAAAGCTCGAGTGTTTTTTGGCAAGATAAATTAACGACAGAATATATGGATGAACAACAACAATTATTATCTTTATTAATACAACAAAGTTGAATAATTACCACACCGATTCAAAATAAAAGCACTATATGTTTAAAATTCAAAAATCTGACAGATTAATTGACAGTTTTTGCAGTTTTGTCAACACTTAATTGCTGTGTATAAGTAACCAAACTTGCGACTCAAAAAGGATGCACCTTTTTTATCGATGTCAAAGTGACAATATCATTTCCAGGTATATGACATTTTAACATTGGAGTTTATTTATCATTCACTAACACTAAGTAATGTCAGATATTGTTTACAATTTGGCTGCTGTCATTTATAAAAACTAAGGCTACTTATTTGGATGGTATCGTATTTGCAATGCGCGACGCCGCGGTGAAGACAAACTGCTTAGATAGACGACTTAGAGGACAGGTTTTGTCAATTTTTCCGTATGAGTTAGTTCTTCTTATATAGTCTCCATGGTCTAGTTGTAGAATTTTTTCGTAGTGTCAGATAGGGTCCAGAATTCTATAAAAACTTAATTATTCTTGATAACAGTAGCTGGAACGCTACCGAAACGTTGAATTAAAACTATAAAAAATATTGTGGTTTGATTTCCAAAAAAAATAACAAAAAGAATAGTTCTTACAAATGCAAAGTAGTTTCTTTCGATGTATGCGGTTCTTATCGGTGAAACACAAGGAAATCTTAGAATAAGATATAGTGAACATATAGCTCGAGGAGTATGTGAAGACGTTCATAATAATTTTTATTATGAATAAAGCAAACAATTTTTAAAATTATGTATTTAAAAAAAAAAATTCGTGTAATCGCACGCGAAGTCAGTATTTCGCGTCCCCAAACGTCACTTCCAAATTTGAATATCACTTCCAAATTTGACATTTCTAAAATACTACAAAGACAAGGATTATTTTTTATCGAATACCAACAAATACATAAGTACTTATATTATTTAGGATGAATATTAACATTAATTGAACAGTTTGTATTATTACTTATATTTACTCTAGGAGTTGAAGCAAGAACTGTCGAAATATTTTGTATATATACTGAAACATATCATTTCCATAGCATACATTGTTAAATAAATTGAACTGCTGTTGATTTTAGAGCAATAATATATTTATTTACAATTATCTAGTTTAATAATTTTAACGATTGCACGAAAAATAGTGTGTATTCCATGGCCGCGAAACTTTTTAACGACCTCAAGATTATCTTGCCTCGGCCACAAACGGCCTCGGCGATAACTGTTCTTTCGGTACGTTAAAAAGGTGGTATGCGGTGAATTTATCGAAAACAATTTATCGAATGACAATTGACCGAATGCAATTTATCGAAAAACAATTTATCGAATAGATGAATTTATCGAATAGGTGAATTTATCGAATGACAATTTGACCGTTTGACCGAACGCTAACCATAATTACGGCAGGTACCTAATGGTGATAAAATACGAAGGTGGTTTGGTAGGGGTAGGTTTGGTTGGGTTATTATTGAAAATTATTATAATTTATTCTTCAAAAATTGACTAAAAATACGAAGGTGGTTTGGTAGGGGTAGGTTTGGTAGGGTTATTATTGGAAATTATTATAATTTATTCTTCAAAAATTGACTAAAAATACGAAGGTGGTTTGGTAGGGGTAGGTTTGGTTGGGTTATTATTGGAAATTATTATAATTTATTCTTCAAAAATTGACTAAAAATACGAAGGTGGTTTGGTAGGGGTAGGTTTGGTTGGGTTATTATTGAAAATTATTATAATCTACTATTATGAACAGTTTATTAATTTGAATACAAATTTCTCCGAATCGACTCATTTTTGATAAAAGTCAAAATTTGACGGTCCTGTTAGTTTGTGTATTGTTGTATATTGATGTCGATGTGGTTACTATGGAAATTAAATTATTGTAAAATTTTCGATTGGTAGAACTACTCATTGTATAATCAGGTATTATCCAAATTATACAAGGTAACTTAACTAAATTGATCGTTGTAATAGGGTACAAGCATAAATCTTGCTATTGGTGGGAATTGACGCTTTATCAGGTCTCCTAACACCTTGCATGCCTATTTTTTTTTTAAAATATAAACTTTACTTTTAAAACGACTTTAAAAATCCTAAAATTTGAAAGTCCGCCAAAACGCGCTTTACTTCATAAAGATGGCTGCTCCATGGAGTGACGTCATTTGTTTACGTTCTTATTCGTGTATCACGCTCTGAGTTCTTGTGACCTAATTTGTTTCTGAAAGCTTTAAAAATGGATAAAGCCGAAAAAAAACTTTGTATTACAAGTATTGCATTGTTCCAGAGTGTAAATCAACGACTATTAAAACTCCAGAAAAAATATTTGTTACTTTACCTGGTGGCGCAAGCAAAAATTCACTTGAGAAGGGCATTGTGGTTGCAAGCTATGCGTCACTGAACACTGAACTAGTAAATAAAATATTTTCTTCTAAAAGTTTTAAAATATCCTCGGAAATATCGAATATTTATGTCCACTTTCCACTTTATGTTGACTTTTAGAAATAAAAAAAAAGCACACACAAACACGTAATGGTCTCAAACAAACATATAAATGATATTTTTACGTCGATGAAGCAATTAATAGTTAATTAAAATACAATATAAACACAAAACTACACAGAACCTAATGCAATACCGGCCATATTGACAAAAGTAATCACATGGTATGACATCACACGTATCATCGGTAGCGTTCGGAAATCCTCGGGTGGTGGTCGGAAACTGCAATAAAATTTGAATTTTATTTTAAAATATGGAAGTAATTTCCAATGGAAACTGGTTTATTTCCTATTATTAGTTATTTTTGATATCAACTTTACTATTATAAACTAATCTCTAAGCAAAATATGAAATATTAATTTTTTCTGCATTGCTGGTCAGATACAAGAAATTGGAATTATAATCTTAATGTTGTAGTGTAAAACAAGAAATATGCAAATAGAGTGTCATATTTTACAATTCTCCAAATAATCTGTTCCAAAAAACAGTTTAATAAAATACTGGAATTTTGTAAAAGGTCCGACACTGCATTTTTTTCGAAGCATTATAAATCTGAGAGCAGTTGCAAATGGACCAGCCCATTGCCCACTGCCCATTTCTGTCCATCGAATGTAATTTATGGGCAATGTGTCTGACGATGTCCATTTAAAGGGTGCAAACTTGCAGCCGGCAACATAAAAAATCCCTACAACCCGTCAGTTTATACAAAAAAACCATTCATAATCTATTCTGTTGTCCGAAATAATGTAGTGGCCGGTTAGAATTGTCCGAAAAAAAAGTTTTTTTGGACACTTGATGGCTGTAAAAATAGGTCACTAGATGTTTATGGTTGATTAAAGATTTTAACCGTTGTAAATTTGTAGTTGGGGTGAAAAGAAAGTTTTAAGAGTCTTTAACAGTCCAACCGCCAAATTTATTCCAAAGGTATTACTCTTAGATCTTGAACTAATTGTATAATTGATTTAATTTTTATACGGGGTTGGGATAAAGTATGGAACCAAGTAAATATCTTTTAAACGAAAAGATCGATATTTATGAAAATTTGCAGGTAAGTGCAACGGAAAAAAATGCATCTGATGTAAATGTTTTTGTTATAATAATATACTTCCGGTTTAACCGAAAATGCCATCAACTTCTTTAATTTAAATTGGACACCCTATATATTTTTACAGATTTTGAAAGAGCTTGTTATTTTGAATTCATACATACCGAGTTTAGTGTAAAAAAATTTGTAAAAACGAGGTATATAGCACTTTAATCAACCTCCTTTGAGTTTTTTGCATTGGAGCAAAAAGCTATTTAGATAAACTAATTGATGTTGTTTATATGCATGTAGCAATAAATAAACGAGTACGTATTTTGTTCTCCAAGTGTCAAATTCTAATTGACGGAAATAAATTTTACAATTTAGAATGGTTCAATTAAGTGAAAAAGAGCGTATTGAAATTTCAATGATGATCGGTTATGGTGATCGTGTTAGAACTCATGAAGAAGTGTGTCATATTTTCAATAATTTGCATCCGGAGAGAAATCCTATATCACGCTCAACAGTAACTAAAACATTACAACGTTTTAATACAACTGGGATGGTAAAAAATTTGCTAAAACCTGAAAGACCGCGGACTGCAACGAACGAAACAGTTAAACAAAATATTGCAATCGATTTAGAAGAATCACCTCAAACTTCCACCACAAATTTGGCATTAACCATGGTATCAGTCGACGTTCTGTAGGAAAGATATTAAAAAGTGAAAAGTATCATCCGCATAAGGTACAGTTGGTTCAAGAATTGTCAGACGATGATTTTGACCGACGGCTGGAATTTTGCGAACGGCTAATGGACATCTGTAATGTCGACGACAATTTTGCTTCTAACATAGTTTTTTCCGATGAGGCAACTGAATGGAACAGTTAATCGCCATAACTCAAGATATTGGTCAAATGAGAATCTTAATTGGATTCATGAAGCACATACCCAGCATCCACAGAAGTTAAATGTTTGGATGGGAATTGTCGAAAATAGTCTTATAGGCCCATTTTTAATCGACGGAAACTTGAATGGTGACAAGTATTTGGATCTACTGAATAACGAAATTATTCCTGCACTTCAACAGAATGGGCAATTACCACAAAATGTTTGGTTTCAGCAAGATGGAGCACCTCCCCAATATGATAGACGGGTTAGGAATTTTCTGGATGCGAATTTTCCAAATCGATGGATTGGACGTAGAGGATTTATATAGTGGCCTGCTCGCTCTCCAGATCTTAGCCCGTTAGATTTTTTTCTTTGGGGTTATCTAAAATCACGTGTTTACATTAGACGACCAACAAACTTAAAGGAATTGAGACAAAGAATTATTGATGAATGTGAACTAATACGTGGAGAAGTCTTGGAAAGAGGGACCCAAGAATTTGTTAATAGGATGGCATATTGTCAGCAAGTAAACGGCGAGCATTTTGAAGATTTGAAGTAATTTTGTTTCTCATTATTCTAAAATAATGAAATGTACACCTATTGTACAACTAACAGTGAGTTATTCCTCGTTTTTACAAATTTTTTTACACTAAACTCAGTATGTATGAATTCAAAATAACAAGCTCTTTCAAAATTTGTCAAAATATATAGGGTGTCCCATTTAAATTAAAGAAGTTGATGGCATTTCGGGTTAAACCGGAAGTATATTATTAACAAAAAAGTGTACATCAGATGAATTTTGTTCCATTGCACTTACCTGCAAATTTTCATAAATATCGTTTTTTTCGTTTAAAAGATATTTACTTGGTTCCATACTTTATCCCAACCCCGTATATAAAATACCGATACTGATTGATTTACAATTTTGATTGACCGTATTTTCACATACCATTTAAATATACAGAAAAAGTCATATTCAAATGATAGTATCATAGGTACACGCTTATTTTTTTTTCCTGTATTTAGCTTAATTTACTGAGTTTAAATTGAAAATGGCAAAAAACCACAATAATATTGTTTTCAATCAAAAGTAGATTCTTGTTCATGATTAGCAGATCGTTAATTCTAAAAGAGCAAATTACGTCGCACCGTATTTTATCCAATTTAATAGTGTTTTTATCCCCATATTAAAATTTTTGTTGATATCCGCCTTTTAGTTTTTGACGTAACTAGTATAAGTTGAAGTTAGTCACATATTTTGACATGGAACAAAATAATAATAAGAAAGGGTAGTTACCCAAATTGAAGAAGAAAATAAGCTTAGGTTATCGTGACAGTGAGTTGTGATTTCATCTTAATTTAAATTTTTGGATTAGTTCGTGTTTAAGCTTTATACCTTTCATTAATAAAGTGCTTCATATTCAAATTGAACATGGTAAACAACAGATTAATTCTTAACAATTTCAATCTTTCTAGTTCCTACTTTGAGTTATTATTATTGCACGAGTTGCATAACATATTTTTTCTACGTTCATGCAGAAACCAAAAATGTCTTATTTAGGTGGCTTTAAATGGACTAAAAATGGCGTCGATTTGAATGTTTATGTTTGTCATGATGACAAAACGCTGTAGTAAAATGACAGATGAATGCAATGATGTTTTTTTCGCCTACCTCACCAGAAAACCAATCATATGAATACCAAAAATGTGGCGGAGAATATTGTTTAGCAGCCAAAGGGCGGAAAAACCTTAACGCCACTATTTTTGAAGTTTTTCACTATGTGTCACTTGTAATTTTGACGTTTCTCGTAAATTGTTTAATTACACGTCAGTAAATGTCAAAGTTTTTTGTTATATTTTCCTATTTTTTTGGTTTAATTGGTAGGCGAAAAACAGTTGTGTGTCACACATGCAGGAAACGCTTTAGCAGCCCTTAACTATCAGCTGCCCTCGCACCGCTGCGCCCATTTTCATTTTCCGCCCTTGTGACACAATCATTGTGACATTTTTCACACTCCCGCGAGTGTGAAAAATCACTTTCGCACAAGTAATGTACACTATTTTTCCTACGACCATGCGATAATTGTAAAAAATATTGTTTAATGTGATGGTTTTTAAAAAATAATATTGACATCGGTGAGACCGGAAATGAAATGAGTGAAATTCACTTTCCAACGAGTTATGTACACTATTTTTCCTACGACCATGCGATAATTGTAACAATAAATATTTCACTTACACTTCACAAAAACTATTTCTATTCTTTGAGAATTTTGACATAAGCCTACTTTATTATTTTCCACTTTTATAATTAGTATATATTTTTTACGATCAAGCGAGAAATTTACGAAATATGATGGTTTTATTTATTTGAAAACATCAATAACTGTAACTACAACATATGATTATTTTTAAAATAATCAGTTTGTAGTGCAAAATATTTTCAAAATAACGCAGAAGACATTTTAATTCTTAATAATTTGATTTTTAAAAATTCCTACAGCTATACTATAGATATACCTAAAATAAGAACATTCGACAGCTATTTTATAGTAGCTCAGTGGTTAACGCGTCATGACAATTCGGAGAATGCTGGAGTTGAGCGCGGTTCGATTCCCAGCAGTTTTTTTTATCACAAGATTTGGCGATTTTTAATAAGTCTTGAACAGATTTTTTGTTTTGTGCTATATTTGTAGTTATTACGTAGGTAAATTTAAATCATGCGAACCGTGCGATATGATATCACACCAGGGTGATATCATAGCGCAAGGTTCGCGTCGCTATGATGATATGAGAAACTTTCCGCCAAAGTAGAGAGTGCGATATATTATGTTAATTTACTATAAGGTCGTAGGAAATATACTATTATTGCACTAAAACAATAAAGAACTAGTTTTAATAAACCCTAACTATTGTCACTATTAAACATCACGTGCTACATGTCAATGTAAAAAAGAGCAAAATTATTCAACTTCATTTTAACCTTCTTTGCGAAGCTTACCCCCGATTTTTATTGAATCATAAATAGTAGGTAAGTTTGACCTCTCTTTAGCATCTGCCAGATTTTCGGTATCATAAAAAATTCAAAATCTGCCAATATAAATTTGAATATACCTTGCAGTTTTTTAAGCTAAGCACAAGCCAAATTTATCAGAAGCGGCTTAAAAAATTACAACAATAGCACTGAAGCTAATAATGCAATGAATTTAGTGGAATTAGAAAAATAAGTAGAAGATATGCAAAATAAATAAATGGTCCTAGAAATTGAGAATACTAAATATATGGAGAATTAATTCACATCAAGTATAACAAAGATGGGAAGTAAAATACACTGTGTCCGTAAAGTATGGAACAAATTCATTTTTAGCTAAACAGGCCATTTTTGAGAAATAATCCTGAAACACGTCGATTTTTGATTTTAATTTACAGTATTTTAAAATAATAATCTAATATACAGGGTGAATTACTTTCGAGTAATGACGTCACCGTCATTTTTTGAATGGAACACACCCATTTTGTCTCAATTTTCGGATTACTCTAGCTGAGCTGATTCCAAAAATGTATCACATGTTGAATCCAATTGGTACAGGGTGGACAAAAATACAATAGTTTAGTGTGTGCTCATAAAGTAATCCTGGAGGTTTTGATGGAAGTTTATGGTTTCAACAGGATGGTGCACCTACACATTATGCTGTAGATGTTAGAAGGTACCTAGATGAAATTTTTCCGAACAGGTGGATTGGTAGACGTGGACCTATTGAATGGCCAGCGAGGTCACCAGATTTCAATCCTTTGGATTATTTTATGTGGGGCCATATGAAGAATGTTGTGTATCAAACGAAACCAGCAAATATTCAAGAATTGAAAGAGAGAATTCGGACAGCAATAAACAATATTTCTTATGACCCAATAAACAAGGTTCAACAAGAATTTGTACACCGTTTGGGTTACTGTCAAATACAGCAAGAGCTGCAGTTCGAACATTTATAAAGTCATGTATTTCATCATATTCTGTCCGCTAGACAATAGAGAGTTATTAAAGATCTGTACTAAAGGCTGCTTTTATTAAAAGTTCCTTTATTAAAGTATCCTTTAATGTGACTTTTGATAGAGTTATTGAAAGTAACAAATACAAGACCAAAAACTTTATTTTATTATGACATTTATGTTTTATGCTGCCTATTTATGTGGATCTATTTATTGTAATATTAATTTGTATTATGGAAGAACAATTAGAAATAGCAATTTTAGCGGGAGCAAATGCTGAAGAGATAGAGATGTTTATTTTGTGTTGGCAAATACTTTTGACTGTAAAACATACTATGTTTGACATCATCCCATGTATGTTTGCCATTTTTAAATGGATTCTGGGAAACCACTTCTCTTAAGGTACGTTTTCCTTCACATTCCCCAGTCGCTAGTAGCCGCGAAAAAGTAGTGCCGAGTTATTCGTCAAGACACCTATTCATGTATTTAAACAGGAGTGTTTTCCTACGCGTAGGTACTGAGTAGCTGCTACCCAAATTCGCTGCGAATGTGGAGGAAAACATACCTTTAGCATAATAATATCATCCTCATAGGTGAAACGGTTCTGATGATAGTTTCATAATTATATAAAAAATATAGCAAATCCAACGAAAAATTGTGCAATTTAAAATATTTCGCTCGACAAAACAATTAGGATATCCTTTATTTACATAAAAACCTTTAAGACAAACATAGGAAATGCGCATGCGTATATGTCACAATAGAGGAATCTTTTAATAAAGAAAATCCCAAAAGACGTTTCAATAACTCTCTAATAAGTATTTTCGATAATATTGTTAATTTAACTAGTAAAGATTGTTACGCGTTACTTTATGAGCACCAGACAAAACTATTGTATTTTTGTCCACCCTGTACCAATTGGAATCAACATGTGATACATTTTTGGAATGAGCTCAGCTAGAGTAATTCGAAAATTGAGACAAAATGGGGGTTTTCCATTTAAAAAAAATGACGATGACGTCATTACTCGAAAGTAATTCACCCTGTATATTAGATTATTATTTTAAAATACGGTAAATTCAAATAAAAAATCGACGTGTTTCAGGATTATTTTTTTAAATGGTCTGTTTAGCTAAAAATGAATTTGTTTCATACTTTACGGGCACAGTGTATAGATACCTCATTCATTAACCAGATTTTATAGTGCGGTGGATAAGAAGATAATAGACAATTATTTTGATCGAATTCATCATAATAAATAGTAATTAATATACAGTGCTTTTCAGATAAAAGTATCCACCTTTAATAACTTTTGTAATACTGGTATTTAGAAAAAATCCAAAAACACGTCAATTTATGTTGGAAGGGGCAAGCATTATGGCTTATTTAAACTTACTGGAAAAGCCACCCCCTCACCCCTAGCAGCATCCCCTTTATTTTTTTAAATTACTTTTCATATTTTTTATGTAAAATTTGGATACTCCTCTTTGAGCTGATTTCAAAAATGTATAATACTTGTAGGTTAAAGTGGTTAGTTTATGAGATAAACAATTTTTCTTTTAAGAGCACAAATTTTACTTATTATTTACTTTCACCTTATTTGCCTGTACTAAAATGGGTTGTACAACAGTTCAAACTCTTTTATCTTTTTAACTGTGCTATTTATTATGAAGTTACAATAAGTGTTCAAAATGAGTACCATTCACTTCCATACAATGGTATAATCTATTTTGAAATGCCTCTCTGACATTGCTTAATACGGCTGGATTTAATTGTCGACATTCATTTTCTATCCTCTCTCGTAAATCATCCAGAGATTCTGGTTGGGTAGCATAAACTTTTGTTTTTAAATACCCCCATAAAAAGAAGTCTAGGGGTGTTAAATCCGGTGACCTAGGTGGCCACTCCATCATCTGCCCCCTTCTACCTATCCAACGAGCGGGGAATGTTTCGTTTAAAAATTGTCGGACAGGTATAGCATAGTGTGGGGGAGCTCCGTCTTGTTGAAATACCAGTAAATCTTCGGAAAGGTTATCATCATTTTCTATTATTGTTGTAATACGTGGGTCAACCCCTTCCCTGAGTAACTCAAGATATGATTCACAATTTAAATTTCCGTTGATGAAGAAAGGTCCGACAATGTGGTCACCTAGGATACCACACCAAACGTTTAACTTTTGGGGATGTTGTGTATGGAATTCACGCATAATATGTGGATCACTTTCAGCCCAATATCTACAATTATGCCTACTTACTAAGCCATTTAATGAAAATGAGCATTCATCAGAAAAGCAAATATTGTTTAACAATTGTGGATTGTTATTGATAATGTGCGTCATTGATTCGCAAAACTCTAGACGACGATCAAAATCATCTTCATTCAACTCCTGCACCAACTTAACTTTGTATGGGTGGTACTTGAATTTATGTAGAACTCGGAAAACTGTAGAAGATGAAACACCGATCGCTCTACTTATTGTTGACAACGATTGGGGTTGTTGAGCCTCTAAGCTGACTTGCCCTAAAATTGCCACTTGGATTGCTTCGTTATTTACGAGTCCCTCTCGCTTATGCACTTTATTGCAAACAGACCCTGTTGTGGTAAATTTCTCCATCAGTTGAATTACATACTTATGAGTTGCATGTCTTCCGTCATGTAATTCGTTAAATATTCTAGCAGCAGCTCTTGCACAATTATTATTTTGGTAGTATAAACCTACAATTTCAATTCTTTCTTGCAAAGAGTAAACCATTTCAGAGAAACAAAATAAATAATGTATCAAATTACACTATCAATAGTGACTAAAAATTCTAGTTGACAATGTCAAACTTTAATAAAAAGTAGAGTATTTTTGTTGTTTGGATTTTTTAAGTAGAATAAATAGCACAGTTAAAAAGATTAAAGGGTTTGAACTGTTGTACAACCCATTTTAGTACAGGCAAATAAGGTGAAAGTAAATAATAAGTAAAATTTGTGCTCTTAAAAGAAAAATTGTTTATCTCATAAACTAACCACTTTAACCTACAAGTATTATACATTTTTGAAATCAGCTCAAAGAGGAGTATCCAAATTTTACATAAAAAATATGAAAAGTAATTTAAAAAAATAAAGGGGATGCTGCTAGGGGTGAGGGGGTGGCTTTTCCAGTAAGTTTAAATAAGCCATAATGCTTGCCCCTTCCAACATAAATTGACGTGTTTTTGGATTTTTTCTAAATACCAGTATTACAAAAGTTATTAAAGGTGGATACTTTTATCTGAAAAGCACTGTATTTGTAAATTCTTCTTATTAAAATAGAGATAATTAAGGATATAGATATTTTTGTTGACCAAAAACTGACATTTAGTTTACATTTTTTATAAATTATCTATTATTGCTATACATACAAATTTTAAATATAACGTGAAAGTTTTTTTAACAATTTTATTAAGAATAAAAGACATTTTAGCAAGATTACTGAGTCCACAATATAAAATGATTTAGATACGAACAGTATTAAGTGACACAATATAAATATGTATAGTGATTTACAAATCAATAAACTGTACTTATATTAATAAATCAAGCGTATAGTAGTTCCATAGATTAACAGCCGGTCCTGTACTGTTACATTTTTTATTCTTTTGTCACAAGTCGGTAGCAAAACTGTAACAAAAGAATAAATAATGTGAACGTCGTGTTTGGTTTTTTAAGACCTGGTGGTTTTTCGAGTGGCACGCTTTTTTAGGTTCACCGAACAGGGAAGATTATTACGGTTTTTTGGCATAAATTTACTTACCTACAGCAGGGAGATATGGAGATATCATGTATTGAGATAAATAAATGGATGGATAATATGGGCTCATCCCCCAGCTATTGATGACATAACAACAGATGTCTGACGTTAACAATTAACTTGATGAAAGGCAGTATGATATTGTGCATTAACATTTAAAATTTTAATAGGCATTTGGCAATTTTTTGAAAGTTAATAAGAAAACAGAAGTTTCAATATACAAAGTTACAAAAGATACTGGTATATTATAGCTATTTGAATATTTACAGGTGAAATTACACTTTTAGTATAAATGTTTTATGTTTACAGTCATCAAACATAATTTCTTCTCGAGAGAAACTTTGTAAAATGCATCAGGGACTTTTACTATGAACACTCGCGACCGACAGCTGCGACTCCGTGGGTGGGGCGGGTAGTGGCAGCCTCCCACGAATGGAAAAAAAAAGTTTTTTCAGCAATTTCCTCTCATTTGATAATTTGTCAGATTTTAGTTTACCTAGTATTTTGGAAGAAAAACAAAGTCAGCTAACCCTAACTCGGTGGATTATACCTATGTCAGCTGGCTGCTTGAACATGAAATTTTTTTTTTATTTTTTCAATGATTTCGTCTCTACTAGAAATTTACCTGGTGATCGTTTATATGCTACTATGAATGAAAATTAATGTCAGCTTGCTGTATCTCAGTGGAAAGTTTGTCAGCTGGTACCTTGAAAGGTGTAACGCTACAGCATCTATCACCTACTGAATTTTATCGGCTGACGACTTTTCCCTTGACTTACAGCTAGCTGATTTCTTTCATTATTTACTAGAGTATTTTAACAATTCTCTTATAAATTCTCCTCCGGGAGGAAATAACGTTTCTTAAGTTATTCAGCAATTATTCTTGATTTGAGAGTTTTGATAACAAATATGAAGTTTAGTAATGGAGGAAAAGTTGGTATGGGTAAATTAATTAAAGAATAATTTATTGTAGCATATTTTTTAATTGATTAGTTTTTTTGCAAAAGTCACAGAAAGGTAATACGTTCGACATGTTTATTTTGCACTGAACTTTTACTATACTTTCATGCTGCAATTCTGTGTAAAAATCGTAGCGATCTTAACGATCTATATGACTCGTAATATCGGAACGGATACAAGTTTGGTATATACTTACAGGTTTTAAGGTTTAACGATTTTACTATTCGCGTACACAGAATTGCAGCATAACACTCTTTTCGACTAAACACGTTTCACTTTAAATTTTGCATGTAGAATCTAAATCCTTCAAATTAAATCTTTTAGAAGCTCTTGAGATAAATAAAAACAAATATTTAGGTAACCTTCTTAACGACCAAATAGATATCCACCATTCTCCTTTATCAAACCTTTTGACCTATAAAGGTTCCGGTATGATTGTTGTGGATTAATTTCCAAGTAAACTTGTTCAATACTTTTGTTAGTGTTATTAAGATTCCATATTTAGGCACTTTTTGCATTTTATTTACATTTAAACAGATTATAATATACTTTTGTCAATTCCGTATTAATGCACTGTATACATTAAACATTTTTCATAATACCTCCACTCGTCTGAGAAAGCTACTGTGTTAGCGAAACGCGTCACGAATTTATATTGAACGTTGTTTAATTATGGACCTGCCATTATAACGGTCATTGTTATATTATGGTTGATAAATAGAATAAATAAATATTTCCTCCCGGACGAAAATTTATAAGAGAATTGTTAAAATACTCTAGTAAATAATGAAAAAAATCAGCTAGCTGTAAGTCAAGGGAAAAGTCGTCAGCTGATAAGATTCAGTAGGTGATAGATGCTGTAGCGTTACACCTTTCAAGGTACCAGCTGACAAACTTTCCACTGAGATACAGCAAGCTGACATTAATTTTCATTCATAGTAGCATATAAACGATCACCAGGTAAATTTTTAGTTGAGAGAAAATCATTGAAAGTATACATTTTTTTTAATGTTCAAGCAGCCAGATGACGTATAATCCACCTTGTTATGGTCAGCTGACTTTGTTTTTCTTTCAAAATACTAGGTAAACTATAATCTGACAAATTTTCAAATGAGAGGAAATTACTGAAAAAACTTTTTCTCTCCATGCGTGGGAGGCTGACACTGCCCGCCCCACCCTCGGAGTTGCAGCTGACGGTCGCGAATATTCATAGTATAAATCCCTGATGCATTTCACGAATTTTCGATTAGGAGGGACTTGGTCATGAAAATCTGTCACTGGCTTCTGGGCTATTATTTGGTCCAGGCTATATTCTAAGCCAAATTTACAACCATTGATTGATTGATTGGTTCGGCATCACATTTAACAAAATAACCCTACCACCCCACATGTTGTCCAAAATGTTTCTCATAGTTCTAATAATGTTCAATAACTGTACTACCTTTCAAATAACTGTAAATATAACAATTTAATTTTAAAATGTATTCTGCGATGTATTGATGTTTTCAAAATATAAATTACTTCCTTATGAACAATGTGTTTTCATTCATTTATTTACAGAAAGGAAGTGAATAGGGAATCTTGACTTTTTCTTTCTGAAATTTTGTCTGGAATGTCAAAATTTCCTGGTGACTTTCAAAAAAAGTAACTTCTGTCATTCTGACGACCATATGTCAATATCAAAATAACTATTACTAGCCTTTCATAGTTTACATAATTTATTTTTTTTAAGACCCACCAGAAAATATACACAATTCGTGCAATCGCACGCGAAGTCAGTATTTCGCGTCCCCAGCACAGTCCGCGAAATTTAATTTCGCCGCCGTTACCCATAGCAACGGCTGCGAAACCAAACGTCACTTCCAAATTTGAATATTACTTCCAAATTTGACATTTCTAAAATACTACAAAGACAAGGATTATTTTTTATTGAATACCAACAAATACATAAGTACTTATATTATTTAGGATGAATATTAACATTATTTGTAAAGTTTGTATTATTACTTATATTTACTGCAGAAGCTGAAGCAAGAACTGTCAAAATATTTTGTATATATTGAAACATATCATTTCCATAGCACACATTGTTAAATAAATTGAACTGCTGTTGATTTAAGAGCAATAATATATTTATTTACAATTATCTAGTTTGATAATTCTAAGGATTGCACGAAAAATAGTGTGTATCCATGGCCGCGAAACTTTTTAACGACCTCAAGATTATCTTGCCCCGGCCGCAAGCGGCCTCGGCGATAACTGTTCTTTTGGTACGATAAAAAGGTATTTCGCGGCCTACGCATACAAATAACTATTGAACAGTGGAATTAATTAGAAACAGTTTCATTGCAGACTCCACAAAGCAATGGTCCAAACAGTAAGTTCAAGCATTTAAAATTTCACAGGTTAATGATTATTTTTAATTAAGCGTAAACCTCAAAAATCTTTCTAATTCCGACAGTTGTGAAGTTAATCAACTTTATTTGGTAGTATAATGAATTTCTTTCAAAACATTTGAAGTAAAATCTTACTTGAAATTATATAAAGTTTTAATTAAAAAACAGGGAATTATATTTTTAACTTTAGAAGTTAAGGTAAAAGTTTATTATACACTGACCGGCAAAAAAACTCGGCCACCTAAAATTTTGCTGAAGTTCGTTGTCCAAGAACTTTCGAAATTTTTCATCGATTTCAATTGTTTCTACGCTAAATTGTAGATACATTCTTTGGTATTAAAACAAACTCCAGAAAGTTTTCCAAAAATGTTGATAGCTTATTTATACTGGATGGAAAAAAAAACATGAATTTGTAGTCCAATTTCTTAACACCCTGTAGAACAGTTCGGGAAATTTGTAGAGTTTACGCTTAGTTCAATACAAAGACCATCCTTTTCGCCATCTTCCAGTTTTTATTTCACCTTGATATCTTGATTTCTTTTGAAGATACACGTATTCAAATAAAAGCCTGGAATTATTTTACAGAAAAAATTTAATTTGTAATGTTTTAATATTCAACAGTGATTTGAAACAAAAAAAAAACATAATTGGCATTTTTCAATATTTCGTATGCCCACCTCTAGCGGAAACAACTGCATGCAAACTCCGAGGTAAGAGAAGCACGTACCGAATTATTATATATTGAAACCGTAGCTCTAAATGCTCAACGCTACATACAAGACGTTCTTCAGGAAGCTGTAGTTCCCTATGCTCCATTTGTTGGAGATGACTTCATTTTAACGATTAGAATGTCCTGCATGTAGCCCGGATCTGAATACGATTGAACATCTCTGTGATGAAATTCAAAGATACATGTATCTTCAAAAGAAATTAAGATAACAAGGTTAAATAGAAACTGAAAGATGGCGAAAAGGATGGTCTTTGTAATAAACTGAGCGTAAACTCTACAAATTTCCGGAGCTGTTCCACAGGGTGTTAAGAAATTGGACTACAAATACATGTTTTTTCACCCTGTATAAATAAGCTATCAACATTTCTGGAAAACTTTCTGCAGTTTTTTTTAATACCAAAGAATTAATCTACAATTTGAAATCGATGAAAAATTACGAAAGTTCTTGGACAACGAACTTCAGCGCGAAATTTTAGGTGGCCGAGTTTTTTTGCCAGTAAGTGTATATTTTTAAAGACTTGAAGTCATTTATAAATGAATGTAATTCAAAATACAAAATTACTTCTGGAACAATATTGAAGAAACGAGGTCCGGTTTACACGCTAGCTGACTAAAAAGGGAGCTTTCTTATTATGCGATATGTTACACTGCTTCAGTAACACGAAGAAATTAAAGTTGTTTTATTTATTTATTTTTATAAGAAGTACGATAGGTACTTTATCCATAAACGTACTCATAGTGAAGAGGCACAGGACAATTTTAATAAAACTGACTTTTTAAGTGTCTATGTATTATTTCCACATTGTACAGTTTAGGCCAAAAAAAATGGGACAATAATTGTTGTTGCCTAATGTGAATGTGACTTTTCCGTTTCCGGGAAAAATGGGATAGTTTTGTCGTATATTCAAATGATAATAACACTTAAGTGTAAATAATATTGTTTTTCATTATTAAATAACGAAGGCTACTAAATAATCTTTAATTTTCAATAAAAAACAATTAAAATTTAGTAACCCCGCCGTTATGCTCTATGACTTCTCTTAATCTACTGGTCATCAATCTATATAATGTGGAACAATTATATATTATATAGTTATATTCAATGTTGCAATATCTGACAAATTCAAGCAGCTAGAATTAGACAAAAATTTGCTATAAGAGTTGGCCCATCTTTCATTGGCCGCAACTGTAAAAAATAGTTAACTCGTTGTATATTAGAATTGCTTCACGCTATAATGGTTAAACCACTTATACTTAGTTTGGCAAGTTTATCTGAAGCTACGCGGCATCGGTAAGGGGCGAGGAAACATAGCGGATATCTGTCATAAACGTACCAATGGCGTACGGTAACTATTTTTATAAAAGTATTAAAAATAATAGGTAATTATTATTATATATAGAAACTGATTTTTGCTTTGCTTTCCTTTGCTTTAAAGGTAATGTATTGTTCAGAGGGCGTGAAAATTATGGTTTTCGAACAACGCTGCCAGAGCTTGAAGAAGCCCATAACAAATTTGGAAAAGTGTTCATCTTTTAATATTCATAAATTGAAAAAATAATGATAGACAAAATCCAAGGAAACAAGCACATTAAAGAATTAACGTTTGATCATATTGTTAATAATAAAAATTCCATATTCAGCACTTTATCTTTTTCATAGTTAAACGTGGCAATATCGAATATTTTTGACTGCATTCCTTTTACGGCTTCAGATAAACTTGCCAAACTATACCAGTACCAGCTTTTGGGTAGGAATAAAGGGTGAAAAGTGGGAAATTGAAACTCATTATCTGAGTTAATGTCGTTTAAGGAAAACTAATATCCTTGATATTTCAGTTTTACTTTTAGTGCGAAAAATAGCACATTTTTGCCGGCAAAAATACTAAGCTACGTACTGAGTGATATTTGCCTGTAGACTGATAATTGGTCGAATTGGACAAATCATGGGGGTTATGGAGGAAAAAAAAAATTATTATAGGGGGAGGAGAGATTGGAATCAGGAATAAGGCAGGTCATAGTTTACTGTTGGAGGCATTATGTCACAGCTCAATTACAGAATACTGAATACTGCGTGCCACCAGCAGTCTGCTACGCTCTGTATAAACCTCTTTTGTGCATTTGAAAATATGCGGTGTGCTGCAGTAACCTCCACAATACAGAGTGAGTTTTTAGGAAAGAACGCCTTAATTATCTTGGAAACGGATTACGCGGTCTTTATGCAGGGTATCACAGAATAAATACTCCTAATTTTCAGAAATGACAGAAGGTACTCAAATAAACATTAGTGTCCGGAAATTTCTCGTTAAACTGGAAATCTTCAAAAATAATTACATCAGGAAAGAGTAGTTACTTACTAAATTGAAGCAATTAAGTTAAGAGATATTATGCTAGAAATACTCAATAATGCACAACACTTTATAACAATTGTTCGAAATTACGACCACCATTTTCGATACACTGCCGAATTCATCGAAATTACTGCGGACGTCACTAACTCTTCTTCTGTATTAACAGGTGAACCATAGACCAGTGATTTAATATGACCCCAAATACAAAAATCAACTGGAGTCATATCTGGTGAACGCGCAGGTCAAGAAATCATCCGATCCACCCATCTGGAAATTGTGCATTTAGATAATATCGGCAATTTAATCCAAAGTGTGCTGGTGCATCATCATGCTGGAAAACAATATCTCTTCGAATATTAAGTGGGACATTCAAGCAATTCTGGTAGAGTATGTTCCAGAAAATTCCTATACACATGACCATCTAACTGTGCAGGCAGTAAATATGGTTCCACTACAAAAATGTCAACAATCCCATCCCAAGTATTAACAGAAAACTTCCACTGATGATGTAACGTGTGAATGGCGTGAGGATTTTCTTTACTCCAAATGGGACTATTTCCTCGTCTGTCCATAATACACTCCTAGGAAATCTTGATTCGTCGTTAATTTTATTCAAGTACCATTCGACAAATTGAAATCTTTTTGATAATCAGCTGGAATGAACGATTAACGATATTAGTAATATGATACATTTTCGATCAAACACTAATTATCTAATAAAGACTAATTTGTGACACATAAAGTGATAATTAAACACACTTATCTAATAAGAAATAATTTGTGACACACGTGAAATGACAAGTACGATAATAGTTTTATTTTTCTTCAAAGGTTGCTATGATTAAATTTTATTTCATTTTCTCGATATTGAAGAAGAATTTCCGGACACTAGTTTATGAATAAAAAATGTTTATTTAAGTGCCCTCTGTCATTTTTGAAAATTAGTAATAGTTATTCTGTGACACCCTGTAGATTTTGGTGTGCAATTATCTTGTGATATGGCCGCTATTATGGTGGTATTTGCATTGTTGTCGAATCTGTTCTGTTGTTTTGAAGTAAACAGACAATGTTTTGATCTTTTACTGTTTGTGTTCTAGAATTCCTAATTTTTGAACTAGGTATTTAAATGTGGACATACCTCTAACATGAAACAAACATTTAAAGATTTGTCTTCAGTTGCTGTACGTTTTCTGCGCCATGATCTGGATACACTGTACCAGTTTCGTTAAACTTTTTTTCTACGCCCATGTCCGTAAACGTCAAAAATCGCTCTGACAACATTCCTTGTAAGTGACATTTAACAATAACATGCACGTAATGAAAATCTCATAACATACACGTGCGTTTAGATAGAAAAACTTAGATTTCTTTGTTGAATCAAATTGCAATCAAATTTTCATTTACGTAATACTTTATTTGGTTTATTTACATACTTTTAATCAATTGAAAAACATAAAAGCTCTTAGCATTAGTGAAATACATTTTAGATTAAAAGAGTGATGCCCCTAAATTTCGGCAACACATTTTACAATTTCCAAAAAAATAATTCGGTTTTTCTTGATATGGGAATAAACGTCATCTTATTTATGCTGTCAATTTTTGTAACAAATTATAGTATCCGAACATTTTCTCAACTTCAATTACGAATATGTCTGTTAGTAGTGAAAAAGATGAAATTATGAGCACTCAGAAGAAAATAGTTGGGCGTAGAAAAAGTATAGTACGTTACACGAGTTGTAATCCCATTACGCACGAAGTGAAAAAGTTTACGCACGAAGCCGCACAGCGGCCAGTGCGTAAATTTCACGAGTTACTTACAACTCTTGTTACGTAATATACTATTACTAATTTACTGTCAGTTGACATTTCTTTTAGGATATAAATTATTAATAGTAGTTTGTACAACTAGTGCGCAAAGCGTCACTTTTCCCACGAGCGCAGAAGTTTGTGGCTCGAGCCGTAAGGCGAGTGCCGCAAATCTAGCGAGCGGGAAAAGTGATTTGCGAACAAGTTGTACACAATATTTTTTCTACAACCACATTTATTAATGAAATAAAAACAGAAATTTATATAGGTATTTTATTTAAACTTTGAACAGAAAGAAAATACCAAATAAAAATTTAATATAGAAAAATCAGAGAGTATGTTTAATAGTGAACAATGAATAAATAAATAATCAAATGAATTGTTTACTTATTTTTGGTTTAAATTTAAAAATTTTACATCCAGAAATTCACTAAGTATAATAAATATGTTGAATTGTCAAAAAAAAGTTGACAGGTCATAGGTAGCTTTGTTTGACATTTCGGTGCGGAAAAGTGCCATAGCGTGTACTTTTCGCATTACTTTTCCAACAGTTATCAAAAGAATTAAGAAAAGACCTGCTTTGCGTATAAAAATTTGTGTAGAAAAGCGTGTATTGCATAGTGGTTGTAGGAAAAGATTATTTAATTTGAACTAGTTTATTCAATCATAGCCAATGTGATTATTTTAACTTCGGAGGAGATAATGTAAATGTAGCTATAACTCCGAAATTATGGCATTTAGGGATAGGGAACAATACATGAAAAATATAATCAGTATTTTTTAAGGTTTTAAAAAGGCAAAAAACATACAGGGTCATCCATTCGAAATAACAAAGTTCATCATTATTCCGAAAAAAGGAAAGATCTGACAACAATGTTAATACTACCATAATATCGGCCATTTCACAAGATCCTTGCACACCAAAATCTATGAAAACCGTGCGATCCGTTTCCAAGATAACTGCGGCGTTCCATACTTAAAACTCATTCTGTATATCTTTTGCTATAGCAAAGGTGTGACAAGGCTAAAGTAATTCACTATCTATGAAAGTCCTATGGAGCATAATAGACAGGAAACAGCTTTGCTGGAGACCAACAAAATATTAGAGCGCACGCAATACATCTGCAAAGGTTGCCACCAGACCATAGGCCACAAATTTCTTCATTGATCATTTTCATAATAATAATAGTTGCTTTTTTTCTATCCCCCGGCTTAGCTTAGCTAACTACAGAATTCTTAGCTGAGCTGAATTGTAGTTCGAACGCACTTTTCAAACGCTGCACAGTCGACAATATCGGCGCAAGCGCATTTGAATACAAACAAAGATGAAAAGGTAAACAAATTAATAAATCAAAAATTTATTGAATTACAACTTTAAATTACGAAGGTTAATTAAAATCACCAATAAAATCAGGTAACTAGTAGCTCAGGATGCCATTTTTCAAGCTTTAATAGTTTTTGTACCTTTGTTTTGCCAACACCGATATCGCGACTAACTTTATGCACAGAAGTGTGCGCATCTTCTTCAAAACTAAGTAAAACATCTAATGCTGTATCAGCATTTGCAGAGGGACGACCTGATTTGCGTGCATTTTCAACCGTACCAGTTTCTCGAAATTTCTTTTCAATCTTACTGACAGTTGAACGCGTTATAGGTCTTTCTGGATATTTATCATTAAACAAATATCACACTTCCATCTGAGTTCGCGATCTGTCTCCATACCCAATCATCATAAGTATTTCAATTTTTTGTTTTACACTTAACTCCATTTCTACTTCAAATTAAATCTAAGCAATAATTAAAACAATCACGAATACCAAAAATATTGTAGTACTAAACTGTCACTGAACATCAATAAATTACTAAACAAATAATGACATTTCACAAAAAACTAGACGACTATGTTTTTTTTAAATTGATAATTTCTTTCATATTCTGTCTGCTAGACCAAAAGTACCAAACATGTTTGGAAACAGCTCATTTTTATTAATCTAAAAATGTAACAAACTACAGGGTGTTACATTTAAACCAATTGCCGCTAGACAATAAGTATTTTTGATAATATTGTTAATTTAACTAATAAAGAATGTTACGCGTTACTTTATGAGCACACACAAAACTATTGTATTTTTGTCCACCCTGTACCAATTCGAATCGACATATGAAACATTTTTGGAATCAGCTCAGCTAGAGTAATCCGAAATTTGAGACAAAATGGGGGTGTTTCGTTTAAAAAAAATTATGGTGAGGTCATTACTCGAAAGTAATTCACCCTGTATATTAGATTATTATTTTAAAATACGGTAAATTAAAATCAAAAATCGACGTGTTTCAGGATTATTTCTCAAAAATGGCCTGTTTAGCTAAAAATGAATTTTTCCATACTTTACGGACACAGTGTATAATAACTTGTCTTTATGTTTTTATAAGGTTAGAATCTTTATCAGATGTAAAAAATGAGTGACTTTTCTTGCATTCGCGATTAAATTTAGCTAAGAAATTTTGCTAAGTTAAAAATCCGGCAAACTTGGCGGAGGCAAGGGGGGAGGCCAGTTGATCTTAGTAAATCTAACTTCATTGTCAAAACGAACGCTAACTTAGCTAAGTTCAACTTGGTTAGCTTAGATTGATGGTAGAAAAAATGCAACTAATATATCAAAATAATATAGTAATATATTATAATAAAAGCAACAATTCCTAAAATTAATTCCACTAATGTGAAAAGCAAATTTATATTTTTTAGTTTACAATCTTTTAATTGTACCAATAACCATTACACACAAATTTTTATCGTGACAGATAAAATCAACACTCAACATTCAACACCAAACACGCTTTTGCCAATCAATATAAAACACCTGTATTTTACCGATATTCGTATTTAGGAAGTGTCTAACATGTTGAAAGTGTTGACGATTACGGTTCAGAGCTAAATATTCGTTAACGAGTACATTATTTCTTTGTTTGTATGTTTTTATTAATATAATTTATAAAAAATAAAAGTTTATAGCTATTAATATAACGAGATTATTATTTATAACAGTCGATAACATGATATTTGTCCCTTCTAATTACAAACCAGAATGGTTGGTTATATATGGGAAAAATAAGGGCTGTATCCCAAAAATCTTGAGAAGGATGTACTCGTACACTGCCATAGTGACACCAATTATCACTTATGGAGCCATTGCATGGTGTAGCAGAACTAGTCTATTGACGACGAGAGAAAACTTTTCCAAAATTCAAAGATTAGCCTGTATATGCATTACAGGAGCAAAGAGAACATGCCTAGCGGCACAAGATGGTATGATGAAAATGTATAACTTTTCAAAGAAATTCGTAACGAAATTAAGCAATAAAAAGGAATGGAATCCAAATACCATTACCAGACTTGGAAAGAATGCAATTCAATGGTACACAGACGGCTCAAAAGCAATAGAAAGAGCTGGGCCAGAAACCAAACACTCTGAAAGCTTGGAAAAAACCCCAAGTTTATTTCAAGCGGAAATTCACGCCACAAGAAAATGTGCTCAGTTCAATATTGACAGCCGTTAAAGCACTGAGCTCCGTTCCAAAATGGTGTGGGAATGCCTAGCCATACTCAATGAACTAGGCGAGAACAGTAACCTTACTGTGGATTCCAGGACACACTGGAATAGAAGGAAGTGAAATAGCAGATGGACTAGCAAACGGGGGGACTGAAATACTCTTTTGGGGGCCGGAACCCTTCTGCGGTATTAGCCCCAATGTAATATTGGAAGAAATAGGCAAAGCCGAAGAAAAGAGAAGATCTAGTAGGGCTTAGACAATCAAAGTTTCTGATGTTGAGATCAAATGAATGCTTAAGTCAAAGTAAAACTGCACTAAGAGTTTTAACAGGGATCCTAACGGGACATGGAAGCCGGAACAGGCACCTGAAAAAGCTCAAAATAGTGGAGGAACAAGAATGTAGAAGAATCCTAGGGCACAGCACCTCGGAGATTATTGAATAGAAGAGGGACATTTACCTAAGTTGAAGCCTGCAGATATCCTAAAATTCCTCAGGGAAATAGGACTAAAGGAGCTACTAGTATCTGAGACGTTCCTCAGGAACTAAGTAGAAGTAAGGGGGCACAATAGATCTTTTAGGTCTCAGTGAATGTCATCCCATCATACATATTGCATACATACCAACCCCGTTTAACTTGGAAGTGTTATTGTCTGTTGGGGCATATAGCCCGAGAAGTAGATGCTGCTTCCTAGTGAACGTTCTACTCTTTGAAAAGTAATTTTCAAATTTGTAAGGCGTTATAACCTCATTTGAATTCTGACACATTTTATGAGCCCATAACTTGGAAATCGATTAAGATATCGAGAGGCGGTTTGACAACACAGGAATTAAAAAAAAAAATTCACTTTGTTGCCAATTTTGTATTTTTTCCCTAGACCTGGGTTTTTTGGAGATCAATAACTTAGACATTTTAAATGAAACACCCTGTATGTTTTTGTACCGTCGGAAAGGCTGAAGCTTCTACTTTTTAAAAATATATGGTTTTATAGCAATTTAAGGTGTTCTTAAGGAGCAGATTATCTTTAAGAGATAGACTGCAATTCGTTGACTACAGTAATTCCGTACATTTTTGTCAGCGCATAACTTCTGAACTAGTCATGACATCAGTCAAAACCGCCTCTTGATATCTTAATCGGTTTCCAAGTTATGGACTCATAAAATGTGTCAGAATTCAAATGATCACCCTGTAGTATAATACTATTATCTTGACGATGATGTTAATAATTATTAATAAAGATTTCAATTTTCAATGTTACGATAAATATAATAATAAAAATAAAAAATGCTATTATAGGAAATATGCAAGTGAGATAAGAACTTCTTATGCCACTCATTTTGGATGAGATAAGGAGTTTATTACCGCATGCGTTTTTCTTATCTCACTTCTTTCCAATCAATACAATTAGCTTAAATAAGGAACAATAAATATATTATTATGTCAAAATCTAGTTAAAAGTTGCGAGGTATTGCTTGAAACATAAATTACCTGGTCAATTGTATTAACGTTCGACTTTCTCAAAAAATTATTATAACGCTATACTAACCTATTATTTTATCATTTTACCAACTCTTAAAGTTTTATTATAAAGGGTAACCAGAAAATCTGACAATAAGGTATTTTATGGGAAACGATTAATATTAGATTACATTACTAGTGAGGAATGTGACCCATTTCCCGCGTAAGGGAGAATGTTGATAATGCTGATAATGTTGACTATTTTACGTTTGTCACAGCTTGAGAAAACAACTAAAGTTGATGTACTCGTCTTTATGTAACAGACACTAGGTAGTTTAGACAGTTCTAAGTTCTCCTACCTCCAAGGATGCAGCGGTCAGGTTTTTCTAATAAATTTTGCAGGTGATCTCAATATTTTTTTCACTTTATTAACGGACAGAGAAAAGGCGAACAAATAAAAATCTACTGATTGCCTTGTGTTATGGTACTTTGCGATAATAAATTTGACAGACTGTTAAAAATAAAGCAAACAGTTGGTTTTTAGGGCGGAAGAAGATATCTGAAAAGATTGGCACTGTATATCTTCGATGTGTTATAAATATTCATTTCATGCATCTGGTTGTTAAGAGGCAATGCGCTGTGTGCGCTCTCGCCAAAAAAGCTAAAATGTACTAAAAGACCCTGTAGAATGTGTATTTTTATTTTATTTTTTGAAACTTGATAGGTACTTACTCAATACATAAAATTGTATAAACAGAAATAGAAATTATTTCAAGATTTGCTTTAAATTTGAAAAATAAGTGATTTTTCCTTCAAACGCATTTTTCTCCCTTATTAGTTGAGATAATACGTTCAAAATTTCAGGGTTTATATGAACCATTACAGTGAAGAGACGATGCATATTATTTTTTGAAAAAAAAATGTCCATGTTGTGAAATTTGAATTAAATTTTGTTAATATTTTATCAGTGCAGTTATAAATATGCATCGTCTCTGAAGCTACACACTAGTAATATACTGTCAAAATTTGAAATCATTATGTTGATTAATTAATGAGAAAAATGTGTTTGAATTTGCGTAAAAATTTGAATTTTAATGATACGATCTGAAGCGACATCTCACGGAGTACAGTCCGTTGCAAATCACTGACCGTTTGTACAGAGTAACTGGAGTTATCATTACTTACGTTCTGAATCATTACTTTATTCCACGAAATAGTGGACCAGCTGTAAATCAACAAGTTTGTTTAATACATGCCTTACAGCACGTAAGAGGAGAACTAGCTCGAGCGTCTTCTAGATACTACATCGGTATTTCGTTAAAGGAAAACAATATCTATTGTGGTATTACACAATGCCTATTTTCGAATAGTGTGTATTGGATATTATGATAGTGTGGGTATACAGAACTGTTATATTTTAGATACATTTTTCGGGTCAGAAATCCTATCAAATGAAGTGTGAAGCAGCGACCATTTCTTATAATTGTAGAGAAAACTACATTGTGGTTTGGAAGCTAACAATATTGTTGACAAGTTTGTGAAAAGGAAGGGTTTAAAGAGAAAAATAGAACTGATATATTATGAAAAAAAACTAAACGAATGAATGAAAAATTGAAAAGATCTGGACCAGATGAAGACTATGGAGCAGTAGAAGAGGTTTCAACTGTAGAAGAAGCGGAAAGTAGGAAGAATAAAATAGAAATTTCGCTGAAAAAGAATTCAGAAGAAATAAAAAATATAGAGCTTACGACTAGAGGACAAAGCACTAATCATAAGTGGCTAGAGGAGAGGATGTGCAGGTTAACTGCTTCTACCTTCGGTCAAATTTGTAAAAGGAGAACGGCGAATCCGTGTGCATTGGCCAAAAGATTGATAACGACCCCTTCACAGGAAATAAAAACACCAAATACGGATTGGATCATAAACCAGTAGCTATTGAAACATTCCAAAAAATAACAAATTTAAAAGTTGAGAATTGTGGATTGTTCGTTGGACATGATGATGAGTTTTTCCTGGGTGTTAGTCCTGATGGAACCATAGGTAATGATTCGATAATAGAAATAAAATGTCCCGCAGTTCTGCAACACATAAACGTTGAAGAGGGAATTGCCAACAAAAAAATAAAGTACCTCCAAGTAGATGAAAATCGTGAAATCACATTAAAACAAAATCATAACTACTATTATTAAATCTAAGGGCTACTCCACATAACTCAACGACAATTTTGTTATTTTTTGGTTTGGAGTCCAATAAATGTTCATATTCAGGAAATCTAAAGAGATGATAATTTCTGGGAGAAAAAAATTAAAATTTAACTAAAGGAATTTTTTAATACCAGAAATGATAAAACGCCCTACTTAATGCGTATGATTTAATTTCACATAAACCAACAAAAATTATCGATGTTCTTTCTCAAATGGAGTATAAGTTGAGTTTCCTATATTATCTATTTTGTTTTTAATTGTTTCCAAATATTATTCAGCTGGATCGTTCTGTAGTAAAGCCAGGTACTTTTCGAGGTACTATTTCAATGGACCAAAAATAATTGATGGCATTGATACATCTATCTACATGGAACAAAAATCAAATATTTGGGTGTAATTAATTGATCCGTAGTTTAAATGGAATTGACAAACTTCATATAAAGTAAACAAAATTTGGGGAGGTGGTGGGGTTTAGGGGATCGATCCCAGCTCCCCTAAAATTTTAAATACGTCATTTTTGTTTTGGAAGATGCTCAATTCATAAGAAAGAAACTGGTAAATTTTCGTTAAAATATGTCAAACAGCTGTCGAAAAGATCAATTTGTCTTTAGTAAATTCAAAGGACTGTAATTTTTTGTATGCACATATGTACTAAGGTAAGTTAGGTTCAATCGAGTTATTTTTCAGCTCCAGAATAAGTGGTTTAATTTATGACCTACATTTTTGTTACACCCTGTTTATTGGATTGAGGCAACTGTTCTCGTGTGTTGTAGTATTACATTTTATGTCAATTAACCTCCGAATTCAGTATTAAACCACCACTCTAATACACGACAAAGGCAAAATTACGTCTTTCCACTAATGCTAAAACCAGTAACCTACTCAAAGATAGTATTTCTACTATGTACAGTATACCAAATGATATAAAAAAATAACGTGTATAGTGTATACTTATATACAATGAAAACTGAAAGAATATATTGAAAATTGCCTATGTATAATTGTCTATAAAAATATTTTAATACCAAGCTAAATAAGGATATTTCAAATTTATATGATTTCATATTAAATTACTATTTTCAATACTATATTTATTTATTATGTATTGTAGTACTTGTATATATTTTACATTTTTTCGAAAAAAAGCGTTTGTTGGCTTATCGAGTATCATTGTATAATTTATTTTTTTTATATTCTAGTAAACTTTTATTATTATGGTTATGTATGCATTTATTTATATCTTTAAAATTTGTATCTGCTTTTTTTGTATTTGTGTTAATGAATAAAAAAACTATTATTATTACTCAATCATATTTTCTACTTTTATATTCTATTTTATTTAGTCTTAATTGACTCTTAAATTACAAGTCAAATGAGAAGTGGGCACTCAAATCAATATTATTATAATTTTCAATTTGGATACGTTATGACAATAATGGCTACTATTTTTTCATATAATATCAATATAACGTAAACAATTTAATAATAAAATAGTCATTTAGCCTCCGTACTACTGCAACGAACTAGAGTCGCTTACAAAATAGCAAAATATCCCTTTAACATTATTTCTGAAAATGCAAATGTTATCGCCTACTCGTCTAACCCTTCTGAAATAAGTTGTCCATCTTAGCAATCAAGACGTATGAGCGACGTTCGATATCTCTATTGATGTGGCCTACTGAATAGTACATGCTGCGTTCTACATTGTATTTTATAGTAATTCAAACAAGTTTAGTTGAAGGTAATTTCGACAATAAATGGAATATTACAGTTGGCTAATTGCAGTACATAAATCTTCGCTTTAAACTTACATTTTGCACAGAGTGTACTGACTGACTCTCACCTTGTTTAACGCTTGGATTTTAAACAGAGTCTGTCCTCCTCCAAATTTAGAAGCTTTCCAATCTTTCGCGGGTAAATCAGAGCGCATTGGCTCTTAAGACAGCATTTTTGAAAAATGGTAAGATGTCGTGATAAGACTAACCAAAAATTAATTTCTCTTTTAAAGAAATAAGTTTGACCACGTACCTATAATTTTAACATAGCTTGAAAAACATTAATAGTATTTTGGATATTGTAAAAATATTGAAATTTTTCTTAATACTAATGTTGTTCACCACATAATTTTGAATCTTTTTCTGAATTTTTTGTATAATATGACCACAGAATTAATAATAACCAACCTAGAGGCCGTTCATGACCTTGCTGCTGTTCTATTCTAAACTGCTAAGCTGAATTTGTTGCTGACGTCATTTGAAAGCAATGATTGTAATTGCTGTATATGAGTAAAAAAATGTATAGAATCTGTCCCATTTCTAAAAACCAATTAATGCAGAGGCTCTGGTGGAGGTAACAGTGGCGTGAATTTAACTTTACCACTCGCGCAACACAATCCAGGGGCTTCATTTTTAAACTTAAATGCTTTACAATGTCATTGATCCAATGGCAAGGATTTGCTGTGAACTGTAATCCAGCTCGATAAAAGTTAAAAGCAACATTTCTTTATGCAGTTGACTTCGATTCCGTTCAACTTCATTTCGCATTACGTGCTGCTCATCACTCAGCCCGAGACCCACAATGTGAAGTCGTCAATGAACAGATAAACCTATGCAGCTCTCCACTATTAAACTATCCTCTTATGTAACAATTGTAGAGATAAGCAGGTATAGTTTTCCTTGGTCTCGGATATCCCCATGGGGCAAATAATACCTAAACTCAAATATTTGTAATATCATATCTACTTTTTTCCATTTATATATATTAAGTCAATCATAGATCACTGTTTGGTCTAGCCAAAATATTAAACATCATGTACCTAAGCACAGAGTACACCATCTAACAAGAGACGAAAGCTTTGTTGGTTCCTTTGAAGTCGGACTTACTCGATATTGAGCGGAAATACGTCGAGGTATTACCTGATACACTGAGAAAAGTAATACGAGTATTGATTCCAAGTAAACCCATAACTACACTAAGAAAAATAGTAGTGTTGATGAACATCCCTCCCTCTCTATAGTCTATAGAATATTTTTTCAACCACCAACACGAGAATACCTTATTATTCATCTCATATCTGTCTAATGAGAAGTAGCTCATTTTTAACCTAGGTAAATAATCATTATTCACCTAGGTTAATTATAAAATTCTTTATTTTTCTAAAGAAATTTATTCATTTCATGAAATGAATATCAAAAATGAACTCTAGAAAATGCCCTAGACAATATATAAAAATGATCAAAAATATGAAAATCGTTTAAAATAATATTAGAAATGACGTTTATTGAAGTCCGTCAGTTAGATGGTGTACTCTGTGTCGGAAGTGACGACTTGACATTGAAAGATAAACTAATTAATTCACGCATTTGCACACAAATTTGCGATCATGAAAACTACTTTCTTTCGCCTCTTGTTAGATGGTGTACTTTGTGACCTAAGTATCATGTCAAATGTTACTTTTGTCATTCTGACGATGATACCTATGTCAATATCGAAATAATTTTCAATATACTTTCATAATTTTTTCCATGGAGACTATAATATAAGGAGAACTAACTCATACGGAAAAGTTGACAAAACCTGACCCCAAAATCCTCTATCTAAGTATTTTGTTTTTTCACCGCTGCGCAGGCAAAAAGCCGTGGATGGAATGATCCTTCCCGCGTGGTATGTATACTATTTTATTCACAATCGCTTAGTTACAAGCTTTTAAAAACATTAATTTTAAGAAAATTTGTTATTACAATTTAATAAACAAAGAACTTCATGAATCTGTTGCTAGGCAACATTACTAATTTATTGGTTTAGACAATTATGTCATAAAATATTCTTTCTGTCACGGAATTTTAATTTTCTTGCTCAAACAAGTACATAATGTCTTATTTTGAATTAACGTGTACTCCTCCAGAAGTCCAAGTTGCTGCGGTTGAGGGAATAACTCCGTAGAAAAGCAAAGAAAGGTATTAACTTTTTTTTAAAACCAGCTTAACACAATATTGTCATAGTTCAAAAAAGTGACACATGCTTGGAAGTGGCGTGGAAGTGAAAGTAAGTAATGAGTCACTTCCCTACCGTTTTAAAGGTAAGAAATGTCTATATTACTGACCGATTGTCAATAAACATTATTTTATGACCTGATAATAAATACCTACTCAAAGTAGGAACCAGAAAGATTAAAATTGTTAAATTTAAAAAAGGGCAGTGGGTGCGTTGTTAAAAATGATTACAATACAATAGTGGGTGGTAGTGCATCTGATGTAAAACGAAGACGTGAATTGAATTTAAGGAAACCATAGTGTTTGCAGTTACCAAAGGTGATTAAAAATATTCAAAGATAAATGTAGTAGGAAAGAATATTTATTATGATGGGATTCAAATTATATACATCATTCGTGAGAAGTCTAGTAAAAGCACAATTGCCCACAAAATACTTTACTTTTGTTGATACTTAAGTACTTGCACTGAGGGTGGGTTTTTCACATTTTTCTTTCAAATTCCTGTTATACTAATTATAACTGTGCCGACCCTTCAAAGTCTTCTAAAATTCCATGCCGAAGAGGTTTATCATAGTTTACTACCAAACGGTCACAATTTAAGATATCTTCAAAGACGAGGACGAAGACGGATTTCTTACTTATAAAATTTTTCATTTCTGTTCCCTAATCTCACTTACCTAACATACTGTCAAATGAGCTAGCAACCAATAAAATACCATGAACTGAAAGTGTATGCAAGGCTCATGATTGGCTGTTATTGTTCTGCAGTCAGATGTTTTTGGTATGGTATTACCACTACTATTACCAAAAATTGAAATACATGGAGTTCGAAATATGGAATTAATTAGGAACAGTCAGTTTAATTTATAACATGAAATGATACCCTACTAATATATTTTTTCAAATTCGCAACATGTCTAACGTCTAACCTTTTACGGTCGTTAACCAACCAAAGTATCAATCTACAATATAAAGATGGTCAGTTAAATCGTTGCTTATTTAGGTACTTAATCCAAAGCCCGTGTAAGTTTACCGAATAGAGTATAGCAAAAAAGGTATTGTATATTTTTCTGTAAATTCAATACATTTAAAAGAAAGCGGCAACAGCACTTAAGTTATACACGTCTCCGACAGCAAATGCGGTATTAATTTCCATTCCCATTCATAAGCTATGAGTCGTTGCCGTTGTTAGTAAATACATACAGAATTTTGATTTGGTTAATTATTTGTTATTTGTATATTGGACCTTACTGTTGCTGATATTGTGAGATGACATTGACATATAAGTACGTTATACTTTATCGTTATCGAATTGGAACTTTAATGTTCCCATTTACGAACTTCATCTCACAGTGTCATACAAGCGTTAGTAGTTCGCGTCAACAACAGATTTTGACTCAGGACATTAATTTACTGACCTCAAAGGTGGTTATACTTTTGTGTATAAAGTAGAATCAGCTCAGGATATTTTTAAACACTAAAAGTTCCGAAACATTCTTCTCGTTATGCAGTACTTTATTTCAGTGTAATTGAAAGTACTGGTTATATGAACCAATTGAGACCATTAAGGGCGGGTTTATCAATGCTCGGTTAAATATTGTAGCCTTGGGCTAAATTTTAGCTGTTGGCCGAAGTGTTTATCAACTGCCAGTTTGCATTAGTTGTCAGTCAAACTTTCGGCTATCCAAGCTGCCACTATCAAGTTGATGTTAACCATAAAACATACAGTTAAATACGAGAAAGTGGTGTTCCGTTATACTAACTGTCAACTGTGACATGATTGTTTCATATTTGCTTACAATTTGCATCAAAGATTATTTCAACTTTAAATTTGATTGTGTTATCATCGTTTGGGGTGAAATTGATTCATTTATAGTAGTTTAGTAGCATCCAGGCTCTGTGTGTTTGTATTTCATTTTATTGTTATGGTTAATGGATCTTGAGGAGCTTAACGACCTTTTCGATGGACATGTTCAAAAGCGAACAACTCAAAAGCACAACACAGACCAAATAAAAATAACAGTACCACAATTTTGACACAGACAAATAACATTTTCTACGATTTGTCAGAGTAAGCTTACGGTAACATAGAAAAATAAAAACTTTCACCTCTATATTCTTGGTTCAGTGTGTTATAATAACATATGCGAGTAAAATTAATAATATGTATATTTCATGTGACAGGTTACACCAAATTAAAATGCTTAATACTTAATTACACTTAGCCTCCAGTTAGATATCTGTCGGTTATGTGGTGCATTGATAAACGCTTTCTAATGTAACCGAGACTTTGGCTGACGGCTAGAGATAGCTGAGGGCTACGTAGCTGACAGAATCAACCGGGCATTAATAAACCCGCCCTTAAAGTCCTAGTACCGAATTGCAGATAATCAGTTTGTATGATGAAAGCTTCAAAAAGAATATGGCTAGAAGTAAAACTTTCCTTAACACGTTGAGTGCCAGGGTCCAGTATACTGTACATACCGGTTACTTACTTGTAACCCGCGTCCAGTTAACTGGACTGCCTTAAATGACCTTAAAAATAATCAAAGTCTGCTTAGAAAGGCAAAAAGTCCCATTTCACACTTTAAAAACTAAGTATAATCGTTGAGTGAAAATTCACTCAACGGTATAACCCAAACGTTACAGCTGGTTTCTCAGAGGGGTTAAGGCGTTTTGGCCATGGCACTTAACGTGTTAACAACGGTGAAAATATTTTCAGCATTTGAAATGCTAAATATGGAGTCTTTTGAAACGAAGAACGTCAGTACCTAATTGGAAGGAGGAAGTGAAAAAATATTGAATAAAGCGACCGCAGTAACCAATCAAACTCATGGACCTTTTTATCTCACTATATAGTGCTTAGGAATTGCTTCAAACGGAATATTTAAAAATGGCAAAAGCTTTATTTTTATCTTAAACCCAAATATTGAAGGATTTTTTTCATATTGACTGGCGGCTTTTAACCCACAGACAATTTGTTCATATTTTCCATAAGAACTTCAAAGGTAGAGGTAGTGATAATGTCTTCTAAATAACAAAAGCAATATGGCCAGCGTAGACATATATCCATGTTCATTAGACGAGCCATAATTTTAGGGGCGTTGACAAGACCATGAGGGCTAGTAACGAATTCAAAATGACCTACACATACACAGCGAAAGCTATTTTAATAAAATGTTTAGCATAGTCAGTGTTATTAATATTATTGTAACATTATACTCATTATGCAGATAAACTGAATTATTGAATGAAAGATTTGGATTTCTGGATACACTAAAGTTGCTTACATAATTTATAATGCATCCACGAATATATAAATGATCATCTTGGATTGTGTTAATCGGAAGCCAACAATGTTAATGTATATACACGAATTTTTCCCATTCTTTTTTGTTATTTGCTAATGTCTTCGCCGCTAACCATGTTTCTTCATTATTTCTCCTATTACTCCACCCCATGTTTGCCCCACCAGCTAAGTTGTCGTTTTTCAATATATTCCAGCACTGGTTCTATTTCCAGGTCTTCTCTTATTTTTGTATTTCTCATTTTGTCTCTTATTGTGACACCCCTGACTCTTCTGAGATACTTAAAATCTACGGTCTGAATTTGACTCTGACTCTGATTATATAAAACCATAATTGCACCACATTTTGAGTATTGTCCAACAATTTTATATCATTTGAGCCAGTCTGAGGAGTGATCCACGTTAAAGAGGTTGCGTTAATGGCCATGTTATGATTGCGCACGGCTGGTGTAAGCCCCGAAGTAGGAATGGGTCAATTAAGACTGCGACTGTGGCGGGAAGCGCTTACTGCTCTACCTCTGCTGCAGGCGGCCAGTGATGCAATTGAACCCAGGTTTGTGTTTAATAAACCCTACAAAATACAGATAAAACAGAACACAGAGTCAGATGCTGCAAATGCAATACGCATATATACAGACGGCTCAAAAACCAAAGAAGGCTCAGGGTGTGGAGTTTACTCCAGATCACTAAGCCTAAGGATTAAGTGGGGAATGGGAAAAAATACCAGCGTGGTTCAAACAGAACTGGCTGGTATCTCAATTGCCACAAAGAAACTAACCAGAAAAGGAATTTCTGGCAAAAACAAAATAATCTGCACTGATAGCAAACAAGCTCTACTAACCTTGAACAGACAACGTGTTACATCAGGGCTAGTATTAGAGTGCCATCGAGATTTAGCTAACGCCTCGGTAGTTAACAATATTATCCTGAGGTGGGTTAAGTGGCACGACAGGAGCAAAGGTAACCGCATTGCTGACTCTTTAGCCAGGGAAGCGGCTGGACTAAGAATTCTTGGACCCGACGACACCTACGGCCTGACGAATTCGACAATTGCGAAACTAGCTAAACGTTACACCTATGCTCATTCTCTAAAGAGATGGGATGACATCAAGGGATGCAGTCTTGCCAGGATCACCCTGGGCGACCCTGGGAAGCTGGAGTCGAAAAAAGATTTGGCGATGACCAGGAAAACCTACGTTTAACAGTAGGATTTCTGACTGGCCACTGTCAATTAAGGAAACACCTCTATACAATTGGGCTAGTGGACATATCTCTATGAAGGATGTGTGAACAGGAAGATGAAACTGTCAGGCATGTCTTATGCGAGTGTCCGGAGTTATCGTCAATAAGAGAGTGTGTGTTCGGTGAGTCTTGGCCTACACCTGCCGATATAAAGGAGATGTCTCCTAGAGACCTGTACACCTTCCTGGAAAGGACAGGATGGACAATGACCTAGGAAGACAACTCCTCGGGAGGATGTACAATGGGTCACATGTGGCTTAAGTGCTGTGGGCCTAACTCATCCTCCCTACTTTACAGAGAGAGAGAGTCTGAGAAGTCTAAATTACAAATTTTACAAAATAAAGCAATGAGGGTTATTTTAAGAGTCGATCAACAGTGTCGACTCGGTGAGGACGCAGCTTAAGAGGAACATTTCAAAATTCAAAATTTCAAAAAATCGTATCTTTTAAACGGTTAAAGATTAAGGCTTCATACAATACATACTTACAACACTAGAACATCTAGTAACATATATATACCGACTACAAAAACTAGTTCAACACAAAATTCTCTATTTTACAAAGGTTTATTGTTATATAATAATTTGCCAATTCCTATAAAATCGTGTATCACCCTTGACACTTTCATTAGAGAAACTTTTAATTTTGTAAATATGAATGATTCGTAATTATTCCTATCCAATTATTTGACATGTAATCAGCACATAGTGTATAATTATTGCTAAATAAACTATCTATCTACTCTTTCCCCGCTGTGTGATTCACATGATCAACATCCAAATGTAATGATTGGTCTAAATATGGTTTTATAAACATTCATTTTCTTTGATATTTCTTTTTGGTTTATACTTAGTTCCATCATGCTGCATCTAAATATTGTTCTTTGGGGTATTGTTATTGTTTTAAAGTTTCAAATAATGAAATTTCTTAATTAAAAGGCTATTGAAAATACTTACTTGATTCTAGAAATAACCAAACCAATAATTTTGATGCAGTTTTTAAAAATCATTGAAAAATGTCTGAAATAAAACACTTTAACGTTTTTTCTACCTGTAGGCATGCCAAACAACAATAAATTGTCAGGGTAATCGACTAAAAAGTCACGATTAAAAAAGCTATCGACTATTAGTTTCCCATTTTTTTATATACCCTAATACGGTGCAACAGGCTTACATCCTCTTCTATTTACAAGGCTAAATGTTAACATTAACACCATGAAATGATTACCCATTATACTCATATCTATCATAAAGGGATCGATCATGTTTATTCTGTAATTTGCCCTAACCCTTTTGTGTGTAACAAAAGCCCTTTTACAGAAAAACGTTCACAGGTAGTTTTCGATACTGCATCTAACTCTTTTCATACCGAATTTAACTCATTATTGGTCCATGTGGTCTAACAAAAAGGATAGGATAGATGATACAGGTAAAAAATATTTTTAAGAACTATTTGTGCAAAAGATAAAGTTTTTGTTTGCATGGTATAACATTTATCAAAAAGAATGTAACAGTTTCCTTGTATTTGATCAATTTATACGCTTTTTGGCTCTACCAAAATGTGAGGTGCAGTGTGCTGTAGAGTTACTCATGTGATTAATGGTAATGATAATATAGGATGTCCCGTAAATTGATGGAATTAATGGATTAATGGTATGGATCGAAAAATCTAAAATACCTTTCATGTTAGTTTGTGGAATACAGGGTAATAAAGGGTAATGTACGAGTTAGTTAGTTAGTTTTATTCATCAACGTAAATTCCATCAAGAACAACGCAATCACTCCAGGGCCGCTCTAACATTTCAATACCACTTTTGTAAAATGCTTTATCTTTTGCATCAAAATAGGTCTCAGTGTAAGCGATAACCGCTTTCATTCTAGCGAATTACCGGCGAGAATTTTTTTTAGGTCTGCGAACAGCCAGTAGTCGCTGGGAACCAAATCTCGCCAATACGGTAGATGTGGGAGCAATTCGCAGCTCAATTCTTGTAGTTTTGTCATTGTTTTGATTGACTTGTGACACGGTGCGTTGTCTTGATAAAACAAAATTTTTTTTCTTTGCTTTCTTTGCAATTTCGGCCTTCAAACGCTCCAATAACGATATATAATATTCACTGTTGATGGTATTTCCCTTTTCAAGATAGTCGATGAATATTACACCACGTACATCCCAAAATACCGAGGCCATAACCTTTCCAGCCGATTGTTGTGCTTTCGGGCGCTTTGGACGAGGTTCTCCAGTTGCTGTCCACTCAGATGACCTTTTTAATTCCGGAGGGAACTGATGGATCCATGTTTCATCCATTGTCACATGTCGACGCAAAAATTCCGTTTTGTTACGCTTAAACAAGGTCAAACACTGCTCAGAAGCATCAACACGTTCTTGTTTTTGATCAAGAGTGAGCAAATGGTGCACCCACTTTGAACAGAGCTTTCTCATAGTCAATTGCTCATCCAATATAAAGACAACTCGTTCTTTTGATATCTTTACGGTGTCAGCTAACTCACGCAATTTCACTTTTCGATCATTCAAAACGATTTTATGGATTTTTTTTATGTTTTCTGGTGTTACCGCTTCATTTGGACTTCGGTGTCTCTACGACCACGTTTGAAGTCAGCAAACCATCGTTTTATTGTTGTTTCTGATGGAGCGGAGTCCTCATAACACTTTTCAAGCCATTGCTTTGCTTGAACGATATTTTTTCCCATCAAGAAGCAGCTTAAAATTGAAACACGAAATTGTTTTTGATCCATTGTTTTAAAAATATTAAAAGTAGCGTCACTCTTAGCACAATAACTCACGAACTAATGAATAGAATATCATGTAATTTTGACAGCTGTCTTTTTAAGGTTAGTACTAACTGAAGAACAAGCGACTGCAATAGAAGTAGCGTCATCTATGTGCCAGGCCCGGGAAGTAAAGTTTGAAAAAATGACTATAGTTCAATCCACCATTTAATTCAAACAATCTTTATACGTATGGATATTAAAAACATCTCAAATCATCCCATAAAACTGATTATCTGTAACTGTAGGTTATTAATTTATTACGTTTACGATCATTCTAATACTGGCATGTACGTGTTCGATTTCACAGTATCTTGCAGCATCTAATGTCCTTTTAAATGATTGTGGCCTCTGCCGACGATAGAAAATAACCCTCTACCACCATTAATCTTCTTGCCTGACGTGACTCTTATTAAAGATACCAAATTATTTAATATAGGTCTATTGTTCATATATTATGTGATCAGTGAAATATGAGATGGTCAGGAAATTGAAAAGTTTTTGGTGGCGCCAGCTTGCACTTATATAATAAAATAGGAATGACACCTTTTTATCTACCAAAAATTGGAAATTATGCAAAAGATAAATAAATCAAATTGTAAGAAATTTTTTCACGATGTAACATCACGAATAACTTTTTCTCTAAAACGAAGGTATATTTGAGGGGTCTAGTTTCAAAGCGTACAATCTCCACTGTTTAAGAAAAAATAGCGATTTTTAGCGCTGAATCCTAATATAAAATTATTTGGTACCAAAACGATCAAGATCCAGTTTATTTTCTACGTATAAAATGGCAGTTAATTCCAAAGTGTCCAATCTCCCGTAATCCAAAGGTGGGATTATACAGCAAATAAAATAAAATAAGGAACAAAATAAGAAAGATGAACATACGCATCTATATGAAAGTGTTGCTATTTTACCTTATTTCTTGTATAAACACTTTCATATAGATGTGTATAGTAAAAATCACCAATGTTTCTCGTTACGTCATATCTCATAAACATCCGAATCAAATCAATAAGACAGTTTTCACCAGCGGCGCATCATTGTTAGAGAGTTCGGAATGTATTTCTGGTGATCTAATTATGAGAGGAAATAAATAAAAACCAAATTTAACATATCATAGTTAGACTACAATTTGAAGTTTTACAAATAAATTGTTACAAAAATTACGTCTCTTGAATGGCATTTAACGGCAGAAGTGGTCTGCCATTTAGCCAATTCCTTTTGGAAATATTCATGTAATTTTCTAATACACTGACGTTTACTTTCGTCCAAACGTTTACCAGGCATTTTGTCGAAAAATATCACATTAAATGTAAGTAGATGAATTTCACCAGTTTAAAGTAATGACAATGACGACGAACTTCAATGGTGACAGAATGATTTCCGCATAAAGTGACGTTTCGCTTTTTAAGTACAATCGTTGTCACAACACAAGAGTGACAAACCGATAAAGACGTAAAGGCGTAGCTTAATTCAGGCACAAAAGACATATGTACCTTTCCATTTGTATTAATTGGACATACGCAGTCAGTGATATCCACATAAAATTAGAGTGTCTTTGATACATTCAGGGAAGTATGCCGTAACGAGAAACATTCGTGACTTTTATTGTATGTTCATCTTTCTTATTTTGTTCCTTATTTTATTTTATTTGCTGTATAATCTCACCATTAAACTTCCAAACCGTACAAAATCCTGAATTGCTAACTAAAACAAAACGGGCAATCTCCAAGGCATATTAAATGCTGAATAAAATTAAATTTTCAAACTGAGCAAAATCCGTTTGGCGCCTAAATCCCTTTATTTTATGTCTATACATGTTAAAACTTGCAAATTATTTCATTAGTTCGATGTATAATGAACAGTGAATGTGATTCTTACAAAAAATACAAAAGGAATAGTTTTAGTCCGGGGAGAAATGGCATACAGATCAGATATTGGGATGGGAAAGCCCATTACAAAAAGAGGTAAAACTTTCTTAAATATTAGTCACACATTAGTCAAGAAAAATTGTGTAAACGAAAATAAAAAAGTTGATGTTAATAACTTACTTATTTCGCATTACGGAGAGGAGTGGAAAAACGACCCTAAACTAAAATTCTATAAACTTGTGCTTGATGGAGAAAATCAAGAAGAAGATAAGGGAAACACATTGTGCGAAGCAAGGGAAGAGGAAGAGTCCAGTCTGACAGTTTAATTTTCCATACTTTAAGTGTTCACCTACATTAATAACTTTATGTAATAACTTATTAAAGAAAAAAAACTTTTTTATCAGTTGAAAATAAAATTTAGCATTTATTCAACTGAAGTGTATATTTAATTTCAAACTGTACAATCTTTTTTTACTTAAAAATTCAAACAATAATAAATTGTAGATGATAAGGTTAACTCAACCAAACATTTAAATCTAGAAAAAATACTTTTTCTAAAATATGAGAAGTTTTTCTCTTTTCCTGGAAAATTTATGAAACTGGAGATTGTACACTTTGGAAATAGATCCCTCATTTATTCACTTTTTTCTGGCAAATCAGATCTATCTAACACTGCCTGTACAAATATCAATGAGCGATACCCAAACAGACACGTTTTGGAACTAATTTCAAAATTGTGACAAACAGGATCTGTAGTAAATGAAAAACGGCACATTCAAAATCCAGTAAAAATGGAAGACATTTTTGGAACAAAAATCGATCTGTTTTTGCATTGTCTTCGAGCTATTTATTAAATCTGCTTCGTTTTCGGAGCGGCAACCTATGTATATTATATTGATTTTTATAACTGCTTATGATATTTTAATTGCTGTTATTATAAATTATTATTTTTTATTTCCTTCAAAAAATTCTTATCTCAGGGTTTTGGGTTCAACATTCAAATTATTGTTAAATCGAATTCATTTTCAATTATTTATTATAACGATTTGATTAAACATTACAAACTTTAATTTTATAAATCGATTGTTATAAGTAACTCTTATTATTTTTCTTTTTGAAAAATTAATTTGTTCCAAATATTTAATTAAAATTTCTTATTACCATCAAATATTAAAATTTCTGTTTTATTTTGGTATGAACTATATTTATGATAAATTTCGATGCTACTCCGGTCTTCAAATATTTTATATTATTTCCATTGTTGTTCAAATCCATTGGTTATTTAAATAATTGGTATTTTGAATTTACTGTGGGGACCCTTACTTTGTGGAGTCTAATCAATTATTATTATTATCAATTATTTTGTTAAATGAAACTAACGATATTTCAATATGTACAATTGAAATAATTATCAAAATAATTTAGAATTATCATATACATTTTTCATCAAAGTGGAATTATTTAGAAATAGTTAGTTTCATTTAAAAAGGTAATTGGAATTTTACTTTCATGTTCTGAATACTATCAATTCGTCAAATTCTCCAAATAATATATGTCCTTTGTGATATAATTTTTGTCTCCAATTTTTAGGTGTTTCACATGTACTTCTTATATTTTTCAGTTAAAAAAGTTCTTTTTAAATTAATTGGGTTATTTTAATTTTAATTTAATTTTTAAATTTTCTCTTCTGTCAAAAAAACTCTCTCCCTCAATCTAGTAATAATTACTATCACTACCCACATTCAAATTCTATCTTTTCCACCTGATTTTCTTCAAAAATGAATAATTCATGTTTCAAATTGACATTCATTATCATGGAGACTATGTTCATTATCATCACAAATGACGTATTTTTACACATATCAAATTTCATAGATCTATACAATAATCAAATCTCATAGAACTATATAATATCTACACAATATATACGATGGAGTACTTGTTTCTCTTCAACCATTATTTACAATTCATTTAAAACATTTTCTTGGGTAAAGAGGTTACTAAATTAAACGATATATATCGTCTAATTTTATATAACGTTTTGCTCCTTATTGAGAGTAGTTGTTTTTTGTCGTAAAATGATCACTCTCTTGTAAAATGAATTTGTTTCAAGGAAGAGGAAAGTGTCCTATGAAATTTGTTTGATTTAGTAATCTATGTTCTAAAAAAATTATATACACTCACCGGCAAAAAAACTCGGCCACCTAAAATTTTGCTGAAGTTCGTTGTCCAAGAACTTTCGTAATTTTCCAACGATTTCAATTGTTTCTACGCCAAATTGTAAATAAATTTTTTGGTATTAAAACAAACTCCAAAAATGTTGATAGCTTATTTATACAGCGTGAAAAGAAAACATGTATTTATAGTCCAATTTCTTAACACCCTGTGGAACACTTCGGGAAATTTGTAGAGTTTGCGCTCATTTTATTACAAAGACGATCTTTTTCGCCATATTTCAGTTTTTATTTCACCTTGATATCTTGATTTCTTTTGAAGGTACAAGTATTCAAATAAGAGCCTGGAATTGTTTTAGGGAAAAAATTTTATTTGTAATGTTTTAATATTCAACAGTAATTTGAAACAAAAAAAATATAATTCTCATTTTTAAATATTTTGTATGTCCACCTCTAGCGGAAATAACTGCACGCAATCGACGAGACATCGAATTGATAAGACGAATAATGCGATCTTGAGGAATTGCGTCATATTCAGCTTGCATCGCCAAACGCACCTCTTCAAGTGTTTCGGGTAGTATAGGACGACGACGAATGTTTCTTTGAATTTCATCCCAGAGATGTTCAATCGGATTCAGATCCGGGCTACATGCAGGCCATTCTAGTCGTTGGATATCAACCTCTTCAAAATTTTAGTTAACAAAAGTTGCTTCATGCGGTCTTGCATTGTCGTGCATTAAAATGAAGTCATCTCCAACAAATGGAGCATAGGGAACTACAGCTTCCTGAGGAACGTCTTGTATGTAACGCTGAGTATTTACAGCTCCGGTTTCAATAAATAATAATTCGGTACGTGCTGCTCTTATTTCGGCTATTGCGTGCAGTTATTTCCGCTAGAGGTGGGCATACGAAATATTGGAGAATGTCAATTATTTTTTTGTTCCAAATTACTGTTGAATATTAATACACTAGAAATTAAATTTTCTCCGTAAAATAATTCCAGGCTTTTATATGAATACGTGTATCTTCAAAAGAAATCAAGATATCAAGGTGAAATAAATACTGAAATATGGCGAAAAGGATGGTCTTTGTAATACTTAAACTGAGCGTAAACTCTACAAACTTCCCGAACTGTTCCACAGGATGTTAAGAAATTGACTACAAATACATGGTTTGTTTTCACCCTGTATAAATAAGCTAACAACATTTTTGGAAAACTTTCTGGAGTTTGTTTTAATACCAAAGAATTTATCTACAATTTGTCGTAGAAACAATTGAAATCGATGAAAAATTACGAAAGTTCTTGGACAACGAACTTCACCAAAATTTTAGGTGGTCGAGTTTTTTTGCCGGTGAGTGTATATCTAATAGTTTGAATATAACAAAATATTAATTTTGAACAAAACAAATTTTTACCATTCAATAATGTATTGATGGTTAATGTACGCCATTTAAAATAATAAATTGAATTTTTAATTGTATTAATTCTCATAGGGGCTTTAAGCCGAGTACCTACATTATATTGAATGTGATTCCTCCATATTCAATTGAATGAATTGTAATATGATTTTTCCCATAAATTAGATTTACAAATACATATATTGAAGCTCCAACTTTTACAAATATATTTCAATTGAAACAAGATCCGACAAAAGACCGTCGATTATTTCCACTAACAGAAAAACCCATTTTGATTCTTTAACTGACCATTATGCGCATATGTTATTTTTCTGTGGGTCCATTCTCTCTTTGAAAATGTATTCCACCCTATTCACTCTTTTTTGGTAGCCATATTTATTTTGTGAGGAATTGTGAATATATTTATCGTCTCTTTCTGACCCGTATGAGTCACTATCATCCGGTAAGAGTGTTTTTTTCATTAAACAAGCTCCTAGTGAAATAAAAACAAGTTTTTGGGAAGGGTCATTCCCCGTGGACGCATGGGGTTAGTTTCCCCTAAAAGTCGAACCGTCTCGACCAATGGTAAAGGAGTTATGGCCAAGGGTCAGGGATTGATCAATATTTTCAACTTTTTTATTGTTAATTTTAATATCTGGAAATGAAGAAATAATAGGAAGTATAAAAAAAGTATATAGTGAAAAATTACCTCTCATAAAGTACAAAAATTTTTATCAGTTATAATATATAAATCGATTATTTCATGAGTAACGATTCGTAATCTGCGAAAAGTCACGAGAACGTAGTTCGAGTGACTTTTCAGCTGCCAGTTTCACAATATTAAGTTACCTCATGGTTAAGAAGTAACCATTCGTTACGACAAAATTTGAGTTTCACAATATGTGGTCAAGGGTATAGTTTGTCTCAAAGTATATCGTCTTAGCTTTTGCCTGCAATCATCTAAATACGACTATTTACGAACTTCTTAAAATAATTTTACCTGAAATGAAACCCAAGAACAGTCGAGTGACATGGCAAGGGCGGGCCATCAGGTATAAATGAGTTTTGTATCGGGTGTATGATGGCTGCATTGAATTCATTTGGCAGTATTAAATATTCCATTTTAGCGTGCTTTTATATATTATAAGTTATCATTAATTTTTTTCGCAATGTTGCGTCGAAAACACTTAGATGTCAAGCGAATTGTGAAATATGTGTACGATTGTTTTGTAAGTAGAGGATTCATTAAACAAGAAGCTTTAAAAGATACCTGCTTATTTACAAATACACCAATATCCTCTATAAAGGATATTATTAACAGGAAAAAATTAAGTGGAAGAAAAAACGTAGTGACTTTCAATCTCATGGTCTGGACAATGGCCAACAGGATATAATAAGAAGAAAAATATATTCCCTCTACGAAAGCCAGATTGTTCCTACTTTGGACAATCTAAAAAGGAAGGTAGAAGAAGATGACACCAATATACGAGTAAATATTAGCTGGGCCACCCTCCCTAGAGTTATTGGTAAAATGGGATTCCCATATCGTAAAATTGACAAAAACAAGTGGTAATGGAATCGCAATGATTACTTGGAGATTCAATTTTCTTCAGGACATTAAAAAGTACCGATCCGAAAACAGATCTATAATCTACCAGAACGAAACAAGGTTTCCAAACAGTATCCAAAGAATGGGTTGATTCCAATGAAAACTGTAAGACTAAGGCACATTCAAACAAAGGAAAGCGTATAATTATTATTCACGCTGGATCAGAAGACGGATTTGTTCCAAATTGTCAGCTGCTGTCTGCAAACTATATTAAGGATTCAAGCTTGAAGATACAAATGCAAAACTTTTTGGAAACTGGTTTCGAAATCATCTAATGAAAAATATTCCCGACCACAGTGTAATTGTAATGGATAACGCAAGCTACCACAGCCGTATACTACAAAAAGCACCAAACTCATCAACTAGTAAGACTGAAATTCAAGAACATTTGTTACAAAATGATATTTATTTTGAACCTGATTAGGATGGAGGTGTTAAAATCATATTATTATGCTATTAAAAAACGGTCTTCACATATTAAATAAAAAACAAAGGATGCATGATAAAAATACAAAAAGATAGATATTTGTGAATTTGATCCTTTTTAAAATGATTTTAAATAGTCCGCCACTGGCGATCTCTTCTACAGCAGTTATTGGCCATATGCTTTATTTCAATTGGCCCATTAATTTTATGATTGCCGGCAAAAGCCAAGACGATGTACTTTGAGACAAACTATACAAGTGTAGGTTAACTATTAAAATAACCAAAAGTACGGGTAATTGTGCTAACCAAGGAATTCTAACCTAATTTATGGTTGTCAACGGTCAACTTTTAAGACTATATAATGCTATTTTTAATTACAATTAGAAATATGAACGATTTCGATATTAATGCCTATAGCAGCGACGATTAAGCCAGATGGCCAAAAATTATTCGTCCAAGACGTGATTTTTTCTGCAGATTTCGTTTGTCCAAGAGGACAGTCTGTTGGAAGAAACTGAGGAGCCTATTCCCCATTCTACAGTAAGGTAAGTTTTATCAATTTATCAAAAGTTAAAAAAATTATTTTTTTCACTGAAATTCTCCTTGATAACAGAAATGATGCTCTTTCTGCACTTTGGTAGTTTCAGTATAAAAACTGTAAAACCTCCAAAGGTCTTCTTTTTCCTTTCATTTGACATAGAATACCATACTATCGATGGTTTCCATACCAACGCAACAAAAGTTAATACAATTTCATAAGTTATCTGACCATTAGTTAAATGATGATTGTAAAACAAGTTCTTAACTTAACTTAACCCTAAGAGTTCACCACCGATTGTGAAACTGGCTGTAAGAAGGATTTCGTCGAATTACGAGTGAACAATAATCGATTATTTTGAATTGCTCGAGTGGTATTCGTCACAATTATAATACAATGAACGAAGCGATAATAATAAATCATTTACTTTGTATTAATTTTGATTGTACAATTACTATTAGTAACTTGTGAAACATTGTTATCTGTCGATGAGCACTATATTGATAGTGTCATAGAGATACTACAGATAGAGGCAACAAGCCAGCTCGAAACCCGTCAGCATTTAAGAGAGAGATAGAAAGTCAGAGATTCAGGCTGTCTTTATTGCGTGTATACTTTTCCTTTCACCGGACTCAGTTGAAGAATGATCAGTAATTTGAATAACTCCATGTAAGTTGGCTCCAGATATAGTCAAATTGCTTACAGCGGAGGAACGATTGAAATTATTTGTTATTTTTACCTTTTTGATATCAATCCCAATACTCTGCGCGTCTAGACGTGTCCATTTACTGAGTTGGTTAATACCTATTGGACAATTTTTGTACCAAATTCCTGTCTTCTTCCAATCCGGATTTGGAGTTACGTGCGTTTCTGGCATCCTCAAAAACTATGTCGTTAAATGGGTCTATTTTCCGATTAAAATTTTGACGAGAATATCTACCTTCTCTGCAGAAGCTTAGCGGAAATATTCCAAATCGTTTTCACAACTCCCTCCTTATAATCGGTGCCATTAGCTCACTTCTTATTGAAAGCCCAGCATTTAAGAATACCTGCGAGGTCTTCGTTCGAAGTCTCCTCAAGAAATTTATATTTTCTCTCTTCACAAGATGCTGAAAACTGTTTCCAAAATAATTTCTGCGTTTTCAGCGTGTTCAGAGGCGTTAAAGATCCAATTGCTTCGTTTATTTTTAAACATGGAGCCATTCAGGAGCGATTCATCGCGATCATGAGACGTTTTTGGACTTTTTGAGAAACTTAAAAAGGTGGTTACTATCGCAACACACGTGACTATGATTAAACCACGTCGTCAAGCGTATAATCGGTTATCTATACTCCGTAACTATAATCAATTCGTAATTTCTGTTGGCTAATTTTAACATGAATTATATAATCACCTAAATTATAATGTCAATGGTTTTAATCCTGAAATATTCAATGCGGTTTGCTATCGAATTTTTTGCAGTGTATCTGAAAGTTACCCTATAAGTTTGATATAACTGGAGAATATAATCGTGAAACTATACAAAGTGTGAAAAGCAATCAAGAATATATGTATTGTAGTAGTTTTATATTTTCAATTCAATACTTACATTGTCATGGTATAGTGAAAAATATAAATACTGATAAAATTGTCACCATTGGATAAAAAAAACATTTGAACGGAGAATATACCTACTTGATTTGTTTAAATGTTTCAATAGAAAGGAGATCATCAACAAAACCACCTCCCCGGTTTTCGGTATTGAAAATCCTGGGACATGCCATAGGATTGGATTGTATGATGAAAAAGCATAAAGTAAAGAATTTTCATACAGAATACAGTTCAAAAATTATTTGGATTCCAGCACCATTACCAGAGTGGTAAACCACAAATATCTTTCAAGCGGAGATTCACGCCAAGTCAATATCATAATTATTTAAAATGCTTACTTAGTTGACGATAAATTCATTTAACGTTATAATTTCAACTAATAATCGTTTATAGTTATTTAATAAACTAGTTTGATAATGAAGGCGATTAATAAACGAAACTGTTTAAAGCACGAACGAGCGATAGCGAGTGAGTGCCTTTAATAGTTTGACTGAACTATAACTATTTTTGAGAGAGGGTTTGCAGGTGTTCTCTTTAGTCAGTGGTCTGATATCAAGAAAGTGTGTGTGTTTTTATGTGGAAATTGTAAGTAAGTATACATATATTTATTAGCAATTATCTATTTGGACAGAACTCGGTATGATACACACGACACGGTTAAGAAAGGATGGACTGATGGGTCAAAATACAAATACAATATAGAATTATGTTTGGTAAGTAGACGAAAATAATATAAATACCTTTCAGAGTTTAGCTCCGCAACATATCTTAAAGGGGATATACGATTAGATAGCTGGCACTATATATTTTACGTCAACTATACTAAGAAATATGATAGTTTGAAAAACAAAGACTGTGTATTGTGGTCCTCTGCATCTAGTTTATATTCTCAAGCCCGACTTTTTTCATGTTGCCAATCAGCTTCGAGAATGAACCTTTCTTGCCAGTGGCTTCGTATCGTGTATTACAATAAACTTCACATTCGCCAGGCAATTTCTCTGGCATAGTATGTATTCTGCAGTTTGCTCCTCCAGGTGACAGAATCTGAACATGAAGATTTGCGTGCCTATAGCTTTTCCTATATCTGCTTATTGGGACTGCCGTAAATTTGGGAGAATATCCAATAATAAACTGTTTCACCTCTCCCTACCTTGGTAAGATTACCCACCATTCTTTTTTCCCACCTTTCAAGTTCTTCAACGCGGTGGTCACTTCCGCTTGGAAAGTTGTGACGTCCTTAAATAGGTTTATTCGAATATCTATCCTTTGTTTTAGTCCTACACCTACACCTACCCCTGCCCTGGAATCGTCCGTACACAAGATTGTCTCAGCATGGATGGATTAACTTTTTTCCCAGACTTCCCTACCTAGTACAGTTATTCTGGGATTTTTTATTAAAGCTATATCTTGAGGCCGCTGCTTCAGTAGGTTACCCCATTAAGGTTTCAGCTTCTGAAAAGCTTACGATGTATGTATGTTTGTATAATGGGGTGACATTCACTGGGACCTTAAATATCTATTGTGCACCCTTACTTCTACTAGCTTTCTGAGGAGAGTCTCAGAGACTATTAGCTCCTTTAGTCCTATTTCCCTGAGGAATTTAAAGATATCTGCAGGCTTCAACTTAGGTAGATGTCCCTCTTCTATTCAATAATTGCTGTGCAATTCGCAAGTATGTGGATGGTTTCTTCATCCATGCCACATAATCTACATTCTTCGTTCTCCACTATTTTGAGCTTTTTCAGGTGCCCATTCAGGCGACAATGTCCCGTTAGGATCCCTGTTAAAACTCTTAATGTAGTTTTACTTTTACTTTTACATTCATTTCCCCTCAACGGGTTCTAGTCACCCATGAGAATCTTTGATTGTCTAAGCCCTACTAGATCTTTCCAATCAATGGTCAGATCTCTTTTCTTCGGCTTTGCCTATTTCTTCCAATATTGCATTGGGGCTGATACCGCAAAAGGGTTCCGTGCCCAAAAGGGTCTTTCAGTCTCCCTCTTTCCTAGTCCATCTGCTATTTCATTACCTTCTATTCCAGTGTGTCCTGGAATCCACACAAGAGCTCAGTGCTTTAATGGCTGCTTGACTATCCGACATTATGATATTATTCTGCCTTCTATATCCTTTGTCAATATTGAACTGGGCACACTTTCTTACGGCATGAATTTCCGCTTGAAAGATACTTGGGGTTTTTCCCAAGCTTTCAGAGTCTTTGGGACCTGGCCCGTACACTCCTATCCCAGTTCCTTCTATCGCTTTTGAGCCATCTGTGTACCATTGAATGGCATTATTTCCAAGTTGCTTTTGAGAAAAACTTTCGATAATTGGTACTCTGCATTTGGCTTATGTGCTGTTGACTGAAATAGTCGGCACATCTGGCTTCGCCTTTTATAAAAGATTACCGTTAAGTAGTTACATTTATAACATGTTACTTACAAAAATGCAAACCACAAACAACTTAACTATAATATAATCCCTTATATCTCATCGTAGATGAGCGTTTCTATGGAATTTTAAAAATGAAGTAATTTGCTCAAGCGCCATACGTTCCACGAAGATCAAATGTTCAAAATCCAAATTTTTAGAGACCTATTATATTTCAAAATGCAAACGAAACCAAAAGAGAAATAAATTCTAGATAATTGCGTTAGTGAAATTCATAGGCGGGTATTATATTAGCTTAATCACATAAACTTTATTTTTTTGATGGCGATAATAGTATATTATTAAACGAGCAATTTATGATAGCCATTATTCACGCAGGGTGACGCTTGCGTCCCGAGCCTTAGCGAGGGGCGCAAGTCATCCGAGTGAATAATGGCCATAAATTGCGAGTAGAATACTATACTTTGTCCATGACCCTTGATTTCTTTATTAAATTCAAGTAAATAATGCGAGTATAGAACGGAGAGCAATAATTTGGTATTTGGTATTATTGACAATTCTAACGTCAAAATTAATAAATTTCTGGAGTACGTCAAATAATGTGACATATAGAGATGGGTTAGTGTTGAAAATCGAAAATCCATGCCAGTAGTTTTTGGCTGCACTAAACCTGTTTGTGAAGATATTCTATTACTATTACGTTAAAATATTGATTGCTATTGATTCTTATTTGCTGGTCATTTATATTCGACATTTATATTATTAGGTTTTCGCAATTTGGTGGAGTAGTGAAACAATAACATCTACTAGGTTAGGTTGGGTTTGTGGTGAGTTAGTCTATTAAGCCCCCCACTGCAACTCGCAAGTCCTTATCAAAACCGATTAGTTTATTCGGTGAATTATTATTCAGGCAGAATATCTCCGAGACAATATTAAAAATGATTATCCCGAAATCTTCACTTTTTACTTTATCTATAAATATTTCAATATTTTATGTGAATAAAAAGTACAGTAGACTTTGTTTAACCATCCTTTGCCGTTACGTCATAATCGGTAACGTAGTCTGCTGTTTTACGTTTGTCTTATATTAGTTGAATGTTATTTTACACTTAACCTCAAAATTATAATCAATGACATACTAGTATGTTAAGAATTAATCGTTCCAACGACCTGTCAAAATTTATTAAATATGGCGTCTGTGGGGCAAACAAAGTTATCTCGTTTGATAGTGTAGGATGTAAAGCTTTTTAAAGTGTGATTGTTTTGTGACTAAACTCTATTTATTTTTTATTTTATTGACTTTATAAGTGTTATTTTGAATTGAAAATACCACATAAGTGTCTTGTAGTTGATTGTGGAAGTCATTTCAACAGGGATGATGTGAGGTTTTTTCAGTGCCCACAATTTTAAACTTTAAATTTCTTACTGGAAAAAATGAATCCAGAGAACGAAGAGCACTGTGGCTAGCAGCAATTGAGCGAGACGATCTCACGAAGTCCAAACTAAAGAACCAAAAGGTCTGCAGCATGCATTTTATTACAGGTAAGCCTTCAAATAAGCTCCATTGTGTGGCCATTCAATTATAGGTGATATTTCATTATTTTTCATTCATTTCATTTCATTTGCTCCTTGCTGTCAAAACTAAATATGCAGCTATATCCATGTATGTGACTGGCGGAGCTGCTTGAATCGAAGAGTTTCTATCGTGCACATTTATTGTAAAAGGGTCAACGTTATTTATAAGCTTCAATTTTAGAAGATATCTGTTGAAGAAATAAAGATGAGAAATGTAAACAAATAGTAACTGAACATTTTTAAACATACCGTTCACCCACATCTCTGCATCTCGAAAAGTATTTGATAATAAAATAAAGTGTAACGAACACTGAATATTTTAAATAAACACAAAAACTTCCACAAACTTAATGTACACCTTCAACTTATTTGTCCCAGGACGCCAAATTGGGTCACGTGTTTTGGAGAGCCTAATTGTTTTCAATGATGCATGACAACTGAACTGTCAAAAGTAACAAATAAAATTTACGTCGACATTAGTTAAGAAATATGTTAATGACGTCATAATTCCGTCTCATCCATTTCATGAATGAGAGATCAAGCTGGACAATGTATGACGTAACGGCAAAGGATGGTTAAGCAAAGTCTAGCAGTACAGGTCAGACAATCAGATTAAAATATTTATAGATTTATCGGGAAAAATACTTTCAACTTGAAAAATTAAAATTCGGAAATATATCTTCCGAAGCACAAATAAATGAAATAATAATTAAATAAATTAGTCTTAAATATTATTTCACCAGCCAAACATCTCAGTTGTAAAATAATCATACTATCAGGCATTATGTTTTGGCTTTTCGAAGAAACGAGTACGATACTGTACTATTGTTATCGGATTAACGACTACCTGCTCTAAGTTCAGGTCTTAAATCAATCTTGTTGGCATAAGTCAAAACGAAATATCTTGGAACGAAGTATACTAAAATAATGATAGATGAGAACACGAATGGCTAAATAACCTACAACCGCTTTCCAAGGTATGCAGAATACATAGCTTCCTTTTTCTCTACGTCAAACGTTTTTCTTCTCTCTTCTGTAACAAAATGTGTCTAAACGTAATACCTACTGTGAGCTCTGGTCCTAAATCAATCATGTTGGCATAAGTCAAAACGAAATATCTTGGAACGAAGTATACTTAGGTATATTATGAGATGAGAACACGAATTAAACAAATTTCTAGTTTAATAACCTACAACCGCTTTCTTAGGTCAGCAGGATATGTAGCTCCCTTTTTCTCTACATCAAACGTTTCTTTTCTCTTCTGTAACAAAATTTGTCTTAACTGATACTTCTTTAAAATTTCTCGCTGAATTCTAGTCCACTTATAGATTTTCGAATAGTCAGAAATTTCATTTAAAAAAATAATATTACTAGTAAATGGTTAGAAGTATTTTTTAATTAAAACCCCCTGAGAATAGAAATTCGATACGGCCTTGTTTATTGCGTCGATAAAACTAAAATAAGGCTAAAACAGAAAACCAAGTCTTTAAAATTAGACTAGAATATAGAAGAATAAATACTTGGAAGTACCTCCTAGTTCCGGTCGACAATTAGGGGTTTTATTTTTCGGTTTTTTCATACAAAACTGCCGCTAAATAATAGTCATTTGCTTTGAGAGTGTGCTATTAACTGAATAAGTCTTCTACCTTGTTCATAGATATCTAGTTTCCGAGAGAGGTATGGATTAAGAAAAACTGTCGGTTAACGACAGATGCTGCGTTAATTTTTGGCTCATGGTCAACAACTGTTGGTGGTCAAATTTGAAAATTGCATGATTATGCACGGATGGTAGAGTCGTCACGTATTTCATTAAAGAATGCAGAATTCTCAAATATTTAATTTCATTAAAAACACTTTTTTCTTTTGTGTTTAGTGTTTAACACATTTTTTGGTAAAATAGTTTAAAGTTTTCTAGCATTCACCATGAAGGAAGACCATTTTTAAATTCCATTCAAGCTTAGTATACATTATTGGGATTATTAAAAAAGGAACAACAGAAAATGTCCACCTTTAGTAGTCAGTTTAAGACTACTTGTAACAAGATAAATAGTATAGTTGACGTAAAAGATATAGTGCCAGCTATCTAATCGTATATCCCCTTCAAGTTATGTTGCGGAGCTAAACTCTGAAAGGTATTTATATTATTTTCCTCTACTTACCAAACATAATTCTATATTGTATTTGTATTGTGACCCATCAGTCCATCCTTTCTTAACCGTATCGTGTGTATGATACCGAGTTTCGTCCTAATGGATAATTGCTAATAAATATATGGATACTTACTTACAATTTCCACACAAAAACACACACACTTTCTTGATGTCAGACCACCGACTAAAGAGAACACTTGCAACCATCCTTCAAAAATAGTTATAGTTCAGTCAAACTATTAAAGGCACTCACTCGCTATCGCTTGTTCGTGCTTCAAACAGTTTCGTTTATTAATCGCCTTCAATAACAAACTAGTTTATTGAATAATTATTAACGATTATTAGTTGAAATTATAACGTTAAATGAATTTATCGTCAACTAAGTAAGCATTTTAAATAATTATAATATTGACTGGACTATGACGGTATACTCTTAGTCTTAGAGTCAAAGAAAAAGCCGGCAACTTTAAGTTCGCACTATACCTTTTACGTCAACTATACAGTAGTCACTAATTACATATATCTACTAAAATGAGCCTAAAGGTCGAATTCCTAATCGACGACTGCAGTCATCACGCTGTAGTCGACAGGCGACAGGTACATTCCCAAAGAGCGGCTAGAGCAGTCAAGTCATGGCACCGCCCAACCTATTTGCTATTACAAGAAGATGAGGAAGAAGAGATATTGTTGGACAAGTTCAAAAAGAACGAAATGTCACATCAATTGTATCTTTCGAGATGTGAAGAGGGGTTTCAAAAAAATTTTAATTAATAGGCATCTGCTACAGGAGCTGTATTTTTGAGCCCACTCGAACTTGTTCGCATGCGGTTTACTCCGAGTGACAAAGTTCGATTAATAATCTGTGATCGTATTTTCGAGATGGCGTCTAAGTAGAATTCGTATGCGACGTGAAAGTTTGAGTGGTGCTACTTGACAACGTTGTAAATTCTTTAACACCAACTATGAAGTTTTAAAAACCTTGACATAATTTGTAAAATCGAACTATTTTAAGGAAAAAGCAGATTATTTGGAAAAAGCATTAAAAGTCAAACAACAGAAATGACAATATGAAGCATCAGTTGCTAACAGTTTGAAAATTCTTTCAGATAAATGTAGCAATATTATTATGTGATACATAAAAATGTGTATGAATATGAAGTTGTGTTTGTTTTTTATTATAAAAGAATTTTTGGTATTGATATTAAAGTGTTTATTTTTTAGATATTAAAAATTGTGATTTTGAAGTACAACTTTTAAATTGTATGTAAATACATGTTATATTTATAATGTATGCTTGGTTCCTATTTAGAATGCTATTTTATTTTTTATTAGTTCATTTATAGATTTTTTGATGAAATAAAACGTTTTCAATAAAAATAATTTATTTAAATTCTGTCCTATATAACATTAAAAACATCATTATTTTACAGGTATTTTAATCATTTACAAACTTTATAGTAAGATTATAAAAAGAAATTCAAGCAAAATAATTGGTAACAATTATTTGCCTCATTTGCCTGGCTCTTACTAAATCATTTTGTACATTGTTTTGGATGTTAATGTCAGGTTCTAAATCTTCATACATACCAAAATCAACATCTTCAATATTTTTCTCATCATTTAACGGTACAAGAGGAACATTATTGTCCAAACATAAATTTGCGCACACTCACAATACAAGTTCGTTCACGGTTATCAAGTTCGAGTAGTCCCTACCCACTCAATTAGCTTCGAAGGAAAAAATCCGCACACGAACCGAGTTCGATTGCTCGAAAATACGTTTTATGCAATTTCGTTCGAAGTTATGTCAAAAGTTCGGACACGGACAACTTCGAATGACTCGATAATAAGCCCCCTGGACTATTCAATGTTCAGAAATTTTTTACGTTTAAATAGAGTCCAGTTTGATTTCATAATATTATCGTGCATCGAAAGTGAATTGAAGAAAAAATCATGTAACAAAGTCAAACAGCCTATCAGCCCTGCAGAAAAACTGGGATTGACGCTAAGGTAAGATTGAAATGAAACAATTTCATTTTCCCACCAATTTCTCTCCAGACATTTTCTCGGATATTAGCATCTTTGTACAGTGGGTGTTCACACACTAGTTCAATAAGTTGAACGTCATCCATTATTAAGAAGGGAAATAATCATATAATATACAGAGCTCCAGTTGTCACGGCTGTTACGACTGAACTGCTCAGTTAGTGTTGCCGCATGCCTATTTCTTTTCGAGCCAGATTATGTGGCTGAAACGAGGCAAATTCATACTAGAATTAGCTTTTTAAAAAATGTTATTTACTAGTGAATATTTCTTTGAAATATATATTTTCAAGTATTAGTCACATATTCGAAATACATATTAACATTAACATCATTCGTTTGTGATTTCTCTTGTTCGGCGGTGGTGCGTTCACGAATTACACTCGCCCGCCCCGTCTAATTCAAATAATTCAATCCGAGTAATCCAACACTCAACACCGTTCAGTTCAATTCACGAAAGTTCAGAAATACTCAACTTTAACAAAAATTTAGCAGAATTTAAAACCAGCCAATTTTAATGAACAGGAGTCAACAAGGAACTTTTAATTTAAACGAGCCACCTGTGGCAACACTGTGCTTAGTGCTCATGCTAGCAGTCTAGTCTTACGACTCGAGCCGCCTCACTAGAGCCGCTTTCGAGGCGCGACGCTAGTCGCGTCATAGGAATGGATTTCATTTACTTACAAGCAGAGCAGTATGAGTCAGAATCGCACGGCTAGAGCCGGTCTAGTCGTCACTTAAGGTACGTTTTCCTCCACATTCGCCAGTCGCTAGTAGCCGCGAAAAAGTAGCGACGACTTATTCGCCAAGACAACTATTCATGTATTTAAACGGGAGCGTTTTCCTACGCGTTACTGAGTAGCTGCTACCCAAATTAAGTCGCTATTAGCTCAGTCGCCGGTCGCCAGACCTCTCTGGGAGCAGACAAGCGACTGATTCGTGACGATTTTTCAGGTAGGATAGTGTTTTAAAGGTTATGTTGTATTATTTTTAAACCTTGGCAATACCTTTTCCCGCCTTCTTTCAGACTCTAGTGCTAATTGAAGAAGCACATTTTCATTTTGAGCCTGATAATTTAGAAACATTAAAATCACTCTTTGTTTAGAAATATTCATTTTATTATTATAGGTGTAGCAGAACATTATAATAATACAATAATTATTAATATAAAAGCGACAGCTATAAAATGAAATTTGTTGACGAATATTTAACAGGATCCGATCGGAGGAAAACATCTCTTTGCAAAATTCGTCGACGAATATAATCGTTGCTACTTTGGTCGCAGTTGTTAGCGACCTGCGAATGTGGAGGAAAACGTACCTTTAGGAATTCGACCTTCGTCAGACGAATAAATTATGACAGGCAGTGGAGTCGGTTCAAATCATTAATTAATTATTATAATAATGTACGATATAAGATTTCTTTTGCTAACGTACTGAGATTCATCTGCTAAAGATGAACCTTACGTTATTTACAATTTTATTATTGTCGAGAAAATATTGGAAAATGATGTAATTGCATTGTGATTAAACTTTATAACACGACCACTGCTTGCACGCTACAGAGTGTTTTACACTGGTTGTGCGTTAGCTCTAATATGCTTATTCAATAGCCCCCGATATGTAACAATAGATATATCTGATCTCTGAAATAAAACTGGCCGAAGAAAACCAAGAACATTTTTTTGTGAGTGTTCCTTCATAAAATTAAGTAGTATTCTCCTCTTAATTGGATACATTTATTACAGCGAACCTGCAACGTCTCTAGACCTTTCAAAAAAAATGTTTCTTCTTGCTCTGCAAACCAGACCTCCACAGCTTTTATTACCTCCTCGTTGGAAGAAAATTTACGACCTTTTAAATTTTTTTCTGTTGAGGAAAGAGATGATAGTCGGACGGAGCCAAATCTGGTGAATAAGGGGGGTGTTCTAGTAATTCAAACCCTAAATCACGAATTTTTTGCATGGCAACATGAGATTTGTATGCAGGGGCGTTGTCCTGCAAAAACAAAACACCTTTGGATAGCTTTCCGCGTCTTTTCTCTTTAATTTTTTCCCGTAGAGTGGTCAGTAATGTCGAATAGTGATCTCCAGTTATTGTTCTACCCTTATCCAAAAAATCAATCATGATTACTCCATGGCAATCCCAAAAAACTGAAGCAAGAACTTTCCCAGCAGATTTTTGGACACGAAACTTCTTAGGTCTTGGAGAACCAGAGTGTCGCCATTCCATCGATTGTTGCTTTGTTTCTGGATCGTATAAATCTACCCAAGTCTCATCCATAGTAACAATTCGGTTTAAGAAGTCTACATCGTTTTCAAATCGAGCACAGATCGAACGCGATGCTTCTACCCTTGCACGCTTTTGGTCAACATTCAAACTTTTGGGGATCCATTTTGCAGCAATTTTTGTCATTTCCAAATTGACATGAACTAGATGATGAACGCTCAGATATCCGTTTTAGCCCAATTCGACGGTCTGATAAAATCATGTCATGAACTGCATTGATATTTTCGGGGACTGACACAGAAACTGGTCATCGGTCATCATCTTCAATGGAAAATCTTTTTTCTTTTAATTTATTGCGTTGGTTTACTTTTTTGACCTGAAACTTCACACTGATACTTCTAATGAGTTATTGTTCATTGCTATGGTAACGCAATATTTTGTTTATGCATGGAACTGGTCTAGGCTAACTAAATATCAATACATCCTCGTATTAAGCAATGAGTATTCGTTACTCACCTGTGGCTTGTAGCGTAATTTTAATACTCGTGTTATAATAGCCATTAAATGCGAATAAACTGCAGCAAAGAGCTGCCAAATCTAATTCAAGATATTTCAGAATTGTAGTCATAGCCATATTGAATAATGACCGAATATTGGGATAATTCATTCCTATTTTATGCCAATTTGTATGTTAATGAAAAACCTGTATCTCAATGGAATTAATGATAAAATTAAAGTATGGGGGAATTTATCATAAATAATTATTTTTGACCTAATAATAGGTAGGTAATAATACTTCCAAGTGTTTTGAAAATTAGGTAAGGAGCTGTAGGTTTTCTTCACCAAATATCTATGCATCATAAAATAAAAATACATACAATAATATTAACAAAAAAGGGTATAAAACTGACTTCTATAGTAGAATACTTCTAGTTTTTAACTTACCTATCGTTTTATTATATTATTCTTTCAAACCATAATCATTATTAATGTTAAAACTTTCAATAAATAATTGAAGAAAAACGAAAACATTGACATTTCAACCGGTGACCACTGTGATATTTCAATGTCATGATTTATTTTTGGCAGTACTTACTTATGAATCAAATATTCTTAGTTTGTAAATATTGAAAAAAGGATCCAAGTTGTACGGTCGACGGATATGTTTTGTAAGTAACAGGAGTATTAAAACGGCGAATAACAATCTCAACAATCAACGCGCTCGCTCTGCTCGCGCGTTAAAATATCTCGATTGTTAATAGCACTTATCAATACTCTTCGTTAAACAACTATTCTCCTCCCCACAGTATTTATTCTTGGATTTTTATTAATTCAATTCGATACTTTTCGCATGAAATTATGGGCAGCTTTGGACAGTTTCTATGGCGTCATAAGCATTGTTATTTTATCAATAATTTCAAGCTGATAGTTTATTATCAAAAATTAAGAGATATTGAAATTATTGATTTGTAGAACAGTCAAATGGATATAGAAGAATCAGCAAATATCGCTTGTCTGTCGCTGCTGTCAGAAACATGGCGTAATTTCACGAAAAATCTGCTGTATTTAAGTCTCCATCAAGCGTATGGTTTTAATATTCCATGCTGAAGTCCACTCTTTTGATAGAGGAAAACATATATATTTCCAGGTATCCTAAACTTCGAGCATTTTTTAAAAGAAGAAATGAAGGATATAAACCCAAAAATTCTAATGTGCTTGACAGGAAAGATGTGAATAAATTCATGTTTGAAGCCAAGTTAATTAACGTTGTAGGTTGTAATGATAATGGGTATTGCTGGAGCGTGCCATCCTAGTGAACACTGTTCAATGAAAATGGACAATGTTGAATTAAGGCATGAAGTCATAATTGATAGTATTCCTGATTTCACAAATAGAATGGCACGTAAATTTACAATGACTAAAAGTTACGATGAAAAGGTTAGTTATTTTAAAATAGTTCGAAATTACATTGAAAATGGCCCACAGAAGCTGCAATTTGTAGAACAATAAGTTGTACAGCTTTGGTTGATCCAACCGTTTGACCGATAATTGCAACGTGTGTGGCGTTGTCGTTCAACCAATCGTACGACGTGCTCGAGTCGTACGACAGTTCAGCATGTTTAAAATTCTACGATCTGTCTGTATGATTGTACGATCGGTAGTACAACAAATTGCATCGTCTGTGGGCCGTTTAAGATCCCACAAGACGAATTTTAATCCTCGCTTCTTCATGCGATATCAAAATGGAAAGTGCTTAAACCAGCCTGTCGGGAAAAACTCGATTTCTTCAGTTCCAAGTAAAATTTGTAAATTTCTGAACTTTGAGAACTTTAAGGAGTACCTATGTATGTATGCATTTTGGGGTACAATTCACTGAGACCTAAAAGATTTTTTTAAAGGAATACTGGTGACTCTCTTAGAAAAACGTCGGCCACTTTATTAGCAAGTACTGGAGTTGATGTCTTAGTTCTCAAGCGACATAGCGGATAGAAATCTGCAACTATTGCTGAAAGCGGAGAGCGTCAACAATAAAAAGAAAGTTGCAAATAAAAGTTTATACAATATAACGAAGCCAGAAGTCTCCTGCAGTACTTCAAGAGTAACAGAGAACTTTGTTAGAGATGGAGAAATTGTGGAGTCAGAACATTTCATACAAATTACACGTTTTATATGGCTTAAATTATCAACACCCAAGGGTGGTAAGTTAACTCACAACCCGCCTTCAAGAGCAATCGATACTTTTTTGGTAATTGTTACGTGCGTACGTCCTTCAAAACAGTGTCAAAATGCGTTGTTTACAATATAGGGAGGACAAAAATGCTATTTGTTCCATATAATACTGGATCGATTTTTTTGATAAAAAATAAAAAATTAAAAACTCTAGAGTCATCTGCCATAAGGAATAAAGTAGAGGTAAATACAAAAAAAAAATGAATGATCTTTAGTAAAGGTGGTTACAACAACAATTATAAACTTAATTTTAAATACAATAATGAACCATTGGAAATAGTAAAAAATTTCACATATTTAGGGGTCACGTTCTCATCATCATCATTGTTCCTAAATATGGCAAAGAAAACAGTAACTAAGTCACTTCAAAGTACCGGTGCCGTTATGGGCATAATGTGTCGCTCTAAGTTACACTCTTGGAACGCAAGACTAGAAATGATAACACATTAACCAAAAAGTGCTTTGTACAAATTAAACACATCAATCATCATGATGCCAGATATAATTTCCTGGGTCAAGTAAAGCAATATTTTGGCCAGAATTTTTGCAAAACAATTCTAAAAGTCAACTCAACAATATATTTGAATTATTAAAAAAAAAATTAGTAAGTGATGACGAGCAGACGAGCAGCATCTTTTCCTTTATTATATAAACATCTGTTTTCCTCTGAAAACAGAACTTACTTGCATAGATCACGACCAACATTTATTACTAGATTAATATGTCAAATTAGGCTATGTAGTTTAAATGATTTAAAAATTTATTACAGGGGCATAAAATACCACATAGATATTATGACTGCAACGTGTAGTCTCTGTAATATGGGTGAAAATGAAACTTTGATTCACTTATTAGTAGAATGTCCTCTATACAATGGACTCAGAGAAAATCATATGCTTCTGAATTTAAAAACATTCAATGAATTGGTTGCTATTCTGGACACAAATGATTTTACCATACAGACAAACCTCGTTAACTACTACTAAATATATTAAAACTGAAGCCTTTGCGTTAAGCCGGTCCCAGACACTACGTGTATTTGGTGAATAGGCCAATATTTATCATGTGCACGAATGTTTGCTTGATCTCCCACACGGTGCCGTAGTATAGCAAAGGAACACGTAGTTTACTTCGCCGAACTACGGCGTCCTTTACTTCGTGCTAGTTTCCGACCAGCGCCGGGAAAATGACGAAGGACGAATATTTGCCAAAGTTAACTTCCCACACGCTACGCGAATACGTCCGAATACCAAATGTTTGCCAAATACACGTAGTGTCTGGGACCGGCTTTAAAATGAATAGGTTTTACATATTATGTTTCTCATTTTATCATAAAACAGCTTGTACTTATTATATTTTAATTTTAATCTTTTTCATGTCTTTCAAACATGTTTGTACTGAATCCGAACCTCTTGTAATAAGAATTGTAATATTCTTTAAATACAATAAATAAAATAATAATAATAATTGATAAAAAAATTAGTTTCAAATTTTATTCCATATTTATTTGCACTATGTTATTTTATTTTCAATGTCATAACATTACTTTTTGCTAACATTATTTTTTCATGGTTTTAATAAATAACAAAGCATTTGACAAGGTTACTATTATTACACCACAATATATTTACAAAGCCTTTGCCAAAACATAAATAAACACCCTTTAATTTATAACCTTTCTGCTTATTTGTAAACATCCCATTATTTCCAAAACCAGCGACAAAAAATATACCCAAAAATCTCAAACACCATAAAAAGCACTTATTAAACCGTATAGATAATAATGTAAACCTCTACCCTTTATTTACAAATAGTTTTTATAACCCCGTATAAAAATATCAGTGCGGGCGCGTGGCATTGCCAGGTAAAAAACTATCAGCGGCACAAAAAAACACCATAAGGGGTTACCCCATCTAATAAGACATGTTAAAAGGCGTTCTTTTTATTAAGTTATTAGAGGTTAACCGCTTATTTTATAGCGAAGCACGCGACCAGGTAGAAAGGGTTTTTTTGATAATTTAAAAGGGTTCCTGAATAAAAAAATATCTACTCTTGTGAAAGGCACAGTAGCTTTGTAATGAATATAAAGATAATGCCTAGGGCATCTTTCAGCTGCTATGAAAAATTGACGTTTGAAAAATTGCATAAATAATGGGTTAACTGTATTGTTAAAGATTGGAATTTATTAGTAGAAAAAATTTACAATTCCCAAAATACCGCGAACACTGAAATTTCAAAGTATTTAAGTCTATAATAATAAAAATAACGATTATTTGCAAAAAAAAGTTACAATATAACAACAACAAATAAAAAAATACAAAAAAACAACATAAACTCACAATAGTTCTAAAACTGTCATCGAGAAATGTATTGTAAAATATTAGAATCAACATTTAACTAACAAAACAAAATAAATACATTGAAAAGATAGAAACAAAGAAATAGCACAAATATTGTGTATACATTTAAACGCACAAAATGATTTGACAAGTAAACGATATCATTTCATTTCTATCCGGAATTCATCACGTGTGTTCAATTTCATTTTTCTACGATCACTATCGAAAGTCGTCTTTTGTGCCTTGAAAAGCAACTGCAAAGTTGTTGTTTTCCGCGAGTTGTCATAATTTGACATTATTGGCGCTCTTAAGCAGAAAGTAACTTTGAAGCACGCCTAATTTTCCGCGAGTTGTCATAATTTGAGATTATTGACGCTCTTAAACAGAAAGTAACTTTGGCGCACGCCTAATTTTATTTATAGATGAAAGAGAGCTAATAGTTAATTTTGGTGTGATCGTAGAAAAAATCTTATGTGTATTTAGAGCAGAAAGTCTTTTGGTGATACTACTTTCTGCTCTTGATACACAATAGCTTACTTTCTGCTTAAGAGCGCCAATAATGGCAAATTATGACAGCTCGCGGAAAACATCAACTTCGCAGGGCTCTGTAGCAGAATAGCGCTGGACAAAATAGCGCTGGACATAAATAGAGCTGGTCAAAATAGCTCTGGTCAAAATAGCTCTGGTCAAAAACAGCGCAGGACAAAAACAGCGCAGGACAAAATAGCGCTGGACAAAAACAGTGCAGGACAAAAACAGCGCTCCATAAAATAGCGCCGGTTGAAATATCCTTACAAAATCAACTATTACAGTAGGATGTGATTGAAAAATCAAGTTTCACCGCTAAGCATCAACCTTCCTTTAGGCAAGCCACACATCAAGGAAACTAGAAACGTGAAATGTGAAACGAGAAACATGAAACACGTTTCATAAAATAAGTATACATTGCCGTAAATGAGAATATGCACATCAGCGAAATGTATTTCATGTGACGTCATAGCGAAGCAAATCTTGTAGAAACGTGTTTACATGAAATAGGTTCTGTTCTATATTTTTGTTTCTTGTTGCTCGTTATTTCGCGTTGCAGGCAATATTTAATCAGTTTCTTCAACTCCCAAAGCCAGTCTAAAATTTGTATCCTTTTTAATTATGTGAGGCCCGACAAGGGAAACTAATCTACTAAATGTCTGTACAGACATTCTATAGAAAGACTTAAATTTGTCCGGATGCTCACTTAATTCTTTTGACACTATATAAGAACCATGTTTAAGATTTATGTGGTTATACGGATGTACCCAGTAACGTCGTTTCTTTAGTTTTGATTTCTTTTTGTGTTTTGATAATAATAATGTGGTTACAACCCCAACTACTGTGTCGTCATCGGTGTCCATTGCTAACTGGAACAAATTAATTTAATTTGGTTTGTGCATCGATGAAGCACAAACTTTCTGTTTCGTATTTCATATTTCATGTTTCATGTTTCTCGTTTCACATTTCACGTTTCTAGTTTCCTTGATGTGTGGCTTGCCTAACAACAAACAATAACAGAATATAAGGAACGGAAAACAAGTCAGAGCAACAATCAATATTTTTCATTATACTTCAACACATATCGCTTCCCGACCAACTGACACTGATCAAAGTGTAAACAACTACTTGTCAGTGTCATATCTATTTAAAATCTAAAAAAATGCAATTTCACGTTGCTTGTCATTTCTGTAATTATATCCTTCGTGGAATAATGTATCACCTCCTTTCGGAGACTTACCAAATTGCATTTTTTTAGACTTTAAATAAATATGACACTGACAAGTAGTTGTTTACACTTTGATCTGTGTCAGTTGGTCGGGAAGCGATATGTGTTGAAGTATGATGAAAAATATTGATTGTTGTTCTTACTTGTTTTCCGTTCCTTATATTCTGATATTGTTATAGACAGTTACCAACACTTTGATCACTGTCAGCTGGTCGGGAAGCGATGTTGAATTGACGAATTGAATTAGGAAAACTATTGTTATTACTGTAATTTATGAAAAATATGTTATTCCTAATTATGTTAATTCGGTACTATAGTCTATTTTTATGTATGAGAAAGTAGTAAAATAAAAAAGCATAATTATCTTTGGGCGGCGCTATTTTATGGAGCGCTGTTTTTATCCTGCGCTGTTTTTGTCCAGCGCTATTTTGACCAGTGCTATTTTGTCCAGCGCTATTTATGTCCAGCGCTATTTTGTCCAGCGCTTTTTATGACCAGCGCTATTCTGCTACAGAGTCCTTCGTAATTGCTTTTCAAGACACAAAAGACGACTTTCGATAGTGATCGTAGAAAAATAGCTATTAACAGATAGTGATATTTGCGCTATACGTGTTTCCATACAGGTGAAAATGTCAAAGAGAGAGAACTGTCACTCTCAGTCGCCTTTTATTAAAAAAGTGTCACCTTTCCACTTTAGCACGAGAAACATGCTAAAGGTGTCTTTTAAAGTATAAATTGATATAAAAAATACAGTTAAAGTGATGTTTTTTTTCCATTCTATGAATTAGTAAGTCCAAATTTCAATTTAGTAAATAAATAATTCATATAATTTCTCAGTGAATGACAGAACTGTCCAAATTAAAATTTTCAATCAAAACTATTTCCGGTATTTGAAGCCGGTGGTCCTTCGTTTTATGTTAAATACAAGTATAGTTATTTTGTTATTCTTTTATATACCTACTCGTTAACACGAGTTTTTTGTTAAGATATAATAAAATCGAAAGTTATAACATCGTCTTGATTGATGTCTACGACTCCAACAATCCGCTATTGAACCAGCTTGAGTAGTCCATTCGAAAGGGGGGAAAGTGATCAGTGGCTTGACCCGATGTTGAGGTTGATATGAATGTCTACCCACCAACAACGTGGAATATAGAATAAATGACCTTTCAGAAAGAAGTTAAATCGACTAAAATATATTGTAGTTGTTATTTCTAGTGGGAGAATATTAAAAACTCTAGGATTTTTTAAAGGAATTTGAATTCCATGCTCGGACTCGCACTCCATAAAAGTTGCAACGTTTTGAAGAATCTTCCGGCTTTGATTGAGGGTAATTTTCTATTTAGCACCAACAAGTTTTTTAAGGGGCATGGTTTTACACTCACAGATAAACTAGCTAAACGTCCTAAAGTATTCAAAAATCAAAAATATTCGACAGTAATGGATTACTTCAAACACAACCTCGAATGTTAATAATGAAATTGCTGTCGGCATGAAACATTATTTGTAACGCCAATGGCATGAAACTGTCGTTACGAGGCGACATAGATAAACAAGACCTGATTTCTGCGGAAGACAGTTGGCAAACTTCACGTGGTTTTTTCTTATCTGAAACGGAGTCTATTCACCTTTAACTTTATAATGATTTCAAAAATTCATTCAGGTTTTCCAAATGCTCCTAGTAAATGTAGAATTATTGCCAAAAAATAGTCAGTTATCTAAGCATCATTCAATAAATGGAAAGCTGATAATCGCGTAAATTCATATTCAAAATTGTATTGCTCCCATTATTTTAGATTTCGTTTCCGTGAATGGCCTTTTTAAAACCGAACCTCAATCCAAGCTAGTTCATCTTCAAAAGGAAATTAATAATCCGCGAGGGAGTAAATCTATCCACAGGTTACTCAAAGGCAACTCCCAGGTTCTGTAATCCGACTCATTCAGCATCCACACAGTAGCACATAATGTAATCCGCCAACTCATTCATTTCTAGAAAGAGACACTTGATGGTTTCAGCCAGAGCCCTATTTTGCCCAGATGATAGTTTAACCTGCTGTGTTTAGTAAGGATTCAAGGATTCCGGTTATTGACCTGATCCTTTGCCCACGTCCAACTGTGTTTTCATTTTACAAAGTCCTTTGAAGAAGGCCTTGGCTATTTGATCTGAGAACAATAAAAAATATTCTCTAACTCAAAAACAAAGTAATCACGTTAGTTTCACATTTCTATAAACTTGAAATGGAATTTGCAAAAACCAATAAAACTAGTTTTCTAAATTTGGACACAATTAATTAAAGTTTCTTTATTAGCTACAAGAATCGCAAAGTGACCTCTGATTGAATTAAAACAGTTCGGATTGCCGCGACGGCTGGAACTCGGCTAACATTGCGGAGAGATACACATACATACCAAAATTTTACAGATTACTATTACGGCCTATCCGCATCTCGAACAACATTAACGATGTGGCTCACCTACTGTAATACTGCGTAAAAAGTTTGATTACAACAACTCCATTATTTTGAACAGTTGTTCTTAAACAATAATTGCTTCACCTCGTTTGGCAAAATGGTTTTTTTGTTTAAACATCCATCAATCGTTGAACAATATAGGTAATATTTAACATAAAGGCACGGTCATCACTCTAAAATTGCATTTCTTAATCATAAGTCATTTTGTAAGTGCAAAAATTTGATTATATACTTCTTAAACAAACCCCAACTTACAGTGTTATGAAGGTATCTAAAACACAAAGCACTACAAACATTATTTTGGTCAAACCTATACACTCCCAACCTTTTTCCAATTAGTCACGGGTGTTCGTATCTTCAAGAGCAATATGCTATAATAACCAATATACTTTCTGCTATCTCACTATACAAAAAATAAATTTGGGAAAAAATATTCCATTAATTTCAACCCCTAAGACATGTTGGATATACAGTGCGATATAAATTTTCCAGTTTTTTTTAACTTCCTTCAACTTTTTATCCCTATCAAACTAAATGGGGTTTTTAACTCAATAATCCCCATGCCTTTTTAAGTAGATTGTAATGTTTACATTTATGTCCAATTAAGATGCCACTACAAAAAGTTAACTTAGCGGTTTGTTCTATCCCCTTTTTCTTATAATACACTGTCATATTGAGTTCGATTCAATGGATCACCTGTCTCTTAGAAGGGTAAAAATAACCCTTAACTGGCTTATTACGCCACCTGTCATCTTCTAAAACTACAAGGGTTATTGCTAAAGGGTAACGGTGTACGAATTTCACTTTTTACCTGAGTGATAGGCCTGTAATTGGTGACATTATCTTGACTGCTGTTTCGAGATAATGAAGAAGGGTAGGTATTCGGTTTTGTGCTAAAGTAGAAGACCGTTGTTATGCCATTCAACGTTCGAACTTATTTTGGTAATAGTTTAACTTTTCATTGTGTTAATCTTCTGGCCATTCGAGAGAACGAATCGTTTTATGTTGCCGCTAAAATAATTAATAGTTATTTAAAATTGAGACAAAACACCACATCATTCATTACACTATTGCCCGGTTGCAAGAACGCTTATTAAAGATGATGAATGATTAACGGCTAATCAATGAAATAATTACTCGTTAATTCTTCAAATCAACCATCATTTACACAATCAAAATGCAACGGATAGGTACCTGCAATGATGAACAATTAATCGACCATTATTTTTTTCGTGAAATCGGGTTCCCATTGATGGTTCCTAATTTTTTAATCAACCATCATATGATGAGAGATTTGATTAGCGTTCTTGCAACCGGGCATAAGAATATAAGAAAATGTTTAAAATAACATAATCTGGAACATAACCTAACCATCTAATAATATTCTTCCAGTTTCATTGAATACAATCATTTCGTTATTTATTATCATCTCAGTTTATTTTCTTTATTATTATTTATAATTACCAAAAAAACAACGTAACCCAACTCAATACTTTGACAGCGTCAATATTACAAAATAAATATTCTGTTATCTTTGGCAGCGCTGATCAAACAAAGCGGTAATACTGCATCTGAGCTTAATAGTTGAGAGTCAGTAAAATGGCAGCATCCCGTCTAAAGACCACCACTAAGTTAACAGCTCAAACGTAGAGCCCGTGTGAACGAACTCAAGTGTACCGTTCGTTTTCAACTTTTATGTTCAGTACATTGACGAAATATCATATCTATATATGCCGATACCAATATTGCGATCATGACATCATCAACAAAGCTTTACATAGAAATACTAAATTGAACAAGCGATTCAATGTAGCCGTTCCAGTTCTTTGCCAGTGGCTTTCCGTCGTCTAATGTAAAGAACCGCACATTTGCCAGACTGTCGCGCTGGAGTAGGATGTGAAGTACCCTTTCCAATTGATAGAATTTGTAGATGGCTTCGTCTGTTAATCTTATCAACTTTAAGTGCATATTGACTCAACAGTACTCAGCTAGCAGACTCACCACAGTATTGATAGAATTCCTGTTTTTACCCTTTAGATCCGCCGTCAACTTTGGTAAATATTTTATTATAAATATAAAGTATCGGTGGTCTTCTTTGTTCTGATTCATTAGTCCTCCATTCCATGAATTTGTGGACTATACTAACTTTTCTTTAGCTTTCTTTGTTGGCGTTGATGCTCTGCAGAAGGGCTCTGGACCAACTAAAGACATTGGAGAGCCTAGTCTGGCTATCGCTCCTAGTACTCTTGTGTCTATTTCTCCAGATTATATCTTTTAGGTATCCTCATATTAATGATACCTTTGTTGTTTGAGTTCTTACTTCTTTTGAGTTTCCATTGCTTATTATCTTTGCCGCTAGATATTTGAATGTCATCACTTGTGCCAAAGTTCGGTTCATTCATTCATGCATTCATTCGATTGGGTTGTGCTCAACAGCTCAGGCACTTGAACTTAATCTTTGTACTATTTCCCATGTTATCTACTTCCATTCCAGAAGCTTTGTGTCTTCTATGTAGGCCACTAGTTTGACTGGAGGGATTTTCACTAGTTGTAGTGGTTGTATTATTTTCTCTCCAAAGTGCTTCCGTCTGAGTCCATGTAAGAAGGGGTTGTTTTTAAATTGCAGTTAATAAATTCACTCTAGGGGACATTTCTGTCCTCCTCCATCAGATTATTGATCCATAGGTGATCGTTGGCCTTATCACAGTTGTGTAAAGCCAGTGAACCACCTCAGGTCGTATTCCCCAGGTTTTGCCCATAACGCTTCTACATTGCCAGAAAAGCCTAGTAGCCCTAGTAGTAATTTTTCCCAGGTGTGTCTTCGGTTACATATTGAGAGTTTGCGTCTTCTGAGCTCTCTACAAATTATTAATAAGTTTGATTCTTTGCGCATATGTCCATTTTTAATATAAAAAATGTTTATATATGGTATTATACCAAGATACATAATAATAATAATAATAAATGCTTTTATTGGCCAAACATACAGTGCATACAAATAAAGAAATACAAAAAAAGGTTCATAATGTTACACCTCAGTTTGCCAAATGGCAGGGTTCAAATTTCTTAAATAAATCAAGAATGTCCTCTTCCACTCAACCAGTTACCAATAGTTATACCCATACACTATACCTGCGAATACAAATCAAAAATATAGACAAACTACAAAAAAGTCTAAAATATTATAAAAAAAAAAAAAAAATAGTGAGAAATCCATTACCAAGAAGAGATTTACAAATCCATTATTATTTAATATTAACATTTTGTGTAGAAACCAGAAATTACAAGTTATATGACAAAGAAAACAATAATACTAGTTCAAACGAAACCAAACCAAAAGTCTCCATGCAACTCCACCCCAACAAAAAATATTCAAAAATCCGAAACTGATAATTATTTCGATATTAAAAATAACGAAACAACCACCAACCCTGAGCTCCCAAACACCCTTTATCAAAGTGGAACATTTACTGACAGCCAGGCTCTGCTTAAAGCTATCAGAAACCCAACAACTAAGTCTAGACTGGTAAAAAACTGTACAAAGTGTCTCTAATATGGGTGCCGGCAAATGCAGGTAATGAAATGGCTAACCAGTCAGCTAAAGAAGGCTCTAAACGAAACTTCATAGGTCCGGAACCGTTTTGTGGAATCACAAAAGATTGCATAAGAGGGGAAATCGGGAACTAGCTAGATAGGGAACACCAACTCAAATGGAGGTCAACACAAGGGCACCTCCATACAAAGAGTTTACTGAACAAAGTAGACAAGGAACTCTCAACCAGGCTATTGAAACTGAGTAAGAGACATTTGAAGACAATTACCGACCTGGTGACTGGACACTGAACCCTGAGGAAACATCTTCACAAAATGGGCAAAGTTAGTGAACCTATGTGCAGGAAATGTGATCTTCATGATGAAATACCTACTCACATACTCTGCTTCTGCGAGAACTCACATGGACTCAGATGGAAGCACTTTGGAGAGGAAACAATACAACCATTACAACTACTGAAAATCCATCCAGTCAAACTAGTGGCCTACATAGAAGACACAAAGCTTCTGGAATGGAAGTAGATAACATGGGAAATGGTAAAAAGATTCAGTTTAAGTGCCTGGGCTGATGAGCACAATCCAATCGAATGAATGAATTACTTAATGAAAGTGGAACCACTCAGAAACGCTCAGCCTCACTTAAAATAATATTATTAGTAGCTTCCACAGAGTAGGGGTCCAAACCGTAAATTTAGAGAAAATAAAATGAATATAGATACTATAGGTATACATCTTCCATTACACTCTTAAGCTACCATTAAGCAAGCTACTTTTAATTTCACGTTTAAATCTGTTCAATGTGAGTACTTTTAAATAATCGGGTATCCAGTTCCAATACATTAAATGAAAAGCAGCCCTTAAATAAGGCATTGCCATACATGAAATTATCAATGTCAACTTCAACCATTTTTATATCAGTTTCATTATCATTTAAATTGTATATAACCTTATATTTATTTCTTTTTTAATTGTTAGCTAGAAATGTATCTTCCAGATAATAAGTTCTCATCAAAAATCCATTTCGTTTGCCAAGATTCCATATATACCGTTACAACTTCTTATCCTTTCACCCCCGCCTCCTAAATGAAAGTTTTCTCCGAAACTCACAATTTATGCAGTTTTCAGTTTTAATAACCGTCTGGGCTAGTAAAAACCTCCCTTAACTCAACTGCAAGGGGTAGTTGCCAAGGACGTGCAGAAATATTTTATTCATAGAATGCTTTTACGAACATTAATAATAAATTAATATTGTTCAGTATTATGTACGTTTTAAAGGCATTTTTTAACAAAAAAGGTATTCCAAGAGTAGACACCGTTTCACATAAGAAGAAGTCACGTGAAGTTTGACAACTGTCTTGCGCTGAAATCAAAATTGGTCTTGTTTGTCTATGTCGCCTCGTAACGACCGTTTGATGCCATTGGCGTTACAAACGATGCCGACAGCTATTTTATTATTGACATTTGAGGTTGTGTTTGAAGCAATCATTTACTGTCGAATATTTTTAATTTCTGAATATTTTAAGACGTTTAACTAGTTCATCTGTGAGTGTTGTGAGTTTTATTTGATCTAAAACCATGCGGCCTAAAAAAACTTGTTGGTGTTATAGGAAAAATTATCCACGGTGGGCATTATAAACATGCCTCAAAGTTATTTTTGAATTCAACAGTCAAATTAACTTTAGGTTTTAAAATGTCAGTTTTATGAAAGTTTCAGTTTTAAAATAAAAAGAAGAATGGCCTAGAGTTTTGGCATTTTGATTTTTATATTTTTTATGGTCTAGTTTTGCTTTATGTGTTATTGGTGTATTCGTTCCCGGTGTCGAATTTTATTTTATTCGTTTGCTAACATTGCAAAATTCAAAGACAACAAAGTAAAAACAATCAAAACATTCACAATATTTTTAATTAAGTTTATAAATGCCAAATTGTTGACAGAATCGATAGAACAAAGCAACTATCAAATCACATCACGAAAACCTGGTTTTTCCACAAAGTTAACTTTAATCGATATCTCATCCACCCGACAAAGTTAACTCCGCCATTTTGAAGTTAACTATAACATGTGACGTCATTCTACAAGTTAACTTTTAGTTTTATGTCAAAATAGTTTTATAATACCGACAGATTCTAATTTTGTGTTAACCTACAAAATGTGAGAACGTTACGCTACTGATTTGAAGTTGAATGTCAATTTTATAATATGGTGCTGGTTTTGACGCGCATTCGACTGCAACTTCAAGTGGGTTCTTCTTACGTGAAACGGAGTCTACTACTTCCAATTTATTGGTTTTATATTTCAGTAGGTAATAACAACTATTGGAAACTGACCAATTGAGTCTGGTGGTAAGAAATTACAATTGACCTTTTCCAAGTGGGTCATCGAGACGAATTTCTGTCACCGGACAACCGTCACACAAATTCTAATATAACCTCAAACCGAATAATACAACCATAGAGATGTCTATGAATACACAATATTAAGATTTTACTTTTTTTGGATAGTGGGTGATTTTATGGGTTGTAGATAAAGGAATTGCAGGCCTCTACAACTAGGTATGTAAAATATAATTATTGTAACTGATTTAACACTAAGATATTTTCATCTCTTTCGGTTCGGAACACGTTCCGAACCGAAAAAGAAGAAAATACGTAACAGGTTGGCCAAATCCGCAGACCCCAGAATTTGTTAATTTATTCGCTGCGAGTTAATTTTGGAATGTTGTATTTTATTTCAATGTGATATTTCCTCCAAACATTCTCTTCCTTTAGTAAATGGATCCCTTAATGTAATTACATCGTCCTCATATTTAAATCGCAACCTTTTAGGTTCTTCGAACATTTTTTTTCTATTAAATACCTACAGACTGGAAACGCAATCACAACTCAAATCAATAATGTAAGGTTAAATTCAATTGTCACTGTCAATTTCGGAAAGTATTTCTTCTTTTCTCAATTTAATTGTCAAAAACGTCAAAATTAACGATCACTTACTTTAAGTTTAGCTATCCTGTATTTTATTTTATTAAAGATCCTTTAATAAAAAGAAGTCAAATGCGCATGCGTAAATGTCATAATAAAGGAAACCTTTAATAAAAGACGAAGAAAAAGTGGTCACAATAATTCTTTAACGAATATTAAAGTGTCCTTTCCACAAAGTATCTTTTAAGTAATTTTTAAAGTGTTGGTTAACCTGGAATTCATGGATTTTGACATGAAATAGAAAGATTTGTCTTATTTGGCTCTTTTTTCCGTTCCTGTCTAATTAAATCAGGTTAAGTTTTGTTAAAAGTTGTGGCGTCTGTATTATTTGTGGAAGCGATTTATTTGGAAAAAATGGAAAAATAATAAGAAAGTTCGCTCTTCAAATTTTTCTCGAGAAGAAGAAATGAGATTGATTCAAGAAATTGAAACATTTAAGCTCATATTTTTCAAAACAGTCTGTTCTTTTCCTATACACTTTTGGTCTTTTAATATAAATAAATTCTTCGTCAGATGAACTTGAAGTAGAACTAGAGGTTTGAAAATTATTCATTTATTATGATCAACGACTAAACTAACACAAAACTAGCAAACGTAGCTGGTGGCACAAAAAATCACAAATATAAAAATCTTGAGGTTATATTGTAATTAAATGACACTTTGGCGAGTTAAAGTCGAGAAATCAATAATTTATTAAAGTATCCTTTAAACTTAAAGTATCCTTTATGTTTCTTTATGAAATCGGCCGTTAAGATTTAAGGGTTGCTTATTTAAACCTGCACTTAAGCTTTGATTGTACAACCAACCCAAAATGTTTTTTATCTTTCGTAGTTTTTGTCTCATTCCTTTTTGTTTATGTTCAAACACCACGATTATGAATATTTGAACTAGAAATTCATGTAGTATTATCAATTGGGATCATATAAAATACTGTGAGGTTGTAAAATTTATAAACTTAATGCAAGGTATTTTTTCATAATTAAACCATGCCGTAAACGTGCAGAGGAACTGCTTACACTATGCAGGATTGAGCTGATAATTCATGCAACAGTAAAGGAACACCTTCTAGCGGTAGGGAAAAGGAGACATGGAAACATATGCAAGAAATTTGATTAGACCAGTCGCAAGGAAGCGCAGAACTATATAGCTTTTTCAAACTGGTACAATGGACTGCGAAAGCATTTTCAAACGGGCTCGGGAAAATAATGTTATAATAGATTTTACATTCCATAAAAATAATCCTTGACGTCGTTTTTATTATCATTTATAACTATTTTAGTTTTTGAAATATTAAGTAAATATATTATTATATTTGACCCCTAAAGCTACACCATTGTTTTAAGGGGTTGTCGCGTGCGTATACGCCGTTTAACCAGTTTCCGGTGTATTCCATTTTAGAAAATATATTGCCTTTTGTGCCACAAAAAACTCATTTTCTTCGTGGCAAAAAGGAGGATGAGTCGTTGCGGCTCGACTAGATGGAATTTTATTAGTTCGGGTTTTGAAAATTAATGTGTCGAGAACACAACTCTAATTTTTATTAATTTCTTTATTAATTTTCCCAGATGAATGAGGCTGCAGGAAATTGGATTCTTTAGATTTTTACTGAACTTGACGCAAATATGATGGAAACGCTTGGGAAAGTTTTTCGCATCGATTTTTGATAAGTATTAAGGTACATTTCAGGAAATATTGAATAAATTATATTTTACAGGAAATGTAATTATCAAGATTCGCAATAACTATGTAACAACGATTACCATCATTTATTAATGTAAGACTTTTTGAAAATGTTGAGGTTGAAACAGTCTTAATCTACAGCTGGTAATCTTAAATAGCCCTCACTCAATTTTCAAATATTAGGTAACAGTTTGGCATAATTGCTTAAAAAAAAAGTTCATTTATGCATTCTTATATTTCGAAAGTTGGCTCTACGTTACCTACTAATAAAAAAGCGAACATCATCTCTGTCTGTGGTAACATAGTGATTTTCCAGAGACGTGGTTTTTAGGGTTCCGTATCCAGAGGGTAAAAAACGGACCCTATTGACCCTATGTCTGTCTTTCTGACTATCTTTCTGTTCGTCTATCTATCTGTCCGTCTATATGTTTGTCTGTTTGTTTGTCTATCTGTCTGTGCGTCCATCTGTTCGTATGTCTGTGCGTCTATCTGTTCGTATGTCTGTCTGTATGCCCCTCTCTCTTTGTCTGTCCATCTGTCACCAGGTTGTATCTCATGAACCGTGATAGTTAGACAGTTGAAACAACAAATACTAAAAACAGAATAAAATAAATATTTAATAAACGTGATTTTTTTGCTCGTTTTTACTCGATATTGATAACGGCAATAGGTAGCTGGTTTTTTCTCGGTTGCTGGCCTTTTCGCCAGCTTCACCTCAGCCTCTCAGACTGTTTGTGTTTTGGGGCTTAGCCTTACAACACCCATTCCGTTATTATTATTAGTTTACTGTATCAGTCTATACAGAGGTACTTGATCGGTTTTCTGACAATATAATGACTGGCTGTTTCTGTGCCTTTATCACATTACTGCAGAGATTGTATAGCTCCATTTTGTGTAGATGTCTAATTCGACTTTGACCAGCTATTGTTTTGATTCGATTTCTACTCATCTTGAGTAGTTTTTCAGCTCTGTACTCTGAAGGTTATTTAAAAAATGTTTTTCCGTGGTGCATGAGGTTGGCTTCACACTCCACCACTCGCTTTGTTTTAGTTTCGTATGCATCCTTGGAGGGTAGATTTGATAACCCCAAGTGTGAGTTCTAGATCAATATGGAGTGAATAACCCTCCCTGGCTGGTTTATCAGCTTTTTCGTTGCCCTTGATGTCACAGTGTCCTGGAACCCATTGCTCCTGTAATAATTATATACAGTTTAGTTTTAGAATTCTGGAGAGGTGTTCTATCGTCGTAAACAGAATAGTCCTGCTGCTCCAACCAACGGCTCCTTAAGTGAATGGCCTTTCTATAGCTGAGTATATCCACCTCAGGATCCTTTGGCTACAACACCAAATATTTTTCTGCTTTGTGTGTTATCTCCTTTTCGTGTATGTTCCACAGGAGTTTATTTTCTACAGTCAGACCTGTCTCCATTCAACCTCACTTCGATGTCACAAAGGACATTCTCAAATTTTGACAATATCAGCGGCATATTCTTGATTCCACATTAACCGGAATGCTAGTTCTCCTGGTTATGTATATATAGATGATTTTGAGTCGTCTTCGTCTGTGCTTCGTCTGTGTCACTCTAGTGGTGAGCAGCTTTGTTATCCACTTCGATGCAGTGCAGATGCAGTTTTGACAGCCTCATGTGGAGTGTTGACAAAAGCTTCGGATATCCTTCCTCATTAGTACCAGTGCAATATCAGTAGATCTACCCAGCCGTTGGCTATGTTCCTTTTTCCTGCATTTGGAACAAAGCATTCTTCATGCTTCTGGTATGTAGGCCACTTCTAAGCGGCTTCGACTAATTCTAAACAAATTGTCAACAGTGAATAGAATTTCCTGTTGTCCATGCTGGAACAAAGCTGGAAAAATTTGTATAGATAAGAACGTGAAATAATTGTATTTCTCTGCTATGAACCAACCTTTATTAATAGTTGCCATAAACAGTGCTATCAATCATTTTCAAATATACTATTATGTCAACCAAATTTCGATATTTAGAGGTAGTCAAACATTGATTGTGTAGTCACCACAGCAGGTTATTATAGTTGTTCTTCATAATTTTAATATAATAATATTGTAAAAAGATATTTGGCTATTTTCCAGTATTACATATTTTTATAAATTCTGCCATTTTCACACATGAATTATATCGGTACGCTGTACAACTAACTGCTTTATAATAATTGAGATCCGCCTACTACAGTTGTGTATTTAAAACTATTTCTATTGAGAGGTATTGAATTACAGAATTTGCGGAAATCTTTCCATGTTTTCTCAATGCATTCTTTAAAGGCGCGTGTTAGAAGGTCTAATCTTTTGTTGAAGGCTAAAGTTACACCAAGAAGCATCGGATTTCGGCAAATTGGGCTCATGAAAGAAATTAAGAGTTTGGGTTTTTTTTCGTATTCTTTAGTAGGATTTTAAAACGAAAATTTTTTCAGGGAATTCATTTAATATAAACATCTGATGATTACACAACGTATTTTTGCAGGATTATTTTAAATTAATTGCACTAGAAATATTCTACTATAACGAATACAATAAATTGGTGACCGATTATAAATTTAAAATTATATGTTTCCTTACATTTTTGAGACTGACTAAAAATGTAGTTCGCTATGCGAGTTTTAGGTTTGACAAATTCACTCGTACGATGGTTGTCTTTTAGGTGTTGCATATAACAACATAGTTGGCGCCTTTTTACAAATATTGAATGTCAAAATTAACTGTCATGTTTAGTTAACGACAACGTTTCAGACCACTTCGCTTAAAGCTGTTGATGACTGATGAGGCAATGGAATTAAGCCGAGAAAATTTTTGCGTAATAATTTCTTACAATTTTCGAAATCAGTTGCCTCAACAAGAATTGCCTTGCCGAGTTGGTTTCTGTTTTCGGCAATGAAGCACCATCTTAGCGACGATCCACGAACAGGTCCACCAACAACGGCAGTCACCCAGGAAACCGTCGTAATCTGATCCAAGAAGATTGACATTTCACGTATTGTAAATTGGAGCTTCATTGGGCATTACCAAGACCCCAAATCAAAAAATTTCACATGAAGAATTATCTGTGGAAAAATTAGTTTCTCGTTGGATACCGCACCTGTTGACGGTAGAACAGAAAGCAATTAGAAGTAAGATACTTACACATAAAAAAAACTTGAGAAACATTTTGAAGTTTCTCAGTTGATAAAAAATAAAATTCGTGTAAATTTTCTCAAAACTTATAAATTAAATTGAAATGTTTCGATTATTTAATCAAAAACTCTTAAAATCGGTATACATGAAAAATTGATGATGAATATCTTTTGAACGCTTAATTTAATCGCCAAAACATAAGATACCATTTTTATAGAGCAGTTAATTTCCTACAAAAATTTCTATTGCGCAATTTATAATAGCCATTTCTTGTCGAGTTATAAAATTCATAAACAAAAATGACATTTGATTTAAAATAATCAAACTTAAATCTTCAATATCATTCAAATGGTAAGGTTTACTGAAAAAATAATATAAGATACCTTTTTTGTAGAGCATTAAATTTCCTATAAAATTTTCCAAAAATTTTTTTCTGTACAATCTATTAAAAATGAAGTATGAATTTTTTTCTATTGGACTGAGACAAAAATAAAAAACTGCGATGCGAAGGATCTTCCTATTAAAATTAAGAGCTCATATTTGGTGAGAATTTTTTTAAGGTGTCTAGCAACCCATTTTTCCGTATTAGTTGTAAAAAAATAAATAGTTGAATTTTTTGACCCACCCTAAGAAGCATGCAGCAACAATTCCTCTGCAAGATCAAAGAACTGTTACTGCTGATTGGTACAACATATCGATTTGTTTGCTGGAAGTAATTGCTGAGTTTCGAAAAAACAACTCCCAACGACGAATGATCCTCCACCATGACAATGCAAGTTCACACACAGCTCGAAAGACAATTGAATTTTTGAAGCAAGAAAACATTGAATTGCTAGACCATTCTCCATACAATCCCGATCTAAGTACTAGCGTCGTCAAAGGTTCCAGTCCCCAGAAGATGCACTCAACGCATTCAAGGACGCTATTTTGAATATACCAATAAGCGAGTGGAATAGGTGCTGCCCGAATAAGTTCCAAAGGATGCAAAAATACATTTTTTTTTCATGGAGAATACAATGAAGTTTAAAAATTATCTACTGTTTTTTTCTAGCTATACTTATATGCAAAATTTAAAAAACAAACCTCGTATGATTGTACCACTATTTAAGTTGAATAACCAAAAGCGTAGATTCGAGTGAAATAAATTAATATTAAAAAAACTTTTTATTTAATGGCCCTAAAAAGAAGGAAATAATCTTTTGATTAAATCAAAACAATCAATTTAGTAAATGTATTACACAATTTATTAAATGATATACTTGATATGCTCATTATAAGTAATCCTATGGAAGAACATATGCAAATCTCGCAACATGTACTAAATTGATTGGTTTGATTAAATTTAAAGTTTCTTTTCTTCTTTTTAGAGCAATTAAATAAAAGCTTGTTTTTAAAAGGTTTTTTTGGCATTGATTTATTTTGTAATTTTTAGTTATGATTCGGACTGTTCCTAAGTCTGTCCATTTAATTCAATGCGTCGTTGTTACATGGTCATTTGTCTGCTAATTTAGTACAGTATAATTATTTAATAACTAGACCTAACAATTTGACCCTCCCCCATTATTTTGTATTTAATGTTACGTTGAATTAATTTTCGTGTTTTCCTCAGCAAGCCCTTTCATTTGATACCCATATTGTGGTATGTAGTGCAGAAAAATAGCTAGTCCGCCATCTTGGATGATCCGCCATATTGGAATTCACATAGCTAACCATGTATTATCATTCAAAGTAAGCGTGTGTATATCAAACTTCAGCTTAATTGGTTAAGGATAACTGATTTAAAATTCAGTTGCAAGATTCCACCCGGACAAACATACATTTCAAGTTAAATAAAAGCATGTAAAAATACCCTGTCATAATTCGAACCATGAGTAAAATTAAATCATCTCTGCAAATGAAATAAAACTCGTGTAATACATAAAAGAATACTAAGTACAATTCTATAACTTAATGATAGAACAACCATAAGTAGTAGAGAACTGTATCTGTCAACATAATATCTTGCCAATATAGACTTTCTTATTCCTGTAACAACCATTGATGATTCGTCAAATATAAAAAGACTCGAAATATGTTCTTTATCATTTAAAAACTCTTTTTATCTTAATTTGCAGACACATATTCATTTAGAACGCCTGCTGATGTAAAACGAGACAGAAAAAATAGAAACCCGCAAGCTGTAGGCAACAACAAATCGCTTTTGGTCGCCCCCGAGGTGATAATATCAGAATTCGCAAAGAAACGACGTCGATGAGTAACAGTCCAATGGCTGATAGGGCGGATAAGGACCAAAAGACCATCATAAGACGTGAGCTCGTATGGAGACCAAAAACGACCCCAAAGGACAACGGCTACCGCTACGACGTGTTTCGTGGACAGTCGATGGACACTCCCCACATACATCGTTTTAGGGTGCATAATGTACAATAAAATTATCCTTGCAATCGGCAGTGGCGGAGAGTGTCAAGTAAAAGTATCGATATTTACCGTTAACTATAAGTTTACATTTGTTAGCTTTTTTGCTTAAAATAAATGATCTAATTAGGTTTTCAGCTCAACAGTTGAATCAAATACTTACATGATTGTTGAATAAATATACAGGATGGCCATTTCAAATTGGTCCAGTTTTGGTATCTCGGAAGCGGCAACAGCTACAATCCCTGTTTAATGGGATCAAATTTGCCTATTTATCCTATTTGCCTAAATATCATGGACAAAATTCAAACAATTACCAAAAACCTTGATTTCAAATCTAGTAAAAAATTATAATCATTTTTTAATCTCTAATTTACATAGGCTATAAGAAATTAGTATGTTACATACCTAGCGGGGAAGCAGATCATTATAGCCCAGGCTTTGTTAGAGGCCCGAGGGTCACTAAATGCCGTGGATGGAATGATCTTTCCCGCGTGGTATGTATACTATTTTATTCACAATCGCTTGGTTACAAGCTTTTAAAAATATTTTTTTTAAGGAACAATTCAATATTTTTTTCGACAAAGAACTTCAATAATCTGTTGCTAGGTAATATTATTAATTTATTGGTTTTGACAATTATGTTATAAAATATTTTTTCTGTCACGAAATTTTAATTTTTTTGCTCAAACAAGTACATAATGTCTTATTTTGAATTAACCTGTACTCCTCCGGAAGTCCAAGAGGCTGCATTTGAGGAAATAATTCCGTAAAAAAGCAAAGACAGGTATTAACATTTTTTTAAAACCAGCTTAACACAATATTGTCATACTTCAGAAAAGTGACACATACTTCTAGCCGAAAAAGTACATTTATTTCATACTGTACTGTATTTCATACCTTTACGTACTTGATTTCAATCCGGAAAATAGACTTTTACGGGATAGTAGAGTAGCATGTAATAAAATATTACGTGCCACTATCCCGTAATGAAATTTTACAGGCTTTTACATATTAAAAACTAATAAAAACTCAGCTATGCTTCAAAAATATGAATATACATTTATTGAAATTCAACAGCAAAACAATAAACAGAACGATTTGTTGGGTATCAGATGCCCCGTGGCTTCAAAATATTTTTGCAGAATGTCCTCAGGAATGAATTGATCTTGAGCCATTTCGTGAAAATCGGATAATGACAATCGCTGACAGTATCATATTATTTAAAAACAATATTATGTTTCTATGGGTACCAACTACAGGCCAGCTATGTTAGCATTGAATGCAAATTTCAAAAATAGCGAACGCTGATAAATATATTGATATTTTATTTTTCACTGTTCTTTTGCGTTTTTTAGCAGTATGAAATAAAATGATGTACGTCACACGTCCGGTTAACTTTTACAGTACTCGTTTCGAAATTCCGGTAAACATCTTACTCGTACTGTAAAAGTATACTTACCGGACTAGTAACGTAAATATTTATTCCGGCTATAGCATGGAAGTGAAAGTAAGTAATGAGTCACTTCCCTACCGTTTTAAAGTCTATATATTACTGACCGATTGTGAATGATAGTAGTTTACGTAACAAGTCCCGAAAGTGGTCTTTTATTGGACGAGTGGGCAAATTGCAAGGCGAGTCCAGTATAAGCGGTTTTAGGACGTATTACGTACAATATTTTTTTTAAAACGGGCATTGTTGTACCATGAACTTCATATTATTCAGTTTACAATTTTATAACAAGAACTCTTTGTTAACTAATTTTAACAATCGTTAATAAATCAAACGTTGCTTGGGTGGCCGCCTTAACAATTCCATCTGGTATATCATCTTCCATTAATTCACAATCAAATGCATCATTTTGAATATCCATTTTATAATAAATGTCACGTTTTCAAGTAAACGTCAAAATATGTCAAGTTATTTTATAGTTTTAAATAATACAAAACTCGGTTACTATAGAAACCAATTGACCGCTATCTTAGACTAACTATTTTATTATTTTTTTCTTTAAAGATAGGACGGAAATGAGATTTTCTGACCTAAAAATAAACCGGAAAGTACTAATTTCTAGCCGGTTTAAAAAAAACGTTATTAGAATGTTTGTATGACGTTTCATTTTCACAGGGCCACTATCAGCTTAATTTTTTTTCAATAAGTGAACTGCATTTTCGATGTTTCATTATTATCTATTTACTGTAGTTCTCTAACAACGAACCAACTTTTATTTATTCAAATTAACATCGTCTCGTCCAAGTATGGGCCATCATCACAGTTCGTAAAAAAGGTTTGTCTACATTATTTGAAATCGTGATACTGTTCTCAGTAATTGATGGTAAGATTGGTTATTTCTTCAGAAATTCACTTATTTTGATTCTAATAAACTCTAGCACTTAACAGATAGGCAGTTATATGTGTACGGCACTGCTTAATGCAGTTATCTACAACTAAGAAATGACCAAGCGGTAGTTTTCCCTTGTGGAATATTCGCCAAACCGCGAAAAAAGCCATAAATTTATCTTGGTAGACAGTGTCACGCGCAAAAAACATTAAACGTAAAAAACAAGTTCTCCATTTTGGTGTCCAAATATACAAGTATGGCCACCCTCCACTTAATCTTCCCGATTACTTTTATCTGCAATAACGTTGATCTTTCTTATCTAGAATGGAAAATTACACAGAGAAAACACGTCCAAATAAAAAAAGTTTCTAGAAAAAAATCGCTTGCTGCAAATAATTTTTTATTAATGGTGGAAACATTATTCATTAGTAGTTGAAAAAAACAGATAGCTAGTTTTGTCCGTTAAAGCGATCGACAAACCTTAGTCACCAGGTAATTTGTACTTAATAAAAAAAGTTTCTGGAATTGAATCATTTACCCTTAACTATCTATGGTTTATTCTAAGTGAGCTCAATATTAATCATTAGCTATCCAAGTACTTGAAATCAGGTCTTCGACACATTCCGGTCACATCTGGGGCTGTTCGGCTGTCCGTCAAGTCAGGTGCAGACAAGAAATTGCATCATTTAATTTTTAAAATTCGGAAAGACAGCACGTGTGAAGTGTACCTACTTAGTGAAATATTATCTCTGGTAGTGATAGTGAACGTCTGAACAATGGAATGAAAAGTTATTTTTTATTTAGGTAGGTACTTGAAAAAATACAAATGTTCATTTTTCATAAGTTTCAATTAAATGTTTTTTATAAATTTGCTTTTTTTTAAACCCATTTCTGAGTGTCGCAAATATGGAAAACTAATGATGGAAAAAATTTGAAATTTGAAGTTTGTATTCCAAGTCTGTTAAATTTGTAATTATATTTTATAAAATACATTTGACATACCTGGTATATAAAATTTCAACTTTTGTATTTGTTTTCTGTACCGGGTGTCCACTTATTATATTTTCCCCTAAACTTTAAATGCTTATAAATTCTAAACGATGCAGGATAGAAATATGCGGTTTTTACTGAAATGTGTCATTTTAGTACAAGTTTTGGTCGAATACCTAGATTGAATGTTTTCCATAGCTTCCGATTACGTCATAACAAAATTGGCGGATTTTTACAATTTCCGTCATTTGCTAACCGATTTTGAAAAGTTTCCATCGCTGGATAGGTGAAGCTCACTTATCAAACTACAAAAAATATACTGATCATTCCATTAAGAAAGTCAATAAAAAAAATTGTCACAAATGCGCCATTTCTGTTGTGACGTAAACGAAAACGATAGAAAAAAATCAATCTATTCCAGCAAAACTTGTAGCTACTAAATTGAAACAATTCCGTGAAAACCGAATACTTCTCTCCTGAACCGTTTAGAATTTATAGGCAGTTAAAATAGAGGAAATATAAGGGACACCCTGTATAAGCCTAAATGCCAAGATTTAGGTGAATGAATAAATTGATTACTGTAAATAAACTTTTCAATTAGTCCTGATAACCTGTATTACTAAGGTAAATACACATTTCATCTATTAAGGGTTATACAGTTATTAGAGATAAATGAATAAATCACTAAGGATTGGTGTACAATGTGTCAGATTTAATAAACGATACTATATAAAATAGATACCAGCAAGTTATCTAGGTCGATAACTGTAAGTGACTAAAAAATTTATAGTAAATAAAATGGACTACTTGAAATATATCTATGATAAGTGATCTCTATATTAACTGTGAATGTTTAATTTTAGCAATATGGTTTTTTCTGTGGTAAATGAATAAGTCATTTGTCCCCTATTTAATCGAATTTTTTTGCTACTACAAGTGAATATTCGCTAATGGTTAGCGAATTTTTTTCTCTGTGTACTTTCGGAAAGAAATATAGCCGTCAACAGTGTAGTTTTTTCGATTATCGGAGAAAAAATACTGGAATCTGTTTATCATTTGCCAGCCATGATGGAAGATAAACATTGGATGCTAAAAATATGTCATAATATAGGAAGCTGTTTAGGTCACAACTGATACTACAAGCTCTGAAAACAGTGTTGATGGCTAAGGGCGAACCTTGCAAAAGCTGAGCTCATTCCCTTCACAGAAAAGGGAAGCTTGAGAGACCAAAACTGCCAAGCCTCTTTAACGTGCAGCTGTCTCTAAAGCCAGGAGGTCAAATATCTGGGTGTAATTCTGGACGCAAAACTAACTTAGAATTTACACCAACTAAAACTCCTAACCCTGTTAAACCATAATAGAGTAAGTGGGTCCTGGGGCATAAGGATATTGTGGGCAATGGCTAGGTTCTGAAACTGCATTCACTGGTCCTGAACCAGTATTTGGAATATCAAAAGCTGCGGCACATGGTTGTACATCTCGGTGGATTCAAATTCAACATCAGACGTCTGCAGCTCCGCTTCAAAACAGGAACACTGCAAACTCCTGGTCAAAAAACGCTCGCTGTCTCTGACTAACGAGATATTAAACCTCATCAAGGGCCAGATAAGGAAAGTGACAGGATTACTCACCGGTCACTGTGCCCTGAGGAAGCACATGTATACAATTGGCATATATAGCGAAGAACCTATCTGTCGGTTGTGCATAGAAGAGGAGGAAACATTCACGCACATTATCTTCGAATGTGTAGCACTGTGTCATTGAAGATATAGACTCCTAGGACTAGAGTACCCAAGAGAAAATTTCTCCAAGAAGGACCTGGTGAAAAGACTGTTCAGTCTGATAAGTGCTACAGGTCTCTCCACATAAAGGTTACAACCAAGAGCACAAAACGCTGAGGTTAGTCGAGTTCTCGAAGCCTCTGACTGGTGGTGCCGAACAAATCAATCAACCAATGTAGAGCGAGTAAGTTTTTCAAGAAGGACAAGGGAAAACTATAATTGCATTCACCATTCCACTCGAAAAATAACCAATACTTTTCAATATACAATGTGTTTTTCTATTCTCGAGATAAAATGCAAAATTTCAATTTGTATTAACGTTGGTCTTCTATAATTCTATCGATAAATATTAAAATGTTTCTGTTCTATAGAATTTCATGAAAAATGAGCCCAACTCTAGTTTGTTGTATTTTATACCATTTAATTTACAACATTACTTATCAATGTTGGAGAACCCTCAACTTTCTTCGCCCAGTTTATCTCCGTCTCTTCAGTAAAACTATAACCAGAGAGATGGTGACTTTTGTCGTCCTCCCTTAAGCGGGATTTATAGATTGACGGACTGTAAACGTATACTACACGTAGACGCACTGGATACGTAACGAACGGTATGTAAAAATTGTTGCAGTTATAAATAAACGGAACGGAATTTTTGCGAATGGGCAGAGGTAACGTACTCGCGACATTCAAATTAACCTAGAAATTATACAAATCATCTACAGCCTGTGTCCTATGATGTTTTAAGCTGATAGCCACGCTGACATCACACAAAATTCTTTCCTTTGATTGGCCGGACGTAAGAACGCACTGTAAAAAGATAAAAGTTGGTCAACTCTTCCGTTCCCCTTACGTTACGTCATGCACTTACGTTCCTTTATAAACAAGGTACGTAAATTCTGATAGTTGATCTTTTCACAGTGCGTCTACGTTTACAGTACGTCAAACTATAAATTCCGCTTTACTCCTCAAATAATTACTCTACGCTGTATTTAGCTCGTTACGTGAGATTGAAGTTTGATGTTTATATAATTGTCAAACATACTACCATTTTATTTTTCTCTCTTGTAGTTTTGTAAATTACATGGTTACCAGTACATCTTTTCTTTTGACATTTCAGAGCCATTGCTAAGAAACAGCAATTCACTCAATTTGATCAACCCATTTCTGTTGTTATTACATCATTGGCTGGAAATAGAGCAAATCGCAAATTTAAGAAAGAAACGGTTATCAGGCGCAATTACGTAACGACAAGCAATGTTACGGACATGACAGGATACTGTAATTATTGTTCACAGTAAGAATAGTTTATTTTTTCCCCAATGCAAAGTATCATGACAATTGCTTCATTTTTAGCAGCAATTGAATTTAAAGCTACTGCTCGATTGCTTAGACCAGGGATTCCTGAAATGGTCGATATCGACAAAACTTAGGCAGAAAAAAAGTTCTGGTTGCACCGCAACATTAAATCATAGTATCCTGCATAGTGGAACATTGCTTAAAAATAGGTTATCCTTTTTGTCATCATCATTCCTAGTAGAAAAAAGCATCAGTATCCACAAACATTATAGAAAAGCAAAAATACTATTTGTAAATCTACGAGCTCGGAGATTTAAGGCTGCAGCTCACTAATATTGAACCAGATTTAGCTAGATTGGTAGAAAATCACCAGGTTCACCAATCGCACTGAATTTTCCATTTTTTTGATTTTACCTTGCGAGTTTAACATTTTTAAAAAAATAATCACCCACTCGAGTATATTTAGGTGATTTGTATCAATACTTATTAATTACACTTGATATTTACTGAATTGCCAAATTTACACATTCAATCAACCTTAAAGTTTTAAACTTGGTTGACATGGTACAATATAACGTGCAATGCAATGCAAGACACAATATTTCTTGATCGAAAGCATGCGCAGTTGAGACCCAGTTGATCAGTGTCTGCAATTTGATGCAATTGCAATTTCACCGGTTTGGTGCCATTTCTATTGCATGCAAGGCGCAATTCTAGGGAGAAATCTAGTTCTACTTCCAATCTAATGATACCTATCAGCTGATTATGGTGACGGATATCTTATCATTTTTGATTTGATAATCGACAGTGATTCACTTGGTTGTTTTCTCTGAGCTTTTCTCACTTTCGCTATCTTCATTTTGACTAATAATGATTCAATAAATTATTTTTTTAGTTTTTCACACACTCTTTTCTTTCTACTATTGGTTGGGTTGGCAGCAATGCTGCAATGAAAGAGAATTGCATGATGTGAAACAGTATGAAAGATTCATCATTTGCAATATACTGACCTTGCAACAAATTGCTGCAATTTTTTGCACGTTGTATTGCACCATGTCAAGCGTATCAATAGAAAAAAAAACTGAAGCGGATTTCTAAAGTAATCTGGCTACGTGGGTGTGAGGTGTCAATTCAATTTTGAAAAATTGCTCTGGTTTGGGAATCTCGGGTTTAGACAATAATTAACAGATTTACCATTAAATTTAAGAAAACTGTAAACTGCACAGACACTATGACATTTAGGTATAGGACATTTCTTAACATTACGAATCATTGAATTACTTCATACAAAATAAGTTCCATATTACATATTGAACAATCCAATGAAACTTTAAATTTTGAACACCCTGTAAGCAAATTTTTAATACTCAATTATGAAATACATTCAATAAATGCCCAAATATTAAGACGTTCAAGTACATTTATTATAATTAGTTGGATTCGTAGATATCGACTTTTCGTTAAAGCTTTACATTTTAAGAAAAGTCTTCATAACTCAGAAAACTCTGTACTTAGGTATGGTAAACCATCATCAAGATATTGCTTATTTATTTTTCAAGGAAAAATATAACTAATATAAAATAAAAAAAGAAATGTCAGTGCCACTATGTTTTTTATAGTATTCTTTAAAAAAATCAAGGTTACTTAATCTTGTTGTAATATTTTCTATATAATCTGAATAAAGTGCAAAATATATTTTTTCATTTTTAAACTGATTCTTGAATTTTCATGTACTACTATGACACAACTGCTCCCAAATGTACCTCGCAGGTAAATTGTGTAACTATAAAAGTAAAAAAGGTGGTGTTACACAATAAAAAGATAATAAAAAAGAACAACTTAATTTGTAAAATTTCGGCACTTCATGTAATCCCTCGTATTATCACTGAGTTGCTGCCTATAGAACAAGAAATCTGTCGATCGATGTCCCTTGCACGTACGGCACTAAAAAAAAGAATTAGGTGACAGATTACGATTAGCCACCGATTATACTAGCAAGAATAGGTAGAGAACACTATCTCAAAATGATCACCGAACGTGAACACATAGAGAGCAAATTGTCAAATAATACAGAGAGAGATCAATAAATATTAAAGAAAATATGCTATTATACGGTGAGGACGTTTAGGTTGGAATAAATTCAATATTTTCCTGTCTAACAATACGCTTGCACAGATAAATTTTTATTTTCAATTGCGCATCGTACTTTATCATTGGAGGTACGAATGAAGTCACCAATTTCGCGTACAGGAATCATTGCTATTTTTTTAAATAGAACATATTTTTCTCTAAAATAGACGATTACAAAAATGTATAATACTTACAGACCAAAGTGAATTAGAGACAACTGTTGTATCAGAAATTTTTTATTATAAAATTTTATTGAAATGACTTGGTATTACATACGTAGTGTTGGTCTTCTATTTTTTGGTGTATCTTAAATATCAACTCTGAAAAGACCTTTTTTCATATAACTATTTGGTCTCTATTTGTAGTTAATAATGAAAGACTCAGTATAAATTACTGCCATTAGAGGAGAAGGTACTTGATGGTGTACATTATAAAATTAAGAGATACGTAATCAGTAAATATAGTTAGTTGTCTTCTAAAGTTTCTGGATAATTGCAAATAGGTAACCATTTGTTATTTCTTTTGAGATTTTAAGTATAGACTCAATGTACAGCATGTGAAAAGTTTTATGCATCAGTTTAATTACTTATAATTTATAAATTGGTCAATTAGTAATTATTACACGCTCTACATTAAGTTTATAGTATATACTTGAGTTGACTTGACTTTATGCTGTAATGCCTTTTGGACCAATATAATAATAAATATTTAAAATAAGAATTAAATTCCCTTGATCTTATTTCAATAAAACGTTCGAACATTTCATTATTATATAAATATGAATAAAGAAGGTTATTGTCAAGTTTAAGCGTGGTGCAAGACAAAAACATTTATATGTTTATCTGTTTTGCTCGAAAATGACCGGTTATAAATATACATGTAGTATTGATCAAAGGGGAAGTCGATGCAGAATACTTGAAGACTATTCTATATAGTTGAATAGTCACCTACTAGTAATTTTAACCATTACGTATAAGTATGCTATACGGCTAGGTACTTATGCCTAGTATTAGTTTAGTAAGTAATGTAATGTATTTAGTACATAAATCAAACCTATCCCAGTGCTAGAAGTAGTTGTTTCATTCCTCTTGAGATGATCCTCCAAGTGACCCGCAACACCACCTATTCAGAGGCCCTTCCACACCTATAATCTACCAAAGTATCCATCGACGTTACATCCATTACAATGCAATCCTCGACTGGCGAATATCTCGGATTGAACAAATCAACGGCTTTAAATGTATATTTAGGAATCTACACATTTCTAAAAACATGTCGAAAACCATGGTTTTTTAGACTTACCTTTCAGTTTCAGGCAACAATTAAAGAACGCAATACTGTGTGCTTTACAGCTCGCAATTTTTCTTGCAATGTATTGCAGCAACACCTTGCAAGGTCAGTATATTTCAAATGATGAATCTTGCATGCTGTTTCACATCATGCAATTCTCTTTCATTGCAGCATTGCTGCCAACCCAACCAATAGTAGAAAGAAAAGAGTGTGTGAAAAACTAAAAAAATAATTTATTGAATCATTATTAGTCAAAATGAAGATAGCGAAAGTGAGAAAAGCTCAGAGAAAACAACCAAGTGAATCACTGTCGATTATCAAATCAGAAATGATAAGATATCCGTCACCATAATCAGCTGATAGGTATCATTAGATTGGAAGTAGTTAGTTGGTTGGTAACACAGAAGAAACTAGATTTCTCCCTAGAATTGCGCCTTGCATGCAATAGAAATGGCACCAAACCAATAAAATTGCAATTGCATGGAATTGCAGAAAATGATCAGCTGGATCTCTACTTCGCGTGCGTGGTCAAGAAACTTTGGGTCTTGCATTACATTGCACGTTGTATTGCACCATGTCAAGCGGCCTTTACATTTCACAATTATTGCAATCAATATCGGTACCAACAAAAAAATTAAAGTTTATTTATGAGGTTAGGTTAGAGTTTCATAAAATGTTGATATTGTTGATAAACTAACTTTTTATTCAAATCATTGATATATTATACCAATTTATGTTGCGTTTGAAAGTACACAGTCAACGTTTGTTTTGTTGGAAACAAAAAAATTACCAACTTTTCCCCCAGAATTGCATGCAAGTTGGAATACAAATCAAATCAGATCGATTCGGGACAAGACCTTAAAATTGCAAGAGACTAAATTAACCTCTACTGCGCATGCTTTCGATCAAGAATATTTCACGCTGCAAGAAGAATTGCGAACTGTAAAGTCTTGCACCACTAGTTCTTGGTCAAGCCTTCAGTTTGTTTTTTGCTAGACCAAGACCAGTCTCGCTCATCCCTACAATTTGTAATTCAATAAATATAAAAAAAGTCTTCAAAAATTGTGAGTTTTGTAGTAATAAAGTTGCAAAGCAGCTACCGCTTATTGATAACATTTTTTACTTTGTGTGATTTAAACCAAACAAATACAAACTAGTTAGTTAAAGAGTTTTTTATGGATACTTCCTTTGAACTCTTCAGTAGTTACAATATTATGTTGCATAAAATTCTACCTGAATCTTGCAATGAATACCTAAGTAACAATTTCTATCACTTTCTGTTTCATCGAACTTCGAATATAAGGAAGAGATTTATCAAAATAAATATACCTACTTCCATTACTTTCAAGATAGGTCTATACAATAAACGCAAGTGTTCCTCAAGATCTCATTTTACGTAACCGGGCTTTTATAGAAGAAAAACAACCCTAACACAACAATGAGAATATATTTAAAAGAAAGCCAGTTATAGAAAAGGTTAGACTTGCAAATCTCTCTACATCATTCTTTGACCAGGTAATGGAATATTCTCTTTTGACCATCAGGTAAATATTATACCCATCTCCTTCTAACGATTATATCATACCAGTTAAAAAGAGAAAGTTGGTTATAGGATGTTATTTTCTCAAAAATTAAAGGGGAGTTAGGTCCAACAACGCAAATCTATTCAAACAGATTTCGATTTGTGATTTTGTGTAAGAATTTTTAAATTTTTGTAAACTGCTCGGTAACGTGGGAATGTTTGCGAGGAAATGGGTTGGTTGATAGGGTATGTGATGGACATTAGTTGACATGTTTGATATTTTCTGGCTGATTGATATCAGCAAGCAGTCTTTGGGTACTTTTAAATATTAAAGCGTGGGAAGATAGTATGTATAGGTGATGTAATTGAAAATTTCGATTAAAGCATTGAAATAGAATAATATAAATTATACTATTGTTCTTACAAATAAAAAGAAACATATACCGTGCGTTCAGAAAGTACCGGATACATTCCTTATTATCTAAATAAACTATAATAGTTTGGTATAGGGTGGACAATAACAAGAAAGTTGTTTGTATCTGTCCACTTTCATAAGTAATCCTCTCGATTCTACTGTTTAAACGTATTTCTTGACATTCACTTCTTAATTTGACTTTAAAAACTGTCATGAATATCCAAGTACAATTCTGTATTGTTGATCTAATGTATCAACCCGTATTTAACAAACTGTTTTGTTTCTGAGTAGGAGGTGATGTAAATGGAGTCTTGAAATTAATAACAAAATGCATGATATAGTAAGTAGAGTGAGAAAAAGTACTTACCCATCTACCGACTTGAACACATAAAAGCTACCCGATTAAGGATTGGACACACAATTCTAGCTCACCAAATCTTTATTATCAAAGAAGACCCAGCTCCATGAGGTCAATGCAATCAAAACATGTCCATCAAACACCAGTTTGCAGACCAGCGTAGGTACCATAGGATCCCCAGCCACAGTAAACCTAAACTGCCAATATACCAAGTGGTTGACGCAGTATATTAGGTTAAAAATTAAAATGTCCTTAACTAATGGAAACAAAACTGGTGTTCATGATAGAATGCGGAAACAGCAAGAGATATGCACATTCTTTCATGAAATGCACCCAATCTACGATAAGCAGAAGAGAGAGGAAATGCAGAAAAATAGGACTCGTTGGGGATGTACCGAAGCAAGATAGACCTTCACTTGGTGCAAATTATAATAATGTAAATTTGTCGACAGTAGACGATCCACACTTGTACTGTACAGTGCGGTGATTATTCAGGGACATGGATATTGGAAAGTCTTCAGTATCAAATTTTTAAAAAAGTAAATTTCCGTCCTTAGGGAGTACGTCTCATCCATGAGTTGGCTGAAGATAACTGCGATCTCCAAGCTATCCACACGGGTCTGTAAAAGAACAACGAAAGATGGTAGAGAAGCCAAATTATCATCAAACTCTCTGACAGTCAGTTATCACTGAACCCCTAAGCGTGCTACCAGGTCAGATCCAAACCGGTCTAGCACTGCCTACAAAACCCTCACAAAGCACACAAAGGGATAGTAGGGAATGAAATGGCAGACACCCAAGCATTACATGGATCTGAAACGGAATTAACTTGTACACCAAACATTGCGGTGCGTGAGTGTAAATCCCGGGGGACTAAAACAAAAAATCAGACGTAGTTGAGTCACGAATCCAAGCAAAAACACAGCAAACTCCTTGTGATGCCTTTTGGCCCAATATAATAATATAATAATACATATTTAAAATAAGAATTAAATTCCCTTGATCTTATTTCAACAAAACGTTCGAACATTTCATTATTATATGAATATAAATAAAGAAGGTTATTGTCAAGTTCAAGCGTGGTGCAAGACAAACACAATTATATGTTTATCTGTTTTTCTCGAACTTACCAGTTATATAAATATACATTCAGTATTGATCAAAGGAGAAGTCGATGCAGAATACTTGAAGAAGACTATTCTATATAGTTGAATAGTCACCTACTAGTAATTATTAACCATTACGTATAAGTATGCTATACGGCTAGGTACTTATGCATAGTATTAGTTTAGTAAGTAATGTAATGCAGTTAGTAAATAAATCAAACATATCCCAGTGCTAGAAGTAGTTGTTTCATTCCTCTTGAGATGATCCTCAAAGTGACCCGCAACACCACCTATTCAGAGGTCCTAGTATATTAACCAACTTTTGCAATAGGATGAAGGTAAGACTAAGAGGTAGTTACTTAATGATTTATTGTGTAGTCATGGATTCATCGGAGATCATAAACCAAGTGCCTCCCGCTTTATTTCTGAACTTTCTTCATAGCATCTAGCTAGAGAGATATTAATCAAAAATTAAAATGTAGAATAAGAATGGTATTTATCAAAAATTGGTGTATACAAAGAATTTGGTTACAAAATAATTCCACAAGGGGTTTTAAAATTAAATCGCCAGTATTTTACAAAAGATTTGACATGCAAGGGATTTAATTTAGATTACATCTACTCCATTTCACCTAAATTACAAATTCGAGTGTCTTATCGATTAACTCTGAAATAGAATTGAATGAATTATTTTTAAAATAAACGAATCTATTTTTGAACAAAAAAGTAAATCGCTTTGAAGGTAACAGAATTCGTGCTTCGTACTATAATTTACTATAATTGCTTAAAGAACGTTGTGTATTAGTAACGGGTGAGAAAATTTAGAGAAAGGTTTGACAGGCTAGTTTATCTTGCAATTTAAATGACTTCTGGTGAGGTATGGAATTATGCTTAGCATTAAAATTGATTAACTACAAATGTCAGATCATACATTTCCGAAAAGGAATATATAAAAATTTCACATTTTATTAGGGTTGTTCCAGCTTCAAACGTGTTAATAAAATTATCTTATATGAATAATGCGTCTCCAGAATAATGTACCAAGTAAGTTCCAAACAAATGTGCCTTATCTTCTCCAAATATATCCCAAATTTCAACTTCAGATTCTTATGTCGATAAAGTGAGCATTCATTTCAATTATAATAATAATAATATGCGTACCAAAAAGCAGTTACTAAAAAGTACAAAAAGATGAACTGTTCAAAAGGAAGACGCATATGCGAAATTAAAAGTTCTCTTTTTATTTCGGAACCAAAAGTTCTAGTAACGAACTCTATTTGGCACCAGGTACTAGTCTTGTGGAATCACCAAAGAAGTTTAATTTGCTGAAAGACCTGCTCCACTGGAACACTTATTTTGTATGTTTATATGTATGTATATTGGGGTGACATTCACTGAGACCTAAAAGATCTATTGTGTCCCATTAATTCTACTTAGTTCCTAAGGAAAGTCTCATGGACTAGTAGCTCCTTTAGTTCTATTTCCCGAGGGAATTTTAGGATATCTGCAGGCTTCAACAAAGGTAAATGTCCCTTTTCTATCCAAAAATCTCCTAAGTGTTGTGCACTCGGATTCTGGATTGATGTGCAATTTGCAAGTACGTGGATAGGTTTCTTCTTCCATGCCACAGAATCTATATTCTTCTTTTCTTTTAGTACAGCTTTACTTTGACTTGTGCACTCATTAGATCTCAACGGGTTATAGTCACCAGCAGAATCTTTAATTGTCTAAGTCCTACCAAGGTGACTACATTGTTCTCGCCTAGTTCATTCTCGCCTAGACATTCCCACACTATTTTGGAACTGATTACACATGAGCTCAGTGCTTTAAAGCCTAACCCATTAATTAATGGGTGCTTGACTATCCGACATTATGATAATCCTTTGCCTTCTATATCCTTTGTCAATATTGAACTGGCGCACTTTCTTATGGCGTGAATTTCCGCTTGAAATATACTTGGGGCTTTTCCCAAGTTTTCGGAGTGTTTGGTTCCTGGCCCGTACACTCCTATCCCAGTTCCTTCTATCGCTTTTGAACCATCTGTGTACCATTGAATGGCATTCTTTCCAAGTCTGGTAATGGTATTTGGATCCCATTCATTCTTGTTGCTTAACTTCGTAACGAATTTCTTTGAAAAGTTATACTGTCTAGAGTCAAACCTAGATACTTGACTTCTTGTTTTTGAGGTTGAGTTTTATTTTATTGATGAAGGCTATTAAGATGGTTTTGGTGGGGTTGATGTTGTTCCACTTGCCTACGCCAGCTATTTGTATAGTTCAGGGCATCTTGTACGACGTCACAAAGGGTGTTTTCGAATTCTCCTTGGCAGGATATTCCGAGGTCAATCAAACCACACAGGAGTTCGTCAACCATCAGGCTCCATATTAGTGGGTATTATACTCCTCCCTCTGGACATCCTCTGGTTGTAAAGATGGAGACAATGTCTTTGCTCGTCCTCGTCAAAGACACTTATTTTAAACCATGCAATATAATTCATAACTCGTTTCGGGAAAAAACTCTTCCACACCCAGTAAGATTTGATTGAAAAGATAATATTCAAAATACTAGTGGCAATTAAAAATTTGCAGAACTATTAATCCTACCAACACAACTCTATCATTTGAAATTTGAAAACTCTTTAAAGCAAAGCTTTATCGCGACCTAAGGTTTCTTCAATATCATTTCATTGATTGCCTAGTCGAATTTTTTGTAATAAATAAGGACAAACTTTTAAAAAATAGGATTATTCTTGATAAAGGAAGCTGGAATGGAGAAAAAAAGCATATTTTTATATAAAATTTCATTTACGTACCGATGCTGTGAACTATGTGTGAATTTATTATTTAATTTAACTCTTAATTTTAAAATAGGGACAATTCCAACGTTTCTATTGTTGTATAATTTTGAATAACAAAATTATTTTCTATAAAAATCTATAAATGTGTAGAGTATAACTCCATCAATTCTCCTCTTGTATTCCCACAAAGCTTCGTAACCAAATATTTTCACATACATTATATTCCCAACATTCGCAATCCTTTTGAAAAGGATCAACCTGTCGTTTGTTCTCACGAATTTTGAAATTACACAAATTTTGACAAACATCATCGGCAAATTCTCATAACCCTCAAAGCCATTGACCGCTTCTGAAAACAGAAAACCGATGAAAGTGAAAGGCTCCAAATAGGGTTAAAAGTAAGGGTTGAACAACCAATTGCATCAGGTAAAGATTCTCTTGACGAAAGGGAAAGGGTTACGCGAGGGACCGAGTAATGAGGTGGAATTGCGACAAGTGAAAGGGTAAATGACCTGATGAATGCTTCGAAAGAAGGGTTAGATTTGAAGGGTTAGAGAGACCAATAGTAAATGCGGAAGGGTGTGACTGAATTGATTAAGGTAATTATTTGATAGGTGGTGTATTTGGCATGGCGGTTGATATATGTTTTAAATGGCTAACAGTATTCTTTAACAAATTACGTAAATAACAGCAAATTATATTATAATAGTATTTATTCAAGTTTGCATAAGAAATAAAAATGTTTCCAAAGTATAATTGTATATTGTAATACATAGTTAAAATATATTAGAAGATATTTTTTATCAGCTTAGTGACTGTTAATAGGATTAACTCCTAACAAAGGATAACGCTTAGACGTAAACAAGGTAGTCATTACAGATATGGACTAGGTAACGTTTGTGAAAAACAAAATAAGTTATGTTTTTGAAGAATGCCAGGAATTATATAAATATTCATTAAGTTTATCAGAGAGTTAATACATTCAAGAATAAACTGGGATTATTTAACAAAGCATACTTAATCATAATAATAATAATAAAATTTGTGAAATGTCGGTCTGTCAATGACCGAGTCAAGAAACATCATTATTTAAAAGTAAAACATCAAGTTTAAAAACAAAATTAACTTTTTATAAGAATCTAAAAAGGACAGTCATCGGAAACAACTAGGTACAATGACAAGAAAGGAGGAACATGTTGAGCAATTCTGGGACCAAATATAAAAAAAAACAAGATGGGAAAGTACAACGGAAGAAGCAATGGAGGAGAAAATATAATTTGATCTATGAAGGCACGAAGAGGCAGGATAAATGATCAGGAATATAACTGGATCTCAATATGTCCTAGAAAGAGAGAAATACCGAGAAAACGATGGAAAGATTAAATAGAGGAAAACGCAAAGGCAATGCAATTGAAGGAGTGGAAATCACTTGGGTCTAGCGCTTGCGTGTGATCCCTTGTTGAAAAATGCTATCGCAATGCAACATAAATATTTTCATTTTGCTTTTAGAGATTAAAACCTAAAATGGTCTAGTTGATGAGTCAAGGTCTCAAGGTTCGATTCCTAGGCTGCGCAAGTTTTTCTTTATTTATTTAATTCAGATAGGTATTAGATATTCATCGAGCAGGTTAATGAAAAATACCATGGTTTTCGGGAAAAATTAATACAATTAAACAAATAGCCACATCCAACGGTTATCCATTGCATGTAATAAATTAATTGATTAACGTAAAAGAAAAAAAAGTGGCTTAACAACTAGTTATTTCTGAAAAAACTGAAGATATATAAAATTACAAAACCATCACATGCTGATAATATTCTTAATAATATTTAAAAGATACTACCTTTAGCAACAAATACAACTTCTTTTAAAACAGAAAGCAGTGTTAGTAAAAAACAAAAAAATCTGGGATATATGAACTTAAATGTCCAGAATGTAATGCTGTCCATATTGGTCAAACCAGTCAAAATTTTGAAATTAGACATAATGAACACTTACGAGCATATATATTAAAACTTCCTTATTACTTAAAACATGTTCACACCATACATTTATTAGTACGTAATACAGAACTAGAAGTACCTACTACATATTTGTGATAATAAACAACAACTAGATTTCTTTGGAGAATAGGCTTGATGACAGTCACTAAGAATCACTAAAATATTGATTTGACATAATTATATATGATGCAGAGATTCTAGAAAAATTACCCATTTTTATGTTACATATGTGATGACCAATATTTTAGTAAAAATAAAAGAACAAAACTTAACAATCCGCCATCTTAGCTCAAACGCCAATCAGAAAAGAGTGACGTCGTACTTTCGCAAATTTGACCTTGATATTCTGTCTTTCGTCCGAACCATAGATAAGTCCTAACTATCTATGGTCCGAACTACTGTTCTGTTTTGAATTTCCTTTGTTTGCGAGATCAAATTATGTATCAAAATAAACTTCTAACCTGCAAGCTGTCAAGTGTTTGAAGACGCCATTACTATTCTTGCGTTTTGCCGCAGAATTTAAAATGCATTTTTAAAAGGTAAATTTCTCCTTTAAAAACTTTTTTCTCAGAGAAATAACATTTATGGTAGATAAAGTATATATGTGAAAACATCGTGGAGCAGTTTTTGAAAATCAGTCATCATGCCTATTAGAGACTGGAAGGCACATAAGAGACCTACAATATGAAGTCGTCAATGAACAAATAAATCTAGGGAGCTCTCCACTATTATCTAAACTGTCTTTTTGAGTAACAATTGTAAAGATCAGCAGTTATAGTTTTCTTTGGATTCCTATATCACTGCACAATTATACTGTTCTTAAATCGGAAAAAGATATCCAGGATATCCCCAGAGGGCTAATTATAGGTACCTAAGCTTTAATATTTGTAATATCATATGTTCTACGTTTTTGTGTTCATGTATATTAAGTCAATCACAAGATATGCCACTATTTGGTATAGCCAAAAAATTAAACATCATGTAAGCATCACATCAAACGTTACTTTTGTCATTCAGACAATGATATATACCAATATGGAAATAATTATATCAATAAGTATATTAGTTTCTTTTATAAGAATAGTTTATTTTTATTTATTTCACTGCACCAAAAGAAAAAACGGCATGTATAAATTAACAGGATTCACATACCGAGAAGAGCTTGGTCCATTTTAACTGCAAATTTGTTCGAATTCAGAAGCATAGTTTTTTTTCTACGTCCAATGTCAATGTTTCTTCGTTAACGTCTTCAGTTTTCTCAAATGTAAACTTAGTTCCTTTTTTTTCCAAAACACTATCTGACGTGTTTCGATATTCAAGTTATCTTCTTCACAGTGAGTAGGTAAATTCTTCTCAGTATCAAGTATCACCAACGATACCAGATTTCTAAACCCACTTTGCATTACAATCTCAATATTTATAGATATTTTCCATCTATTGAGTTGTTATCATTTTTAACATTATTTTACATTTATTTTGCTTAAATGTTTATTCTATTAATAATTAATTGGCAAGCAAATAATCTGGAACAACTAAATGCGGAAGTTGTTGAAAACCACAACCATCAACTAAATATGACCTGTTTTTTTCGAGCACCCTTAAATAATAGAATACCCCTGAACATGTGTATTCGTAGTGGGCTAAAAAAAACCAGGAAAAATTAAAAAAAGGCGCCTAAATATATTTGCTCAACCCACCTTGAGGGTCAACGTTCTCAAAAATAAAAAAGAAGAAAAAAATAATTTAATATCGGCATCTTTGTGACCGTTCTCACAATGGCCGAATTTCACGCAATGAGGATGTGCAAATGTTGGGTTTTAAGAGGGATTGGAATAGAGACCAGAACGATGTTCGTGGGGCACCCACTACATGAACACCGAACTGAAAGTGAAAAATGATTCCTATAATTCTTGGAATCATACCGACTGGGATAATGTGGCAGTGGTAGAAGGTTAAAATTTGGTCATAATAGTACGAGAAAATTAAATCATTTCAATTTTGGTATTTAAAAATCACATTTTGTAGGTACTTATTTACTAATTTTTTTATTTCAAGGTTTAAGAAACTTCATTAATTTACTTCATTAATTTAATTCAATTTTTTGTGGAATATTTTTTTCATATTATTAAAATTAATAATATGTATATGCTGGGGGTTCCTTGGTCAAGATATGGGAGCTTCCTGCAGTAGTTTTTATTTTCCAAAATATGTAGTTATAGGATGTATTCATTGGTAGATACACATGAAAGTTTATAATTTTATCAAATGATTTCTTTCAAAATACTAATGAATAAACTATCATTATCAAATAAAACCACTATTAACAAATTTCACAATGGAAATATAACAGATATTGCTCGACCGATTTAAGATATTACAAGATTTGCATGATCAGGAGTATAATACAGTACAAGCCACTCAAGTGCGAACTCTACCTACCGATCCACGGCCAAATGAATGAGCAAAAACATCGACCATCAGCATGGGTATGTATAATAATGCTTACGCTTGTTCAATTTGTATGTATGTATGTATGATACACTGAGACCTAAAAGATCTATTGTGCCCCCTTACTCTTACTTAGTTCCTGAGTAACGTCTCAGAGACTAGTAGCTCCTTTAGTCCTAGTTCTCTGAGGAATTTTACTATACCTACAGGCTTCAACTTAGGTAAATGCCCCTCTTCTATCCAATAATCTCCTAGGTGCTGTGCCCTAGGATTCTGAATTGCTGTGAAATTCAAAAGTATGTGGATAGAGGTTTCTTTTTCCATGCCACAGAATCTACATTCTTCTTCCTCCAATATTTTGAGCTTAGTCAGGCGACAATGTCCCGTTAGGATCCCTGCTAAAACTCTTAGTGCAGTTTTACTTTGACTTAGGCATTCATTTGATCTCAACGGGTTGTAGTCACTTACCTGAATCTTTGATTGTCTAGGACCTACTTTATCTTTCCAATGGTCAGATCTTCTCTTTTCTTTGGCTTCGCCTATTTCTTCCAAAATTACATTGGAGCTGATACCGCACATGTCGATAGCGTAGATTTCTGCCTGGAATACAGAAGCAAGATTCCCCAACGATGCGTGGATATTGCAGGGTCTAGCACCATGGACTCCAGCTCTTGTTCCAATGTGGATGGTAGGGTATGCACTAGATTTGTGTTCTCTATATTGTTTCGTCATCGTCTAAGCCTAAAATCTTTGAAATTTCAATGTCGTTCTTAAACATTTAAATAAATAAATGTCAAATTTTTTATCATCTTAGGGAGAGAGTACTCCTATAAGTTTATAATTAGTACTACTAAAATAATCAAATAATAAAAAAGGTATTATCTTTGAACTTAGTATAGAATTATGGAATAGTTGATTCTGAGTACAGTTTACACTACCACTACACCAGCCCTATCAATTGTTCACTATTTTTTCAGAGATTGAATTTTAAATAGTGAAAAGAATTAATAGATGTCAAAAATAATCGGGGCTGGGATATCTGCACAATATAACCAACCATTCTGGTTTGTAATTAGAAGGAACAACATCATTTGTAGACCGGTTTCGGCGTATTTAGATACTATTATTCCATTAATTCGTATATTGTATTTGGAATATTCAAAACAAATTATTGTTTTTTTTTTTATTTTAATGATGAATAAAATTAAACAGTCTAATAAATTATAACTTGTCCCAGGCTATAAGCCACCCCAACATTTTCAAAATTCATGTTGAACTAGAAATTCTCTACCGGGTTGATCGACCTCGCAGGTACCAAAATTGAGAAACTCAAGAACTATTATTTAAAAAACTTCTGTTCTAGGATGAAAAAAAATAACTCCCTTTACACTGAGGGCTGTTTCTTAGAAACTATTAAAGGTTCATTGTCCCATCGACTGGCCAGTGTTTTATGTTACCAGCCCATTTTTCAAATTCGATATTTCTAGAATTTAGTCCATTATTTGATTTTCATGGTGTCCGACGATGGGTATCTTCAAAGAAATCTCATTATCTTCTTGGGGTTTTGTAATTATATCCATTTCCGATTTAGATTATGCTTTTTTCAACTAACTAATGGTACTCAACAGCTTCTGAATATGTAAAATCATTGGTTAAAATATGTTTTGTGGGAACCGTAAAAAGTATGAAATGAGAAAAATATCATTCAAAAATTGATATAATTAATAGATTTAATAAACGAACCATATGGTTGAATCATTAGTCAATTGGAAATGATCCAAATTTATTTGGTAATAAACCGGCTTGATAAATTGTTAAGTTTTTGGAAATAAATCGGACCCAAGTTCTTATTCATGTTCCCCTATACAATAGAAGAATTGTACATCAGGTCAGCTCGGTAAAAATGTGAAAATGAAATTACCAAAATAACTAATAAGTGGAGATCATATTAATTATCTTTTCTACGACCGTGCGTTTTAAACCATTTTCCCGCATGGATTTTAGTTTTGAAAGTGTCACTTTCCCGCACCAGTGCGGGAAAGTAAAATTATGCAAATTTTGACCTTATTGGATAGTTTTTTACTTCGGAAGTTATAACTATTGTTACAACAGGTAAATAAATATATACGAAATAGTCCATCAAATAAAATCTATATCTTTTCTAGCTTTTAGTTGAATTTTTCATTTTTTGTAAATATAAAATAATAAACATATATTCTACTACTGTCGCTGAGGGCTATTTGGAGTACTCCGAGAATCAGAAGAAAAATATATCAAATAAAATTCTTTCATCTACAAATGACTTAAAACCGTTGCCGTCATCGTCATCTTTAGGCGACCTGCAACCGATGCCATCCTCATCGACTTCATCTACTTACCAGTTAACACCAAATAACTCCACTGGATCGGCCATTTTAAGTAATTTACAGAATGCAACAAATTGTGTTTTAATATTAATATTTATAATAATTAATAGTTTTTGGTTAAAGTTTTGTATATGTATGTTGAAATAAAATAATTTTTTAAAAATGGGTTGGTATACTTTTTGTATATACGGTCGTAGGAAAAATAATGTTCATAGCTCATGCGTAAAATGTCGTTCCCGTCAATGACCGCTTGCCCGAAATCCACATAGCGTGGTTTGGTCAACTGCAGTCTCGTGCGGGAAAGTATCACTTTACTCACTTGTTAAGAAAATAACTATTTCCACATACTTATATAGTATACGTAATGTTCTCGACTGGCAAAAAACTGTAAATATGGTCGCATAAGAGCTACTTTATCAAAACGAAATGTACACAATTGAATTGCTGAACTCGGATAGTCTTGGTCTTGTTCTTGTTCATTTAGTCTTGGCCTTTCTAGTCGAGGATGGTCTGCTTTTTGCTTTTTTGCAAGACCAAGACCAACTTTGCTCATTTGCACTAATCACTAATTTAGAATATTCACATATTTTTTCATTAAAGTGAAATTAATTAGAAACAGTTAGTTTCATTTAAAAAGTGATATGAGCAGATTCCACAAAGTAAGGGTCCAAACTGTAAATTCAATTGAAACATCTTCGAGAAAAGACTTGACCTGGACAAGAAGTTACTAAAAACACGTTGCAAAGCATCTCAAAACATCTGGTTTAACCAAAAATGCCTTAAAATAGAAAAGATTTTGTAAACATAAAATTCAATACGAAAACACATCAAGCCCAAAAAGCCACGAAATGAACTCAACGAGTCTGGATTAAAGATGAAAGTAGAAGATGGTTTAAAATAAGAGACTCCTTAAACATCTACTTAAAAGTTGTACATTCTGAACTCATATTCCAACTACATCCAGTAGAATTTCCCTGTTTAGATGACAAAATCAGAGAAAGTGCCTGCGTTATCAAGTACAGGAAATATGAAATAAATTTATTTGTAATACAACGCTATAACCGGAATCGGCTTAGAGAAGTTTGCTACAAACCTTGGATATCAAAATACCCTTTACTGAAATAGAAAAATAGGATTTTTATCGTTCTGGCTTAATATATATTACTGGTATATAAAACAATAGGTATATCTGAAGAAATTAAAAAGTAACTTTTCTCTTTGACTCAAAATTCTGATGTCAGTCCGATCATTTCATTGGTCTAATCTAGAACTCTTCTACTTTATTTAATGAATTTTTTCTTAAGCCATTTGCAATATAAGGGTGTTGGGTGTTGCATAAAACAACCTAGTTGGTACCTGTCAACATATATCAAATGTCAAAATTAACACAACAATCATGTTTAGTTAACTTAACACCAAAGTTTCAGACCGTTTCGTTTAAAGCAGTACCTAAACTGGATTCTTAAAGTTGATGAGTCAGTCGAAAAATGGAATTAAGCCAAGAAAATCTTTGCGAAATAATGTTTTACAATTTTTGAAGTTTCTGCTTTCGGTAATGAAGCACCAACCACTTCACTGGACAACTTCTCGTTGGTATGGGATATTTAAACCACCAAAAGATGGTGGAAAAACTTGTTTCATAAGCGGGTCATATAGCAACAAGTCCTCTGCAAGATCAAAGAACTGTTACTGCTGATTGGTACAACATATCGATTTGATTGCCGGAAGGAATTGCCGAGTTTCGAAAAACCAACTCCAACGACGAATATTATCCTCCACCAAGTTCCCACACAGCTCGAAAAACAATTGAGTTTTCAAAGCAAGAAAACATCGAGTTGTTAAACCATCCTCCTGTTTTTGTTTTCCATAATAGTAGATTATGTTCATCGATCCAATAATACGATTATGATAGTCTAGTGCTTGTTGCTATTACAACCACTTTTGATTACTTTATACTGCCTCACTAGTCACTATTCACTTTGAACGGATATCTACCTTGAATGGTTTCTTACTTATGTATAGTTGTGAGTAAAATTAATTGTCACCGCTTCACAATTTGTCGGCGAGATAAAGAAGTCTGTAAGCAGAAGCAGAACCGGTTTCAGACAGACTTTTCATTATTGCAGGATCCCGACGCATTGTGATAATTAATTTTTTTGAGAAAATTTTGTCAATTATGTATTCTTTCAGCAGCTCCATGCTTTAACCAATTATTTTCTTGTTTCAGTTGCCTGTACATTGGTCCGAAATGGAGACTAACCCCCAAGACGATCTTTATAGAACCACAAGTTCTATAAAGTGATCATGCTGCCGATGCTCACATACGCGGTTCTGGTCTAGTGGCCAAGGGTAACCCTGGCCACGGCTAGGTCGCAACTGGCACGCCTCCAAAGGGTGGTCGGTTTGGCTACATGAAAACTACACCAACTGCTGCGTTGGAGGTGATTCTTGACTTCGGCCTGTTCACCATGTGATCGAGACTGAGGCTGGGAGGGCACTCCTACGCTTGAAAAGTTTGTGATATGTGCGAAACGAGGAAGGGTGCAGGCACGTCAATAAGCTCAGGCTTTTGGGAGATGTACCAGTTCTGGCTGGAGCGGCTGATGTCTGCCTGCGCAGGTACTCATTCGTAACCCTCAATAGGGTGAAGTTCCGGAATAGAGATTTCTGGGAAAGGGAGGGAAATTCACAGCCTCATGGAATCGTCTGGTACACAGATGGTTCATGCTCCAGCGATGGGGCGGGGGCTGGAATTTACTCGAGGAACCCAAGGACACAAGTCTGTGTTCCATTGGGTAAGGGTGTGTCTGCATATCAGGCTGAGGTATACGCTATCTTGGAATGTGCGCAGATAAACCTAGACAGAGGTTATACGGATCGACGCATAACCATATACACCGACAGCCAGGCAGCAATCAAGGCACTGAGTGGATATACCATCAACTCTGGGCTTGCTGCTGAATGTCGTGAACGCCTAGCTGACCTAGCGAGGCGGAACACAGTGGGGCTAGAATGGATTCCGGCCCACTCTGGTTTTGAAGGCAATTAGGGGGCGGACGCGCTGGCTGTGGAAGGAGCAGCTACTCCTTTTAACGACCCGGGCCCGACCTTGGGCCTCACAAAGCAAACAATCCGTAAGGAGCCGAGGAACTGGTTGAGAAACCAGCATCTTGCTCTACAGGGTCTCAGGCAGTCCAAGCTCCTATTGAGCGGACGGACTGATGGACATGCTAGAGCTGCTCTAGAACTACCAAGGAGTAGGTTGAAAAAGATAGCAAGACTCCTAACAGGGCACTGCTGTCTGAGGAAACAACTCTGTAACCTAGGTTTAGAGGAGACAGAGACCTTTGGTAAAAAATTTTAACAATAAAATATTCATGTTTTATACATAAAACAATCAATCAACTTTGACATTGTTTGTTGGCATATAATAATAGGTCTGTTTACTCTTCTAGTATATTAATTGTTCGGAGTCTATAACAATATCTTCCTCTTCGAATGGTCGCCAAAAAGTCATAATTTTGATTATTACCAACAGAATAGTTTTAGTCAATAAAACAAAATCTCAATCACTGCAACATCTAAGAACACAATGTCTCGTAAATAACAGAAATGAACTAAGCCCATCCTTGGACGTTTACAGTCCATGTTGACTAACAATTCAAGTAAATTCTTCATAGACCAATCGGAAGCTACATTGCACCAGTAAGAATCAATTGTTCGCTTGTGGGTAGCTCATGATTAGAAATGATTTATGGCTTTTTTATCTTTTCGGCTTTTTAATCCTCAAAGAGACCTTGTCGCATACTGTTATTTTATTGTGAAACAGTGCAAACTAATTTTACTCACAACTAGGTATATAAATAGGAAATTGTTTACTTCCATTCATATCAAAAACACATTATACGAGTACATATCGAAGACTGTTTTTAATAATCCTGGCTTCAGGCTGAGAAAATAAGAAAGTACCTTTTTATTTTCCGATATCTCTAGTATTCCTAATCTTGAAAATCCAGAGAACATACTTTTCTGTAAGAAGTTACCACAGATTAAAGATAAAGGATCAGAAGAACCATAGAAGAGTCTAAACTAGAGGTGGCAAACTATCGATACTTGTCGATAATCTGAAAAATAAACTCATCCATAATTTCAAAAGTTAACCCGGTTCAGCATCATCTATCTATAATCAAAGTTCAGAGACAACTGGTAAACTGGCTCATTTACCAAACTATTCTGACTGGAGTAATTTGAGATATTGATATTAAGATAGATGTGAGATCATCAAAATTCACAATTCACAGCAGAAAACAAACATAAATAAATATGTTGTGAGGTTATATCATTTTCTTTTTCTTCTTCTATTATGTGGAGCGGTTGTTTTTCAAGGACAAGAGATCAAAAGTATAAATGGTATCTTTTTCAGTTTGTTTTTAATGATTGGACACTCTTGGACAGCTCAAATCCACCCAGACTGGTAGAGCTACGGATTGTCAAGTCTGGTTTTCTCACTATCGATGAACATCGATAGTGCAAATATCATATCGATAGTTATCGATAGTGTTATCGATAATTTGTCACCTCTAGTCTAAACATATTTCATGAACGTTTCTTTACTTTCAATCAGTTACGCAATTACGCCGTTTTTATTTTATAATAAAGTATTTAGTCTGCTAATTTCCGTCGAAAGGTATGGTTTCCGTTTCGGTTAAAATGCAAATATCTTATAAATCTTCATATAATATTAGTTGTTCTCTTATTTTTTCATCTTTACCCGGAAAAATTTATTATTTGTATATAAAGCTAAAAACTTTCAGAATTATCTAAACAATCTATGATATTGTATTTTTATGCCGTAAATATAAAAAATAACATTATGCCCAACCAACTAAACTGATTTCTGAAAAAAAAAACCCTCTCACAACTCAAACCACACACGCCGAATGACGTCAGCAAATCTAACGAATCAATTATTATGGAAAATGAATACGAGAAGGGGTGTAAGGGGGTAAACGTGCAGCGGTTGCATAAGGGAAAAGGATAAAGTCCACCCTATCCTAAATTCCACCCTCTGCTTAGATCTGTATTAAAACAATGTGCAGAAACGAGTTCTGAAATTACACAATTCACCCCAATTTTAGTATTATGGTCTCGACGTACGGGATTTACCCCATTTCGAATGAAGATGTATTAAGGGAGGAGTACAGGGGGCGAGAGGGACGAATCCCTTCTGTTTCCTGGTGTATGTATAGATAAGATTACAGAACAGTAGCTGAAAATTTATCCACACACTCGAAAAATATAAACTTATTAACCTTGATAGAATACTGAGAATATACTAATGGTTTTATCACAGAATAACCCACTCATACAGAAGCGACACCATTTGAAATTTCCATAAGAAATACATTGTTGCTACGGTAAACGATTTGATGTGACATTGACGACAGTATCGGCACCTAGCACGCACTAAGAAAACTTTATATAACTCGTTTTCAAAACTATATAAGCAGTTCAATTGCGAATAAACAGGAAAAATACAATAATGAAAGGATAGAGTACAGTGATATCCACGTAAGAACACTTTGAAGATTTTCACCAGTATGGCAAATTCAATTTACATTCACTTATGCAACATTGGTACGTGTGGTTGTATACTGCAACCATAAACACAATAAAATGACAATGGGTATCGGCAGCTGATAATGGATGATGCTTGTAATAAGAGCGAATGTGTTTCTTCTGTGTGAGTGGGTTATTCTGTGGAAGTGGAATATTTATTCTTTTAAATATTCGGGAAATCACCAAGAAATAAAAAATTTCCTAAGTGTAATAAAAAAATTAGTCGATTAAACAACGAAATAACAGTATTCAGGTAAAATATAATGCATTATTCGAAAACACAGGTAATATAACCAGTCAAAATTCGAAAACGCAAAATATTGAAAAATAAAAAGTGTTTCCTATTCTAAATACCTCGATGATATTTTACAATAATTGGGTCATAAAAAGTGTAAATAAAGCCCACTTTCTAAAGCTTTGGTTCACTGGTAGCCTCACCACAAGCCGGTACCAACTACTTTTAATTTTCGAGATAAGATTTATTCATTTCTAAAGGAATATCACGGATACTATAAAATTATAATTTTATTATTAACACAGTCTCCAAAGACATTTGCGAATTGACTTTTTTAAATAGAAATAGGTAAATTAAAGTTATTAAAATATAATATCCAGTTCTCTCGTGTATTAAAATACTTATTGCGAAAACAAAACGTATATAACTTTCTAAAATTGTAACAATAAAAAATTGTTTTAATTTGGTTTATTTCTTACTACTAAGCCGCCGGTTCATTTACATACAACCTTTAAACTTTATGTTTTTAAGTTATCAACTTTGAAATACGTACGTTTTTTTATTAAAAACCGAGTTGTTGAATCTGAAATACTCACAACAAAAGATTGTCTTCTTGAAGATTCTCGGCACAAGCACAAATTCCCGCAAAATCTGAAAAAAGGGCAAAGACCTTTTCGGTTTTTCGTTATTCGGGTAGAATCATCTAATATTACATGTTATTCGATTCATTCAACTAAAACGGACCAATGTAAATAAGGTTTCCTGTCAATTTGTATAAGATCCCACACATTCAACTTTGCAACTCAAATAATGGACGATTTCAAACACCTGAGAAGGTTTTTAGGGAAAATTTTTAGTGAATGTGTTCATAATTTTATTTGTTTGATACTGCATGAGAAAAAGGAAGGTAGTTTAGTTCCGAGAATCCCTTTTTGGTGTAGGTAAAATTTATAAAAAAAAGGTTAAAATACATAGAAATTAGATTAATGAATAAGTTGAATAAAATTTTGTACTCTATAATAACACGATAAACGGTTTTCATATATATTGTTTTTTTTTTAGTTTAGCACTTGGTCTTTTACTGTATATTTTCACTTACTTCCCGTAGTTGACAGATTTACTGTAGGTTCCTCCAAAAAATAAGTAAACACATATGATCAGCAGGGCCGGATTTAGCATTTTGGCGCCCCTAGGTCCAATAATTTTTTCCGCACTTCATTAGGCCTGAGGGGTGACAGAATTAAAATAGCGTTCTAAACCCTATTGCAAACTTCGATTAATAAATTGTTTCATTATTTTTAAAGACGAAATCTTCGTTCTTAAACATTTTAACACATCCTATTATATATTTTAACTTGATACTGCAGGTTGTAAGCTAATCAAAAGATCGGTTAATAACTTTGGTTTAGTGCAATTTAGTCATTTGGGCAAATAAACAAAAACTCTGCAATACATTATGACATAGGATTAATCTCAGAAACACAGCTTATATAAAATATGTTGGCAACATGACACAAAAAATTTGTTTCAAAGTAAAACTAGATATTTTGTAGGTACAAATAGTAAATTGTAGTAGTAGTACTATTGTACCGAGCAGTAGCGAGAGCGCCGAGACAGTCTAGTGGCAATACAATGCGTACTGCTCGACGATATACCCACAGCTAGTTCACCCGTGCTTGAGATCAATATTGTACTAATGAACGTATAAATCAGAATTCTTTATTTGCATAATTTAATTTATTATTTCTTAAAATAAAATAATGTTTTATAGTTATTTTTTTATTTTAAAATATATTCCCCTTTTTCCCTCTCCGCCGTGCGCCCCGTGGGAGCTTGCGCCCATAGGCCCGGGCCTATTGGGAAATCCAGCCCTGATGATCAGAAGCCAACACCACTGTATTATGGATTCTTATGATACATTTTAGATTAATATATAAAAAGCAAGTTACGTAATATTCCAATTCATGCCGTGCCTTATTCAAGCTTTAATAAAAGTTTATAAACACTTGACAACTAAAGACAGTGTGGTCGAAGTTAAATACAAGTTCTCAATAGCACCAATAAATAAATTGTTATGATCCAATCCAAAGCTTTATAAAGTCATGGTGAAAAGTAGGGTACATGTATATGGCTTTGGGAAAACTAGATGGGATATATCCCGAAAATAAGAACGAAAGAGAGCAGCTTTTTTTGCCGGAAGTAGCCCAAATAATAGAGCAAATCATCTCGAAGATCATATCAGACCTACAAGAGAACTACACTACACTACTCTATAGTGTGTAGGCACGTTTGTAGTAACGAGAGGCTAAATTGTGCTATGAGCACTAGACTTCTTCTCAAGGCACTAGGAGCCGACGGGATTTTCCACAACATTGCTACATCGAAGGTAACACAAAATTCTACCACATTTGGCTAGAATTAGTCGGAGCAGCTTAGAACTGGGTTACATACCAGAAAAATGTAGAAGGAAAACACCTATCATCTTAAAGCTGGAAAAAGGGACACAAAAAACTCAAAATTCTTCAAACCAATTTACCTAAAGTCATTGGTGTTTAAAACGATGGAGAAAGCTATAGACAATTAAGAATATCAAAACGGAAGTCCTAGAGATAATACCTCTTCGCCCTTATCAAGCTTATCATGTTTACAGAGCAGGCATACCTATGTCCAGATAACGAAGGATATCCGAGATATCTGAAATAACCAAAAAATTGTACTACGTGTGTTATTAGACATAGAAGGAGCTTTTGACAATACTCCACATGACGCTGTCAAAAGTGCATGAAAAATGTCGGAGCTGCTTTTCACTGGAGTGGTGAAAACGAGGACGAGTGAAGACATCGTCTCCATCTACACAACCAGAGGATGTCCACAAGGAGGAGTAGCATCTCCGTCAATATGGAGTCTGACGGTTGACGAACTCGTGTGTGGTTTAATTGACCTTGAAATATCATTGTCGTAACATCCAGTGGAAATTTTGGGAATACCCTTTATGACTTCGTAGAAAGGGATGGAAACTCGATACGGAATTCAGTACCCAGAAGGGAAAGGATCACAACACCATTACCAGATTTGGAAGGAAGGCCATTAAATGGTGAGCATGCGTGCTCTAAAGCAGAGGTTTCTAAACTTTTTTTTCTTATAGACCACTTTAAAAATTCTGCTACATTTCCCAAAACTCGACAAAAAATATGAAGATCAGATCTAACTATGGAAATTTGCGTTGTAGCTGAATCCCAACCACAAATTAACGGATTTCGGAAAAAAGATGAGAATTTATTGGTTAATAAAGTTAATTTTTTAATTGATTGTGCTATGAGTGGATGTCAAAAAAGTTCATCCAACTTTACTATCAATTCTCAATTATTTGATTTAGAAAGCTTCGCATACAGAGTAGTGAAAAATAAAAATAGTATATTTGTGACGGAATAATTACAGTGAAGCAGAGTCCAGCGTGGTTAGTACTTGGATTGGTGGACACTGGGAAAACACTCTCGTAGAGCACGTACAGCCTGCAGCGGAGTAATATATCACAGCTCGCAGGCATTATACCAATGAGCACGAGGTATGACTAGAAAAACATCAATGAAGCAGGCGAGAGCAGCATCGTCATCTATGTAGAGCTAAGATAATTAAAGATACTTCTGTGAAGCTATAACCAGTTGAGAACAAATGCACGAGTATATCTAAACCAGAGTAAGACGCACCATAAAAATGCAGATATCCTAAAATTCCTTAGGGAAATAGGTTTAAAGGAATTACTAGTCTCTGAGACTTTCCTAAGGACTTATGTAGAAGAAAGAGGCACAATTGGTCTTTAAGGTCTCAGCGAATGTCATTCCATTATAGATACATACTGGTGGTATCAGATGTGGAGATGTTGGTTTAAAACAAAGCGTTTGGCATATATTATGCGTTCCTTATCTGATCAGAATGTATAGTAGAAACTAACTGAGAAAAACACACAGCCGTCATCAATTTGTTATCAACCCACTTTAACATATATACACATCTCGTTGCATTGGTCTTTTTCGGCTATGTCGCTGTGTGTTTTCCTTAGTTGGTTCAGGCTCTACCTTGATTCATTTTCTTAAGATAGTATTGTTGTCTTTGCAGCATTGACTCTAAAAATAGTGATATTATCTAGTCTATTTCATATATTACAGTATCTGACATCAACACTGGAATTGCAATTGAAAATAACATCTTATATTGCAATTTAAAAAAAGTTATGTAAAACAGACTTTATATCACTTAATTTTATGGGGTCATCGTTTTATCCGTTTCATTTACCGAATCTTTATTCTCGAGACATTAGGTTTGTTCCAACAAGCTTGAGAATCAGTTCAGAATTTTATTGAGTTTGCGTAGATTGAAATTATCGTCGCTAATTTTCAATCCACGCAATCTCAGTAAAATTCCGAACTGATTCTCAAGCTTGTTGGAACAAACCTTATTTGAAATATTATTATCTTATTTAAGACCTTTCTTATTACAAAGAATAATAAATAGAAGTAGGTGCAAATTATGTGGCAAAAATTAAAAACTCTTTGTTGAACGAATTGTAATATTTCAGTACTTAACGTATGTCTAGTTTTATTTATCCAGAATGTTGACTATTGTCCTTATTATAAAATGTCTGAATCAGTCAACGAGATGGAAAATAGAGACTGCCATATCAATCTAGTGTGGCTGTTAGCTGAGCTTCGATGCATTTTTGTTTCTCTTTTTTATTAAACCCCACGCATAACCCGTATTTATAGTATAAATATTATACAACGTTTATTTTTGAGTTTATATTTATCATTTAAAGTGATTTCTTCAAATCCCCATATATTTTCTATTCAAATATTTATTTTAGATTTTAAAATATGCTTTACCTGGTTTAATATCTTATTTTGGATAATTTCAATAACAATATTTATATTGGTGCTGAAAGAGCTTATCCTATTAAATTAAACATTAGCATAAACAACTTTAGGACTCGGCAATGTGACCCTTTGAAGTTTTATTGAACTCCAATTGTGAGGCAACGTTTTGTTCTTTTTTATTTCCTTCGACTAGTTCTTGATAGAAAACAGACTACCATATCAATTTGATGTGGCTGTTAAAAAATTTGTTTATATATCACTTATAACCGATGGTGTTAGGATGATAAAAGACCTTTATTTATATTTGTGGAACTCCCATCGGATAAAACTAGCACCCACGCCTAAGCCGTGTTTATACAAAGTTTATCATGAAGTTTATATTAATTTTCTTAATAAAAAAATACCTGGTAAAATTGTAAGGGATTATTTATTTCAAGTGAATTGTTTGAATCTTTATACATTTTCAGTAGAAATATTTACTTTCGATTTTAAAATAGGGATGCTTTACCTGTTTTAATATCATATTTTGCATAATTTCTTTATAGCATAAACAACTTTAAGACTCGGCAATGTGACCCTTTGAAGTTTTATTGCATTCCTATTGTAGGACAACGTTTTGTTCTTTTACCTCCTGCCGAGTCGGAATTGCCAATTGAAGGGTTAATTTCGGTAAATTAGATCTTACCCAATAATTTTGCAATATTTTTGATCTCCCTTAAATGGTTATTGCTATATATTCTTTTGTTAAATATTAGTTCGGCTGTTTGTTTGCCTACGACCGCGGTGTGATGTTGCATATTTGAAGATAAACGTCGCCAATAAATGGTACCTTTAAAGCAAATATACCAAATTCTAGATGTTGGCTGTATCTATCCGTAAATCTGTGGTCGGCGAGCCAACCAAGCTGAGAAGTTGCCCTTGGCGACTTGATAGTTTTATTTAGAGCCATATTTAACATGTTTGGTGCTAATATGTCACCCATTTTTACTTTAAATCCTGATATTCGATTAAGGGGGCATCCATATAAGTTGAAGAAGGAAATGTTTAAAACTAGAAATAGACAGAATTTTCTCTCCAACAGAATATTTCCATACTGGAATAATTTACCTAGCAGTGTGGTGCACCGTCTGTTAATGCTTTTGAAAACCAGTTAGACTAATTTGTTCAGCATTCTTAATTCTTATTTTTTATTTATTTTCGTTTTCTTTCCATTTTTCAATTTATAATGAGCTATCGCCCATTTATAGCATGTGCTACCGATAGCGATAATTTTTACTTTTACTCATTTTTGTTATATGAGATTTATAGAACTTCGGTTCTCAGCTCATAATTTATTGTAATAATAATAATAGTGCTACGTACAAACTACTGGAGCATCGTAATTTAAGAAATCTTGGACTTTCCAGCAAGCTCTTTCTCTGGAACATGAAATATCAAAAATATACTCTGTGTCTGTATCACCACGATCCCAAATCAGGTTTTCGATATTTTCTGAGGTTTCCCTTTCGGAGCTGAATATATGATATCATCCAATTTGATCTTTATTTACTAACAAATAAATGTTTGAAATAGTAGCAACGATCAATTGAACCGTTAAAAATTAATTTTTAAAATTGTGGTGCCTTTATAAGATCCACTTTACGTTTGCATCCCCTTCCTACGCTATAATATTTCAAAGAAATTACATTAAAAAACGCACATCTAACCCATTAGAGAGGGCATGTTTACAGTAATTGGAGAGAGTGATACTATAACAGTGACACCGAAGAAGCTTTTAAAAAGGGTGTGCGTTGCAATTTACCCTAAGAGATTGATGAATAATTTCTCAAGTTTTAAAATAAGTATACGTTTATTCCTCGAAAGCATCTTACGAATTTTTTATCAGCTAGAAGTGCCGATTTAGTTTTTGATTGGATGAGTGTAGTTAGCGACAAGACTTTTTTTTATATTGAAGTGTAATGAAAATTTTTAGCGAATAGAATTATAAAGTTTTCGATAAGAAAATAGATATACAGGGTGCAGCACCGAAAACGAAACAGATCGCATATCTTGAAGACAAATTTTTTTTGGAGAAAATGCAAAAAGAGTTCGATTTTTATTTCAAGGGGGACATCTATCAATCATATCCTCAATTACCCTACATCTCTCCTCTCCTCTCTCTCACTTTTTCCCTATAAAATTGAAATGGGGAAAGTACCAAGTATGACATATCTTTGAAAATGTAACTTTATAAGAAATTTGACACTGTGACAAGTGACAGTTCAAATAAGCGTATTTTCATGTGAAAGCCAAATTCAACAACTTAATGCTAATTACCTTTGGAATAAAATTTAACTTACTACGCCTATGTTTTCGTAAATTAAAAATAAAGGTTTTTGTTTCCATAACTATACCAGGTCTGTTTTTTAGTTTAGCCAATTTAGCGTCATTGATACTTCAAGTCTATTAGCGAGTAAAATGGTTTATTTTATTCAGGAGAGCAGAAATTGTTGAATGTTACTTAAAAAATAACGAATGAGCTAACACTGCCTGTACAATTTTCAATGAGCGACACCCAAACAAACAGGTTAAACGTAAGTACGTTTTGGAACTGCTTTCAAAATTTCGACAAACAGGATCGGTTCAAAATAAAAAACGGCAGATTCAAAATCCAGTAAGAAATGAAGCGGTAGAGGTAGCCGTTTTAGGACAAGTAGTTGCAGATCCAACTCTTACTACACGAAAGCTTGCAGAATTATCTGGAGTAAGTCAACGTACCGTCGTGCGAATTTTGAAAGTCAACAAATTCCATCCCTATAAAATTCATTTAGTTCAGGAACTTAAAGAAGACGATTTTAATCGCCGCTTGCAATTTTGTAAAATCATGAGCGAGCATGCTATACAAGATCCACATTTTCTTTTTAAAATTTGTTTTAAGGATGAATGCAGTTTTTTGGTCAGATTCCAATCCAAGAGTATTTCATGAAACGCATACTCAACACCCAGAAAAGTTAAACGTTTGGGCTGGAATATTTGGCGATTATATTGTTGGTCCATTTTTTTTACCAGGTAATTTAACTGGGGGTATGTTTTTGGAATTACTCGAAAACACCGTTGATCCAATGTTAACAGATATAATAGAAAACGATAACCGATACCTTGCAGATCTCCTAATATTTCAACAGGACGGGACTCCTCCACATTTTGCTGCAGTGGTTCGTCAGTACTTAAATGAAAACTTTCCTAGACATTATACTGGATGAAGAGGATTTATTGAAAGGCCCCCATGATCTCCTGATTTGTCCTCCTTATATTACTTTTTATGGGGATATCTGAAAAGTAAAATATACGCCATTCAGCCAGGTTCCTTAGAAGAGTTACGTGAACGTACTATTACTGAATGTCGACAAATAACTTCACAAATGCTCCAAAACGACAGACAAAGATTCGAGAATAATTTATATTCGTGTATGGAAGTTAATGGTCAACACTTGGAGCATTAACATTGAAGTAATTTAGTTTTTACTTATGGGAGTTGTTCTAAATTTTAATGTTAACTTTTCTATTTTTTCTTTAAACTTTTATTATGAATTGACGCTAAACTGAAAAAACAGACCTGGTAGTTATGGAAACAAAAACCTTTATTTTTATTTTACGAAAACATAGGCGTAGTAAGTTAAACTTTATTCCAAAGGTAATTAGCATTAAATTGTTGAATTTGGCTTTCACATAAAAATACGCTTATTTGAACTGTCACACGTCACAGTGACAAATTCTTTATAAAATAACTTTTCAATGATGTGTCAAACTTAGTACTTTCCCTATTTCAATTTTATTGGTAATAGTGACAGAGGGGTGGGGAGGGATGTAGAATAGTTGAGGATATGATCGATAGATGTCCCCCTTGAAATAAAAATCGACCTCTTTTTGCACTTTCTTCAAAAAAATTTGTCTTCAAGGTATGCGATCTATTTCGTTTGTTTTCGGTGCCGCACCCTGTATTTACTGATAATGATGTCATACTATACGGAAGATCCAAAGTAATCAAAGGAAGTAAGAAAAACCTGAGAATACAGACAGCGAAATTTCATTTATTAGCTTTAAAATATTACTGTGAAGATAAATAGTTATTTACCTAACGTGTTTGGAAGTAGGATTTTTGGCATGAGCACTTTGTTTGTAGCACGCCCAAAGGAAAAAGTAAAAAAACATCCCGATGCGTAATAGTATATTACGTAACAAGAGTTGTAAGTATTATATGAGTCTTTCTACTCTCTATTAAATAAATTGATTGTCTTTCAGTATAAATTTTCTTTTAGAATACATTTAAGTGAGTATAAAATTAACAAATATTTGGTTGCACTTTTTAAATTATTATTTCCCTGTATTATGTATGAACCCCTTTTATGAAACAAGTCATTTATAAAATACCACAATCCCTTTCTCCCAACGTTTATAGCTGCTAGTACTAGGAACGTATCGAGAATTTACTACCATATGATGATCATTTTTCTTGGCTCGGCCATTCCGAATCCATCAATTTTAGATAGAAAGACGAGGATGACGATCTTGGTGGCCGGCGCGACGGACCCACAGTAACCAGTTGCAGTTATATAAGGGGTAAAGGGCCCCGATTTTTCCCTAAATCGTGCAAAAATGAAGGGTGAGTCTCAGAAAAGGGAAGTCGACGGTACAGTCTGATCTAATGTTGTATCATCAACAAATGGGAGGGTCGATGTCCAAGGTCGTTTTCGGACATCGATTTTTTTTATATTGACCGTTCTGAATATTATTTATGCATAGAATTGCTATAGTCTGCATATCTAAAAATGTTAATAATTTTCAGAAAAGACGTAGAACAACAACAAAAATAATGAAAAACGCGAAGAAAACCAAAATACAAACTGACTTTCCTTCTGTTTCATTTTCTTTTTCAAATACTAATTGAAATACTAGGTTGAGTTTCAACGTTTCGTTTACATCGTTAAATAAAATATAATTTAATGATTGTAGAGATCTCAAATTAATATGGGGATTTGTAAATTATAATTATAATATATTAATTATATAAACCGTTTTTCTTAAGCCGGTCCCAGACACTACGAGTATTTGGCAAACATTTGGTATTCGGACTTATTCGCTTAGCGTGTGGGAAGTTAACTTTGGCAAATATTCGTCCTTCGTAATTTTCCCGGCGCTTGTCGGAAACTAGCACGAAGTAAAGGACGCCGTAGTTTGGCGAAGTAAACTACGTGTTCCTTTGCTATACTACGGCACCGTGTGGGAGATCAAGCAAACATTCGTGCAAATGATAAATATTGCCTATTCGCCAAATACACGTAGTGTCTGGGACCGGCTTTATTGAGGGAGTATTCTACAGTTCGTCCACGAATTGGGCACCAAGGAGGAGAAACATTTTTATTTGTAGATAGTTTTAGTGAAAAATGTGCTTGTGTTTTGAAACCACATGGTGAAGTCTTTCAAAAACTGCTTCATTTTAGGGAAAATACAAACTAAGTTCGAAAATGTAATAATAGACGTCAAAATAATAGTGTAAAACTATTAAAACGCTTTACAAATTAGAAAATTACTTTCCAAATGATAGACCGTTCCCCAGGAAGCAACATCTACTTCTCGGGCAATATGCCCCGCCAGACAATGAATTACACTTCCAAGATAAACGGGGTTGGTATATATGAAAATATAGAACCAACTATTCTGGTTTATAATAAGAAGGAACAATATCACTTGCTGACCGGTCGGCAAAATTTTCGAAAGGTGTGACAGCTTCTTGCTATCTATAGGAATTGCTTTTACAATTAATGTTTATAAAGTTAAATTTGCTGGAAAGGCGTTTCAGTCAGCGTACAGAAACTTAACTTGTTATTTTGGATTAAACTATAATATTTTTCAATAAAAACATAAAAAATTAGTAGCGTAACCACTAAAAATGAAGAGAGAAAAGTATTAGAAATAAGATAATCTTGAAAATCTGTCAATATCGCAATTATAATATGACATTTCAAAACAAATCATTGGTTAATTTATCGGGTGGGACAAGGCAAATGGTATAAAGTGTTGAAAAAATGGCCGAGTAAATTGAAAAACTGCAATTTTAATAGCTAGTTGTATACAATTTGAAGGTCAGCGACAAAAAAAATAGTTTTTATTAATGTTGGCATTGTGAAGAATATGGAGGTATAAAATTTTTTGTGTGTTCTGCACAATGACCTTCCTTTTAAAAGTGATAAATAAGTGTTATAAAAATGTTCTTCGTTCAAAACGAATTAATTGAATTCCGTGTAGTTTCTAAACTACTGTCATTCAAAACAAAACGGACGGCTTGTTCGACCATTCGCTTGGACCTGCCGGCTATTTTCCGTTGGGTCGTGGGTAACTGGGCTGTTTAAAGATCGGTTTTAGGTTACAAAATGTTACATTTTATGTTTGTTTTGGTTTGCTGAGAAACAACACATTGGATAATATCAAATACTGGACAAGGAAATATTGTATTACGCAAGAGCAGGAAGTAGGGCGAAATTTTACATAATATAAACGAAATGCATTAATAATATTATTTGTGGCTACAGAAAATAAAAATCGATACCTTAACAACAATTATTGAATTAATAATCGGCATATAATGATATACAGGGTGTTTATAAATGCATGCAACAACATTCAGGAGGTGATTGCTCGTATGAAATTAAGATTGGTCTTTCCCATAACAAAATTTCACCCCTTTCCGAGAAATCATCCTTAAAAAAAGGTGGTGACTAAAATTGAGTTTTTATTTTTTTCTAAAATTTCAGTAAAGCTAGAAACTTGAAATTCTGTAATTTTCGTGCACTCGCTAAGGACTAACCGCGGGTATTTTTTCAATATTCCTGTACATTATACGGGGGTGAAATTAGCAACCCTTACTTTATTTCATATCAAAACTTTTTTCGAGTTGAACTTTTATGAAATAAAATTTAACTTAAGACCCTTGTTTTATTTAAAAATTATTTTGATTCTTACATTTTTTTCCCAAAACCAATAGCTGCAGGGAAAAAAATTATGAATTGTATTACATTTTCCACTCAATTTATTAAAAAGATTATAAATTATGGTGTTCATTTTTTTTCCTTTTAAGGGTGATATCTCGTAAAGGGGTGGGCTGAGGAAATTTTGTTATAGGAAAGACCCATCTTAATTTCGTACGAGCAATCAACTACTGAATTCTCCCCATTAGGTATGGAACATAACTAATGGGGAAAAAGTCAAGAGCATGTAGGCTAAGCCAAAATCATGTTGGTAGTTCATATACATTTTTTCAATTAAGGTACCACGTCATATATAAACAAAAAGAGAACATCGAGATTTTGATAAACTTTTAAAATTCAGATTATCTAAGATTTTAAATAAATTATAAACTCACATTTCAATACTAAGTTGTGAAATTGAAACGTTTTATTTCAATTTAAGAAATACATTTTTTAACCAAAAAAAAAACAATTTCAATTCATTTAGTGCGCCTGAAACACGTAAAAAGCTTCGACCCCATACTCGAACACTCCATAGCAAATCACTCCCCACTGTCAAGCGGCATAATGTACAATAAAACTTCATAAAAAATTACAACAATGGGGCAAACAATGCACGCCAGTGTGTTTTCGCCCTTATCACAATGGCGTGTGGCGTACGCGTTGACGTTTACTCTGCTATCTTTATAATTTATTGATTTAAAGTAGAAAATAGTCGGTTTCAACGTAAGCGAATTCGGTGGTTTTGAGAAAAAATCATTGAAATAACGGGTTAGTGATTTAGTCAATTTAATTTCTTATTAGCCGTGTGTAAGTATTTTGGAAATTAACTAAATTGATTTATTAAATGTTAAAAAGGCCATCATTTTCTTGAATGCACAATGCCTTATGAGAATTTAAACTGTCATTCACTTCTTTTCCAGAGACAGTTTGGGTTGATATTTTGGTAGTATAGTCGACGTAAAAGGTATAGTGCGAACTTAAAGTTGCCGGCTTTTTGTTTGACTCTAAGACTAAGAGTATACCGCACTCACTCGCTACACTCACTCGCGATAGCGAGTGAGTGCCTTTAATGGTTTGACTGAACTATAACTATTTTTGAGGGATATTTGCAGGGGTTCTCTTTAGTCGGTGGTCTGACATCAAGAAAGTGTGTGTGTTTTTGTGTGGAAATTGTAAGTATACATATATTTATTAGCAATGATCCATTTGGACGAAACTCGGTATGATACACACGATACGGTTAAGAAAGGATGGACTGATGGGTCAAAATACAAATATAGAATTATGTTTGGTAAGTGGACGAAAATAATATTAATACCTTTCAGAGTTTAGCGCCGCAACATAACTTAAAGGGGATATACGATTAGATAGCTGCACAATATGTTTTACGTCAACTATACAGTATAGCCCGAAATCAATAGTACTGAAATAGAGACATAGTTAACCCAAGTTAACTAGTATAGACCTAACAAGTAAACCTTAAACAATTCATTAGTAGGGCCTAATTGTTAAAAATGGTGTTAAGTACAAAGGAGAAAGTGTTTCTGGTAAATCATTATTTTCGCTCATACGGAATCGGCCGACGTAAACTGCAAGTTTGCGATACGTGTGCGATCAATTCAATAAACGTTCTCCAAGTAATACTGTAATTTTGAAGGTTATTGATAAGTTCAGAAATACGGATAATGTATTGTGTCAACGAAAAGGAAGCTCGGGGCGTCCCAGGACAGTTAACAACAACAATAACCATGAACGTGTTTTTGAGCGAATCTTAGAAAATCCGAAAGCCAGCCAGCCAAGGACAGCGTCACCTTACTGGGGATTCCAGGACACACTGGAATAGAAGGAAATGAAATAGCAGATGAACTAGCAAAGAGGGTTCTGGGGACCGGAACCCTTTTTGCGGAATCAGCTCCAATATAATATTGGAAGAAATAGGCAAAGCCAAAAAAAGAGATGATCTAACCATTGGAAGGGCTTATACAATCAAAGATTCTGCTGGGTGACTACAATCCGTTCATATCAAATGAATTCCTAAGTTAAAGTAAAACTGCACTAAGAGTTTTAGCAGGGATCCTAAAGGGTCATTGTAGATTCTGTGGTATGGAAGAAGGAACCTCCATCCATATTCTTGCTAATTGCACAGCAATACAAAATCCTAGGGCACAACATCTAGGAGATTATTGGATAGAAGAGGGAAAAACCCTGCAGATATACTAAAATTCCTTCGGGAAATAGGACTAAAGGAGCTACTAGTCTCTGAGACTTTCCTCAGAAACTATGTAGAAGTAATTACCGTCCAGACTTGTTACGCGACGGCGTTACGATACGAAGTATTGTTACATGTCTGTACCCACCTTAAGCCTGGAAACGAACCAGTTATTGCAACAAAACAATGTATGGAATATTTATTTAAGTGGACATAAAATAAATAGATTCAAACTAACAAGTCTATGTATAAGTTATCTTATGGTTATTGATGTAATCATTAAAAGGAATTAACGCAATATTTAACTCAATATTTCAATAAAATCGAAAAATTAATCATTATATTCACGCGTGCGGAAAAGTAGTTATTAGCATAGTATTATTTTCGAATTATCCCGAGTAGTTTATTGGAAAAACTACAACTCGTTAACAAATAAAATCGTGGAGCGGTGCAGTAATTAAAGCTGTCCGTGTCTAGTCCAATAATAAAGTGTAATAATTGGGTCATAAAAATAAGGGAATTTCTAATTTTCTTGGCAGTTCTGTAACTATATGCGGCTCGACATCCACGTTACTCTCAAATACCAAATACGGATTATGTAAAGCTACTACTTTAAGTATATTCTTCTCTTAATATTAATTGCATCTCACAAATTTAATATTTTCGAGATTTATCTCCAATCTTCTTACCAAACTGTGAATACCCAAAATGATTGAGAAACATTTTTGTTATTTTGATCCTTTAGTTGTTCGATTAATTTAGTCTTGGTCTTTTGTGATTGTGACGAAGATCCTACATACACTAGCAAGACCAAGATTTAATCCACCATATACCAAAAATGTCCTAATAATTCAACAAACATGAAAGGACTTCTTTTTGTTTAGAATTCCAAGATAAAACTTCAAATTTTTCTTAAATCTCAATTTGAATTGTAAACTTTGATAAATTACCGACTTAAACGTGTCTCTTTATTTTTAACAGACCTGCTCTATATACAATTGATAGTAAAGGTTAACCTGGAATTTATCAAAATTGAATTAAAAAAATCATACTTTAAACTGAATATTATGATAAAATCTTTGAGGTTCTAAGTTTACTTTCGCAATTCAATGCTTGTATTTATATGAATGTGGACACTAAATCTAATACCGTCAGTTTTCATCCCTCCATATTCCTGAATCGTCCTATTTCCTCATTACTATAGCTGTCGAAAGGATCACATTATGGTCACTATAAAGACCGATGTGGCTTACACGACACGCAATCCATTGTTTGTCGTAATATTTATTTGTATAGGATTCTTCGCAGTCTTAGAATTTTTCATTTGAACACTTTCATATATGTTTTGCTGACGTGAAGCATCTGCTGGAGAGCAAAGTTTTTATTTACAATAATTTGTCAACTTCGACAAACATCGAAACATTGGGAATTGAATTAACAGCTTTATCCTTCAGATAAAATATTTTTTTAATACATTAAAGTGGTTTAGATTCTTTTTAAATCGGATTTGGTATCACTGCTTAATTTTAACTTTTAAACCGAATGAGTGATCATAACCTAACAAATAGTGATATAAAAAAGTTGAAACAAGGAAAAAACTAGCTTAAAATTTTTCAAATTTACGTCGAATTAGTAGTCCAGCGTAACTACTCGTTCTCAAAAAAGGGCACTGGAATACTAAATTGCAACGGCGCATATGCAGTACGATTCCGAATTAGTTTCATCGCGTGCTGGAATAAACCTAATATGGGGAAATATTTTTATAGATTATACTTTTCATGAAGAAAAAAGCGAAGGAGGAAATCAAATTATAATAGCAGATAATTTTCCAGCTAGATGTGTGGAAGCCTACTTTGGATAATGATAGAGAGATATTCAATCCAAGATCCCAACGACTGATAATTTATTAACCCTATATACTAAACAAAAAAAATAGTCCGTTACAATTATCTCTTGCAAATTCATCTATTCATAATAAATCCTATACTGTATAATAATTTTTTCAATAAAGAAACAGATCTTTTGACACAAGAAGTAGGGTCTAAACTCGAACCCTCTTTCATACACAAACACCACTGACCGTTCCCAATCACTCCCGATCTCTTTTGAATATGATAATCTTCGATCTAACAGATTTTTACTTATACCTTTACCTTTAACCTGATTTTTTCTTTTTTTGTGAAAAGTAGCCATCGGTCTTCCAAAAAGGAAGCGATTTGTTTGGAAACACAATGGAAAGTAGATTTTTTTCACGGTTGAGCACACGTTGCATATAAAAAAATTGTTACTCTATATTATTCCTCATGCGGGGATTACACTTTTTATGAATATCGTCCAGAAAAAAAAATAGCAGATGGCATATTTTTTGGCACGTGAAGAAAGTTTTCGCGCTTGGGTGGATAAATGATTGACAGATTTAATACGTTTATTATGAGCGCTTTTTACGTATATTTACTGAAAATTATATAACCACCGGTGATACGGAAAAAGCATATCAACAGTCTCGTCTTATTTCTTTGCAATTAAAATTGAAGTCTTGTTGATATGAGTAATTTCAATATGTACATTAAAACATGCTGGATATTACGATAAACAATATTTAATAATGTCAAAAGTTTACGAAGAAAATCATATAGAAATAACAACAAAAATTAGGAATATACATTTGTTGACGGAAGATCAAAAAGCAATTAGAATCAATTGGGGTCAAAAAACTCTAAACCGGCTTGACGCAGGAAATAATTTGCGAACTTTGAAAAACCAACCCGAATCGAGTAATGATCCTCCACCAAGACAACGCAAGTTCCCACACTGCTCGAAAAACAATGTCCCGACCCAAGTCCTTTACTTTTCCAAAACTCTATTTTGAATGTACCAACAAGCAAGTAAATAACTGCTTTCGGAATTGGTTTCAAAGGATGCAAAAATGCATTTCATTTCCTGGAGAATAATTTGAAAAACAAGTGTTTAAAAGTTATCTACTGTTTTTTTTTGTAGTTCTGTATGTAATATAAAAGAACACCATCGTATGTCAGTTATAGTGCTCAGTTAGGTAAAAACTTGTCTCGTAACAGCCACATACACTGTGGGCCAAATTTATTTGGAACCCAATTTACCTCTGAATAATTATTTTTTGATCTTCCAGATTTTGGTGAAATTTTGTGTGAATACTAGGGAAACCTTTTCTTGATTGTAGAAAAATTATCTAAACAAAATGTACAGGGGGAGCCAAGTAAGAAGCAGTATTTTTAATCATTGCTTTTGAGGCTGTTAAAAATAATAATAAATTCTTTACTCCAAAACTACAAATATTATTTGATAATATTGAGAAACTATCGGAAAAGAAGCTATAAAAAAATGTTTCGAAAAACCTTAGGTTTTGTATTTAAAAAGTTTTTTTCCGAAAACTCTGTGAAATAATATTACCATACAGCGTAATAGGGTTTTATTAAAAATAACAAATTAACAGATACTGTCGAGTTACCTGTGAAAAAAAAAATGCTGTTGGATCCCTTGACAACAATGACAACAGTATGTAAATATTAGTATCTTGACAGTGTATACATTTATTTAAAAATGGTATACTCGTATTTGTCATTTGAAGATAAAATTTTAATTAAATCTCTAAGAGTCGAAGGTTACGGTGCAAAACGGATTATTAAAACTTTCCCAGAGCGTAATTGGAAGTTAAGTTTCGTTAGTTATTTTTTAAGACAATTACTTGATACTAATGGTTCATTACCAATGAAGCCTGGAAGAGGAAGGAAGAAAACTGGTAGGAGTATCGAAAACATTGAAAGAGTAAGGACATTTCTTGATGCTGTCGAACCCGGAAATACAGTCAGTTCAAGGAAATTAAAAAAAAACTACTACTATTAAAAGATCGTCGGTAAGAAGAATTATTAAAATTGATTTAAAGTATCGACCGTTTAAAAAAATATCTTGTCACAAATTTTCAAATGATGTTAGAAATAAAAGAGTAGAAAGATGTCAAGCATTCAGGCGACGCGAAGATATTGAAAAAATTTGGTTCTCAGATAAAAAAGTTTTTTCTTTGCGCCAACCAAAAAATCCTCGGAACAACAGGGTACATTCCAATGTACAAAAAAATCGGAAATACCACTGGAACATCATTTTTCTAAATCAGTTATGGTTTCTTTGGCTGTATCGATGCTAGGAAAAACTGAAATTTATTTGATTGACTCTGGAGTAAAAATTAACTCCGAAATCTATCAACGGGACATTTTAGAAAATATGCTTCGAGAAATAGAAACAATTAACGACAACTACACATTCCAGTAAGATGGCGCACCTAGCCATATGTCAAGAAGTACTTTAAGATATCTGCAGGAAAATTGTCCTGACTTTATTGAACAAAACATGTGGCCTCCAAATAGCCCGGAGCTAAGCCCCGTTGATTATAACATTTGGGGAACATTGGAGGAAAAAATTTATGAGAACACTCGCATCAATACTATTGATCAGCTTAAAGAAAGAATAGTTTACTGTTGGCATCAATATAATCAAGAAATTATAAATAAGTCAATTGGACAATGGCGCCGAAGACTTCAAGCTGTTGTAGATAATCAGGGAGGTCATATTCACAATAAGTTTTTGTAAAATTATTGAAAAATCTTTTTATTTTATATTTTCGCTCTGTTAATTTGTTATTTAATAAAACCCTATTACGCTGTATGATAATATTATAATTAAACAGAGTTTTCGAAAAAAATACTTTTTAAATGCAACACCTACAAGTTTTTCGAAACATTTTTTTTATAGTTTCTTAATATTTGTAGTTTTAGAGTAAAAAATTTAATTTTGCAACATCCCCAAAAGCAATGATTAAAAATATTGCTTCTTACTTGGCCCCCCTGTACATTTTGATTAAATAATTTTTATACAATTAAGAAAAGGTCTCCTTAATATTCATACAAAATTTCAGCAAAATCCGGCAGATTAAAAAATTATTATTCAGAGACAAATTGGGTTCCACATAAATTTGGTCCACAGTGTATGTTGACGATCGATCAGGAAAGAGAAAATAGGAATTATTTGCGAGATTCGAGATTCGTTTATAATACGGCGGACATCTGCATAATATGAATTTGTTTTAGCAAACGATACATTTTTTACAGTTTGTGATTCAAAAATTTCAAATTGAATTGGAATTACATTTTTTGGCCTACTTTACCGGAAAACCAATCATATGAACATAAAAAGTAGGGCGGAAAGTATTGTTTTGCAGCCCATGGACGGAAAATTCATAACGCCACGATTTTTGAAGTTTTTCACCATCTGTCACTTGATTAATTTGACGTTTTTCACGAATTTTTTAATTAAACGTCAGTGGGTGTCAAAGATTTTTGTTATATTTTTCTTTTTTTTTTGTTTTTTCGGTAAGCGAAAGACATTTGTGTGTCACGCATGCAGGAAACGCTTTAGCATTCCTTAACTATCAGCTGCGCACGCTCGTGCTCCTTCCATACATCAGTGCATTTAATTTGGTAGTACAATCCAGCGAATTAAAGGATTTGTGATAACGTACGACCTTGTAAACTGTGGTCAACTCAGCAGCTGCGACCAAAATTTCCACTTTTCCACTTCCGAATATTTCTTTATCATAAAAGTAGAAGTATTCTTTCAAGATGAAGACTTGTAGCTATGTGCTGTTAAATGTGAGATATACCAGCATGTACTATGGAAATGTGTGAATTGTAAATGGAGCACAGAGCTTAAAATTCCGTCCTGCCTTTTTTTTTATACTACCAAATCATTTTATCTAAACAACTCTGTATCTCGCAGAGCGTCAAGTTCGCGCGGAGCCGCGGCCAACACAAACACACAGCCGTTCTAGATTGGCGTTCTGCGCCCGCGCCACTCACCTCTATTTCCGATTGTGTCGAAATACGGGGCATGTAGTGATACGGGACGGGATGGTTAAATACGGAACGTATGGCAAGCATATTTATGGTATTCACATACATACAGTGCTTTTCAAAAGTCCCCTCCCCTCCTCGTATCTTTTGAACGGCTAATTAATAAAATTTGGAGCGTGAAAATAAAGTGTTGTAAACTTCTCTACGAATGGTAACAGGTGACGTAATAGTAATAGATGACGTCACAGTGCCACTCTGGCCAATTATTCTAAATAGGACCTTATGGCAAGTGATTTCTCGTTTGAAAGGCATTTACATTGGCTACATAGTCATACTAATTTTGTTTGGGTATAAACTAATTTTGACGGATAAATTAAATAAATACCATAATTATTATTTCACATTTAAATATTGAAGATTTTTCAGTCCGCCTCTGGTTAGTTGTCAAAAAATTGACGTTTTTAATTTAATAGTATTTGTTGCTTTGCAAAGTTTTTATAAATAGCTTAAATATTTAATTTTATTATTGTTTAACGAGACGTTTAAGAGTTTACATAGTCAAAATGGTACGTACTCAAGCCGACAAAGTATCAGCTATCTTAATAATTGGTGAATCTGGAAAGAATCTCCATGAAACGGAACGTTCATTTAATGAGAGATACCCAGATCGCCCTATCTCGAGAACTTATTTGAGGGAGCTTCTCCACAAGTTTGAAGCAACAGGTAGTGTTCAAGATGCCAAACGATCTGGTCGACCAACATTTAGTGATTATAAAAAAATTGATATAGTTGCTGAAATGGTAGTAAACCCTACTTCCTCTTCAACTAAAGTTGCGTCTATCTGTGAAGTAAGTAAAAGTACAGTCCATCCAAGTTAAAAATGGTGCACCACCTTTCGGATGACGACCCCGACAGAAGACCGAATTCTGTGAATCTATGACAAATAAAATTAGTCAAAACCCACATTAAACAAAAACAATTTGTTTTAGTGACGAAAGTACTTTTTGCCTCAATGGAAATGTGAATACACAAAATGTAAGGTATTGGAGTGACACAAATCCTCACACCTTTCGTGAACAACATACCCAATTTCCAGAAAAAGTCAATGTTTGGGCAGGTATTTTGGGAAACCACATAGTTGGTCCTGTTTTCCTAAATTCAAATTTAAGCGGTGAAGAGTATCTGGAGATGTTACAAAATGCAATTGAGCCGTTAATCCTTGAAATTCTGGAAGATAATCCAGATGAATTCGGCCATCTGGAAATAACATTTCAACAAGAGGGTGCTCCTGCATTATTATGGTGAAGTAAGACGTTACCTGGATAAAGAATATCGAGGTAGATGGATCGGCCAGCGAGGTCCTATAGAATGGCCACCTCGGTCACCAGATCTGACACCATTAGATTTTTTCCTATGGGGGTACTTGAAATCCAAGGTTTATACTACGGCACCAGATAGAATTGGCGTTTTGAAAGAAAAAATTATTGAAGAATGCAATTTCCGCAGACACATTCGAACAAGTACGACAAGAGTTTACTAATAGGATGTATTACTGTCAGGAAGTGTACGGAGCACATTTCGAACACTTGCTATAAGAATCCATTGTTGATATTTGATTAATTAAATTTAAAAAAATAATTCCAATAATTTTGGTATTTATTTAATTTATCCGTCAAAATTAGTTTAAACCCAAACAAAATTAATATGGCTATGTAGCCAATGTCAATGCCTTTCAAACGAGATATCACTTGCCATAAGGTCCTATTTAAAATTATTGGCCAGAGTGGCACTGTGACGTCATCTATTACCATTACGTCGCCTGTTACCATTCGTAGAGAAGTTTACAACACTTTATTTTCACTCTCCAAATTTTATTAATGTAAGTGTAGCCGTTCAAAAGATACGAGGGGGGGAGGGGACTTTTGAATAGCACTGTATAGTTCATTGCTGTAATAAGTTGTTTGTAATTTAGTCAGAAATTAAAAAAATTAAAATACTTATACAATATATCTACATTAACAAAGTTGACCGTAACTTCCGGTATAATCAAAAGTCGAGCGTATTTTCATTCGATACACCTCAGCTCCTTATTAAAAATTTCCAGATTTTTATTATAATCGGTTTTGCAATATTGCCTAATGTGTCATCGAAAAAATCTTTCTGTATATAAGTTACCTCAAATGTTATTGATTTTGTATTTTTAATAATAAGGCCGAAATTGCACAGAAACGTCCGCATATGGCAAGAAGAATATTTTATTTCATCAAGACAACGCTTTGTGTCACAAGTCAATCAAAACATTGGCTAAACTACATGAATTGAACTTCGAATTGCTCCCACATTCACCGTATTCACCAGATTTGGCTGCCAGTGACTACTGACTGTTCGCAGAAATGCTCGACGGTATGAAATTTCGCTCGAATGAAGAGGTTATCGCTGACACTGAGGCCTATTTTGTGGCAAAAGATAAATCGTTCTACAAAAGTGGTATTGAAATGTTAGAGTGGCGCTGGAATGATTGCGTTGTTCTTGATGGAAATTACGTTGATGAATAAAACTAATTTTGAACAAAAAAAACGTTTTTTTCTTTGTTAGGCCCGGGACTTTTCAGCCCATGTGTACCTCAGGAACTCGAGATTTAAAAGAAAGTTGATAGTGTAGGAATACTGTTCGCTCAAGAACTAAAAAACAAAATAAATTATCATCGATAAAGTTAACTTTCTCGCAAAACAAGATCTTTTTTGACCTAAATAATGGTTTTCTATTAAGATTCCACATAATCTATTTCAGAGAAGCATTCAGTTCGGACAAAACATTTCAACTGCCATTGACATACCGTATAAATTCAATATGGCGGCCATTCATTGAGAATGATAAATGGAAAGGACATCATTTATATAGAAGACACTAGAAAGCAGAGATTCAACTAAATTTTCAACCTTTTTATAACTTGGGAGGTACCTACTGACAGTATAAACAGTGTTCAGTATGAAGGAGGTATTTAATTGTATGCTCAATTTATTTCGTGCCGTTTGTGTTTAAAAAGTTCTTCCAGCGTTTGCAAAAAATCATATCATAATGTACAGGTCCGTATCTAAAAATAAAAGCTGATGATGGAATTGAAAAAATGAAATACTGCTCTGAAAATTCACGTGAGACCATCTTCACTCGATTTCAATTTGAAAGAAATGATTTGATTTTTTTTATTTTTAGAAATAAACCCACAGTGGCTAAAAAACAAAAAAAGATGTAATTTACTTGGAATCCGGACCTGATACTGGGGATTCCAAAATGTTTTTGTTTTAATTACAAAGTATCCTCTATTTCTTATTATTTAGATTTTACCAATACATTAATAATCATGGGCTAAAAGACCCTGACCTAACAAAGAAAACACGTTGTTTTGTTCAAAATTAGTTTTATTTATCAACGCAATTTCAATTAAGAACATCGCAGTCATTCCAGTGCCGCTCTAACATTTCAATACCACTTTAGTAGAACGATTTATCTTTTGCCTGAAAGTAGGCCTCAGTGGCCTCGATAACCTCTTCATTACAGAGAAATTTCTGACCGGCGAGCATTTTTTTAGGCATGAGAACAGCCAGTAGTCGCTGGGTACCAAATCTGGCGAATACGGTGGATGTGGGAGCAATTCGAAGTTCAATTCATGTAGTTTTGTCATTGTTTTGATTGACTTATGACACCGTGCGTTGTCTTGATGAAACATAATATTTTTCTTTGCCATATGCGGACGTTTCTGTGCAATTTCGGCCTTCAAACGCTTTAATAATGCTATATAATATTCACTGTTGATGGTATTCCCCTTTTCAAGATAGTTGATGAATATTACACCACGTACATACCAAAATACCGAAGCAATAACCTTTCCAGCTGATTGTAGTGCTTTTGGGCGCTTTGGACGAGGTTCTCTAGTTGCCGTCCACTCAGATGACGATCGTTTTGATTCCGGAGTGAAGTGATAGATCCATATTTCATCAATTGTCACATATCGATGCAATAATTCTGGTTTGTTGCGTTTAAACATGGTCAAACACTGCACAGAAGCATCAACATGTTCTTGTTTTTGGTCAACAGTGAGCAAACACGGCACCCACTTTGAACAGAGCTTTCTCATAGTCAATTGCTCATGCAATATAAAGCCAACCCGTTCTTTTGATATCTTTACGTCAGCTAATTCACGCAACTTCACTTTTCGATCGTTCAAAACGATTTTGTGGATTTTTTTGATGTTTTCTGGTGCGACCGCCTCATCGGTGTCTCAACGACCATCGTTTTATTGTTGTTTCTGATGGAGCGGAGTTCCCATAACTCTTTCCAAGCCATTGCTTCGCTTGAACTGTATTTTTTGCCATCTAGAAACAGTGTGAAATTAAAACACGAAATTGTTTTTGATCTATTGTTTTGAAAATATTAAGTAGCGTTACTCGTAGCACAATAACCCACGAACTAATGAATAGAATATCATGAAATTTTAACAGCTATCTTTTTAAGGTTAGTACTAACTGAAGAACAAGCGACTGCAATAGAAGTAGCGCCATCTATGTGCCAAGCCCGGGAAGTAAAGTTTAAAAAAATTACTATATTTCAATCCACCATTTAATTCAAACAATCTTTATACGTATGGGTATTAAAAACATCTCAAATCATCCCATAAAACTGCGTCATCTATGTGTCAGGACCGGGACTTTTCAGCTGATGTAACCTATTTAGAACGGAATTCGTTCATGGTTAGGTCCGAAAATCGGCGGAAATGGAGATTAGTCAACAGAAGAGCAAAAGTGGTTAAAGCAGCTAGAAGAATTGTGAAAATTAATTAAATAATAGGTAACAGAACTTCAAATATCGCAAAGGCGTCTAGTCTAAAGGAAAAGGACTAGCCTTTGCAAAGTACCTTCATTATACATAAACAGATTCCTACCCAACTTGTTCTGTTCGAATTCGATAGTTCACTGGATGATGAAGATGAAGGATGTATTGAAAACGATATCGATTTTAGGAAGACGCGGATAAGGAAGAAAAACGGAAATTAAGTCGAATAGCTTTGAATGTTTATTTAAAAGTGGAGGAATTTCAATATGTTCAGTGTTCAAGTCCAGATTCTGTATTGATTTTTGAGAGACTAACACATTTTTTTTTGTAAAAAACCTTCCTGGCGATCGTTAGTTACTACCATTGATCTATTTTTCATCTGTATATGTAGCCACATTGAAGTTTGATTTAAATAATAGCAAACGAGAGTTATATCTGCAATAAAATTTGTGTCACAATTACTTTGTAGTGTGCTGAAATAAAATTGATAGTGTTAATTTTTCCCTCTTTTCCCATATTTTAAATAGTACTTTTTATTTAGACTGGTAAATGTTTATTAATATCATGTTGTTCCGTCTTACAAAACCACCTATTCATTTCCAAAGGAAATAGAAAAATATCGCATGTGATAGAAGATGTCAACGTGACTGTCCTACTTCCTTTAAGCAGAGATAAGACACAACACAAGCCCACATTTCTTTATCTAATATGTACTTACCCTTATATCTAGAATTGTTGGGATTATAACAACCCTTATAATATCTTAAAACAAATATTTGTGTCATAAAAAGTAGCAAAAGCTTATCTAAGTCGACTATATTCGACTCTAATATCCATGGACTTTTATTCTCAGGAGAGTTTTCTACACAGAGAGATTTCCATTCATGGAACAAATCATTCAATTGTTAATTCGTACTATAAGTAATTATTTTTTGTTCAAGTTTTTTTTTTGTTCGAGCACGACTTTACTTTAAAATTTAATTTAATTTTTATTGAAGAGTACATTTATTTCTCTACCCTGTTTTTGTCCTGTTTAGCGTTTGATCTGAAAGTAAGTGATTTGAAGGTAGCGGTAGGGACAGCTGTGGCTGTGCACCTATGTATGGTAAATAGACACAATATATCGCAGATCCGAATATTGCATCAATTAAAATGCAATGATACCTCAGAAAACCTACAGCCTTGGGTTCAAGAAAAAATTTTTAATTGGACTAATGGAGAGAAATCTTGGTTATTAGATTCCTAACGAATTCTTTAAAATATTATTTTTGAGGGCTCTTTGCTTTGGACACTCGCTTGGTAGTGTTCGTTAAGCAGCAAGTGCATTTTTGTTCATTGTAAGTGACAGCGCGCAAACTATGACATTCTGTTTGAGAAAATTTGCTAACTAGCTAGGATAACGAGGAGTATGAAGTTCACGAAGTCTGTACTACTATACAATTCTTGAGGTGATTCGCTAGAGAGGTTCCTTGAAGGTAATTTAAAATTTGGCAACTCTGGAAATTAAGCATTCCTGCTTCTTGATGCTGTCAACTATTAATGATTGGTTGATTGATTGGTTCGGCACTATTAGTCAGAGGCTTAGATTCCCCGGCACCTCAGCTTTTTATGCCATTGGTTGTGCCGTTTATGTCAAGAGACCAGTAGCCCTAATCAGTCAAATATTATGTTTATATCTTAAATAATGTCTGCTTCTTATTCTAAAAGGTTTTGACGCGCTATATACAGGGTTGGGATAAAGTATGTAACCAAGTAAATATCTTTTAAACGAAAATAACGATATTTATGAAAATTTGCAGGTAAGTGCAATGGAACAAAGTGCATCTGATGTACATTTTTTTGTTAATGACATACTTCTGGTTTAACCGGAAATGCCATCAACTTCTTTAATTTAAATGGGACACCCTATATATTTTTACAGATTTTGAAAGAGCTTGTTATTTTGAATGCATACATACTGAGTTTAGTATGAAAAAATTTGTAAAAACGAGGAATAACTCACTGTTACTTGTACAATAGGTGTACATTTCATTATTTTAGAATAATGAGAAACAAAATTACTTCAAATGTTCAAAATGCTCGCCGTTTACTTGCTGACAATATGCCATCCTATTAACAAATTCTTGAGTCACTCTTTTCAAGACTTCTCCACGTATTAGTTCACATTCATCAATAATTCTTTGTCTCCATTCCTGTAAGTTTGTTGGACCTGTCTATCATAGATAAAGATAGCTCAGTACCTGGGTCTACCTGATTAATTATACACAGGCAGACTCAGGAGAGGAATTTTGTTATTTCGTTCAATGTAATTGAGAAATCATTGTTTATTATGTAATTATTAATTATAATTTTTAAGTCGGTTCCAAGTTAATGTGTGCCTTCACAGCACTCGACAATTTTAAATATGAATTCGTGTTTTGTTTAGGTTTTATTATACTCGTATTAGCAAGGTATTAGGTATTAGGTATTAGGTATTAGGTATTAGGTATTAGGTATTAGGTATTAGGTATTAGGTATTAGGTATTAGGTATTAGGTATTAGGTATTAGGTATTAGGTATTAGGTATTAGGTATTAGGTATTAGGTATTAGGTAATCTTTACGGTTTACTTCGCAGCAACAATATAAAACAATAATAAACAATAATGTCCTAATGTATAAAATCGTGTGCCTCAAGTTGATTTGAAATTTTCTTGTGAACAGAAAATTTAAAAAAGTTGAAGAAGGTAAATACCTAAATATATTCCGAAACGTTGAAATTAATAAAAAACATAGAAAAGATTGTGGTTTAATTTCCCAAAAAGTTCACGAAAAGAAAAATGGGTAAACACCTGATTAAGAGTGGTTTCATAATATACTTAATCACAGCTCTTTGTAAAATAGTAATTAATTATATAATTACAAACCGAGATGGTTTTGTGTCAACCTAGAATTTTAGTTTGCGGTTGGATGTGGGGATGCCGCTGTTTTTAACATTTCCGTTACTTTGGATATGTATTGATGTGATTTCAGCGTCATCTTCAGTCCATGATTATGCTTTCAGAACTTCTATACTGATGAGCTGCAAATACGCCGAAACCGGTTTGCAAGTGATGTCGTCCCTTCTAATTGCAGACCAGAATGGTTATGCCCTGTAGATACACCAACTCCGTTTAACTTGAAGTGTAAATCTTTCGGGGCATATAGCCTGAGAAATAGTGGTTTTTTCGTAGCTGAACGGTCATTATTTTTTGAAAAATACTTTTTTTCAAGACCGACTGGACAATTTTTCGTCCAGAAAATAACGTTTTGCCGATCAAGTCCGGAAAATGGACGTGAGGAACCGGCAAAAGCTTTTTCCGGTCCCTGATTTTTCATTTTTCCAATCGCTCTTTTATGCTACAATCTACCTTAATTTCGTTACTATAACAACGTTTCGATATATTGTCGAGTGATGACAGTTCGTTGATTTTTAATTTGTCGTTTATGTCAAACTTATTTCGCGAGTGCGCAAATTTAACAATAATATGAATTCAGATTTTGAATTATCCGATAAAAAATTAAATGTATATCGAATTGTCCGTCTTAAAAAAAATATTGTACGTCACGCAACCGGAAATTAGTGTTTTTCAGGTCTCTCCAAGCTTCCAGGACTCGCCTACGGCTTGGAACCTGCTTGTCTCGACCTGAAAAACACTACTTTCCGGTCTTGTAACGTAAATTACTATTTCAAATACTTTATAAGGCGTTATAATAGTATAAAACTATATATACCAAAAACGAAATTTCAATAACAGTAATAATTTAATGAGGTTAATTATTTCAAACGAAAATATATCATGATTTAGCCATGAACACCGTTAGCTCACAGATGACGTACTCCCTATCAATGAAATTAAAACCCCCATCAAACACAAACCAAACGTTTCTACCTCATTTTTTAAAGCACACGCACGTCTTGGTTCCCTAAAAAGTCTGTCTAGCACGCGTTAACTGAATAAAAATACGTAAAAATCCAAGCAGAACATAACATCACAACCAGGTGCAACACAAAGATTCCTCAAACGGGGAAATAATGTTTTTACGCTAAAAAACACAAGTAGAAGAGGGTGTTTTCGTTTTTTTTTATTGCCGCTGTCTGCATTCAATGGGACACACACTCACTGTTTAAATTTTATACAGACGACGCATAGATGATACAAAAATAGAGTACCGCCAGTGACGTATCTGAAATTATGCACAAAATTCATAATAAATGATATGAATAAATAATTACATTAGTTCATATTTGCTAATAAATAGTTGTGAGTTGGATCTGGATAATCATGAGGTATAGAAGAAAACTAAAATAAGGAAATTTTCATATCTGGTTGATAATTGAAAATTTTGGATTAAGAATATATTTTATAAATGATTACCAAATTTCATACATCTACAGCACTTAACATGTATTTCTATCAATGATATTATTGGATTAATTACTAGTCTGTGTTTTCGATTGATGTAATATAATAATCAGTTTCCATGAGATTTGATAAATTCTATAAAGTTCTAAGCTAATGTTTTTTTTCTCTTATATTAGAAATTTCGACTTTTTCAAGCAGCAAATCAATCATTTGCGCTGAATATTTGAAATGTGTTATAAATAATATACAATGTAAGCTAAAGCATGAAATTTGGACGAACCGATTTAAGTATTTTAAATAAAACGAAATTTAATACTTGTCCAAAAATATATTCATTCATTGTTGCACATTGTGTTCCATTCCATTCAAGTAAGTAAGCCATTCGAGTCTCTGTCTAGACAATTGCAGATTAAATGTATTCGTATTCATGATTACTGAAATCTGTACCATATCTTTGACTTATCGTCATATGTACGGATTCATATTCACCAATGTATTCATCATGCTCTAGTTTTCACAGTTCACTGCTTCTGTCGTTTGCAGAGGTAAAACTTTCATTCATTCGATTGGGTTGTGCTCAACAGCTCAGGCACTTGAACTGAATCTTTGTATTCTACCATTTCCCATGTTATCTACTTCCATTCCAGAAGCTTTGTGTCTTCTATGTAGGCCACTAGTTTGACTGGAGGCATTTTCTGTAGTTGTAACGGTTGTATTATTTCATCTCCAAAGTGCTTTCGTCTGAGTCCATGTCGCAGAAGCAGAGTATGTGAGTAGGTGTTTCATCATAGAGTTCACATTTCCTGCACATAGGCTCACTGCTCACTAACTTTGCCCATTTAGTGCAGATGTTTCCTCAGGGTGCAGTGTCCAGTCACCAGGTCGGTAACTGTCTTCAAATGTCTCTTACTCAGTTTGAATAGCCTGGCTGAGAGTTCCTTGTCTCCCTTGTTCAGTAAACTCTTTGTATGGAGGTGCCCTTGTGACGACCTCCATTTGAGTAGGTGTTCTCTATCTAGCCAGTTCCTGATTTCCCCTCTTATGCAATCTTTTGTGATTCTACAAAAGTGTTCCGGACCTACGAAGTCTCCTTTAGCTAACTGGTCAGCCATTTCATTACCTGCAATCCCCTCATGTGCCGGCACCCATATTAGAGACACTTTGTTGTCTCTTAGCAGAGACGTAGAACAAGTCCCTCTTTCTCCAGCGGCAAACTACAGTACTGCACATCTTCTAGCAAGTACTACATGGAATTATATTTAAGATGTTGTCAAGGGATGCATTTCTAGTGGTTTTAATTAGAGCACTGTAGACATGGGTATTCTCGTTCGCCATTTTGGTGCCTTGTTGTACGTTGACGTTGTTGTTGTGTTGGTCAAGTATTTGGCATGAGATTCGGTATTTCTACTCAGAGATATGGCCGGCATCTATTCGTTGCGCTTTCTCAATTTTCTGGTGTTAACAGTCTGAAAGAAAGTTGGTAAAATAAAATGTTCTGTAAAATATCAAAAATGTTTCAGCACAATATGTCAACTCGACATATCACAAAACAATAAAATTCAGGCGGATGAGAATACTCATCTCTTTAATGCATTAGTTTTAATAGAAACACCACCTCTTCTTGTCAGTGTAAATCTCGAATATTAAATTTAAGAAGTTGTTGAGGGATACATTTTTCTAATTATTACTTTCTCTTGTCAGTGAATATCCAAAAGATTATATATAATAAAATAGTCAGGGAAAACATTTCAAGTGGTTCTAATGGAAGACCAGCTCTTATTTTCAGGGAATATCCCAAAGATGACGGAATTATGACATTATCACCTATCCAGATTTGCTTTTGACGTGCAATACTGACTTTCTTGGATGACTTGGCTACACGAGACACCATATCAAAATGTCATTAGGTTTTGTAGGATTCACCTCAATATTGGACTTGTACTTCTGAAAAGTTATAAATTTTGTTTATCTTAAAAAAAAAATACTGATATGTTTAAGACGTCTCGGTAGATAACAATAATCTCCAGAAGTGGGTTATGGGTTACGACAGGAACAAAGGAAACCGCATTGCTGATTCTTTAGCCAGGAAAGCGACTGGACTAAGAATTCTTAGACCCGGCGACAGCTACGGACTGACGAATTAGACAATTGCGGAACTAGCTAAACGCTACACCCATGCTCAATCCCTAAAAAGATGGGATGAAATCAAGGGATGGAGTCTTGCCAGGATCAACCTGGGCGACCCTGGGTTGCTGGAGTCGAAAAAATATTGGGCGATGGCCATGAAAAACCTACAAAAACGGCCACTGTCAATTAAGGAAATACCTCCATCCAATGGGGCTGCTGGACACACCTCTATGCAGGATATGTGAACAGGAAGATGAATCTGTCAGGCATGTCTTATGCGAGTACCCGGAGTTATCGTCAATAAGAGAGTGTGTGTTCGGTGAGTCTTAGCCTACACCTGCCGATATAAAGGAGATTTCTCCTAGTGACCTGTCCACCTACCTGGACAGGACAGGATGGACGATGACCTAGGAAGACAGCTCCTCGGGAGGATGTACAGTGGGTCACATGTGGCCTAAGTGCTGTGGGCATAACTCACCTTCCATACTCTACTGACAGAAGATATCTATTTGCAAAATAATAATTACCATAATATTTATACATATTTATCTACTAGACTCCGTTTTATATAAGAAGAAGCCACATGAAGTTTGCCAACTGTCTTGCTCTTTTATCAAAATCAGTCTGGTTTATCTATGTCGCCTCGTAACGACCGTTTCATGGCATTGGCGTTACAAACGGACATCGCCAATCGTTAATTGAAAGTATAAATAATTTAATGATACCAATTATTTTCATACACTGGTGTCCATTGTATGTGAAACTATCTCGAAAAGCTTCAAATCATTTTTCAATTTGGTTTATTTAAACTATACATAATACAAGTGGCTTCTTCTTATGAGGAACGGAGTCTACCACCTATTGGTAGGAAACGAAATTATTGTTACCTCCTAATGTAAAATATTATATTTTATACTTTATTCTTATGTAATACTACAAAGTCCACTTTAAGATGGTTGAGGATAAACGTAAGAATGCAGATGTGACCAGTATGGTTCTTTATAAAAACAGAAGCGGTTGTTTCTACAGGTATCAAAGAACATGTTTTTTAAAAGAATTTTTTCATAAAAGATAAAAGTGAAAGCGAGAATTTCCATTGTTATTACTTAAGTGGACTTCAAAGAAAAATATGGAAATATAGAAAATATTTATGAGAGAACCTAAACGTTCCCTTCGGAATTATAATATTCGTAGTACAAACGACGAGTTTTTTTCTTTTTACCGGCCAATCATTATACAGGTGATTTTAAAAGCAAAGTGCATATTTTGAAATTGACAAAAGTATTATTATATCTTATTGTAGCGATTTTCAACCTTTAAGATTATTTTATATGATTGAAGAATTAATGTTGCTGCTGCTACGTAGCTAGTCAAGAGTGACTGGGACGTGTTGTGAATTAATACGAAAAAGAATCCTTTTTTGACATTTTTTAGCAAGGAGTAACACAATGACATTTTATTAATATCTATACAAATGCACTTTAGTTATGGCACAAAAGAAATAGAGCGGTTGATTTCTTGCGTACGATTGGGCTATACAAAATACAGTATGTCGCTAATGTATGGAATAAATTCATTTTTTCTCTAATTTTTTTGGGAATCAAACCACAATAATGTTTTTTATTTATTTATTTCGACGTTTCGTTAGCGTTCCAGCTACCATTGTCAAGATTAACTATAGTAAAGAAATAATGTTTGGTCCCTATCTGACACAACGAAAAAATTTGACTGTAACGCTACCGAAACGTCGAAATAAAAAAATAAAAAACATTATTGTGGTTTGATTCCCAAAAAAATAAGAGAAAAAATAATAAGTAATGCCACAAGGAACTTACAGAAGATAATAAATTCATTATTTCCAAAATAAACGACTTTTGAAAAAAATCCAAAAACAGGTCAATTCTAATTTTTGAGTCTTCATCACATGATGTAGATGTAACGAACATTGCGTCACCAGTATTAACGTGGTGACGTAATCATCAATTTTTTTAAATGCATTCATGTGTCTCAGGACACATTGGAAAGATCTTCTGATCGTCTTTACAACGATGTAATTATTTGAATATTTATTTTTACAGGATCGACCAAAACTGTTTATTTGGTAAAATTTTAATCATAAATTCTGATTCTATGAACTTAAATTATTGTAAGGACCGCCACTGGAAATAAAACATCGTAGTGTACCCTAAAAATATTTCTGTTTTTGGATATGTTACTGATAATGGTACTAAATTCTAATTTAACACAGATTGATGGGTATCAGTCAAGTGTTTAATAGTTAAAATCTTTAAATTAGCATAACTTAGTAATGAAACTTACAGAAACTGAACGAATAGAAATATTAATGATGATTGGCTATGGAGATAGACTAAGGACACAGAAAGAAGTTGGCAATTTATTTAATGCTAAATACCCCAACCGTGAACCCATTTTTCAATCAACAATTATTAAAATCGACAAAAAGTTTCGAGAAACGGACCATGTTAAATATCTCCCCAAAAGTGGTTGAAAGTCAATTTCCGAAGACAAAAAAGTTGACGTTTTCCTTGAGTTTCAAGAAAATTCCCACACCAGCTCGAGACAAGTTGCGCTGGGTACTAATTTACACCTTTCTACTGTTGCTAGAGTGCTGAAAAAGGAGAAGTGGCATGCGTATAAGGTACATTTGGTCCAAGAGCTGTTAGAAGATGACTTTGATAGGAGAATCGAATTCTGTGAAACAATTATGGAACGATGTAACAGAGATCGTAATTTCAGAAAAAATATACTTTTTTTAGATGAAGCAACTTTTATGCTCAACGGCCATGTGAACCGCCAGATGTATGGATACTGGGCAAGTGAAAATTCCCATTGGATGCAGGAGTATAGGACACAATTTCCTGAAAAGGTGATTGTTTGGGCCGGCATTATAAACAATGAAATAATAGGGCCATATTTTTTTGAAGGAAGCTTGACCGGTCCTCGATATCTTCAATTTCTTCAGGATTATCTATTACCACAATTAAATCAACTATTTCCAAATAGATGTGATTTGTGGTTTCAGCAGGATGGGGCACCCCCACATTACGCCTTTGATGTACGAACCTACTTAAATGCTGTTTTTCAAGATAGGTGGATAGGAAGAAGAGGAACGATCGAATGGCCACCAAGGTTGCCAGATTTGACACCTTTAGACTTTTTTATGGGGATACTTGAAGAGCAAAGTTTATCAAAGTCGCTCAAATGATATAGAAGAGTTGAAGGATCGCATCAGAACGGAAATTGCACAAATAACGCCTGAAGTTCTCGTAAACGTTGGAGACAAATTTATTGCTCGGCTGTCTCATTGCATTGTTGCTGAAGGTCATCAGTTTGAACATTTAATATAATTTAATTGTTTTTTACTTAACAGTTCTCTGTATTTTAGTAAATAAACAGTTTGGGTCGACCCTGTAGAAATAAATATTCAAATAATTACATCGTTGTAAAGACGATTAGAAGACCTTTCCAATGAGGTGTCTTGAGAAACATGGTTGCATTTAAAAAAAATTGCCGATTACGTCACCATGTTAATACTGGTAACGCAATGTTCGTTACATCTACATCGTATGTGATGACGATTCAAAAATTAAAATTGACCTGTTTTTGGTTTTTTTTTCAAGTCGTTTATGTTGGAAATAATTAATTTAAACCTTTCAACACTTATAACTTTCGCAAAAAAAGTAGAGTTCCAAAAATTTGACGGTTGAGTTTGTTTATCTATAATTGTAGATAAATGCATATAGTTGATATCTATGTAGGTATGTAAGTGCGTGGTGTAACTTGTTAAGACTAGTGTGAAGATGAAAGGGTTGTTCTGTTCTAACTTACTAGAATTTTACAATACTTTAATTTTCCCCTAACACCTAACATTCACTGAGACCTAAAAGATCTATTGTGCCCCCTTACTTCTACTTAGTTCCTGAGGAAAGTCTCAGATACTAGTAGCTCCTTTAGTCCTATTTCCCCGAGGAATTTTAGGATATCTGCAGGCTTCAACTTAGGTAACTGTCCCTCTTATATCCAGTAGTCTCCCAGGTGCTGTGCCCTAGGATTCTGAATTGCTGTGCAGTTCGCAAGTATGTGGATGGAGGATTCTTCTTCCACTCCACAAAACCTACAATCTTCCTCCTCCACTATTTTGAGCTTTTTAAGGTGTCCATTCAGGCGACAATGTCCCGTTAGGATTCCTGTTAAAACTCTTAGTGCAGTTTTGCTTTGACTTATGCATTCATTTGATCTCAACAGGTTGTAGTCACCCAGAAGAATCTTTGATTGCCTAAGCCCTACTAGATCTTTCCAATTGTCAGATCTTCTCTTTTCTTCGGCTTTACCTATTTCTTCCAATATTACATTGGAGCTGATTCCGCAAAAAGGTTCCGGCCCCCAAAAGGGTATTTCAGTTCCCCTCTTCGCTAGTTCATCTGCTATTTCGTTTCCTTCTATTCCAGTGTGTCCTGGAATCCACAGTAAGGTGACTATATTCTTCTCGCCTAGTTCATTAAGTTTGCCTAGGCATTCCCACACCATTTTGGAACTGATTACACAAGAACTCAGTGCTTTAATGGCTGCTTGACTATCAGACATTATGATAATCCTTTGCCTTCTATATCCTTTGTCAATATTGAACTGGGCACACTTTCTTATTGCGTGAATTTCCGCTTGAAAGATACTTGGGGTTTTTCCCAAGCTTTCAGAGTGTTTGGTGCCGGGCCCGTACACTCCTATCCCAGTTCCTTCTATTGCTTTTGAGCCGTCTGTGTACCATTGAATGGCATTCTTTCCAAGTCTGGTAATGGTATTTGGATCCCATTCCTTCTTGTTGCTTAATTCCGTAACGAATTTCTTTGAAAAGTTATACTTTTTCATCATACCATCTTGTGGCATGTCCCAGGTTGTCTGATTTCTAAGAAGTGAAGAGGTGGTTTTTTTTTTAATGATTCCCTCTCTGCTTAGTCTGTATCTTGTTCTTTCTGCAACACTCTCCACCACCATATGTAATGGTGTGAGGTTGAGAATCACTTCCATTGCTGCCGTTGGGCATGTACTCATTCCTCCTGTTATGCATATACAGGCTAGTCTTTGAATTTTAGAGAGGTTTTCTCTCGTCGTCAAGAGGCTAGTTCTACTACTCCACGCAATGGCTCCAAAAGTGATAATTGGTCTCACTATGGCAGTGTACATCCAGCTTAGGATTTTTGGGTTACAACCCCAGTTTCTCCCTGCCAGATTCCTGCACACCATTAGAGCCATTTAAAATTCTAAAATGCCATTCTATTTTAAAAAAGTTTTGGTATAAAATTTTCTTACCGAATCTCCCTAGAGCATGAATTAATATTCCGGAAATTTTCCTCAGTTGCGAATTTTTTTAGAAAATTCCCGGAAATAATTCGTGCTCTAGGGGGATTATAAGTGAAAACCTTTTGAGGTTTATAATGATAGAATGTTTTTTTTGACAGTCTGGTTTTTATTTGTTTACAAGAAAAATTTTTTCATCTGTCAAATTTGACATTTCAACAATGTTCCGAGTATTTTTTGATTGTTGTTTTAGCCAATGAGCATACAATTAGGCGATAATTTTGCACTAGTGCCAATTATCGACAATTTGCACTAGTGCAAAATTACCAGGTCCTTTAAAATAAATGCAGGCGTAATTATAAACGTTTATTATTCATTAAAGTAACATGAAAACTGTTAAACATAGTTATTGAATTTTTTACAATTAAAAACGCAATTATTGAAATTTATGACTGAACCAGTTGAAAGTTTGTTGTTGGTCAGAAACAACGTTACTAAAAGCAGAAGTTGAAACTGAAAAAACACTAAACTCGTTTTTTTCACTGTTTCTCATTTTCTTTATTATTTCCTCGTGAAACTCTTTGTCGAGTTGTAAATAAGGTTTTATTGAACTGATAGTGACACAATACGATTTGATTGATTCATAAAATTTTCTTATAAAATTTAACTCTTGCAATGAAAATTAATCGATAATTTTTGACAAATCTGCTCTCATGCAAGTTAATCTGAAAAAGGCACTCGAACGCTGCGCACTTGTGCTCTTTTTCAACTTAACTTGCATTCGAGCATCTTTCCCAAAAAATTTCGATAATTTTCATTGCTCTAGTTGAATTATGACTGATTATTTCCTTCCTATTAATTTTGACCAATCGCTATCAAGAATTGGTATGTGAAATATAAATTTTAAGTGGAAAAATTACTGTCAACTTAGCTATCAGCAGTTTTTCCGGAAAAAAATTTCATGCAAGTTTGACATGTTGCCTTGTAAAAACAAACTTGATGGTTTCTATGCTGTGTAATTTAAAATGAGTTTGAGGTAATTACCTTTCCTAGCTTGAAAGTTATATTGTTCTAATTATTTTAATTTAAAATAATGTTGTATGAAAATAAAATGTTTATTTAACTCAGGAGATAATCTTACCAAATATCCCTCGTGCATCTAATTTTTCCTGTGGAAAAATTGGAACACTCGTTTCTAAGTAATTTGTTTTAACAAATAGCATTCGCGAAAATGGAAAAATCCTCGTCTTCGACTTGGGTTTTTAAAACCACTCTCGCTCATGCTATTTGTTAAAACAAATTACTAATAAACTCGTTTTTCCGTAAAAATTAAATGCACTAGGGATATTACCCCCGATAATTTTGATACATTTCAATTACAATGCTAAGACGTTTTCTATATTCTTTGTACACCTCCTTTCTTCTTAATGGCGAAATAGCAGGATTTGAAATGGACTGAATTAAATGTGTATGTCTAATGAAATATATATAATATTTAGCATATTGTGTGGTTACACGATTCTTTGTATATTTCTTGGTAAGTTGAAAATACTAATACATTTTTTCCATTAATATAGAATGATAGATTGGGAATAGGGCTTCGCAAGACTTAGTAGTTTTAGTTTTGAAACAAAAATAATAACCTCAATATTTATACCTACATATATTATTATTGTGTATTATTTTTTTTTTTTATAATAGGTTGAAATAAAAACCCTCTGATTAGGATAGTATCAGTCTTAATCGGTCTAAACCAGAACCCTAACTTAAGCTGAAATTTTCCAAGTATAGAGATCTTAAGCTGTGCAAAAAATATGACATGTTTAAGGTACTTTAACCGTTAAGTTTGAAAAAGTTTATCGAAAAAACTACAAAATTTAGAGCAGGATAAAATCTATTGAAAAACTAATCTTAAGTATCTTGTAACGTCTAGAGTTCCAAAAACGTACCAAGCAGTGGCTACCTTTGAGTCCAACTCGCTTGAAAGCGCGAACTACACTGCGAAGTTTGCGAGTGTGGAGGACATGTTTTTCGTGCGAAAATCGCGCGCGAATCGTGGCGCGAGAGTAAGGCCAGCATAACATTGAAATTACCCATTATAGTGCACCCATTGAAACCAGTATTTATTATTTCAAATTGCACCAATGAAAAGAATAGCGTGAAGTATTCGGTTAGTCAAAGCTAACCAATATTTGCATTATCATCAATGAGTAACAATAAGAATAAATTGATATTCCATAAAAATAAACGGATTATATTTTCTCGCCCAAAAACTTTTCTTTGAACTTAGACAATACCACATTCTGTATCTGATAGGACTGTAAAAACGAGCAAATAACATTCGAATTTTTGATAACAACTACTCCTATAACCGTCGCGTTATGGTTGTAAGAAAGTACTTTTGTTATAAACTGAAAATCAAAAGAGAGACCTTATTCAGGTACGGGGTATAAGGCGGCAGCCGATATGTTATTGACAGTTGGCCAGTGGTCTGTGATAGACAGTTCTTGTATTTCCACCCCAAGGATATTTTTTCAATCGCCAAATGAATAAAGCATCGCGTCGGTTTTTGATGTTTTTTCAATTTCTGTATCCGATTAAGTTGTTTATTTGGAAATGTCCAGCACACAAGGCTTTAAGGATTAACTTTCCCGGTTCTCCTTCGATGAAAAGATTGAAATGAAAAAGGTTACTATATAATATGATGGTCATCAAACTTTTTTCGATATTTTTCAACGTTCTTAAATAAAATTCATCACACTACTTCATTTTAATTTGTTGCAAAACTACTTACGAGAACAGATTTGTTAAGTTTTGAATAAGCCAACTTCAAATGATAAAAGATATTAGTCTTCTTCAGAATTGCAATAATTCTTATCAAAAGAAAACTGCAAGTTATAGCTTCTTTGTAGTTTAGCGGTTCTTTTGGCTCTATGATTTCAGCAGCAACTGTCAATACAAAATCATCAAGTTTTTCTGGCTTTCTTAGTGTTAACCTATCTCTTAACTGTCGCCTTACTTCGGTATTTTCTTCGTCAAAATCAGATTGAACAAGTTTTTCTCTAAAGCTTCCTAATGATTCATCATTTGGCATCTCTTGTGGTTCTGGATCTACTTCGATTTGGTCTTCGTGTTGCAGATTTTCTTTTATGTTTTCGTTTTATGAATCTATTGTTGTCCTTTCATCACTGTGTCCTGTAAGTTCAAGCAAAGTTCCAGTTGATGTAGAAGGAAGGGGTTCCTGGGTCTCTTTTATTACTTGCAACGGCGTAAGTTTATCAAAAACTACATCACGTGATCTAATCAATTTTTTCTGCTCAAAGCTCCAAATTCTGTAGCCATCTTCTTCATAACCTATCAGAATACCTTTTACAGCTTTCTTGTCCATTTTTCGACGTCTACTTTTGTTGACGTGAGCATAGCAAGAGCTTCACATGACTCTAAGGCCCGGTTGTACATTTGAAGCCTTAAATTGAGCTCAACTGAGCTGGGCTTAAAATATAAGCTTAGCTCAACCCTAAACCTGTTGTTCAAACATGGTTCAGTAGCAGCCCTACTAAACCTATATTTGCAAGTGTTGGTAGAACTTATGTCGAACTGACGAAGTAAATTGGTCAAAATATGTTTGTCAAATGAAGTCAAACAACCGGGCCCTAGGTGAATAATTTTTGGTTTTTGGTTGAACCAAACTTCATACGGCGCGGCGTCTTGCCTTCAATGTTCGATTTTCCTGTACGATTGAGGATGTATTGATCAGCTCAGTCCAGAAATTTTGATCAAATAGTCCTTCTCTAGCCATTAGAGCTCATGCGGTTTCGACAAGGGTTCGGTTTTCCCTTTCTGTGCATCCATTTTGTTGTGGAGTGTAGGACATTACTAGTCTCTGTCGTATACCTTGTTGGTCTAGGATTGTCGGACAGAACTTCTTGCACTACAAAACCTGCAGCTCAAATTTGTGCCAAAACGATTTTTAGTATCTCTATACGACTTCAGATTTGTTCTTTATAAAATAAACGTAACGATATTTTGAGAAATTATCTTTAAATGTTACAAAATAACGATAGCTTTGCTTTGAGCACACGTTAAAGGTTCACAAACATCTGTGTGAATTCTTTCACCTGGTACATCAGCTCGTTTTCTTGTACCAAACTTGAAAATATGAGCCTTTCCATAAACACAGCCCTCGCATAGATCACTATCAAGCTTTACATCTATCTGTAGCTCGTTTTTCAATACCGTTTCAACATGTCTTTTATTTTGGTGACCAAATATTTCGTGATATAACTATAAAACGTTTTTATTGGTAACTAGATTGATTTCATTTGATTTTCCCGGTTTACGAGTTTTCATTTTCAACACATATAATCTTCTTCTTCGACTTCTTTTTCCAATCAGAACTTCTTCGCCTGCTATCTGGAATGAACACCGTTCAGACGTCAAAACAAACCAGCTATCTGTATACCTGTCTTGTGCTGACAAGGACGAAACCAAGTACTTCTTTATCTTTGGAACATACCAAACATTACGTAGTGTAAACAAATGTTTTTCACGCCATGGCCAGTAGCTGTTGTAACTCTGCGGCTAAATAGAAATGGTAGGAGCGTGTCAAACCAGTCACTATGATTGGTGATATGGTTGGTAGCTCCGTTATCTACATACCAGTCATCGTCACTTCCGTAAAACAACACTTCATTGGACTCAATCAGCAAACTCATTTCCTTGTCTTTTGCATGTTTCTTTTCAGGTTTCGGTGGTCTTCCATCGGCTTTCCATTTATCGCACTGTTTAACTTTATGGTTGGACTGCTTACTTGATTTTGTGTTCTTCTTGCCTACGGATAAGACTTCTTGACTACTTTCTCTTTCATTCTTTATTTGCAAAGCTTTCTCGTATGTGACCAAATGATTTGTCAAATTTTCTACTGTTCTTTCTTTGCTTGATATAAAAACCCAACTGGATCTAAATGAGAAATATTCCCGAGGTAGCGTGTCCAAAATCCTACATATAAGTAATAAATCTGGCAAGTCACACTTGCAAGTATTCAATGCTTTGAGTTTCTCTTTAGATATCTCAGTTTGTAAGCCCTTCCATAAGTTTTTAAGCTTGGATGTATGAGTGGCAATATCGTCTTCTGATTTGCGATTATAGCTAAAAAATTGTGAACACAGATCAAAGGTTTTATCTTCAACCTGGCCATCAAACAGTGTATCCAACTCTAGCCATACTTCCCTTGCGGTTGTAAATCTTATCACTTTTTCACGCGTTTCTTGAATCATGTTTACTGTTAACGCAAGAAGAGCGCAACTATTTAACTTCTTATATTCTGATAAGGCTTTTTCATAAACTATTTTCTCATCTGCTGAGGCATTATCAGCAAGAGGCGTTGGCGGATTTAACGTACCTTGAACAACCTCTATAACCCCTGAGACTGACCTTAATAGTATCTCCATTTCCAAGCTGTCCACTTATTTTTGCATTCAAGTAGACTAATGTTTACTTCCCCCAACAAATCCTTTTTGCTCTGAACTTGCTTGAATAACGCTTGGAACTTCTGTTTGCAAACATTTTATCTGTCAAAATAACTTTCAAAATGTTGTTTCAAATCTGGACTTCTCTTTTTACTTCTTACTTCTGTACTATACTTCGTAGTTCAACAACTGCTACCATGTTGATGTGGTCTTTTTATAGTATTTTAGAAGAAAAATTATAACAGCAACTACAAGATATATTTACTTAATGTCAACTACCTATTATTAGAACAATAACTCCAATAAAAATAAAGGGATCGTGAAACATAGAAAATGTTTTTCGTACAGGGTACTTCAACAATTTTTATTACTTGATAAATCGAAAAAAGTTGCATGTTATTCTATTAAATTCACGGAATATAACACAAAATGATGAATAATCATACAAATTAAAATTTAACGACGTCTTGTTGGCAACCGATAACTCTTTTTGTGTTTTAAGTCGTTCAATTAACTCCAGACATTTCAAATATTTACGACCTGACAAGAACGAGCATTTTATCGAATTTAAATACAATTTCTTTTTCAAGACGATTAACAAAATTATTAATGTACTTTGGAGTCGTCCTTCCAAAGATTAGAACGAGTTGTTGTTGTTCGATTAGGGTATTGATATTAGAATAATTATCTAATGTAGTGACATTTGTCTAGGTAACAAAAATAAACTTTAACTCAAAAATAATGAACTAAACTTTTCACTCAAAACTAACATTATAAATAGGTACTAACACCATAATCTAGATATTTAGCAAGCACAGGCGGGGCTTTACTATCAACAGACGATAGATGGAACTAAGGAGTATACGAACTAGGAACTAAGCACTCTGAAAGTTTAGAAGAAACGCCTTATTTTCTTTCGAACTAAAATTCAATTCAATTCAATAATCTCAGAAGGAAAAGGATTATCATCCTACTGGATACTAAACCAGCTATCAAAGCACTGATTAGATCTGTAATCAGTTCTTAGATGGTATGAAAATGCCTAAGTACTTGATGAACGTGACAAGAACAACTTTGTCACCCTACTGTAGGCTCCTCGACAAACTGAGATAATATAGGAAAAAGTGGGAAAAATAGAAAAAAAACAAGAAGATGGGACCATTGGAATGGAACCTAATTATTGAGAATGACTTGATCTTCAGGTTGAATGGTCAAGGCATGTGGACGCAGGGCTTTGCCACCAATGGGAAATTCCCAGAGGTGGTTATGAATGTCCTACAAGAAGCACTACGAATTGTGGAGTAATGGTGACTTAAAGAGGACCTTTCAGTTAATTAAAAAAAATACTAGTTGGTTTCACGAATAGAAGAGTTATCCCGCTGGGTAGAATACTGATGTTCAGAGAAGAGCTAGAAATATCCAAAGAAGTTAAATATCTGGGAGTGACTCTTGATTCCAAACTGAATTGGAAGACACACCTGGAAAAAATTATTACTAGGACGACTAGGCTTGTCTGGAAAGGTAGAAGAGTTATGGGCAAAACCTGGGGAATACGACCTGAGGTGGTTCCCTGGCTTTACACAACTGTGATAAGGCCAACGGTCACCTATGAATCAATAGTCTGGTGGAGGAGGACAGAATTGTCCTCTGCAGTGAATATACTAACTGTAATTAAAAGACAAGCCCTTCTTGGTATTACCGGGGCAATGAACAGAACGGGTACGGCATCAATTGAAGCCCTTATTGGACTTCCTCTTTTGGAACTTTTTGTAAGGGCGGAGGCAATGATGGCTGAAATCGGGAGACTTATTATAGTCCCCAAACAATCTTCGAGAAGGACACACTGATACAACTGGGACAATACTAGATGAACCCATATTTCACACGAGTTTTGATAGCATGACACCGGAGAATATATTCACTGAGCGAGTGAACATAATCATCCCATCTAGGGAATAGGTGGTGTACCCAGGTAATTCTGGAGAAATCATCTGGTTCACTGACGGTTCCAAAACAAACCATTGCACTGGGGCTGGTATAAAAGGAACTAGAAAGAGAATGATCTTTAGCCTTGGCCAATATACGACTGTGTTTCAAGCAGAGACGATTGCCTCTATAGCTTGTATTGATGAATACATCAGGAGAGGATATACCGGACAAAAAATAAAAATATACACTGACAGTCAGGCTCTGCTTAAAGCTATCAGTAATCCAACAACTAGGTCTAGACTGGTAAAAAACCGTAAAGAATCCCTCAACAGGCTGGCAAGAAACAACAAAGTGTCTGTAATATGGGTACCGGCTCATTAGGGAATTGTAGGTAATGAAATGGCTGACCAGTTAGCTAAAGAAGGTTCTAAAGGAACCTTCATAGGTCCGGAACCGTTTTGTGGAATCACAAAATATTGCATATGAGGGGAAACCGGGAACTGGCTAGATAGGGAACACCAACTCAAATGGAACTCTCAACCAGGCTATTGGAACTGGGTAAAAGACATTTGAAGACGGTTACCGACCTGGTAACTGGACTCTGCACCCTGAGAAAACATCTGCACAAAATGGGCAAAGCGAGTGAACAGGAAATTTGAACTCTACTCACATACTCTGCTTCTGCGAGAACTTACATGGACGGAAGCACTTTGGAGAGGAAATAATACAACCATTACAACTACTGAAAATCCCTCCAGTCAAACTAGTGGCCTACATAGAAGGCACAAAGCTTTTGGAATTGAAGTAGATAATATGGGAAATGGTACAAAGATTCAGTTCAAGTGCCTGGGCTGCTGAGCACAGCCCAATCGAATGAATGAGACCATTGGAAAGATAGGACTGACAATCACAGATAGTCATAGGAAACTACAACCAGGTGACAACAATTGAATTGGTAAGCCAGAGAAAGACTTCACTAAGAGTTTTTAAAGTGATCCCAATAGGACATTGCCTGGTGCCTGTATGGGCTTCCCTGAAACTCAAAGTTGATCAGTAATAATGACTTTGTGAAATGGTAGAAGAAATTACCACACAGATACTTGTGGTACAATATGTAGGAAAAAATTTAATACTTTCCATCATTTTTAGTGCCATGCCAGTTTTCTAATCACCTTGTATCTTTATAGATATAAACTACCTAAACCTTAGCTAGATAAAATATAACCCTGAAAAACCTTTTTTGCCACAAAATGACCGACCGCCATCCCATTTCGTTTTCCGCTCAATCGAGATTTATTGTCGTAATATGTACTAATCACTCCTACTTTTAGAACAATTTGATTAACTGTTTTTGTATAGGTGATTAGATATTTTATAGTTACTTCCAAAAATTCAATCTTTTGAATAAATTCGCTAAGAACTACACAGTTGTAAATCGGGAATTCTTCTTTTGCAGATGTCCAGAAATGGACCAAGTGTCACGTTATAAAATCAATATCCAGTTCAATGAGTGAGAAAATAGTTAAGGTAAATTTGTGTTTTACGCAATTGTATGAAGATTCTCAGCGAATAATTGCTATTGCGTGATTGAATTTTAAGCATGCAAGCTTTTAAACAAACTGAGTTTCAGTGGCGTAGCTAGGGGGACAAGGGCTCTGGTGCATAGGGAAAGAATCGGGCCCTCCTCCCCTCTTTCACCCATAATTTCACTCAAATCCAAGTTTGATGCCGCCTCATTTTCTATTGCAATTAACCATAAATGTCGGAGGCGGATGCTGTTTCTTAAATAATTTTTTACAACCTTCAGTTTACTGAAAGATCTTTCTGCTGCGGCGAAAGTAACAGGAATTGTATGAAACAGTAGCATCGCTGTATACACTTCCGTAAGGTCACATTCGAGCACGCCAAATTTCGTTATAATGTCTTTGCAAAGCTGGCGAATAGTTCACGTCTCCATCAATTGAGGTAGGATCAGATGATATACATTAAGAAATTGGAGCGAAAAATTGGGTCAATTATATCGCAATATTTTTTCTGAAACTGATTACATTTCTTCAGTAGAATCGTTTCATTCCAGCTAAGCAAATTTTTTGGAATCAGGAAGTTGAACGATTTACAAACTGCTCTCATACCAATAAAACGCGCAACTAACTGATTGATTATTATGTCGAGTACATTGTTGAAAATAGTTACTCTAAAGACTTCTTCCTGGTTTTCGAATCGGTGGTCAGAAGCCAATTCCTCGAAATGCTCTTTAGTTTTTCTTCGTCGCTTTTCTGGAAACGTAGCATCGATATCGTATTTTCTCGCGGTTTCGGCGGCCTTGGATTTGAAGGACTCGAAGTCATTTCTATACTTTTTCAATTTATCCGTTGTTTCGTCCAAAGCCCAAGTTTGACGAACAGCTTTTGCCTAATATTCCGCCAAATTCGGTAATTGTTATGGACAATGCGTCGTATCATTCGCGAATATTAAATAATTTTTTTTTTCAAAGCTGAGGTTAGAGGGCCCCCTGAGCTCCGGGGCCCTGGTGTACTACACCACCTGGCCCTATAATAACTACGCCACTGCTGAGTTTTCGTAAGTAATGCTGATGGTGTGTACCGAGAAGTGATATTTATTGTACAGCTGCTTGTGGAAGCATGCTTGTACCGTATGGTTGGTTGGTTGGTTAACAGACGAAAACAGGCACCCATTTCAGGGTTACCTTATTTGTGGCACTGAGTTTTTTAAGGTTTTCTAAGCACTCCCAGACAAGTTTGGATTTTATTGTACTACTATTAAGTGCTTTGATTGACGCTTGACTGTCTGAGCAGATAAGAATGTTTTTACCGCTGTATCCCTTCCTTATGTTTTCTCTCAGACATGAGTCAATTGCGTAGATTTCTGCTTGGAATACAGAGGTATTTACTCCCAGTGAATGCTTGTACCGATTGGTGGCGAATGGAATTTAAGATCGATTGTGCAAATTGATTAAAGGGCATGATAGTCAAGATTGCAGTTACGTCTGTAGCCACTGTTATATTAAAAATAATTTAAAATGTTAAAAGGATAGTAAGAATCGTATAATTATTTCTTTATTTAAATATTAATTTTGAAACGTTAAATACATACCAGTAGGTAATTAAGTTTTCCAAGTAGGATATTTTAAAATGAAAGTCCCTTAATTGTATTGTAATGACATCATAAGTATTTATTGTTTGGTAAATATCATATTTTAATCAAATCATTATTTTTGTTTTCCTTCTATTCTATACCATGTGTTAAACATTTTGTCCTGATTATTGATCTACTAGTCATGCAGAGCTTTTTATAAAGAATATTTTTTTGTGAACTGTAAGATAAACTTTTTCTCCAAACCTAACCAAAAATCATTCCCTTATCCTTTCAGCCATTAAATTGTTGTGACAATTATTTGAAACTCATTGTAAAAATTTTAATATCTAGCGAGTGATTATCAAGCGTTTGGCAGTTTTAATTTTTCGCTGGTGTCCACGAATGTGTTAACAATTATACCTTAATTAGGATTTCTAAACTATATTACGGTAACTCTTTTTAAATTAATTTAAATTGTCTCTTCAAAAATGTTGAGCCAAAGGTCCAGGTAATACGATAAATACTGATCGAATGACAACCCAAATCAGATAATTTGATTTTCTCACAGGAATAATAGTATATTATTAAACGAGCAATTTATGATAGCCATTATTCACGCAGGGTGACGTTTGCGTCCCGAGCCGAAGGCGAGGGGCGCAAGTTACCCGAGTGAATAATGGCCATAAATTGCGAGTAGTATACTATACTTTGTCCACGACTCTTGATTTATTTATTAAATAAAAGTTAAGTAAATAGTGCGAGTGTAGAACGGAAAGTTTTTATTGAACATCATCATCACATATTAATGGGTATTGAAACTAAATATGCAGCTCCTAGGTCTTTGACGTCCTCGGTTTTCATTAAATACATTTCATTCGCCCGACAAGCACCCATAATTCCCATGATTAATACTATCTAAAAAAAATATAAGTTTTAAATAAATTCTAACCTTGGAGCATATATTTGTTCACCTTTGTTAATAGATATTTTGTATCGCAAGCTTCATTTAAAAATGTGTTCACCTCTTCTGGTGTAAAGGTTGCAGCTTTTTTTGCTTGAAATCCTCCAGATTTTCTCTTCAATAGGGTCCGTAGTTTTCAGTATGTAGAGAATTATTGATAATTAATGTACTTCTTAACATAGAATAGGTTGTCCATAAGGTCGAAGCTTTATATTTGGCAGAAAGTTCACTAAAATATAACACTGATTCGGAAAACGAATTTATGCCTTTACTAATCCTCCAGTTCATAAAGCTATAATATGTATTTTTCTGGCAGCAGTCCTATGGTGGTTAATTTCGCCGCTTCTTTTATTTCAGTTGGTGTACAAGAAAGTTTATTTTCACTATCCGATTTCATCGTTGCAATATTAAAACTATATATCGGCAAGTTCGTAACAATTTGGTATTTATTTGATACCTATTGTTGACAACCACAGCACACTGTGATTCTAACCTCAAAATTAATAAGGTACACGAAATAATTTGACATATATAGAGATGGGCGATACTGTATAAAGTATCAAAACACCGTACCGTTATAAATATATTGTTGTAAAACTATCAATATTAGAAAATATCGTTATTTGTTATTCGATATTTTATCGATACGATATAATTCAGAAACAAATTTCCTAAACAAAATACGCAGATTCAATAGTTTATTTCATATTGTACCCCCATCTCTAGTCACCTATGTAACGAAATGTTGTGAGAGTCGAGTTGTTATCGCATGCTATTTAAATGCATAAGCGTGAATTATCATAATTCACTGTAGTGAATTATGAACTCATAATTCACTATAGTAGATATATGGGTACCATATACCTTTTGTTAGGAGGTAAAATATTGACTTATTATTAAGTGGTCGTGGACAAAAATATAATAACTTATTATTTTTTTCATTGTCTTTATTTGCACTGCATACATTTAAATCAAATACTCTGTAGGTCGGATCATAATTTAAATTGAATTAAAAAAAAATGATATATTTGGTGCACTATTTTTGTGTTCGAGTTAAAAAGTAAACCAGATAAAAGTAACACAGTCAAGGACAAATAGCATGGTTAATCATTTGTTTCTGTACCCTAACCTAACCAAACAAACATGTGATAGGGAATGGTTGTTTAAAACAAATTAAATAAACATTGTGATAGTCGAACATCGATATATTTATACTGAATGTTGCCCTAATGTGGGTTACTAGTTCTCAGAAACCATACGATATCGCATTGTTTATGTCTTTCGAACTAGTTTTTAATCTTGTTAATATTTAACATAAAATATAGTTCTTTGCCATAATAAAATAATATATACCACCATCTGAAAGAAGTCATTATTGGGTAAAATGAACATTAAAATAGCAAAAAGTTTATTTTTGGAACTAAAATTGGGTAACTGATACGAGCATTGACAATTGAGACCAAACACAAACTAACTCTGCAGATCAAGGCGGAAGCGAGAATGTAATTTAAATTGACACGAAGGAACCACCACCCACAGCAATTCCAGAATAACCGATGCGTAACATGCTGGCGCTTTTGACAAAACTCCTCAAGAGGCAGTCAAAAGAGCATTAAATAGAAAAGGTGTACACAGCACAACATCCAAATGAAGTTTTGAACTGCTCACCACAGGAGTAGCAAAGACGAGGACGAGCAAATACATCGTCTCCATCTGTACAACCAGAGGATGTCTACAGGGAGGAGTAGCATCCCCATTTAGGTGGAGCCTGACGGTTGACGAACTCCTGTGTGGTTTAACTGACCTCGGAATATCCTGCCAAGGATACACCGATGATATTGTTATAACAGCCAGAGGAAAATTCGAAAACACCCCTTGTGACATCGTACAAATGGTTCTGAACTATACAAATAGCTGGTGTAGGCAAGTGGGACTTAACATCATTCCCACCAAAACCATCTTAATAGCCTTCACTAAGAAAAGGAAACTCAACCTCAAAACCATTAAACTTGATGGGAGCAAGGTTGAATGGAGACAAGAAGTCTAGTATTTAGGTTTGACTCTAGACAGTAAACTCCTGTGGAACAAACACGAAACTGGGGCTGTAACCCAAAAATCCTAAGCTGGATGTACACTGCCATAGTGAGACCAAACATTACTTTTGGAGCTATTGCGTGGAGTAGCACAACTAGTTTATGGACGACGAGAGAAAACCTCTCCAAAACTCAAAGCAATGGAAGTGATTCTCAACCTCACACCACTACATATGGTGGTGGAAAGTGTTGCAGAAAGAACAAGATACAGACTAAGTAGAGAGGTAATCATTAAAAAAAAACCACCTCCTTACTTCTTAGAAATCAGAAAACCTGGGACATGCCACAAGATGATATGATGAAAAGGTATAACTTTTCAAAGAAATTCATTACGGAATTAAGCAACAAGAAGGATACCAGTCTTGGAAAGAACGCCATTCAACGGTACACAGACGGCTCAAAATCAATAGAAGGAACTGGGATAGGAGTGTACGGGCCAGGAACCAAACACTCTGAAAGCTTGGGGAAAATTCCAAGTATCTTTCAAGCGGAAATAGGACTAAAGGAGTTACTAGTCTCTGAGACGTTCCTTAGGAACTAAGTAGAAGTAAAGGGGCACAATGGATCTTTTAGGTCTCAGTGAATGTCACCCCATCATACATACATTGCAATAATAAAATAATATATATAGCACCACCTGAAAGAAGTCAAGAAGTGAGCAGGTATTTCAAATTCTCTCATTTCACTCAAGCGCAGCGCATGTTTCAATTTGTTTTAAGGTAAATTTTATAATAAATCAAATTCAATACAATTACAACAAGCTTTCATACGAACGCATATGATCTTTTATAAATATTCTGTAATTATATGTAAATATAAGGTGAGGGAGGAAGTTTTTTTTTCTCTTTTGTATATTTACTTCAGATATAATCAATGTTATTTGTGTTTAGTTTTTTAGCACGTCTGATATTTCAATATCAGGCTGAAGCTTTAGTGGAATGTCATCTGACGATGAGGAACAGCTTTTGAATTTATTGATTATTAATAATTGCGTTCCAGAACTAACAAATTCCAAACTAGTTCGACATTATTATTGGAATTGACATGCGCAGTAAATCAGTTCAAATTATGTGTTAGATCTATCCTACAACTTATTGCTGGAACAAACCTATTATTATGTCAGAATCCCATAACATTTTACGCTCTCATATCTCTAGTTTATTCTGCTCTGTTTTGTTCATTGTCCAGGTTTCACAAGCGTAGGTAACTGACGGTCTTATTATTTTTGATACCATTTCTGATGTTTTACTGCCTTTTGTTAACCTTTTTTCTATTTATTTTTCTTCGTCTCCTTTATTTGTGATAGTGACTCCCAAAATTTTAATTGTTCCACTTTCTCTATTCTGTAGCTGTTATTCCCATAACAATTTATAATAATATCAGTTTCCTCATTGTCCTTCATTACCAAGTATTTGGTTTTTTTCTCGTTGATCAATAGACCATATTCTCTTGCCTTCTCTTCCACTAGCTTAAATATGCTTAGAAGTTCTCTCCTGGATCTTGCCATGAGTACTATGTCGTCCGCATATTCTAGAAATTGATGTTTATTCCCATAAATTAAACCTCGGGTTTTTATACCATTTTCTCTTAGTATGACTTCTTGAACTAGGTTAAAGAGGGTTGTGGATAATGGGTCTCCTTGTCTCAGACCTTTCTCTACCTTGAATTCGTTAGAAGTACTGCCCTCCAAAGTTATTTTCCTCTCGGTTTTCCGGATGGTCATTTTCACTAGTCTTCTCAATTTAACTGGTATATTTAATTTTCTCATTGCCTCATACATTTTTTTCCTTTTTATAGTGTCATAGGCCTGTCTGTAATCGATGAATAGCATATGCAGACTTAGATTTTATTCATAAGCATTCTCCTGAAGTTGTTTCATAATGAAAATTTGGTCAATTGTCGATCTCCCTGCTTTAAAACCTACTTGGTATTCTCCTACATTTTCTTTGTAGTATTTGTCTAATCGATTGTTAAGTATTTTTGCCAGAACTTTGTATGTTACATCTAAAAGTGATACTCCGCGGTAGTTATTGCATTCTTGCTTGGGACCTTTTTTGTGGATTGGAATGATTAACGCCTTGTTCCAATTTTCAGGGATCTTTTCTTCTCGCCATACTTGTTTCAACAAACTGCCATATTCTCTCAGGAATAAAGAGTATAAGGATAAAAAAGACAAGAGGCTTGGGATTAACCTATTATTACTAGGTGTGTACGTTGTGTTTTAAAGTAAGAGAAAAGGTGTCTTTTGTAACAGAGCATAGGCATAGGCCATCATCAGTGTATCCTACAAAATGAGAGATTAGCCATAAGAATTTCTTATTAATAATTTGGTCATTGACTTAGAGGGGGTTAATTTGCAAATACATGCCTCCATATTATGATCAAAACTGTCTGGGCAGCATGAACTAAAGTTGGTTCGTTCTCAACAAAAACCGCTCGAAAATGAAATCACGTGCATATTGAATGACCTATAGTTTAGAAAGTTTATCCGAAGCTACGCGGCATCGGTAAGGGGCGAGGAAACATGGCGGATATCTGTCAAAATCGTACCAACGGCGTACGGTACCTATTTTTATAAAAGTATTAAAAATAATAATTATTATTCTATAATAATTATATATAGAAACTGATTTTTACTTTGCTTTAAAGGTAAGGTATCTTTCAAAACACGGTATTTGTTAAGAACAAATAATGTTAAGAATCGTACTTGAATTCAATATGGATACAAAATAGTTCAAAATATGACACTGACAATACCAACGCCACTGGATAATCAATGTCAGTCAATTGACAAAGTGAGAGGGAAGAACACACGCACGCGCTTGCCAATAGGCGCTAAGCAACGAAGGCATTTCGATACATTTCACCAATTGACTTAGTTCGGAGGGCTTGAAAATTATGGTTTTCGCACAACGCTGCTTGAAGCCCATAACAAATTTGGAAAAGTGTTCATCTTTTAATATTCATACATTAAAAAAATAATGTTAATAGACAAAGCCTAAGGAAACAAGCACATTAAAGAACTAACGTTTAATCATATTGTTAATAATAAAAAGTCCGTTTTCTAATTATTATCACTACATACTTAGCACTTTATCTTTATCTTATCAATATCGAATGTTTTCGACTGCATTCCTTTCACGGCTTCAGATAAACTTGCCAAACTATAGGCTAGTGGATAAGGTTGTTCCTCTACTGCTAACAACAACAAAACGCAGCCGACTTAGAATAGATCACACGTGCTCTTTGTTTACATTTGGTTTTTCTTGGGACCGTCCAGACTATAGGTAGATACAGAATATAAATGAAAATGCATCAACACGAAAACATCAGCACAGAGTACGTGTATGGCATCAGAGCAATGTGTCCGCATATCGATTATGTCGTATTTTTAAGTGTCGTGTTAATAATTTGTCCTAAGCTTAAATTTAACTACGTCATTCAATGTTAAGTGAAACCTTGAAATGGCATATCGAGTAAAACCTTAAGCTCTTTTTCACTTCAAAAGTTCTCTTTTAAGAGGTTGTTCCTAATTAACAAACTTTTGCTCCTGAAAGCTGCAGAGATAAAATTAATAAAATGAAATTCGACATTTAATAAGTGCCTCACAGTGGGTGGAAATTCACGGAAAACGCTTTTCTTCAGAAAAAAAATACATCAAAAGCTTATTGTCCATGACAGATCTCTCTTTGAAGTTTTTGGACCGTTCTTTTTACCGGTTAATTATTAACGAGAAAGAAACTTTTTCAGATTTGGAAATCAGAGGCGTATCATAAAGATAAAAAGTATAAATATTGAATACTAAAATTGATACAGATCATCTCAAAATGAAGAGGATTACAAAAATGTATAATACATAAGTGAAAAGTCAATCAATTGGGTGTTACGGATAATTCCAATTTACTAATAGTAACATTTTAATTCGTAACAAATCAACAACGTCTGGATGAAGAAAGACCAGTAAAGAGAATATGGAAAGCAAAAATTGAAAAAAATAAAAAAGGGGTAGACGAAGAAAAACTTTGGATAAGGTAACAAATAGTTGGATTACTGGAAAAAAGAGAAAGAAGCGAAGGACCTAGCTCAAAATAGGAAAGAATGGAAAAAATTCGTAACGGAAGAGTAACTGCAACAAACCCTACACCAATAAGTGGTAAAAGGGCTTTAAGATTATATATATAACAAATCAACGAAACAATACTAAATTATTTTCAAATATACTTCCATCGGTTTCCATACAATGATACAATCGAACCTCAAATGAGTTTCTAACATTATGTCACATTTCTGGGGATATTTGTCGAGATTCTTGAAAAATTCGCTGACGTGAATCATGCTGGATGAGTGGCATAAATTTTGGTTTTCCGATATCCCCAAGTCTAGGGGGGTTAAATCGGATGACCTAGTTGGCCATTCCAAACCGTCTTACATCAAGAGCGTAATGTGGAGGAGTCCCATCTTGGTGAAACGCTAGCAAAAGTGTAGTCGCTGGTCGAAATCGTCTTCGTGTAGCTCTTGGACTAATATAATTTTGTAAGGATGGAATTTGTGTTTATGTAAACTCTGAAAACACTGCTGCTAAAGACACCCACTGCACTAGAAATTTGTGATATTGATTGTTGATCTTCTAACGTAAGATCCTAGAACGGCAACTCGTTGTTAACTCCTCGTTGTGGTTGGTGTTTTTATTGGCAACTGCCAATAGCCGCTTCTTTTAATATGTAACAAATCCTCTCCTGTTTACTAAACAAGCGATTTAACCAACTAAGCCACCTCATGATACAATATGTTCAGGATTTAATAACACCCTATATTTTATTACTATATTGTATTGTTATCGGTCCTTGACGAGTGCGTGCAAAATTTCGAATTAATCTGTTTGTTTAAAGTGGGTCAAAATCAAGTCCAAAGGAGTCGGCTACAAATTAACAAACATAAATATATACAAGTAAACCTAATATAAGCGTGTTAAAAAAAACCACCTCCATGCTTCCTAGAAATCAGTATACCTAGGACCTGCAACAAGATGGTATGATGAAAAAGTATAACTTTTCAAAGGAATTCAACGGTTCAAAAGCAACAGACGGAACTGGGATAGGTGTGGGAAACAAGGTCATCGATTTGGGGGGGATGGGTAATTACCCCCTCCCAAGGATAATATATAAATAGTAAATTATTATATTTTTAAATTAAATTTAATATTTAATGAGCGCGTCGCTCTGTCTTTGCGGAATGGGAATTTGCAGATTGCAGAAATGAGTGAACTTGGTTTGCAGAATACTTTAGATGCATTTCTTAGTAAAAAAAAACATAATTTGTATACCATCAATCTTCCAGAGGAAAGTGAAGCGTCTAGTTCTGAGCTAGATGAAAATACGACTTCTTTCATTAGTATCAGTAGTAGTGTGCCCAATGTAGTCAAATCATACATCAACATCGTTGGAGGTGGGAGAGGACTCAAAATCGTTGAATTTTGGTTTGTCGGGCTGTTTGATTCGTGATTTGTTTGTCCAAAGAAGTTAAGTTTTTTTTCTGATTTCTAATTTATTGCTCTCTACAATATAATTTTTTTATTACCTAAACCAAAAAGCCTTTACCACCACCCCCCAAGCAAGAAATATTGTCGACGCCCCTGTAGGAAAAACCACAAGTATATTTCAAGCGAAAATTCATGCCATAGGAAAGTGTGCGCAGTTCATTGGTAAAGGATATAGAAGGCAAAAGGGATCATCATCATGTCGGATAGTCAAACAGCCATCAAAGCACTGAATTCTTGTGTGATCGGTTCAAAAAGGGTGTGGGAATGCCTAGGCAAACTCAATCTACTATAGTAACCTTACTGTGGATTCCAGGCACAGTGGAATGGAAGGAAATGAAATAGCAGATGAGCTAGCTCCCTTTTGGGGGCCGCAACCTTTTTGCGATATCAGCTCCAATGTATTGGAAGAAATAAGCAAAACTAAAAAAAAAATAAATCTGATCATTGGAAAAATCTAGTACGGCTTAGACAATCAAAGATACTTCTGGGTGACTACAACTAGTTAAGAACAAAGAATGCCTAAGTCAGAGCAGAACTGCACTGAGTCTGAACAGGTGTCCTGACGGGATACTGTTACCTGAATGTGCATCTTAAAAGGAGCAAATAAAGCCTGCAGATATCCTTCCGCTATATACTCACTTCCTTGGTAAAGTTTAAGAGGCTATTAGTTCCTTTAGTTCTATTTCTTGGAGTAACGTTAGGATACTCGTAGGCTTCATTTAGGCAACTTTTCTAGTAATCTCCTAGGTGTTGTGCACTAGGATTCTGTAGTGCTGTGTAAGTATGTGAATGGATGTTCCTTCTTCCTATCCATAGAATCTACATTCTTCCTTCTTCACTAGTTTGAGCTTCTTAAAGTGCCCATTTAGATGTTAGGGTACTGTAAAAAATGTTTTTATTTGTTCCTTCTGACCATGAAAAATCACTTATAATGGTTTTATAGATTTGATATTAAACTTTTGTTTGTTTGTTAAGTTTGATAAGAAGTACTTATGAAGCTGCTAGGATTCAGTGATAATGAGAACTCATCTGAATATCTAGCAAAGTATAAAAAACTTATCACTGCTTTGAATAGTGTTTGTCCAGAAAAAAAATATATTATTCTTCGCTAATGTTAGAAATCTAATTTTATTCATTTCAAATTCTCAATATTCGTAAGACCAAAGTGCATATTTAATCATATTGCTTACGCTTGATGAAGTAAAACGTAATTCTGAAAGTGAAAGAGAATTTTTCGTTTCAATGTAATTTTTTAAAATTTCCTTAGAAAACGAACTGATGGTTTCAGTGGATGGGTAAATATTATTTTTTTATATCCTTTTACCTTATGGATTAGAAAATATTAAAGAATATTTCGTTATCTTGTTGTTTTTCCATACTAAGTACCAAAATGAACCATATGAAAGTACCTAATTAGCTAATTGGCTAAGTCCCTGCAAGAATTTTTTTGTATTGTTTTTTTTTATTTAAATTAACGTTCTCGGCTACTATTGCCACTTGCACGGGAGCGGTTACAATAGGTATATAAGGTATAAAATAGATCATTATTACAATACCTATAAATACAATATGAATGCACAGTATCAGAATTGTTCAATAGTTTATGGTAAAGTTGTACATCTTTGAGGAATTGGAGTAGAGAGGTAATTTGTTTAGAGTTGTTAAGGATTTCTTTGTAGTTTATGCTTAGCTGAAACTGTTGCCTTTGGACGGTAGATATATTTGCGACACTCGGTCAAAATGTGCTTCATGGTTAGATTAGAATTGCAGTTGTAACAAATGGGTCTGGGGATAGTAGACGTTAGGTATCCATGGGTAAGTCTTGATTAGCCGATTCTTACTCTTCTTATCGCATGTAAGTCTTGCCTTGAGAGACCTGCGAAGCAACTAGGTTGGGAATGACGAATAGAACGCTGTATTTGACGAAGGGTTGTGTCAACGGTGTCCCAATGCTGCTGCCATGTTACTTTGGATTTTTTTTTGAACTGTGATTTTAAATCCTTTCCAATAATTATATTGTCGGTGACGGTAATAGCGGTAATTGCAATTTTTGCCTGTTGGTCAGCAAGTTCGTTGCTCTCGATGCCAATGTGGGAAGGTAACCAAATTAAGGTAACTGCTATTCCATGGGATGAGATAAGTTGTTAGGAGTCATGTATAGATTGGACAATAGGATTATTATTATTATTACATGATAAGACAGAGGATCAAGTCCTATTTTGCCCATAATAATTTACAGTGTATAAGTTAAATAATAACTGACACTAAGCCTAAAAAACTACAGATTGAAGATGTATTAGTCTATTTTATTTTTGAAACTATTAACATTTTCTGAATCAATTATTTGCTGAGGAAGACTGTTCCAAATATCGAAAATTCTATTACTCAGAAAGTTTTGTCTATAACGAGTTCTAAAAGGCTCTTTCTTCAACTTTAAGGAGTGCCCACGGAGACGGTCGTCTGAATGAAGGGAGAAAAATGCTTGAAGGTCGCTGAAGTTGAATTTCAAAATTCGAAAGGAAAGAATAAGGTCACCTCGGAGGATGTTCGGTGAATATACTTTGGATGGATAATATTGAAGCAAGTGAGTCTGTACATATGGCAACGAGCTTATAAGGTAGAGTGATTGAAATAATGGCCTGTAGAATGCTGAATAGTTCGCCTGTGTGAATCAGCCCCAATATCATTGGAAAAAATAGGCATATCCGAAGAAAATACATCTGACCGAGAACACAAAGAAAACTGCAGGTTTCTCGCACGCTGGTTAACCAGCGTGATATAAGCTGATTGTTGAACATAAAGAAAGCTGATGGAAGTCGGCTAGTTTCGTTCATTATATTTCAAAAAAAAATGCCGAGTACCTCAAGTGACGAAATTTGTTTGGTGGATAATGTTTCTTTAAAAATGAAAAGGAAAGGGGGTGTTCATCCATATAAATTGTGGTAGAAAAGAGTATGGAGAGTATCATCATCTATTTGTGCAGTTAAAAACCCATCCAAATAGATTTTATAAGTATGTAAGGATGATATTAGAGACGTTTGACTATATTCTGAAAAAAATTGAGCACCGCTTAATAAAAACATGGTTCAACTGGCACCAACAACCGATGTTTCCAGAGGAAAGTTTGGTAATTTGTTTGAGGGCTTTTTGTCTTTTGTCCCATAATGCAGGGCGTTAAGAGTTCTGTATCAACTATTTTGGTCCAAGAGGTACCTACGTAAACGCCGGAAAGTATATGTATAGGTAAACATACTGAATGAAGCGAGGCGAGGCGGAAAAATCATATGTATAACATGGGAGTAAAATGCCTTTTCCTCCCTTGAATGATTAAACTTCATCCTCGGGAGGAAAAGTAGCATTTTGCTCCCTACAATGAGGCCAGGAAATGTATACTTTGGATAGAGGTAGGCGGAAATTTATCGGAGCGTATTACTAGCGCCGACAAGCTCGGGTCTGCTTCTTTTGTGCGCGGTTGCACTTATTAAGATGAATACATTTTCTTTATGTTCTCGCCCATTGGAAAGACCTAGAAAGGCTTAGACAATCAAAGATTCTCATGGGGGACTACAACCCGTTGAGATCAAATGAATGCATAAGTTAAAGTAAAACTGCACTAAGAGTTTTATCGAGGATCCTAACGGGACATTGCCGCCTGTACGGGCACCTGAAGAAGCTGAAAATAGTGGAGGAAGAAGAATGAGATTCTGTGGCATGAAAGAAGATACCTCCATCCACAAACTTGCGAATTTCACCGCAATTAAGAATCATAGGGCACAGCACCTAGGAGATTACTGGATAGAAGAGGCATATTTACCTAAGTTGAACATTTATTTATTTATTTATACGGGCGAACCCATTACACAACAAGTTATTACAAATCTTAAAAGTACAAAAACGTTTATCATATGATGTTATATAAAATACAGAACATACAAAAGATACAATTCACTATAAATAAAAATTTGTAAAATATAAATACAGAAAACACGTAACTAAAAAGAACTAAAATCATTAAAACAATTAGTTATCTAAGTATATTTGACAGTGTTCGTTTAAAACTAATAAAACCCGTGGAAAAATCAAGTTCAGGATACTGATTAGCACCTCTCAGTGTTCGAGGTAGTATAAATGAAAATTGTGCATACCTAATTCGTTCTACAAAATGGAACATGAAAGGAAGTAACCTGCCTTGTCTGGCGACTAGGAACTTCAAAGTTAATTCTGGCTAACAAGTCGGGACACTCGATTAAAAAATTTAGTATTTTGTACAATAAAATTAGGTCATGCTGATCTCGTCGTTGTTTTAAAGTGGTAATATTTAAATTTTGCTGGATGGTTTCATAGTAGGTATCTACCCATTTTGAATGCTATGTGTTTAAGGAATCTGTGCTGAACGCTTTCGATTTTGTCAATATAAAATAGATAATGTGGAGACCACACTGAAGTGCAGTATTCCAAGTGGGGTCTCACTAACGAACAGTAGGGAACTTTTAAAGGATGTGAGGCCTGCAGATATCCTAAAACTCCTCAAGGAAATAGGACTAAAGGAATTACTAGTCTCTGAGACGTTCCTCAGGAATTAAGCAGAAGAAAGGGGGCACAACAGATCTTTTAGGTCTCAGTGAATGTCACCCCATCACACTTACATACTTTCAAATAAATATCTAGCAATAATTTCAAATTTGTAATATTAAAATCCGGTTTATTTACGTAACTTGTTGATAAAAATAAACTTTGAAAATATTCAAAATAATCTCCTCCCTCAAATCGGCAACTAATTGTAATCCGCCAAATTTCAATTCCTCCTTAGTCCTTACAAGTCCTTCTGCGTCCTGAAGTCTTTAATTACTATGCAAACAGCGCCGGCCGCTTAGATCCACCTTAATGAACTTTCCGACTTCTTCCAACACACTGTTCACTCGTTACTTCCTTGTCTAAGGGGTTGCTCCACTTCTCCCTACCACTTCCCCACCCGTAGAGGGTGGTGGAAACCACGTTAGGCTAGGTTAGGTCAACCCTCGTGTTCCTGTGTTGAGAAATTTCTTAGTAGTATGCCACTAACAGTTGATAGGTGTAGTTATACGAGATTTAACAACATTTGATAAACATTTTACGACTTTTGGAACTTTTATTTTTAGTTTTCAAAATATTTATGGCGATTTTTATTTCCAAGTGCGCGAATGAAGTGACATGGTCGGGGGTTGTGCGTGATTTTTGATTTTTTTCTTTATTTTCGGTTCTGCTTTTATTAGAAATGCCACTATTACAAGAAAACACTCCAAAACGAGGTAAACATGTTTTTCTTATTGTATTAACCTATTTTGGTATTTTTAATTGATACATTACCAACTGTCAAGAATATTTCGGTTACCAAATGCAGAAGGTTATAAAAAACGCAAAGGATTGTTTAAAATAACGTAAATAGTATTTGGTAGAAGAAAATCCATTGAAAACTGCAATTAAATGTTTAAAAATTCTTATTCTAAAGAAATCAAATTATTTTTCCATCTCTTTGGAAATGTGGGTACCTATTTATCCGCATTTTTTATACAAATGCTTATAATAACAAATATTTTCATAATTTATTGAATATTCTAATTTATTGAGATTTGTTTGAAGGGATTTGACTATTAATTAGTAACAAATTACGATAAACGAATTAGTTTCAGGTGAACATAATTACTTAATTGAACAATGCCATAATACCTAGGTAGGAACTTTGGTTTTTAAACTGCTAATACTGCTAAGTACCTAGTTGAAAATCTAGTTTTTCTCATCATACGACAAATACGAAGCAAATTTTCAACGTGGTATGTGAATACCCAGGTATTCAGTAACCGAAATAGTGTAGGTAGGTACCTACCCACTATAAAAATTTTTATGCAACAAGCTTTTTAGATATTCAAATGTAAATTTTAACATAACATACCTACCTACTTACTATTTACCTACCTATGTTAATTAGATTCATTTCAATACTGATGTACGCTATTAAGTTGTTTGAAAAACGTTATTTACGAATGAATATCACAACATTTTAGGATATATTGTTTATTATTTTAATATATACCTTCTATAGACTAGTCTGTTGTATATTCTTTCAAGTTTCTGGAAATCTAAATCAAGTTATTAGATTAAAAAGTAGGCGAGTGCAACTCAAAAAAATGCAATGAAATTTAGGTAACAATAATTAGGGGCTTTTTAGGTGCGCAAATTATAAATTATATACTTCAAAGTTAGCTGAAGAAAAAGGTAAATATTGACGCCAATTTTTTTACTTGTATAAAATAACGGTTAATTACCATCAAGTTTAATTGTTAAATTGATATGATTAATGGTAGACTCTATACTTGCAAATGCTTCCCAAGTAAATGTTTCGTCAAAAATTTTAATTAGTGTCCTCGTTTGCAATTTGCAATATTTCGCGTGTAAGCGTAAAACTTCTTTCAAGTTTCGCTTAATGATAACAGATTTTTAATCAACACTATCAACAGAAACCCTTAATTTTTAAATCATACATGCCGTGCATTTAACGGTTGTCCTAGACTCCCATCTAATTGTTTTATTTGCCAAAATCAGTAGATTTTAAGTTTTCGTAGAATACCTAAACTTCGATAATTATATTATCAAAATTACAATTTCCGGTAAATACCTACTACGAGATTATTAAAAAACATACCTATGAATCCATTGCCGAAAATTTGCCCCACCCCATCTTTTTTTGTTAATTATTTTAATGTCAAATGCACAATTCAAAACATTGGTATTAATAAATTTGGTAATTTAGGAAAGCAAATACCTAGCAACATATTTAAATCTGCCTAATCGGAATTTATATACAGTGCATTATTACCTACTGCATTAAAATGTCATTTTTGCTATAAATCCAATTCAGTGGCGGAAGAATAGATAGGTACCTACATTGAAAATTGGGTTCAGAATAAAATCAGCATTTCCAGAGGCAATTCCAATACAACATTGCACTCTTTTGAGACTAGGAATAATGACATAAATGTAAATATTCTTTCCACTTCCAGATCAGTGGGACCTAGAATACATTTTTTTAAACTGCATAATAAATAATCTTAATATTTTAAAGAACTCGGATTAATTACAATTACCTACAATTACAATAGAATGTTTATAGTTTTCCTATTTCCGTGGTAATACCCGAGGTAATACCATTAATTACAATTTTGTAGAAATACGAAGAATCACTGTTATTGTGTTGAATACAAATATGAATTATTTATCGGGTGTAGAAAAAATAACGTAAGCAACTCTCATGTAATAACTATGAAATAAAACAATAAAAATTTTTGTTTTAACCTTCATTACAATTGAACTATGTTCAAATACAACTTGTGACGCGTTTCGCTACACAGTAGCTTTCTCAAACGAATGGAGGTATCATGAAAAGTTCGTTTGAGAAAGCTACTGTGTAGCGAAACGCGTCACAAGTTGTATTTGAACATAGTTCAATTGTAATGAAGGTTTAAACAAAAATTTTTATTGTTTTATTTCATAGTTAAGTATGAATCTTCATCAAGTAAAAGCCTCATCTATTCAATCTCATGTAATATACTATTATTCTAAATTATGGCGGCAGCGCGAGAGTATGGTTTATTTATTGAGTACACTCTAATAGTTGTTGAATCTGGATATCATAGATGTCGCTAGGACACTTTCCCGACATGCTTTCGTTAAAACCGACTGAAAATGATAGAATCTAGCATGTTTTAAGACCAAAAAATAATATTGTTTAAAAAAAATGAAATACTGGCATTTATAGTAGGTACCTATGTTAAAGTTATTTCTGAAAGCAATTCACTTGCTGCTTCCAAGTAGATATACTCAAAGAGTTCTATCCTACAAAATACTCTGAGATAGATAATTTTAAGTACCTCTCCAGTGTTGACAGTACTAGCTTGACAATTTTACATTTCAATTATCAATATTAGCGATATTTTTGATTTCTCCAAAAGACCAAATAAAAATTATTAATTAAGTTATCATAGATTAAGTTATTTAAATAAACACCACTTGAGCTCCATGAAGATGCTGAAACAGTCTCAATTTATAGTCGTGTAACGTACAAGAATCAATATGACTTCAGCTATCTATTAATTTAATTTTGGTAGATTAACTTTCTATAGTCAAAAAAAAATTCTGTGTAGGTACACCAATGTTTTATAAAGTAACACTACATATTGTTGTATACAAAAAAAACCATTTGTTTTTTAGAAAAGATCAAAAATGTGTTAGGTCACGTTTATGAACACCAGTACGAACTATTAAACTGAATTTAAATCGAAAATGAATGAATAATTATTGAAGGCATAGGTATATCAAATTAAATTAGTTTATGGTATTACATCAAGATAAGCCCGTTCATAAGAATTAAGAACGATGACACTAAAAATCGCTACCTGGTCAACTTTGTTGGGAATAACATACCTAAATGTTCGAAAAATGGATATAATTTTGATAGCGACCAGTTTGTTTATTAGTTGATTATAAAAATATTAGTTGCTGACAAATGGAATTATTCATTAACAAATTTTTAAATTAGGTATTTACAAAAATTTATTACTGGAGCCAAATAAAAATTTATATATTTTTTAATCCAACTTCCTGAAAAGCTATTCAGTCATCACTGTTATGTTCAATAATATGTTCCTGCCGTTCGTCTCGATCATTACTCATTTTCTGACTTTCATTTTTTGCATATTTGTTGTCTTTTAAGGATTTAGTTGTAACAATTTCGTTTTTCCAATCACACAAAACTAATATAGATCAATTTAAATTTGTCCATTGTAGATTTTTTTGGTTGTAGCTATATAAAATTTCTTATAATTTATTAAATAATAGACTATTAATTATATGTCTTAACACTCGAGACAAGTCATTCATATATTTTATCAGGTTAGGATAGGTCATGATTATAGCTATAAAAAACATATTAGATAACAATTACGTTCAATAACAGTTTAAAAATCGATTTTTAACCGTTATTAAAACTTTCAAAAACCACAGTCTAAATCATTTTTAAAAAAAAATATGCTGCCAGTTCTAAGTATTAATTATTCTTTAATTGTTTCGACCATTAAACCAAATTTATTATGTCCTGCAACTAAACATTTTTTAACCAATGGATACCGATATCCATGTATTTCACATTCTATTGCCGATGAAAATGTGGCCAGAACTTTATGGAGGGTTAACATTATTTTGGCTTAACCTTTACGCTCCCGACTTTTTCCGATTAGTCCCGGCCCAACATGTTTATACATACCCTCTCTTTTATCGCCAAAAATCATAGTTTGAACTTCAAAAACAATAGGTTTGTTCCAGCAATGAGTTGTAGTTTAGTACACAGTACCATTCCGGATAAGTTTCATCGCTTGCTGGAACAAACCTAATATAAACCAAATAGGTACCTACTTATTATTTTTGACACAAATGAGCTGCTCGGGGCATCAAAATATTTGTTAATATGTAGATAGGTAATAGATGCATTTAGAACAAAACAGTGAATGTTTCTATCATCGAGTCTAAGAAATCACGAAGAATATTTAATGAGAGGCACTGATAGTTACAACACGTACTGGAAACATCTAATCGGTATAATACAGGACAGGGAATATCAATTACATAAAACAAATTGGAAAAAATGAGATTCTAGAAAACTAGCAAACATATTTTGCAGAAACGATGGTTTTTCCCACCTATACAACAGGGTGTCCAGAAACTCTCCTGCCAAACGGAAACTACCGTTACTAGAGGTGATTTTAAGTCGATTTAGCTTAATCCGAAAATGCTTCCAAAGGGAGCTACAGCCGTTTGAAGAAGACGTCCTCATATGAGTTTTCTTCAAATTATTCAAAAATACCGTTACTTAAAATATTCAAACTTGGTATAATCAATAAACAGTTACAAACCAGTCGTTCGGTGTAAATAATTTTTATTTCAGATCCATCACAAGCGTGTCAGTCGGGGGGACCAACAGGTATCTTTATTAAAAAAAAATTATTTTCAAGTTTTTTATGTATCCGACACCGAATTTGGAAATTTAAGATAATTTTCATAAAAAATGTTCTCTTCTTTCAAATCTCTATCATGAACCGTTTTCGAGAAGAATAAATTTACACAAGGATTTAAATCTGGAGATCTTGGGGGCCAATTAACTGGACCACCTCTTCCAATCCATTTATCGTGATGGTTATTGTCGAGATAATAAACCATTTTGATCAAATTAACTATTATTTTGAAAAATTATTTACAGCGAACGACTGGTTTGTAACTGTTTATTGATTATACCAAGTTTGAATATTTTACATAACGGTATTTTTGAATAATTTGAAGAAAACTTATATGAGGACGTCTTATTCAAAGGACTGTAGCTCCCTTAGGAGGCATTTCCGGATTAAGGTAATTTGAGCTAAATCGACTTAAAATCATCTCTAGTAAATGTAGTTTCCGTTTGGCAGGAGAGTTTCAGGAAACCCTGTATATAAGATTACTACAAGTTATGCCATGTTTCTGTCGCTTACCAGGTTCAAACTTACTCTCGATGATTCCATTTCAATCCTCGTTTTTTAAATAAGAATGTTGAAAGCGTTAAAACATTTTTGACGTTATTTGTTTTATAACATTTTAAAATGATTGAAATATCAATCAGGCTTCTACTGACATACTAAAATGATTTAAAGATTGGTACAATGAAATGTGCCTATACAATTTCGAAAAAGCACTTATAGTACAATGGATTGGGGAAGAAACAGTGACTAAAATAAATTATAGGTTTAACTTTGTCTTTACTAGATGAACTTTCCAATTTTTTAAAATACCAATAAGTAGGTACACATTGTTGATATGAAAAAGCAATTATTGAAATTCGTTATGCTATCGCTCATGTTTCAGTGGCAGCACGTATTCTTCAATTATTTTTCCTTTTTTTTTAATATGAATTTTTAAATTTAAGTTGAACTTCTTTTTTTTTATAAATAATGATGCTGGAACTGGCAGCCGAAGCAAGCAGTCGGATGCAATTAGTCGTTACCTTTTGAATTAGGGAACTGCAAGAAGCAATTATTTTTCTCAAAAAATTTTCTATACGTATCATTGGTCGATCCACACATATCAGTGACGTAACGTGACGTGACCCTAGCCCTCTGTGCTCAGTGGCATCTGTGATGAATGTTTCACTGTTAGACCAGGGTCGATAATTTTTGAAACCAAAAAAAAAAACCCATTGGAAAAGGAGGAAATATTATAAAAATGAAAGGAAAAACAATTTACGGGGGATCTGAGGTCGGTAAGGGGAAGGGGAAGAGTAAAAAACGGTTTATCTTGATTTTCTTTGCGACGCTTCCGCTAAGTGCGCGTGAACCTTAAAAGTCGGATCTTCACTGCGTCGTCCAATGCGTCTGAACACACGCCATCTATCACCATTTGTTCACATGGACCAGAGTTGCCAGATTCTTTCTGCCAAGTCGGGATTTTGCAACTTTTTGAGTGAAAATAGCCGAATTCTTTCGTTGAAAGAGTGACCTTCTTATTTGAGCTTAAATTACGTTTACGTGACAATAGATAGCAAAAATAGTATCTCTCTCTACGCGTCGAGAGCGGCCAGTCAGTGGCGGATTTAGGCTTCTTGTCGCACTAGGCCCGGTTTGTTGCGCCGCCCTTTTAGTGGAAGCTTCTTACTAGCAGTTTCGAAACGATCTAAAATTACATTCCAAACAATTACTAGAATTGCTGTTTCTAAACGCTGTAATTTTCGCTGCAATCCTGTAGCTTCAGACTACTACTTTTCTAATGCGTATCATGCATCATGTCGAGCAGACCAACGAGTTTGAGAAAGAATCGTAACTCTCAAATTTGTACGCTGCACCGAGAACGAGAACGATGTGAGAAGAAATTAGCACTTGCAAAGTAGAAAATAGTCGACTGCTTCTGTTACAGATTCAAATGCACGTGATTTTACTGAATTTAAAGAATGGGCATTGAATAATGGAAAAATTTTTCTATGTTCATTTTTTTTATAAAAACTAATATGAACCCATTTTTAAAATGCTGCCCTAGGCCCGGGCCTCACGGGCCTAGGCCTAAATCCATCACTACGGTCAGGTCACACTTGTCTATGCCACAGTGTTGCCAACACCAAACTTCACAATTACATGACTTCATTTTTCAAATTACACATTTTTACACGCAACTGATTTCTTCTTCCTTGTTTGTGATCTATATTTAATACAACAGTGCGGTCGCCCATCGACATAACCTTGAGCTAGATAGCTAGTATAGGGCAAGTCAAGCACTGAGGAACTGATGGTAAGCAAGTGTTCTTTGCATAGCACGTGGTTCTTAATGGTTATTTGAGTTTAATTATGTACTTTTTTCGACTGTTTATAATGAAAAGGATCATTAAATCAATACAAAACAACCAAATTACAAATCTAAAATGATTGTTTTTTTTTCATGGATATTGTCAACTGTCAACTTGGTGGCCATGCCCTATTCATGATATAAATGAATAGACCACAATCCACAAGTTGCCAATCACTTTCTTTGACACAGAACTCTTCTTCTCGTCTTGTCCAGTCCGTACTCCGTATTCATAAAATTCAGTTCCGTCATAGTCGATGTCAAAACAGTGCTCGGATCATGAATCCATAGAACGTTAACATGTTTTTTTCATGATTCGGTCAACTTCGGTTCTGTGAAAGAATTGTTATGTCACTCGAGCCGCTTTATGCAAGTTACACCCATTTGACCACTACACGAAACCTACATGGAATGCAATGAGATTACAGGAATGTCCTGTAATTGGCAACACTGCTGTGCCACCCGCCCGCGCTCCCTCAGACTCTCAGGACATGAATGTTAATCACGTCACGTCACTGATATGTGTAAATCGACCTTTATAAGCAGGTCAAACTTTCAGTAACATCGGCTGCTGAAGCAGCCACCATCTACGCTGCTAAAGAAAATATTAAATTTCACAGAAAATTTTGTAATGTCTACAGGCATCATAGAAATTTGATAAAACTTTTTCGGAGTACTCTAATAATCAATTCTTGAGGTGCTCTAATTCAAAAGGTAATGACGATTCATTGTAACCGGCTGCCAGTTTCAGCGTCATTTGAGAACATTTCTCTCCATCAGTACGTCAGAATTTATATAATTCCCAATCAACACCCATATTATTTAAATATTGAAAAAAAATTAATTTCGTAAATTTTCTAATACTGATTTTATACAAGACTCACTTTATTTGATTTTGACATGTTTTTATAAAAAAAACAAAGGAAAATAATGTAAATTAGCATCATTTTCACACTTTTCCGGCAAGAGTTGTTTTGTGTTATTGTTGTTTAAACAGTTTTATTCATTGTAAGATGATTTTTCTTAAGATCCGTCACTGAATAGAAATATCTATTGATGGAATAAAAAGTGCAAGGCTTTTAAGTTAATTGAAGGTATTTACAGGAAAGTGAGAGGTACCTATATAGTGTGAATGCGTCTATATATTATTATAATTGAGAAGCTGACTTGCAGTAAATAAGAGTACTTTTGATTGAGTTGAAATTTTGTAATTGAGTGCTAAAAAATTGTTATTTTGTAGGCAATTTCACTATACCTTTGAAATCTTTTGGGGAGATGAAAGTTTATTTCAATATTTATATACCTATTACAGACTTATAAAATACTTAATAATATTTTCAGGCATGAGATTCATTGTAAATCGAACAATGTAAATTGAAGGTGGAATCCTGTGTGATATTTACATCTGTGGAACAATCTATCTATCTTCAAGGGCAGGTATCTTCCTTGCCGAATGAATAAGGTAGAAAAAATCCGGTTTATTTCCATTAATTTAGGATTGGATCAATATAAGTTTAATTTATTAAATATTCAAAATTCACGAAAAAAGGGAATTCGATACGTATTTAGTTTAAGTAATGGCACTTATCGCAAAAAATGTTTTGCAAAAATTCGAAATTTTCATTGCTCTACTTTTTTGTTGGGGGTTCACATTACGATCGCGGTGACGACAATTGAACTACTTTGTTTACCTTGTACTATAACCTCACTTTCTTTGCTATAAGACCTCCATTGTTAGACGTTACCTTTGGTCTTTTTTTTCATTATATTATATATTCGTTGCTTGATAATGTTGGTTCGGTGGATCTTTTCCCATGCGTCATCATTCATAGACAAACGCAATACATCAATACATTCAGTAACACGTAGGTCGTAGATTGATGGTTTAATTAGAATGTGGCTAAAATGACTTTGAACATTATTTAATATTGTATTGAAGCTGGTGTAATAATATTTACTTACCACAATAATTCGAACACTCAGGTATAAGTTAGTCGTCATAACAACTGTTTTTGAAATAAATTTATATACAAGGGGTAAAAAAATGTACAAAAATGTAGAATAAAAATGTGAACAAAGTCTTTCGTCTGTCAGTGTACAAATTCAAGTTTAAACCACAGAACTTCTGTTGTGTGGGTTACACCTATTGCCGACATTCATCATATGGCTATCTTTGTTTGTTATATTATGTTGTAATGGGACAAACGGTTTCATTTCGAGGGTTTAGATTCTGTGAGTAGAAACGAGACGTACTATAAAAAGTAGTATGTGAATAATTTCATACATGGGAAAATATTCACCGAACCAACTGTAAGTACCTATTGTTAATTATATGTATTGAAAACATTTATGTAAGCCTCAACTAGAAAACATTAGCATCCGAATTAATCTATACTAATATTATGAAGAGGAAACATTTGTATGTATGTATGTATTTTTGTATGTAACGAATAAACTTAAAAACTACTGGACCGATTTCAAAAATTCTTTTACCGTTAGAAACCTACATTATCACTTAGTAGCATAGGCTATATTCGTTGTACATTAAAATAATGAGAGCCAATCACTACTGTTGTGTTTCTCAGTGCTTTTCTTAACCTAAAAAATATTGATCAAGAGTTGAGTTTTCACGCATTTTCTTCTGAAAAGAGATATAACGTGAGTTTTAAAACGTGTAGTCCAGTAAATACCTGTTCATCTCATAATTGTTGGACTTTTTTTTTGCAACTTGTAGGTATTCACGGGTAGATTACTCTCTGAAAATATGTCTTCCGCGAAATTTTCGGAAGGGGCTGAAAAATGGCCAATAATCCCAAAAAGGAGTTTTCCGCCGATATCTCCGGAAATATGACACTTAGAGAAGTGGGGTTTTTCTAGGAATGGAGAGCAGTTTATTATCTACAAAAATGATCCTTATCATTTTTGTCAAAAGTTGAACCGTTTTCGAGATAAACGGGCCCAAGCGTACCTTGGATATCGAGCTGCTGCGCGGCGTCTTCGGGAGCACGCTCCGTGAATGTCGGCATGGGAGGGCGGGCAAATTGGCCCATACCTTGAGTAAAAATGAATCTTTTTTCATGATTCAAAGTGCATATGAAAGGAGGGACCTGTAACTTTTTCGTTTTTTTTATTTTCCAGGAATATTGAAAAAACTGGCCAAACTTTATTTTTCCTGAATAATTGACCGCCCTTATCAATCCGTTCATATTTTTTAAATTAAGCGTAGTTTTACCGAAACCTTTTGGATAATGGGCCTTTGATAGGTGGTGAATTTATTCCGAAAGAATGAATAAATAATTTTTGTGTATTTTTATAAACAACATGTTTTTCTTGGGACGTTTTTTTTTATTTCCGGAGTTTTTTGAAAATTCTCGGGTCTACCGCAAATTGATAAACAATTATTGGCAATATCGGTCTTTAATGCACACCATTGGAAAGCTGAAAATGTCCTCTTTTCGATGGTTGATAAAATTTTTGGCTAAGTTTTTTAGTTTTCCGGAAAATTTTTGCAAGCCTTGTTTTGCAAGAAATATTGATCCAGGGACAAAAATGATGGGGACCATTTTTGTAGGTAATGAACTGTACTTCATTTCTAGCACAACCCCACTTCTCTAAGCAGTATATTTCGGGAGATATCGGCCAAAAACTGAATTTTCGGGATCATGGGCCATTTTCCAGCCTCTTCTGCAAATCCCGCGGAGGACATATTTTCAGAGAGTAATCTAAACATGAATACCTACAAGTTGCAAAAAAAAAAGTCCGACAATAATGAGATGAACAGGTTGGTGCCTTTATTTACTGGACTAGTGAGCTATTTCCAAGAAAAAAAGCAACCTATTAAAACTTCCAATTGACAAAGCATTGTTTTTGGTTTAGATAAATAATATGTCCTCAAAAGTGGATAAAAAAATTAAAATAATAGGTATATTTTATAATCTTTATGAAAAACAACAACTTCAACACAAATTTCAACAATAAATATTCGCACTTATAATGGAATGTGAACACAAACTTTATGGCACAGAAAGTGAAATTATAAAACAACGTACGACAAACTAGTTCCATTTTCTGCCGCTAGGTAGAGTTGCACTTATAGTGAATCCCCAATAGCCACCGAAAATTGACCGACGAAGGCATTTCTTCATGAATGACCAATGACCATACTACACAGTGGCAGAATTTTACATTGTACCTCAGCTGCGACCCACCTATCTGGATCGGAGATTAACTTTATCGCTATCATGCACGTTGTGATGCAATGTGTTGAGTAAAATTTTGTGGAGTGATGTGCGTTTCCATAATAATGGCGTAAGTACCTATTGTTAATTATATGTATTGAAAACATTTATGTAAGCCTCAACTAGAAAACATTAGCATCCGAATTAATCTATACTAATATTATGAAGAGGAAACATTTGTATGTATGTATGTATTTTTGTATGTAACGAATAAACTTAAAAACTACTGGACCGATTTCAAAAATTCTTTTACCGTTAGAAACCTACATTATCACTTAGTAGCATAGGCTATATTCGTTGTACATTAAAATAATGAGAGCCAATCACTACTGTTGTGTTTCTCAGTGCTTTTCTTAACCTAAAAAATATTGATCAAGAGTTGAGTTTCCACGCATTTTCTTCTGAAAAGAGATATAACGTGAGTTTTAAAACGTGTAGTCCAGTAAATACCTGTTCATCTCATAATTGTTGGACTTTTTTTTTGCAACTTGTAGGTATTCACGGGTAGATTACTCTCTGAAAATATGTCTTCCGCGAAATTTTCGGAAGGGGCTGAAAAATGGCCAATAATCCCAAAAAGGAGTTTTCCGCCGATATCTCCGGAAATATGACACTTAGAGAAGTGGGGTTTTTCTAGGAATGGAGAGCAGTTTATTATCTACAAAAATGATCCTTATCATTTTTGTCAAAAGTTGAACCGTTTTCGAGATAAACGGGCCCAAGCGTACCTTGGATATCGAGCTGCTGCGCGGCGTCTTCGGGAGCACGCTCCGTGAATGTCGGCATGGGAGGGCGGGCAAATTGGCCCATACCTTGAGTAAAAATGAATCTTTTTTCATGATTCAAAGTGCATATGAAAGGAGGGACCTGTAACTTTTTCGTTTTTTTTATTTTCCAGGAATATTGAAAAAACTGGCCAAACTTTATTTTTCCTGAATAATTGACCGCCCTTATCAATCCGTTCATATTTTTTAAATTAAGCGTAGTTTTACCGAAACCTTTTGGATAATGGGCCTTTGATAGGTGGTGAATTTATTCCGAAAGAATGAATAAATAATTTTTGTGTATTTTTATAAACAACATGTTTTTCTTGGGACGTTTTTTTTTATTTCCGGAGTTTTTTGAAAATTCTCGGGTCTACCGCAAATTGATAAACAATTATTGGCAATATCGGTCTTTAATGCACACCATTGGAAAGCTGAAAATGTCCTCTTTTCGATGGTTGATAAAATTTTTGGCTAAGTTTTTTAGTTTTCCGGAAAATTTTTGCAAGCCTTGTTTTGCAAGAAATATTGATCCAGGGACAAAAATGATGGGGACCATTTTTGTAGGTAATGAACTGTACTTCATTTCTAGCACAACCCCACTTCTCTAAGCAGTATATTTCGGGAGATATCGGCCAAAAACTGAATTTTCGGGATCATGGGCCATTTTCCAGCCTCTTCTGCAAATCCCGCGGAGGACATATTTTCAGAGAGTAATCTAAACATGAATACCTACAAGTTGCAAAAAAAAAAGTCCGACAATAATGAGATGAACAGGTTGGTGCCTTTATTTACTGGACTAGTGAGCTATTTCCAAGAAAAAAAGCAACCTATTAAAACTTCCAATTGACAAAGCATTGTTTTTGGTTTAGATAAATAATATGTCCTCAAAAGTGGATAAAAAAATTAAAATAATAGGTATATTTTATAATCTTTATGAAAAACAACAACTTCAACACAAATTTCAACAATAAATATTCGCACTTATAATGGAATGTGAACACAAACTTTATGGCACAGAAAGTGAAATTATAAAACAACGTACGACAAACTAGTTCCATTTTCTGCCGCTAGGTAGAGTTGCACTTATAGTGAATCCCCAATAGCCACCGAAAATTGACCGACGAAGGCATTTCTTCATGAATGACCAATGACCATACTACACAGTGGCAGAATTTTACATTGTACCTCAGCTGCGACCCACCTATCTGGATCGGAGATTAACTTTATCGCTATCATGCACGTTGTGATGCAATGTGTTGAGTAAAATTTTGTGGAGTGATGTGCGTTTCCATAATAATGGCGTCGTGAATCGCCATAACTCTCATTATTGGTCAGTGGAAAATCCGCGGTGGGTAAGGGAAACTCGCTTTCAAACCAGTTAATGTTTGGTGTGGATTATTCAATGGTCGGTTAGTAGCTCCATATTTTTTTGAAGGCTATCTCTTTTATAAAATCACTGTATAGTCGAAATGTTCTGGTTATTGTTGCAAATAAACATTAAACTGAAAATTTGGGTAATTATCTACTTGAGCTACCCTCACTATTGAATTTAAAATAAAAAAGCTCTTTCATTTGATTTAAGTTTGATGCCCCATTCCATTGAATTTTTTTCATTGCGATGATGTCCCTGCTTCTATGATGACGTCTCTGATACCCTGTATATATCGGATGAAATTACTGTAGGTTCCAAAAAGATTACCCAATTTTCAAATAAACCTATTCGTTAATTCCTTGTAATAGAAATCTTGGGACACCCTGTATTAAAATTCTCTCTCCATGTTTAACTGTCTATATCTCAAAAATATTTTACCTTGCCGGAGACATTTCATAAAGCTTCCAGCCACTGTTTTATAAAATATATACTTTTTAGCTTTACCTCGAATTTATTAACTATTTTTATTGTTGCTGCTCTATATCAAAGGACTAGAAATAACATTTTATTCGTGTAATATTTGGTTCTATTGTAAGCTTCTTTAAACTCCAAGCATATTGAAACTTTCTAATTTTCGTTAAAAATACTCCTCCTATATCTACAAAGTGAAGTACTCTCTTGAGCATTTTTTCAAAGCTTAATCAAACTGCAGGATTACAGCTACGGTATATCCATTAAAACCCGGTCATAATAATATAAGGCAAAAAGAATAATATAATGAATCCTTAAAACTTTATCCTACAACTCCTCCCAGTTTTATCCTTTGAATAGGCCCGCGCAGAAGCGAGCCATTATCCTTTGCCATTATCTCCTCCCTTTCGTTCATTAGCAACGTCTTCCGTTTTAACCCTTCCCCATCTTGGAATCTTTGATAAGGCTCCCTTTCCGTTTCTGCACGAGCCGCGTTCACGATTTGAAAAGACAAGGCGTACCAGATAAAATTTCTTTCAATTCAACGTTATATAGATACATAATTCATAGAAAATTCGAATGAAAATTAAAAAAAACGTGCTACACTGAACGTCAAGTAACTTGGATGCACGTGGAGAAGAACAAACCCTAATGAAAAATGGGAATAGGAACAAGAAATTAGTAACAATCAAGCATAACCGACAAGTAAATAGTTATTTATACTATAAGGGATGTAAGTAAGTACTTGAATAGGAGATTGAGAAGAGTGCGAGCATTTAAAAAAATATGTTATAGCCAACTATAGAGGTGACTCTTTATTAACCTAAATTTTAAGATAATATGGTCGAAAAATATTTACTAGTCGAGAACGATTTTGCGCCCCAGCGGTAGCAAGTGCTGGCAATAAAGTTGGAGATTTTTATTAATTTTAGTCAATACTTTTCGCATGAAATTATGAACGGCTTTGACCGGTTTCTATCGCTTCATACGCGTTGTTATTTTAACAACAATGTCAAGCTGACAGTTTATTATAAAAAATTTAGAGAAATTGAAATTATTGATTTGTTTAACTGCCAAATGGATATAGAAGAATCAGCAAATATCGCTTGTCTGTCTGGTATGAAGCAACGTATCAATACTTGGTATGAAGCAACGTATCAATACTTCAAGAAATGGTGCTACTGCAGTCTTTGTTTGGTAGAAACCGTGCTTTGGCGTACTTTCACGAAAAATCTGCTGTATTAAAGTCTCCATCAAAATGTATGACTGTCGGAATAGGGTTCAAAGAGGGCGGCGGCGGCGCGCTTCAGAAAGACATAGTGATTACCGTCAACCGATAACGCCGGCAGAGGCTTTTAAAAGAAATTCTTGGTGTTATGCTTATAAATTTTTATCAAAATAAATTGATGTTCATTCAGAAATATTCACCTGCGAGACTCTCGCGCGAGACGCGATACCTCATGCACGTGACTCGAGACGAGACCAACAAAAGTCTCGTCTCGTGTCGTCTGGTCAGAGTCTCGTGCAAATCACTAAGTACGAAAACACATCCTCGATAATACGTTGGATCATTTATGTTTTAACGTTAATATTGGCTCTTCTGATGAAAATTTCTCAGATCTTGATAGCGACAGTAGTACACCTGCACAACCATTACAATCAGCTACTGACTCTGATTAATAATAAGGTTATATTTAAATTGACAATTACATTTTCATATGCTAGTCAGTGACGCCCCTGGCTGATATGCCACACCAGCAACCACGTGGTATCCCAAAGTTATTGTGGTCGGACTCTAGCATAAAATGTAATTAAAAATGGAATGCCTCCGATATGTTACATTCATTTTAAAACATTATCATTACAAAACTGGTATTGTATGCCATGAATTGTCTTTTCCAACTCATGTAATTTCCATGCACTTTTTGCATAAATTAGGTACTACAAGCGACTTAAGAGCAACGTTTATACATTTTATACTGTAACGCCTTCTAACTTTTTTGTGTGTATGACCAATCTTTTTGTTACACTCTGTATATGAGTGGAATGAAACTGAATACAAAAGCTGCAAGGGGAATTACGTCATTAGTTCAAAGAGATATTGACAATATTTGCGCAAACCAAATCAAATAAGTTCTCCACGATCTTTCTGTTTTAGCAAATCAATAATTTTGTGAAATTCCCTTTTATAATTTTTCTTATCTTTGGATAGAAAATAAGATTATCCATAATGTATACAAACTCTCATGAAATCGACACGACTCTTTGTCTTCCCAAGCTATTAGGTCAAGCAACGGAGCATGCGAGTACCTATAGTAATTTTTGACAAAAATCCTGCCATCATATAATGTCTTTTATATCCGTTTTATCCGTTTTCTACTAAGATTTTTGTTAAAAAATATTTACCTGTATATATATATATATAAAAATATTTAATCGTCTTTTTTCGGTTGACTATAATTCAATAATATTTTAAGTTTTTTTTTCAGTGTTGCAATTGTCTCAGTATTATTTTCAAGAGGCAATTCGCAGATTGAACACAATTCACGCTCCATTTTAACTGTTTACAAAGTAGGTACCTATTTAAAAGTAAAAAACACCTCATTAACTGATTACACTATACATAAATACACTTTATACGCTTCATACAATCCATTTAATCTCGTAATTCATAAACTACACTTGTACAAAAATGTGTGGAGCACAAATAGTTAGAACGATATCTCAAATTAGATGTTTATTTTCATAAATAAGAACTGCACTAACTTACATCTACCAAGGCCGGCACTTGTAGGTACATGCACGTGTGAGCTAGTGAATCGTGCGCATTCGTCTGTGTTTATATAAATATCTGGGTTTCTATTAAAATTGCAAATATGTCAAAAGTGATTGGAAATTATTTTATAGAAAATATTTACATTTTTTATTTAAAGCTTTTTTCCATATCTTCGTATGTTTTCGAGATATTTTCCCAAAAGCGATTTTTGGGGGTACTTAGTTTTTAATTTTTTTTACCCTCTAAATAAAATTTAATAGTTTTTAACTACGTATACTTCAAATTTATGTCAAAACGAGCTTTCGTTTTGAATGGTAGTTTAAATCTTAATATTATTGGACTATTAGCTAGTTGTTATTATAACATTAACCAAAAAATAATGAAAACCGGAAATTCAAGCATGTTTATATTTACTTCCAATACTCAGGTACCTACTAATTGTTTTCTTGTATAATTTCCCCTTTTCAATTGGTTAATAGATAAGTAATTTCTAAATAATAATGACTGTAAGATTAACAGAGACAGAGACGTACTAAGATAATAAAATTATTGTGTAAACACACACGTAAATTATGTGCAATATATGTCAAATCTGACAGAACCTAACCTAAATCCGTTAAAACTTTACTTGGTATTTACTACAGGGTGGCCCATTAGTGCGACAAAGGTCAATATCTCCGGTACCAATGAAGATAGGGGAAAACTTTTGACGAAGCTTATTGAGGGTTAAGAGGTGCCTCTTATAAAATTACTTTTGTCTATACAGGGTGCTGCAAGATACCAGCGCTGTAAGAAATTTCCATTTTTCAAATAGAACAATCCATATTTTTAAAGTTTCAGATTCTACATAAAACTATAATTATAATACCTTCCAAGATATTATATTGACATTTTTGAGTTTCGGCAGCACAGTACGTCTTAGAACAAAACGGCTCATATGTCCCTATCTTCCATTTTTATTATTTTCCCAAAAAAAATCACCTTCCTGTTAATCCGGAAGAACTATACTTCCTGCTATATTAATTTAAAATGGTGTTTTTCCTTTTAATTCGCCACCCCTTTACAGACTATATTTCACTTAATACAGCAAAAGAATTCATATAAAAGTTTTTCGGGCTCTACACAAACATTTTTTTGAGCAAATTTCTAAACTATCAGCTAATTTAAAAAATATATATTTTTTGGGACACGACAGTTTTCGAGTTATTTGAATGCAAATAATTTATCCAGCGATAAATCGTCAAAATAATAACATGTTATTCTGAATAGGGCACGGCTAATAACTAGATGAAACTGTTTGCAATCGAATAACTCGAAAACCGCTAGTTCAAATATCGACATTAAATATATTTTTGCAAAGATGAATTTAATTTTGAAAATCTAGAAAAAGTAATGTTTTTTGCTCGAGAGAGACGAGAATTTCTCGACGAGAGATAAGAGGGTACTTCTCTCAGGCGCGTAACTAGGTGTAAGCGGGGGCACTCAATGCGTATAAGGGCCTGAGACTTTAGGGGGCCCTAAGTAACACATTTTTTTTAGTTTGCTGTTCTTTAAGTTCACACAACACTTCATAAGGTTAATGTTTTTTATTATGTACTTGACAAAATACATGTACAAATTAAAATTCGTTTTTCCGGAATGGAAAAGGTTCCAGATGTCAGAGCCAAAAAATTTAATTAATATGGAAGAAAATAGAATTTGTAAAATGTGCGACAATTTTTGTAGAAAATATTCCAAAGTTGTAACATCTGAGTTCACAAATCAATTTGCCCAATTTATTTCTCTGTTAAAAAAAGATTTAATCCAAACATGTCAGTACGCCAGTTTTCTGACATACTTCTCTTGAAATATAGTGTTCTGGAAAGTGAATTTTCCGAGGTGTAGGTATACTGTTATCATGTTATTTTTAACGCTTCCGGTGACAGTTGATAGTGTAGAAAGATCATTTAGCAAATTAAAAATCATAAAGGATTACAAAAGAAATTCTATAGGACAATCAAGGCTACATAATCTTTCTATATTAGCAATTGAATATCAAGAAGCAGCGAAACTTAACTTAAGAGACACGATTGATTCCTTTGCAAACATGAAAGCCAGAAAAAGAGAATTTTACATACGAGTATTTTAGGTTAAGTTAAGTTTTCTAATTATTCTTTGTATTATTTTGTGTTTCATGCTTTATTAGTATATAAAATTTCAATAACTGTCTTATTATTAATCTGTATTATTAAAACCCTAATAAAATCAAGCACGCATTCTGTTGAGGTGAATGTGTACTGTACGTGGGGAGGAGTCCAGCGAAAAGTTTTTTTTTGTTTTAACATGATTTTAAGTGATAATTAATTTTCCTTTATTGGAATTTGCAAAAGTTTTAATTCTGTACCCTGCTATAGGTGATTAATCCTCTTCGGGCTTCGGGGTTTAATTTGAATATTAAAGCAAGTGAAGTTAAAGGTCGCGGTAGGGACAGCTGTGGCTGTACACCCAAGGATGGCAAAGTTTTGTGTAAGGGCCCCAAATGTCTAGTTACGCCACTGACTTCTCTTGTCTCGTCTCGGAGCTTTATCCGAGAGAAAATATCTCTCTCCTCTCGTCGAGAGAGGGCGAGACGGGACGAGAGACGAAAATCTCACTAAATTTATGGATAGATTCCACATAAAACAAGGACTAAAATAATTAACTGTGAATAGTTTGTACATCTAACAAACTGTAAACTTGACCGATCATTTTTTTAAGAGATTACATAATTTTGTTTCTTTTGCTCCATCTACTATTATTTCCAAACCAATCCTAATTATTCGAAAAAATAGCACAGTTCACGTCAAAATTAAAATTTTCAGTTAGGTACCCTTGGCGATGTTAAATTAAAATCTTGTTTTTGCTAATACCCATTTAACGGCTTTTTAAACGGTTCTGGGAATAAAGTGAAATATATTGTGTCTACCTAAATGTAAAATTGATTTTCAACATTATGCTCACTGTCTTTCATTATGGTACATCAATAAATAATTTGAATAGATCAGTTTATTTTGTTTATAATATACTCAAGTTCGAGTACCAAAGCTACTGAATGTTTGTAGTTAATTTGTTTGATATAATACCTAAATATGCATTTGTGGTACACTCGTCATGGTAATATGAAGTATAAAAGTAAAAGTAAGTACAGAAAACCTAATAATAAGATTTTTTTTAATGATAAGTTTGTTGCTTTAAGTGTAATGTGATGTAATCTATTCACTATCACCATTTTAATTGTATTATTAAATAAAATGATGCTACTGTAAAATCTAGTTATATTCTAACAATATTGAAAAATGTGTAACATCACATCAGTAGGGGGTTTCTAAAAATGTGACGACCTGTGACAAGGACGGGTTAATTACTAAAATTTGTATGAGGTAATTTTATGGATGGACCCTAACCAGTAATTCAAACATCATTACTTACACTAAGCACATTCTCGACCTGTTGAAGTACCTTTCAAAACAAAATAATAATTGTTTTCATAGATCTATTCAAGATTGAGTATATCTCTTGACATTTCTTTACACTTTTCAAATTTTTTTAAATTACACTCAGAGGCCTTTTAACGGCAATGACTAAGCTTTCAAAAATTGTCGTGATTCAACATAATAGCCTAGCCTGCAGCCCGTAATATTTGGACAAATGATTGAGAATGTGCCAAGAGCCATTGAAATTTGCAACACACACGTACATAAAGTATCTATATATAACATGATAAATATGGGCATATGTGCAGATCATTGCCTTATTCATGTCTGTTCTAGCGGAATTCGTCCAGGGTAGTATCCTTAAGACGTTTTACAATACTAGAACACGTCTTGGGACTCAATAGCTTCTTTATGACAGTGTCCCCCGTTTTCTGCTTGAGCGGAACCTCAAAACACCCATTCATTTCAATGGCGTAACAAACTTTTTTAACTTTTTTTGTTTTGGAAAAATATTGTTATTTTTTCACTTAAACCTCAATAAATATAATACAATTTATACAATATTGTTACCTAAAAAATGTTTGTCAATTAATAAAATAATTATAATTTGACTTCAATGCATTTTTACATGTAGGGGTTGTATGATTATGATAATAAATTTTATATGAACAATTAAAAAACGATCATTCTGTGATTAATTATTTATGAAATATACTGGCAGCATTTTTTAATAATTAAAATATTCTACCTCAAGCTCATTTAGTTTTTTAATTTTTATACTCCAATCTCGAGCATCAGAAAAAAATCGGCCCGATCAGTTACATGTAATTTACCAGAAGACACTTCTTAGTACACCTACACTGTTTTGTAATTTCCATGACATCCACGCGAGGCAGCGCCGGATTAACCGTATGGCCCACGGCCAAACAGGGGCCCAAGAAAAAATACATAAAAATAATTTTAATTTTTCCTGATGATTTAGACAGTGATTTTGTAGGAGATTGTACATTTCCAGGGTTTTGTAAAAGCTCTCAAACTAGAGAATAACCGTCCCAGAGAATATTTGGAATTAATCAGAAATCGGTCTTCTACATTTCCCAATATGGATATCATTTTAAAAATATATTTATGTCTTTTTGTTTCTAAAGCATCTGGTGAATGTTCATTTTCTGTTCTAAAACGCATAAGAAATTATTTAAGAAATTCACTTGGGAGACGAAATTTTATCGAACTACGCTTCATTTTTTATAAATAATGATTTATTAGATAATTTAGATATTAATAGACGAATTTGCAGTAGCCAAAACATTTAAATATTTAAACTTTATACTGTTATTCGTTTGCAAATGTTTGATATATAAAAACTTAAAATTTTGATAAATGTGCATATTTTTTGATAAATTTTGGTAGAAACATTTTTGGGGGAGAGGAGAGGGCCTATTATGTATTCTGCCCAGGGGCCCATGAAGGCTTAATCCAGTGCTGACGCGAGGTAGCTTACATCGCTAAAATGTTATTTCTTATTATGTATGTCATTTGACTGACTGACTTGAAGCTTGACATTTTATTTACAAAACTTATCCCGATGTATTGAACTTGGGTGGATCTTTACAACATTTAAATAGTAAATTCCAATAATAACATTTCTTAACAGTAAAATTTTTCGAATGATTGACTAATTTCGACAAATGACAAAATTTAGTAGTCGTTACCAAGAATAAATCAATATTAATTTATTGTGTCCCCATTTTTATACCAATCCACCTCCGTCAATGGCTTTAAACCCACAGCACTCGCCGGTTCGCCTTATTTATACAACATTAGATAGAAAACTGTTTGATCTTCCTCAATAGATATCGTTTTCTTGATGTTCTTTCAAATATGGGATTCCCTACAATGAAACTATGTCGCGCTTTGACACGTCTGACTCTGCATATTTACCATTGAAAATATACTTGGATTCAATCTTGTTCAGATCGAGATCCGTTTCCGAACTAAGGTTTACTTTTTTTTTATTCTATGCGTGATGGCGGTCGGTTGTCGGTGCGAATGAAAAATGTACCAAGAGATTTGCTGAAAAATAAATGAATAGAAAGATGTGCAAAAGCAGAAAATATTTTTATTGATACACTCAACACTCGATATTACGTTTTATAAAAAAACGATCAATATTAATGACAGGCTGCTAGTTCCTCTATCGAAGCAAAATGAAATAAAAAAAACACAAACATAATTTTATTAATGTAGAACAATGAAAATAAGAAAATTTATATAAAATCTCATAGTAAACCTGCTACTTAACCTATAAAAGTTATTTGATGAAAAACTGAAAAACGTTGCTGAAAATATGAAGAGGAACAACAACAAAATTAAAAGTAGGACAACGTATACAATATCAGAGCCAAATATAATACGAGAAGATGGAAGGAAAGCGAAAAATTATATACAGAAGTAATAAAGATAGAAACATTCAACGAAGAATTAGTATAATTATACACTGTGGACCAAAATAAAGGAGTACCTTTTTTAATTCAACATTACTTTTTTGTTTCAAGTGCGATTCATTTTCTTTTTACAGAAATAATTACCCAACATTATCCTCAATAAGACGACAAAATGAGATGAGGAATAGATTTACAGGACCTGACATTTTTCTTTAACGGTGCACTTAAGCTCAATGTAAATGAAAACTGTTCTAAAACTCGCCCGAATGTTCTTTTAAAGGAAAAAAAGTCCGGTCCTGTGAATCATTAAGGATATGCTGGGTTATTATTGAAAACAAAATAGATTGCGATAAAAACATATTTTGAATATAAAATATAGGTACTCCTTAATTTTGGGACACACTGTATACAATGTGTAGAAGCCAAACGGAATAAATTGATTATTTCGGTTACTGTACATATTTATAAAAAATCCCGAAACACGTTAAATTATAAATTGACATTCTTCAACGTGAAAATACAATCCCTCTACGAATGACAGGTTAGGTTAGGTTTTAAAATGGGAAGTATGTGCTTGTGATATATCGTTTAAAAGGTCCCTTCATTCTCTATTCAAAAATGTTATCGTTTTCAAATTTATTGCAACAATTAAGATAGAATATAATAAAATCATGTCGTTATCGAAATTCGCTAAAATACAATCAAAAACTAAAATGTAAAGCTAAACGTAATAAAATGTAAAATACTAAAAAGAACTAAGGATGTAAATGACGTAGATGTTCAAAATGTTCACCGTGAACGTCTTGGCAACGTCCTAATCTTAAATAAAACAATCTTCTAACATTTATTCAACATATTAGGCGTGATCGATCTAATCGCAAGCGTTATTCGTTCTTTTAAGTCATTTAAATCGAAAGATTTAGTTTTATACAGAATACTCTTCTTATATCTTCATGAAAAGAAATTTAATGATGTAAGATCAGGTGATCGTGCTGGCCATTCTATCGATCCTCGCCTCCCTATCCTCCGATTGAGAAATAGTGCATCGAGGTACAGGTTGGCAAATTAATTTTGGCAGTTAACGATGCGCGAGAAAGCCATACAACTTGACAACGTTGTAAACGTAGTTACCGGGAAGAGCAAGCGACGTACATTCCGCATGCAAAGTTTTAAAGGTTGTGAAGCTTACGAATTCTGCCAGCGAAGTGAGCTCTTGCAATCCGCATACGTCTTTGCTACTGCGCATTAGACGTTGCCAAACTTCCGACTGCCAAAATTAAATTGCCAACCTGTACTGCCGGACATTACGTTGGTGATGTGGTGGTGGAGACTTTTCAAACGATATATCACAAGCCTATACTTCCGACTTAAAAATTTGGGGTTGTACTTGTCATTCGAAGGGGGTTGAAGGTACGAGTTGCATTTTCACGTTGAAGAATGTCAATTTATAATTTCAATTTGACGTGTTTCGGGATTTTTTATAAATATGTACAGTAACCAAAATAATTAATTTATTCCTTTCGGCTTTTATGCACTGTATAATCACATAATTAACAAAAATTATACTGAGGTAGTTCTAGAAAAACGAACTAGAAGATGATTCACGTTGAAAATACCAGCGATATGCATATCATTTTAAGGAAAAAATGCATCCACTTTAAAAATGGATTTGAAACGCTTCAAGCTATGTCAATATATTTTATTTACGGTTTGTTGATAATGATAATGTTAGACTTCCAGTTATACTATTATTAGAATAAATATGCTATTAAACTTTGGTAACTGTGTCTTTCAATTTCCTTTTTACATATCAATTTGATGACATTGTAATTTTTCCAGTATTGCGAATATTTGGTTCATCATCCCATGTGTTTACTATGTGTATTTCCTAACTGAGGTCTTCGCACAAAACTTATTTTTGTCATTTTTGTTTCAGATTTTCTCGGCACACGTGATATGAAGGCAGACGAAAAGCCCCCTATTAAACCTCACCAAAGCACCTTTGGATATCCCGCGTTTCCTAATCCAGCGATGTTTACTCCATCCCAACTTATTATGGCTAGTCAACTAATGGCTGCTACAGGATTAACATTACCCACTAATCCTGCTTTCTTCCATCCGGGTCTAATGCCTATACAATGGACAGCGAACTCACCCCCTTCCAATTCCCCACCTTCCCCTCCCACTAGTAATGAACGCCTTTCTCCTGCAATAAGTACAAGAAAAATTAATAATAATAATAATAATAATATCGTTAGTAGTAGTACGACGACAGATATTAGAAAAAGGAAGTACAAGCTAGATGAAGACACATCTACTACACTACCGTTACCATCCCCTACATCTAGCGTGTCGCCTCCTTCGGATGTTAAGGATCCAAATAGGGATAAGCAATTCACGTGTGGCGTGTGTAATAGGTAAGTCATTTTACTAAACTAAGCAATATCTACAACGTTGATTTGATTTATGTGACTGGTCTGTATAGAACCTCAGAATTCTATCACTTTAAGTTCAAACTTCACAAGGAAGTGCTGCTTCTGGGGTCTGTAGACTGACTTACAAATGATAACTTTTATTATTTTTGACGATGACACTATGTCAGTTTCCTTTAATTTTTATGAATCAAACCATGGTGACTAAAACCTTGGCTCTTTAACCTTCTGTATCTGTAGAGTAGTGAGGGTGAGTTTATGCCCACTGCACTTAGGCTACATGTGACCCATTGTACATTCTCCAGAGGAGCTGTTCTCCTAGGTCATCGTCCATCTGTCCTTTCCAGGAAGGTGGGCAGGTCGCTAGGAGACATTCTCCTTCTACACAGCTCCTCAAGAAAAAGGAATTTTAGATAATCCGCATGCTTCAGTTTATGCAAGTGTCCCTCTTCTATCCAACAGTCGCCCAGGTGTTGTGCCCTAGGATTCTGTATTGCTGTGCATTCCGCAATCATATGAATATAGGTTTCTCCTTTCATTCCACAGATTCTACATTCTTTCTGGATGGGATGCCCATTCAGTCGGTAGTGTCCTGCCAGGACAACTGTCAATAATCTAAGTGTAGTCTTAGGTATTCATTTGTGATTTCTTGGTTATAGCTTCCCCTTCTATTGCTTTAGAACCATCTTGAATGGTATTCCTTCCCAGTCTAGTAATAGTAATGGTGTTGTGACCTAATTTTGCATCAAAATTTCCTTAAAAAATTATACTTTTTCATCACACCATTTTGTAACATGTCCCAGGATTTTGTATTTTGTGAAGCGTGGCTTTTTCCAATGTTTCCCTTTCTACTAAGTCTGTATCTTGTTCTTTCTACAACATCTACAAAGCTAATAAATTAAAACAAAACTGTATAACATACCAGTAATCCTAGTAAAATTCAGAAACTTCTTAAGTTTTTATTTTTAACGAAAATTTTACAGTATAAGTACTACTGCACAGTTCCTTATTATTATGGCTTCAAAGGCAGTGATGAACAGAAGGCCGGAAACCTATTCTAGTCCAATAAAGATCGCCGAGATTCTGCATGGGAGACTGTATGGTCGCGAATACGTTTATTTTCCAGGGAAACAGTGAAAATCGCGGAAAATGTTCTTAAAATTCACGTTTTCTCGGCAACTATTCTGTTTATCAAAAAAAAGTTTCGAATAAATGTTGTAGAGCGCAAAATTTTACGTTGAAATACTACCTTACTTGTTAAATTTCATTCAGAATTATAGATTTTCTCAACCATTTCCGAATCCGCACTATACCTTTTACGTCAACTATACGAACGTGTAGTACTTTCACGCAATCGCTCCATAAGCTAATAAAACCAAATCTTTGGACCAAATAAAAAAGAATATAATACGAAGAACGATATAATGTCCTATGCCAAGAACAAATGATTCCACCCTAGATTGTACATCTTTAAGTATAGCTTTTAACCCTTATTTAATCTTCAATGGAGTGTTACTGAACAAGTACTTCATACAAATATTTTATTTCAGATCATTTGGTTACAAACACGTCCTGCAAAATCATGAGAGGACTCACACTGGAGAAAAACCATTCGAATGTCCGGAGTGCCATAAAAGGTTCACCCGAGATCATCACCTTAAAACACACATGAGGCTTCATACGGGCGAACGTCCATATCATTGTGAACATTGTGACAGACAATTCGTCCAGGTTAGTACAACCAAAAATATTTATAGCGTGAATTTTATAAAGTAATGATTGCATTTCGTTTCATTCGAGACAGACAGCTGATATTTGTTTTGTTTCAGGTTGCTAATCTTCGGAGACACCTTAGGGTACATACGGGAGAAAGGCCGTATTCCTGTGAACACTGCACTGCTAAATTTTCTGATTCCAATCAGCTCAAAGCACATGTGCTTATTCACACCAACGAAAAACCATTTTCATGCGAAAGATGCCAAAGTAGGTTTAGAAGAAGGCATCACTTACTACATCATAAATGCGGAATGACTGATAAAGAAATGACTCCCGAGTCAGACGATGAGGAGTTGAAAAGAAGGAGAATGCTGCATCCTTCTTCTACTCCCTTAATCACACTTCCTCTACAAGTAAGTATTTCCATTTTTCTTGCTACTTTTTGTTTGTAGGTACTTATTCCGCATACCTCACTACAATTCAAAAGGCGAAAGAAAGTATCGTTAGACAGGACGAACCAACCTAAAGCAATATCATAATTTTAAAAGGAACCTTCTAAATTTAAAGAAAACCTGATCATTTTCACTTATATTTAAATTGCTTTGTGTCGAGTGAAACTTTCACACCAAACGGACTCTTAAGTATCCCACGACACGTGGAGTAGCAAGTATCAGACCAAACTCACTAATACACACGCCTTGAGATCGGACAGACTTAGGGAATCACGATCAACACGGAGAGTCCCGTTTTTTGTCGGTAAATCGGACGCGGTTTTTCGAAAACTCGAGTCTACTCGATCCACGTGCTACGAATCCAGTACCCCCTCCAACGACGAGTCCGGCCAGCAGTGTACTTTAAAGCCAACGAGATCCTCATTACCAGAATAGATATTAATTTCTTGATTCCTGGAGGCAAATAGTAGAAAATCTCGATGCGCAACTTAGCTTCTCCTTGTCTGGAATTATATCTGCCTTGGGAATGGACTGAGGCTTCCAAGCCTTCATGCTCCTTAACTAGCAACGCTGGTTTGTCACTCCATGCATCGTGGTTAACATTGAGGCATCTTTACGCTGAACTCTATTAGGGCAATGTGCGCAAAGAGTTCAAGATGTACACACCACTCCAATTCAAGGATCACTGAGCAGTTTCACCAATCCAGAATAGGATTAGTACTTTTATTTCTGATCCACAGAGGAGTTCCAACCTCCAAGTTCTTTTACCGATAGTAGATCGCCACCATAGTAGCCAAAGATCTACGAAACCAGTGCCCTGTGTAGAGCTGAGGATTTTCTAATTTCTAGAATGCTGCAATTTTCTTTGGAACAGTTCCAATAGTATGAATGCCCACAACTTGTTTTACACATTCCTATAACCAATGAAGAATCGCCGATTTTCCAAGTTTGAAGGCATCAAAAAGAAGTCCTTCTTTGGGAATGACAAATTTCCTGTTTCTTCTTAGTATACCTCAATGTAACCAAACTCTGGTACTGGTGCTTTCAAAATCATCCACAGTCAGCTTAACAAGTTCGTCACGTCTACAGGCGCCAAAAATACCACACAGTAATACAACCTTTTTAAGCAACCATGTATGATCATCTGCCTCCAACAAAAACTTAGCTAAGTACTCCTTCAGACAAAATTTTTGCTTTTTGTGTATATCCATCAGACTTTCGTCTCAAGAATAAAAATAATTTTCCAAATCCTAAAATACCATTTCTGTAGGTAATACTCTAATATGGTGTACGATATAAAATAAGTAACCTTGAAATGTCAATGTTGTCATAAACTTTCAAAGCAAGTTTCAACATTGAAATCTTGGTCCACAGAGAGTTAGAAGAATAAACCTCTGATTTTACTTTCATATAGGCTAATAATACATTTTCATTAACCACCTTTATATTCTTGCTTTTACGCCACTCTGCAAAAATTTCATATTTTTTTATCGCTTTTGAGTTATTTTCGGCAGTAAATCAACATTCGCTGCACATAATTCTCCCAATATTTCTGAAGAAATTTGATTTTGCTCCTCAATTTCATCCATGGTCGTTGTTAAAGCGAACTCGCGAACACAAAAAACTGACGTTGTTTATAGTATTGTTAAGCTGTTCCATGACAACATGATGTTGTGATTTTTCTGTAGAATTACGAGGTACGTGGTTTGTTCTTTCCTCGGAATCAAAATTTAATTTAAAGCTAATCCTTTATATGCTACTTATAACGTTAACGTTAATAACTATACCAATCACCTTGTTTATAGAATTAAAAGTCCAGATGCTTTGTTACATCATTTATAATGCTTTCAGTTGTTGGTTTTCTAATATTTCGGTAGTATAAAACAGTGTTATAAATAAGGGTAATCGTTTTCTGAAAAATACGCGATTTACATAGTTATTTATGTGTTGAATACCTTAAGGATGTTTGTCCTATTTCGATAAAAACACACATTTTCCGTGAATGTGTTCTTATATTTATTTTCAATTGGAATATTTTTGTTTCAGGTGGCTCTTCCTGAACAAACCGAGCCAGAGGACCTTAGTATGTCAACGGGACTTCATTCAAATAGTTCGGGCTCTCCGATGAGAAGTCCGTGTTTGAAAGAAGAAGAGGAAGACATCGAATCCACTGCGATATTTCTACAAAGAAGGCCAATGAGTAGATCCTAGTCTAATTATTTTTATGAAAGATACGGGTATGTTGAAGTCAAATTATTATTATTCAGATTATAGAGTCTCTGTGGCATTATCGCTTGCAGGAAAGATCTGTGTGGAAATAAAATAGAATTAAATTCTACCTAAAATACATTTTAATATATAAAGGAAAATTTGTGGGTGTCAATTTTGAATATTGTCACTTATCACAAATTCTTGGATGTTCTATCGAAGATCATCTTGAGATATAAAAATAAATTTAAAAACGGAAATGTTTAGTTAATATTAAAACAACCAAATAAAATCCAAGGATCTATATCTGCAGGTGGTTTTGTTGTCAGTTAGACAAAACCAATATTAAGATGATGTAATTTCAGGGATTTAGTATTATTTTTTTAATTTGTATTATAATCTTGGTATGCAAGTTCCTCAATCAATAGTAGTAGTTCATTGTTAGGCGTGAATGGATTTCTGTTTCGATCAAAAATCAGTTGAATGAAGAGATTAGGCTGTGAAATTTTTGAAAACCATTTAATTAGAATTGGTAGTACAGTTTTATGAATATAATTTTCAGTAGAAGGGGGAAATATATTTAGTCTGGATTTAGATTATATTTCCTTTTGAGAAAAATATATACTATACATTCATTCAAACAATGAAACAAACATTTTTCAAGCCGTAAAAAAGATCAGGTACTTTTTCAATGTAGCGCACAAATTATTACAACCCATTTTATACACTTTTTGTCACGGTGAAATATTCTTTTTATTCCAAATATATAAAAGAATTTAGAAATTCAAATTTTGACCTGAATACATTTTTTAGTATTCGGCTATTATCATTACAAAAAGGATTTGCAAAATACTTATTTTCCGAAAAATAGAATCAGTACTTATACTTGAAAGTAATAAAAATTTATAGTTTACCGAAAAGACGAGAATTAGGGCATCAGTAAGGGTTTCATAGAATAATCATGATCGGATTTAAATATAATGTATTAAATAAATACAGTGAAAACAGTTATTGCTAACAACTAAATTATTTGTAGAAGTTTCAATTTTTTTTTTAACCTAAAACGATAGAAAAGTACTACTTTATGTGAACAATTTCTTGTTACATACATTTTTTTAGTAGAGATACTACCGTAAATTGTACATACAGGGGAATGTGAAATGGTCATTGAAAAGTGTTTGCTCCCACCCAAATAGCATTTTAAACTTGTTACAAACTTACAGTATGTTTGACACATCAGACTTCTAAACTTGCATTAAGTTTGCTATAGCAACTACACAAACTTGCTGCAAGTATAAAGCAAACTTGCTAGTTACCACATATCAAACTTGCATCAACTTAGCATTATCAAAGTTGCACCAAGTCAGCCATATCAAACTTCCATTAACTTAGCATTATCAAAGTTGCACCAAGTCAGCCATGTGAAACTTAAATTTTTGTTCGACTTTTCATAGCATGCTTCATAAATGAAAATTGTGATCCGCCAGTTTCAGTTCACAAGTCATTAGTCAAAAGGCGTTGTTAATCATAGACGTCAACGACTTTTATTAGCATATACGGCACGTCTTTAAATAAAGTTTTAAATAAAGTAGACAATCAAATTCAAGAACTTTTATTAACCCATATTATTTTCAGTATTATTTTTTCGTTGTTGTCTCTCAGGTCTGAAACAAAGATTTAATTGTGAAAAACTAATTAAAACAATTTCATTTGTGTTTGATTAAAAGACTATTTTTTCGAAAAAGAAACAAGTTTACTGAAAAAATGTGTATCAATTTTGCTTTTATGAAAATAAACAAAAAAAGGGTAATTCAAATTCAACGATTTGTTTTAATTTTATTCTATATGTGCCTATTTGAATTAGATTTAAAAACAATCAAAGGAGTGTTACTAACCTTCTTGTATTTCTAACTTTGGCTTGATTCAGCCAGTCGCTGATGACCTCCCTTAATTTTGTCTCAGTACAGTCAGCAAACATTATCATCAGTATTAGTATGCCCAGGTATATTACAATTGGATTGGAATTCAAGAGATATTCCCTTTTTTATTCTTTTCATGCGTCCCTGTCTAGACATTTCAAATAAAGATTTTCTAGACATCATGAACGTAGCAATTAACTAAAAGCGAAATTGCAAATGAACAATAACATACCTATCATATACATATTTTATTCAGATGATATACTACTAGTTAAAGATTAACAAACAAAAAAGAAATTATAAATGTTTAGTGCAATAAAATATAGTTAGGTATTTCAGAAGCTTTTAAGAATGTCCCTATCTCTCTGTAGCACTATATATACAAGTATAGGTATATACTGTGTCTTTAGATATTATCCAGTAATCAAAAGATTAATAATTATCTATTAAAAATTAAAGTGACCCACACGTGCTCTAACTTATTCTCCCACTATATTTAACCTTTAAATGGAAATTAATGTTAAATAAACACGATTCATATTAATAGAGGAATATTCTTACACAAACATAACTTTTATATATAAAAATAAGATACTTACATCTACAACGAAAATTACTAAATGAGCCTCTGGAAAGTATAACGGTATAGAATGATATAGAATCACTAATCATTATTCACTAATCACCCGGGAAAACACTCTTTTCGTAGATAAAACCGCCAAAACTAACCATTAAATTCATATTTGATGGTTTATGAACGATGGTCTGAAGAACGAACATTTAATTGTGTGAGGTTATGTTGATCTTCTTCTTGCTATTCGTACGAGATCTATTCGTAGTGGCACTTACAGTATCCGATCGCAACGATGATTATATGTTCAAATTTTATAAATATTTAAACATTATTCAATTAATATATTTTACGTTCTGGAGCTTATTTTCATATTCCGCATATTCGTAACAAAATTGAGTACCGGTCAAACACAAAGTAATAAAATGTTTTTTTTAGTTTACATCAAACTTGCAACAAACTTTTCATATCACCTTTGACATTGCAATTTTGTTGCAAACTTGTTCCACGCTTAATGTCACAAGTTTGCTTGAGCAAGTCAAGATCAAAAATCAAGCAAGTTTGCAGCAAACTTTCGTGCTATCTGGGCATATTTTAATAATATACAAGGGGACTTGTGAATTTTGACTGATATTTCTTTTGATCATAAATTTTGAACGGTGATTTCGATTTGTCTCATATTTTGGTAAAACGTTACAATACCATGACCTAATTAACTGATTTATTCAATATAGACAAAAATCATGGTCGGTCTTAGAAAATTAGTTCGTTTTGTTCATATCAAAAATTTCACCCTGTATATGGTTTTTCAAAACTCTAATAAGAATCTTACGAAGTACACAAATAGGCAACAAAAATGACGTAGGTCTTCATTTTTTCCTCCTCCAACATGAACCATAATTTAAAAAAATATAATTTTTATTGAAAAAATTAAATTTTTCGTACAAAAATTACATTTTTAATAATTGTTGGTACAAAAACTAGTGCTATATCTTTAATAATATAAATGTTTTATTCATTTCCGAATCGGCTTTCAAAAGGTACACACTGTTTTGAATAATACTAAAACATGACCGTGTATAACAATTCTTTAATGATTCGTCGATATTGTCATCTTATTGAATTATCAAAATTTTGTTCAACTTTTGCTCAAAATACAAAGCTTAGAGTTGATAAAAAATAAAAATTAAATTAAACAACAAGCAAATTTACATGTTGAGTTAAATTTAATTTTTATTTTTTATTAATATTGATGAATAATCAAAGATATGTTATACAAAGTGATGTTTTAGTATTATTCAAAATAGTCATTTTTATACCAAAAATTATATTTTTTGAAATTTTTGGTTTATGTTTAATTTCCAATCGTGTGGGGAAAAATAGAGATACGCCATTTTTGTTGTCTATTTGTGTACTTTGTAAGACCTTATTAGGGTTTTGAAAAACCATATACAGGGTATATGAACAAAACGACCGGATTTGATTTTTTTCTAGTTTGTATTAAATCAGTTGATTAGGTGATAGTAGTGTAACGTTTTACCAAAATATGAAACAAATTGAAATTACCGTACAAGTTATGATCAAAAATCAGTCAACCCCCCCCTCCTGTACATCAATAAAATATGGGAGCAGACACTTTTTAATGGCCATTTGGCAATCCCCATATGGGTTTCCATACGAGGTAGGAGTATATACAGTTCCTCACGATTCACCCTGTATACGCAAAGATTATTAACAATTATTTTCACAAGCTGCAATCCGACAACGTAACTCGTGGTTATTCTCTGTCCATTTGAATTTACCGCCCAAATTTTACTATTATACTCGGTACACTACTGTGAGATATTTCCGTTAGATTTACCGACATAATGTGTAGTTGTGAGTAAAATTAGTTTGCACTGTTTCACAATAAAATAACAGTATGCGGCAAGGTCTCTTTGAAGATTAAAAAGCTGAAAATGTATAGTCTTGACCTGCCCACAAGCGAATCATTGATTCTTATTGGTGCAATGTAGCTTCCGATTGGTCTATGCAAAATTTACTTGAACTGTTAGTCCACATTGACTGTGAACGTCCCAGGGTGGGCTTAGCTCATTTCTGTTATTTACGCGATATTATGCTCTTAGATGTTGCTGTGATTGAGATTTTGTTTTATTGACTAAAGCTATTTTGTTGGTAATAATCAAAATTATGGCTTTTTGGCGACCATTCGAAGAGGAAGATATTGTTCTAGGCTCCGAACAATTAATATACTAGAAGAGACGTATGCCATCATACACAATGTCAAAGTTTATTTATTTATTCTGCTTTATTCCATGTCGCAGTGAATATAACAAGTTGTTTGATTGTTGTATGTATAACACATTAATATTTTATTGTTAAAATTTTTTAACAAAGGTTTTGAGATTTCTGAAAGTGGAGAGTAGGGATTTGAGACAATAGACAGAAAGAAATTTGGTATGTTCTAGTCGCAGTCTACGAAAAATATGATACAAAATTTGTACAGGCAACTGAAACAAGAAAATAATGGGCCAAAGCATGGAGCTGCTGAAAGAATACATAATTGACAAAAGATTCAAAAACAACTGCTATTCATCGGAAAAAGAGAGTACGCTAGTGCAATAATGAAAAATCTGTCTGAAACCGGTTCTGCTTCTGCTTACAGATTTCTTTATCTCGCCGACAAATTGTGAAACGTTGCAAATTAATTTTACTAACAACTATATGTTGTTAACATTGCGATAACTTTGCGTTGTTATATCAGTCATTTTTTTTCTAGAATAAAAAAAAACTGGTTAAAAAACAAACTGCATTGGTCTCCAAGTTAATAATCCAAACTTTAATTACGTTTATCTCGGGACGACCCTTCGCACAACTACCTTAAGTCATTTATATTAGAAAAAACATGTAAAAAAATTGTTATTGTAAACTATACGTTCCTATCGCTTCTAACCTCTAGAGATATTAACTGTTGAAATGGGTAAAACATTTCTGAGACAATTATCGTCTAAAATGTATCTTGATATCACATACTGTGTATTTAGTATTTAGCATTTATTGAGCATGTGTAATGTCTCAACAAGGCATAGTCTTACAAAACCGTGTATAAGTATAAAGTTTGCAAAATTTCTGGAAGCACAACAATGCAAAAAATACTGTAAAAAATCTACATTTTATTCGCCAACAAAAGATTTTGAAACTCATTTCACAAAAGAGAAATTTTTAGTTATTGTTATTTATGACTAGTTTTATTGTGGAATATACTTCCCGGTGTAGAGATCTACTTTAGGTTTTGGTTCTTGGAAATTGTATTGCACAAAATGTTAATGCTAAAGATTCAAAACAGTTAGGTGCATTTGTGGTATTCGTTTCAACTACCTGAAAAAACCGCCTTCAATTTGCATTTGAGATAAATTCGCAGTTGTAAAATTTAAGAAGGTCAAAACGATTGTGCTTTTGCTCTAGATAACTGTAACAGTCTTTTGTAATATCCGCAAACAGGATTTTATAGTTGGGCAAGCAACTGACCGAGAACAAACCTTGAGGGTTGTTTGTATCAAGACATTTCTAAATATTTCGATGCATTTGAATTTAATATTGCACAAGTCTTCTTGCATGCAGTTTTTTTTTAATAATGGTTATCACTTCACATCAAATCAAATGAATTATCATCTAGACTTCTTCCAATATTTTTTGTTATTCTGAAATGTTACATCCTCACAAAAATTCAATTTTCTTCAAATTTTAGGTACTAGAAATGAAATATCTGAATTATCAAATTTTCCCAAGTTCAAAACCGTTAGCTGACCTCAATTGGTTTCTTTGTGTTTAACGTTTATAAATGGAAACTAGTTTTGTAGTCAAAGAAAAAATCGCTGAAATTTAATATGTAATTTTTTCAAAGGGGTCTAGTGTATTCAAAATTTAACTAGTGTATTAACAACAGGTTGTTAGATTTTGATAGGTATTATACTATTATGTTGTTTGCATTGTCAACTATAGCTAGAAGTGTTTAAAAATAGGGCAACATTAAAGTCAATGCTCTCTAGAACTCGCAATCTTATTGTCAAAAAATATATGATGAAATAATCAAGACATGCTTTCAATTCTAATAGTAATATTTATATTTCCACAACAATTTTCTATGATAATCCAAAACAATAATTTTGCTTCTAATTCTGAATTACAATTGATAATTGTTCATTAATAGACTCCGTTTCACATAAGAAGAAGCCACGTGAAGTTGCAGTCGTATGAGCGAACTTGTTGTCAGACTTCAAATCAGCATCGTAACGTTTTCACATTTTGTAGGTTAACACAAAATTAGAATAGGCGATTGTGGTTTTCGACTTGCGAAACCCTACCAGAAAAATTACTGTGGTTTTAAACCGTATACATAACCACAAAAACATTTCGATCTTGTGTTTATAGGGGTCTACGGTTTATTCGTTTATTGTTTATGCTGAAAGGGGAGAATAATATAAAAAATGGACCTAAATCTCCTTGTTAATGGACGAGATATTTCACTATTTTGTGGAATGACAGGTTATATGTCATACGCGTAGTACAGTCGAGGTACCCTATTAACGATACCAAAGTATGCCTGGTACGTGCAAGAAAAAATCGCCTAATCTGTTGGATAATTTTTCCTCTAACACCAATAAGTTTTTCAGGAGGCATGGCTTTAGATCAAATAAAACACACAACACTCATAGATAAGCGTCTAAAGATATTCAAAAATATTCTACAGTAAATGACAAACACAACCTCAAATGTCAATAATAAAATAGCAGCATGAAACGGTCGTTACCAGGCGACATAGATAAACTTGACCGGTTTTGGTTTCTGCGCAAGTCAGTGAGCAAACTTCACATGGGTTCTTCTTATGTAGAACGGAGTCTAACTCTCCTTTATTCAAAAATTCCATTCGTTATTTAGTTAAAAAAAAATTTCTTATTTTAAACTTTTAAAAAACTGAAATATGTAAAATTGTGTGAAACAAAGATCTTACTAAATTTGTGATACGCAGTGGAAATGGTGAATTTGACATTGTTTATGTTGACATTTTCCTTTCTTGCTGTTATACCTAATTGTTAATTTTCTGGAAATTTGAGTTTCATTAACTTTTGAAAATGAATAAAACTTTTACTATACAGGTAGTTTATCAATTAACAATACAATGTCAGAACGATACGCCTGGCGTCCATCTTGGAATCCACTTAATTTTCTGAATTCAGTACAGAAATTAAATGAGATTTGAAGATTTCAGTTGTAGTTAAAATTTTTTTTTCTATTTATAAGAGCAATTCAGAGGCGTTTTAGAGTCCCAAGTAGCAGCTCCGGTTTCCATGAAATCCAAGAAAATATAAATTGGTTATTTTTTGCTTTTTAGCAACAGTGTGTTTATTTCAAAAACGAATGAAAACATTTGTTCGTCCAGTTTGTTTTAAATAAAATGCAGCTGAAGGTGTCATTCTTAAATTTCTAATTCGACGCTACATTTTTTCAAATCCATCATCAATTTACTTATATGATTTTTTTTAAGTAATCTTAAATCTGAATTCAGCAATATGTAACATATTATCTATTAAATACGTTTTTTTAATAAAAAACTTGTTCTAATTACAACTATTCCCTATATATTGTTCACATTTTACAATACAAAGCTAATAAGAAACTCGATAGGTACACAGTATACCATTTTTAATATTTAAACAATCTAAAAACAGATAAACTACATTTTACATGATTTATCAGACTCGAAACGACATTTCTGATCAGAAGTATTACAGTATTATTACCCCCAAAAAAAAAATTTAAAAACAGTAGTTCAAAATTTTACAACAATCTAGGCAGTTCTTTTGATTGAAATAATAAAAAGGGTGAAGGCTTAGACCTTCTGAAATCTAACACTGTTAATAAAATCCGACAACCAACGTTTTGAAATTGATCCCTAATAATAAGACGCCAGCTTATTTCACACAACTACCCTGAGCTTATAAAAGAAAAGGAAAACAATTTAATAATCAAAATGTAAGGAAGTTCGTTCATAAACCTGTTCGGTAGCTTTTTATAATGAAATTGAGGACGTAATAATATAAAGAATATCCTTCTGTTATACAACATTAACAGCACAGTTCTGATGTTAAAAAAGCTATTATTGCGTATTGTAAACAATTTTCCAAAAAAATTTATGTTTTGGAAAAAAACATAAAGCAAGCCTGTGTCTAAAACTACCAGAAATTTGGTGCCTAAAATTATGTATTCTCTAGACCATAGTCACAGACACTGAACACTATTCACGCTACCATTACACCAACACTAAGTATGTATGTATGTGACATTCACTGATGCCTAAAAGATCTATTGTGTCCCCTTACTTCTACTTACTCGTAGTTTCTGAGGAACGTTTCAGAGACTAGTAGCTCCTTTAGTCCTATTTCCATGAGGAATTTTAAGATATCTGCAGGCTTCAACTTAGGTAAATGTCCCTCTTCTATCCAATAATCTCCTATGTGGTGTGTCCAAGGAATCTGAATTGCGGCGCAATTCGCAAGTATGTGGATGGAGGTTTCTTCTTTCATGCCACAGAATCTACATTCTTCTTCCTCCACTATTTTTAGCTTTTTCATGTGCCCGTTCAGGCGGCAATGTACCTTTAGGATCCCTGTTAAAACTCTTAGTGCAATTTCACTTTGACTTATTGATTCATTTGATTTCAACGGGTTGTAGCCACCCATCAGAATCTTTGATTGTCTAAGCCCTACTAGATCTTTTCAATGGTCAGATCTTCTCTTTTCTTCAGCTTTGCCTATTTCTTCCAATATTACATTGGGTTCTGGCCCCTAAAAGGGTCTTTCAGTCCCCCTATTTGCTAGTCCATCTGCTATTTCATTTCCTTTTATTCCAGTGTGTCCTGGTGTTGTTCTCGCCTAGTTCATTGAGTTTGCCTAGGCATTCCCACACCATTTTGAAACTGATTACACAAAAACTCAGTACTTTAATGGCTCCTTGACTATCCGACATTATAATAATATTTTGCCTTGAATTTCCGCTGGAAAGCTACTTGGGGTTTCTCCCAAGAGTGTTTGGTTCCTGGCCCGTACACTCCTATCCCAAATCCTTCTATTGCTTTTGATCCGTCTGTGTACCATTGAATGGCATTCTTTCTTAGTCTGGTAATGGTATTTAGATCCCATTCCTTCTTGTTGCTTAATTATACCTTTTCATCATACGATCTCGTGGCATTTCCCAGGTTTTTTGATTTCTAAGAATTTACTTGGATATCGAAACTCACGTAAGATAGTGTAAAGTGTTAGTGTTGATATAGTGGAAAAAAACATAAAGTAAGCCTGTGTCCAAAACTACCATGAATTTTGCTACCTAAAATTATGTATTTTCTGGACCATAGTCAGAAACACTGAACACTATTTACACTGCCATTATACCAACAGTAACTCTACACTACCATTACCAACACTTTATAGTGGTAGTGTAAACATTGTTCAGTGGCAAGTATCGCCAACGGTTCCAGAATTCCCAACTTATAGTCATAGAGATAATAATAGGTAAAGTTTATCTAGCATTAATTAGCAAAAGCTTAAACACGTGTTCGTCGCCTTAGGATGTGCTGATCAAATGAAAAAGTCTGCTAGAGCCACGAACTCGTGTTTTAACTTTTAGAATTGATTTTGGGTAAACTTTAAGTCTGTCGTCGAAACCGTTCACGAAATTGAAAAACTGACTAGTACAGAGAGAAAGTATTAGGTACTGATTCTTTTTTGTCTTGACGTTCCCACTTACTCAAACGTCCATTATTTACCTACTCAATCTATACTATCTTTGGCAATCGATATTGTAGAATATAAGATGAAAATATAACTATGTGAGGGTTAAACAATCACCATGACTAAAACTGTAGTGCAATGGAGGAACTTATTTTAATACAATTCATACCACCTTAAATTTAATAATGATATAGACATAATTTTCACAGCCTTCCTCAGTCGATACGATCTTTTAAACCGTGTATTTTTTGTAAATAGTACATAATATACATATCGATTTTTAAAATTGAATGTCTGTATTATATGTGTGGTTGATTGTTTCATTATTAACAGCACCTTATAGGAAGATATTTTAATTTTTCCTTATCAAGAATTCCTAAGTAAGACAAACCAAATTTAAAAATTTTTATATTTGTATTTCAAAAAATCTAGATTGTCTCCAAATATAATAAATACTATATATTATAATTTAATACATCGGTATTTTATTATTATAAATTATTATAAAATTTTGAACAACAATAACTTGATATTTTCCGATGATAAAATTTCTATTAATGAAAATATCAACATTGCAGTGACCAAAAATGTAAATTTCCATTCAAATAAATTTACATTTGCTCTCTTAATTTATAACACATTCCTAATCTCATAAAATTAAAATATATTGAGATAGAAGAGTTAAACTATAAATTGGATTTAAAATTGAATATATAATAGAAACAAAACCAAGTTTGTTTAACATTATATAACATCAAAAATGATATCTAAGACTTTAAGAGCTGGATTGTCCATGTTTCATTATGATTATGCTTACTGTTAGTATCTATCTAACCAGCTGTAAGGATCCAATCATCACCCATGTTTTGAGCTATATGATGTCTCAATTATTTTTCCTATATATTACCTACTATTCAATTTTATATACAGATTGCGAAAAGTCTATTCGCGCCATTCGGTTTACACAAGTACTTCAAGGAAAATATGAGCAAAACTACTTAAAATAGAGAAGAAAAGAATAATTGTGCTCTCAGCGATGGGTGTGTAATGAATTCTCTCTGTAAAGGACACTGTTGCCGGATGAAAGTGTTTAGTTTTACCTAATAGTGCATAAGCTCGAAAAAAAGTTGACGATAACGTGACAAAAATATCATTTGTACAAATCAATCTGCGCTTCTGGCAACAGCGGTTAAAATAGGGGGGCGCTGAACACACCCCCAACTATTTTTGGTAGCTGGAACTAAACACGCTCACAATTATGATTACCTCGCTTTCAAGTAGTTTTGCTCATATTTTCCTTGTCATACTTGTGTAAATCGTGTGGCGCGAATAGACTTTTCGCAATCTGTATGAGTTACAGCAAAGCATAAGGTTTTTTAATTATTTTCATTTTCATTTAGTTGTTCTTCTGCGTATTTGATTGTAGCTCTAATAAGCATGATTGATTTTGCTTCACGATGTTTTCAAGCATATGCTTTACTAAAAATAAATGTGTTATTTCTCCAAAAAATAATAGTTTGAATGGAAAATTTATCTTATAAACTTTAAATTACGTGCCAAAACCTTGGAATAATAATGGTGTCTACCTATAACTTCACACTTTCGTAAAAAAAACTTCGAACACTTGACAACTTACAAGCTAGAAGTTTATTTTAATTCATAATTTGATTACTTTTGTACGATAGTCATGAATTCTAATGTGTCTAGATGGTGTATGGCTCCAAATGTAAGAATACATCGATAAAAAATTCGAATAAAAAAAGCAATTGGAAATGTATGATTAAATCTTGCAAAGAGAAATCCAACAACTGAATCTTATGAATGCAGTTCCAGATTACGACTTAATTACTTCCTACTAATACTTACATGGTCGTTGTAACATCTCAAAATTCAGCTGAACGAAAGTCAATGTTAGACGAATAAATACTCCCAGCATCCATAAGTTGAAGCAAATTTCAATTATTTGCTTTGATAAAACCTTGTTCCATAGCTAACATTTCTTTGTCATACTATTAATGATACAAAACTGTGATTCTTAATAGTTGATAACAAGGAAATATGACATAAGCGATGCAAAACCAAAATACAATGGAAGTCCCAACGATATTCAGAATGTCAAACCCAAAATGTCAAATGATCACTCGCTTCTTATTAATGTTTGAGCTAAGTTATATATCATATATCATATTTTTCACATATAATTTTGAAAGAATAAATATTAATAATATAATATATTTACATGTCAATATAATAAGCTGGGTGTCTTACGAAAATTCTTGATGATGTTTTCCTATAAATCAAGTGTACCAATGGCTGTTTCTTGTATTGTTATTATCTTTTTGTTGATTTAATCGTAAATAAGATATATGTGGTCCAATATTTGTCTCTATTGCTCTTGTCACTATATACATATTTATACATTTTTCATAAAATTTCACCTTCTTTCATTATTTTTTATTATTCACATTATTGTGTTACCAACAAACCAAAAATGTTTAATAATTGCTAAATTAGATACAGTTTTACATGTATTTTTGATTGAACGTTATGACAATTTTGAACAAAATTAATATAAATAATATCTATGTATTTTTATAATTTAGATAATAATTAAGAAAATGTGAATATTAAAAAATATTTTCTTGTTGTTCTGTACTTTTCTCTTCTGTGAGCCATTCCTTTTTTTTAGTAGTACGGGTATATTTTAATGTAAATCTTCTAATGATACAGGGTTACCAAGAAAAATATGTATTTTACCAATTTATTTTGTTTTTACTTGTATTTTTGTAGCTTGTTATGGGATTTTGTACCAAAAATCGTATATTTTTGTTTTTGTAAATAGATAAGAGTTTATTTTTTGTATAAAATCCGCAATGCTTTTGTTTCTAAACTTAAGGATGAAATACGTCGACTTATTGTATATGTGACTGAAAAAGAAATCGAAATATTTTGAAAGATTTGTTCATTTTGTTATATATTTTTTAATGAACCATTATGTCCAATACATCTCACAATATTGTATACTAAGACAATTTTGTTTCAATGTATATAGTATATACCAGAAGTGGCCGAATTCCTAGGTAATAATGTAACTTTTTGTAGAGCACATAATTGGCCCTATTCTTTAACTGAAGTAGAGATGAAGGCACCTAATAGACCATTCCAGAATGACGTCACTGACAGGTCGGCCTTATTGCTGTGGGTCCTCATGTCATATTCTATTTAGTTTTTCATTGTTTACTGGTAAACAACGGATGACAGTTAGACTTTACTTAGTAAAAAGTTCTTGAAATTATCTAAAAGGCAATCGTTTTGTAGTGTTCTTAATTCTGGAATGCGGGGAACAAGAGATAAGATATCTTTTTTTGATTTCCGGCTGTTTTAACCAAGTGAGATAACTATTTAATAGATCTCTCTGTGCACCTCAATCTGTTGCTCTTGAATCACGTAACTCATCTGTTGATTGAATTGAATTCTGAGACAGTTTATTGACTGCGCCATGTGCTATTTATAAAATTCTTACTATTTAAATAAAATATAATATTACTTTGACATTGTTGTTCAAAATCTGTCTGACAACCAACTAATTTACACATGTCTAAACACACAAACTTCAACTACAGCTGATCGGGGGAAGCCAGCCCAATATGGACGACCCGTCAAAGTCAGGTGGTCTATTGAAATCTTGGCAAAACAGAATTTTGTAATGGGCTTATGCTCATGTAAGGTATCATGTGTGATTTAAAAAGATGGAAGTGAGGTTAACGCATTGAGTACTACATTGTACGTTTATGCTCAAGATTTAACATGTATCATGTAAGAAGTGACCTTGGAGTTGATTAACTTTCAACTGAATTTCATTTCCAAACAAAATATCCATCATAAAAACGATTTTTCTCAGAAAAGAAAATTAAAAAACTTTTGCTTTTGGAGGATAATCTGAAATGCATGTACACTGCAACTGCCAAGTCGACAGTTGCATGCTTAGTGACAAATTCCGATATAGAAATATTATTTTTCTCCTCCCTACATTGTGAACAATGCATTTGATCACTGTTTTGAAGAACGTAAGAAACAATTACCAAAAAGGTATCGATTGCTCTTGACGACGGGTTGTAAGTCAACTTACCACCATCTTTAACCAAGTTTTCTGTTATTCTTGAAGTACTGCAGGAGACTTCTGGCTTGGTTATATTGTATAAAATTTTTATTTGCAACTTCCTTTTTATTTTTGACGCTTCAAACAGGCATTTATTTACATAGGTATTCCCTGTCAAACACATTAGATTTTTGGTTTATATCCGTCATTTATTTTTTAAAATGCTCGAAGTTTAGGATACTTGCAAATATCTATGTTTTCCTCTATGAAAAGGGTGGAGTTCCGCATAGAATATTCACACCATAAGCCTGATGAAGATTTTAACACAGCAGATTTTTTGTGAGAGTACGCCAAAAGCATGGTTTCTGAAATTTCAGTAGCAGTCTTTATTTGGCACCATTTGACTACTTCTCTTCTATTTGAGTTACAGAATAAGGCTGAATATGTACTGAAAGTGGACTCTAATAAATTAGCCTCATACTTGAGGCCATATCGAACAACCAACCAACCGAAGGTTGTCAAAAAAAGTTTTCTTCTAGGGGGCGTGCGCCGAACTTTCCATATTCTAATCATCCCTCACGTTTGACAGAATGTATAGTGTGATTATATTTTACATCCAGTTTTTCTAAAGGGAAAGGTAACAATTTATTTTTCCCTTCTTAAATAATTGAAAAATTGATTGTGAAATACAATCACATTGTAAATTTTGTCAAACCGCCAGACGGAGATGATTGGTGGAAAATTAAAATATTTATGATATTAAGAAGTCAAAAACCTAGTCATAGTTACATAATTAAATGCTTGTCCTCGGCTGGTATATATGAGAAATAGTATTTTTCTACGTTCATGCAACAAACAAAGCTTTATTGAACTATATTTAGTGAAAAAACTGGATCTTTATTGCACTCATTTTACTGCAGCGTTTTGTCATCATGACAAACGTAAACATTCAAATCGACGTAATTTTTAGTCCATTTAGAGCAACCTAAATAAGATTTGGAGTTTGCATTAACGTAGAAAAAATATTGTATACAACTCGTGCAAAAAGTGTTTATTGCATTTGTTGCATAAATAACTATTAATGTTATTAAATGAACGCAAATCATTATCTTTCATGTTACGTGTAATACTTAGCGACTATTTTTCATCTGGTACAGAATCTACCTCCATGTACCTATAGATAATCTTCTCCGTAAGAAACTCAATAAGACTGATTTTTACTAGAATATAAAAATTTATAAAGTTTAAACCAGATGTGCAAATTGTGGACAATGTGGAACTACAAGGTGAAAAAAAATAATTAAAAAAACTTAGTAAGTAATTACACTACAAGGTCTAACTTAGAGACGTTTTATGCAGGCGTTTTGTGCCGCTGGACGCACATTTGACAGTGGCGCATGTATATACGTTTTACAAAACAGGAATAATTATGTAGGTAGTATTTATATAAAAAAATTACAATAAACAGAAAGAAGAGAAGATGAGGCGTTGATCCTATAAATGTTACTAGATATGTGGATGGGGCATACCGTAATATATGTGGCAAAGTAAGAGAGGATATAGTAAAATTTTATAATTATTTAAAAATATTTTTTTCAAATTTCCAAGGAGCTTTCCTTTCCTTCACTGCATCAGTTAAAATTTCAGTGGGCACGTTTTCGTTCATTCTTACAAAAATACAGGATCTATTTATTATATCAGTGAATCAACATTATCCTACTTCAACGGTAAACAGTTGATAGATAACTCGCGTTTGCATAAAGGCTCTCATAAAGTACAATGTATTTAGAAGAATAGTGGCGTTATATCGAACGTGGCGTTCTCTAAAACACGACGGCAAGTTTTGGAAAACGCAGCGACAGCAAAACGCTACGGCGGTGCATAATACAGTAGAAACGGTGGAGCTTTACCATCACGTAACTGTTACGTCAGCAACAATATTCATATGAATCAAATCAAAACTTCTGTCAACTCAATAGAAATAATCGTTATGACTAATATTCCAAAAGTCGGCCTTTTACGAATTGGTAATTAAACAAGAAATTTAACTTTTTTAATTGTATTTATTTTATTTATATGGTTAACATCGACATATTTATTAAAACTATCGATATAATTATTGTAGAGAATTATAAATACTATTTACCACCAATAAGTAGTAAAATTAGCATTGTAATATTCCTGTCTCATGGCATTTTAGGAGTTATGAAATGTCAAAAGTTAACAAGTTGATAATGTATTATATTCGTACTTACCAATGTCGAATGGTATAAAAAGTCAAATTAGTTCTTATGAACTGATTTTAACAATAATAGTATATTATTAAACTAGCAATTTATGATAGCCATTTTTCACGTTTGCGTACCGAGCCGTAGGCGAGGGGCGCAAGTCACCCGAGTGAATAATGGCCATAAATTGCGAGTAGAATACTATACTTTGTCAACGACCCCTGATTTCTTTATTAAATAAAAGTCAAGTAAAAATGCGCGTGTAGACCGGAAAGTAATAATTTGGTATTTGGTATTATTGACAATTATAACGTCAAAATTAATAAATTTCTGGAGTACGTCAAATAATGTGACATATAGAGATAGGCGATTCACCGTACTGTTATAAAAATAGTGTTTTAAAGATATCAATATTAGAAAATAACGTTATGAAAAGTATCGATTCTAAAAATTTTGATATTTTATCTATACGATATACTTATTCCAGAAACAAATTTCCTAAACAAAATACGATTTAATAGTTTATATCATAGTGAGTGTTGAGTTGTCATGTCATGTTATTTAAATGCAAAAGCGTGAATTATGAACCACAATTCACTCTAGTAGATATATGGGTACCATATACCTTTTGTTAGGAGGTAAAATATTGACTTATTATTAAGTGGTCGTGGACAAATACACTTTCAATCCAAAAATTCGCTAAAAACAAGACAATAAACTAAACTCGCATAACCTCAAATGCTGTAGTGTCAGACTCAACTTTTAGTACGATCAGTTATACGCGTTACGTCAATTATATCGTTGTCTCTTTTTGCAATTGCTACGGCAAATTTAAAGAAACTATTACGTATGTCTTGTAGTTGGTCTTGGGAAGAAGACAATCGATCGTACGTTATTATGTTTGATTTATACTGATAGAAGAAGATAGTATGTAGAAAATAAGTGTTGCATGAATCGTAGATTGGTTCACGAGATGGTAAAGCTTCACAGTTCCTACTGTAGCCGTATTTGATCCATTTTATCTAGAATCTGAGTGTTAATTTAACGTTTGACGTTCGGCGACATAAAACGCCTGCATGAAAGAGCTCTTAGTGAATGTGATAATCAAACTTTTACTTTGATAATGACCAAACAGTTTTCATATAAGTATCTAATTTATTGCAAAATATTATTAAGAATTAACATTCGAATTTCCATGTGCGACAGTTACAAATGAAAATATCCCTGCTCAAATTTCCTACTAAGCTGTTACTTAAAAAATGAGGATGAAAAGGAAACATCTATTTTTATTCACCTTGTAGAGCTTTGTAAGAATTCACCGAACCACTACCTCAAGGCAAGTACAAAAAATAGATTAATTTTTCCCCAAAAAGGTTTCCTAATCCGTTTTTCGAAGGTAAAATGAAAGGTTTCTCTTTCATTTGTTTTTCGTGAAAATTGGATAAGAGATTAGTGGTATATACACCTAAAAAAGGATTTCTTTGTACAAGCGTGTTGATCTAAATTTAGGTAAAAATTCCGTGTCAAGGTACATTGTATAGAATTATTTTGATTGGATACTTTGAAATTTCTTCTATGGTCTTGATTCAAAGAAATACTTTTTCTGTTCAAGATTCATCTACATATTGATAGTGCCAATTAAATGATTAAAGAATTAACTTTTAAGTACCTCAAATATATTTGAAGATAAAATTCAAATTGAATCTATTGAAGATAGTGAGTTTGAAAAAAAAGCATAAATATGTGGATAAATCTTAGTCTAAGAGAGAGAACTGGATATCTAAACGTATAAGTATTTTTGTGCTATTTATGATTTCATATCTACGATATAAATTATACGATAGATATTTAAATGATGTTTCTCCCTTCCAATGCCCTTTAAACCAATGTGATCTTCTTTGATCGGTGTAAATTATTGTAATATGTAATTTTATGTCAATACCTATTTTATTATTAAAATTTGATCGTTAAAAAAATATCTGTGTTTTATTTATTTGGTTTAATATTTTAGAATCATTCAAATCTGGATAAAAAAACGACTCCAGTCAATCCTTGACATTCATAAAAACTGAATTATTAAAGAAAACCCGAATCGATTATCATTTTTGATTGAAAAGTGAAAAACAAGGTATTGTACGGGAAAGCTTTAACGCCATCAACAGTCATCAGCAAATCCCCGCCTATGACGCCTTGTTTTCAATAAAAAATGTTAATGCTGTCGACTATTTTTTACCTTTCTGTAGATACTCATTTTTATGTACTTTATTTTTCTTGGCCATATTAAATTTTGTCTCACGCTACCTACTCCTACAAAACACTTTGTCCACGACATTTGATTATGTTTACATTCTATTCAAGTATAATGACGTGCATTATTCACCAGAGAATAATAGGAAGTGGATAAATAGAACCTACAGGGTGTCAATTTTAAAACTTACAACGAGCTGTACCTCGTGAACGAGAAGAGATATCAAAAAAATTTCAAAACTATTTTTAGAGTAGAGAGGGGGAACTAAAATGACGAGAGAGAACGCACCCCCATCAACCCCCTATTCTCCACCTACCCCACCTACAAACATTTAAATGGCAACCCTCTACTTGTGATACGTCGTTGGAAAGTTCGTAGAAAATGCTTTCGAATGGTCCAAGTCATACTTATACAGGGTGTAACAATAAAGCAGATTCATTTATTTGACAACAAAAATAACAATTAATTGTGGAACGATACTTCGCTTTGAAAACCTCCAAATAAGGTGCAAGTACGGCCCCTATTCAAGTGTTAAATGTTCTATTAATTGTATTAAAAAAAATTGTTTTTCTACTATCACTATCGAAAGTCGTCTTTTGTGCCTTGAAAAGCAACTGCAAAGTTGATGTTTTCCGCGAGCTGTCATAATTTGTCATTATTGGCGCTTTTAAGCAGAAAGTAACTTTGAAGCACGCCTAATTTTCCGCGAGCTGCAACTTTCTGTCTCGACTACCAAAGTACTAATTTCTGCTCTTGATACACAAATAACTATTGCTTTGCAGTTTTTAAACAACACATTTTGTTATTCTGCTTTGCATTTCCTTTCTTCACTCAAATTATTGGTTTATTTGATACTTACCTTAATGTCATTGTCATTTGTGATAGTTCAATTATTTGCACGTTTGGTCCGAAAATATTTTGGTTCGTTTTGTACGTTAATTTAACATTTACATTTATTGTGATATTTTTCGACAAAATGCCTGGTGAACATTTGGACGAAAGTAAACGAGAGTGTATTAGAAAATTACATAAATATTTCCAAAAGGAATTGGCTAATGGCGGACCACTTTTGCCGTTAAATGCTATTCAAAAGGTGAGTTTTGTAACAATTTATTTATAGAATTTCAAATTGTAATCTGACTATGATATGTTAAATTTGGTTTTCATTTATTTCCTCTTATAATAATTAGATCACCAGAAATTCATGCCGAACCCTCTAACAATGATGCGCCGCTGGTGAAAACTGTTATTTGATTCGTATGCTTATGAGTTATGACGTAACGAGAAACATTTCTGAATTTTACTGTAACAACGAGGCTATGGCAGTTGACGTTTTAGGATAACTTATGTGAGAAGAATAGTCAATATCACAAATTTCTAGTGCAGTGGGTACTTCTCACAGCAGTGTTTTCAGAATTTTACATAAACACAAATTCCATCATTACAAAATTAAATTAGTCTAAGAGTTACATGAAGAATATTTCGACCGGCGTCGATAGTTTTGTGAATTGATGAGTGAACGACTGCACTACGTTCCAGCTTTATTGTACAATATCCGCTTTTCCGACGAATGTTTATTTGCATTAAGTGGTGGACAAAACAGACATGATTGTAGATATTGGGCAGAACATAACCCACATGTAGCTCGGGAGTTTCATAGTCAAAACACCACAAAAATTATGGTGTATCATTTTTTGTGACCATATTGTTGGACCACATTTTATTGAGGGAACTTAAATGGTGAGTCTTATCTACAATTACTCAGATTAACCCCGAAATTACACGAATACTAGTAAATGATGATACCATCTTAGATTTAGTTATGACGCCTAAAAGTGTGAAATTATTGTGTTTATGAACAGTTGAAGTTTTACCAATTTACAATAATTATAAATAGAAAACCATTTTTAATTCTCAACTTTAGAGCCCTATAGTTCGTTAACGAAGGGCATAAGGAAAACATTTTATATGAAGTACTATAATTATTTGTATAGTCTTTCTATCATCTCCTAAGTTCAAGGTCATGGTTCATCCCGTATAAATCATTATACATTTTTTCCATTTAATATAATTTTAATATTGTTTAACTCCTTGTTGAATAGTTTGCGTCTCTTTCGCTGGAATAACTAGCAAAACTAGTGAAACTCAAATGAGCATAAAAACAAATGAAAATAGCGTTTGTTGGAACACGAAATGAAATTATAATGGCTAAATAGCTCTTTAGCTTTAGTTTCGTGATAAACTTAAAAAAAAACATTTTATTGCGAATGTTGGAAATATACTTAAAGCATCAAAAAACTAAATTTTCTGGATGATTGATTTTATTATCTCTGGTGTAGTATATTATTTTCACGTGTTATTAAAACCACCTTGATTTCTATTATAAATTTTTGTGCTGGGACTACTCCAGACTAGCCCTTCCTCATAATTCGATGAAGGAATGGTGAATAAATAACATTCTAATTTCTCTCAAAAAATAATCTCTCGATTTCTTTTTATGGGGATACTTCAAAAGAAAAGAGTATACATACATAGACCACAAACTACTAATGAACTCAAAGAACGGATACGCATTGAACTGAGGAAGGCTGCTCGTCTTTCGCCGGCCTACGAAATGATGAATTTATTCAATTTATTTGGACCGTACTGTATATTTATCAGCAAATTAAATGTTTAATTGCTGACAAAGAATATCTTTCAATCATTATATTATTAGTTATGCATGAAATAATAGAAGTAAACAGTGGACACTCAAGAAACAAGAAAATATTTAAAACACTTACATTTTTTGGAACCATCCACTGAGCATTCTCCATCCCAATACCATTTGGACTGCGCCATTTTTGCCATTAACCATCACTAAAAACCGAAATCGACCATTTCCATTTACCGACCGGCGATTGCCACCACATTTATCTTAGTCAAAGGCATACATCACATAGTTTCCCTATGATTATGACTCTAAGTCCACTACGTTAGAGCAACTTCGAGCCAGTACCTGTATTTATAGAGGAACTCACCTATCTATAAAATGAAAATAAAATTTTTCAAGTTCAATCCGGTGCAGTATCCAGATTAAGATTATATTATTGTGAACACTATTAAAAATTACTTTAAAAGAAATGAATATTTTTAAACAATATAATTTTGAGTAGATCTAATTTTGAAACAAACTTGTTAACCAAAGTTCCTTAAGTTAGCGAGTAATCCAAGTAATCTGGGCACAAAAAGTGTCTTTAGAGAAATATTAAAACGTATAAGGAAGTTAAGAGAAATTAAAAATATGAAATAGTTTGTACTGGTAAGTTTGTGAAAATATGAAAATAAGTTTGAAGTGATTACCTCAATAAAAAAGATTTTGAAAAACTTCTTTATTGTACCCAAGGAAATTTCTGTGATCACATATTCTACCATAAATACATTCATACAACTATTTGAAAATTTGTGTAACCACAAATAAAATTCTCAGCTGATGAAATTTAAATTCATGATAAACAGTAAAATGTAAAAAGTTGGAAACGCCCGAAATAATAAATTACTCTCACTTCTTATAAGTTGTCTAGAAGATCTCGTTGTACCTAGTGCGTCCTGGGAGTATCTTAGTATTTAAAAAATTATAATTTTCTAACGAAATTTTTAGTAAATATGCTAAATTAAATGAATGTTTTGAATTTGAGTTTCTTTTAACATTGCTGATTTAGACAAATTTTGAAAAAAAAATTTTTATTAACAATTTTATTTATTTATTTATTTAAAAATACGCTAGACTAAATACATGTTTAAAATTTTTGAAAAATTTTGAGTTGTCTCAATATATTATATAAGCATATTAATTTCTGGAGCGATTTTTCTTTTTATATTATAGAGTTGAAACAATTTATTTGTTATATTTTATTATTCCTGTTTTAATAAATCTCTATTTAAATTAAAAAATATTAAATTGTGTTAAATGTTTGACCTATTGACACCCAGAACGTCGCACCAGAAATTCTTTGTTTTCCTCTTCCTAAATCATCCTTGTCTACAGCAATTGGTTTTACCTAGGGAATTCTGACTGTCTTAAGCAAAAATTATAATCTCACAATAAAATGGTTAATAATATGCCTGACTAAATCAATGTCTTAAAAAACTTTCTTAAAATATCTCGGGATCTGAATTCAGCTATAGAAAAAATTAAATTTTTGACCAATTTTTCATTTTATATTATACCTTTGATAAAACTTTTTTTATTTAATAGGGTTCAAATTATAGGAAAAATTAAGTTTTCAAGCGATTTTTTTTCTATTATTCAGTAAACAATTTTTTTTGTATATTTTTCGTTAGTCTTGTTTTGATAGCTTTCTAATTGAAATAAAAAATATTAAATTTTGATTATAACCTGAATGATTGACCGATTTGCTCACAGAAGGATGCAGCGCTGAAAAAAGGAGAAACTCAAACAAAATCCACATAAAAATATCCTCATGATGGGGTGTTTCCAGTATTTAATATATTTACAAAATTATTGAAAGTGAAGCAACCTATACGAAAAAAATGTAAATAGCAAATACATTTCAGGCACACTTTTTAAATAACAAAAATAATAAATAAATTTATGAAATTTCAAAAATATTTGAATAAAAAATGATAAACAGAAAAAATTCAGAAACAGTCAGAAGCAAAAAAAGAATTATTTATTGCTATAAAAGTTCAATGTTAAAAGGGGAAAACTTTCTAAAATTTGAACTATTCTTATTTTCACAATTATTTCTATTTTTGTTATTCCTAACAACATTCTCCTACCTTTAGGCATATCGCATTTCTTGAGCTGAAACGAGACCGGTAAAATCTGCAAAAAGAAGAAAACGATATTAATTCAATATTGTTTGATTATAAACGGTAGAGAAAAACATTTAAAATATCTCGAAAAGTACGAACATTCGAGGAATTAATAAAAAAGGATTATTAAAGAGAAGGACGGTCTCAATAAACAAGTCCCAACTCCTGCAACTCTACCTCCATTATTTATATACGAGCACACCAAATAAATTTTTAAGGTATTAATTATTGTTTATTCAAAAATTTGAAAACAATTATGGTGTATTCTAAACACTTCAAGGAGTTCATTGCCGTTGGAAAACATTCTTTGAGGTAATTTTTCATCAATCAATTAAGAAAATGTTCTCGACCTTCCTTGTTTAGTGGAAACTAAAAAAATGTTTAAATAATTGTCTTAAAAATGTTATACGTGCCGAATAAGATCACGTCATAAAAGTTTGAAACATTTCAATACCTTGTTTATAATAAGTATAAGTAGGTATTTATTGTTCAAAACAATTATTATAAACAAAGTATTGGAATTTCTCAAACTTTTACGACGTGATCTTGTTAAGTGTATAGGAACGGCTTCACTGAGCGAGATATTTTTACGACAATGATTTGAACATTAGTTTACAATAAAGATGAATATTCGAGAGAATTTTGTTAATTAACAATTGCATAAATTGTTAAAAAATTAACTTCAAGGATTTGTTCGAACGTCAAGTGTCTAGAATACATCATAGTTTTTTGAGATTTTCAAATGAACAATTATTAATACCTTGAAAATTTTTTTATTTGACCTGCTTGCTTTTGACGAGGCGCCAAAATGGGGGGTTAGACTTGTTTGCAGGATTGAATTAAAATCATGAATTAATGGCTATAGAGTTCTGGGAGATATCACTTTTTTATTGGAAATTTCCTCCTCTTTAAGAATATTTTTTGCAAATTTCTTAAATGTCAATACTTACTACGTGAAATATTTTCATAATTATTAAATATTACATATATATTACCGAACCGGCATTCAAAATATGTAAATGTAATTTTTAAAACCTGTCGAGTAATATAATGTTACATTTCCGTAGTGCAATTTCTTATTTTTCGATTTTATTTGACAAAAGATATTCTTATTATTAACCACATTCATTTTCGATATTAAGAAATCTCTTTTGTCTACATAATACTAATTTCTGGTTGGAATTATCTAGCAAATTGAATATTTTCGAAAAAATAAAAATCATACAACATACCTAATGAGTATCAAACATTAAAAATGTATATTCTTAAATAAAATAATCAAAAATTACCTGAATAACATCAAAAATATCTGATATTCACTACTCAAAACACTGACACACTAATGTCCTACAACATTTGTTATCTATTCGTAAAGCAGTTTTTTCTGAGTTAACAAAAACATCGGTTTGGTCGGTCGGTTTAAATTAGTTGAAGGAATAATTTTAATTTTATACAGAGTCGACTACTTTACATTTTAATTTAGGGTTTAAATATACAGAGTGGGTTTTAAATATGAAACGACTCTCAGAATTTTAACTTGTGAGAGTTTTACTATGTGAACGATGTTACTAACATTCTTCTCTAATGTTTAATTTTTAGGTGTTGCAGTTTTTGTAAATCTTTTTGTTAACATTTTTTAACAAATTACTTACAGTAATAATTTGTTAGAGCATTTCAATTAGGATAGAGAGAGATGTATGAAACTTCAATAGACATAGATAAAAAATAAGATTAATAGCATCACAAAAAATAAAATAAAATGAAAAAGTGTATAGGGAACAATACATACAGTATGATACAAATGGAAGGAATAAATTCATTATTTTGTAAACCGTTGACTTTTATTTTTGAATGAGCGCTATTTTTAGCGTCATCTATGTGAGTGTGATAACGTCATCAATAAAATTTTTGAATAAAAAAGTAGGTATTGCAATACAACAATTGAAAGATTTTTTAATTACCTATTCTTCACTTTTCGAGTATACCCATATATAAGGAAATCGAAAGGAGTTGAATCTTGGTGGCTCAATTGCTTCTCTTCGACCTATCTACGACGTAGTCCAAGTAGTTTCTCGCTAAGACAGCACAGTGCCTCTACACCCCTTTTCGATGTTCATTTGCAAACACGTATCGATAGCGTAGATTTCTGCATGGAATAAGGATGCAAGCTTTCCCAACGATGCGTGGACTTTGCACCTGGGTCTGGTACCGAGAACTCCAGCTCCTGTTCCTATGTCAGTTTTAGATCCGTCTGTCTACCACATTAACGTTCCTGGTTGGTTGTCGTTAATTGTAGCCAACATGTTATCGCTTCTCATTTCGAGATTCGAATTCATGATAACATCTGTGATTCCCATTGCACTCCTGTATGCAGCCATTCTCGCTTCCGCCTTAACATTCAGAGCGAGAGGCGGAAGTTTGAGAATTGCTTCCATTGCCGCAGTCTGATTCTCATCGCACCCGTTATGCACAGACATGCAAGCCTCTGAAGTTTTGATAGCTGTAGTTTGGTTTTTCTCTGATCTGTTTTTGACCACCAAACTTAGGCTCCATAGGTAACCATGAGTCTCACCACTGTTGTGTGCAACCAGTGTACGATCCTGGATTTAGTCCTTATGTGTTTCCTATTGCCCGTTTGGCAGCTATTAGAGTAATTTTCCCTTTAGTGGTTTTGTCCTGTAGGTGTAAATTCAATGTTAGTTTTGCATCCAGAATTATACCCATATATACTTGAACTCTTGGCAATTTAAATCTCTCAAGGTTCCTTTTTCTAGTGAAGGTAATGAGTGCAGTTTTTGCACGGAGTATTTTTAGGCATTCTCTCCTACACCACATCTCCACCGTTTTCAGAGCTTGTTGAATCAGCTCCGATGTAACATTAGGCTATTTCCCCAGTACAAGTAATGTCAAATTATCTGCATACCCCTGTGTGTATATCCCCATACTCCGAGTGTATATCCCCTTCCTGTACAATTCCTCCAGATGTTCGTCTATGACGGTAGCAAAGGTGATAAGACCCCTCCCAGGAGGCATCCCTTCATTATCGATACCTCCATGGAATCACCAAATAAGATTTCCGTTGCTGTCCTGTCGAAAACCATGTATTTCATCCACCAACATGTGGTGTCGTCGTCTGCTCCACGCCTTGCAACAGCAGCTAGCATGGAATCAAAAGAGATGTGGTTGAACGCACCTTCTACATTAAGAAATGCTCCGAGAGTTATTTCTTGATTTCCTAGAGCAGCCTCAATTTTCGACACCAGTTGATGTAAGGCTGTTTCAGTGGATTTGCTGATTGAAAGGCGTGATCGTTACAATGTAGTGGTCTTTCAATGAGAAAGTTTTCCCTAACATGCCTATCAATAAGTTTCTCAATTATCTTCATCATGAAAGAAGACAGATTTATTGACCTGAACGACTTCCCTGGTTTAGGAATGAAGATGATTCGGGATCTTTTCCAAGCAGTTGGAATGTATCTAGTTGCTAGTGATGCTCTGAAGAGTCTACCAAATGCTGGAGATGGATGTATTTCCCTGCTGCAGATGCGCTGGGATTATACCATCTGGTCCAGGAGCTTTATATAACTCAACCAAGTTAATAAACCAGTTCAATTTGCAATTTTTTTCTCAAGTTATTTGAAATCTTGTTATTACAACTAACCAAGTAGGTACAACTAACCTTTAGAATATACCCTGCATTCCAGTCTCCTTGCTTTTATATATCGATTTAGTGTAAAAATAATTTTTTTGACTTATCCTCAATATTCCACAAATTATTCAACTTATTTACCTAGCAACGCCCTCAATTATTTTAGATCACCCTTTTTTCATATTAAAATTTTTCAATTGGTTTATCCAAAAGTTTTAAGATGAGCTAACAATGAGAATTTGACTTTATCTTTTTTTAAATAATTTACAATAAACTTATCTAATCGATAATTATTGCTTGCAGGTATTTATTTTTTTATAGTGACACATTGATACAATATATAAAGGGGAAACTTTTATTTTAAAATTTCATATCTATTGTGACGATATTCTTTATTATTTTAATTTTATTTGTTTATTATTAAATATTTATTGTTATTATTTGAAAAATTTATTTTATTTTCTTTATTTTAATGTTGGGCGCCATTTATGAAATTTTAATTAATACTAATTTTTATTTTGTTTAATTCTATTTTGCCTTTTTTTTATATATAAACTAGAATTTCTTATAAAAAGATTTGCTTGCTAATATACAAGATGTAAAGATATTTCCATGACTACTATGAATTAACATCAATTTCGTAATGCCATTTTTGATAGATTTATTTTTTATACAATTTTAACAACTTTTTTTAAAGAAAAAATAACATGTTTTTCCCCATTTTTATATATTTTATAGATTTTGTGATTATTAGTTGTAAGTAAGAATGATTTTTTTACTTTCTTTTAATATCTATAATTAGCACCAAACCGATAAAATTGCATGCTTTCGATCAAGAAATATTGGTCTTGCATTGCATTGCACGTTGTATTGCATTTGCACCATGTCAAGCGGCCTTCAGTAGTTGCAAGCAAGGCCTTGCAAGGTCAAAGAGTTGCTGCAATACATTGCAAGAGGAATTGCGAACTGTAGAGCGGGCTTAACAATTACCATCCTACATCTTTTATATTGCATATAGAGCTAGAAAAAAACAGTATATAACTTTCAAACACTATTGATTATTATCTACAAAGAGAAATGCATTTTTGCATCATTCAAAACCAATTCTGGAAGCAGTTATTTCACTCGTTTGTTAGTACACTTAGAATAGAGTTTTTGAAGACGTTGACTGCATCTTCTGACGACTAAAATTTTGACCACGCAGTTTATTATTAATTTTTGGAAAAGTGAAAAAGGATATATGCTGGAACTCTATAGAGGTCGATGTATTCTGGCTTTATAAACTGGAGCAATTTGAGAATTTGCTTAGTCTTGGAAGAGAAATATTAATTTGCAGTTCTTTGATAATGGTTACAATAAAACCGAAAGCTTAAAACAAACGGAAAAGAGTTTACTTTTTCACATTGCCGCATCCCCCATAATAAAAGTTTGACATATACAGGGTGGGGCAATCTTTTGACCTCGTAGCAGCACAAACTTACATTTTTTTAAATAAAACGTACTATATTTTGTTCAAGAATCGAAAAGATCTCACCGAGAGCGTTACAAAAATATAGCATTCTAATATATTATATGGGTGTTTTAAAAAGATATGGCCAATTATTGGCAAAAAAGACCTCCTCTTTAACACTCTGCAAAACAGTAAATCAAAATAAATCAACAGGTCTTTGTATTCAAATGTCATTCACGTATCATTGTCTGTGCTCAGTATTAATTACTTTTTTTATCTGTGGCTTCTTCAATACAGGGTGAAACAAAACGCAAATCAAGCAATATCTCAAAATTTTTAAATTAATCACCCTATGAGTCTTGTTACAATTTGTTAGTACCTACAATTAATAATCTTTCAAATGATGTAGTACATTTAGGGTATAAGTTAATGGAGAACCGTAAATATTTTATGATAATGGTCAAAAATAAGTATTTTACGTACACAAATTAAATGGTATTAAATTTTTACATGCAAAGTCTTGTAAATTTTAACATTTCTAAGGCATACATTTTAATCCTAATTTTGGATGCATCTATATCTAATCAATGAAATAAAATGTTTGTTAATATCGGAATTATGGAATTATACGAAAAATGTTTTATTTATGCATGTTTCACTTTCAAGAATTGTTATTATAGGCTTGTTTGAGAAAGGGCGAAACATAATCAAGTCATATTTTTGATTATATCAAGTGGGCTACTGTCAAAATAGTATCTACTAATAAATGTCAAAGAAATATGGCTGTATTCTTCGTTTGCGTTGCTAGGTTTGAATAATAAATAACTATAATGAATTTTTCGCAGGAAGGCATGATCAATATGATTTACGTGTTAGGAAAATGTTCAAAAAATTGTTTACTCGCTTCAAGAGTATATCGAGAAAGATATCCCAATCGAAGACATCCAAACGAAAGAACTTTCTTAAGACTCAAGGAAACATTTGACACATCAGGTAATGTTTCCTATCAACCTCATGCTCTTACAAAACGTGTGTTCAATGAGGACAACGAATTTTTAGTAATGACAAACTTAGTACCGAATTAGACATTAGTAGACGAACAATAGGAAGAATAATAAAATTGAATAAATTTCACCCGTACAAGATACAGATGCACCAAGAGCTTTTAGAGATTTTCCAGTAATAATAAATATTTGCGAGTGGTTCAGTGGATTAATTAATGGATAACCAGATTTAAAAAAAAAATTTTATTTAGTGACGAGGCCACGTTTCACAGAAATGGTTTCGTCAACCGCCATAATTTTCATTTTTATTCGGATAGTAAACCACATTTGTTTTGTACAACGACCCAAACTAAATGGTCCATAAATGTATGCCACGCGCTTTAGCGAGCGCGTGGCAACAACGTATCCCGCTAGAGTAACGGAACCACCGCCGCGATGGAACTCGAACTTTTACCCTCTAAGGAGGATCACGCCAATTAGTATTACAGTCCACTATTTTTAATTAACTATTTACTATTTGTATAACTTAATTTTATGTAAAATAAAGTGATGTAAGTTAAACTCAGTGAATTAGTTAATCTACAATCCACGACCACGCAACATTTTGGTCCAATCGTTCCAGATGAAAAACCAGAAAATCACGATATAAGTACACGAATCACGACACGTATAGGATAATAAGGGTGAGCTCGTTCCATTTTCCTAATTTTTCATATTCCTGAAAACATTCATACACGTTCATTTCAAATATTTGTAGTGTTTAACTCGAAAATTACAAATTTAACAATTGATTAAATGTACTCGATTTATTGCATGTTCACGAATTTACCGTGAAATATTCACATATTAGAAATTTATTTCAAATTATTAAGTAGTACCCGCGCTTAACTTAATATATTGTCAATAAATTTATCACGAAAGTATTTGCTCGACTATATAACAAACTTAATTATTGTTTATTTTAACACGAAAAAGTAAAACATTCTGAAACACATTTTATTTTAAATAATTAAGTACTCGACTTTAACAAACTTAATTATTACTTCATTGTTGTTTATTTCTGAAATCGAATAATAATGCCAAAATCAAAAAATAAATCGAACAACGAAAAAGCTATTGATGAAGAAACATCGGAATTACTTCATATTCGCGAGGTAGTTTCTGCACGTTTAGAAAGATTCAGTCAGTATTTGGAAAGATCAGATGTAAACATTATTCAATTAGAAATTCGGTTGAAAAGCATTGAAGATGACTTCGCGGAATTTTATCGTTGTCAGACACGATTGGAGTTTTTAGATCACGAGGAAACTCAACATAGAGATCACATCGAAGAAATGTTTTATAATGTTATCGGTAAAGGAAAAACCTATATAAAAAACGAGTCCGAAAAACGCGAAACGAAAACAGCACCCGGTAATAGTAGTCAAAACATAAATCAAAGCGGCGCAGTTGCCAAGTTACCAGATATCGAATTACCGAAATTTTACGGAACTTACGATACTTGGTTAAGTTTTAAAGATATATTAAATTCAGTAGTAGATCGACGAACCGATCTTAATGACATTGACAAGTTTTTATACCTTAAATTATGTTGTAAGGGTGAGGCACAAAAAATCATAGATTCGTTAGAGTCCACAGGAGATAATTATAAAATCGCGAGAGAATTACTAGAAAAAAGATATGATAACAAGCGCGTAATTATAAACTTTCACATAAATTGCTTACTATTCAACCTTCCAGACGTTAATAAAGAATCGGCACAAGGGTTGAGAAAACTTATAGACACTTTTAGTCAACATTTGAAAAACTTAGAAAAATTAAAATTACCGATCGAACATTGGGATGCATTATTAATACCGATTATTTTAAGAAAATTAGATGATAAAACGAAGCGAGAGTGGGAGCTTAAACAAAACGATCAAAAATTACCAACACTAAAAGAACTAACCGACTTTTTAACGAAAAAATGTTTCACCTTAGAAGCAGTTCAAATGAATGATGTTAAATCTAATAATGTTCAACATTATAAAGATAATTCGCAAACAAAATTTCAAAATCGAGAGCCTATCAGAAAAATTAATTGTCACGCTACTAATTACAATAATAATTATTTCAACTGTGTTATATGTAAAGAAAAACATTTCATTTATCAATGTCCTAAATTCATGAATTTATCATTGTCCGAAAAATACTCCGAAATTAAAAAAAATAAACTATGCAGCAACTGTTTAAGACCCGGTCATGTAAAATCAGATTGCAGGTCGAGAGGTTGTAAAAATTGTAATTTAAAACACAATACAGCGTTACATGCTGACAACTATAGAAATCAGAATCAAAATCCTCAAAATCGACAAACAGCTGATTTAGTCAGTAATAATAACAACGGTGCCACAACATTGCTAACGAAAGAAAAACAATTTAGACTGTCTATGCATTCAAACGAAATTCAAGCAAGCTCATCTCAGGTTACAAACGATACCGGCCGAGTTTCGAAAAATCACGCCCTTTGTAGTTTCAATGAAAATAATCATACGAGCACAAAATATAATAATGATGAATCAGATTTAAACGGAGAAAAAACATTATCGTGCACGTGCATAGCATCAACTCAAGTTTTACTTGCAACGGCGACAATTTTTATTCAAAATAAACACCAAAACTGGATAAAATGCACGGCTTTGCTAGACTCGGGAAGCCAACCAAATTTAATTAGTGAAGCGTTGGGCAATAAATTAAATTTAAAACGAGAAAAAATAAACATACCACTAGGAGGTGTAAATCAAATCGAAACAAATATAACTTATAAAACAAATGCTAAGATAAAATCGAGAATTGAAAATTTTGAAAGAGAACTATCGTTTTTAATATTACCTCGAATCACAGATAAATTGCCATCAATAGAATTTGGAAAATCGCAAATTAAATGTCCAAAAAATATAATTTTGGCAGACGAAGAGTATAATGTTTCAAAAGAAATAGACCTGTTACTCGGAGCAGGAATTTTCTTTGAATTACTTAAATGCCAAACAATAAAATTAGGAGTCGATTTACCCGTTTTTCAAGAAACCCATTTCGGATGGATTATAACCGGAAATTTATATTTGAAAAATTACGCGAACAATAAATTAGTATGCAACTTATCGACAAATACAACAAATCAAAAATTACACGATTCTTTCACAAAGTTTTGGGAGTTAGAGGAAATGCCTCAACAAAAAGTGTTATCGAAAACAGAAAAATATTGCGAAAATAATTTCAAAATTACAACTCGTAAGGACGAAACTGGAAAGTTTATCGTTACATATCCTTTTGTACAAAATTTCGAAAATAAACTAGGCGATTCAAAAACATCTGCATTGAAACGATTTTTTAACTTGGAATCACGGCTACATAAAAATGTAGATATGAAATCACAGTATGTTAACTTTATGCACGAATACGAAACTCTTAATCATATGACTTTGAAATGTAATTTAGACGCAGACGATTCTGTAGATAATGAGTCATTCTTTCTACCGCATTCAGCTGTATTTAAAGATTCGTTAACAACTAAATGCAGGGTAGTTTTCGACGCTAGTGCAAAAAGTAGCACAAACATATCTTTAAACGATTTACTTTGCACGGGACCGACAATACAACCAGAACTTTTTTCTCTTTTATTACGACTACGGCTTAAACAATTTGTTTTAATCGCGGATATTAAAATGATGTATAGGTGTATTTTAATAGAGCCGAGTGAACGAAAATTTCAACAAATTTTGTGGCGAGACACAAGGGACGAACCTATCAAAGTTTATAAGCTTAACACCGTAACTTATGGTACATCTTCGGCGCCATATCAAGCTACGAGATGCTTAAAAGAATTAGCTATACAAAATCGTCATAAATATCCTCGGACTTCGGAAATAATTGAAAATAATTTTTATATGGACGATTTATTATTAAGCGTGGATACGATACACGAAGCAAAAAACATATTTCACGAAATAACGAATATTCTTACTCAAGCGGGTTTCGAATTAAGAAAGTGTTCGTCAAACGACATATCAATTCTCGACTATATATTAAAAAATAGTAACAATAAAGATGACGATAATTTAGTATTATATCACGACAAAGAATTCAAGGCTTTAGGTGTAGCTTGGGACACAAGTTCAGACCTACTAAAGTATTCTATTAATATAAAATTTAACGAAACCAATATCACAAAACGAACAATATTATCGATGGTAGCGCAAATTTTTGACCCTTTAGGCCTAATCGGACCAGTTGTCATAAAGGCGAAATTAATTATACAAAAATTATGGTGTTTAAAACTAAGTTGGGACGAAGAAGTTCCAAAGGATGTAAAGGAAACATGGTTAAACTTCACGTCACAAATACACATTTTGAACAATATAAACATAGAAAGACATGTTTTGGAAAAAGATTCTAATGAAGTAGAAATTTACGGGTTCAGTGATAGTTCGGAAAAGGCTTATGGAGCATGCGTTTATTTATGTTCATCTAAACGTAACGGAGAACGAAAGCTAAAACTTTTGACCCCGAAATCAAAGGTAGCACCACTTAAAAAGGTAACTATTCCTCGTTTGGAATTATTAGCAGCTGCTTTATTAGCTGAACTAAAGCTGTATTAGCTGTACATAAAATAAAAAATATTCTTAATATGGCTAGTTACAAAACAACATATTTTACTGATTCCACGATAGTGTTGGCATGGCTTAGAATTGAACCTACCCAATTAAAACCATTCGTAAGTAATAGAGTATCAAAAATAATCGACGTTACTGACGTTTCGGAATGGAAACATATACAAAGTAAAGATAATCCCGCCGACATAATCTCGCGCGGCTTAAACCCGGAAGAATTAATAAAATGCGAAATGTGGTTTCACGGACCTAGGTTTTTAAAAGGCGACTCTAGTAACGAAATAAACAACGATATTGTTGTAAACGTAGAAACATTGCCTGAGTTAAAACCACAAACTATAACGCTAAACGCCACTAATTCGACTAGTAAAATAAACTGGTTTGGAAAATATTCGGATTTAACGAAATTACAGCGAATCATTCCATACATTTACCGATTTAAAAACAGATCAAAAAATTTAGTATCAAGTAAATCTACAAACTTAACAGTACAGGAATTAAATGAATCTCTTTTAATATTAATTAGACTAGCACAACGAGAGCAATTTCAACCAGAAATATTGAAACTCGAGAAATCGCAATGTTTAAATGACAGCAAAATTTTATCTCTTCAACCAATCTTAGATACAAAGGGTTTACTAAGAGTAGGAGGTAGATTGGCAAACTCACATTTAGACTTTGATCAAAAACATCCAATAATCTTGCCTTATAGACATAAACTAACAGATTTAATAATACGACAGGCTCATATCGAACATTTACACGCCGGTGTTCAAAATTTGTCAGGTATATTAAGATTAAAATGTTGGCCAATCAATGGTAAAAACGCGGTAAAGAGAATTACAAGTTCATGTATAAGATGTTTTCGCGCGAACCCGAAACCAATACAATATTTGATGGGATCGTTACCGGGTGACCGCGTAAAATTTAACAGACCCTTCGCAGTTAGCGGCTTAGATTACGCAGGACCTATATACGTAAAAGAGGGTACTCAACGGAGAAGTAGGTTAATCAAAACTTACATATGTATTTTTGTCTGCTTTGCAACAAAAGCGACCCATATCGAGTTAGCACCCGATTTAACAACGGACAGTTTTTTAAACGCACTCAAACGGTTTTGCTCCAGACGGGGAAAACCCAGTGATATTTACTCTGACAACGGCTCAAATTTCATCGGAGCGAATAATAGGTTTTTAGAACTTCACGAACTCTTAACCGATGAATATCGTAATTCCATTATTTCTTCATTTCTATCAAAAATGCAAATAAATTGGCATTTTATTCCTGCACATGCACCTCACATGGGCGGTCTGTGGGAGGCTGCAGTCAAATCTACTAAATTTCACTTAAGGCGCGCATTAGGAAATTCAAATTTAAATTATGACGAAATGAACACTCTACTCACTCAAATCGAATCCTGTCTTAATTCCCGACCTATGACCCCCCTATCCAATGATACCAACGACTTTTTACCCTTAACCCCTGCACACTTCCTGATTGGGAGCTCACTCGCAAGCATTCCTCAATCTGATCTCAAAGAGGTTAAAATTCATCGACTATCCAGATATCAGCGACTTCAGCAATTGTACCAGCATTTTTGGGACCGCTGGCACAAGGAATATTTGACTAGTCTTCAAAATCGCAACAAATGGATCAAGAAGGGCACGAATCAAGTAGAAGTAGGCATGTTGGTGATACTAGTAGAAGATAACATGCCTCCTTTATGTTGGCCATTAGCAAGAATCATCGAACTACATCCCGGAAGTGACAATATTGTTCGTGTAGTTTCGGTAAAGTTATCAAACGGCACCGTGTTGAAACGTTCAACACGAAAGTTGTGTGTGTTACCGGTTGAAACTTTTGAAAAGTAGGACTTTTCAACAGGGGCGGCATGTTCAGACTTTATTAACTTCCTCGAATTTAGCGAGCGCGTGGCAACAACGTATCCCGCTAGAGTAACGGAACCACCGCCGCGATGGAACTCGAACTTTTACCCTCTAAGGAGGATCACGCCAATTAGTATTACAGTCCACTATTTTTAATTAACTATTTACTATTTGTATAACTTAATTTTATGTAAAATAAAGTGATGTAAGTTAAACTCAGTGAATTAGTTAATCTACAATCCACGACCACGCAACAGATACAGTTATAGGACCATACTTTTTTGAAGGTAGCCTCACTGGAAGAAGGTATTACAATTTTCTAAAAAACTTTCAGGGAGAATTATTGGAGGAAGTTGATTTAAACACAAGAGTTAACTTGAGGTTCCATCAAGATGGAGCTTTTGTACATTACGTTCGTTGTGTACGTCGGTGGTTAAACATACATTTTACCGACAGGTGGATAGGACGTGGTGGACCAATTTCGTGGCCTCCTCGATCTACAGATCTCACACCGATGGATTTCTTTTTATGGGGATACATCAAGCAATTTGTGTATCAAACAGAACCTTCTACCAGAGAAGACATGAAAGAAAGGATTCGTAACGCATTTTCCACAATAACTCCAGCTATGTTAGAAAGATAAGATCTTCGTTTTTGGAAAAAATTGAGAAGTGTATGGAAGTAAATGGTCGCCATTTTGAACACTTAGCATAAACTAATCTTTTTATAAAATTTCAATGTTTATTTATGTAAATGTAAATGTTTTTATAATGTTGGTTTCCATAATTGTTAGTTTTTTAAAAATAGAAAAAGTTGGAAAATAAAATTCAAGCTTGTATTTTACATAACCAAAATATACTTTTTGTGATGACTTGATTATTTCGTAAAGACTGCAAACTGTTTTTATATTTATTAGTACTATAATGACATTAGCCTACTTACAGTAAACAAAAATATTGCTTCCAACATAATTCCGATGAAGTCTTTCCTTCCTCTAATGGTAAGAGTAAAAGTAAAAGATATTTTAGATGCATCTAAAAGTACGATTAAAATGTATGCCTTAGAAATGTTAAAATTTACAAGACGTTGCATGTAAAAATTTATTACCATTGTGTACGTAAAATACTTGTTTTTGACCATTATCATAAAATATTTACGGTTTTCCATTAACTTATACCCTAAATGTACTACATCGTTGGAAAGATTATTAATTGTACTAGCAGATTGTAAAAATACTTATAAAGTGATTAATTTAAAAATTTTGAGATATTGTTTGATTTGCGTTCTGTTTCACCCTGTATTAAAGAAGCCTCAGACAAAAAAGTAATTGATAATGAGTACAGCCAATGATATGTGATTGACATTTGAATACAAAGACCTGTTGATTTATTTTGATTTACTGTTTTGCAGAGTGTTAAAGAGGAGGTCTTTGCTGCTAAAAATTGGCCATACCTTTTTAAAACACCCATATAATATATTAGAATGCTATATTTTTGTAACGCTCTCGGTGAGATCTTTTCGATTCTTGAACAAAATATAGTACGTTTCATTTAAAAAAATGTAAATTTGCGCTGCTAAGTGGTTTTGGAACACCCTGTAGAATCGAAAGTATTTTCAAAACGTGCCCTCAGTAACTGTATTACGTCACAAAAAATTTTAAAGTTTTATCTCTTACCACAACGATGTAATCCTCCGATGTCAGAAGTTTGCCCCACCCTGCATATAGGTATATAGAAAAAATTCAATTCCAGCTGTATAAAAAAACTTAACTTCCCAAAGATACCATTAGCCTACGTTTTCATTAACACCTAAGTAACAGCAATAATTACCTTCAAAAACATCAAACAGAGGGTTGAAGGACTTTTACTTTTTCAACGAAATCCCGTATCTTTCGATAAAGTGTGTGCTTATAAGGCGGCAGATACGGCGAGTGAAAGAAGGAAGTACAGGACTGGGTTTTAAGGTCCAAAAAAACAAATTTCAGCTGAAGTAATCATATTTACAGTAGACGGTACGAAATGGATAATGCAACTACATTCCACAAAATCATAATAATATTCAATTATTTAAACTTATAATTGTATTTTCTTGAATAAATGGGAGTTATTGGAATGGCTGTATCTATAGCCAGTATTTTATGGTCTAGTACTGAAGAATAATTAATTATTCTAAAACTGCTTTTCCAATAAAAACTTTTTCCGTTTCAACATGAACTACCACCATTCCAGAGCATGTGATTACACAGATCGCTCATCTCTGCTGAGAATTAGATTTGTGGTGAAGACCCTCTACTGCGACTACTCGCCAGTATCTATTGTAGCTGAGGCACAAACAACGTCAGTTTACAGTTCAGTTGCCCTATCAGCTTCCAAATTAAAGAGATCAACATTTTTCAGAGAATGGCTGGTGTAGTTGAAAATTGTTAGTCTCTAAATCGAGCGGAAAAGTGAGTAACACAAACCTTTTTCACAACTAATTTTTTTCGCGAGCCCGCCTGACAACGTCTCCGATAACACTGCTATCAAATGGCTTTTATTGTAGTTTTGCTCGTCCCTTTTTTTAAAGTCCAGCACCTTTGTTCCCTGTACCACTTTTTACAAACGCTGCAAGGTTTCAGGCACGGAGTGGTTAAACTAGGCGCATACCATTAATTGGCTAGATAGGGAACACCAACTCAAATGGAGGTCGACTCAAGGGAACCTCCATACAAAGAGTTCACTGAATAGGGTAGACAAGGAACTCTCAACCAGGCTATCGAAACTGGGTAAGAGACATTTGAAGACAGTTACCGACCTGGTGCCTGGGCTGATGAACACAACGCAATCGTATGAATGAATTAATGAATGAACCATTAATTCAACCAGAACCCTGTTGCGGCGTCGCAAAATCTACAATGAATATGGTCACAAGTAAGTGAGTTCTACTTACTTCTTACGTCGTTAAAAACATATATTGAAGTTAAGACGAATATTCTTGTATATCCTATTTAAAGTGAAAGTTGTACTTATTAGTTTAGTCTTGCACTTTGGTCTTGGTCTGGCATTAACGGTCTTGGTTTTGGTCTTGCGATTCTGCAAGTCCAAGACAAATTTTGCTCACTTCACCTAACCTAACCATTTTTTTGCTGGCGCCAATTGCAAAACAGTTCAAACTCCTTATCACAATATATCTCACATGACTTCGTGTGCAGTAATTGTCCACTTATTTTTGCCGCTTCTAGCGATATTTATTCTTCAGGAGTAATTATCTTAATAATGTAGAATAATAATAATTCAAAACACTGACATCTGCTGTCATAATACAATTTTATTGTTGTTTAGTGCTGCTAAGTTAAATAAACAATAACGCATTTTGGCGAACAAAACAACTTTTTTTGACGACTACTTCTGACAGTAGCTCTTTCTTCATTCATTTACGTATCAAAAGTTACGTTTTGTAAGTTCCATTAGGGCACTGAGTAATCTCATCCGCCATTTTAGTGCCTGAATTTTAATACTTTGTGATGTGTCGAGTTGACATATTGTGTTGAACAATTTTTGACATTGAACAGAACATTTTATTTTACCAACTTTCCTTCAGACTATTGACTCCAGAAAATTGAGCAAGTGCAACGAATGGATGCTGGCTACGTCTCTGAGTAGAAATACCGAATCTCGCCAAATACTTGACCAACACAACAACGTCTACGTACAGCATGGCACCAAAATGGCGGACGAGAATACCTATGTCTACAGTGCTCTAATTCCATGTGCTGAAAGTGACAGTTCCGTACTATAAAACACTTTCTGGACGCTCTGGGATAGACAGCTTTAACAACTTCCTAGATGTAACTGTACCCACGTCAATGTTGACAGTTCTATTGACACAATATAAATATTCCTTCTTCATCCGATTGAATAATAGTATATTATTAAACGAGCAATTTATGATAGCCATTATTCACGCAGGGTGACGTTTGCGTCCCGAGCCGTAGGCGAGTGGCTACCCGAGTGAATAATAGCCATAAATTGCGAGTAGGATACTATACTTTGTCCACGACCCTTGATTTCTTTATTAAATTCAAGTAAATAATGCGAGTGTAGAACGGAAAGTAATAATTTGGTAGTATTGACAATTCTAACGTCAAAATTTATAAATTTCTGGTGATTGCAGAGAAAATTTACTGTGTGGTATACATTGTTTTATTGCAGCAAAACGTTGCAGCCGGTGCGTTTCTCGTTTTGTTTTCTTATAGCACTATAGAATGCTGCGCATGAAAATGTTACAGCTGGTGTGTTTCGAGCTTTAGGTACTCGTAACAAAATAAATCAAATATTTGTATCCCTACACATTAGGTATAACACAGCAAAAGTCATTGCTGGTGGAAACTGTACCTGTGGATCATAAAAAGCGCATGCGCTGATTGGGTTACCATAAATCTGAAAATGGGATATGTATTCAAGAAAAATAAATTGTGAAAAATATAATTATAAAAATATTATACAATGTTAAAAACGAAAATATGGGTTATATTATTTAGGTTATATTATAACAGTTTGGACCACATGTTTTAGTAACGTTACTTTGTTTTGTTTTATGTTCTTAGTGGAGTATTGAGATATCCCATTCGGCTTCATTCATTCAAATGGATGTAAACATTTGAATTATGGGAATTATTTTAATTTGCTTCCTAGAACCGTCTCTGGAAAAGGGACCGCTTTAAAAATGTAGGGCAGCATTGCAGTGTTTCCTGGAAAGTGAACATATGCGAGTCATTATGTGAAGGATTTCGAGACAAAAAAGAGTAAAAAAACCCTAAAAACATCGACAGATCGACCGCCTAACGGGTGTTTCGCAATTCTTATAGCTTTGGCTGCAAAGATAGGTGCCGGCAGGGGCGTGCGAGACCACAAAAGAGCAAAAAACACACCGGAGACATTTGAAATGATTTTATTCGCATATCAGACACGTTCTGTATAAACAAATACTTGGTATGCTGGAATTGTTTCGATATTTATTTAATGAAATTAATAAAACAATATTTTTCCCCGAACGTGGGAAAATTGACACTATTTTGACCTGTGAACGTGAACTCTGTAACAGAGTAGAAAGGAAATTTCTTTCTATGTTAGTAACACAAAACAGTCTAACCCACAAAACAGTCCAACCTTTATTCTGTTTTGTGGGCTAGACTGTTTTGTGTTCCTAGCATAGAAAGAAATTTCCTTTCTATTCTGTTACAGACTTCACGTGCAGAATAGTTGGCAGTTGCTGAGCAATTAGAAAATAACAGTGCGGTAATATTCTTACCGCACTGCTGTAGCGTGCGGTAATGTTACAAATGGATTATTACAATAAAATGAAACAAAGTATGGTTTTAATTTTTATATTGATAAATTTGTTATAAAAGAAACATATAATTTATAACGATATTCTTGAACACAAATTAATTTTTGTTAATATTTACATTTATTGTACAGTTTGTACAATTTGTAGAGTTCGCGGCTTCTACTAGTTCAGGAGGCGTGCAAGGTAACAAAAAATAATCACTATCAGTGTTCATGTTTACTAATTATTTTTTAATTCCTTATAAAATACAACGAATCAAACAAAACCGGCTTGAAAATTATTTTACTTTTGTCATAACAAAGTAATTTCCATGGTTACCACTTCTATATTTCAATATGAACATAGAGAAACCTATTTAAACTTACTTGATTACATCTTGAATTAAATATTTTTTAATTAACTTTTTAAATGTAAATCAACGATCGAATAAAAAATAGTATGTATAATTCGTGGGAAAAGCATATTCCCAAACTCTTGCGTATTATCACAGTCGTTTGGGAATATTATTATGCTTTTCCCACTAATTATACAATATACTATTATCCAATTTTGACATATAAAGTGACATTTTTCAAAACTGACTAGCGTTATCAAATGGCACATTTTACGTAACTGGTTACATAATGAAAAATATTATGCAACTGGTGACGATAGATTCATTTCATCACCAGTTAATAAAAACAAGACAGAAAAGAAGAAAGTTCAATATCGCTTCCTATAAAATTAAGAACAACTAGGACTCATAAGATCCATCTAGAAACTCATATTTACTCTTATTTTATGAATTATAAACATGTATGGCACAATGTGCATAGTTAATTCCCGAAGACTTAGAATTAATGGATCTGATTTGATGATTCATAACGGAACTTGAACTAGCGCCTGATTCACCAAGAATATCAGAAGCAATCCTTTTCTTATTTGCTATGGAACCCTCTAGCATAGCCCTCCGCTATAGAACTTGACTTCCAACCTCCATAATTTTTTAGCTTTGAAATATCGGCACCAGAATCTGCCAACAAGGTACCTAGCTGACGATCATCTGAAGCAGTGTCCCGTATATAAGGCACGATATGATAGCTTCAAAATAGGCTAATAAAACCTTCTCATTAATGTGTTCTATTATCTTTTCTTCAAGCCGAATTTTTCATATGCCAAATCATACACAGCTTTTGATTTTTGTGGAAACATAATCGATATTGCACTTTGTGCCGCCTCTTGTATATCGCTTGGTACTCTATCTGAGTCTGAATCTGACATTTTTTATCGTAGACTTAAATATTTTTGCAAAATATCTGGGTATTAATACTTAAAACAGCAACAATTAAAATGAGCAGACGAACTGTCAAGCCAAATGAATAAAATTAATATTAATAGCGTGGAAACTGTCATTCGAATCGAAATGCCTAGAGTTCCTGCATGTAAACAGTCGTGTTGGAGTTTGTAAGAAAATTAGTTATAATATGCGTTTTCGTCAAAATTAGATTAAATCTTGTATGAAACACGTTATGAACCGCATTTTTAATCTATGATTATTTCGTAAATCTAGGATTATTTTTAATCTTAGAAGAATGAGGTATTAAATTCGAGTTAAGTATTAACTCTCGAATCTGAAAAGAAAAAACGAAATGTCGTGCATCAAAACCATCGTCTGTCAATGGTGTCGCAGCTTTGAAACAAACTTTAAATTAATATTGTTCTCAGTTTTAAACATTCGTCATCATACGTCATCTGAAGGAATGTATTTATTACACGGGCATAGCCAGGGGGAGGGTTTTGGGGGTTCAATTACCCCCCCCCCCTCCATCCGAAAACTTCAGATATGAACTATCTGGTGTGTTACCATCAAATGTTGCGGCCGGTTGTGAAATCTAAGAGGTGCTTTGTATTTATTCGGCAGTGCTACCAGAAAAAAGTAGATCTGTCGTCAAGACAGAGCTTGAAGTTTGGAAAGCAGATGACTTTCACCTCCCCTACTCCAAAATCGCCTTTGGAATGCTTAGATAAGTGTGACCAAAAATTATATCCAAATATTTACATATTGCAAATATTGGCTACCATACATGTTTCCACTGCTACCCCAGAAAGGACCTTTTCAAGCCTAAGAAGACTTAAAAAGTACTTGCGGAACACAACGAGTGAAAACAGACTGAATGACTTGGCTCTCATGAACATTCACTATGGGATAGAAATTGATGCGAATGAAGAAGTGGATATATTTAAAAAGAAAAACAAAATATTAGTTTTCTAATATTCCGTGTTTCTGTAATATATAACAGAACGCTATTTTTTTATTTAGCTTATAGTCCCATTGCGCCAATTCCTTTGAGGATATTTTTTCTGTATGTATTTTTCACATCTTTAATATTTGTCTTATATAAGGATTATTCTATGTACTTTTAGTTGTTTTATTTTTCTGAACCTCTCCCCCACTATAACCTGGCTAATCCTGTGATTTATTATGTATTCCATATTCTAATACGCAGATTGAAATTAAAATGTATTTTTGTAATGGATATATTGTATGATATTTAGGTACTTCCCATTTTCCAATAATTAAGTTAAGATTAAAAACGCGATTTTAATACCCTGAATATAATAATTTTTCAATAAACACTTGCATCGTGGTTTCATAAAACCACACAATGAGTTCTTTTCAATAAATTGTAAAAATAATATACCACTACAATCATTAAGATATTTTTTTATTTATAAATTATTAGAATTTCAACTAACAAGCTGCCACACAGAATGACGTAGAAAGTGAAAATTTAGAAATTTTAAGTAAAAAATGTAGTGTACCCAACGTAAGGGCGGAGCCCAATAATAATAGAAATCTTCGACACGGTACACAACAAAAAGAAATAGCCATCATTCAATGACTAGATACTGCTGGATTGGGGAGAAAGGTTTCAACGAAGAGAAAGGCATATACAGTATAACTGAGTGTTTAGTAATAAACATTCACATCTAAGTATTCATTGTACTTTTAAGTTGCGATTTAAGTAAACATTATTTTTCATTTATTTCTCTGGAATATTTAAAAGAGCTAATAACCTGAATTTGTGAGTTTTGGAGAGAGCTGAACAAAATTATTAATATTTTTCCGTTTTGGAACAAAATATTATTAAAGCCGCGTCCAGACTATGTAACAAAGCAGGTTAAATAACTTGGTAGAGAAATTCAAGAAAAAAAAATGTATAAAACACAATGTTATACAACAATTTTCTTGCTGTATAGCTTATTTTCTGTTATCCATTAGGTGTCGGTAAAGATCAAAGAAAGTTATAAGAAATTGTTTTATAACACCCCGTGATTTGTCCACACTTGTGTTATAAACATTTAGTGCAACACCAGCGAATTTAGTATTGCCAGAACTCTCACTTTGCATACACTGATTTTTATCAATTTTGTTACGCGATGGAATGGTTGAAAAAAGCTGTTCCACTATATGTTCCCCGATCTCTTAACGATGGCTGTACCCAAAATCTTCGTTTAGACTCTATTCGTCGCCTACATATGAGGACTATAGCTGCCACTGCTTCCAGCAGTAAAATGTACACTCATTTTGTTTAGTTTTGTTTTCTTACAAACTCTGGATGTTTCTACTATTTTATAACAAGTTGTTATTTAACATGCTTTGTTACATAGTCTGGACCCGGCTTAACAATCAAGCCTTGCTTCGGTCAAATATTCCATAATAATAGATATTTTAAGACGGATCCAGACTATGTAACAAAACATATTGAATAACAAGTTATACAACAAATTTGTTGTACAACTTTGTTTAATAACTTGTTATAAAATATCAGAGAAATTCAGACTATGTAAGAAAACAAAATTAACCAAAATGAGTATACATTTTACTGCTGGAAGCAGTGGCAACTGTATTCCTCAAACGTAGAGTATGCAATTTTTGCAGCAGCAGCTTGCGTGATTCTATGTAGGCGACGAGTAGAGTCCACACGAAGATTTTGGGTACGGCCATCGTTGGAACATATAGTGGAACAGCTTCTTTAGACCATTCTATCACGTAAAAAAATTAAGAAAAATCAGTGTGTGCAAAGCGAGAGTTCTGGCAATACCAAATTCAAACGCAGCTGTTCTGGTGTTGCAGTAAATGTTTAAAACACAAGTGTGGACAAGTCACGGCGTGTTATAAAACAAAGTTTTTATAAGTTTATTTGATCTTTACCGACACCTAATGGAAAACAAAAAATATGCTATAGATACAGCAAGAACATTGTTGTATAATATTGTGTTTTATAACTTTTTAACTTGAATTTCTCTAACAAGTTATAAAACTTTGTTATACTAAACATGTTTTGTTACATAGTCTGTACCTGGCCTTACACTAGTTCTTTATGATCTTGATTTTACCTACTTTGTTTTTATTTTAGCACTTTTTATGTATTAAAATTTTTCTACTCCCATGCTTTAATTTTATCATTAGACATACATGAACTGTATTTAACGATAACCATTAGAATACAGATTTTTTATTAGGATACACATTTATATCCAATAGGAATGCAACATCACAATATATCCGAACTAGATATAACTTACTGTCTCATAGATCTTGAATTAATTATATTTGACAGTTCTCTGAATCTTACACTCGTTCTTTAAGTTGGTACATATCCATCTAATATTAAAATGAAAGTATGGGAGTAGAAAAAATAGTGTAATTGACGATTCTACCATGCTTCGTTTTCACATTAACTTTATTTTCTTAAATACGGACCACGATTTTTTATTGCAAACTATTTTAAAATTACAAATTTGACTTTAGTAACGGAGAGCGGACTCAAAAAAGATGATGATTTTTAAAGACGAAACGTAGTAGAATCGTCAAGTATGCTATGTATCTTATCTGGAGAATATGGAGAAGACGAGGAGATCGATTTGCACAATGCGGAAAGGATAAGTTACCAAGGAGGCTCAGTTATGGTGTGGGCTGGTATAAGTTCCGAGTTGGTTATTCTGGTTGACAGGAGAACTATATATATAACAACCGTTTTAGATGAGCATCTTGTATAGTTGACGTAAAAGATATGGTACCAGCTATCTAATCGTATATCCCCTTTAAGCTATGTTGCGGAGCTAAACTCTGAAAGGTATTTATATTATTTTCGTCTACTTACCAAACAATTTTATATTGTATTTGCATTTTGACCCATCAGTCCATCTTTTCTTAACTGTATCGTATCGTCCAAATAGATAATTGCTAATAAATATATGTAGGTATGCTTACTTACAATTTCCACGCAAAAATACACACACTTTCTTGATATCAGGCTAAAGAGAACACCTGCTTTGTGCTAACAGCTTGGATAAACTTAGTTGGGCGCTTTAGACAATCCGGAACGAATTGAAACAACTTGATGTTCCACATTTAACTACTTCAATGCCGAGGCTGTTATAAAGGCGTGAGGAGGAAATACTAGGTATTGATTAACAAATACCTAACATAAATATCACTTTGTTCCATACCAATTATTTTTGTTAAAGAAATTTTATTTTGTTTAAATTGTGTTTATTATTTAAATTCTATGTTACTTTTATACCAGATCTTAAACTTGAACTAAATATTATTTTCTTAATGGACCAAATAATAAAAAAGGAATACTATCTAATAGTTCAACTAGTGTAATGAGGGGCTCGGAATTCATTAAAGTACCGGTGTTAATACCTCTTCCATTATAATCACGTATAAAAAAGTGTGTTGGTACGCGCGCCTTTTGTAATCTATCAAAAGCTGTCGACCGTGTGTGGTTGAGCAGATAGCGTAGGGTTTCTTGCAAAATAGAACTCTTGATTCGGCGATTCACCATTCCCTTTCGTTTAAAAAAGAGTTTCAAAAGTGGAATCGTGTGTCAGAAGCGTCATATGACTTGTACAAACTTTTAGGCCGATCACTATATTTACCTAAAAGTTTAGTTGTGTTGTATTCATAAATTTTAATACATTATTTTTTAATTTGATTTTTAATGAAGAGATGTTCAACAATATAAAGATTAAAATCCATTAAAAAAGCACATAATTGCCAGAGTGGTGTTTTAAAAACTCATAGGTTATGGGTATAAAACACTTGAAATTAAATATCAATAATTAGTGAAAATAATAATCTTAATAATGTGTAACTAACCGCAAATATCTATATAGCGTATAGGTTATATTGGAATAAATTTATCGAAGATATATATGTTTAAACCGATATTTTTTATTAAATTCCATTTTAATTCCATGGCATAAGAAATAAAAAGTATTCTTTTTTTGAGGGGAATTCCAAATTGCTAAAGTACAATGTAATTTAATAAAGATATGTGTCTGTCAACGTACCATGATATGATCTTGACAGGTTCGTAACTTAACATATATTTATAATGTTTGATACGTGTATATAGTGTCTTTTTAGCATCCTGGAGGGGTTACATGCATGAATGTATACTGGAGTGACATTCACTTAGACCTAAAATATATATTTTGACCCCTTTCTTTCACTAAGTTCCCAAGGAAAGTTATTTCAGATCTGTTTCTCTAAGGAATTTCAGAATATCCGCAGGGATCTATTTAGGTCCCTCTTCTATGCAGTAGTCTCCTTGGTGTTGTGCTCTGGGATTCAGTATTTCCATGAATTCCTCAAATATGTGAATAGAGGTTTCTTCTTCCATTTCACAGTGTTTACATTCTTCTTGCTCCACTAGTTTAAGCTTTTTGACATGTTCTTTCAAAAGATAGTGCTCTGTCTAGACACCTGGACACCTATCAGAACTCTTAATGCAGTCTTACTCTTGCTTAGGCATTGCTCTCACTCGATTGTAGTTTCCCATGAGTATCTTTAGTTGTGTTAGCCCTACTAGAACTTTCCAATGGTCAGATATTCTCTTGTTTCATGCGCTGCCCATTTCTTCCAATATTATCTACATTGGAGCTGATACTTCAAAAGAGTGTTTTAGCATCAATCTTTTCTAGTTCATTTGTTATTCCATTTCCTTCTATACCAGTTTGTTGTCGAACCCACAATAAGGTGACGATGTTATTCTCACCTAGTACATTCAGTTTTTTATGCCTTTTCGTATCATTTCAGAACTGATTACGCAAGAACTTCATGCTTCAATGGCTGCTTGGATAGTGTTTGGTTTCATGTATACCACTGAATGCCTTTCTTTCCAAGTCTGTAATGGTGTTGAGATCCTACTTCTTCTTGTTAGTGAATTCCGTATCACGCACCATCCTATGGTATGTCTCAGAGTTTTTTTTAATGATCCCTTCTTTACTTAGTCTCTATCTTGTCCTTTCTGCATCCACCTCCACCCCCATGGTGGTTAAGAATCGCTTCCATGGTCGCCGTTGGACACGTTTTTATGGCACTCGTAATGCTTATACAAGCTAGTATTTTGATTCTGGAGTTGTCTCTTATCGTCAATAGGCTAGTCCTACTACTCCACGCAATATATGGAGTCATTGCAATAATTGGTCTCACCATGGCTGTGTATATCCAGCTCAGAATCTTTGTGTTAAAACCTCATTTTTTTCCTGCCAGGTTCCTACACACCACTTAAACCATTTTTGATTTGTATGTAATCTCATTTTCGTGTTTATTCCACAGGAGTTTACTGTCTATAATCAAACCTAGATACTTGACTTCTTCAACCTCACTTCCATCAAGTTTAACGGTTTGGAGGTTGAGTTTTTTTCTTAGTAAAGGTTATTGAGATGGTCTTTGTGGGGTTGATGATAAGTCCCACTTACCTACACTAGCTATTCATATTCGCCAATAACCTTTCTACGATGTCACATAGAGTATTGAGGTATTATAGAATTTTCCCATGGCTATTATGACAATATCATCCTTGGCAGGATATTCCGAGGTCACTCAACCCATACAGGAGTTCGTCAACTGTAAGACTCCACATTAACGAGGATGGGACATCCCCTGGTTGTGCAGTTTCTAGGGGGTTAGGAATAATTAGGGTTTGTTATGGTACCATCTGATTTTGGCACGAAGGAACCAGTACCCACAGTCTTTCCAGAATAGCAGAAGTAATCACAAACTCGGTTCTGGAAATGAGAAGTGATAACGTGCAGGCCAAAATCAATTACAACCAACCTAAACTGAAACGGGGTGGAAACATGTAGTCAGAATGGAGCGCTGGTGTGGTTCACTGACGGAAGCAAAACTGACAGAGGAACAGAAGCTGGAGTCCATGGTGATATACCCAAATTGAGGAACATATCACATATGCATCTGAACAACCGACAGTCAAGAAGCATTGAAATCCTCAGCATGCCCCAGATCAGATCAAGGCTGGTTTGGGACTCCCTAAGGAAAGTCTTAGCCCTGGCCGATCACAATGAGGTAACGCTTAATTGAGTTCCAGGACACAAAGGTATAGCAGCAGCAGTTTAGCGAAGAAAGAGTTTAAAACGGAATTAACTGATCTTAAGCCAGTATTTGGTATAAATGCAGTTCGGTGGTGTATATAGCGGTGGATTCTAACAAAACAAAACAAAAGATGTCACAGTATCTGACCAACGAAATACTTGTGCTTGTAACAGGAAAGATTCATACAAGAAGATCTTGTGAAAATAATAATAAGTCTGATAAGGACAACTAGTCTCTTCATATAAACAGTACAATCAAAAGCACAAAATCATTGAAGTGCGCAAGACTCACCGCTTAAACGACTAAATCTATTTGTTTAAGTATAGTTAATATTATCCGTACGACAGGAATAGCAAAAAAACCAAATTTTTTCCAACTAATTATTTAAAAAAACGGAAAATATTTGATAAAGAAAGCGCCTGTCAAAATAAATTAGGGTTTTCACACTTTTTTGCATCTTAAAATTATTCACCGACTGGTCTAATGTGACTTGTAATTTGAGGGGGTTATAGGCACGCTGTTAGCTTTTGCCGTTTTTACCTCTTTTTCCCCTTTTATTATGAAAAAATGAAGCGAAATAGGTCACTGGTTGCACACACACGTTCTCTAGCTCAGGTATATAATTTATAAAATCGAAGCGTTTTGACGATTATTGTGTTAAAGCGAGGAGAAGGAGTTTTTTCATTCTTTTTTTCGAATCAGCTGACATGTGTAGGACTTCTTTCTGTTTCTAAGTACCGACAAATTAATATTAACATCTGCGAGTTTTCTTATTATTTGCTTTTTTTATAACTGGTTTTTGCAATGTCCGTTAAAAATTTTTAGACAAACGACTTTAATTACATTTTTGGTGTGATTTATTCATTTAATATTAATTTCACTAAGTTAAGAAGATTTAGCTTTTATGAGACGAAGCTCTTATTTAACATTATATAGTTCACTTAAGCTAGTGAAGGACTCTCAAAACTATTTAAGGTTGAAACTTCCTTACGTTTAACGCGTATTATTACTCAACTGAGGATATCAAAATTATTAAATAATTAGCAAAGAAGAAAACAATTTACCTAATCTAAAGTTAATATATATTATAATATATTCCAAACCTAAACACTTTCACAAATGTATCTTACATGCCAACCTAATCTTATCATAAATATAATCTTATTATCAATCTGAGTCGTCAGCTGATTGTAATGGTTGTGCAGGTGTACTACTGTGGCTATCAAGATCTGAGAAATTTTCATCAGAGGAGCCAGTATTAACGTTAAAACATAAGTGATCCAACGTATTATCGAGGATGTGCTATCGTTCTATTTGTGAGTTTTCATATTCTTTGACGTGTCGACAAATATTCGTCCATTCACAAAGTGGCAACTCGCCGAATATTTTTCGGGATAATGCTTCAGTATCCTTTAAAACAAATGTAGTATTATGAGCTGCTACCCAATTTTTGACTAATGTCCATATTTTTTCAATAGGGTTCAATTCAGGATGATATGGCGGCAATCTCAAAATTTTGTGTCCATGGTTTTCCAACAACTGATCCAATACATAAGTGGGCGGGAATCAATGTTTATTTTCCTGAATTTTTGCGTAGAGTTCTGGCTTCGTTAATTTTCCTTCAAAACCAATGTTCTTATCAATTGTCTACAAGGACAATTAAATTTTTTTTTCGAAAAATAGGCCACAAGAGGATGACACTTAACATTGTATATAAGAATAGAAATAAGATTGCTATAAAGAACGAAATAATATATAGGTATCACTTGCCTATAGTTTTTAAGAGGAATTTGAACTCCTTCCTCTGCTTCTTTTTGCATAAATGCAGCAACCCGATCTATAATTCCCTTTGTTTGACTATGCAAAGCTTTTCCTTGTTTCACCTCTCTTGGGAGACATGACACAAAAAGTTCCAGGACATGAAAAATTCACTATTCGCAACAACAAAATCGCACAAGAAGACCGAAAGCAAAATACTGCCTGGTCTGCTGTCAACACTGAAATGAAAGCGAAGAAGCTACTTGAAATAAAGCGCCCGCTGCTCCGCCGCTGGCTCAAAGCCGCAGCCAGTCAGATATCGGCATCGTATTCGAGGCGGCCCTATACGTTAAATTACGTGGTGTCCCAAAGTTATTGTGGTCAGACTCTACTCTATATTTTAATAAATAAAACATAAGATATTCTCTTAACTACCCTACCCTACCCTAACCCAATCGAAAAATGGAATTGTGGAATTGTTTAAATTAAATTAATATATTATTCACTATATTGTTATAAAACTGTATTATAGTCGAAGTTTCGGAAATAAAATATAGTATCAATTACGATATCAGAATAAACATGACAACAATGCCCTCTTTTATTTAATTATCTACCAGTTAGGTCATACAGGTTCTTTACTGGTTGGTTGCAGAAGTCTTCTGGGGTCTTCCATACAGTTTTTGCCTCCTGTGGTCCAGCGTCTCACAGTTGCTTAATATGTGCAGAGCTGTTTCGGTGTCTTTTTTGCATCTTCTACATGTAAGGTCTTCGTTATACAGCCCTATTTTGTTCAGGTGCTCCTTTGTGGGAAAGGGTCCCGTAAGAAGCCCCGTTATGGTGCGTAGTTTGTTCCTGCTCATTGAGAGCAGTTCTTTCGCTACTTTCTCTGATGGTTCTTTCATAAATTTCTTCCCATGTGTTTGCCTAAGCGTATTCTTCCAGTGTTTTTTGTGTTGTTCTTTCATCCACCCTTTTAACCATGACTTAGTGGAGCATCTGGAAATGCCCACAGATGGTTCGGGTCCGTTCATCAGGGTTGCCGATCCTGCTCTTGCAAGTTCGTCAGCTTTTTCATTGCCAGCGGTTTCTTTGTGACCTGGGACCCACTCCAGTGTTACACTGTTCCGAGTCGCCAGTCTCTAAGTTCTTCGTCGCATTCCCATACCAGCCGAGATGTTACCTTAGAGCTCTGAAGTGCTTTAGGGACAGCTTGACTGTCACTGTAGATCCTGATCTGCCTGTTGTTGTAGGCTCTCATGTTATTTGCCCTTGCACATGCAAGTATTGCATAGACCTCTGCTTGAAATACCGAGGCATATTTACCAAGCGAGACGATTCCTTCATATTTGCTCGACTTGCTGTATATACCCGCTCCGGTGCCGAGCTCATTCCTTGATCCGTCTGTATACCAGATCAATTCATTCGCTCTGCTGAGTGGTGGTGCGTCCTCTTCCTCAAGCTCCTTTCGATCTTTGATGACAATCTCGAAGTTCTTGCGAAAGATATATCTGGCGGTCATGTGGTTTGTTGGCATTTAAAACCTATAAGTTACAACATATACCTACTCACGGATAAAAACATCTAAACCCTTGCTATAACATGTATGTGTTTCAGAAGCAATAAAGTTATTATTATTATATTAATTTATAACGTTAGAACACTGAAAATAAAAAAGGCTCTGAAACTGTATTATTCATCAATATGAAATGAAATTCCAACTCGAAACGCAGGCAAAAGGTTACAGCCTTCGATCATTAAACAGACTGAATAACCCGCTGTACTGACGACACACTTTGTTTGAAGCCAACATCTAAAGCGAATATCCTATTTCAAAACAAGGATAGCAATGCACGCAGCAATGGTCACAGATTTATATAACAGTGCCGTGCAGTGTGAACATTTCATTGTAATAAAAATATTTATACTAGATTTATTTATCAACCAAGGAATGAAACTTAGTTGCCATCGATATTGAATTAAAAACGTGTATAGTTACACATTGTTAATTTTCTGTTAATAATATAAATCTGTGTTCTTATTAGAATGGGTAAATGGTTTTTATATACCTATCAAATGATGCGACACTGGTAATTTCAGAACTGTGAAACTGTTCAGAACTTGTGAAAGGATGTATTGAAAACAAAACTACTAGGCATACTCAATGCACTAGGCGAGAACAATATAGTAGCCTTACTTTGGATTCCAGGTCACACTGGAATAGAAGGAAATGAAATAGCAGATGAACTAGCAAAGAGGGGGACTGAAAGACCCGTTAGCGGTATCAGCCCCAATGTAATATTGGAAGAAATAGGCAAAGCCGAAGAAAAAAGAAGATCTGACCTTTGGAAATATCTAGTAGGGCTTAGACCATCAAAGATTCTGATGGGAGGCTACAGCCCGTTAAAATCAAATGAATGCATAAGTCAAAGTAAAACTGCACAAGAGTTTTAACAAGGATCCTAACGGGACATTGTCACCTGGACGGGCACCTGAAAAAGCTCAAAATAGTGGAGGAAGAAGAATGTAGATTCTGTGGCATGGAAGAAGAAACCTCCATCCACATACTTGCGAATTGCACCGGAATTCAGAATCCTAGCGCACAGCACCTAGGTGATTGTTGGGTAGAAGAGGGACATTTACCTAAGTTGAAGCCTGCAGATATCCCAAAATTCCTCAGGGAAATAGGACTAAAGGAGCTACTAGTCTCTGAGACGTTCCTCAGGAAGTAAGTAGAAGTAAGGGGGCACAATAGATCTTTTAGGTCTCAGTGAATGTCACTCTATCATACATACATACAAACATCACTACTTCATTCTTTTTATAATACACAACTATTCACCATTTTGAGAATATTATGTAACCAATATTCAAAATAAGGTAGTGAAAGTTGTGTTCAACTTCAGTTACAGAACATCAACAATTTAATTGTTAATAAATTTCTCCATCGTTTTAAGCACGAACGATGCTAGGCTAATTGTACTGAAGGATTTTGGGTTTGTTGTGTCATTTTTTCCAGCTTTTGGAAATAAAAACTACCAACTTACAACATAAACAAGCCTAATAAAAGAGCTTAACATATTGTTCCTCGTTTCAAGACGAAAAGTGTATTTAAAAATATACATTTTTCCAATTTTCTTACTTTAGTCTAGATACTTCTCGAACATTTCCAATATACCGAATAATATGGCGGCAGTTTCCTTAATATAAATAAATACATCTCTTTAATATGAACGTTTTCAATTCTTAAAGGCTTGCAAGAAGGAATTTTAATCAAAGTACCCTTTCCAACTCCCTTCTTCGTTGTTCCTTTCCCTTCGTCGCCACTCTCTATTGTATTTTTCACTGGAAGTTAATACAACTTCGTCTTATCGATTTTCATTATATATTTTAAAATTATTCAGAATATACTGCTATTTAAAGTCACAGTGGGTCTATTGCCTGCATATGGTGCTCTTTTTGTTTAATCGGTATGCGTATTATACAGTCTGTAATACTTTAGTATAGGTACGTTTAAATTCCATTAACTTGAGAAACTGTATAATAATTGGATTATAGGAAAAATTAGATATCATTGGGCTTGGAAATAAATTATCGAGTTAATCTTATATCAAATTCTGTAATGTAATACAGGAAAGTAGTAATGTAGATAAATTTCTATTCGAAATGAAATATAATAGCAAAAAATTCGATATCAATCATATAATAAACCAAAAGACAAAACATTTCATTAATAAAAAACTTTGGAAGGTGATCTGATATCGCTTTAAAAAGCAAAAAGCACAAGAAAGAAAACATAGTCTTTGTCGACCGAAAACAAGCTAAGACAACAATTAACCACAAAATATACTAGATTAGATCACAAATTACTCTGAATTACTCACTTAGATTAGATGTACGTTCGAGAAAAAACGAAACCGAAGTTAATTTCAAATGTCAATAACAAGACATGTGCCATTGAATTGACAGGTTTCGTCCATGCAGGAAATGTAAAAAATCAAGTCCCCTAGGTTATTTTATTTTTTCAATAACAACGTTAATAGTCCAGTTCAGATATTCGGGAACACCTAGAAATCTTTTAAATCAAAAACTTTGAATCGTTCCCAAAAAGGCCAAGAAAATGTCAGTTGTTTTAGACCCTCAATTTTTGTAATGGTAATACTGAATAGACTACTAGAATCATTCATTATCAGTGTTATGTTGACATGACTGGGAGAAATTGTTTCATTTGACACAAAATGACAAAATTTTATTGGTTGATAAAACAGTAAAAAAAAATTTCGTCGCACCAGGTCCATCTTTTTTTGAAACACCTATAGAACTAGATCAGGATCAAATTGCAACAAAACACAATCATATTTACATATATATTGAAGAGTATTATTGTAATATTATATTATTATTAAACGAATGATATTATAATATTCACTGACAGCCAGGCTCTGCTTAAAGCTATCAGCAACCCAACAACTCTAGACTGGTAAAGGACTAGGACTAGGTCTAGACTGGTAAAAAAACTGTAAAGAATCCCTCAACAGGCTGGCAAGAGACAACAAAGTGTCTCTAATATGGGTGCCGGCACATGAGGGGATTGCAGGTAATGAAATGGCTGACCAGTTAGCTATAGAAGGCTCTAAAGGAGACTTCATAGGTCCGGAACCGTTTTGTGGAATCACAAAAGATTGCATAAGAGTGGAAATCGGGAACTGGCTAGATAGGGAACACCAACTCAAATGGAGGTCGACACAAGGGCACCTCCATACAAAGAGTTTACTGAACAAGGGAGACAAGGAACTCTCCACCAGGCTATTGAAACTGGGTACGAGACATTTGAAGACAGTTACCGACCTGGTGACTGGACACTGCACCCTGAGGAAACATGGGCACAAAATGGGCAAAGTTAGTGAACCTTTGTGCAGGAAATGTGATCTTCATGATGAAACACCTACTCACATACTCTGCTTCTACGAGAACTTACATGGACTCAGACGGAAGCACTTTGGAGAGGAAACTATACAACCATTACAACTACTGAAAATCCCTCCAGTCAAACTAGTGGCCTACATAGAAGACACAAAGCTTCTGGAATGGAAGTAGATAACATGGGAAATGGTACAAAAATTTAGTTTAAGTGCCTGGGCTGATGAGCATAACCCAATCTAATGAAATTATACTTAAACAAATTTAAGAAATAGTAAAAGAAAAAAAATATATTTATAATAACCAAATATTACAAATCCAACTTTATGTTTGAATCAGTATTATCAAATTTCTTATAAAAATATGTTGTCGAGTATTTTAAAACATAAAATCATAAGTAATAATGTATTATTCAATTTGTCAGTGGAACATACTTTTCCATTTCTTATGGTTTCGTTAAATTTATTCGCCCATTAAAACATTACCCTTCAAGTAGTTAAATGATTGCATACCGCAATTAATATTTTTGTCAAACCTATAATTTCCTCGTCAGAATAATAAAAGGTTTAATTTTTTTTCGTGCATTTAATTACGTCCGTTTTTTAAATCGAATATTTAATAGTATCCTTGATAATAAAAAATGAAGGGTTTCTTAATTTCGATAATAAATATGTATTATTCCATATGGTGAAGTATGTCCAAGTGACTGTACCTGCCAATTTAAAAAAATATATTAAAAATGAAATACTTGAATTATGCGTAAGTGTACAACCTATTTATTTAACACGTTGACAGACACGTATGTAAATGAGTTATCTGGACAATATACACTATTTTGGTTTCTTATTGAATATGAACGGCGATAATAATGATGTGTGAAGAAAAAATATATAGATTGCGAAAGGACAACACAAGGATAAGGATAATATGAACAGCACTAGTCGAAAGAGAGAGACAGGAATTGTTCTATTTGTAAAACTCACAATCAAATCAGCCCCCTCTAGTAAGGAGAACAGTGAGCACACGCCCACCTGTTTTGGTAAAGAGGACTGAGCGAACAATTTATTCTTCTCTTTCTTTCAAGTAGTGTTGTTCGTATTATCCTTGTCGTACTTGTGTAAATCGTATGTCGAGCTAAGATTTTTCGCAATCTCTATATTTGTATTACTAGGGATGAAAGTGCCACTTTTTCTCCCGTATATTGTTTTTAACACACTTGTGTCCACGACCACTTAATAATAAGTCAATATTTCACCTCCTAACCAAAGGCATATGGTAGGTACCCATATATCTACTAGAGTGAATTTTGGTTCATAATTCACGCTTCTGCATTTAAATAGCATATGTTGCTATGACAACAAAACACTCAGAACATTCCGGCACATAGGTGACTAGAGTACAATATGATAATATGAAATAAACTATTAAATCTGCGTATTTTGTTTAGGAAATTTGTTTCAGAAATATATCGTATCGATAAAATATCGAATTTTTTAGTATTGATACTTTTACTAACGATATTCTCTAATATTGATATTTTTTGATTACGCGGAAGCCACAGGTGCCACCTCAAGTAGTGAAAAAGTAGTGATGAACAAAGCAAGACCCAGACCAAGACTGGGATAGTTTGGTCTTGGTTTTGGTCTTGCTCAAATCGTCTAGGTCTTCGCCTTGGTCTTGGCCTTGTTCTTTCTTTTTTAGTCTTGGTCTTGTGTACAAAGTCTATTGCTGTACCCGAGTGATGAGCAAAGCAAAGGTCTTGTTCTTGTTAATTTAGTCTTGGTCTTGCTTTTCTAAGGATGATTTTGATCTTGCGAAAAAGCAAGACCAAAACCAATTTTGCTCATTACTAGACCAAAGCCGTATTATAGCAATATGATGATTGAATTTTTGCAGAAAATAGAGGTATTTCGGCAATGAATTTCATGCCCAAAACAACAGTTTAAAATGATACTAATTGATATGCGAAACAAACATATCAGCGGATATCTTTCACAGACTTAATCTTTTAGCAATATTCAGTTCTGTTGAGGACGTTAATGGCCAGCCAAAGTAAGGCAAATCTTCCATCACATCTCGACCGCTTTTGAATGTACTATACAACTTATACACACGTGTTTTAATTTAAGTCGATTCACCCTAATCCTTATGTAACATTTTCGGAGTCTCGGCACACGAAATTCCATTTTTGCAGTGCTAAATTTAACACAGATTCTTTGTTCCAAATTTTTATCTGTCGTAAGAATAGCGAAGTGAATTGGAAAAAATTAAGCACTGTAAACAAACTTATAAAAAAAAAGATATCAATAATTTCTTTAAGCGAGCTGTATTCTCGGTAAGTACCGTTTTGAAAAAATGTTCGTCAATTGATAAATATTTAAATTTTCCTAATTACATGAACTTTATAACTTAAGAATAAACAAATCTACCACTAAAGAGTATATTTTTAATTTATTTTAAATAAATTGTGGTTGGTTCTTTATTACAGATATTATGTGAATTTAAAAAATAAATTATCAAGCCAGATGGTCACTTCAAAAAAAAACTATGGCTTTGTCACTACTGATAATTTTTTAGGCATGCACGAAAAGCAATAAGCGACACGATATTTATAGAACAAACGCGTCTTGCTACCAAAGTCCGATCATCAATAAAAAAAAGGGTTGACTCACCCCCTAAATGTTCATTCCTTCCCATATTGATTTTTTTTACGCGGTTTTAAAACGAAGTTATGAACGTATTTTTTTCCGCGTGGGGTGCTTCAGGAGCATTCTTAAGCCAGTAAAAGAGAACTGTAATAGATCAGTTAATTTGGAATAATTTTTGGATACGTATGTAATTTTTCCAATTTCTTCGATCGAACAGAAATATAGTTGAACTTCATTTATATTATGTCTATGATCGCTACTATTATTACTATAAAAAATATTATTTTAAGACATTGTTGCACTTTCTTGTTTTATTGGTTACGTTTTTAATCAATTCCATTTTTTTCCCATTCGTTATGCCTTCATTTTCTAGTTCCTGAGAAAAAGACATTGACAAATTCCTTGGAGGAATTTCAGGATATCTGCAGTAGTCTTCCTGGTGCTGTCCCTAGAATTTTGTAGTTTCTTGCATTTCGCAAGTGAATGGATGGATGCTTCTTCTTTTATTCCAGTGATTAGCAAAGCAAGAACCAAGATCAATACCAAGAAAGTCTTGGTAACGGTCTCGGTCTTGCTCAAATACTTGTAGTCTTGGTCTTGCTCAAATAGTTTGTTACTAAGTACTTCCCTCGTTTTGAAAAATTTTCAAGTCTGTCATATATCTTATTTAGAACGCTATTTGTAATTTTTAGTTTAGTCTTGCACTTTGGTCTTTGTTTTGGTCTTGTTCTTATTCACTCGGTTAGATCAAGACAGATTCTGCTAATAACTAGAATCTATACCTTTGTTCGGATTTCATGTCCGCTTGATGTAAACAAAAGCACGTGGGCAGTTATTTTTGGTCACACCTTACCGAAAAACTAATCATATGACCACCAAAAATAGGATGGAAAGTATTTTTTAGGATCCCAGATGCGAAATGCCACCATTTAGGAGTCTTTCACTATCTGTTTTCTCTGATTTTTTCCTTCAATTTTCATTAATCATTAGTGTAAATCAAATTATTTTGTTCTATTTTCCTTTTTTTGTGTTTATTTGGTTGGCGAAAAACAGTGTGTGTCACACATGCAGGAAACACTAACCTACCTGCTTCGGTACGGTCACTCGTGTAGCTAATAGTCTCGGGCTGCTAAAGCTCATTTTCTGCCCTTGAGACACAATAAAAATCACAAGTATATACGTATCATGTTATTAGATTTTTGAACAGTTCCTGAATTTCAGATATCCATATTAGTCAGTAGATGAATTTGTTGTTTCATTTTGTTCAGTCTGCATAAACAATATTAATAAATTATAAATAAAGGCATCTTCCTTTCTTCTCTTTGATTTGTTCTTTGTATACATGTTTTACTTGTCTGTTGTTATTAATTTGCTGTATATGTCCCCACCAACTTAATTGTCGCTGATCTATGAATTTTACTACAGGTTGTATCCCTAAGAGTCAACTTGTATAGTTTGGCAAGTTTATCTGAAGCTACGCGGCATCGGTAAGGGGCGAGGAAACATGGCGAATATCTGTCAAAAACGTACCAATGGCGTACGGTATCTATTTTTATAAAAGTATTAAAAATAATAATTATATATAGAAACTGATTTTTGCTTTGCTTTAAAGGTAAGGTATATTTCAAAACACAAATAATGTTAAGAATCGTACTTGAATTCAATATGGATACGAAATAGTTCAAAATCTGACACTGACAACATCAACGCCACTGGATAATCAATGTCAATCAATTGACAAAGTGTGAGGGATGAACACACGCACGCGCTTGCCAATAGGAAGTCAGCTGGTCGCTAAGCAACGAAAGCCTTTCGATAAATTTCACCAATTGAGTTAAATCGGAGGGCGTGAAAATGATGGATTTCGTACAACGCTGCCAGAGCTTGAAGAAGCCCATAACAAATTTGGAAAAGTGTTCATCTTTTAATATTCATAAATTGAAAAAATAATGTTAATAGACAAAATCCAAGGAAACAAGCACATTAAAGAATTAACGTTTGTTAATAATAAAAAGTCCATTTTCTAATTATTATAACTACATACTTAGCACTTTATCTTTTTCATAGTTAAACGTGGCAATATCGAATGTTTTCTACTGCATTCTTTTCACGGCTTCAGATAAACTTGCCAAACTATACGTGTGCTTCTAATCCTTCTTCTCTTAGTAACTCCTATTGAATGTCTTAAATATTTCATCTCTACGCTTTGAATTTTTTGCACTTGAATTATTCTATTCGCATAATATACAGTGTGTAAAAGCCAAATGGAATAAATTCATTATTTCGGTTACTGTACATATTTATAAAAAGTCCCGAAACACGTCAAATTTAAATTATAACTTGACATTCTTTAACGTGAAAATGCAACCCCTACCTTCAACCCCCTTAGAATGACAGGTACAACCCCCAATTTTTTAAATGGGAAGTATAGGCTTGTGATATATCATTTGAAAGGTCTCTTCATTCTCTATTCAAAAATGTTATTGTTTTTAAATTTAATGCAAAAATTAACATAAAAAAAATTAATATCATGTTGTTACCGAAATTCGCTACATACAATCAAAAACTAAAATGTAATGCAAAACGTAATAAAATGTAGAACACGAAAAAGAACTATGAATGTTAATGAAGTAGATGTTCAAAATGTTCTCCGCGAACGTCTTGGCAACATCCTAATCTCAAATAAAACTGTCTTCTAACATTATTTAACATATCAGGCGTGATCGACCTAATCGCAAGCGTTATTCGTTCTTTTAAGTCATTTAAATCAGAAGGTTTAGTTTTGTACACATGGCTCTTCACATATCCCCATAAAAAGAAATCTAATAATGTAAGATCAGGTGATCGCGCTGGCCATTCAATCGATCCTCGCCTCCCTATCCACCGATTGGGAAATATTGTATCGAGGTACTGCCGGACATTAAGTTGGTAATGTGGTGGTGCTCCATCCTGCTGAAACCATATCGTATTCGCTGGAACTTGAGGATTACCTGGATCAGGATATAAATTTGCCAACGTTGGAATGACATCATTTTGAAGTAGTGCCAAATAATTGTTGCCATTCAAGTTGCCCTCAATAAAAAAGGGACCAATTATATTGTTCCCTACAATCCCTGCCCAAACATTAACCTTTTGAGGGTATTGAGTGTGTTCTTCTCTCATCCAGTGAGGATTTTCCGTGGACCAGTAGCGGCAATTTTGCCGATTAGCATGACCGTTAAGTAAAAAAGTACACTCATCAGAAAACATAACGTCTTCTAATTGGATAATATTGTTATCCAACATGTCCATCATTTGCTCACAAAAAAAGTTCTCCTATCAAAATCGTCTTCCATGAGCTCCTGAGTAGGTATCATCTTATACGGATGCAATTTATTTTCTTTTAATATGTTTGCTATCGATGTATGGCTAGCATTGAATGTAGTGGATGCCTGTCTACTCGATGTATGTGGGTTTTCCTGAAACTCAAGCAACACATCTAATTTGAGTTCATCACTCAGTGCATTAGCAGCTGCTTTTTTTATCTGCCTTACATGTCCAAACTCGCGAAACTGCTTTTCTATTTTACTTATTGTTCCTTGGGATATAGGCGGTAAATTAGGAAATTTCTCATGAAATAGGCGAGTTACTTCCTGTTGTGTTCGGATGTTATCTCCGTAACCAATCATTTGTAAAACTGTTATTTTATGCATTTCCGTTAATCTAACCATTTTTCAGAATTGAATTGAACAAACTTTATACTTAAATTACAACAATGACAACTTAAATAAAACAATTTACTACTGCTTGTTAAAATAGCGTTGCCACGGAAATTCTTTAAAGTTTTTTAATGGTTACCATCTAAAAACCACATTGCTACGGTTTTTGTTCACTTTCTCATTATCAAGACCTAAACGGGAAATAAGTTTTGAGTAATATTGTAATAAGTTCCGAGTATATTTTAGCGAATTTCGGTAACAACATGATTTTAATTTTTTTATGTTAATTTTTGCATTAAATTTAAAAACAATAACATTTTTGAATAGAGAATGAAGAGACCTTTCAAATGATATATCACAAGCCTATACTTCCCATTTAAAAAATTGGGGGTTGTACCTGTCATTCTAAGGGGGTTGAAGGTAGGGGTTGCATTTTCACGTTAAAGAATGTCAAGTTATAATTTAAATTTGACGTGTTTCGGGATTTTTTATAAATATGTACAGTAACCGAAATAATGAATTTATTCCATTTGGCTTTTACACACTGTATGAATTAGTACCTACTGGTCTATATATGGTTGTGAATACTTTAGATTTTGTCTGGTTTGAGATTTATTTTTTATTGATGAGTTTTGATTCATAGCATTTCATTGAATTTAGCTTCCGATTTTCCAGTATGCTCTAGTACTAGTTCTAGGTATTTAAATTCTTCTATTTTTATACGTTCTATTAGTTTTAATATTGTGATAATCTATTGTCACTATTTTGGTTTAAGTAGCGTTTAATTTTATTGCTTTTTCCCTACATTTCTCAACATTTATTAAAGCAGTTTCTTATTCTCTGCTATTATAACCACATCGTCTGCAAAAATTCCATACGATATTTTTACAGTTTCTGGAATTTTATATCCTAGGATCATCTTTTTTACATTCGCATTTCTTGATAATATTATCCAAGTATACGTTGAATAGGGTTGGATTTAGTCCTTTCCCATGCGTTTATCCCATTTCTGTATTGAAATCCTCTGATTTTGAGCTATTTCTTATTACATAATTAATATTTGTTTTGGAACATTCTCATCATTTTATCGTGTACTCTTTATTTCATGCATTTCTTACTTATACACTCTGTACTTACTGTGTAGGTACTTCTTTGAACGCTACATATAATTTTCAATTTATCAACTGACGTTATCTGTTACTTTTATCATAAAAACTTGATCCTTATCATTATTTCCAGGTCCACGCCAAATAATGATACATTGATATACATTATTGTATTTTACTGAATATCACTCGATGACAATGTAGCTTTCTAAAGGGGAAAGAATTCTTAAAATCGAGTTAGTAGTTTTTGAGTTTATTCATTACAAACAATCAAATTTTTCTTCTTGTATAAAGATTCAGGTTTCACTATCATTCATTGACGTTTATAAACGCTTTTTATGTCTTCAATAAAATTCGGCAAAATTTGACTGCACTAAAAGAAGTAAATCAGCGTGGGGTAACCCTATCGGTGCTCTGGGCACAAGACTAAGAGATCGATATAACTCTTCCGTGGGGTGGATTCGCGTGGGGTGAGATGCTCTCTCTGTGTTCTCCACTACTGCTGCTGGCCCCAGAGACACTGGTTGTGGGGTCCTTAGAAAAGTTAAGAGCCTACAGGGCGAAACAACAACTTCGAATGAAGGAGTTGTATTTTATTAATGGATAACGTTTTTATGTCTCCACATATTATAATAGCTAGAAAGATTGTTAAAATATTTAAAATACAAATGTGGATGAATTGATTCAAGCTACATAGCATAAGTGTGGCTGTTTATTTATTTTTTCTCTTTGATACCAATTAATAACTAATTGATTGTGATAGAATTTATTATTATTTGACATGCAATGGACGAACTTAATAAGATTCCGAATTTAAATTGCATTTACTTTAATTTAGTTATGAAAAAATTATAACCCTTCAAATTTTGAACAAGTTCAAATACCTAAAATTGTCTATCAAACATATTCTATACAATAACCTAGCAAGTAATTTTTGTTGATCTAATTTGTGTAAGCTGAAATAATATCGACGAAATGTTGTTATTGCTTATGTTTATACTTTTCTTTTTAGCTGTCAAATTGTATGTTGTGTGTTTAACTTGTTAGTATTGAGAGAAAACTCTAGAAAATTAGTAGAGAAAATTTGCCACTATGGAACTATACTTTAGTTAATATAAATTTATTTGCACGTCATCAAAAAGAAGAAATCACGCTGTTCGTTTGACTTAGTTCATTCGTTTGCTGCTGTCAATCAGTACGTTTTGTCACTGTAGACTTGGTAAATATTGAAATTTGTAGGTCGCATGTTATAAAGAAAATATAAATATATATCCAAATAATTTCATACCAAATGCATCTCGTTGAATAATTAAATATCAAATTGAAACTAACGTCAGTCGTGCTATAAATTTTATATGTTGGCTGAAATGCGCGCTGTCGTCGCGATAAAATTGGTTTATCTGCCTTAATTTGACGTCTACTCTTGATTTGAGGTTATGTTTTGAGAATTTCAATTTGTTAATTTAATTTTTCGATTTTTTAATTTGTGAATTAATAAAAACTGCAAAGAACTGTGAATAATATTTCAGAGGCCGTAATGAGTTATGAAAGTTAAGGGTGCCTCCAAAAAAAAACGTAAAAATTGAACTGTTAAGAATACTGCAATCGTTGATGCATTTGGTATTTATTATACTATTTAGGAACAGCAGGCATGAAGCAAGTAAGTACACGACTAATATAAATTTTATTATCCACTTTGTTACACCTATTCAACAATTTTTATTATATTCTGTTACATTGTTTATAATGCTTGAAAATTATATCCGAAAATGTATTAACAGATAATCATGTTACTTCAGTTCAAGGAATAAATATAGTTTAAAAAAACTAAAAAAACACGCTTTTAAAGAATGTTGGACTGAAAAGTTAAAAATAATTTTAAAAATTAAATTATGACAATAGTACATAAACAATACTAGTTTAATTGAGGGAAAAGCGTGGGGCGCTTGATATACGATAAGCACAAACATTCGTTCGGTGCCAGAAGCCGCGGAGAGTTACATACAGACATACAAACATACAAGTGAAGCTAATAAAAAGCGTGTAAAAATAATTATTGAATGTTGAATGTCTCTAAGTAGTTTAATAAAATATTATCCATACCCACATAATAATACTTATGTGAAAATGTTAGTAAGCAAAATTATTTTTTTATAGATATATTATACTTCAAGCTGGAAATGAGTATGGTATTTTCAAAGGAGCAGAGCAAAACTTATTGATAGCTGAAATAAGTTTTGTTTCTATCACACATAACCTATTCTTAAGTTATCTGTGGTTTATTCTTCTTTCTAATTTTTTTGAAATTATCTGTGGTTTAACTAGCTTTAGCCAAATAAAAAGAAGTACATAAGATACGTTTACTAAATTCTCATATTATTTTAACTGTTGGGCAACATAGTCCAGTAAGTCCGTGCAAGTACATTTTTATAATAAATAAAGAATACGTGGTTATACACGAATATTTTTATCTGACAATAAATAGTTACGGAATATTGAAATATATTGAAATACAGTGAAACATATGAGGTTAATTAATGATGCTAGTGATGACAATTGACACCACTATCCGCCAGATGGCAAACTATGAAAGTATTCCAATTATTGTAAGATTGTAAACGGGACGTCAAAATTCTTAGAAAAAACACTAACTTGTGATATCGGAATATTTGAAATTAGGTGGAGACGAAGGGAATAACAGAAGTATTAATATGATCTGATAACCTCGGTCAGGATTCTAGAACAAATTTATCAAATTATGGTACATCGGTCCTTGTTAATTGTGTGAAGTTTTAAAACAATCTGATGTTTTGAAGATATTGGAAATTGAGCTAGAAGATTACTTGATTGTAGCTCAATTATTCTACAATACAGATGTTTGCATTCGACTAAAGGTATTTGAATTAATTAAAAATTATTTAAAAATCATCATATTCAAGCAGCAACTTAATATCAACATAACATATTATTATATTATTACATTGTAGCATTTCATTTGAATGACTTCCTTGAGTTAAGATCCTAGATTGTTTCAAGGGATTCATTAATTGCTCTCTGTACTCAGAAAAGTCATCTAAGTTGAGGTTTGTATACAATACTTTTGACATATCCCCACAAAAAGTAGTCTAATGGCGTCAGATCAGGAGATCGTACTGCCCGTTCTATCGATCCGCGCCTCCCTATCCATCGATTTGGAAAAATTTGGTTCAGGTACTGCCGGACATTGATTTGGTAATGGGGCGGTGCTCCATCTTGCTGAAACCATATTGCATTGGCAGGAACTTGTGAGTTTGCTGGATCAAGGTATAAGTTTGTCAAAGTTGGCACACTATTTTGCAGCGGCTTTAATTATTTATTAGACATTGACTTTTTCATGATATTGCGTATGTTCTTCTCTCATCCAGTGAGGATTCTCATTAGACCAATAGCAGCAATTTTGACGATTTACATGACCGTGAAGTGTAAATGTGGTCTCATCAGAAAATAAAACATCTGCTAATTGGATCACATTGTTATCTAACATTGCCATCATTTGCTCACAAAAATACGTTCTCCTATCGAAATCATCTTCCATAAGCTCCTGAATTGGCATCAATTTAAAAGGATGCATTTTACATTCCTTTATTATTCGAAAAATTGATGTGTGGCTAACTTTTCGACCAGAATTATGTGGGTTTTCGTATCGTCACTTACTGCATTGGCAACTACTTTTTTTATCTGTCTTACATGACCAAGCTCGCGAAACTGCTTTTCTATTTTGCTAATTGTTTCTTGGGATACAGGCGGCAAATTTGGTGATTTTTCGTGAAATAAGCGAGAAACTTCCATTCGTGTCCGTGTTATCTCCATATCCAATCCTTTGTAGAATGGTTATTTTGTCCATTTCTGTTAAATGAACCGTTTTTCTGATATTATTCCGTACAGTTAACGAAATTCAAATGACAATAGCACTGACACTGATTACTATTGTCATACAGGCAGACAACAATTTGCTAATGCTGCGAGTTTCATACGAACTGTTTTTGTATTTTTTTTATTTCATATCAGTAAAAAGGAACGCAGGAATGGTTTTTGCTCACTTTCTCAATATCAAGGGCTAAATGGGAAATAAGTATTAAGTGTAATGTAGCGACTTTGTGAAATAAAATAATTTTCTTTTTTTTAATGTTAATTTTTGTAATAAATCTGAAAGCACTTAATATTTCCGAAACAGTTGAAGATAGGTATTGGACATTATCCATGAATTAGGTCTAGAATTTTCTGAAGAATCCAAAAAATAAATAATATACAGGGTGCTGCATTTAAAATAAGAAAGTTGGTATTGGCCACTGTACCAAGCGTTTTTCCCAACACGCCCTCATTTATTCGATATCGCATTTATTCCATTTGGCTGTTCCACACTGTATATTTTCTTTTCATAAGTTATGAAAGGGAGCGTTCTATGGACTGAATCTTATTTATGACTTTTGATGAATATTTAAAGGATTAATAATTTACCAGATAAATCCTGTACATTTTTGGAAATACGGAACTAGCGCATCGGATATCCTTTCCCTTATATAAAAAGGAGTCGGGACCAATTAAATATACCTCTACAATTTTCGAAAATAATCAACAATTATAATCTTTAGATTTTTTAATTCTTTCTCAGTATAGGTATATGACAATGACTTAAGTGGTTGACACAGTGTATTTGAGAACAAAAAAAGTGCTTACTTTTGAACATTCGGGAGACCAAATAGTAAGTACTCATACAGTATATAAATAGCATAAAAAATGAACTACCTACAGTTATAAAATATCGTTTTGGTAACCCAAACAAACAGTAGCCACTACATTTTTCATAGACCAAGCAACTTTAGGAAGATCCTTTTTTTATCAGGCTATCAATCACTGAAGAAGTGATCACCTCGTATTCATTCTATCCACACTCACGAAAATCGTAGTAATAGTGGCATTGACCTTCGAATCGATATATTCAGAATAAAAAATAGGCAAGGGTGAAGAAGGTGCACCCTTTTTTTTTATTTCGGACTCACGCAGCGGTGCAGTGAAAGTGAAAGGGATGAAGGAAATTGCTCGAGTCGAGTGTGGGTTGGAAAAGTGGAAAAAAAATCGAGTTGATTAATAAGCGAATTTTTAGGGTAGTTTCTATATATACGGCAATTGAAAAATATTTGAAAGAAAAATCAGTTTGCATAATTTTAAATTAAATGGGTAATAATAGTTCAAAGATATTTTGATAACATAATGGAAAATACATAGAAATCGTTTAAAATTTAATTCAAAAGTATGTTCTCGAAGATTATCAGCACTGATGTTGGTTTTATTATACAATGTGGTCGTGAAAATTGTGCCCCCCCTCTCATAACTTCTGAAAGGAAACTAGAGGAAATTATGCTATCTATACTAATAGCGGCATGCACCTGACTTCAATTGTGTAATAGAGGCCATTCACTCAATTGGGTTGTGCTCAACAGCCCAGGCACTTGAACTAAATCTTTGTACCATTTCCCATGTTATCCTCTTCCATTCCAGAAGCTTTGAGTCTTCTATGTAGGCCACTAGTTTGACTGGAGGGATTTTCAGTAGTTGTAATGGTTGTATTATTTCCTCTCCTAAGAGCTTCCGTCTGAGTCCATGTAAGTTCTCGCAGAAGCAGAGTATGTGAGTAGGTGTTTCATCATAGAGTTCACATTTCCTCCACATACGTTCACTAACTTTGCCCATTTTGTGAAGATGTTTCCTCATGGTACAGTGTCCAGTCACCAGGTCGGTAACTGTCTTCAAATGTCTCTTAAGGCCGGGCTACACCGGCATCCATCCGTCCGATGGATGGACGTCCGACCTCGGACGTCCACAGAGCGCTCCGATTCACACCGAAAGCATCGGTGGACGAATCAACGAATATGCTGTTCACTTGTGTCAGTAGCAGTGTAGTCAGTGCATAAATAATGTCGTTTAATGTGCCTTGGTGTGAAAGTGATTTGTCAAAAAGTATCCCGTGGCTTGATGACTGCAGCTCTAGTGACGATGATGACCGGGCCCAGAGCCCATGTGCAGGAAAAACGTCCATGCGGATGCGAAGGAAAAATCGCTCCTCCGGCGATTCCAAAACATTCATCCATTGGACGTTTTAAACGTCCAGCGGATGGATGTCGGTCTGCGGTGCGCTATTTGCCAAGCAGGCGAGCGATCTTTTTTGTACATCCAGCCCGTCCATCCGAAGGATGGATGGATGTTTGGTGTGGCTTGGCCTTTACTCAGTTACAATAGCCTGGCTGAGAGTTCCTTGTCTACCTTGTTCAGTAAACTCTTTGTATGGAGATGCCCTTTTGTCGACCATTTGAGTTGGTGTTCCCTATCCAGTCAGTGCCCGATTTCCCCTCGTATGCAATATTTAGAGCCTTCCTTAGCTAACTGGTCAGCCATTTCATTATCTGCAAACCCCTCATGTGCCGTCACCCATATTAGAGACACTTTGTTGTCTCTTGACAGCCTCTTGAGGGATTCTTTACAGTTGTTTTACTAGTCTAGACCTAGCTGTTGGATTACTGATAGCTTTCAGCAGAGCCTGGCTGTCAGTGAATATTTTTATTTTTTGTCCAGTATATCCTCTTCTGATGTTTGCATCAATACAGGCTATAGCGCAATCATCTCTGCTTGAAACACAGTCGTATATCGGCCAAGGCTAAAGATAGAGGGCGTTACTATCCTTAAAATTTGTAATGGAAACTATGGTAACAAAATACTCAATTTGGAAGATATTTTAATAATCTTGACGTCAATAAAAATAATTTATTAATTTTAACGCTTTTAGTGGCTTATCGTTAAGTAAATGAAATAACATAATACAATGCCAATAACCCTTGTATTCGTTTGGTTACTTTATGAATCGTGTTTTAAAAAGAAAAGTTTGTAGACAGTTCCTATTAGTATGCATAGTTGGTAGTTACTTTAATGACAATCACAACAAAAAACTTTGAAAAGAACAAAACAATAACTAAAATGACACTACGTAATCTAGTAGTACAGAATAAATTCTGGTCATTCCTTGTTTCTTCGCAACGCTTGTCAACAATTGTTAAAAAAACGTCAAATTTCATTTCAGTTTTATTTTAAAGCTATTGCATTGCCCGGTGTATTACAACAATGGTAAGCTTTCGTCCTTTAAGGAAGGTTGACATTGTGCAATACAACGTGCAATGCAATTCAAGACGCAAGATTTCTTGATCGAAAGCATGCGCAGTTGAGTCCCAGCAGATCAGTTTCTGCAATTCGATGCAATTGCAATTTTATCGGTTTGGTGCCATTTCTATTGCATGCAAGGCGTAATTCTAGGGAGAAATCTAGTTTCTTTTGTGTTACCAACCAAATAACTATTTTCAATCGAATGATACCTATCACCTGATTATGGTGACTGATGTTTTGTCATTTGTGATTTGATAATCAACAGTGATTTTTTTCTCTGAGCTTTTCTCACTTTCGATATCTTCATTTTAAATAATAATAAAATCTATACAGTCGGCAAAAGCAAACATGAGCCCTGGGTGATCGTGTTCATGTCGCTGTAGTTGTATTTTTGTAGTAACAATCGAGATTTTGAATCGATAACCAAATATCGATACCATAAGTGTTAACTGCCAAGAGTGTCAAGAGATATGTAAACAAAGTCAAACTTGCTAAAAATGTAACTCTAAATATTAATAAACAAATTTATATTGGACCAAAAATAAAACTACCATCTGCCCTAAATGTCTATATTTTAAAATTTCATGTAAAAATCGGATAATTATCCTCGCATTGACAACACTGATACAGACACTAAAATTGATGTATGTTGATAAAATCACTCGGTCATATTATTTCGATTATGTTAACATTAACTCCGGATTGGCTCGTTAGGTTGACCTTTCTTTTAGTTCGCATATTTTCCGGGGCTCTTGTTTGCTTCTGTTAACTGTATATAAAGGTATATATTGTTTCGATAAATTATTTTTTGAGTTTTTTACACGCTTTTTTCTTTCTACTATTGGTAGGGTTAGCAGCAATGTTGCAATGAAAGAGGATTGCATGATGTCAAAATTGCTGCAATTTCTTACACGTTGTATTGTACCATATGTCAAGCGGCCTTTAGACGAAAAAGTTGCGGCAATAGCAATTTTTTACAGGGCTGGTGAAAATATTATGAAGCCGAAAGAACTTTTAATGAGAGATCTTCTGAACAACCAATTTATCGAAAGACAACATGTGAATAAATTCTTTACCACTGGCAGTGTACTACAAGCAAAAGGAGTCGGATGAAAGCCAATATCTGAAGACACACAAATTGATGTAGGTACATAGTTTCTGCCGTGGTCAATAATCCACAGTCTACAACAAAAGGCATTGCTAATGAGTGTAGCAATGTGGTCTGTGCACCGTCTGTTAACGCTTTTAAAAACCAGTTAAACCAATGATTTGTTCAGCTTTTTTAATTTTGTATATGTATTTTTTCTTTTTTACTCTTAGTAGAGGATCCTAACTAAGGTCGTCCTTCAACGAGTGTCAATCAGATGAAAACAATATTTTATTTAATGAAATAAGTGTCTGAACATAATTTGATTAGACAACCCTTTCAAAAATAGTCATGATTATTATTAATTAAATTAATAATTTCCTTTAGCAATTTGACTAGATAAACTGTCACCCTAAAAAGTTGAAGTTTTTCTTGTCTAATTGCTAGGCAACAGTTTCTCATTAAACAACCCAAATTTATCCGATAAACACAAACCTCTTGTGTTATTATAAGTGAGCAATATTTTGGAACAGTTTAATTAGGCAATCCAGGGCAAACAAAAATATTGTGTTGGTCTTTTGGTATACATATATGAGGATTTATTTTGGAGAAAGGTGATTTTATTTGGCTTTAAGGATTGTCTTGAGTCTTGATAATAACAATAAACAATAAAAAGGTTAGTTTTATGAAACTTTTGAGTTGCATCTGTGGATTTTGGACCAACTTTTGGTTAAGCTGTGCCCACGTAAAAACATTCATTTTTCATTAGTTTAGTTTCATTACTACATCTATCTGTATTTAAATAAGCTGGAGAGATGAATATGCTTTATTCATGAAAGATTGCTATTATTTTATTAATAAAGTGATCTAAAAACTTGACCAATAAAATGAGAACATGTAAAATAAAACAATTTCAACATTAATATTAAATGAGAAATTCAAATATGCGATTATTATACCTATGTAACAATATCTTTTAGATCCGACATATCTGAAAATAATTTTCATTCTATTGAATAACATTAAAAAAAAGTAAAGCTCCTCGAACACACCTCAATTCCATAAGTCATAGGAAATAGTTTTTGAATTTACGCAATCAAAATGGAATTATATTATCTTGATTAAAAAATATCATTGGTCTACCATCATCAACATCATTACAAAAAAGAGCTTTTCTTTCTTTCGTCAAGCTTCTGCATGGGATGAGGATATGCTTGCTATAAAATTTTGAACTACTTATTCACCTTGCTATTCTGATTCATCTATGGAAACTTCCTCTTCATGTTGTAGAGTTTCTCAGGTACTTTTTTTTCATAATAGGATATTGCTAACATAAGATTCAAAATAATAAACAAGTATTACCTTGCATATTAAAACAAAAACTCCATTGACTAAAGTAGATCTAGATCCTACTTCCAGCACAAAGCCAAATTCAAAATATTTGTAGGCATTTAAAAACTTTTGAAAGCCTCCATCCCCTCTTTGGTGCAAAAACTGTGTGAAAATACCAAATAAATTTTTATATCCATATCTAGTTCATCCATTTCTCAAATGTGGTTAAAATCCAATAACGGTTTTCAAAGAAACACAAAGTCAAACCACCGTGTATAGATACATAATATATTATATCAAACGCATAAAATAAAATCGACGAAAAAACACTTGAAAACTGTTTACCATTGAATATATACAATACAAAACTGACCAGAAGATTGAATTTATTGTTTGACCTGGACGGCCATATTAGGTCACGTGATCTGGATTGCCTACTGAGTAAACACGTGTATTGTGAAAATATATTAAAAATGACCTTGTCTTTAATATAAGTATAAAACCTGCGCACTCTCTTACAGTTTACGGCGCATGTGTGCACAGCTGTAGTACTGTGTCCTTTTCGATAAATCCGATTTTTCAATTTCAAAGTCTTACAACTACTATCTATGACCAAATTTTCTCAAGCATCCTTATACTACCTTATTTGTTATTAAATTATCTTTATTTCAAAACTAGTCTCATCTAGTTGACACGTCGGGTAAGGACGACCTTAGTTCGGATCTTAGACTATCTATTTTATTATATCATTTTATTTTTCTTTCGATTTTACAATAAGCTATCGCCTATTTATGCAAGTGTTACCGATAAGACTTTTTATTTTATTATATTGTACGAGCTTTATAGAACTCTCATCTCATTATTTATTGTAATAACAGTAATAAATAATAACTTGGCAATATTTTAAACATATCCCTGTGTTGCATAGTTTATTCAATAACTGTTGCTCTGTTCAGCTTTTTTGATAAAAACTACCTTAAGAAAATGGTAAAATGTGTAAGCTACGACTCTGATTAAACTACATGATTGAATTATAAATATACTGCTGCTAGATATCACATCAAATCAACTGACATCAGATCTTAATCATTTTGAAAGTAAAACCAAGTTTTCCAAGTTTTCGAAGAAAAAAGTGTACAGTTTCTTTTGCGGAGAAAGTGTCGCTAGGTAAAAGAGATAATTGGCGTTCGGCAAGAAGTTAAAGAAGAAACTGGAAGTGACATGATATCTGTGTTGCTTGTTCGCTGGCACCTGCTGTACAGTTGCTATAGTAACACTCATCCGGGGATGAAAAAAAGCGAGGGTGAAAAAAACCGTGCCGGGGGTGACTCAAATAAAAAAACGGATCAATATTAACTCTTTTCTCTCTACCGCTTACTGCTGCTGACAGAGGCATATAGCCTTGCCTTTACTGTCCCACGCGAAGAGACTCCGCGAGGCACCCACACTTTTCATTATCGTAACGTACTTATAGGACTTTCTTTCGAGAAAGATTTTTGTTTTATGCTATAAACTCTTTCGAATAAAAATGTACGTGGCTAAAAATAAATTTGTTGAATTCTTTTTATATTTATGTAGAAAGCTAAAATCACATGCATTCAATCATTTGCTAGTGTTTTCTAATATTAGAATCGTTTGATGTACATAGCATTTCAATGAAAACTATCCACCCTACATAATTCTGAAGTCATCACTTTTGTGAAAAAATGAAAAAAAACACGTAAAAAATCATTGTATAAAGGGGGACATCTTTTTGCTCATATGTAGACTTTATAACTTTAAACCCTTCCCCCTATGGTCTCCCCTCCCAATTATTGCATTGTTGGATTCTCCTCTACAAGAGGATTACAAAAGTATTTAATACATAAGTGAAAAGTTAATCAGTTGAGAGTTACGGATAATTCCAATGTAAACTATGCTTTTACTTCGGCACTAACTCAACTCAAATTAAGTAAACGATGTTTTTGCTTGGGGACAAAACATAGCGACCGGTAAAACTAGTAACGTTTTTTAAATAAAGTGTCAAGTAGGTAGCTTAGTTTTCATTCGAATATCAGCGTTTACCAGTAGGTACCCACAGTAGAAACGGTGGAGCTTTACCATCACGTGACTGTTACGTCAGCACCAATATTCATATGAATCAAATCAAAACTTCTGTCAACTCAATAGAAATAATCGTTATGACTAATGTTCCAAAGGTCGGCCTTTCAGGAATTGGTAATTAAACAAGAAATTTAACTTTTCTGATTGTATTTATTTCATTTATATGGTTAACATCGACATGTTTATTAAAATTATCGATATACTTGGTGAATAAGTTACAAAGTTCAAAATAAATAAGTAGTAAAATAAGCATTGTAATATTACCGTCTCTCGGCATTTTAGGTGTTATGAAATGTCAAAAGTTAAATGTATTATATTCGTACTTACCAATGTCAAATGGAATAAAAAGTCAAATTAGTTCTTACAGTTGATTGAGTATAATATTAAACTCATACTTACTTGCTTCATACATGCTGTAGATAGTCAGGAATAGATTAATAGTGAATACATCAACTATTGAAGTGTTATTAAGTTTCATTTATACGGTAACTTTGAAAACTCGTCACTGCTTGTGAAAATTTACTCAGTTTTTAGCAGTTTTTAATAACCAGGAGATGAAATAATCGAAAAATTGAATGATCAATATTAAACTGTCACAACATAACCCTAAAAATGTCAAGACGTCAACTGTACCAGATAAACCATTTTAATCGCGGCAACAGCGCGCATTTTTGCCAACATATAAAGTTTTTAGTACGACTAATGTTAGTTTGAGTTTAATAATTAAGTAACCCACGAGTTGTATTACATATGAAATCAATTACGAAACCTTTCTTTAAGCATATATTTATATTTTTCTATAACATGCGACGTACAAATTTCAATATTTATTGAGTTTATAGCGGCAAAACATAGTGATTGACAGCAGCAAAAGAATGACATAATACAAGCGAACGTCTCTTTTTTGGCACTTTGATCACGTGGGACTATATTTATAAGTTACAAAGTATATGTAGAAAATATGTGTTACATAAATTGTAGATTGGGTCACGTGATGGTAAAGCTCCACCGTAAAAATGATATACTCTGCAAGATAAAATTGAAATTATAGGATTATATTACGAAAACAAGAGCCACAGCTAGATAGTTTAATGCTGCTCATCCCGCTGCCACACATAAGTACGTAACTGAATTAATGAACACATTTTTTGAAACAGGATCAGTTGTCAATAAAAAACGCCAACCACAATGAGTAGGACAACTTATGTTAGAAGAACAACAGTCAATATCACAAATTTCTACTGCTGTGGGTATTTCTCGCAGCAGTGTTTTCAGAATTTTACATAAACACAAATCCCATCCTTACAAAATTAAATTAGTCTAGTTACATGAAGACGATTTCCACGGCGTCTACAGTTTTGTGAATTGATGAGTGAACGACTGCACGACGTTCCAGCTTTATTGTACAATATCTGCTTTTCCGACGAATGTTCATTTTCATTCAATGGTGGAGTAAACAGACAGCTACAACTCATATTTGATAGAAATTGAAGTTGAAGTTTTATAGTCAAACGCCACAAAAATTGAATGCCTGGTGTGGCGTTTTTGGTGACCATATTTGTTGGACCATATTTTATTGAGCGGGACCTAAATGGTCAGCTTGATTTGTTATTTCTGGTGGTGTATTTCGAAAATCTAAATCACTTTCCGATTTAGAAACCATGATAACTTACTCAAGAAACTAACAAGGCTTTGAGTATAAGCAATTAAAGAGAAATGTCAAACCGAGTGTCAAACTAATGAAACCTGGCAACTAGATATAAAATGCATTCTTATTAAAGAAATGATTCCTATCTTTGTTTATTAATAAGCAAAAGTCGTCTAAACATTATATACGAGGGCGCAAATAATTGAAAATATAAATTTAACTTTCGTCACTAGAGACGAAAGTTAACGTTATGACACTTTCTCTCACTGGTGACGGAAATCACGTGTTCGCTGAAAGTATTCTATTACAATTTGACGACTTTTGTATAGGGTTGTAGAAAAAAATATTTTTCTTCTTTGTGTTTATGTGATTGGAGGATATCTGAAAAAAAATGAAATTGTTCAACATCATAAATAAACACGTAATGGAAATTTGTCTGGAAGAAGTGAATTATTGGCAGTAAGAGGCAAAAAGGAGAAAGGAAAGAACAGGAGCAGAATGCATGAAGTCGCAGGATGCCAGTGGATGTATATATCCGGCGGTGCGGCGATATATATATGCTCATATCGACACGTCCTACAGGATTTGTAGGAACGATCATCAGGTTGTTGGAAGTGTTCAGAATCGTTTATTCTTCGCAGTTTGATGAGTTAAGGAATAAAGTGCTTTTACACGCTTTATATTACCTTCACATGTATGTATGCTTGTTTGTTTGTAACGCAACCTTTAAACTCGATTTTTACCCACTTTAAACGCTCAGATTAATTCGAAATTTTGCACACTTGTCAAAGACCGATGAGAATACAATAATTTTAAATAAAAAATAATTCCTTTACGTATGCGATAATACGTCCATTTTTACACGCTTTATATTAGCTATGTATGTTTGTTTGTTTGTTTGTAACGCAACCGTTAAACTGGATTTTTACCCACTTGAACGTTCAGATAATTTTTTCTTGCACACTTGTCAACGACAATACAATATAAGGTTTGGCATTTATGAATCGTTCTGGAATCGTTTCAAGTACTGTATAGGGTGTTCCAATAAGAAAAAAACATAACTACGATCTTGCATTGAGTTTTAAAAAAACTAACAAAAGCACACCTTATAGTAAATCGAATGAAAAAAAATAATTCTAAATTTAAAAATAAAATGATTAACGAGAAAACTAATGTCATTATGGTAATAGTGTGGGGTGCTCGATATCAATAAATTGTTATAATTTCTTACTAGTTTTATTCCGAAATGCATGAGTTAGTGTATAAATGTAGTAGATACAAAGCACCCCTAGCTTTCACCACAATGACATACATTTTCTTGTTCATTATTTTATTCTCAAATTGAGATTTATTTTTTACTTTTTAGTTCGATTTCCTATCCATAAAGCGTGTTTTTCAGTTTTTTTTTAAACTATAATTTATTTTATTGAATTATTTAGTGTTAATTTGCTTAAACACAATTAAGGTAGCGTTTAGAATAATTGTTTAGAAAGTATTATTACGGTTTCCTGTAAAATTGTCGTATTTAGTAAAGCGTGTTACCAATACATATCAAAGTATAAATTTATTATTCTAACGCTTTACAAAGTTTTGAAAAATATTTTCCAAAAGCAGTGACCGTTCAATTGCAAACCAGTATGGTTGGTTAAATCGAGTTTGACTAAGAAGTGTAATTCAATATAAGTCGGGGCTTATAGTCTGGGAAGTAGTTGTTTCTTCTTAGTTGAACGGTCATTGTTTTTGAAATATATTTTCCAAAACTTTGTAAAGCTCTAGAACAATATCTTTATTTCATTTAAGAGTATATTTTGATTTTTAATGTGAAATTTTATTAAAGAATTAATTAATTAAGTAAATTACAATATCAGCATAAAAAGTCGAAATTGCATAATACAATACTTTTGCATGAATAAGTTTGCGTCAAAAAATGTAGATGCAAATGTTCACCTCTTTTTTGAATCCAGGATATTTAAAGTGAAAAATGTTTAATTGCTTAGTAAAAAATCTGTAAGCATCATTTATTTTAAAACTATATGTGCTTCTATAGGACCCTCTCCACTACGACCTTTGAAGATCTATTGTGTGTGCCCTCCTGTTATTCTAGAGTTCCTTGTCTAGACCCGTCCTTATTACTGGACTTCGAATGACACACCTCAGGTCCTCTACATACTGGGAGGGTTTTGATTTTCCTTCCTCTATCATTGAAAACCTCAGCCTGCATATGGTTGTGAAAGCCAATCCGATGTTATTCATGTGTTTGTTAAGTCTACAATACCCTGTCAGGAGCCCAACCAGGTTCCTGATTGTTTCAATATTCTGGCTCAGAAGATCCTCCGTGAATTTTGGCGAAGGTTCTTTGATGAGCTCCTTGGCCTGCATCATTATTGGCGCCTTGTTCCACCTTTCTCGAACTGTTTTTTTGTCCAAGTACTGCTCTTTGTTTTTTGCAGCGCTTCCCCTATGCCACAGAACGGTTCTGTGCCTCTAGGAGCACAACGTGCCCCTTCTCGGGTCTGCCTCTTCATTGCCCTTGTGATCTAAGTGTACTGGTACCCAGGCTAAGGACATCATGACACTTATACCTTGTTTTTAAACTAAGAGGAGCGATTTGAATTTAAGTTGGCATTTCTGCTGCCTAGTGATTGGTCAGATTGCCACCAGTTTCACACACCTCTTTTGATACCACTGACTGACATTTGTCAGTTTAGTGTTTATTTATATAAAAATAGTCATTAGTTCAATCATTACTACCACGTTTGTTGTTTATTGTTTATTTTTAACAAAGTATTATATTTTACCCAAGGTATTTGCTATTTTTATTATTGATTCCCTTTCATGAAAAAAATCCATGCTTCTTTTTTCTTGTTAATAATATAAGTTTCACATCAAGTTTTACATACATTGCAGTACTATATTATGATATTTTTCGATAACAAAACTTCTGTTCACTTTTAGTTTCGCTACACAATAATGTGACATGTGGTTACTACTTTCGCAATGACCTGTGGCCAATCATCATTCGATATTTAGACATGCCTTGATCCCTCATTGGCACCTACAACAGCAGTACAATACATATTTCACGTAATTTTTATTTAGTTCAAAAAGTCTGAACACGACGCTTTCCGAACACACTCCTAATCTAGTAACTTTTAGTGGTGTGGTTGAGGTTTCCTAAAATGCTTCTCCTAGTTTAAAAACAAGGTATAGTTTTTACTCCCATCAAGAGGTTTTGGGTAGACATAGGTATTCTGTCAAAGAGTGACATTAATAAACCTTAAAACAATATACAGTGCGTCTACGTAAGTTGGCTACATATGGAAAACTTTTTTATTATTAGTTTTATCAAAAAAAAACTCTGCTTGTTCTAAACATTCAACTAAACATTCAAATTTGTTAAAAAAACTGATTTTTGATCAAGAGTAAAGTACCGCAATGTTTGACCATATGGACAATTTTTATTGAGAAAAGATTAAAAGTATTTTTCAAATATTCAATATTTGCTTATTTACAATAAAAAAATTTCCAACCATTTATTTACTTGATTACAGTTTCCTGTATCATTTGTCATATTTAAGTAAAGCGTGTTATGAATAGACGTCAAAATAATAGTGTAAAACTATTAAAACACTTTACAAATTAGAAAATTACTTTCCATAGGATAGACCGTTCACCAGGAAGCAACATCTACTTCTCGGGCAATATGCCCCGCCAGACAATGAATTACACTTCCAAGATAAACGGGGTTGGTATATATGAAAATATAGAACCAACCATTCTGGTTTATACTTAGAAGGAACAATATTACTTGCAGACCGGTTTCGGCACAATTGCGCCTCATCAGTACAAGGTAGATATTATCCGTACAGAAGCTCTAAGAGCCTAATCCTGGACTGAAGACAACGCTGAAATCACATTAATACATTATACCCAGTGAAGGGAATGTCAAGAATGTTATAATAGCTGAATCTTTCTTCCAATTATCCTTTTATACTGTGGGTATTTAAGGTTTAATAATTTTTTTAATTTTAATTTGGTATCCAGAGCCAGAGTCATACCAAGATATTTTGTATTATTTTTAAATGTAAATTTTATTACCCTTATTTCTATTTTCTTTTATTATTAGTGAAATTGATTTGGGCTGATTGAGAAATTACTCCTTAAGGACTACAACAGCCTAAGAATTGATAAAACACTATTTTTGGGGGTGATAACCTTATTTATGAGCGATTAAATTCCGAAGATATTGAAATTCCTCAAAGCAGCTAACCCCTACCACAAACTATGAAATATCATTGACTGTATTAATATAACTACATATTTTTTGGTAACAATTGTGTATTCTCATATACTCTTTTATTGTGCCAATGGCCATAGTTGTCGAGGCACATAAATTGTAATAAAAATTTTTTTTTCGATTTCCCCGCAAATAGTTAGTCTGAAAACTTAACGAGTTAAAATTGGAGATTAAGGTTCTGAATAAAACCTGAGAGCTTTAGCTTTAGCTTTGTACATCAATCTTTCGAATTTAACGAAGACAAAACTTTTTAAGGAAAAATCGGAAAATTTATTCGATTTAATTAATGATGGTCGCGTTATATTTGATAAGATTATTTCCGGAATCAATTAAATATCAAGAAATATATATTTTTGACTTTATTTTTATAATTATATTATTAATATATAATAATATGAATAAAGTATTGCCTATATATAGGAGCTGTCAGTCGCAAAGAGATGATTCTGAATTATCAACGTATAAATTTTGACAGATGAGGGAATCAATCTTAAAATATTCTACAAGTTTTTTTTTAGATTGAGAAATGCAATGAGGAAGTCTATCCAATAATAATAATGGTATATTTCTCTATAGTAAAATTATTCGGGGATAAAATAGTCCCCCAATCGGATCACCGAGTGCGACCTACTCGACTCTAACCCTTTAATTGCAGGTCTCTCTCCGCCCTCTCATTACTTTCTTAGAAGGAATGGATGATTCCAGTAGTCCATTAAGTATTGCCACTACAAAGTTTTCAGGTCTAAAACGACTGACATTTTCTAGACCTTTTTGGGAACGATTCAAAGTTGAAACAGAAATAATTTTTGATTTCAAAGATTAGGTAGATGTTCCCGAATATCTGAATTTGACTTTCAATGTTATTTTTGAAAAAAAAACAACCTATACCTTGTTTTTAAACTAGGAGGAGCATTTTAAGAAACCTCAACCACACCACTAAAAGTTACTAGATTGGGAGTGTGTCCCGAAAGGGTCGTGTTCAGACTTTTTGAACTAAATGAAAAGTACGTGAAATATGTATTGTACTGCTCGCTGTTGTCGTGGCCAATGAGGGATCAAGGCATGTCTAAATATCGAACGATGATTGGCCACAGGTCAAATGTCACATTATTGTGAAAAGACGTAAGGTTATAACAAGTAGTTTATGTAATATGTTCTAAGAATTTGAGGATTAATGAGAATATCGAAATGCAATTGTATGATTAAATTTTTTTTAACATTTGTGGCTTTGGTGTAGCAAAACTAAAAGTGTACAGAAGTTTTGTTATCGAAAAATACCATAATATAGTACTGCAATATATGTAAAACTTGATGTGAAACTTGTATTATTTATTAACAAGAAAAAAGAAGCATGGATTTTTTTCATGAAAGGGAATAAATAATAAAAATAGCAAATATCTTGGGTAAAATATAATACTTTGTTAAAAATAAACAATAAACAACAAACGTGGTATTAATGATTGAACTAATGATATATAAATAAACACAAAACTGACAAATGTCAGTGTCAGTGGTATCAAAAGAGCTATGTGAAACTAGTGGCAATCTGACCAATCACTAGGCAGCAGAAATGCCAACTTAAATTCAAATCGCTCCTCTTAGTTTAAAAACAAGGTATAAGTGTCATGATGTCCTTAGCCTGGGTACCAGTACACTTAGATCACAAGGGCAATGAAGAGGCAGACCCGAGAAGGGGCACGTTGTGCTCCTAGAGGCACAGAACCGTTCTGTGGCATAGGGGAAGCGCTGCAAAAAACAAAGAGCAGTACTTGGACAAAAAAACAGTTCGAGAAAGGTGGCACAAGGCGCCAAGAATGATGCAGGCCAAGGAGCTCATCAAAGAACCCTCGCCAAAATTTACGGAGCCAGAAGCCAGAATATTGAAACAATCAGGAACCTGGTTGGGCTCCTGACAGGGTATTGTAGACTTAACAAACACATGAATAACATCGGATTGGCAGACACAACCATATGCAGGCTGAGGTTTTCAATGATAGAGGAAGAAAAATCACAACCCTCCCAGTATGTAGAGGACCTGAGGTGTGCCATTCGAAGTCTAGTAATAAGGACGGGTCTAGACAAGGAACTCTAGAATAACAGGAGGGCACACACAATAGATCTGCAAAGGTCGTAATGGAGAGGGTCCTAGAAGCACATATAGTTTTAAAATAAATGATGCTTACAGATTTTTTACTGAGCAATTAAACATTTTTCACTTTAAATATCCTGGATTCAAAAAAGAGGTAAACATTTGCATCTACATTTTTTGACGCAAATTTATTCAATCAAAAGTATTGTCAGTGGTATCAAAAGAGCTATGTGAAACTAGTGGCAATCTGACCAATCACTAGGTAGCAGAAATGCCAACTTAAATTCAACTCGCTCCTGTTTAAAAACAAGGTATAGGGGACTTGAATTTTTACGTTTGCTGCGTGGACGGAACCTGTCAATTCAATGTCACTTGTCTTGTTTTTGAAATTTAAAATTAACTTAGGCTACGCTATTTCTTTAACATGCATCTAATCTGAATGAGTAATTCAGAGTAATTTGTGATCCAGTCTAGTATATTTTGTGGTTAATTGTTCTCTTAGTTTGTTTTATATCGTTTTCAAATGTCAAAAACAAGACATATGAAATTGAATTGACAAACGTGAAGATTCAAGTCTCCTAGGTTATTTTATTTGTTTCAATAACAACATTAATATTCCAGTTCAGATATTCGGGAACATCTTAGTTACTTGACATTCGACAGTTATTCTATATGCAGGTCAACATATGGCAATACTTGAACAAATGCAAACTACAACACAACATCCATACTTATGAAACAAGAAATAGGCAGAAATATGTTGCACCTGCTATGAAGAAAAATATCGGACAAAGGAGTTATTCATACCTGGGAATGAAATTTTATAACAGCCTACCAGAGGATGTAATAAGTGAGAATACTATAAGAAAATTTAAACAGAGCCTTGTAACTCATATCAGAAGTAAATCTAGGAAAGAGACTCGTGAGTTGATTGAGATCCAATGATGGTAATGATAATAATCATAAATAAAACTGCACAAAGGCACACATCTTTTGGTTGGATTGCTATAATAACTTTTGGTAAATTATACGTAAATAATGCTGTCTTGTTTCTACAATATAAAAAAAAAAGTTTTACAATATAAATTTTACCTTTATCTTATTTTTCTTTTTCTTTTTCTTGTTCTCTGGTATCTTTAAGAATATCAATCTTTTGATTCTTTGATATTTTGATTGTTTTTATATATAGACACACCTTAGGTGATAGAATAATGTGCGTACTGTATTGTATTAAATTTATTTTTATTATAGATATATGTAATTATGTGATACCACGTACAAGTGGTTGAGGCTCTCAACAACTTCTGTGGGTTCTTTAATGTTTATTGTATTTATTGTATGTTACTTGTGTGCTCAGTTATCAATAAACATTCATTCATTCATTCATCTAGAAATCTGAAATCAAAAATCAAAAATACTTTGAAACGTCCCCAAAAATGCCTAGACAATGTAGTTAAGCGCTGGACATAAAATATTCACCTCAGCAATGAATAGTATTATTATTGGTACAGTTTAATGACATTTATTAACACAAAATAATGAACAATATCAATTTATAGCAAAAATTCCCTACAGGGTAGCTTATAAATATTTTATTATGATAGTGTTAGTTTTTTATTATCAAATTGCATCTGTTTACCCCGCACGCAAGTGATAAAGAATCTCGTTCCGAACAAAAAATCCACGGGCACATCTTTCATTAGGGATAGTACGATTAAGATCCTGCCATGAAAAAGGGCGCCCTCCCTTTTATAATTATATTTTTTAATTTATCTTCCTTAGTGTTTCCAGTAACAATGTATAAAATATCGCGTAATATGCGGCGTTGCTTTCTACAAAAACACATTAGCCGATGAGTTTTTTAGGAGACATCAGTCGGAGAGAAGAAAAAAATGAGGGATGAAAAACCCCTTGGCATTCTCATGACACCTGTGATTCTGGCACGACTTGAGATAGTCTTTTACATAATCATACATGACATGTTAAATAAATATGTAGCGGGTTTTTGAGAAAAATGTGTATATTAGTGTAAAGAATTATAGAAAAATATGTATAGAATCAAATAATAGTATATTATGACACTAATGCATAATACATCCTTTAAGGCATGGGCAGCACTGCGCGTCGCCGTCGTGGCCTTAACCTTGCGAATGCTTTTAAGGCGATTATGCATTTTGTCATACGATATTTTTTAATACGAATGTGTAATTAAAATAGCAATCGTTTTAAATAAAAAATAGTTATTTATACTATAAGGAAGGGATGTAAGTAACATTTACTATTCGGAACGATTTTGAGCTCGAGCGATAGCGAGTGCTAATCAAGGTCGAGGCTATAGTAAATACGGGGTTGGGATAACGTATGGAACCAAGTAAATATCTTTTGAACGAAAAGAATGATATTTATGAAAATTTGCAGGTAAGTGCAATGGAACAAAATGCATTTGTTGTACATTTTTTTGTTAATAATATACTTTCGGTTTAACCGGAAATGCCATCAACTTCTTTAATTTAACCCTATATATTTTTGCAGATTTTGAAAGAGCTTGTTATTTTGAATTCATACATACTGAGTTTAGTTTAAAAAAATTTGTAAAAACGAGGAAAATAGCACTTTAATCAACCTCCTTTGAGTTTTTTGCATTAAAGCAAAAAACTATTTAATAGATAAACTAATTGATGTTTTTTGTATGCATAGTAATAAATAAACGAGTACTGTTTAGTACGTCTTTTGTTCTTCAAGTGTCAAATTTTAATTGACGGAAATAAATTTTACAATTTAGAACGTTTCGATTAAGTGAAAAAGAGCGTATTGAAATTTTAATGATGATCGGTTATGGTGATCGTGTTAGAAGTCATGAAGAAGTGTGTCATATTTTTAATAATTTGCATCCGGAGAGAAATCCTATATCACGCTTAACAGTAACTAAAACATTACATCGTTTTAATACAACTGGGATGGTAAAAAATTTGCTAAAACCTGGAAGACCGCGGACTGCAACGAACGAAACTGTTAAACAAAATATTGCAATCGATTTAGAAGAATCACCTCAAACTTCCACCACAAATTTGGCACTAAACCATGGTATCAGTCGACGTTCTGTAGGAAAGATATTAAAAAGTGAAAAGTATCATCCGTATAAGGTACAGTTGGTTCAAGAATTGTCAGACGATGATTTTGACCGTCGGCTGGAAGTTTGCGAACGGCTAATGGACATCTGTAATATCAACGACAGTTTTTTCCGATGAGGCAACTTTTTGTTTAAATGAAACAGTTAATCGCCATAACTCAAGGTATTGGTCAAATGAGAATCATCATTGGATTCACGAAGCACATACCCAGCATCCACAGAAGTTAAATGTTTGGATGGGAATTGTCGAAAATAGGCTTATAGGCCCATTTTTTATCGACGGAATGGTGACTTGAATGGTGACAAGTATTTGGATCTACTAAATAACGAAATTATTCCTGCACTTCAACAGAATGGGCAATTACCTCAAAATGTTTGGTTTCAACAAGATGGAGCACCTCCCCACTATGATAGACGGGTTAGGAATTTTGCAAATCGATGGATTGGACGTAGAGGATTCATAGAGTGGCCTGCTCGCTCTCCGAATCTTAGCCCGTTAGATTTCTTTTTTGGGATACCTAAAATCACGTGTTTACGTTAGCCGACCAACAAACTACAGGAATTGAGACAAAGACAAAGCATTTTGAACATTTGAAGTAATTTTGTTTCTCATTATTCTAAAATAATGAAATGTACACCTATTGTACAACTAACAGTGAGTTATTCCTCGTTTTTACATATTTTTTACACTAAACTCAGTATGTATGAATTCAAAATAACAAGCTCTTTCAAAATCTGTAAAAATATATAGGGTGTCCCATTTAAATTAAAGAAGTTGATGGCATAAGTATATTATTAACAAAAAAATGTACATCAGATGCATTTTGTTCCATTGCACTTACCTGCAAATTTTCATAAATATCGTTCTTTTCGTTTAAAAGATATTTACTTGGTTTTATACTTTATCCCAACCCCGTATACTTACATCCCGTGAAGTATATAAGCAGCTTTGACTGGTTTCTTTATCGTTATAAGCATTGTTATTTTATCAACAATGCTAAGCTGACAGTTTATTATCAAAAATTGAGATAAATTGAAATTGTTGGTTTCTATAACAGCCAAATGGATAAAGAAGAATCAGCAAATATCGCTTATCTGTCGCTGCTGCCAGAAAAATCAAGGAAGAAGTATGAAGCAGCGTATCAATACTTCAAAAAATGGTGCCAAACAAAGACTGCAGTTTCAGAAACCGTGCTTTTGGTCAACTTTCACGAAAAATCTGCTATATTAAAGTCTCCATCAAGCCTATGGTGTGAATATTCCATGCTGAAAAGGGTGGACCTTTTCTTAGAGGAAAACAAAGATATTTCCAAGTATCCGAAACTTCGAGCATTTTGAAAAAGATGAAATTACGGATATAAACCCAAAAAATCTAATGTGTTTGACAGGAAAGATGTAAATAAATTTCTGTTTGAAGCCACTGATGATATTTATTTAATGATGAAGGATATAATGATAATGGTAATTGCTGGAGCGTGCCGTTCTAGTGAACTCTGTGAAATGAAAATGGACAATGTTTAACTAAGGCATGAAGTAATAATTGTTACTATTCCCGATTCTAAAAATGGAATGGCACATACATTTACAGTGACTAAAAGTGACGATAATGTTTGTTGTTCAAAATAGTTCGAAATTACAATCCTCGCTTCTGCGTGCGATATAAAAATGGAAATGCCTGTCGGGAAAAACTCGAGTTCTTCAATTCCAAGTAAAATTGCTAAATTTCTGAACTTTGAGAACAAGGAGTATACTGGACTCTCCCTTAGAAGAACGTCAGCCACTTTATTAGCGAATACTGGAGTTGATGTCTTAGCTCTCAAGCGACATGGCCGGATGGAAATATGCAACTATTGCGGTAAGTTATGTAGCGGGGAGCGTCAACAATAAAAAGGAACTTGCAAATAAAATTTGATACAATATAACGAAGCCAGAAGTCTCCTGCAGTATTTCAAGAGTAACAGAAAACTTGGTTAGAGATGGAGAAATTTCATACAAATTGAGAAAAAACCGATAAAAACATTTATCCAAATTTTGCATATAATGTTCATAATTATTGTAATAATTGTACTATTAATATTCATATAAATAAATAAGATACACGTTTCATATGTCATAAATTATTATATGTAACCCAAGGGTGGTAAGTTAACTTACAACCCGTCGTCAAGAGCAATCGATACCTTGGTAGTTCGTTTATGAAAGGAGCGAGCAAATGTCAGGAGGTTGAAATAGCCCTAGGAAGGAAAAGTACGACTTTGCTCCCTACAATGAGGCCAGGAAATGTATACTTTGGATAGCGGTAGGCGGAAATAGTTATTTATACTATAAGGGATGTATGTAAATACATATGAGTTTTCGGTTTTGGTTGTTGTTTTGTTTATTGACATGTTATTATATTCCGTGAGCTCTGCTACAATTAATTCTATATGAACAATATTGTCTTTATGTTATACCAGAAATTTAACGCTTATACCAATTGGAAAAGACTTTTTCTTTTTGAATACATAAATAATTATTTCTGTTATTTGTACAAACAACGAATTCTCTCCTGCGTTTCCCTAAATTAAAAAAATCGATATATTTAAGCAAGCTGAATATTTTTAGCAATTAGTTTCCGTCATCTTCCACTCTCCGTATCCATCTTCCTTGGAAACATTTTCTCATCAAAAGAAGACCCCTTTTTCTATCGCAAACCAATTTAAATATTCAAGCAAGGACAAAAGACTTCGAAAGAAATATTCAACCCTTATTTTCTTTTTTTTTCAACCCCAACTAATTACATTCAGGGTTCTTAAAAGGAATTACTTATCCTTCATCTATAACGAGTGTGGATTCAGCTCCTACTCTCGCTTCTTGTCGAAACAGAATGGAGAGATCTTGCCAAAGGCGGATGTATAACATTTTTAAAACAGCAAGAGGAATTAACTTTGAAAATTAAAAAAATCGATTTTTAGCTATTTATAAAACACAGAAAACTAAGGACTTTAACATAAGACATTTGAAGGAGAAATTTATTGCTATAAATTTTTCTAATTTCCTTAATGAATTACTGAAGTGCAAGAAATTTTGAATTATAAATGTTAAGTTTCCTTCTGATTCAAAATGTTCGTGGCTAAAAGGGTAACCAGCGCTCAAGGACCAAAAAAAAAGTTTCCTTCTTCGACAAAATTTAATTAGAATGTAATTCAGAACGACAACCTATTAGTCCTTTAAAGTTATTAAAGTGTTTATCAGTTCAACAATTCCAACAATAAATAACTGCATTCTGCTGAAATGTCAGCTACACTGCTACACATTCCTCAGAATTTAGTTTCTTTCGTCTTTCACTATTGTGCTCTTTCAATATTATGTTCGCTGAAACCCATTGATCCTGATAACCTCCTTTCCAAGCATGTTTGCAAATACCTGATTTATAAAAGTTCATATCTGTAATGTACTTTTTATGTTCATTTATTCTGGTTTTGAATGTTTTAGATGATCCACCTATATAAAATATGTCACATTCACGGGATTTTAGATATATGCAGTTTTTGAAACAATTCAGCAGAATGTAGTAAATTATAGATTTTGACGTCACTAGTATAAGTTGAAGTTAGTCATATATTTTGACATGGATCAAAATAATCATGAGGGAGGGTAGATTCCCAAATTGAAGAAGAAAAGAAGAAGTTTAGTTTAGAGTGACAATGAGTAGTTTGCATTCGCATGTAGTTTCATCTTGGTTTAAAGATCCCAATGAAGGAGAAAGAAGAATAAGCTAAAACATAGAACAGCAAAGGAAGACTATCGACAACTTCATATTTAAACTAGTGACGTATCTGTATTACAAGTTGCATAGATTTAGTGAATTTTGGTTTTCAATCTTCTCTGTTAATCCAAAGACTAAATTTGAAATAATTTTATTTTTGAATATCCCATTTGACACTTATTAATATTACCCAATAAAACATGGGGTCAAAATTTGAAGGTGAACACCCAATTGTCTAGTTATCGAATTTTTTTAAAGTATCGAGGAAAAATTTGAAAATAAAAATTTTTTTGATAACGTCAACTGGAACGTTTCCGGAACGTGAAAAAAATTGAAAAGGGGGATACAATTCATTTAAAAACGTCTATTTGCCGTCATGATTACTCCAAGGCAATCCCAAAAAACTGAAGCAAAAACTTTTCCAGCAGATTATTGGACACGAAACTTCTTAGGTCTTGGAGAACCAGAGTGTCGCCATTCCACCGAGTGTTGCTTTGTTTCTGGATCGTAAAAATGTACCCAAGTCTCATCCATAGTAACAATTCGGTGTAAGAAGTCTACATCGTTTTCAAATCGAGCATAGATCGAACGCGATGCTTCTACCCTTGCACGCTTTTGGTAAACATTCAAACATTTGGGGATCCATTTTGTAGCAATTTTTCTCATGTCCAAATTGACGTGAACTATATGATGAACGCGTTCGTATGAAGTATTCAGTGCTGCAGATATCTGTTTTAGCCCAATTCGACGTTCTGATAAAATCATGTCATGAACTGCATCGATATTTTCGGGGACTGACACAGAAACTGGCCTTCCCGATCGGTCATCATCTTCAATGGAAAATTCATCTCTTTTGAAGCTTGCAGTCCAATTTTTCACGGTCGCATACGAAGGACATTGATCACCAAGGGTATTAAGCATATTATCTTCGTAAATCTGCTTACCTCTTAACCCTTTTAAATACAGGTACTTGATGATGGCTCGATACTCCAATTTTTCGATTTTCACAATTTCGGTGGACATCTTTTTTCTTTTAATTTATTGCGTAACTCTGGTTTACTTTTTTGACGTCAAACTTCACACTGACACTTCTAATAAGTCATTGTTCGTTGCTATGGTAACGCAATATTTTGTTTATGCATGGAACTGGTCTAGGCTAACTAGATTTCAATACATCCTCGTATATTGTCGTTATGAAACTCTGCAACACACCTTACTCGTATTTATTTGGGAATAATACGAACAATATTTAGATTAAATTTAATGAGGTGGTATCTCATCGCCCAGTGAAAGGAGCCGCACTTTCGCCATTCACTAGAATGTATTTTGCAGTTTCCTCCTCTAGGAGAAAGAATATTCACTTGGCTCCGTCTCTAAACCCCATAATCTTCGCCAATTTGTTTAGCTTACACTGTCCTATTAAATACCTGTCTTTGCTTCTCAGTTATTCTGTAAATTTTGTAGAACGACCTTTTATGAACAACTGTTTCGTTCGCCTGTCTCTATCCTGGTGAGATTACCAACCATTCTATAGATTTCTGCACCACCCTTCATTGTTTACACGTTTATTGTCGTAGAACGTAGAACGTTTCCTATGGTGAGCCATTGATGAGCCTTGTCCATCTTTTAATCGGGTTTTTTGTTACCCTTATGACCCTCTGGCTCTGGGACCCAGGGTACCCTCACTTTGCGTTTAAGGAACCTATGCAATACCAACTATCCTGGTCAGATTACCCACCATTTTATAGATTTCTGCGCCACCCACTTAATTGTTGAGATGTTCATTGTCTATTTTGCGACACCGCAGAAGGCTTCCTATGGTGAGCCATTGATGAGCCTTGTCCGCCTTTTAAATGGGGTACCTCTTGCGTTTAATGCCAACTAGCTTATAATTAACTTGTATGGAATCGAATGGTAAGCTGTGATGTATTTAGATAGGCTTATTGGAATAACTATCCTCTGTTTTAGTCCTACAATTTCGACTCCAACACCTACCTCATAGCTGTCGAGGCACTTAAATTCAAATGAAAAAATTCATCCAGTTCATACTATCGCAAAATCGTTTTTTTTTTCTTCAAACGTTATAATATAAGTGATAGCTTATGTGTCGTTTCTCAAGGACGTCAAATGTCATTTATATGACTAAGTATAAGTACTTATACTCCTTAGCGTATAAACAACACATTATTTGAAATATTTGTTTTGATAGATGCCAAAAAAGTACGTATCCATGATAACGATACCAAAGAGGAAATAAACAGTGGAATAAGTTAAGAATTCAATCTTGTTATCTTTATTAAAAAAATTCGTTTCGTTTATTGTTTTATCTTGAATAAAATTATGCACGTTTGAAGAAAAAATAGTCTTTGATACTCGGAGAATAAGATACTTTATGTGCTTCGCATGGATTGTACATAAAGTATCACTTGTCTGATTCTCCGGATATCATAATATACTATTATTTTGTTAATTTAAATTGTCATTATGAGTTTCTCAAATTTCACTATATTCTTTAGAATTATTGTGTTCCCATCGATTGTAATTGCAAACAATGATAAAAAATCATGTTTTTCTATCAAACTTTTCAATATACTTATTTGTATTATCTATAGCATATTCAGTTACAACCTCAAAAAGTCACAATTCAATTCTCAAATCATGTCATTCAATGAAATACCTAATATTTGACAAAAGATATAAGAATATGAATACCTCTATAATTTGCTTTGTTATAACCTGTCAGTGCGGTAATAGGATATGACAATTTTTGAAGAGTTTTGTACTTTTTCATAAAATCGTTCATATACAATTATAGAAATTATGATTTTCAATAACAGTACAAGTATCATTTGTCATTTTTTTTTATTTTTTACTATAGACATTTTGTACATTTTCAACTTATCGTTATTCGTTAGAATGATATGGTTGTTTTATTAACGGTCAAATACTAGATTTAACGTTGGGAAATATCCAGTGTGGAACAAACACGTAAGCAATAATGTAACAACTAAAAGGAATGGAATATTTACATAGAGTATTCGAAGGTAATAACCCCCAAACTAACAGGTATTTATTTTATTTGATAACAATTTAATAATAACTGTTTGAAAATATATTTACATAGGTAGGTACTCTAGGAGTAATTCCTTTGATAAAAATCGAAAAATAAGCAGACAGTTACTGGTCGTCATCGTTATCATGTCACTTGTACTTGATTCTCTGTCACTTCCAATACTCTATGTACTCATTGAAATAAACTCTAAATAATTCTAGTATAGTTGACGTAAAAGATATAGTGCCAGCTATTTAATCGTATATCCCCTTTAAGTTTTGTTGCGGAGCTAAACTCTGAAAGGTATTTATAATATTTTCGTCTACTTACCAAACATAATTCTATATTTTATTTGTGTTTTGACCCATCAGTCCATCCTTTCTTAACCGTATCGTGTGTATCATACCGAGTTTCGTCCAAATAGATAATTGCTAATAAATATATGTATACCTACTAACAATTTCCACACAAAAACACACACACTTTCTTGATGTCAGACCACCGACTAAAGAGAACAGCTGCAAACTTAGTTATAGTTCAGTCAAACTATTAAAGGCACTCAGTCGCTATCGCTCGTTCGTGCTTTAAACAGTTTAAATTATTAATCGCCTTCATTAACAAACTAGTTTATTAAATAACTATTAACGATTATTAGTTGAAATTATAACATTATATGAATTTATCGTCAACTGAGTAAGCATTTTAAAAAATTATAATATTGACTGGGCTATGACGGTATACACTTGGTCTTAGAGTCAAACAAAAAGCCAACAACTTTAAGTTCGCACTATACCTTTTACGTTAACTATACCAAGTGAGTATAAGGTTAGGTCTGATGTGATCTGATAATTTAATAGGGTAAGGCAACGCCTCGGCACCTATAGTCCGAGAGCTAGCCACGTAGAACGCATGTTAAACGGTTCCACCTAGATTTTTTTTTTAATCGATGCTCTATGAGCCAAAAAACCCAAAGCCAAAGTCTAGCCCTCCACTAGAAGCCAAAAAAAATGGCAGAGCATTTCCGGGCTGCGAAGTGCTCGGCAGAGTGATGTAAACACGACGTTTACATATCGCTAATTTAGCACATGTGGTTCCACTAATCCGAGTCTAGCTATTCTTTATAATCCCTATATAATTTCAAAAAGGCACGCACAATGTTCTACAGAAAACCAAATTTACTTCGGGGTCATAAATCGAGAACGAAAGGACTAGGTATATTAGGTGCACCAACTAATCGCTCCACTCATATGCTATTGTAAGAGACATTGGACGATTCTACGTTCTTGTACTTTTCATGTCTTCTGCCTTCGGTCGGGTCTGCCGCGGCCCGGATCAACGGAAAACTGTCTGCCAGGGCTCAAATACATTGTTTATGAGGTAAACAATGCGAAGAAAAAAACGGCAGAGTGGAACCAACTCTCGTTTCTTTTTTTTTCACCGAACCCAAGTGTGCGCACCGCTTCTGCACCTCGGTTGCCTTTGCCGAGACCTGGCAAGATGTTTGCCGCCCAGTAACTACTCTGCCATAATTAAATATTGGTCTACGGGGTGTGCAAAATGCGATGAAAAAACCCGCAGAGTGGTACCGATTGATTTTTTTTTCATCGCTGCCGAGCACTTCGCAACCCGGAAATGCTCTGCCATTTTTTTTGGCTTCTAGTGGAGGGCTAGACTATACATAGAAACAATTTGCAGGGTGGTACCGATTGATTTTTTTTTCATCGCTAGTCGAATTTCGATCACCGCGGCCGCCGCCGTCGAGGCCTGCCGAGCACTTCGCAACCCGGAAATGCTCTGCCATTTTTTTTGGCTTCTAGTGGAGGGCTAGACTATACATAGAAACAATTTGCAGAGTGGTACCGATTGATTTTTTTTTTCATCGCTAGTCGAATTTCGATCACCGCGGCCGCCGCCGTCGAGGCCTGCCGAGCACTTCGCAGCCCGGAAATGCTCTGCCATTTTTTTTGGCTTCTAGTGGAGGGCTAGACTATACATAGAAACAATTTGCAGAGTGGAACCACATGACCTCAATCGCCACAATGTAAACGTCGTGTTTACATCACTCTGCCGAGCACTTCGCAGCCCGGAAATGCTCTGCCATTTTTTTCCGGTTCTAATGGAGGGCTAGACTACACATAGAAACAACTTGCAGAGTGGAACCACATGTGGTCAATCGCCCTAATGGAAACGTCGTGTTTACCCCCCCCCCCCCCGCCACACCCTATTGCAGTCCGACCTGTGGGCAGAAATTTGGCTTTGGGTTTTTTGGCTCATAGAGCATCGATTATAAAAAAAATCTAGGTGGAACCGTTTAACATGCGTTTTACGTGGCTAGCTCTCGGACTACTAGACCTCATTAGGCACTGTATGCATCCCCCTGGAGGTCCCTCTCAGTACGTCAACCAGTCTATGGTATCCTTAATTTTCTTTAGTTCTTTTGTAATTTCTCTAGTATGTTTTATTTTTTTGTGGAATAATGCCTTAAATCGCTCATCGGCAGTAAAAAACAACTGGTATGAGCAAATGGTAATAACTCTATCAGTGAGCAGTAGTATACTTTAGTCAAGCAGCCATTAGAGCACTGAGCTCTTGTGTAATCAGTTCCAAAATGGTGTGGGAATGCCTAGGCACACTCAATGAACTAGGCGAGAACAATATAGTAACCTTACTGTGGATTCCAGAAGACACTGGAATAGAAGGAAATGAAATAGCAGATGGACTAGCAAAGAGGGGGACTGAAAGGCCTTTTTGAGGGCCGGAGCCTTTTTATGGGCCGGAGCCCTTTTGCGGTATCAGCCCCAAGAAATAGGCAAAGCCGAAGAAAAGAGAAGATCATTGGACCATTGGAAAGATCTAGTAGGGCTTAGACAATCAAAGATTCTGATTGGTGACTACAACCCGTTGAGATCAAATGAATGCATAAGTCAAAGTAAAACTGCAGTAAGAGTTTTAACAGGGATCCCAACGGGCACTTAAAAAAGCTCAAAATAGTGGAGGAAGAAAAATGTAGATTCTGTTGCATGGAAGAAGAAACCTCCATCCATCCCAGGGCACAGCACCTAGGAGATTATTGGATAGAAGAGGGACATTTACCTAAGTTGAAGTCTGCAGATATCCTACAATTCCTCAGGGAAATAGGACTAAAGGAGCTACTGGTCTCTGAGACGTTCCTTATGAACTAAGTAGAAGTAAGGGGGTACAATAGATCTTTAAGGTCTCAGTGAATATCACCCCATCATACATACATACATGAGTAAACAGTAATGATTCTAAAAATCTATCAGTAAGCAGTGTTATACTTTTAAACCTTAGAAGTAGGTACTACCATTTTTTTGGTATTACCAACTTCATCACAGACCTAAAAATAAGTTGCAGAATTAACTTTTTTGCTGATGACACAAGTTCATCTAGCAATCTACCATATGCAAACATCTTGTTATTATTAAGACTGGTCAGATTCATTTTAACACTGACACATTGTCAATTTGATGGCGGCAAAAGTTAGATAGTTACAACACAAATGTACAGGGATATTTTCATTAATTCAAATGCTTGCAAATACAGTTGCTACTCAGTAATTAATCTAGTGACAGTTTTCCACTTTTTGCTATGCAAAAGGATATAAATTTGGGCTAGATACTTCTATCGTAAAATTTAATGTAATATTGCAAGATTGAGCATTCAATATGCGAAAATGTGACGGAGGAAACAAAGTGAATATTATGGAAAAGTATTGTAAATATTGTATTTAACCTTCTCAACAACGTACAGAGCTACTTGCACAATTTGCATCGATTCTTATTATATCTGAAGTATTTGCCTTTTCCACATTATATGACGAAAATGAACCTGAAGTACTTCAAAATGAGTTTTATCACATTTTTGCATTTGAATAAGTTTGGCACGAGAAAGAAGCCGCTAACTGCAAAAGCACTTATTTTTTACTGGAATTAAAAAATAATGGAAAAGAAACTGAACGTATTGAGTATAATTATCTATTTCCGAAAACGGGTAAAAGGTGGTTACGAACTGTCGCGTACGATAACATACGGATACTGTTTGGCAAGGAGCCGTGATAGAGGGAATGGAAGAAAATGCAACAATAAACAACGAAGCCAGAAAATCGATACTGATTTGAGGTATTTATATCCATAAATATTGTAGTTGGTTGTTAAATACATCCTGTAATAGATATTTACGTTACTAGTCCGGTAAGTACACTTTCACAGTACGAGTGAGATGTTTTCGAAACGAGTACTGTAAAAGTTTACCGGACGTGAAACGTACAACATTTTATTTCATACTGCTAAAAAACACAAAAGAACAGTGAAAAAATAAAATATTAATATATTTATCGGCGTTCGCTATTTTTGAAATTTGCATTCCCTTTTACACCAAATCCTAATTGGAAGAAGAATTATAAAGGTTGATATATGAATATGTCAAATAAAATTTTCAAATAAATTAAAGGCGGTTCCATCCAACGTTTATTTTAATTACATTTTTATTGTTATAATCACGTTTAAAAAAAGCTAAATTACTTTAGTTTCCAACGGGATCCTCATGCAACTACATTATTGAGTCTCAGACTTCAGAATGACATCATTGACAAGTCGGCCATGTCTTTCTGGGTCTTCATATCATATTATATTTAGCTTTCATTGTTTACTGGTAAACAACGGATGACAATTATACTTTTGTTAGTAAAAATTTCTTGAAATTATCTAAAATGTTGACCTCTCTGTGCACCTTAATCTGTTGCTCTTGAATCATATAACTCCTCTGTCGATTGCTTTTTTCGTAGTCTGACATTTTAATTATTATTTAATGTTTCAGAGACAGTTTACTGACACACTATCAGGTGCGAAATAGTTTTCCACCCTAGACTTAAAGAGTGGACACTGGCAAGTAGAAGTACATCCTGATGATCAAGACAAAACAGCTTTTTCCACTGGCAGCTATTGAAGAACAAAAATTTGTCAAGAATTTTGGTCGAATTTCTAAACCTCTTAATCCACTAACTGAAAACAACATTGAAGTTGACTGGACGCCGGATTGTCAAACTGCTTTCGTAGATTTGAAGAAAATATTTACCACAGCACCTAGTTTGGCGCACCCACGGAAGAAATGAACATTTATTTTGGATTGTGATGCATCCCAACATGGCATAGGTGCTGTGCTATCACGAGTACAAGAAGGCGAAGAGAAGGGATTGCGTACTTTAATAAAACCATGGAAAAGGCTGAGAAAAACTATTGCGTCACCAGAAAAGAACTTTTGGCTATTATTAAAGCCATTGAACACTCCCACACTTTTCTTTGTTACCATAGCGCCTTGCAGTGGTTAATAAAATTTAAGAATCCTGAAGGACAAGTTGCTAGGTGGATAGATAGACTAGAACATTACAACGTCGTGAGAGTACACCGGAAAGGACATCTCCGTAGCAATGTCGATATAATATTTTCTACGCGACTCTGTTTAGAACAACAATGCCGGTACTGAATAGGGCTGGAAAAAAAGAACTCAGTTGAAGAAATAAGTCTACAGATAACCACAATCAAGCCAGAAAATGGTGAATATCCTTGAGATCCTTAAAAAAAGTCAAAAGAAAGACAATGGCTTAAAAATGGACCTACTTGGCAAGAGGTAGCTAGAAATAGTGAATTCATAAAAGAGTACTGAGCTCAGTGAGATTCACTGTATCTTCATGATGGCCTATTGCTTAGAAGATGGGAGAGCCCCGATGAAGTACGTATGGTTTACCAATTGGTTATGTCGAGAACATCAGAAGTGTGCTAGAATAACTTCATAGCAGCAACTCAGGAGAACATTTTGGTACTAAAAGAACACTGGCACGATTTCGAGAAAGATATTATTGGGCCAACTGCAACGAACTTGGGAAGGCCCGTATACCGTTTTCAAGAGAATCAACGTCCTAGTCTACCGCATCCAATTGTCAGCTAGGAATAAGCCCAAGGTGATCCATGTAGAGAGGTTAGCTCCTTATGGCGGGCCTTTTTCCACTCTGTTGGCTTCAACCAGGAGTCAGTAGTCAGCTTATTCGGGATGAATAACTGGAAATGTTACGTCGGATCTGTACTGAGGATATGTAAAGGTCTATAAAGAAAAAGAAGAAGTCAAACATCTGTAATTATCTAGAACTATCATCGAAAAGTCGAGAACTGTCTAGAACATGTGAAAAGTATTAAAACAAAGAATACACCAACTAAAAAGAAGCGAAGCCCGAGCCAATCTCTTTGATGTTTTGGTTTGGACCTTGAGAGATCGACGTTGACAGATAACTTAGTAGTACACTGAGAAAATGACCAAATTTTTAAACATATGAGCATACAAAAAAGGATAGGCAGCTTCGCGTTCTGTGATAGTGAGACGTTATTAGTATTGAATTGTTGAAGTTAATGTTAAGGAAATAAGGAAAGTTAAGATAGTAAAACTCTCCTACAATTTATGTAAATTAATTTTCTCCGGAACTAGAACAAAAATCGTTTTAAAGTTGGTCGCTTAATGTTCCATAGTCTTACCAACTGTTGTAATTTTTGTTTAATTGCTCTGTTGAAATATTTCATTTACCTCTGGATTACACATTAATCTTAAGAGACTTATTGTTTGCGTTTACTTCAAGAATATCGAACGTAAACACGTATTATACACTAATAAATTAGGTACTAGATTAACGTAATCCATTGTTGATCTTCGGTATCCAGTATCCGCCACTGGTAACCGAGATCTTTGTCCTTTGCGCAAGGAACTAGGACTGGAAGGAAAAACTTCTCTTAATGCCATAAATATTTAATGAGCGTTATTGGGGTGCTCTTGGCATTAATTTTCTTCCTTTCGGTATTGTGTAACACACGCATGAAAGTTTCAACAAAACGGTTTTTCAGGAAATATAATAGCGTCGTTTTGCACTGAAAATGCCGTAACTGCTGAGTTAAGGAACTTGGTGAAATAGGTAATCTAGCATTTTTTAGTCTCGAGTGGTAAGAAACTGTGGTAGTTCAGCGTAATTGGATGAAACTTAAATTTTTACTTTTACCTAATCTTGTTCATACTTGAAATTACTGTTTGGATCCTTACTTTGTGGAATCTGCTCATATTGATGTTATAAATGAAACTAACTAATAATTAATTCCACTATTTTATAAATATATTATGTAGATTATGAAAGGTTATTAATAATATTATATCGATATTGACATATCATCAGAATGGGGAAAAATGCCACTGTCATTTTAAAATCCGAAGAATACAAATTCAAAGCGAATAATTTTATAAAATTTTGTGGTGTCAAAATTCTAAGCGGACTTAACAAAAAAGTTTTTTCTAATAATGTAAGAGATATTGTCAATAGCTAAAATTATATTTTCAATGATTTTGAGAAGAAATACATGATAAATAAAAATCCTCAATCTCCACAATTACATACACAATTTTTGGAAAACTTCAAGTGGAATAAAAATGTTTCCATATTTTTTCGAGAACTACCAAGAAAAGGCATTGTGAAACTCACAAATTTGATCAATGCACTTTTCAGACTGAAGCATATTCCAAGGGTCTGGAAAATAGCTGAGGTGATTGTGATCCTAAAACCAGGGAAAAACGCAAGCGAAGCTAAATCTTACAGGCCAATTTCCCTCTTACCTGTGATATCAAAACTCTTTGAAAAGCTATTACTGAAGAGACTTAAATATTATGAAAGAAAAATATGCTCATAAAAGACTTCCAGTTTGGATTTCGTGGAAAACATTCGACAATAGATCAAGTGCACAGGATCACAGACATAATAGAAAAAGTCTATGAAGGGGCGTCCATAAACTACGTGAGATGTTTAAGGGGGGGAGGGGGTCGAGTCAAATCTCATCTAATCTTACGTTGGAGAGAGGGGGGTCTCGGCAAATATCACGCAATTTTTTTTCTGATTGAAACAAAAAAAATTATACTATTTTGGTCCATTTAATCCAGATTGTACATGCTTAAGATTTAATCTTAAGTGTAATCGTAATATGATTAAGATCATTCACTAATTCGTTCGAAAGAAAATAATTTCATTCATACGTTATACATCTACTGACTGTCAAACCACCATATTTGTTTTATACCAAATAGCTCAATTTAATCTTCATCAGCACGCCTTATGATCTCTATTGCCCAAGTGTACCTACGTGATGATTTAGAGAAAAGATGCTGCGGTACATGCGGTATTTACTTTGCATCTATCACAAGAGCTGCAAAGCACAGGCAAGAAGCCCACAATGCACCAGCTAAGCAAGCGCGTACACAAAACCACAAATCATACGTATGTTTTGTAAGCGCGTATGTTCCGCAAAGTGCGACCCTCACGGATTGTCACAAGACGAGCTAATGAGTTACTGTGCGCAAGCGCCAACGGCTTAAAGTGGCTAGATCAGAACGAAGTAGAAGGAGCAGATGATTTTACTGAAAATCATATGGACATGTTGGTTCGAATAGTCTCTCTTGAGACCGCGCATGATTCTCCATGGACTGAATTAGAGTGATATTCTTTTTTTAATCACAGTAGTTACGATTTAAGTATTCTATTGTTAAATTTTTATTACACTTATAACTCTCAGCAATATTGATTACTAGTCCTTAACTAGTCGTAAATAAAAGCATGAAGCAATTTTTTTTTCTTTTTACAATAACAATCCAACACGTTTACGTAAGAAACCCACATTTTGAAAAATCTCACGTGAGATTGGGGGATGGGGGAGGGGGTTGAATAAAAATCTCACGACATCTCACCAGGGGGGGAGGGAGTTACAGAAAATTCAAAAAAACACCTCACGTAATTTATGGACGCCCCCTGAAGAAAAAGAAGTATGCGCTGCTCTGTTCCTAGACATAGCTTAGGCGTTTGATAAGGTCTGTCACGAGGGGCTCATAAAAAATCTTCCCAAAACAATATGCAAAGTTATTGGAATCCTACAAAACAGATCGATTTTTCAGAGTTAAACAAGAAACTGAATACTCTGAACTAAAACAAATAAAAGCAGGTGTGCCACAAGGAAGCGTGGTTGGGCCAGTTCTATATTTACTATATACATATGACATACCAGATATGAATGATATACAAATTGGCACATTTGCTGATGACACTGCTCTTCTTGCAACAGGAACAAATGTGGAAGAAGCTACTCAAAAGTTACAAAGAGCTACTAATCAATTCAACAAATGGACCAAAGAGTGGAGAATAAAAATTAATGAATCAAAATCGGTAAACATAAATATTACAAACAAAACGAATAATCAAAACATACCAATTGCAATTAATGGAATGGAGGTACCATATGGAAACACAGCAAAATATCTAGGAATAACTCTAGATGCTAAGCTAAGATGAAAGGAGCATGTAAATAAGAAAAGGAAAGAACTAGATGGAAAATATAAAAGAATGTATTGGTTTATAGGTAGAAAATCCCAAATGTCAACACATAATAAGTTGCTCATATATAAGCAAATTCTGAAACCCATTTGGACATACGGACTCCAGCTTTGGGGCTGTGTCAGTTCAACCAACATAGCACCCATACAAAGATTTCAAAACAAAGTACTCCGTACTATTGTGAACGCTCCATACTATATTCGAAATGCAAATCTGCACAGAGACCTCAACGTACCAACAGTTAAGGAAGAAATTATGAGATGCCCAAAACCACGAAGACAGGTTACAAAACCATGTTAACATCGAGATGCTCCAACTACTCGATCAACACAACCTAAAGAGAAGATTGAAAAGGACGAAACCTTCAGACCTAGTGAAAGTGATAAGTGAAAGTGTTGAAAGCAGAGCACAGTGATAAGTGAAAGCTCACAGTTAAGAACTGAGTGACATCAATGGATTATAACTTAGTTTTAAGGATTGTATATTATATAATTTAGGATAAGACAAAATTGCTGGTTGGTCGTTGTTCTCGACTTTCCATATAAAAAATAAACAAAAATATTTTTTCGAGAAATATTATAATAGCAAACATATCAAGTATTTTTTTTCAGCTCTTTATTTCAAATATCATTCGATTTATTCCAAAGTAATAAAATAACCTCTGAAGGATAAAGGGAGAAAATGTGTATATAATAGATTTGCATTTGTTAGTATTGAGAAAATAACCTATATCATTTTGAACTAAAAGTGATAAAAGAAAAATAGTAGTCCAGCAGTAGGTTTGTTTTAATTCCTTTTATTTGATGTAAGCTATAAAACAAATCTAAAATAAATATTACATTTCAATGATGTTTATTTTCATGATTATAAATGCAAATAATCTTATATTTTTATATATTCATGTAATCTGTTACAATGTAAAATTAATTCAAGTCAAAGAAAATAAACATCATTTGACAACGCCGCCAAAACTATCACCTGATCACACGACTATCAAAATTTATGAACATAAGATTTTAGTGTGCAATTTTATAACCTATAATAGGTGTCAAGTGAAAATAAGGTTAAGTATTTTCTTCCGCTTTTTTTGTGAAGCAGACTTTCAGCTTTCAGCTTTACAGATTAAAGTGAAAATATCAATCGTAAAATAGCATTAAATAGTGTTGACAAATATCTTCTGTAGGTTCCTTGTGGCATTACTTATTATTTTTTCTTATTTTTTTGGGAATCAAACCACAATAATGTTTTTTATTTTTTATTTCGACGTTTCGGTAGCGTTCCAGCTACCGTTGTCAAGATTAACTAGTATAGAAATATAATTTTTTTTTGGTCCCTATCTTACACAACGAAAAAATTTGACAACTAGACAATCAATAATATTTTGAAGTTTAAGACTACAAAACTTTGTTGTCACATTTTATTAAGGTCCATTCATAGTAGATCACACCTCTGGTAAAATGTGAAATAAAATATTCTATTTTATGACATTCTAACGATATGTAGTCCACTAAAAATGGAATCCAGTGAAGTGCACGTTCCAGTAACGGTTTTTATTGGGATAGCGATTTTTTTCGCTTATTTTGGAAACTTTGTTAATAAAAACGCGTTTGTTGTTACTTTTTTGTGTATGGTTGTTTTTCAAAATATGTATAACTCTGTTTGGTGATTTTGTGTATTGAAGTGTGTATCGATTAACAACCATTCCAAAGATAAATCATAAGAAAACCTGGATAAAAACTTATGATGCTATCCTGATAACGCAGGTAATTGATTATTGGAAATTTCTCTTTCTAACATTGGTAACCGAAACGTCGAAATTCCCAAAAAAATAGTGTTGACAAAGTACCATTTTTTTAACTAAATTAGTGATTTTAAAAGTAATTACTTAATCAAAATCAAAATTTCCGCTCTAGGATTACTATAAAATAGGATAGATACAATATTGAAATAACGAACAAATTATGCGTTTTCGTCCACCATGTATAGTTTGTCTAAAAGTAGAATTTCATTTCATTTCAGGTAAAATTATTTCAAGAAAGTCGTAAATGGTCGTATTGGCAAGGAGAACAGAGTCATTTTGACCTGAGTGCCGGGGCAACGCAAAAAAGGGATCAGAATCTCTATTTATCAGACCTGAACCATTTTTTGGCATTGCGGAAAGCACTCTGGATCAGCCATAGCTACCTGGGCGGAGAGGAAACCCTTCACGTACTAAGCAGACATACCGGGGCTCTCTCACTCGAAGGAGTTCATATGCAACCCTTCGAGTACAAAAAATAAGCAGATCCTGGAATGGAGTAGTATAACCTACGCACTCTGTCGGGACTGCTTACAGGACATTGTCGACTGAATTACCCACTAAGCAAAGTAACATTTATTCAATATTCCAGTTACCTTTCATGGTAATGTGTAATGTTACAACAGAGTTTTCTGCTACCTCACTGCAATGGTTCAGCAACTACTGAAACGAACGTTCAGCAATATTACAAATGGTATGTGTCATTATCAATTATTCCCGCAAGGTTACTGCAACATTGCATATAATGTACTAGAAAATTGCAAATGTGATATTTAAAATGTCACCTTCTGATAATATTGCAGCAACTACTGAAATGGATTGATATATTATGTAATGGTTCATAATTAGTAATTGCAGCAAGGTTACCGCAGCATAGAATATAAATTAGTGGAAAATAACATATTCAATATTGTGTTATATACCAGTAACTTATCGCCAATCTTGTCTTTAACATTACCATAAGGTTTCAAAAATTATTGTCCAGTACATTTGTTCACACTTGAAGAATTTTTGGATTCTCACTAATTGTTTCCAATATTGATAGAAAATAAATGCAATCTTCATGGGAGACAGATCAGTTTTGCTATCTGGAAAATATGAAATATCATTCGTTATTGATGTATCCTCTATGAAGATCAGATTTCATTTCCTAGTTTTTAGAAACAAGAAGTGATAACCCAAAAAATATTCTAAAATGATTACTTACCTAATAGAGATTTAGTAATTTTTTTTTTGCTTCTTTTATGGGAAGCTGTTAATTTCAAATATCCATAAATATATTGGGTTAAAATGGTTAAAAAGACAAAAATTCAAATATAAAACTTTAATGAAATTATTTAAAAAAAAACAAATAGGTACACTCATTGAGATGTCAAAATAAAAAATAAATTCTCTTCAGTCATGCTATCAGGTACCTGCAACAAAAAAATCATTAAACTTTGACAACTGAATCTACTACCTACTCTATAGAACCTTACATACATATCTATACAGCACTTGATCTCAACTATCTCAACACAACTAATGTTGTAGAGTTATCTGATGCCTGTGCTTTTGCTATATTGAACTGAACAGTATTAGTCAAAGCAGCAGGAAGAATAACTTGAACTCAATGTTTTTCAAGTAGGTTTTCGTTCAGTATATCTACTCACCTGCATAATAAGATGCACACGAAACGACTATCAGACTATCAGATTCATTCGCAAAATGAGGAGAAACAAATATTTTCCTACTAAACGTATTTAGAGCATATCCGACCATCCTAACCTATAAAATAATAAATGATGTATAACCTTACCTTGGATGAAGATGCCATAGCCTTATTAGAATTATCCATTTTGCTGCTTCAACACTAAATAAATAAACGTATATAACCAAAACAAAGCCAACGCAACGCACAACAACAATATTGCAAAATGAATCCCGCGTGGTGCTACTCAGAGATAATATAGGTACACTACTCACTACTGCTTGCTCCTTGCTCAAATGTCACCCCGTTAGGTGGCATCGCCTCAAGAGCGGGAAATACAAAATTGGTTGGTTAGGTTAGGTTAGGATACAAAATTGGTTGGTTTCCTCATCGATGAAATATTATTTCAAGTTTCTTTTATGTTCACTATTTAAAATTGTCCTAGCGTATCAGTTCATATATTTTTGCGATGATGCAATTGAAAACTAAAAATATATTGCATTTCCTAGGTAATGTCAATATTGTTTGTAGTTAACTTATGTATTGTTGTAAATATCATGGAAATTCAAACTCAGTGCAACATTGCAATTCAAATTTAATGGATAGTTCCAAATGTAGCTTGCATTAAAATTGTTTTTAGATAGTTTCTGTAATGTTGCATTTACAATGAATTTTCATGGCTGATTCAACATTGCGCTTGAAACTCAATCAATAGCTCGCTTTATAACTTATATACAACTTGCTAGTAGTTTTTTCTGTTAAGTTTAAAACTGAAATATAGCATTGAACCTTATGCAATGTTATATTATCATTTTACGATAGCAAGCCGTACATAATATTGTGGCAATATTTTGTAACATTACATGTTTAGTGGGTACCACCAAAAGAAAATGAGTCTGGTTCAGACCTGGGATTGTCGGTTCTGTAATTTGGAGGACGAAACTGCGGAGCACATATTATGCTCATGCCCAGCTTTGGGCAGGGTAAGGTATAACATATTCGGTTTTAGTACCTTAGAGCCGAACGACTTCAAAAAAGTATCACCAAATACAACCATGGACTTCGTCAGAAGCACAGGTTTGTGGGGTGAATTGTAATCCATAGGGGTGAGCCACAATAGACCCAACGGGGGTCGCAGTGGAGGTGGCGAGAAGGCACCACTCACATAGAACCTAAGCTAACCTAAATGGTTCTATTTAGATGATTATCGGCAAAAGCTAAGACGATATACTTTGAGACAAACTATACCAATTTCAATCAACTCAGTAAGGAAAATCCGAAAATTGGGAAAAGGAGCAAACTGGCTCTGATGTCATTATTCAAAGGTAACGTAACCTAACCTGTAGGTATGACTATTATTAGAAAAAATAGTAAATTAAAACAAAAAATCGACATGTTTCGTAATTTTTGCATATTACTGTTTATTTTGCTAATAATGAATTTTTGCGTTACTTTATAGACACACTGTATAAAACTCCTTCACTATAGATATTATAATGCAAAATGCTGATGATTATAATGATTAAGAAAAAAACCCGAGAAGCGTAAAAAATGCATTTCAACATTCTAAACGATTAGCTTCACATCAATTCCTGCCCACCTAAATATCCTCATCATAGTAATTTAAGTTAATCATGTCTACTCAATTTAGAATTAATTCAACATTTTAATGGCTTGCGTTCTTGTGGAGCAAAATAACGAACGTCAATCCAGAATCAATTTTCTCTCAATATTGCAGCACAAACTTATTTTCAGCTTGTATCCACAAATGATTAAAAACCCATTAATCTTACAAACAAAGGTTACTTCAACGTGTAACCAATTCCGTTAATGAAATTAAAGTAATCTATCAGATTAAAATTAAAGTGTATCGTATACGTCCCTAAACATGAAAAAAATCGCCTGCAATCGAGTGACTCACCGAAAAAAATTAACTAGTATACTGTTACAAACTGAGTTTTCAGCATATATTTAGTCGAAACGATTATATAAATGTCTATTGAAGACACTGATATTATATAGTGAAATGACGAGAAGGTTTTATGTATTCGACAGGGAAGGATTAGACAGATAAGTTTCTCAATTCCATCGGCGTACGATATTAACTAAAATATTTGAATAAAGTATTTCTACCAATGTAACAAAGTAAAAAACGTCAGTAGCATATGAAAATAGGTCTCCTTTAAATTCAATTCTATAAATAACTAGCAACGGGCTCTCTACAGAAAGTATAAAATAGCCTGTCCCCAACTTGCAAAACTAATTTTATAAAGGCTGTAAGAACTGCTATTTTTTTAGCCGTTCTAGTACCGGGAGCACTGCAACCTGTTGGCTTATTGTACTCTACTCCCACCTTTATTCCACCCACCCAGCCATTCCCATACCCTCGAGTAGATTATATAGGTCAACTGGATGCATGCCATATGCTTCAGGCGGCACGTTGCCCTCTCCGAAGATCGTCTGTCTCCTTGAGTCCAATGCCTCACAGTCGGGCAAAATATGGGTCTCGGTCTCCATGCCACAAAGTCTGCAGCTGAGATTCCCGTTATATACCCCCATTTTATGCAGGTGATCCTTTACCGGGGCAAGAGCCGTTAGAATAATTCTTAGCTTGTTCCTACTAACATTCTTCAGCCTGTTTTACAAATATACCACCTATGAAGGTCTTACTGTGTACCTGCTTTGGAGTGTTCCTCCACTGTAGTCTATGTTGGCTTTGTACCCATTTTCGTATTTGTTCTCGGACCACCTTCTTTGTGGTCCCAAGAACTGGTTCTGGTCCAACATATGTCGTTGCTGAACCTCTTCTCGCGAGTTCATCAGCTTGTTCATTTCCAGAAATATCATTATGTCCCGGCCCGGCACCCACACTAGCCACTCTACTGTGGTCTGCCAGTTCATTCAATTATTTCTGGCTCTTCTACCAGTATGGATGTTACCTTGCGGCTATTTGGATCTGCAAGGGCTGCCTGGCTGTCAGTTAATATGTTTATTCTATGAGTGTCAGTCCTATGTGAGTCCTTGTGAGAAAGAACATCTTGTGTTCCTCCTTTCACTATACACCCCTGCTCCTGTCCCTTCCCCAGTCTTTGACCCGTCTGTATACCAGGTCTCTCCTCGGGCAAACTTCAGTCTGCTTGGGTCTTGCCAGTCCTTTCTGTGGGGTACCTCTACCTTATATTTAGGGCTGGGGTATATCTACCAATGGAACAAAGCAAAAAACGAGAGTAGCATTTAAAAATAAGTCTCCTTTAAATTCAATGTTTTAAACAACTAGCAACCCACGTTGCTTCGCACGGGTTTTTTACAGAAAGTATAAAATAGCCCAGGAGTTTTCGGTAAAATTGGTTGAGTAGATCGTAACAAACAAGCAATCAATCATCTTTTCTCTTTATACATAATCCTAATTTAGATTATTTTATTGTATGGCAATTATTTATGAGACAAACGAAACAGAAAACATTTAGATTAGTTTCTAAGTATATTATTTTAAAAATAAAAAAAATTAAAATATTTCTTTGTAAGTGCTTAAGTCTACTGGCGCAACTTTTAATGTTTGACGCTTTATTAATTGTCATTCCAAACGCTATTTTTACGGAAAATTGTAGCCGTAATTGGAAAGGCAATTATGAGGGTATCATGGAAGTGTCGGCGATTGCATCAAGCGAAGCAAGGCGCTAGATATTTTTTGAATATACTCCTGGGATATTCATTTAAATTATATGGTGTAAAAGAGTAAAATAATGTGCATTAAATGCCTAAAGCGTAGATGTTCCTTGCCGTTTCTCTGCTTGTTAAAATGAAAAGAATCCTGTTATGAGGATCGATCCGTTATAGGCTTTACCAACTTCTTCAGCTGCATTGGAAGAAATTGGGATTTCATATTGAGGAGGGAGTGGCAGTAGCAGAATTAGAAAAGTAGAAACACTAGCCGATAGTTATTAGAAAAGCATCTGAGGAAACTCATAGCAAATCAGTTGGCCCTGGGAAACGTTATCACACCCCGGCAACCTTATTTTGCTTATGATTTATGATAAATATATCTATCTGAAACGTTCGATTTCCATAAAACTTTTGTGATTCATACCTTAAGAGTACGCTATGTGAATTTTATCAGTTTTATCTACAGATTGAATATTTGTTTTCTGCTTGCTGTTTGAGGATTTTTGAGAATTTTTAACAATATATAATCTTAAATTTTTCATATTTTCTCATTAAATAGTGGAATTAACAGTTTCATTTATAACATTACAAATATTTCGATACCAATCTATTATGCCTACTATCACTAAAAAAACATTATTGCATGAAGTATACGATAAATAAATCAGCAATCATCTTGGAGTATTTATCAATTAGAAACCCTCATTGCCATCCTTAATCCGCACCAATGAATTTACCCCTCACCCAACACCGCTATCACCCCACAAGAATCCTTACCCAAAAAAACGTGCCCTCGTAGTTTTTTTCACCCCGTGCTCGGCTCGCGCTAGTCGTCTACTTCATTCCATGTGTCTTGATTTAAAATATCCACTTAGGGCTCTAATGATAATGGGAATTGTATTTCTTTTGTTTCGATTGATCCGGCTTGGGGTGGCGCGTGGCCGAGGTTCTTAAATTGCCACAAGGATGACGATTAGTTTATGTATGACACACAAAAATTGTGTGGGTAATAAAAAAATAATTTATTTTTTTATTTTGAGACTAATACTTTACAGAATACATTTTTGCAATTCTTTAATTACATCATCGTCTATAGATTTACGTATTTAAATTTTATGCCAGGACCCAGGATTGCTACATTAAGTTGGAGTAGCAGAACAAGTCTATGGACGACGAGAGAAAACCTCTCCAAAATTCAAAGACTAGCCTGTATATGCATTACAGGAGCAATGAGAACATGCCCAACGGCAGCCATGGAAGTGATTCTCAACCTCAGATTCTACATATGGTGGTGGAAAGTGTTGCGGAAAGAACAAGATACAGACTAACTAGAGAGGGAATCATTAAAAAAAACACCTCCTTTCTTCTTAGAAATCAAAAAACCTGGGACATGACACAAGATGGCATGATGAAAAGGTATGACTTTTCAAAGAAATTCGTTACGGAATTAAGCAACAAGAATGAATGGGATCCAAATACCATTACAAGACTTGGAAAGAATGTCATTCAATGGTACACAGACGGCTCAAAAGCAATAGAAGGAACTGGGAAGTTATTCGTAATGTGCAAGAAGAATCTGGTCGTTGATTTGCTTATTGTCAAGACACCGGTGGATGCCCATCCGATTTATGTGGAGGACCACCCTACAAAATGGCCTTCCCATGACATTACATTATAACCCAAAGTGCAATAGCAATAAAATTGGCATAAAATAAAAATAAGAATTTAATTAATTGAAATTGATAACAAATGGAGAAATATATAGGTAGAAATAAATACGCACAGTAAACTATGGGCACGAAGTGTTTACTATATTACGTGTGTTTACTAAGTTTAAATAATTAACCTGAACTTGACCTGGGAAATAATATATAGCTGTGAACGAGACGAGGGAATCATTAATTATAACAATCAATCATAAGAATGATGATAAGAAGTATTAGTTAATTCTATATAATATACTCGTAGTTTAATTATATTGTGAATCGACAGTATATTGAGATTGTGTAGTTGTGTTTGTTAACATATACCAATAAAGATAACGTTTTCCCAGTTAACTTCATAGTTTCATTCAATTTGGAAGTGCTCCCTCAGAACCGGGAAGATCACCTGCTCAAGTGGAATTCCCAACATCACAAAAATATATTTAGCTGATTTTCATTTCAGTATCTGCTTGTTAATTAAAACTTTCTACGTTATTTTTTATTTGATTCATTTATTCATGATTAACTTATCAACTCCATAAATCGATTAAACCATTTATTATTGTAATGAATGCGTTTTATCTTCATTACTGCATCAGTTCGTACCCGGTTTTTTCCGCCTAATTTCCAACGCAAAAAATTCTTCGCATCATCAATATGAATATTTCATGTTATTCATATCTTAAACAAACACCCGCGGGTGGTTTTCTGTCCTCAGGGAAGCCTTTTGTTTTATTAAGGGCCAAGAAGACGTTAGCAGCACCGCTACTTCAAAAATATTGAAGTATTCGCCGAAACGTACCCGTTTCTATCACTTGATTATAAAAATACCTAAATTGTTAATTGAAGAATAACGGTAGATGAAACTTAGCTGTACTTTACCTTTTTTTAATTATACTCATAAATTTGTATGAAATTCATTTAGGTGTAAATGTTATCCATGACTTATTTTAGTTTTCAGTTGTTATTTTATAAACCAGTCAATAGAGACCATATTTATGCAAAATTCAGGGTATCTAGTTCTGGAAAAAGGCTTAATTCTTGATTTTTGTTTCGTTGAATCCAAATTTTCAAGCTCCCATAAAAATTCTCTCTGCAGCTTCCAAAAATTAAAAATTAAATCAATTTTTTTAAAACTTTATTAATAAAATACAAAAATATGCAATGAAAAACATCCTAAAATATTTTGAAGTAGCACAAACATAAGGGACGCTGGCATACCTTGTGACATGCTCATCAGCGACTCACGATATCATACACACTTTTCTTAACCTCCCGCGTCGCCAACGTTAGCTCTCCCTGTTGTTATCTTTTGTTAGAACCCCCCCCTTCTTTATCTTCCTTATTTTCCAAAATCTAGTACCCCAACTTTTCAGGCAAGTTGAGAAGTAGTGATTATCAAAATTGGTCTTGGTCTTGCGAAAAAGCAAAACCAAGACCATCCTTAGACTAAATGAACAAGAACGAGATAGTCTTTGTCTTGCTTTGCTTATCACTAGGGTACAGTAGTCGCCCGTTACAATAATTTTGCTAGTTGATAATTGATTGTAAATTATAAATAATTCATAACCATGATGATCTTTAAGAGTAAAAAAATAAGTAACAGGTAAAATGAACAAGACTAATACTTTGTACGCAAAGCCAAGACGATTTGAGCAATACCAAGACCGAATAAGCAAGACCAAGACTATCCGAGTCTCGGTCTTGGCCTTGCTTCGCTCTTCACTGTTAAAAAGTAAGAACTCATCTGTATATTGAGAAAATATAGGCTTTTATAACTTTTAGCACGCGATAAGTTTGAATTATTTTTCTGCATTTTACTGTAGTTTTTACAGTAGCACCTCCGTCATCTGTTACTCCATCGGTTCCATACAAAATTTAAACAAAGTCCTGTTTTTAGAGTAGAGTATTAGATCAGGAAGGAAAACAAAAAATGGTGTTTGGAAACGACTAGCATGACAATTCTTTCGTTTTTAGAAACTCTAGAAGAGCTGGACCATCAAATTTACGTTATTTCTCCTAAACAATCTCATCAGCTTGATCGACCTTTTTAAACAACCTCTCCAGCTCCACTTCTTGTGGATAAAAATCCTTGACGATATCTTCTGAGCTATTATTGAATCCATTTCGAGACAAAATATTGAACATGTCAACCTACTAGAAAAATGCTAAATGTAAACACCCTATCCATTGGCCTTACGTGTTTTCAGACTCTAGAAAAGCTGCACCATCGAATTTACGTGACTTCTCCAAGATAATCTCATCAGCTTGATAGACCCTTTCAAACAGTTCCACTGCTTGTGGATCCTCCTAATCCATAATATTGAACATTTCAACCCACTAGTGGCATGCCAAAGGCAATACGATGATGAAAATTTTTTAGTGGGAAAGTGAAAATTCCGTTTCAAATATGGGGCCGTTCATAATATACGTTCGCATACTAGGGGGGGAGTGGTCTTGCTGAGTGTGACATGATGTGTTCACAGTTCTTCAAAAATTTTACTTTAGTATTTCTTATAAATTTTGGTCATGTCGTATTAGTAAGCTCTGTGGCTTGGCTCTATTTGACTTGGCTCTAGCGGCATTGCAGTCCGTCACAATCGATTTCTTTGTTTTTCCAATATTTTCCCGACAAATGAAAATACTATTTCTTTGAAACGTCATTTATATGTGAACTAACACATACGCTTGTTTTTGCATATTCCTCAATTTAATGCTCTCTATTACGTGAACTATTTAACCGAAATTTATAACTCAGGGGGGGTATTAGTTTTTGTGACGAAATATTTAAAGCGGGTCACAGAAAGTGTGACCCAGCGTGACAATAGGGGGGAGACGGTCAAGAAAATATAATTTTACTGTGACGTAGTTTATGAACATAAAAACATAAAAGAAATATGTCCTCGAATATTAGTATAAACAGCTAGTTTTATAACTCCCAGGTATTAGCTCCAAATGCCCACACCTGAAGTTAATGTAAAATTAAGTTGGTTGGTGACACTTGACTAAGTAGTGTTTTTTTAATACGTGATAGATAGATAGATAGATATTGTCCGAGTTTTAATGTGGATATGTTACCCCCAATAGATCACTGTCAAATTTTGAGCAGTATACGTCATTTAGTTTGTGTTTGATAGCCATTTAAAGCAGACATTTCTCTTTCCATGAGACCTGGATCATCACTTATCTATAACTATATTCTATTCATTGAAAGCAAAAAGCAGAAGTTGATCTAATCGACTCAACTATTATAATAAAAAAAATATATTTTGAAAGGTAAGAAAAGGGTAAATCCGGTCCTGCCTAATAGTAGAAAAGGCACTGGAGTCATGTATAGTTGTAAGTAAAATTAGTTTGCACTGTTTCACAATAAAATAACAGTATGCGGCAAGGTCCCTTTGAGGATTAAAAACCCGAAAAGATAAAAAAGCCAAAAATCATTTCGAGTCTTGACCTACCCACAAGCGAATCTTTGATTCTAATTGGTGCAATGTAGCTTCCGATTGGTCTATGCAAAATTTACTTGAACGTCCCAGGGTGGGTTTAGTTCATTTCTTTTATTTACGAGACATTGTGTTCTTACATATTGTTTTATTGAATAAAACTGTTTTGTTGGTAATAATCAAAATTATGGCTTCCTGGCGACCATTCGAATAGGAAGATATTGTTATAGGCTCCGAACAATGAATATACTAGAAGAGTGAACAGACTATGCCAACATAAACAATGTCAAAGATTATTTATTTATTCTGGTTGATTGATTGTTGTATGTACAAAACACGAATATGTCGTTGCTGTTAAAAAGTATTACCTACCAAAGGTTTGGAAATTTCTGAAAGTGGAGGGTATGGATTTGAGACAATAGACAAAAAGAAATTTGGTATGTTCTAGTCGCGATCTACGCAAGAGATTATACATAATATGTACAGGCAACTGAAACTAGAAAATAATGGGTCAAAGCATGGAGCTGCTGAAAGACTAGTTTCCAAAAAGTCCATCACAGTTATCAGTAAAACAGCTGCTATTCATTGGAAAAAGAGTACAGAAATCGCTAGTGAGTCGTAATCCTGAAATAATAAAAAATCTGTCTGAAACCGGTTCTGCTTACAGATTTCTTTATCTCGCCGACAAATTGAAAAATGGTGCAAATTAATTTTACTCACAACTAGGTATACTCTTGCCTGTCACCTCTTTTACTTTTAAAATCTTTTCCTCAACTTCTTCACACAAACTTTACTTCTTGCAGACACTGTATTCATGTAATTGAGTTTTCTACTAATAGTGCTTTAACCCAGATCTGCTAATAAATGTAATATATATATAGCCTACTTTTTTTTCGATCATATTTACCAATTCACAAAAAAAAACAATTTCTTTTACTTAAAACAGCGCAGCCCGGATCTGTATGAGGAGATGGAAAATTTTAAAGAAAAATAAATTAATTTCGGGGAACGCTAAACAATGGCCGTCTCTACCCCCATCTCCCCTATCCACCCCTATCCGCTAATGGTTGGCGTTTGTGCTGGAATTGCGGCGCGAGACGAGTTTTATTTTTTATGTAGATTTTCCTTTAGTCCCTCAGGGTAAGGGGGCGCCTTGGTTTCTACCCTTTTTCGTTGTGATTTTAAATTTGCACGAATGCCGACTGAAGAATTCTGAAATGTATACAAAGTCCGCTAAATTCTCATTCATTTCTAACATTCGTGGCTTGCTTCGGTGAAACATTCTTAGTCGTTTGTTGAAAGGAGAAAGGCAAAACTGTTTGGCAGTTAAAAAATATTTATATTTTGCAAAAACTTTGCAGAAGTGTCCAAACTAGAATGTACCGAGTGTCTGATTAAAAAGGTAACGGTGTATCACAGAAACTATATATCAAAAATAATATCAACCGACAAGAAAATTGATTGTCAAACTTACTACTCTATCAGTAGAGGCTGAAAGTAACAATAATAACAAAAAAATGTCACAATCATACTATTCAACATTTAATTAATGGAGCCTATATATGAAGATCGGACTCCATAGGTGAATTTTAGCGAGTTACTGATCATGAAAAGTTAAAACCGTTCAATTTTTTGCCATAAATGGTAAATACCAAAATGTCAAATCAGTGACCATGGTAATAATTTCAGTAACCATAGTCAGGAGGTGGGTAACTGGCAGTGGTTCAAACCCCCCACTCTTGTTTTAAGACGTGAATGTATCAACTGTATAATTGACATTTGAATCTCTTAAATATTTGTTTTTTTATGTGCGAATATAATAATGGAACCGGAGGAAATAGGAATGGGGAATATTAGCGTATGTGGGAATATTTTAAATATCCACTTAATATAACTTTGGCTGACGACTATCCCAAGGGAATAATAATATTTGATAATATATACCAATTATTGGACAGCCTCTGATGAATCAGTAGTGCCAAAAAGTCTTGTACTACAATACTTAACACATACGACATATACAAAACATTTTTTAAGGTTATGTTGAGACATTCACATCTAATTATCGTAACCACTTCATTTTAGCGAGTGAATAGCCTAAATTACCCTAAATAACCGCTGGGGTATAACCAGCAGCTCGCTGAAAATTACCTCAGGTATTCCATTTTCTGGTCATTGCAGAGGGCACAAGTTTAAATCCAATACCGAAAACATCTGACTGCAGTACTATAACAGCCAAACATAAGCCTTGCATACACTTTTAGTTTATGGTGTTTTATTGGTTGCTAGAGTTTGTTTAATCGACCTTTGCCGTTACGTCATACATTGCCCAGCTTTATCTCTCATTCATGAAATGGATGAGACGGAATTATGACGTCATTAACGTATTTCTTAACTAATGTCGACGTAATTTTTATTTGTTACTTTTGACAGTTCAGTTGTCACATTTTGATTTGATCAGTATTTTTGGTCATTTTCGCTTTTTTCAATTAATTTTTCATTGTCAAAATGCCTTCCCGGTATAATGAGAAAGAGCAAAGTTTAATTTTGAAGTTAATTAATTACTTTTCAAAAGAAAGGGATGCTGGAATGCCGCTTTTACCGTTAAATGCAGTCTACAACGTAAGTATCTATCTATATTATGCAAAATTAGAGTTAGTGTCTATCTTGATTTGATTTTAAAATTTTATAATCGCATATATAATTTTATAATCGTATATAAAACATTTTCAATATATATTATATAATTCGCCATTTAATCACAATTCGGTAATCCGTAATTTTTTAAATTCCATAAAAAATCATGCTTAGGGGCGTTAAACATCCTCAAGCTGAAAATTTGAAACAAATCAGTTAAAAAAAACGGGGATTTCAAATTAAAACAAAGCCAAATTAAGTAAAAAAGTACGAAGCCCATGTCTCACGGTCAAATTTTTGATCAAATTAGTTTGACCAAAGTGACGTATTGACGTCATACCTATAGTTTGTTAAAATTTTAAGAAACTGTCTTTCACACCATCATTCAAAATTTGACCAAATTTATTGACGGATGTCTGATTGGCGTCTGTCATTTGTCAAACTAAAAATTGTTGGTGTTGTGATTGAACTGCAATTTTTTTGTATTTTCCACAATGAAAATAAAAAAAATTAAATCTGTTTTGGGTCTTTTAAGTATAGCTATTGTTCTGGAATACCGGGCTGGAAAAATAGAAAAGGAAAAACGAAGAATGTGGGCTAGATCTTGGCTTCTTCGACGAAACGAAACCAGTCATAGCAATATTTTCATTTACATTTTTACAATGACATTTATGGCACTCACGTCAACCGTCAATATTCTTTTTCCACCAATCAAAAGGAGAGTTTGCTCAAACTGACCTTGAAAAATAGAAACGCCTCCATTTTTACAGGATTTGATCAAACTAAGAAGATGACGTCATATGCTGTCAATTTTTTGGTTTGCTCAAACTAATTTGATCAAACATTTGACCGTGAGACATGGTCTTAACACATAAAGCAAAATACAATTTTTGGCATTACTAATTTATTCATACAAACACACCTTAACAAATGTCATTGATTATGATTTTGAGGTTAAGTGTAAAATAACATTCAACTAATATGAGACAAACGTAAAACAGCAGAATACGTCACCGATTATGACGTAACGGCAAAGGTCGATTAAACAAACTCTATCTCATTTGACAATAGATTAGGTAAGTGAGGTTAGGAAATGGAAATGAGAAATGCGTTTTTGTCCACGCCTCCAAAAATATCGAAAATTGTGATCATTTGGTGGCAAAATATGATAATAATAATGTCTTGCCCAAAACAAAATGTCTCTCCTATTTTATCTTTGAATATTTTCAATCACCTTTGGAAACTGAAAACACTCTGGTTTTTTCCGCATAAGTTCGATCTCCTTGTTTCCAGAAATCGATTACCTGCGTTATCATGATAGTCATAAGTTTTTATCCAGGTTTTATCATAAATTACCATCGGAATTGTTGTTAAACGATAAAAACTTCAATACACAAAATCAGAAAAATGACATGCCCGGTTGCACCAACCGACCGTAAAAACAGTCGATACACTAACCGTTGATCGACCGATTAATCGATGATTTTCCGATTTTTCAAAATACCAGTTGCACCAGAAAAAATTACAGTTGATATTTGAACCGACTGTTTAATGTGAAGTGAAGTGAGCGTTTAAACCATGGAGACTAGATATAAGGAGCACAAACTCTGTATATAAAAAGTGTCCGTCGAAATTAGGAAAATTGTGGTGGCGCTGGGGAGGCTAGCGATTAAAATCATGTTTGACGTGTTGAATTTTAGGTTATGTAAATGGAGGGTTTGTTTATTTTCATTCGGTTACCTTTTATGCTTGGTTTTAGCAAATTTCAAGGAAAAAATAAGTATTTCCCGTAGCTGGTGCTATGTTTGGTTAAAGGTAAGTTTCTTCAATATCATTATATAGACAATTGTGTTGCAAAATCGTAATGAAAACAATAAACCTAACCCGAGAGTCCTACATCAACCACTTACTGCTGCTCGAAAATAAGACAGGGGCTGGGGTGTGTAATTTTTTTTATTTTTAACTTTACTTCTAGTTGGACAACTTTTCACGACACACGTTTTTCACATTGTATATTTTTATAAAAACTTCTATAAAAATGAAAACCATTTTCATTTTTTGTTAGGTTAACTTGTCCAGCAAACTTCACTCTGTAATTTTAATCGCTAGCTACTCTCGCGCCATCTACTATTTGTACCTTACCGCTGGACACTTTTTCGAGATTTTTCCTATACAAGTTTGTGCTTCTTATATCTAGTCTCCATGGTTTAAACCTTCATGGTTTAAACTGTAACCCTACATTATACGTACCACTGTCAATGTCATATAAAATATAAAATGGAAGGTAATAATTTAAGAAGGCAGAAATAGAATTAAGAGAAAAAGAAATTGAATTTAAAAATAAGTATGGTTGCTAATTTACTTGAATTGTAATTAATTTATGTAATATAATATGTACTATTTATCATTATTACTATTTCAGTTAGCTTAAAATATATTTTTTACTAATTCGAATTTAAAAAAAGTGTTAATCAAATCAGTTCGTAATGCATTCCCATTTCGTTTCAATTCAGCATCTTGATGTTCAACTTCAATTTAGTTTTCAATATGTCGATCCCAATCAATTTCCATTTCTATTGCTAAATTATGTAATACAGCTGTGCTAATGATTCCTTTATTTGCATTCCCACAGATAAAACAGGAAAGCGTCTTTTACAAATTCCGAACAATCTTTCAATACCATTTCTAGTATTGGTATGTGAGTTTTGATAAGTATTTTGGGATTGTGTTTGCGGGTTACCTAGATGAAGACGTATCCATAACTGTTTTTGTGTAATGTGTAACAATGTAATATACCGTAATGGTTTAATCGCAATGTGATACGACTTATAAATAATACTAAAAAGATTGCCGAATCCCTTTAAACTTCACAACATCAAACAAATGTCATTAGTTAAATCGTGAGGTTATTACACTCAAAAACGGTCCGTATTTGCAATTATCGCCCGAAATCGGTCGGTTAATTCTGTCCGTAAAATCAATCGATTAACGGACTGTTTTTGGGTGGTGCAACACGAAAGCTATGATTTACGGTCGATCGGCATAAAGACATATTTTGAAACAAAAATAATCATATCACAAAAAAAGTAACACCAAATGCGTTTTATAAAAATAAGCAAAAAAGGGATATACTTAATAAAACCATTCCTGGAGCGTGCACTTCACTGGATCACATTCCTCTAGTACACTATAAAATTGTTAGAATGTCATACAATAATAGCTATTTGTATAACAGTGATACTTTTCTTCCCGAGGATGAAGTTTACTGCCCGACGCGTTGTGGAAAGCAGTAATCATTCAAGTCATTTTTAAATAATTTATTCATGAAACTAACAAACAAAATTTAAAGAGCTAAAACTAAGAAGTAGGCACAGTATAACTGATAGGCACGTTATTTTCATTCTTGCACCCTACATATTTTCAATTTGTAGTAGAGTAATTATTTACACTAATGTACGTTATGTGTGTAAGTACTAGGAAGAAAAAGTACGACTTTGCTCCCTACAATGAGGCCAGGAAATGTATACTTTGGAAAGAGCTAGGCGGAAAACTTTTTTTAGTTTCATTTAAGTTTTTTTACTTCTCTACAAACACACATTTTTTCAATTTTTTCTATCCCTAAAAATTTTATAGTTGCCGTTATTTCCAAGTAAATTCATTTGTTGGTTTATATTACATTGGGAGATTATGTTTTTGTATGAGTTCGATTTCATGGGGTCCCATTTAATGATTGGTTTAGTGAAAGTGTTATCGGGTGTATGGAGAAGGTTATCTACTAACGTTCAAACTAGTGGTAACAGCACATCCTTCTGCTGTTTTTGCTTTGAATGCAGCTTGTTCTAGAAAGGATATTACTATCAGGGCTGCTCTTATCCATCTGTCTATTACCACAGGTCAACTCAACCCATTTACCATGTGTTAGTCGGAGTCACATTATTGGAAGCTTCTTCAATATCTAAGAAGGTATGGCCATTGTTTTTCCTCTATTAACTTGCATACGAGCCTGCTTAAGTGATCTAACGGTGAATCCCTCAGTATTTCGTCTCTTATGTACCTATCCAATTAAATAATTGATCTGTATAACTTACCTGTTAAGTCTGATACTTAAGAAAGTATACGATTTTAATCTGGCCTTGCCATAGCTCTGGTATTATCTCTCATGCCAAACTGGCTGCGAGGATCCTACTTAAGTGCGGTTTTATCAGCTCGGGGACTTATTGTATAGCTGAAATTTCCTAATTGCAAATCTAATTCTACTTGGTCTTGTGATTTCGGTGGTGACTATTTTCCCATCCAAAAAAACTTGGTCTACCAAGCCGTTGCACTGGATTGGCTTACCTACCATCGTCCAGTATTCTTGTGGCCGGAAAAAGGATATTTATAAGTACCTTAAGACGTTAAAGTGTCATCAGCATTTTTAATGAAACCCCATCCCATCTGTAGCCAGCACTTTGTGAAAGCGTTAAGATGCGGGAATATCTGAGATTAGTCTATGTCAATTGTAATGTTATCAATGATTTAATCCATGCGGTGTAAACTTCTTGATGTGCCTTAGTAAGAAAAATTGTTTTGTTCCTCATATTGGAAGCTATTAACCCTTCGGATAAGATGAAATTTAAGATATACTAACCTCTAGCATGACCCCATATAGCATGGTATGGTGCTTTAACCTCACATCCCATTATAAGCTGCATTCCTTTTTCCGCATTGTCTCCCGATAAGTAAGCAGAGCACACCACAAATCTCCTCTTCTTTCGTGACAATGGTCCGAATATCTTCAGTATCATCACCGGTTTTACTGTACAATATATTATATTATATAAGTAGATAGGGAATCATAAAGAACAACGACCTAATACTTCTTAGAAATCAAAAAACCTGGAACATGCCATGGTATGATGAAGAGGTATAACTTTTCAAAGAAATTCGATACGGAATTAAGCAGCAAGAAAGAATGGGATCCAAATACCACTATCAGACTTGGAAAGATTGACATTCAATGGTACACAAATAACTCAAAAACAATAGAAGGAACTGGGATGGGAATGTACGGTACGGGCCAGGAACCAAACACTCTGAAAGCTTGGGAAAAAGTCCAAGTATCTTTCAAGTGGAAAGTCTCGCCAGTTCAATATTGACAAAGGGTATAGAAGGCAAAATATTATCATAACGTCGAATAGTCAAGCAGCCATTAAAGCACTGAGCTCTTGTGTAATCAGTTCCAAATACAGATAAATGGGTCCTCCGTAAGGATGAACTTATAAGAGCAGACAGCTGTTGGTACACAGACGGTTCAAAAACACCCTCAGGCTCTGGTGCAGGTGTATACGGGCGCAGACCTAGGACAGAAATTTCAACCTCCCTAGTTTCCTATGCAACCGTATTTCAGGCGGAAATTTACTCCATTGTTTCATGTGTGGAGAGATTGGAGCAGGCCAATCTCATACATAGAACAATAAAAATTTTCTCGGACAGCTAAGCGGCTTTGAAAGCACTTAGCTCTCACCGTGTAACTGCCAAAAAAGACTCTCCTCAATAGGAGAACTCAATAAAGTATTGCTGGTCTGGATCTCTGGCCATTCTGGCATGGAAGGAAACGAGAAGGCAGACTCTCTTGCAAGGGAGGGCTCCGCATGTGTTTCTATCGGACCAGAACCTACAATTGGCATCGCAATAAGTTTGGCCAAACAAACACTGAATACCTGGACGGCAAGAAGAGCTTTAGACTTCTGGCATAATTTACCAGGATTGGTTCATGAAGGGTTTTCTTACATCCTTCGAAGAATGTCTCCAAACAAATGTTAGACTATAGCAGGCATTACCTACGTTGTCTAACAGGCCTTTTAACAGGCCACTGTCATCTGAATCATCATATGCTAAAACTTGGACTGTCGGAAGATCCGGCAGGTCGGATCTTCGGATCTTTGTCTGGAAGATGATGAAACAGAAGAGCATATAATTTGTACCTGCCCCGCCGCGGCTCGAATCAGGTATCTGATGTTTGGCAGGGATTCTCTCTCGCCCTCGGACCTGAAATATCATTCACCAATTAAACTAATCGGCTTTGAAGCTGACTTTGTTTGGTGAAATCTGAGTAGGAGTGAGTCTTGCGAGTCGCAGTGGAGGGCCTTACACACCCACTCACCATAAACCTAACCTAACCTAACAACCCGTTGAGATCGAATGAATGCATAAGTCAAAGTAAAACTGCACTAAGAGTTTTAACAGGGATTCTAATTGCACAGCAATTCAGAATCCTAGGATAGAAGAGGGACATCTACCTAAGTTGAAGCCTGCAGATATCTTAAAGTTCCTGAGGGAAATAGGACTAAAGGCGCTACTAGTCTCTGAGACGTTCCTCAGGAACTAATTAGAAGAAAGGGGACACAATAGATCTTTTAGGTCTCAGTGAATGTCACCCTATCATACAAACATACATACATTATATTATAAATGAATGACGTCACTAAGGAGGGATGTGTGACGTAACGCTTAAAGCGAGTGCTTGATTTTCGCAATTTTTTTGATGGAAAAAGAATACGGGAACATTTTTTCTGAAAAGGGACATTACTGCAGATACCTATTTTATTAGTAGCAACATGTTTATAAAACTTGACTTGATGTGCAATTTCCAGACCGTTCAGTATAAAGGAGGTTTGCGAGTTGTTTTTAGAGTGAAACATTTGAAAATTAATGCAGCTCCTTATAATATTTCTGTTTATTTTTTTGGCAAAACACACTGTAGATATAATAGTGATAAAGTTCCATATTTTTAAAAATAATATAGTTGTGCGTATCAAAATATACTTAAAAAGTACTTTTTAATTTTCAAATTTACAATTACGAGGTCAAGTAGAGTGGGCGGATGGGACGCTGGGTGGCATTTCCGTACCTGCAGTAATTAGTTTGCGGGAGGAAGTTGTTCTCTGACAGGCGCGTTCCTCATCCTATGGGAGAGCTTCTTTGTGACTTATAATTAATTTTTTGTCGGCAGGATGTCTTGAGAAAAAGAAAAGAACGCGCCCTGAGCACTTTGTCTGTTTTTGATCTCGTTGAAACAAAGTGGCAATTTAATTGGGCTCTATTCTAATTAGGGATAAGGCAACAGTTGAAAATTAAAGCGAATTTAAAAATTAGTTATTCCTAATGAAGGTGCTTTAATTTAAAAAAAAGAGGAGGAGTTGAAAACGTGAATAAAAGGCGCTGAAAACGACTTAAAAAACACTGAAAAATGAGATCGTGATCTTTATAATGAAAATGGAGTGCTAAGTGTATAAAAAGGTCAAGTGGAAACATTCCAGGAGGAAATAAAAATGAAGGTTACCTATATTATAATTTATAAGCTCCAAACTGGAGATTTCAATCTGATTGATTTAATTATCTCTTTATCGCGTCCTATGACGTTTAATTCCATATCTGATATAAGGTGCACATAGCCCAACGAGTAGTTGCCGGACTTTGTTTATTCCGATATATTTGTACTACATACATTAATTTATTTATTCATTAAAATTAAAACATACATGCTAACAAAGCTATCAAAAACTCCTCTACAAATTACGCTGGATACCTTTGAGAGAAAATAGTTAATAAGATAATTTCTATCATCACAATAAACTTCACCAATTAATTTCCAGTAAGCCTATCAAGGAACGTCACAATTTTCCAGGCGGAAATGACGGCGATTCACCACTGTGTGGAAGAAATTAAAAGGCAGAAGAGAACATATCGTTCAATTGCCATCTTCACAGACAGCCAAGCAGCGCTAAAGGCACTCAACTCCGTACAGGTCAATTCTAAGCTAGTATGGGATTGTGTGCTGGCCCTAAACACACTGGGTGAGCGTAGCCATGTTAGGGTAGCCTGGGTACCGGGGCACGAGGGGCATAAGAGCAACGAAAAAGCGGATGATATGGCCAAACAAGGCTAATCAATGCCATTCGTTGGGCCGGAACCCTTCTGCGGCGTTGCAAAAATCATAACAAGAAAACAAACAAAGAAGTGGGTCGCCCACAAATCTCTGAGATGGTGAAGGAACTCACCAGGACAGGGGCAAGCGAAACAGTTCAAATTAGAACACTCGCCAAAATTTACAGCAGATCTGATGGCCAAAGATAGGAAAACTGTCAAAGCTGTAGTGGGTCTGTTAACGGGGCATTGTAAGCTCAATAGACATTTAAAACTGAGGGGATTGACAAACGAAGATATGTGCAGGTTTTGTCACCTAGAAGAAGAAACGGCAAAACACATTCTATGTCAGTGCGATAGCCTAGCAAATGTGCGGTTTTTTTTGTTTCCTTTATATAATATGTGCATATCAGGCTGCACCAGGCAGTAAAAGTTGCTAAAAAAATAAATTTCGATAATGGGAATAAACAATTTTAACTTTATTTTAATGTTTTATATATACTCATGGAAAAAATATGTAAAAAAAACAGCAAAATATATTATTCGGAACCTCAAAGAGTTCAAAAAAGTCTGCAGACAAAAACAAAGAGCAGCCTGGAGAGCCTATTGTGAGGTAGTCGAAGACTTCGCACAAGTTTGTAGGCTACAAAAGGCGCTCTCAAACGACCACCATAAGAGTATCGGCATCCTGACGAGGGAAAATGGCGTTAAAGCCGCCAACCTCCAAGAGAGCGCTGAGATTCTTATGGAAACTCACTTCCCAGGTTCTGTTTTCTCTGGAACAGCAAACCGGACGGACGAACCAGCAACACCTTCACTACACGATTGGCAATTTGCTAGTGCAGTAATTGATGAGGACAAGATAAGGTGGGCCGTATCGGACCTGACGGCATAAGACCAGCCCTACTTCAGTGGGGAATGGATATCCTTATGTCGCACCTGGTTGGAATATTCAGAGCCTCCTTAGCTTTGAGGTATATTCCCAGAAAGTGAAGAGAAGTACGAGTGGTATTCATACCCAAACCAGGAAGGATGGATTGCTCCTTACCAAAAGCATTCCGACCGATTAGTTTCACACCGTTTCTTTTAAAAACAATGGAGAGACTATGTGAGAGGTTTATAAGAGACGAAGTGCTAGTTTACAACCCACTTCATCCAAACCAGCATGCATATACTCCGGGAAGGTCCACCGACTCGGCCCTTCATCAAGTGGTTGGCCGAGTTGAAAGATCATTGGATAATAAAGAAACCACCACATTCATAGATATTGAGGGAGCGTTTAATAAAACTACCTATCCAAAAATTACTCAGCAACTCAATTCCAGGAATGTACCCATGGTAGTGGGAGAATAGATACTCAAGATGATCTCTAGTAGAGCAATAAGTATCAATGTAGAAGGCATCACTGTGAGAGGACTGGTCATGAGGGGATGTCCACAAGGAGGAGTCTTATCACTCCTCCTTTGGAACATAGTCCTGGATACCCTGATTAATCACCTCAATAAAAATGGATTTTACACAATTGCATACGCAGATGACATAGTTATCTTGCAGACCGGAAAATTTGAGAACATACTATGCGATAGAGCGCAGGATGGGCTCAAGTTAATAGAAACATGTTGCAAGGAACACTCATTGTCTATCAATCCCAAGAAGACTGAGATGGTCCTTTTCATCAGGAAAAGAAGACTATCGGGCTTAAAACACCTCGAAATCTTCAAAAGCAAATTAAACTTCTCTGATGGAGTGAAATACCTTGGTATTACCCTTGACAGGAAGCTAACATGGGACTCTCAAACAAAAATTATGTCAAATACAGCGAATGGCTTGTTTAAACATTACAGGAGCTATAAGAACAACACCAACCGCGGCAAAGGAATTAATTACTGGTATGTTCCCTCTGGACTTATACGTTAAAAAGGTTGCGTTAATGGCCATGATACGATTACGCACGGCTGGTGTAAACCTCGAAGTAGGAAAGGGTCAATTGAGACTGCGACTGTGCCAGGAAGCGCTTACCGCGCTTCCTCTGCTGCAGGCGGCCAGGGATGCAATAGAACCCAGGTTTGTGTTTAATAAACCCTACAAAATACAAATAAAACAGAACACAAAGTCAGATGATGCAAATGCAATAAGTATATATACAGACGGTTCAAAAACCACTCAGGATGTGGAATTTACTCTAGATCACTAAGCCTACGGATTAAGTGGGGAATGGGAAAAAACACCAGCGTGGTTCAAACAGAACTGGCTGGTATCTCAATTGCCACAAAGGAACTAACCAGAAAAGGAATTTCTGGCAAAAACATAATAATCTGCACTGATGGCAGACCAGCACTACTGGCCTTGAACAGACAACGTGTTACATCAGGGCTAGTATTGGAGTGACATCGAGATTTAGCTAATGCCTCGGTAAACAATATTATCCTGAGATGGGTTAAGGGGCACGACAGGAGCAAAGGTAACCGCATTGCTGATTCTTTAGCCAGGGAAGCGGCTGGACTAAGAATTCTTGGACCCGGTGACACCTACGGCCTGACGAATTCGACGATTACGGAACTAGCTAAACGTTACACCCACGCTCAATCTCTAAAGAGATGGGATGAAATCAAGGGATGCAGTCTTGCCAGCATCACCCTGGGCGACCCTGGGAAGCTGGAAAACCTACGTTTAACGGTAGGATTTCTGACTGGCCACTGTCAATTAAGGAAACACCTCCATACAATGGGGCTAGTAGACACACCTCTATGCAGGATGTGTGAACAGGAAGATGAATCTGTCAGGCATGTATTGTGCCAGAGTTATCGTCAATAAGGGAGTGTGTGTTCGGTGAGTCTTGGCCTACACCTGTCCACCTTCCTGGAAAGGACAGGATGGACGATGACCTAGGAAGACAACTCCTCGGGAGGATGTACAATGGGTCACATGTGGCCTAAGTGCTGTGGGCCTAACTCACCCTCCCTACTATACAGATACAGATTGATATTATTCGGAATAATATTCTCTGTTCCTGAATCGCGGATGGATATTTTTTAAATTGTCCGTAGAACCCTCTAGGTGTTCCTGTTGAAGATTCATTATATGTATTTAGTAATTTTGAATCGGAAATTTCCATTATGTACTTCTCAATGGAAGTACGTGTATTAAAATTATGAAATATATCATTTTAATTCGTTAACAGAATAATTGCGGATTTAAAATTTTTTTAAAGAAATAGTTATTTGTATGCTTAGGCCGCGAAATACCTTTTTAACGTACCGAAAGAACAGTTATCGCCGAGGCCGTTTGCGGCCGAGGCAAGATAATCTTGAGGTCGGTAAAAAGTTTCGCGGCCATGGCATACACACTATTTTTCGTGCAATCGTTAAAATTATTAAACTAGATAATTGTAAATAAATATATCATTGCTTTAAAATCAACAGCAGTTTAATTTATTCAACAATGTGTGCTATGGAAATGATATGTTTCAATATATACAAAATATTTTGACAGTTCTCGCTTCAACTTCTGGAGTAAATATAAGTAATAATACAAACTGTACAATTAATGTTAATATTCATCCTAAATAATATAAGTACTTATATATTTGCTGGTATTCAATAAAAAATAATCCTTGTCTTTGTAGTATTTTAGAAATGTCCAATTTGGAAGTGATATTCAAATTTGGAAGTGACGTTTGGTTTCGCAGCCGTTGCTATGGGTAACGGCCGCGAAATTGAATTTCGCGGACTGTGTTGAGAGCGCGAAATACTGACTTCGCGTCCGATTGCACGAAAAATATATTTTTCGCTTTTTAAACGATTTTATTAAACTCCATACATGTTCGTTTTACCAGCTTTTATTCTTGTATGTTTTCACCAATTGAGTTTTTTTAAGCAATTTACTTCTCCCTATATTTTTTAAATATTTAAATTCTGCTTTCCGACCCAATATTCACGGAAATGTAGATTTTAAATTAAACAGCGTATTAAAGAGATTTTTTTAGTAAAAGTTTTGTTCCAAAGAACATTATTTCATTTTTCCAAGTCAATGAATATAAAAATACCGGAGTTAATATTGTCTTTTGTGAAGCAACCTCTTTCATATAATAAATTATTAAATTTCAATTCAAGTTAATAGTATCACAAAACACCCCTTATCCCTCCCTTCCCCTTACCAGCTTTCATTGTTGTTCTCAATTTGTTACCGCAACTAATTTTTTCTAAATGTTAATTTTCCACCGCCTGATTTCCCTAAGGGCATCACCTTGCCCTTACGGTTTCCCTTTTATAAACATTATGCGCGATATAGATAAAAACAATGGGGATGATCTTATGCTTTATAAATGTATTGAGAAGGGTAGATAAAGCAAACGGTATAATATTGTGTCTTTTATTTTGCTTTCGTAAAGTAAAAAAAACATATTTTAAATAATAGATAATAGACATTTCGAGAAATTCTGAAAATACATGTAAGTGATTTTAAAAAAAATTTAAGCAGGATGTTAAATATTACTCACGTACGTAATCGAAGTAGCCAAACATTTCCAAGTGAAATTAAGACTATACAGGCAGAGGCGGATCCAGACTCGATTTTCGGTAATGCAATCGGTGTTGTAACTAAGAAAAACATAGGTTTAGGCCAAGGTCAATAGATGTATAGGTTGCCTGCACGCGTACTCTGTATCTTGATAGAAATAGAAAGTAAATAGCAAAGAAAATAAATTTCTTTCTATCGACGAATGCTACTCTCTATGACTTGACTGTAAACTTCGAGCAAGCTGGGGTAGAAAGAAACGAGTACTATCTAACTGGAAAAAATTTACAGATTTTTATATCCTGTGATGCTTTTGACATTTAGTTGCCAGTAATATAAATTATTTACATTTCTGAGTTTTGTTTCGATGTCTTTTCATCCTGCCATTCCATACAGAATGTTTAATTTTTTATCAATCTTTAAAAATAAGAGTCTTGGAGACACATGCTAAGCATTCTTGTCGAGAATTTCATCTATGCATCCTAGGTATAATAGGTATAATTTTTGTGATAAAATAGCACTGCACAATGAATTATGCGTTGTAGGTATTACTCGGATAAAGACATTTTAGGTCAGTACGACAGTCACGCCGATATGATAATATTTGTGATAAATAATGATTTGCAACAAGTTTTACCTCAGTTTTATAAACTACTTCCATTCCTGTCACGTCGGCATTGGTGGAGAGATCATATTTTCTACTCTCAAACCAATTAAAACTTACCTGGGAAATACAATGGGCCAAAATCGTTGATACAATCAGATACAATGTCAGTTTATTCACAATCCGTCAGTAATATACACATTTCTTACCTTTAAAACGATCGGGAAGTGACTCATTACTTACTTTCACTTCCATGCTATAGCCGGAAAAGTACTTTTTTTAAGACCGACCAGAAAATATACACGTTCTGGACAATTTTTCGTCCAGAAAATAACGTTTTGCCGATCAAGACCGGAAAATGGACGTGAGGGACCGGCAAAAGCTTTTTCCGGTCCCTGATTTTTTATTTTTCCAATCGCTCTTTTATAATACAATCTACTTTGATTTCGTTACTATGACAACAACGTTTCGATATATTGTCGAGTGATGACAGTTCGTTGATTTTTAATTTGTCGTTTATGTCAAACTTATTTCGCGAGTGCGCAAATTTAACAATAATATGAATTCAGATTTTGAATTATCCGATAAAGTATTAAATGTATATCGAAGTGTCAGTTAAAAAAAATATTGTACGTCACGCACCCGGAAATTAGTGTTTTTCAGGTCTCTCCAAGCTTCCAGGACTCGCCTGCGGCTAACCCTGGAATCTGCTTGTCTCGACCTGAAAAACACTACTTTCCGGACTTGTAACGTAAATTACTATTTCCGGCTAGAAGCATATGTGTCACTTTTCTGAAGTATGACAATATTGTGTAAAGCTGGTTTTAAAAAAAGTTAATACCTTTGCTTTTTTACGAAATTATTCCCTCAACCGCAGCTTCTTGGACTTCCGGAGGAGTACAGGCTAATTCAAAATAAAACATTATCTACTTGTTTGAGCAAAAAAATTGATATTTCGTGATAGAAAGAATATTTTATGACATAATTGTCAAAACCAATAAATTAGTAATATTGCCTAGCAACAGATTCATGAAGTTCTTTGTCGAAAAAAATTTTAATTTTCGATTATAAATTTTCTTAAAATTAATGTTTTTAAAAGCTTGTAACTAAGCGATTGTGAATAAAATAGTATACATACCAAGCGGGAAGGATCATTCCAGCCACGGCTCTAACAAAGCCTGGGCTGTAATGATCTACTTCCCCGCTAGGTATGTAATATACTATTCCGGCTAGCGTGGAAGTTAGGGTAAGTAATGAGCAACGGCTGCGAAACCAAACGTCTCCTCCAATTTGAATATCACTTCCAAATTTGACATTTCTAAATTACTACAAAGACAAGGATTATTTTTCATTGAATACCAACAAATACATAAATACTTATATTATTTAGGATGAATATTAACATTAATTTATTGTACAGTTTGTATTATTACTAACAATTTACTCCAGAAGTTGAAGCAAGAACTGTCAAAATATTTTGTATATATTGAAACATATCATTTCCATTCCACACATTGTTAAATAAATTGAACTGCTGTTGATTTTAGAGCAATAACATATTTATTTACAATTATCCAGTTTAATAATTTTAACGATTGCACGAAAAATAATGTGTACGCCATGGCCGCGAAACTTTTTAACGACCTCAAGATTATCTTGCCTCGGCCGCAAGCGGCCTCGTCGATAATAGTTCTTTCGGTACGTTAAAAAGGTATTTCGCGGCTCAAGCATACAAATAACTATTTTAAGACAGACACTTAGATATACATTTAATTCTTTATTTTACTTTTTGTAAATAAGTTTGACATAAAGGACAAATTAAAAATCAACGAACTGTCATCACTCGACAATATATCGAAACGTTGTTATCATAGTAACGAAATCAAGGTAGATTGTATTATAAAAGAGCGATTGGAAAAATGAAAAATCAGGGACCGGAAAACGCTTTTGCCGGTCCTTCAAGTCCAAATTGTTAGAATGTGTATATTTTCTGATCAGTCTTAAAGAAAAGAATATTTTTTGATATAATTGTCAAAACCAATAAACTAGTGCCTAGCAACAGTTTCTTGAGATTAATGTTTTTAAAAGCGTGTAGCTAAGCGATTGTGAATAAAATAGTATCTATACCACGCGGGAAGGATCATTCCAGCTACGGTTTTTAAGGAACCTCGGCGCTATGCGCCTCGTGCCTCTAACAAATAATGATCTACTTTCCCGCTAGCTATGTAATATACTATTCTATTCTGTTACAGATTCCACGTGCTGGTAACTTATAGCGGCAGCGACACGTCATCTAGAATGCTGAAGCGTATCATAGGCATACTCAATGAACTAGAAGAGAATAATACAGTAACCTTACTGTGGATTCCAGGACACACTGGAATAGAAAGAAATGAAATAGCAAAGAGGAGGACTGAAAGACCCTTGTAAGGGCCGGAACCCTTTTGCGGTATCAGCTCCAATGTAATATTGGAAGAAGATCTGACCATTGGAAAGATCTAATAGGGCTTAGACAATCAAATTCTGATGGGTGACTACAACCCGTTGAGATCAAATGAATGCATAAGTCAAAGTAAAACTGCACTAAGAGTTTTAACAGGGATCCTTACGGGACATTACCGCCTGAACGAGCATATGAAAAAGCTCAAAATAGTGGAGGAAGAAGAATGTAGATTTTGTGGCATGAAAGAAGAAACCTCCATCCACATACTTGCGAATTGCACAGCAATTAAGAATCATAGGGCACAACACCTAGGAGATTACTGGATAGAAGAGGGACATTTGCCTAAATTGAAACCTGCAGATATCTACTAATCTCTGAGACGTTCCTCAGGAACCAAGTAGAAGTAAGGGAGCACAATAGATCTTTTAGGTCTCAGTGAATGTCACCCCATCATACATACATACATGCATACCAAAGCATGTGGTTAGTATCATCAATAAATTTTCGTAACTCACGACTTTTATTGGTAGGTGAATTTTAATAATTATCTTGTGTATGTCTAATAATGTAGCTTTCTATAGGTGAAATATTATTTAAATCGATCAAGCAGTTTTTCAGTTTATCCATTATAAACAAGCAAACATAAATACTTATCTTTCATTTTGAAAATACATTTTTGTTAATCTTTAGCTCAATATTATTGTTTGTATCAGCATTAATTTTATTTTCATATTCACACAAAGTAACCCACCCCAATAAACCACCACCAATAAATCATTAATATAATAGCAATCATTCCTTAAAAACCCTCACAAAATGAATGAATTTATTACCCATAACTGCAGTACAAAATTATCAAAGTGTAAACCACCGATATAATTATTGGCACGAGTTTTCTAGCCCCTGTGTTATAACTCGCTGTACCCATTTAAAAAATCTGTCACCGTAAAATATTTTATAATTTGAGAACACCACTCTTAAGTTCTTCATGATTTAATGGCCTAGAGAGATCTTATTGTGGTATGAGTTTTTAAAAAAAAGTCTAAAAACTGGAATCGCATCCCCTACAATCATTCTCGAGGGCTTTTTTAGTGAAAAAACTCGCATGTGCCGTATGGCTCACCTGCCGCCCTAGGGTGTGCTGTTTCAAACAGAATAGGTACGCACCAGTATGGGATTAGGCCGTTGGGTAATGAACGTATAAACAATACCCTTAAAACTGGGATAATGGTCCCGTGAATGTTTATTAATAATATTTTGTTATTGTTATTAGATGAAACTGAAAGAGATGGTTAGTTACGAATGGACCCAACGGAATAATTTTGTTCTCATTAGTTATGAGTCGACAATGTAATAACGCCATAACGGACGGGTTCATCCCAACATAGTTGATCGGGTAGCGATTTTTATAGTAATCCATCGTTCTTTAATTCTGCTGAACATGCCATACTCATATAACAACATAACCTAATTCTATTTGATACACTCGTCTTCACTTCAATAATTATTAATTCTTTTTCGATTTCAATTTAGTTTATCAATTAGTTCCTACTGGGGTTGATTCATTTTCAAGATGCAAATGTCTCAAATATCTTCAAACCATCCCACTAAACACAGGATATCCTATGGATATCCATATAATGTCCACGATTGGTCCATATGGACATGGACACAGAATCCAATGAATGTCCATTTACCACTAGTACAATGGATATCCGTTTGGGAACATTCACTGGACCTTCAGTTCTCATTGACCACTGGACGTGGAGATTTATTTGAATGGTGGACGTCTATTGGACATCAATTGTTCATCCTTTGGTCGAATCGTAGTATACACTCATTAAAAATGTACAACGTCCGCTATATTTTATACTTATACCTTCCATCTGCTACACGAATAATTTTTTACATTCGTAATGAGTACCTATTATATTTTTAGTTTCATGTAATGAAAAAAAAACTAATTGAAGGTAGCAAAAGTTTAGACCAATGCGGCTAATGGAAATGGCATTACATAAAATGTCTATTTATATCTGATTTGGAAGGTGGAAGAGTGAATAAGTCTGAACATCTGTGGTTTCATAAAAATAAATAATAATTTGATGTTAGACTATGTAGACAGATCTTGTACAAAATATATCTCTAGTTCATGTCCTAAATGTATGCAGTTCATGTCCTAAATGTATCCAGTTCATGTCCTAAATATATAGTTCACGTCCATAACAAGTACATGGGATGTCCATATCCTATACTGTTCATGTCCAAAACGTTCAGGTCCATAAAAAGTCCATGGTTTATTTATCGTGTTCAGTGAATGTCCATATTTGTACAATAGATCCATTCTTAATACGAAACGGACATCCATAGGATATCCTTCTGGACTTGAACGGATATCCTATGGATATCCCTTATGTCCAATGTGGATATCCATTGGACACCCATTGTATGTTCATGTGTTATCTGGGATGATATTTGACTTAAATGACATCATTGAACGATAGCATAGCGTATTTCAATTCTGGTAGGAAAAATGGCGACTGCTACCACAGCGCTCACATCGATCAGTTGACAAAACACGTGTTCAAGAGGGAATTGGTTATCGTTTCCGTGGTGCTACGTTGGGATGAGCGCGACCTACGCCTACAGAAATTTGACACCCATCTGGTTTTTTATATATTATATTTGCCCTGAAGCTCATTAACTTTCTTTGAATCCGATACATAATCAGAGAGCGTCCAAAATATATATCAAAAATCAATAATTAATTTTTATTGTGTATATCCTAGAATAAGAATTTTTTTGTAGCCAGGTTATGTTGTGCTGTACAAAGATCGATCCGTCTTAATGCATTGATAATATCTCGGATTTTTTTTAAATTGTTAACACTTCTTTTCTAAAATTTTTTCTTTCGAGAATTATATAATTCCGCATAAAATGTGTTGCAGAGCCTAAAGACTGAGTTGCCGATTACTCAAAACCTCGAATGGATGTACCGGGTGGGTAAATAAGATCGACCGCCGGCCATAACTGGGGATCGGAGTCAGTACAGCTTTGGAAAAAAAATCTGTAAGAAAACGACGTAGAGAAATTATTTGCAGAAATTATTTACAGACTTGTACGTCCCCTGCTAATTAAAAAAATAAGAATTAACAAAATTTGCCCAATTAAGCAGCATAACAAAAACAAATATCGCATTCTTCAAAGAACTCTGCGTGTCTTTGATATTATAATACATGTTTTAGTCTATCCCGTTAAATAAGACGTGGGGGAGAGTGAGAACCTTGTTATGTAAAAATCTGGTTCTGCTTTATCGATCTTTGCAGACTCGGTCTTGTTGGAAACATATTTTTTTCCACCAATGTAAAGGTTATTTATACAATCCAACACAATAAGACATCTCTAAAAGAAAGCTGATTGAAATATTGAATTTTTCTTAATTTCTTACGAAATAATATTGGTGGTGCCCATAAAGGAAAATTATTTTCTCCACGACTATATAATAATGCACAAATTATTTTTACATATTTAGCTGAATAATATAAATTCTTCTTTGAACTTGACCACATAAACTGGGTTAACTATAAGTTGTCCAGTCAATATTCCTCGACTTGTATTCCAAACCATGACGTAACAGTTAACCAACCTCACTGAGATAGTTTGACAAAGTAGTTATCTTATTGGAGATTAGGTGTTTGTTTATTTCAGAGTTTTGCATACAAACCGCTACGTCATAAAAGTTTACCGTGACGTCGTGGTATTGTTAACCCGGTTTACGTGGTTAGGTTCAAAGAAAAATGGCTCATATAAATCGCTTCTGACAGCGCGTCGTTTGAAACGTCAAAATAATCATATCATAATTTTACATATACCTATATAGAGAACAAAATGGACAACAGTAGCGATAGTGAAGATTTAATATGTTTGTCCACGACCTTTTAATAATAAGTCAATATTGTACCTCCTAACAAAAGGTATATGGTATCCATATATCTACTAGAGTGAGTTATGGTTCATAACTCACTAGAGAGAATTATTAATTCATAATTCACGCACCTGCATTTAAATAACATGCCATGACAACTCAACACTCACAAAATTTCGGTACATCGGTAACTAGAGATGGGGGTACAATATGAAATAAACTATTAAATCTGCGTATTTTGTTTAGAAAATTTGTTTCTGAAATATATTATATCGATAAAATATCGACATTTTTAGTATTGATACTTTTCATAACGGTATTTTTTAATATTGCTATTTTTAAAACAATAAGTTGTATCGATACTTTACACAGTATCGCCCATGTCACATTTGACGTACTCAGGAAATTTATTAATTTTGACGTTAGAATTGTCAATAATACCAAATTATTGCTTTCTGTTCTACATTCGCCTTATTTAATAAAGAAATCAAGGGTCGTGGACAAAGTATAGTATTCTACTCGCAATTTATTGCTATTATTCTCGCAAACGTCACCCTGCGTGAATAATCGTTATCGTAAATTGCTCGTTTGTTAATATACTATTAATTACGTATTTATGTTATCTTTATTATTATTCCTAATAATGTGATAATTTCATTAAAAAATGTAAATGTTTATATTAAAAATATGAGTTACATATATTTACGTACTTTACATTTTAATAAAGAAATGTGGTCGATAGTTCAGTGATAGAGACTTGAGTCTTACGCGGGCGATCGAGGTTTGATTCCCGATGAAAACTTTTTTTCATACATAGTCGTTGAGAAAGTATAGTATTTTACTTGTGTAGAATGGCTTTTATTCAATTGGATTATTCCAAAACTCACTCGCTACGCTCGCTCATTTTGGAAACTTCATCCGCATGAATAATAGCCATCATTCTATACTCGCTGAAGAATATACTATTAATCACTATATCTTTATCTTTTGTAAAAAAATCCTATGAACAGGTTTTGTTATTCCAAATCATTCCAATTAGTTAAGTCCGCTTTACAGTTTGTAATTCTTCTTCTTCTTCCTTGCAAGGTCAAAATTTTGAAACAAAACATTGCAAAAAGAATTGTGAACTGTAAAGCGGGCTTTAAGAGAGAGCCTACGTAGCTAAATAATCAATTTAATAAATAGAACTCATTATAAACTATTCAGAACATCTTTCAATAATTTTTGCACGTCATATTTGTTATGCAGTTTAAAGAAATATTGCAGCGAACTCTACGAAATTGAAAGTAAGTTTCAACGGTTTCTCTTGATCACTTTCACTATATATAAATTTGTTTATCTGAAATTTGTACGATTAACGGTTTTCTATATACAGCCGGTCTCCTCTCTTCTTTGTAGACTGGGAACATAGAAAAAGAAAAAAAAAAGACAGCATGAAGGTGGAATTATACCCCAACTTCTTTGTATTATTACCCAACACGTTAACTACAAGCTCACAATTTCTAGCTGTAGTATAAAAGCGTAACGTAACCAAAGTTTAATTCCATTTTCATTCAAATGATACTGAATGTTTACATTTTAAGCAAATTGTATAATATTGTTGTATTACTTTAATACCGCCTATAAGTATGCTTAATTACAGTTTCCTAGAATGGTTGGTTAAATCTTCTAGACCATACAGCGTTTATGTATGTATGTATGTATGTATTTTGGGGTAACATTCACTGAGACCTAAAAGATCTATTGTGCGTCTCAGAGACTAGTAGCTCCTTTAGTCCTATTTCCCGGAGGAATTTTAGGATATCTGCAGGCCTCAACTTAGGTAACTGTCCCTCTTCTATCCAGTAGTCTCCCAGGTACTGTGCCCTAGGATTCTGAAATACTGTGCAGTTCGCAAGTATGTGGATGGAGGTTTCTTCTTCCATTCCACAAAATCTACAATCTTCGTCCTCCACTATTTTGAGCTTTTTAAGGTGTCCATTCAGGCGACAATGTCCCGTTAGGATTCCTGTTAAAACTCTTAGTGCAGTTTTGCTTTGACTTATGCATTCATTTGATCTCAACAGGTTGTAGTCACCCAGAAGAATCTTTGATTGCCTAAGCCCTACTAGATCTTTCCAATTGTCAGATCTTCTCTTTTCTTCGGCTTTACCTATTTCTTCCAATATTACATTGGAGCTGATTCCGCAAAAAGGTTCCGGCCCCCAAAAGGGTATTTCACTCCCCCTCTTTGCTAGTTCATCTGCTATTTCGTTTCCTTCTATTCCAGTGTGTCCTGGAATCCACAGTAAGGTGACTATATTGTTCTGGCCTAGTTCATTAAGTTTGCCTAGGCATTCCCACACCATTTTGGAACTGATTACACAGGAACTCAGCGCTTTAATCGCTGCTTGACTATCAGACATTATGATAATCCTTTGCCTTCTATATCCTTTGTCAATATTGAACTGGGCACACTTTCTTATTGCGTGAATTTCCGCTTGAAAGATACTTGGGGTTTTTCCCAAGCTTTCAGAGTGTTTGGTTCCTGGCCCGTACACTCCTATCCCAGTTCCTTCTATTGCTTTTGAGCCGTCTGTGTACCATTGAATGGCATTCTTTCCAAGTCTGGTAATGGTATTTGGATCCCATTCCTTCTTGTTGCTTAATTCCGTAACGAATTTCTTTGAAAAGTTATACTTTTTCATCTTACCATCTTGTGGCATGTCCCAGGTTGTCTGATTTCTAAGAAGTGTAGAGGTGTTTTTTTTAATGATTCCCTCTATACTTAGTCTGTATCTTGTTCTTTCTGCAACACTCTCCACCACCATATGTAATGGTGTGAGATTGAGAATCACTTCCATAGCTGCCGTTGGGCATGTTCTCATTGCTCCTGTAATACATATACAGGCTAATCTTTGAATGTCCATAGACTAGTTCTGCTACTCCACGCAATATGGCAGTGTACATCCAGCTCAGGATTTTTGGGTTACTGCCCCAAAATATCCCTGCCAGATTCTTGCACACCACTAGAGCCATTTTTGCTTTCTATATTATCTCCTTTTCGTGTTTGTCCTACAGGAGTTTACTGTCTAGAGTCAAACCTAGATACTTGACTTCTTGTCTCCATTCAACCTCGCTCCCATCAAGTTTAATGGTTTTGAGGTTGAGTTTTATTTTCTTATTGAAGGCTATTAAGTTGGTTTTGGTGGGGTTGATGTTAAGTTCCACTTGCCTACAACAGCTATTTGTATAGTTCAGACCCTTTTATACGATGTCACAAAGAGTGTTTTCGAAAGCTCCTGCTATGACAATATAACAGGATATTACGAGGTCAGTCAAACCACACAGGAGTTCGTCAACCGTCAGGCTCCACATTAATGGTGATGCTACTACTCCCTGTGTACATCCTCTGGCTGTACAGATGGAGACGATGTCTTTGCTCGTCCTCGTCTCTGCTACTCTAGTGGTGAGCAGTTCCATTTGGACGTTGTACTGTCTAGATCTCTTTTTTTAATGCTCTTTTGAGAAATACTTTTCAAAGAGCAGACCTTTTCACTAAGAAGCAACAACTACTTATCTGGCTATATGCCACGATAGATATTGAATTACTAGTCTAAGTTAAACGAGATTGGGATATCTGTACGACATAACCAACCGTTCTGGTTTGTAATCAGAAGTGACAACATCACTTGTAGACCGGCTTCGGCGTATTTGCGCCTCATCAGTACAAAGTAGATATCATCCGTCATGAAGTTCTGAGACTAATCCTGGACTGGAGACAATACTGAAATCACCAATAAAACCAACAAAACAAAAGTTGACTGTGTACTTTCAAACGTAACATAAATAGTTGTATGTTATCGCATTCTTGACATTTCCTTTACTAAGATTAATGTATTGATGTGATTTCAGCATTGTCTCAAGTCCAGGATTATACTCTCGGAGCTTCTGGACGGATGATATCTACGGCAGTAGGCCAAGCGCCAAAAAAAGTTGACGTGTACTCTAAAATATTAAGATCACAATCCAATGTGAAGTTTTTAAATCCAATTCTGTATACTAAATCATCAACCTACATATTTACACTACCTTTTTTTATACATCAGGGTACCCAAGATATGTGCAAATATTTTGAGCGGTTTATTATGGCTTATGCTAAAACGGTATTTAAATATTTGAATGTATCATTTTACAGGAAATGTTTGCACTAGAGAGGCAGCTTTAAAAATTCGCAGATGTATACAATTCAGTGTTTAAAACAAACGTTCATTGGAACAAAAGTACCTTCCATTATTGCTCAAATTTACGTAGATTTTCATAACTCTTAGTTGAAAGTGTATTAAAATTGTTTCTGGTAATGAAAACGTTTATTTTCCCAGTCACACAGAATGTAATTGTCAACTCTGTTGATTTAAATTAAGTATCATGTATTTTTTTATTATATCAATATATTTTATAATACAGTTTTACATTAAGCGCTTAAGAGAAAAAATTAAGCATAAGAAAATTCTTAATAAAATAAAGTAGACGAGCTACGAATATAAAATCAGTTAATAACTAATTCCACAATAGATATATAATATTTATTACTCAAACGGTTTCACAAATTACGTTTGCATCGTCAGAATTAAATTATAGAGATTCATACCTATAAATAAACAAGTAACTAATGCCTAATTTCACCAACCATTTTCTGAAGTACGTAAATTGGACTTACGAATTCCTAAGTGCAATTGACGTTTTTCCACCTGATAAGTAATATCTAAGAGTAATAGGAAATACCTAATATTAGGACAGCTTGCTCGGTCTGCCTAAACAGTTCAGGAAATACTAAAAATAATTTGCCATCTTTATTCACAGCATTGAACTTTTACAGATTTTGTTGTTATTCAGTTATTTAACAAATATAAGAGTTTAACATTTTATAAGACGTCTCTAAATATTCAGCAGCACGTCCCTGCGCCCTTCCTTACCCTTTGTCAATAATGAACTGGGCACACTTTCTTATGGCGAGAATTTCCGCTTGAAAAATACTTGGGGTTTTTCCTAAGCTTTCAGAGTGTTTGGTTCCTGGCCCGTACACTCTTGTCCCAGTTTCTTCTATTGCTTTTGAGCCATCTGTGTACCATTGAATGGCATTCTTTCCAAATCTGGTAATGGTATTTGGATCCCATTCCTTCTTGTTGCTAATTCCGTTACGAATTTCTTTGAAAATTTATACCTTTTCATCATACCATCTTGTGGCATGTCCCAGGTTATCTGATTTCTAAGAAGTGAAGAGGTGGTTTTTTTTAATGATTCCCTCTCTACTTAGTCTGTATCTTGTTCTTTCTGCAACACTCTCCACCACCATATGTAATGGTGTGATGTTGAGAATCACTTTCACGGCTGCCGTTGGGCATGTTCTCATTGCTCCTGTAATGCATATACAGGCTAGTCTTTGAATTTTGGAGAGGTCTTCTCTCGTCGTCCATGCAATGGCTCCATAAGAGATGATTGGTCTCACTATGGTAGTGTACATCCAGCTCAGTTACAGCCCCAATTTCTCCCTGCCAGATTCTTGCACACCATTAGAGCCATTTTTGCTTTCTATATCTTCTTTTCGTGTTTGTTCCTCAGAAGTTTACTGTCTAGAGTCAAACCTAGATACTTGACGACGTAAGTAGTAAGTAACAAACTATTCGAGCAAGACCAAGACTGAATATACAAGATCAAGACCAAGACTACAAGTATTTTATCAACACCAAGACCAAGAGCGGACAAGCAAGACCGACACTATTACCAAGACTGTCTTGTTATTGGTATTGGTTCTTGATTTGCTCATCACTATCTGATATTATTGGATACTAAGCTCATGCAATTATCTTGTATAATTTTGAGCAATTTTTGGTGTCAACAAAAATTAAAAATAACTTTCCACCAAATTCTTCGGAAATAAGTGTACCCTCCAAAAAAATTAACTGTGTGGTTAACAGCAGTTGTGTAATTTGTAATAGCAGAGTCTTTTTAAATAAATTTATCCAAACATGATATTTTCTATTTACCCTAGTCCCCATTTAAAAAAAAATTGGTGAAAAAATAAAACTTCACTTACATGGCCATGACTTTAAATCTAGATGTGTTTTTAATGCTGATCAGTTTTTACAACAACAAGACGAAGACTTTGTACGCAAAACCAAGACCAAGACCGCTCATCACTAATCCGACAGTCTATGTATTTTTGTATGATGATTCAGACGAGAGTGACCTGATATAATGGACCTATTATATCCAACAATTGCTTGGTGACATTTTTGAAAAATCTATAAGGCCAGAAGCCTCAGACTCTCGCAGTTGTGGTGTTTAGTGCGATTGCTTGATAAAACTTAAGGATAGATATACAAATGCCCTATTCTGATTCCATGAAACCACACCATCTACGGCAGATTGAAAAGTAAACCGTTTCTTATTTGAATAATAAGTCTTAGGTACCAGTCAGGTAAATAACTTCCCTAGTTTACGCTTAATATAGTTTGATATTTCGATAGTAGAGGTATCCTTTACTTCATAAATCTTTAGAAAAGTTATTCTGTAGTTTTTATTTCTAAAAATTCAAATTTATTGCTCATTCACCGGTAAATTATAATTTATTGTATGGGCGGACTTTAGGGCACACTTCTATTTTTTGGCGTTTTTATACTTTTTCCGTGTTTGCCTTGTTTCTCTCAACAGCTGTTAGAAAATATTTTTTGAATACAAATAACCTGCATTTAAAATAAGTTCCGTTATTAGACTTCGTGGTTCGAGACATTTTTTGCCCATCTGTGATCCATTTAAACGTGAAATGTGGAATTCTTTAGCTTTTTTGTAATTCCATAAATAAATTAACTAAATTGCTGTTCATTTAATTCGAACGTATTTTACATAAAAGCCATGTAAAGGAAAGAGTTGGGTTTACAATATAACAGAAAAATTGGTTGAATAAAAATAAAATTCCAAAGAAAAACAAAATAAACGGTATCAGACTAAATCCACAAAAACTTATTAGTGTGCATGAAATGTGGAAATATATTTCTGTAATTTTTTTTATTTAAAAAAAACTAAATAAAATTGGAAATGGAAATTACTATAAAAATAAAAACAATGATAGTCAAACGGTAACAAAAGAGAAAAAGACAAGTGAGAAAAAAGTACAGGAATCAAAAAGTAAAAATATTAATGATAATACATAACTATAATGAATTGAATACGAGGGATAATTTTTAAATATTGCATATAACAGCATAGTTGGCGTCTGTTAACAAAATATTAAATGTCAAAATTAACTGTCATGTTTAGTTAACTTAACGACAAAGTTCCTGGACCCCAATTCTTGACCGTTCGCAACACTCAAAGTTACTCGCTTCCTAACGAATTCGTTAAAATACTATTCTTGAGCGCTCTCTGCTTTGCGCATTCGCTTGATAGCGTTCGTTATGCAGCGAGTACATTTTTGTACGTGATAACCACATAATCATTATATTCATACTGAAAGTGATAGATAAGTGACAGCGCGCGTATAGGTTGATATTTTATTAGTTTTGTTGAAAAAAATTAGAATTGTAATTCTGTTTGAGTAATCGAGTATGGATGAGCTTGTGAATTTAATGTTAATCGATAATTTAGTGATGGCGGAAATAGAAGTTCAAAATTTTCGGGTTCCGCACAATCCTTCGAATCCCTTCACGACAATGAATGAAGCGGCTTTTATTAAAACATTTCGTTTTTCGAAGCATTTAGTAGTAATGTTTTTTGTGAATTTACCACTAATCATTTCATCCTTCCCTTGCAAATATTCCGCCATCATTTTTCTTTGCTTTTCCGAAGCCTTTTCCTCCGCGCCCGCGTAATTCATTATTTAAAGTGTTTGGATCCATTTAATATAACATTTTTAAATGGATATATATAAAACTTAACCATAAAATTGGAAAAATTTGAGAGCGTCAAGATGAGCGAACGCTTTATTTACGGTATTGCCAAATTTCTCTGGACACCTCAAGAATTACATAGTAGTAAAGTATTCGCTAACTACTGTTCGTTATGCCGCGAATTTACTCGATAACGAGTGATGTCAAGAATTGGGCTCCTGACCGCTACGTTTAAGGTGCGATTCCCACCATACGTAACGTCACCGTCACGTCTCCGCACGGTCACCGAACCGAAAATATGACCTAAATTCATACTAGCCGGCAAGCAGCAGTCAGTCTGTCTGCCCGTAGAGTGTGGCGTAGTGAAAATTCGAACATAAGTGAATTTACAAATGAAGAGCTTGGACAAATTGCGCTTATTCTGGACATGGAAGAAGAAGAGTACAAAGTAAAGAAAAAAAGGCAAATATGAGTGCATGATATATTTCTTAGAATGAAGGACGAGGGCGAATATCACACATCGTTTTCGGCACTAGAAGATGACGAATTAAAATTTTATAAATATTTTAGAATGTTTAAACAGCAATTCTTCCATCATAAAATTGAAGGCAGAATAACAAAGAAAAACACTAAGTTTCGTGAAGCAATTAGCGCCATTGGAAAGCTGATGGTATGCATACAGTAAGAAAAAAAATTTTTGTAAATTTTATTATTTTTAGCTGTACCTAAACTGAGTTTTCAAAATTGATTAGCCAGTCGAACAATGGAAAAAGACAATTGTCTCAGCAAGAAAGCCTTGACGAGCTGGTCAATGGATACCGCATCTGTTGATGGAAGAACAGAGAGCAATTAAAGTCAATTGGCTTGTTTTACCAATAGCTGCAGAGAAAAAAATAAACACCATAATTTATAATTTTTTTAATAAATTGAGTGGAAAACAGTAAAGTAAAGTTTTGATATGAAATAAAGTAGGAGTTCCTAATTTCACCCCAGTATAATGTAACAGGAATATTGAAAAAATACCCGTGGTTAGTTCTTTGAGAGTGCACGAAAATTATAGAATTTTAAGTTTCTAGCTTTACCGAAATTTTAGAAATTTTAGTCACCTCCTTTTAAGGGTGATATTTCGGAAAGGGGTGGGCTGAGGAAATTTTGTTATAGGAAAGACCCATCTCAATTTCACACGAGCAATCACCTCCTGAATTTTGTCGCATGAATTTAGAAACACCCTGTATATACAGTATAATCAGTGGTGATAAGTACTTTACTCTTATGAACCCGAAAATAAACGTCAGTCGCCTGTTTGGGTGTTCCAAGACGAACCAAAACCTTCGAGGGTTATCCTTTCTCGAAGTGTTTCCAAAAAGTTGGTGGTGACATTTGTCTCAAAAAAGGGCCATGTAGCAAAAGTTCCTTTGCAAGATCAAAGAACTGCTACTGCTTATTGGTACATATCGATATGTTTGTTAGAAGTAATTACTGAGTTTCGAAAAACCAACCCCCAAAGGACGAATGATCCTCCACCAAGACAATGCGAGCTCCCACACAGCTAGAAAAATAAAATACACGAGTACCGCTATGGTTGGAAGTTGAACAATACAAAGAAAAATTAAGGATAGAAGAGCTAGCAAGATAAATTGTATTCAATGGAAGATGTTTTAGAATAGTATATTTTGTAACAAGGTTAGAATGAAAATTGTATGCGAGTGGAAAGTTCCGAGCGCGAGCCGAAGACAAGCGTGAGGAACCACGAGCATCACGAATTTTTATTCTAACCGAGTTAGAGCGCTGTGGACATAGGTATTCTCGTCCGCCATTTTGGTGCCTTGTTGTACGTTGACGTTGGTTCAATATCAAAAATTTTTCAACACAATATATCAACTTGACACGTCACAAAACAATAAAATTCAGGCACCAAAATGGCGGATGAGAATACTCATCTCTTTAGTGCCTTAACCGAGTAGCAGACTATACTTTCTCCACGATCAAAGATTTTAAATGGAAATGAACAAAAGATAATTTATATACAAGAACTGAATCAAAATTACATTAGGTAAACACTCAATAATTCAAGATACATTCTACTTTGTATTAATTGTTATATTTGTACAGTTCTCGAAACGAAAAACTGGTGCATTATTGGAGGAATTTTCAACAATTTGCGTGGTTCGAAAAAGATGAACAGTCACATAATTGCGATGGCTTTGCTCCGAGCGGAATAAGGTGCGAGTCTTATAAATGTTTTCACCACCGTGGTGTATATACAATTTTTTCCACTACTAGCCAAATTTAAGACAAAAATTGAAAAACTTATTTTCAAACAACGTTTGTAATTATTGTGTTTGCGTGATTTCCACTTTCCATCAACAGAAGATTTTAAAATTCCACTGATAATAATGTTAAAGGTAAAAACATTCCTCGATCCATCTTTTTCTGCAATCAACGTAAATTAAACAACACATTTCAATGTCAAAATCATATTTTGACAGTGTCGATACACAAATCGGTAGGGGGCGCCCTAATTGTTTAAGCTGATTTCTCCCTAGGCGTTTACCCCATAGATTATATTATGAACGCACTCCTTATGTCGTCAGTCATTTTTGGTTGAGCGCGAATTTTAAACTAATAGCATTTTTATTCAAATAATTTTATCTTGTTAGGTATTTTCAAGAAGCAAATATGTTAAAGACAATCTCCTGGGTATACAAAATTAGGTTGCACAATTTTTCATTAAACCACTATCCATGGATGAAGGAACCAACACCCATAGTCATTCCAGAATCACATAGGTTATCACAAACTCGCTTCTTAAAATGACAACATGTTGGCTACAATAGTTAATGACACCCAACCATACCATATCCAGCTAAACTGGGATGGGTTGGAAGCATGCAGTCAGGAAGGAACGTTGATGTGGTAAACAGACGGATCTAAGACTGACATTGGAACAGGTGCTAGACCCAGGTGCAATATCCACGCATCGTTGGGAAATCTACGCTATCGAGATGTGTTTGCAACTGAATATCGTAAGGGGGTAGGTATAGATGCCAAAAGATCCTTATACTCTCTGATAGTCATGCAGCACTAAAATCTTTAGCATGTCCTCAGATCAGATCTATACTGGTCTGGGACTGTCTACAAAAACCTATAACCCTGGCTAACCATAATAGAGTTACTCTTAAGTGGGTCCCGGGGCACAAGGGCATTGTAGGAAATGAAAAAGCAGACATCCTAGCAAGGCTAGGGTCTGAGACTGCATTCACTGGTCCTGAACCAGTATTTGGGATATCTAAAACTGCTGCACGTGGTTGGATATCTCGGTGGACTCAAACTAAACATCAGTCGTACTGGAGACACGTGCCAAAACAGGAACACAGCAAAATCCTGGTCAAAGAACCCTCGGAGACGCTGACTAATGAAATACTAAACCTTAGCAGGGGTCAGATAAGGATAGTGACGGGTTTACTCACTGGTCATTGTACCCTAAGGAAGCACATGCATACAATCGGCATATATAGGGAGGAACCTATCTGTCGATTGTGCATGGAAGAGGAGGAAACAGCCTCTCACATTATCTTCGATCTCATTGAAGATATAGACTCCAAGGACTAGAGCATCCAAGGGATGATTTCTCCAAGAAGGAGCTAGTGAAAAGACTGTTGATCCTGATAAGGGCTACTGGTCTCTTCACATAAACGGCACAACGAAGAGCACAAAAAGCCTAAAGGTTGAGGTGCCGAGTACTCTAAACCTTTGACTGGTGTGCTGAACCAATCAATCCCTTTGTCCATTATTGACCTAGGTTAACAATAGAAAAAATTATTAACCACTAATAGAGAAATTCAAGTTCTCAGTTGGCTAGAAGACGCAATAATTGTCAACTTCATAGCTAGTAGTGGAAAAAGTACATAACTTAAATTCATCCACAAAATCGTAAATATTTTCTCCCTCACTTCCAAACTTTAAATTAATATTTTTGTTTGACTTTACAAAGAGAACTCACAAAAAAAACGAGAAGAAAATCAGGAAACCATTAAAATAAAATGTGAAAAGCAACGAACAATCGAACTACAGGGAAAGAAAGCGAAGTGGTCCTGGCAAGCAACTTTTCCTGCGTAATTAATTAAAAGGACATTAAGTAATCCATCACATAAATTTAAACTGGCAAAGTGCAAGGCTTTTAAAATTAAATCCACCGCTCCTGACGACAATGTTAAACAGTAGCGGCACTTACACGAAACACTTTCTAAATTTTTGTTGCATGTTTGGAATATTGGAACAAGTTTTTTTGGAAAGCTAGAGCTGAAATTGAATAGATTATTTCTCAAGCTACCTAGATATTAGAAAACAATAAAGACATTGAAAAGAGAAAGGGATAACCACAAACATTGCTCAATAATTTAATAGTATATTAAGTACCCAGTGTCAAAAACGTTACTTTAGTCACGAGTTTCTTTATGAAACGAGTGACTGAAGATGTTTTTGACATTAGGAGCTTACTATACTTTTTCTACGCCCGCAGAATCTTAATTATGTTATATTTTAATTATATTCACAAGATGACAGACAATGACTGACGTGTCATTGAAAAATCAAATGACACAGAACTACAAAATTATCACGGAATATTAAATATAAATTACAGAACATACACTGGATGTGACGTTTAAGACACAAAAGATAAACGAGATGTGACTTTACGCACTTTAAACACTACTGTTCAAAGTAACGTTTTGCGAGTGTCAAACTCTTGTTTTAGATGCAGTTTTAGTGATGGAAGTAGAAAAAGTTATCTTTGTCATAGATAAAAAATAAGGAAAACCATGAACGTAAAAAGTAGCTCGGGCAAACTAGGTGAAAATATGGCATTATTATTGAATATCACGTGATTAAACAACAACAAATACTACTATATCGGCCAATTAAGTTATGTCGAGGGAAATAACCGTGGATCTTTAAACATTTTAATGATCGAAAGAAAAAACAGATACGAAAGAAAGGATATCGTGTGTATAAGCGATAATAGACAAAAGCGCGCGTAAAAAAGAAACATGCACCTAGTTTACCACTGTGGCTGTATTAATTTATCATTTTCTTCTCGATATCCCACTAAGTTATCCGCTTCAACACCTTAAAAGTTTGATCATTCCGTACACCTAAATATATGTATGTGTTATTCAATTCTAAGGCCTCGTTGTTGAACTATGACAGAACAATATAGAATAGAAGGAAATGAAATAGCAGATGAACTAGCGAAGAGGGGGACTGAAATACCCTTTTGGGGGTCGGAACCCTTTTGCGGAATCAGCACCAATGTAATATTGGCAGAAATAGGTAAAGCTGAAGAAAAGAGAAGATCTAACCATTGGAAAGATCTAGTAGGGCTTAGGCAATCCAAGATTCTTCTGGGTCACTACAGCCTGTTGAGATCAAATGATTGCATAGGTCAAAGTAAAACTGCATTAAGAGTTTTAACAGGAATCCTAACGGGACATTGTCGCCTGAATGGGCACCTTAAAAAGCTCAAAATAGTGGAGGAAGAAGATTGTAGATTTTGTGGAATGGACGAAGAAACCTCCATCCACATACTTGCGAACTGCACAGCAATTCAAAATCCTAGGGCACAGCACCTGGGAGACTACTGGATAGAAGAGGGACAGTTACCCAAGCTGAAGCCTGCAGATATCCTAAAATTCCTCCGGAAAATAGGACTAAAGGAGCTACTAGTCTCTGAGACTCTCCTCAGAAACTAAGTAGATCTTTTAGGTCTCAGTGAATTGTACCCCAAAATACATACATACAAGGCCTCGTTGTTAAAATAAAACTTATAGCCCAGCTTTTGGAAACCACCTTCAGAAAACTTGTTAATGACTAAACGATTAGTATCAGTATATTTCTCCAAAATGTTTTGTTCCCTTGCAGCGTCAATTTCAGAATGGGGCAACATACAGGAGTGTTAGTACATCATTTCGATCATCATGCTGCTTGAGTATAAAAGTAGTTTCCAGATCGGCGGTAAACAGTGCAAATTGAAGGGAACTTAAGGACACTCCTTCTAAAACACCATATGATATTGTTGAGACATTAGAGCCTTTTATTTGTACAGTGATATATTTGTCGGTTGGGTATGGAAGAGGATGAATCGCTAGCACGCCCAATTTTTCCAACAAGGACCATTTGAAAGTACTGTTGAGGATTAGAACAACTTGTCTCTTCGCATAAACAGTGCAACCAAAAACACAAAAACCGTAAAGGATCGAAATCTTGACTGGCTGTACTAGGTACTCAAATCAATCAATTCTATTATTTCTATTATTTTCTCGTTCTTATAACTAACTGGCTTCATAGTGACACCTTAACTGGACATACTGAACTAGTCAATTAATCAATCCAAGTCATAAAACTGTGTTACCTACGTTATTTATTAGTTAAATGTGATAAACTTTTGTGAATGGTACAAAGATTCAGTTCAAGTGCCTGGGCTGTTGAGCACAACCCAATCGAATGAATGAATGAGTGAAACTTTTGTGAAGTATTCTAAAACCAAAAAAGTTTAAATAAATATTGTATTATTTTTGACATACTGTGAATTGTTTTCCTAAATCTCTATGCGTTAGGGAACATTCAAATTGGAAAGTAGCAAGTGTATAAAATGTCTGGATTTAATGGAGGGTAGGTATAAAAGTAGAATGTTGCGCGGTTTTAAAGGAGGTTTTTAAAGGAGGTTTTTAAAGGGGATTTTAAAGTGGAGCTTAACGTTGTCACGGAGCTGTCATTCCAAAGATTCACGGACTTTTTTACAAGCTGTCTACGGCAATCAGTGAAGTACCAATAGTTTTATTAAATGTAAATTATAACTAATAGCTTATTCTTTTTAATTAAAAAGTATATACATATTTTTGGTATTGCTCGATGGAACAGTTGGGACAATGCGTACTAAGGTTTGAAGATGTACCTATTGATAAAAGAAACACCCTCATTATCTCTTAATAAAGTTAATAAATTTGAAACAGTTAAGTTTACGGGCAGTAACTTTAACATGGAAATAAAAGTTGTGTGTTCCAATACGGGGAATACCAGGCGCAAGTGATGTAGTAGAAGGTAGAAGTACGATTAAACAAAATATCGAGAAGAAGAAACTTAGAGTATACCACAATTGCAAGAATGTGGGTCATAAAGTTCGTTAATGTGTCAAGTGGAAGGCCGATGGAAGACACCTGAAGCATACACTAAACAATGTATGTATGTGTATGTATTTTGGGGTAACATTCACTGAGACCTAAAAAATCTATTGTGCCCCCTTACTTCTACTTAGTTTCTGAGGAGAGTCTCAGAGACTAGTAGCTCCTTTAGTCCTATTTCCCGGAGAAATTTTAGGATATCTGCAGGCCTCAACTTAGGTAACTGTCCCTCTTCAATCCAGTAGTCTCCCAGGTACTGTGCCCTAGGATTCTGAATTACTGTGCAGTTCGCAAGTATGTGGATGGAGGTTTCTTCTTCCATTCCACAAAATCTACAATCTTCTTCCTCCACTGTTTTGAGCACTTTAAGGTGCCCATTCAGGCGACAATGTCCCGTTAGGATTCCTGTTAAAACTCTTAGTGCAGTTTTACTTTGACTTATGCATTCATTTGATCTCAACAGGTTGTAGTCACCCAGAAGAATCTTTGATTGCCTAAGCCCTACTAGATCTTTCCAATTGTCAGATCTTCTCTTTTCTTCGGCTTTACCTATTTCTTCCAATATTACATTGGAGCTGATTCCGCAAAAGGGTTCCGGCCCCCAAAAGGGTATTTCAGTCCCCCTTTTCGCTAGTTCATCTGCTATTTCGTTTCCTTCTATTCCAGTGTGTCCTAGAATCCACAGTAAACAATAATGGTAATATATTTGAAAAGAGAAATGCAAATGCGAAAACTTTAATTTAGAAATTCTAAATGTAGACTATTATCAAAACAGTTGGTTTGTAGATCTGTATCTGTAGAGTAAGGAGGGTGAGTTTAGGCAAACAGCAGTCCCGAGGAGTTGTTCTACTAGGTCGTCGTCTATCCTGTCCTTTCCAGGAAGGTGGACAGTTCACTAGGAGATATCTCCTTGGTTTGTAGATAATGGAGCACCTAATCATATCTGCAATAAAAACGATATTTTCCAGATATTTGAGCACTTCAATAAAACAAACACAGTCACAACAGCCAACGCAGTATCCATTGAAGCTTTTGGAAAAAATTCAATAATAATAGAAGCATCTGGATATAGTTAACGGAATTTTATTGAATCAACTAATGTGTGATATATGGTTCCACTAGCAAATATTTTTCATTTTCCACTTCAATATTTTCTTTAGCCAAAATTCTAGACTTTTTAGGTTTGTAAGAGTCGGAATTTCGCTTTTAAATATCAATCAGGTGACTAAACTTACTTATATGTCAACTTTTTTGCGGTAATAACGTGCTTCGTAATATTAAGCAATAACTCCATAAAATTGAAGATGTTTTCGTTATTGATGGTTCTTTAAGTAGCTTTTGTGCGCAATATTCTCAACATTTATCTTTTGACACCAACTTTCATAATTGGCATACGTTTTTTCGTATGATTTTTATGCTTTTCAGACTTTAACCTAACTAAGGCAATAAAGAGATGAGTATTCTCATCCGCCATTTTGGTTCCTGAATTTTATTGTTTTGTGATGTGTGTTGAAAATTTTTTGATATTGAACAGAACATTTTATTTTACCAACTTTCCTTCACACTATTAACACCAGAGAATTTAGAAAGTGCAACGAATGGATGCTGGCCACGTCTCTGAGTAGAAATACCGAATCTTATGCCAAATATTTGACCAACACAACAACAACCTCAACTTACAACAAGGCACCAAAGTGGCGGACGAGAATACCTATGTCTACAGCGCTCTCACCTAGCAACTGCATTATCAGCTAAATTTTCAATTTCTTGGGGTTAATCATTCATTTTATAATGCTTGAGAAACTTTTCGATAAATGTTACTTTGACAATGACGTGGGAATCCCATCAAAAACCTAGTCAAGCCAAGTCAGACCTTATAGGCTTCAATATATCATCCTAAGGGTGTGTTGTATCTCACACCTAAACTCGGTTTAATTATAACTGATGTTTAGACTGTGACGTATTGATTTATTTATTATCATTAATTACATCAGTCTAAACATCAGTTATAATTAAACCGAGTTTAGGTGTGAGATACAACGCGCCCTAAGTTGTTATAAGAAGAGATGATATTTTAAGTTGTTATAAAATATTTTATGTTGTTATAAATAAATTTCAGGACTGAACATTGAACTTGGCACCGATTTAGACTTAAATTTTTATATTTTACTTATCAAAATTCTTTCGAATAGTGAAACATTGTATGACTTACCTCTATATCAATTTTACAAAAAATTTGAAAAGAAAAACATTATCCAAAAAAAAATTGGACAAGCTACAGATTTTCAGACCGTTGGTTCATTATTTGTCTGATCCAAAAAGTAATTAAGTCCATTTTTAGGGCTTCGTACCCAATGGGTAAAAAATGGACCCTATTACTAAGACTCAGCTGAACGTCCGTCTGTCTGTCCGTCTGTCACCAGGCTGTATCTCATGAACTGTGATAGACAGTTGAAATTTTCCCAGATGACGAATTTTTGTTGCCACTATAACAATAAATACTAAAAACAGAATAAAATAAAATATTCAAGGGGGCTACCATACAACAAATGTGATTTTTCTGCTCGTTTTTGCTCGATATTCACTTTAAAAATAGGTAATTAAATTAAAATAAATTAAATATTTATGGGGGGCTCCCATAAAACAAACGTGATTTTTTTCCATTCGTGCGTTTCACCATCCTTTCGCGAAAGGCGTTGCTTGGACTAATACAGAAGATATTTAAAATAGCAATGCGCTGAAATTCACCGTTAAATAAACCATTATTTTTTAAGTCCGGTCAGTAAATCTATACCTCACCTAATCTAGCAGTCTTATTGAGGATATATTGAGCTATTATTCCAAAAAAAATTCAATCGTCCTTCAAATAAGAAAGGAATTTTGAATTAAAAAATGTACTCCTTTATTTCGGGTCACAGTGTATACTGACAGAAAATCCGAAAAACCATATGGACCAAAACTGTACCTATGTTATCTCTCCGGGCACGCTATTATTTTCCAATATAAAAACTAGCAATACAAAAAATAATTGTCTGTCAGGAATAACATCGATTAATTGGATAGCGTTATTCGAAAAGGAAGCAAGCGACACATTATCCATTTTTGCAGTAACAGCACCAACCGATATCTAATAGTATAAATTAGCTATACTAAAAAGACACCAAGGCGAGAAATTCTGTAGTTGGAAATGGTTAAAAAGGAACCTAGCGACATATTGTGTATCTTAATGGTATAAACCCATATCGGAGCAAAAGCTTGCTGATATCAAAAGTATCTTGCCTCTTATTCCAGAAGATGCTAAAAGTTATTATCAGAATTTGGACTCCGCGAATTTTGAAGATGATGTGGACGGTTTAGGAGAAAATATTGATTTTGAAATTGACGATGTCTAAAGATTAAACTGTTTTTTTTTTTACTTTTTACTGTTTATTTTGTGAAATATACACTGCTGAGCATAAAATTAGGGTCACCCAGTAATTTGAAGATATTGTAGAAATTTTCAACTACTAACGGATTGCTTGAATAAAAAAGTTGTTGTTGTTATTTCGAAAAACGGCTGAACAAAAAACGGCCTCTCGCCCAAGTTGCTAAAAACCATTACCATCATATTTTTTGTTCCTATGGTTTTATCTGTCTATTGCAAATTTTAGTTTAGTTTAGTTTAGTGTTGTCATTGTCAGTGTATTGCAATGGGCTCTGTAGCAGAATAGCGCTGGTCAAAATCGCGCTGGTCAAAAAAGCGCTGGACAAAATAGCGCTGGACATAAATAGCGCTGGACAAAATAGCGCTGGTCAAAATAGCGCTGCACAAAAACAGCGCAGGACAAAATAGCGCTGGACAAAAACAGCGCAGGATAAAAACAGCGCTCCATAAAATAGCGCCGCCAAAAGATAATTATGCTTCTTTATTTTACTACTATCTCATACATAAAAATGGACTATAGTACCGAATTAGCATAATTAGGAATAACATATTTTTCATAAATTACAGTCATAACATATTTATTTAAAGTCTAAAAAAAATGCAATTTGGCAAGTCTCAGAAAGGAGGTCATACATTATTCCACAAAGGATATAACTACCGAAATGACAAGCAACGTGAAATTGCATTTTTTTAGACTTTAGATAGATATGACACTGACAAGTAGTTGTTTACACTTTGATCTGTGTCAGTTAGTCGGGAAGCGATATGTGATGATGAAAAATATTGATTGTTGCTCTTACTTGTTTTCCGTTCCTTATATTCTGATATTGTTTGTTGCAAAGGAAGGTTGATGCTTAGCGGTGAAACTTGGTTTTTCAATCACATCCATTTTGTCCTGCGCTGTTTTTGTCCAGCGCTATTTTGTCCTGCGCTGTTTTTGTCCAGCGCTGTTTTTGTCCTGCGCTGTTTTTGACCAGCGCTATTTTGACCAGCGCTATTTATGTCCAGCGCTATTCTGCTACAGAGCCATTTCAATGAGCTTAAATCCTGTTGTTGTGGCACGAATTGTGGCGGCTGTAGAAGGTCGAGGTCAACGCAAAACTGCCAGAAACGTTGGTGTAAGGCTCTCGAGTGTACAACGATTACGGCAACTGTACGAAGAGACTGGTGTGCTCACTCGAAGACGTGGTTCAGGGCGAGGCAAGACTACAACAGCTAGAGATGACCGCTTTCTGGTTTCTAGTGCTTTGAGAAACCGAATGGTTACGGCAGTTGCCATTCGAAATCATCTGCAAGAAGTGAGAAATGTAAACATAAGTGAGTGGACAGTTAGGAGGCGACTTCACGCTGCTGGTTTATCTTCTCGAACTAGAGCTACTGGACTGCCGCTTTGTCGTGCACACCGGATTGCTAGGTTGAATTTTGCACGAGAACACTTGGCTTGGACAATAGCGAATTGGAGTCGCGTATTGTTTTCTGATGAATCGCGATTCTATCTCACAGGCTCAGATAGACGTGTAAGAGTGTGGAGACGACAAGGCTAGAGCGTGTATTGCTGAGCGACTTCCATTTGGTGGAGGATCAGTTATGGTATCGGGAGGCATATCTTTTGACGCTCGCACGGAGTTAGTCTTTATCGAGAATGGGACGTTGACTGCGCATCAGAGGTTCTGGAAGACCATGTTTTAACGTTCATGGTTTTTTCTTGGAGACGACACAACCTTTATGCATGATAATGCACGACTCCACACTGCTCGGATAGTTACTGCGTATCTTGACGCAATTTGTTTGGCCTGACTCTGTCCAGATTTAAATCCAATAGAACATGTTTGGGATAAAATAGGAAGACATTTACGTAGACATGTGCCGGCCCCCAGAAATTCTAGAGAGCTACGAGATATACTAGTGCAGGAATGGGACAATCTTCCACAGAATGTGATCCAAATTCTGATCCAAAGCATGCCTCGTCGTTTGCAGGTTGTTATCACTGCCAGCGGAAGGAATACTAGCTGCTGAAGTTCTTGGAATTTCTTCTGTTTCAACGAAAAGCATATCAAAGTAAAATTGTTCATTTTTTTTACTTAGCACATCAAATTAAAATCGTTCATTTTTATTACGTTCAATAAACTTTGAACTACAAAAACTGTTTTTATTCAAGATATTCGTTAGTAAACTATGTTACAACTGAGAAAAATCCGAAAAAATTAAAATATCTACGATACCTTCAAATTACTTTGGTGGCCCTATTTTTATGCTCGGCAGTGTAATTTATTTAAACAAAACCAAGTGACTTTTCTTTATAAATCTAAAAGGAACCAAGTGCCAAAAACTAAATGTGTAAGGAAACCCAACTTCTTATAAAACTCACTATTTGCGACAAAAAAATATCATAATTGTTTTATCATATAGCAATTTACATAGTTTGTGCAGTCCTAATAATTAATTTACAGGTTTGATGAAACCTTAAAATGCTATCCAATTAATGGTATAAAAAAATAAGAATGAGCGCAGATAAAATTGTATACATACGTGTCATATTTTATCGCCCTACTCTTTTTACGGAACCCTTTGTATTACTGATACAAAGAAATCTATACACTACGGTGATATTAAAATATCGAGTATTTGTTACGGATGTAAAAAATCTATTATTTCATATTTTTACCTTTGAATAACTTTAATGACGAACGTTAGGAAGTTACAAATGTCTTTTATAACATGAAACGTTATGAACATCCTTATTTTTAAATTTTGGAGAAAAGCGTAATTCCCATAAGAATCTACAGTTACAAAAAAAATAACCGCCCTGTAATCTGCATAACATGAAAAAAAAATCTTTTGAAGAAAACTTCCAAAAACGAACCATATAATCAGTATATTCAAATAACATTTAAAAATAGACTCTTTAGAAATAATGAGGTCGAGATGTCAATCTTTCACGCCTATTGACTTCCTTTTAAAAGCTTCTCAAATATGCAAAAGAATAAAGAATAGAAATTCATGTGAAAACCGTTAAAACTGAATTGCGTAATGCCCACTTTTTGAACGATTTCCTATTTTGACTGAAACGTCACAATATGAATATGTCAATCGTGGGCAATGGCTTGTCAGCTGCTGAACGACTTAAATTGTGATTTCATTTCATTCTGAATGACTCTTGCCTGTTTAACTTACCGGAAGAAGTCCTTTTGTGTTTCTCGTTGATTTTATCTTGAAAAGCGTATTATTTGCGGTTGGTAAAATTCTTCAAATATGTGCTAGTTATATCATTTTGTATAGATTTGTGATTTTTTAATGAGATAAAGATATGGACCAAATAATGCCACTTATTTAATTACAGAATACTGACCATACCTTATAAATATCTAAATTTTATACCATGGGAAGTATGTCTCAAAAAATTCAGTTGTCAAAACCTATGCATGCATAATATACTTGGGTAAGTTGTTGAAAATAAAAAAAAATGGAAAAAAATCTCGTTACATTATTAAGAACGAACGAAAATATCTGATTTCGCAATGAATACATCCAAACCGTTGGAAAAATATAATGGCTTAATTTGATCTGTATCAGTTTATTTTGGGAATAATTTTTTATGTAAACAGCAATAGTTCGGAACCATAAATATCAAAAGAAAATTTTTTCTCACGAATAAAAAGTTATTTTCCGCAAATCGCTAGAAAATTTTGACATTCCAGACAAAATTTCTTGAAGATAAAGTCAAGACTTCCTTACTGTAAGGAAATGATATTTCCTTACAGTTGTATATGTGCATAACCGTACTTTTCTCTTGATTTCTTTGGCAATAATTCTAATCAAGCAGTATTCACTGCATCAACCAGCCGTGGCGGAGTCCCAGAAATGGAAAATTCATCATCACTTATCATTTCACTTTCGAGAACAGCAGCAATTAAATTTATATGCGTCAAATTTGACAATTCAACCTTAATAAATTTTCACAGTAACCCAAGTAATTTTATTACGAATTTCAAAGCACCATTTATTTGTGAATAAAATTATTCGCGAATTTTTCAAAATGAATTAATATCTGTCGAATTTTGAACGATTTGCGGAAAAATTGTATGTTTACCTCGTAGGGAAAGTCACATTCCTGGACTCTGAGTTGCCAAGTCTCGGCTTAATCTTCAGAGTCGTCCAGGAATGTTAGGCTTTTCCTACTCGGTAAACAATGTACTATTATATAACTAGATAGTTATAAAAGTCACAGTGTTTTGCAACGGTTCTATGTATATACAAGACTTCTTGTTATTGATCCTTTTTGTTAATTTTTTGAGAAATCAAACCATAAACTTTTTTATATTTTTAATTCAACGTTTCAGTAGCGTATCAGCTACCGTTATCAAGAATAATTAAGTTTTTATAAAATTCTAGTCCCTATCTGACACTACGAAAAAATTCGACAACTAGACAATCAATAATATTTTGAAGTTTATAAGCTGGTTTAGCCAACTGATAGTGTGTAATTCATAATGTTTGTGCCTAATGCGCAATGCGTAATTCATAATGCCTAGTGCAGAACAGACAAATGGTGTTTATACAATGCTTAATTTTTATGCATAAAAAACTGTCAGTTGACTGTTAACACTAAACTTTAGTAGATAAAACCTTATTTTTATATTTATTTTTAAATATAAAAAGTTAAATGTTTTGTAACAATAACGTGGTTCACCTTTAAAATAATTATAAAACTTGAAAATGTTGAGGCTATGCTGATCTTAATCATGGAAAAGAGAAAGGAAAATGGCCACGCATTAAGCTAAACACTAAATAATGCACTATTCAGTGCCCAAAAATACAGCATCTTCCTCACACGCGAGCAAACTTCGTGTTGAGGAAGCTAGAGAAAAGCAGGATAGGAGAAAGGTAGGGGCACCTATACCATCAACCACCTCAACTGGTGAAAGTCTCCAAGAAAAATCCTGGACCAAAAATAAGAAGACCCCCCTCCTTCCTGAACTGGGTAAACCCAGAGGAAGGGACGATCCACTGAGGCGTGGACACCTCGAACATAAGAAGGGAGGCAAGGAGATAGAGTCAGGCTACTTTGAGGGAGATGGGTTAGCACCACCCCCAGAAATACAAAGGCTAGTGGAGTACAGTACAGAGAAGAGACTACCTCTACTTCTAGCATGTGATGCCAATGCACACAGCACCGTTTGGGGCAGCAGCAACACCAACCAGAGAGGTGAGCAACTTTTAGAATATATCCTTAATAAAAACCTTGATGTTAACAAACATTTATAACAAGGGTAAGGCAAGAAGTTTTGGATGTCACACTGGCAACTCGTGATCTAAAACATAATATATAGTAAAAGATTGGAGAGTATCGGGTGAACCATCTCTCTCCGATCATAGTATCATAACATTCAAGTTAGAGCTAGGCATACCTGAGGTAAGCATCAGGAGAAAACCAAGAAAAACAGATTGGGACAACTATAACACCTGTCTGAAAGGAAATCTAACACATATCCAGAGGAAAGGAAGGGCTAAGCACCATCTCGACCTGGAAAATGAGCTTGAGGATCTGAGCAGGGCAATAATCGATGCATTTGAACCGAGCTGCCCTCTTCAAGAACAACGAAGCAGCAAAGATGTACCCTGGTGGAACAAACATGTGTCAGAATTAAGATCTCAAACCCGGAACCTTTTTAATATAGCTAAAGTCTCCGGAGATTGGCAGAGATACAAGGAAATTAGAAAAGCTAAAAGAAATAGCTTCAGGAAATTCTGTGAAGATATAAACACAACGCCTGCTGCGGCAAGACTTTACAAAGTCAAGGCGAAAAGTAACGTCAACACAGATATGATTTTGAGGAAGCCAGACGGTAAATATACCGAAAATGGGGAGGAAAGAGTGCGACTCTTACTAGAAACTCATTTTCCTGGGAGTACCCCAAACAGAGGAGATAATCCTCTCGAAGGTCAGAACAGGCTATTGTCTCGCTGCGCCTCGACTATCAATTTGCAGACTCGACTATGATAGTCAGTTTTTCGTCCTTGGTACATAAATAACTATTTTAATTGCTGTTAAATAGTATCATTTAACATACTAGATGAATAACCTGCTATACTAACATTACTAACTATTGATTCTCTCATTTCAAAACAAGGATAGCAATACATAGATTCTGATATCAGTGCAGTGCTATGTGAGGAATAGCGGTGAGTATTTTGTTTTTCATATCAAACAATTGTTTTTGTGAAACATTTTTAAAATCAATTTCTATATAGGTATGATTCTTTATCCCAAAACGGTTAAAGATGTTTCATTAAATTCAATTCCAGAGCATACCTATCTGGTCCCACTTACTTCGCTCTAAATATTAAATCTTTTTTGTACTTTTCATTGAATTTTTAAGCTAAAATCGAAATATAATTAAAACGGCATCTTCTTCTTTTTCGCCTTGGGCCGCAGCCCGCTTCCGAAAAACGGAAAAAGTATAAATAAAAAGGATAATGGTTCTCTTTTATAAAAGGAAGTAAAAAGGGCTGGCAGGCATCGCACGCGCAATTTAGCATTTTTAATTAGTGGCGCAACTCTAGGGAGGTAAAAAGAGGGTAGAGGGTGGCGAAGATTTATTTCCCGCAGTTCGCAGAGATGCGACCCAAAAACAATGAGAAACGGTAAATATAAATTGTATTTTTGATTAAGAAAAAGTGTTTTTGTCCTTATTGTGATTTAGTATACCAGCTCATCCTTGGTGATCCTGCATCATTTACAAGATTTAACCTTAAAGGAGTTCTTGACTGAAGGCTGGGCTTTGATGTTTTTATAGAAATGTGTAATTAAATTCTACCATAACTTTGCACAATAATAGCAAAAACAATTTAAAGTCCAAGGTGCGAGTTTTCTCAGATATGTTCAGTGTGTCCCATTTCTGTGAAACTGCAAGGTTTCTCGGCTACTAACAAAGATGTAGCACTGCGGTTTTCGCGAAGCTCTGCTACTTTTTCCAAAGATTTTTTTAAATTATTTCAGTTTCGAATATATAGGGCGATATTCAAAATCTTTGCTAAGACAGTAGGATTTCCAAATGCTAAAAAATGATATAAGCAAATCAGTGGTATTCCATATGCTTTTGATACTTGGCTCTTCGTAGTCCTTTCCGTTTATTTTTCCCATATTGTAAGGAGGGAGAATGCTTTTCAAGCTTATAATCTGATAGATCTAAACTGGTAAAAAACTGTAAAGAATCCCTTAACATGCTGTCAAGAGACAACAAAGTGTCTCTAATATGGGTGCCAACACACGAGTGGATTGCAGGTAATGAAATGACAGACCAGTTAGCTAAAGAAGGTTCCAAAGGAGACTTCATAGTCCGGAACCGTTTTGTGAAATCACAAAGGATTAGGTAAAAGGGGAAATCGGGAACTGGCTAGTTAAGGAACACCAACTGAAATGGAGGCTGACACAAGAACACCTCCATACAAAAAGGTTTACTGAATAAGGTAGACAAGGAGCTTCGTCCAGGCTGATGAAACTGGGTAAGAGACATTTGAAGACAGTTACCGACTTGGGGATTGGACCCTGCATTCCGAGGAAACATCTGCGCAGAATAGGCAAAATTAGTGAACCCACGTACAGAAGATGTGAACTCTATGATGAAACACCTACTCACTTACTCTTTTTCTGTGAGAACTTACAAGGACTCAGACGGAAGCACTTTGGAGAGGAAATTATACAACCATCACAACTACTTGAAATCCCTTCATTTAAACTGGTGGCCTATGTAGAAGACACGAAGCTTCTGGAATGGAAGTAGATAACATGGGATTCAGTTCAAGTGCCTGGGCTGTTGACCACAACCCTAACGAATGAATGAATGAATAAAGCTTATAATCTCTTATCAATAAGAGCTGCGAAACTGTCGGCAACAGGAAGCTTTGGAGACACACGTATTTGGAGATATATTCTCCGATAATGCCTTTTAATTTCTGCAATGGATTTTGTCCCAAACTTGTTTTTTCTCATTTTTGAACTGAACTAATCTGACGTTTTATAGCTAGGAAAAACACAGTGACATTTTAAATAAATATCAGAACTATGGTAACAAAATTTGCTTTGATCAACGCACCTTGAAAAAATTAAAAATTTGTCTGTAATAGACTCCTTTTCACATCTGAAGAAGCTACGTGAAGTTTGCCAAGTGGCTTGTGCAGAAACCACCGTTCCATGCTATTGGCGTTATAAACGATGTTTCATGCCGACAGCAATTTCATTTTTGACATTTGAGGTGTTTAAAGCAATCATTTATTGTCGAATATTTTTGATTTTTGAATATTTTAAGACTTTTAGCTAATTTATCTGTGAGTGTTATGTATTTCATTTGATCTAAGACCTATAAAACTTGTTAGTGTTAACCTACAAAATTTGAAAACGTTACGCTACTGATTTGACGTCAAATGTCAATTTTACAATATGGTGCTGGGTTTGACAACAAGTTCGCGCATACGACTGCAACTTCACGTAGCTTCTTCTTATGTGGAACGGAGTCTAATATCACAGAGTGAGAATACATTGAATATAATTTGACAGATTTTAGAAAAATTGTTGCCAGGCAATAGATACGAGAGCCCGAAGGACTCGAGTGTCTATAAAAATGCTCTTCCCTATTAGTTTAGGAAACTAAGGATAATTATGCGATCCATCATTAGAATTAGTGTAGAAGTCAAAATAATAGTATAAAACGATTAAAACACCTTACAAATTAGAAAATTACTTTCCAAAGGCCTGATGAGGCGCAAGTACGCCGAAACCGGTCTGCAAGTGATATTATCCCTTCTAATTATAAACCAGAATGGTTGGTTCTATATTTTCATATATAATACCAACCCAGTTTAACTTGGAAGTGTAATTCATTGTCTGAGGTGCATATAGCCCGAGAAGTAGATGTTGCTTCCTAGTGAACGGTCTACCCTTTGGAAAGTAATTTTCTAATTTGTAAGGCATTTTAATAGTTTTATACTACTATTTGGACTTCTATTGATAACACGCTTTACTTTGACAATTGTTACAGGAAACTGTAATCGAGTAAATAACTACAAAACCGAGAATTAGTGTACTTCCCATACACGAACTTCCAGTGCAGTTCAATGAGGAACACAACATGATTATTCTTACTGGGAAAACATACCTATGTATTTCAGGCGGAGATTTATACTATCCTACAATGTGACAGAATTAACAAACACAGAACATATGCTCATAGGATAAACAAATTAAGTAACTAGGCCAATCGATAGGGGTCACAACTACAAGTAATTAGTAATACGGCTGATTTTTTTTATAAGTACCTTAAAGTATGTAGATTAATATAAAAAAAAAATCAAAAAACTTTTTTTTTTCGAAATTCTTTAATATTTCGCGCTGGAAGGAAGGTAGAGAAAAATAAAAAACACTACCGTGTAGGAGAAGTGTTTTTCAATAAAAAAGGTCTCTTGCATTTTTTTCGACCGAGCAATGGTTTGTGCGGAAAAAATTCGGTAAACTAAGTATGTATTCCGCATCCGAGCGACTCTGCCACACGGCAGAAAACCTATTTTCTGAAGCGCGGCGGAGTACATTATAAACTATTGTACAGTTGTAATGTAATATATAAATAATTGTAATAGGGCGTTTTGAAGAGGGAAGGGTCAGCTTTAAGATGGCATTTTTTTTTGTCATAGCAAATAATAATTTAGCAAATTACTCATATAAATATATATATATATATTCTAATCAAAAACCAAGTATCTCAATAAAAAATATATTATATAATAAGGAGGAATTGAAACAATTTTTCGAACGATGGAAACTATTATTTAGGAGGTCTCTTCCATAACTAAATTTACGGATAATTAATTTTTCCTAATTACGAAATACGACACTTTTCATTATCTTGTAAATTTTAGGAATCTTGAATTTACAAGAGAATATAATATATATTAAGTACTGTAACTTTAATAAAACTAAAGTAAATTTCATGGGGTTTGCCTAGAAATGTTGGGGAAACTTCTAAGATTAAGAATATATAATCACAAAATTAATTAATGTACATACATTTTTGGATTCAATGATTTTTTGTATTATAAGCGAAAATAGCAATTTTTATAGATTCGGGTAGAAACCTTCTTTATTTTTTCAAAATAAAATTTGATACTCCTGTAATATAAAGATGAATATTCAACGAACAGAATGTAGGTATATAGTGAAAAGGTATAAAAGTATCCAGGTATAAAGTATTTTATAAATGAAAATAGGTATAATAATGCACAAGATGCAGATCATTGATTTATAATTTTAAGATTTTTTGCATACCTTTCTCCAATAAAAATATGTAAAAATTAATTTATTACCTTTTATTTATTATTTATAACCTTGACTATTACCAAAAATAAAAAAAAATTCTGATTAAATATTCAGAAAGTCGGTTTTCCGCAGTGCAGCAGAGTCGCGCGGATGCGGAACACATACTTGGTTTACCGACATTTTTCCGGACAAACCATTGCTCGGACGAAAAGAACGCAAGAGACCTTTTTCTCTCTACCTTCCTCCCAACGCGAAATATTAAAGAATTTCGAAAAAAAAAGTTTTTTGATTTTTTTTTTAATTTGGGAAATCGATAGACTGGTAAACTTTTTTTTATATTAATCTACATACTTTAAGGTACTTATAAAAAAAATCAGCCGTATTGCTAATTACTTGTACTTTTGGTCTAAAATTTCCCCTACCGACTGGCCTAAACAGCTAGGCAGCACTTGCGGCTTTAAATAGTCGCTAGGTAAGATCCAGCCTGGTAGAGGAATGCCAGAAAGAACTAAATTAACTGGCATACCACATTAGAGTAAGATTATTGTAGGTGCTGGGACATAACGATATTTCTGGAAATTAACAAACTGACGAACTCGCCAGAAGAGATTCAGCAACGGTATATGCTGGACCAGAGCCAGTCCTTGGGACTACAAAGAAAGTGCTCCGAGGACAAATACAAAAATGGGTTCAAAGCGAGCATAGACTACAGTGGAGGAATACAGTAAGACTTTTATAGGTTATAGGGCCGAAGAACTACTAATACAATTATCAATCAGCTAAGAATCATTATAGGTTATCTAACGTTATGCCCCGGTAAAAGACCACCTGCATAAATTGGAGCAGTATAGCGGGGATCTCGTCAGCTGCAGACTTTGTGGCATGGAGATCGAAACCGTAACCCATATCTTATCTGACTGCGTGGCACTGGACTAAAGGAGAAAAATTATTGTCCACTCGCAGACACAGGAATGGATAACTGGGTGGGTGCTCTATATGGAGTAGTAGAGAAAAAGAGGAGAAAAAAACTGCAGTGTTAAAATCCTTGCGCGCGTTGGTACACGGATTACAAATTTTGTGGTACCCTCAACTGCAAAATATGGCTTCCTCGACTGTAAAATGTGGCTCGTGTACGGTAGTACGGCTTCGTTTATTACAAAAAAGTCAGTACTCTATCTCATTCCCGATAAAGCTTATGACATGTTTATACGTGCTTTTAGTCTTAAAATTGAAAGATGAATTGATCACATTTTTTCAGATTACTTTGGAAGCAGCCAGTATATTAGTAATGTTAGTTTTTAACTGTAAATGTTATAATTATACAAATAAAGTATACTTGCTTTAAAATAATTTCCATTCATTTAAAAATCGTTAAAATGATTTTAAACGAAAATGAGAAGTTTTAGTGCAGGAAAGGAACTAGAAAATTGAATGAAATGCTTGATCATGGTAATTGTTAGTTGTTGTTAACGTTTTTTCTTTCATCTAAAGCAAAAAATGTGGGGTCGAGTGTCAACCTTCATATTATTCTATTCTTTGATATGAGACTCTCTATATAATTGACAATATAAAGCTTGTTGGGATTACGAAAATATGTTTTTGGTTCAATTTTTGAATCCAACACAATTTTATATTATTAAAGGTGAAAGGTGACAGTAACAAGATACACATATTTTAGTTACTTATAATTTACCTGTTTTTGTCGTTGTTAAAGTTAAATGAAATGGAAAAAACTTTTATCTTTTTTTTGGATAATTGAAGTTGAATAGAACTTTGATTCTGATAATAATGTTTTATTGTGTCACCATAGTACCCCCTTAGAAGGGTATGCTTTAAGAAAATCACGTGAAAAGAAAAAAAAATAGAAATGAAAACAAAATTACTGTCAGTAATGATAAAAATGTAAGAAATTATTGAAAAGTTCATTAATAGTGCAGGCAATCTAGCCTCTGCCTAGTGCATTTTGTAACATAAAACCTGGATCGCTGGAAACCCGTAAATCTGTTTGGGAACTGAGTACTGAGTGTAGCCGTATGCTCGGTAATAGCTACTTCGCCCCGCGTCATTGTTTAAACAATGCAAATATGTGGTAAAAATAGGTTTTTTCGCTCTAACTCATTTGCATATCGCTGCAGCAAAATGATATTGAAGTCATTTTTAACTGCTGAAATTCCGCGTCGAATGAGATGTCGCGCATTAAAATCGAATAAATAGGTACTTAGTTATAAACAAAAAACCGTTATAAACAATGATTTATTTAATAATTTTTTTCTATTGCAATAAACAATTGCTCACACTGAAATACATTTCAAATGATGCAGGTTGATGATATAAACATGCATGATTTTTTCGGATTCGACATTTTTATTATTTAGAGCATTATTTATATTTATACCTTAAAAAGGGCTTAGTTGTAAAATGCAATAAAAAGTTTTAGGAACGTGTTACAATGATCTGCGACATACCGTTCGATTCCTCAACTGTTAATGCGCGACATCATTCGACGCGGAATTTCAGCAGTTAAAAATGACTTCAATATCATTTTGCTGCAGCGATATGCAAATGAGTTAGAGCGAAAAAACCTATTTTTACCACATATTTGCATTGTTTAAACAATGACGCGGGGCGAAGTAGCTATTATCGAGCATACGGCTACACTCAGTACTTAGTTCCCAAACGGATTTACGCATTTTCAGCGATCCAGGGTTTAGCACGCCTCAAATCCTAGATTGCCTGCACTATAAACACTACAATGAAACTTGTAAGTGTTCTGAAAATTTAACACGTCTTCCGCTACGTGTAACTGTTTTCAAACTCTCTTCTGAAGTATTTGAAGTTCTGGAAAGCTTTTTGAAATCTTCATCGCAACCGTTATGATGATCTCTCCGGAAAAAACGCGGTTTTGAGACGGTCTATTGATATTTTTATGTTGCAGTCTCCTATCCTTAACGTTGTTAGTCTCCTGTGCATAATTAGAATGGTGTCTTTCAATAGTTGGAAGCTGCTTATCGATCGATCCTTCATGCCTCACGAGTGCATATGTTGATGCTATGATTCGTCCTATGAACTGGTCTGAGTTGCTGAAAATGTTGCATAATTTCCTTTGCATAGTCAGCCAGGTCTAAGTTACATTCATTGCCACGTATTGTTAAAAATTCTCCGGGAAACTCAATGAAGTGGCTCCTAGGTCTTCTCTTGCCTTGTGGATCTAATTACAAGCAAAACGGTGGGTAAATAATCGACCCTATTTGAGCTGTCGTAGTATCTTCTCGTTCCACGAGACCGTTAGCTGCTGGATGGTAAACTGTGGTTCGGAGGTGTGTTAAACCGATGAGTTTACTGAATCTGCTGAATAATTTTGATTTGAAATTAACTCCTTGGTATATAGTTATACGAAGAGGGACGCCAAAACGTGCTACCCACCCCAAAACTGCCACAAACCATAGTTTCTGCTTCAATGTTTTTGTGCGGATGTTAATCGGTATCTATATCCACTTGAAATTGGTAGCGGTCCTACTAGATCTAAGCGGATGTGTTCAAATCTAGTGGATAGTGGTGCAAATTATTTCACTGGTGCGGACATCGTGTCGCGATACCTTTGAACGTTGACATTGCATACACGGTCCATTTTTTTTTCAAAGTGATATTTAAGGGACCATACATATTGTAGTATGACAAAACCACGTAGTTTCAAGATAAACTCTTTATTGGGAATCAACTACAAAAGCTTGGTGAAAAATGTATGGCATGTCTAAAAATCAACTTGTAAATCTGTTCATATCACTATTCCTAGTCATCTCATGTCATTTTGGAAAGTCTATCAAAATAACACTGATGTGAAAACGTCTATATAAATGGAGTGTTCAAATATTGCCCAGGAGCATGTTCAGAAATACCACTTGCGTAAACAGTTTAACTGAAGCTTTTATACCTGGGTATGATAACTGATATAATGAGTTGAATGCAGGTTAGCGAAAAGTTGACGAGCAGTTTTAGATGAATTATCACAGTAGACTGAGACGTCTGTTCCTGAAAGAAGTATCTTTTTCAATTTCAGACTATTAATTAGGTTGAAAATAGGTCTTCCACTCTTCCAGCATCTGGAATCCTAAAATACGGGTTTAAAAACAGAGGTTCATAGGGTAACCGTCCTAAGACAAAGGAGACTACCATTTTGTTGGGTATGGATGTTCATTCGCAGAAGGTGCTGACAGACAAATGGTTAAAGGCATACCTCGCCCTGTCACAGCTAACCTCCTGAGTGACCCACGGAAGGCGGAGAAACAGCCAATGCTGCAGTGAACCTGCAGTATAATAAAGCGGCAAGTGCTGCACTACATTAAGGACATATGGTGTGTTCTTTTTACAGAATTTGCTCGAGCAATTCAGTTGCTCTGTTCACTTGAATGATTTTGCGTATTCTTTTTAAGCATTCGTTTTGAACAGAGCTGAACTATCGCTTTCCCTCTTGCCCCTAACTGCACTACCTCTAGAGGGGGCTCGGTTCTGATTACTTGCTCTGTTCAGTTGATCATAACCTCAAACCATAGACAAAATTATATAACATTTCTCTATGCCTCAAACCATAAGGAAAACAACCAGAACTTGATTTATTTTGAAGTGGTTTCAAAATGTGTGAGCACTTATATGGAAACACCAATAATTTCATCACCATTTTATAATACCTACACTTTCCTCTTTCCTCCACTTATTATTTTTGCGCATTCTTTTTAGGATTTCCTGCTCACTGTGGTCACCCGCTCAGGTTGAAAATTTTCTCTACAGAGCTGAACAGAATACTGTAAAAAGAACACAACAATAGTCCGCATACATGAACACTACATTATGGAGGGCATGTAAGAGGACCGGAGACGTATTGCATCTTAAGAAGAGTTAAGGGGTTTGTCGTCTGTTTACGTTTGAATCCATTGAGATTTCACCTAACCTAACTTCGTTGTCTTATTTCTATTTTGTTTCTGCTTTATTTTGTGCGCGATTTTTATATTTTTTGTACAGCTTTTTCTGTATTTTCAGTAAAGTATGTTAGCAGTTTTGGATTTTGTTAATATATGAAGAAAATGATGATGAAATGGATGAGGCCTTGGTTTTACACATTCTTTATGATGAGGAGAGCTTGGGCTACTTATAATAAAAATAAACAAGTGAAGTGATACGTGGAGTGAATCGTTTAAATTCGAGTGTCCCGAGTGCATAACTCGGCTCAATAGATCCTATATTTTTATGGAATACGTAGAAATACGTCCGAGAATTACTTACTGCGCGCTCGTTCTTATCAAATGCTGCGTTAACGTATCATTGCTGTAAGTGTCAATTAACTCAAGAGGTGTGTACCTGTTAGATTTTATTATTTCTAATGATTTACTGAAAGTGAATTGGGGGTAAAACCAACTTTTGTGTTATAAACTCGACATAACCTTAGCGTCTACTGATAAAAGCTCTCGGCAACCTCAATTCCAGGTTTAACGGTTTTGAGGTTAAGTTTTTTTCTTAGTGAGGCGGTTTCGGCAGGGTTTATGTTTAGTCCGACCTGCCTATATCAACTATTCGTATAATTCAGTTCCCTTTGCACGATATCACGAAGGATATTCTCAAATTTTCCCCTGTCTGTTATGCCAATCGGTGTTTCCGATGTCCGTCCGGCAGTCAGGGTAAAACGCAGGTACGTCCGCGGTCCGTCCCGCGGTTAAAAGGGTCAAGACGTTTGTCCGAAGTCCGTCCCGTGGATCCGTATGATAATTTATATTGCAGATATTATATATTATATATATACATATAAGATATAATATGTAGTAGATACTTTATTTGTAATGCTAAAACCATTACATTTTATTTCATATTTTTCCCTTCACACTTTTTCCAGGCTTAGGACTGGCAGAAGCAATGGCCAAAATTGACCTTTTCTTTCTGGCGTGTTTAAAAAAATGGAGTGGATGAAAATCCAGTTGTCAATAGGTAACACAAAAAAAACACCAAGTTACCTTACTTACAAAAAAACTAGATACCTACAATACTACAACACTAATATTTTTAAATATATACTTTTTTAATTTTTTAATGTTTTTCCTCATTTTTTAATATTTTTCTTAATTTTTTTATTTTATGTTTAATTTTTTAGGATATTTTTCTATGTAAAACTACACAGAAATGGGAAGAAATTTCTGCGACACGTTTTTTAGGAAGTGTAATCTAGATATTTGTCCGCTTGTTAATAATAACATTTGTTCCCTCAAAAAAATTTCTTTCTCCAGATTTGTTTTTAGTTCGTTCTTTGTACTGCGCATTTTTACATAAGTTTCGCATTGAATGTCTACCAGTGCATCAATGAAAACAAAAGTCGAACGGTATCACACGCGAAACAACGAGAAGCACTACTAGCTATTATTTAAAATATTCCTCTATTTATAGGTAAGGGTCTGTGGAAGGGTGTCGATAATACACGAATCATACTAATTATTCTAGGAATAATATTCTACCCTGCCCATTCTACCTGTGTATCCACCTGACCGCGGGACGGACATCGGTCGGGGATTAAAAACCCTTTTCCTAAACCCTCAATTTTCTGACCGCGGGACGGACATCGGTATTGCCCATGCCAATGTCATCGGCAAATCCTTGGCAGGATATTTCAAGATCAGTCAAGCCACGTAGGAATTTGAATCTTCTGAATAAAAATCACAAAAGACAGTTTGATTAATTTATTAAATAATAATTAACAAACGTGATATTAAAATAAATTTGAATGTATATTATTTTTCGGTAAATTTATTTTTTGACCAACTTTTATTTGAAATTTCCAAAAAGTAGGTATGTTAAAATATCTAAAATATACAAGGCAAAATAATAAACTGTACATGGTACCATGTTAAAAATGCAAAATAAGTTATAATTTATGAGACGCTTATTTATAAGTTTAATTAAATAAATACAATACTGGCATATTAATAAATTATGAGTTACCGAAAACTTTAACAAAACGGAAATCGTTGCTATAATAAATTAAAATCATTTAATAAATTAAGGCTTTTGCGAAGCCAAATATTCTTGATATTTTTTCTCTTGAGCTTGATACAGTTTCTGAAACTTTTTAATTTGACCTTTACTGATTTCTTTTCCTTCTACGTCATGTGTTGGAATTCCCTAAAAATATATACATACCTATAAATTATATCTGTGGGATCTGTCTATTTAAAAAGTTTTGTATATTTAACACAAAATATGCAATTAAGTTACTTACGTTTTCATCAAATTTAGAATATTTAGGGTCTTTTCTAAACATTTCACCGGGAGGAATCTTTTTCTGTGCCTCTTTAGCATCTGCCGCTGCTGCCAATTCAGCTTTCTTCTTTTCTTTTTCAGCAAGCTTTTCTTGTTCTGCTTTTTTCTTTGCTTCTCGCTCTTTTAATAATGTTTCTTTATCAACAAATTTCACAGCAGTCGCTTCACCTACAAAAATAAATATTCCAACTAAAGAAATAGAATTTATGGTTAATAAAATCTTAGGCAGTTAACAGTTAATAGTTATTTGTTTAACTATGCAGAGAAGTAACAGATTTATTGCCTAGGCGAAGCCAAACTGATCTGATGCCACGTGAAACATATAATTTTTTCTCCGAATGTTTCTACAGTGTGTTTAGAAAAATCAAATTAAAACTTTTTTATTATGGATATAAGTCACAATTTTTAATATTTTTTCTAACCGTATGTTATAGGTAATAATTAAATCGTATTTTTTAATTATTATTGTCGATTAGACCTTAAATTGTATACAAAATAATCTCTACCGAAAGATAATAAATATAATGTTAAATATCGACAATAATAGTGTGCAAAGTGAAATTAGCCTATGTATGTGTGACGTGAAAGTGATTGTTTGATTCCATGGACCTGCTTAGATCACATTATCATTCCCGTTGCCATATGCGTGCCTACAGGGTGGGGCATGGCCCACCCCAATTCCTCAAAATATAAATCTATACCCTAATCGGTCCAGTGGTCCACCCCAATTCCTCAAAATATCAATCTATTAAAAACATTTTATAATTTTTAAATTCTAACGTTCACTTTAATTGAAAATAAATTTAAAATAAAAAAAGAAGAATTGTCTGCCGAACTGAGTGTAATAAAATTTGATAATTCTATTCCTAAAGGTGTTAATATTGATGATTGGATGGCTTGGATCCTTTCCTCAGACAACTACAAAATATATGCTTTTAAAAATGTTTGCTGTCATACCAGTTACTAGTTGCTCTTGTGAACGTTCGGTATCAAAAATGGTTCAAGTTCAATCAAAGCTGAGGAGTACCATGTCACAACAGAGACTCGATTCACTTCTCTTTTTATTCATTGAACAAGAAAAAACGGCGAATGTGGATTATGACAATGTAATAGACGAGTTTAAAGTGTTATCCGAAGCAACACGTCAAATGCGTTTGTATATTAGTTGATAGGATATTATCGTTATCTATCTTTTTCCTCTGGATTCCATGTATTGTTACGAATGTTACGTTTTGTTTTTCTAGTTTATTTTTTGGTTCAATATATTTTGTTCTATTACTTATAATTGCGTAATTACTAAATCTTTTAATTAGAAATGGAGCAATGACGTTTTTTTATTTCGCCGATGAGCCTGCAATGGACTTTTGCGTTAAAGAAAATGCAGCGTTATTGCTTAATTATCATTTTTAATAGGCATACTCAAATGAATCAATGGCCCACCTTACAAAAAAAGTCTGCGCACGCCTATGGCCGCTGCCAAGTAAAGTCTGGGTTGCTTTGTACCTTTTCTGAATTGTTTAGTTGAAAATCAGTGGAAGATTTCAAAAAAAAGGAGAAAAAATGGTTTTTTGAATGCCTAGGCATTAAAATTGATTTTTACTGCCTAGGCAGTAAAAGTGTAATTTCTATGGCCGATAAATATCTGACATTTAATGTCAATCAGAGAATATTTTAATTTTAAAATTAATGTAAGTTGTCAAGGAATATTAAAAAACTGAAGTATTGTTCTCGCCCAGTTCATTGAATTTTCCTAGGCATTCCCATACCATTTCCTAACTGATTACGTAAGAAATCAGTGCTTTAATGGCTGCTTGACTATTTGACATCTTTTATCAATATTGAACTGGGCACACTGTCCTATGGTATAATTTCCACTTGAAAGATGCTTGAACTGTTTCCCAAGTTTTCGGGGGGTTTGGTTCCTGGCCCAGTTCCTTACATAGCTTTAAAGCCATCTATAAACCGTCAGAGGCGCTTGAATAAGCAATAGCCTTTTTAGGTTTGTTTGATTATCATCGAAAATGATACCCTGGGAGTTTTTTCTTTCGTACAAGCGATACATTTTCTGCTATAATTTTATTACTATTTTGAAACATTCCATTTGGTAATAAACGAACACGAAAAGTTTGAACGACATAAAATTGAATATCTTCTATAAGTTCCTTGTGGCATTACTTATTCTTTTTTCTTATTTTTTTGGGAATCAAACCACAATAATGTTTTTTTATTTTTTATTTCGACGTTTCGGTAGCGTTCCAGCTACCGTTGTCAAGATCAACTAATATAGAAATAATTTTTTGGTCTCTATCTGACACAACGAAAAAATTTTGACAACTAGACAATCAATAATATTTTGAAGTTTAAGACTACAAAACTTTGTTGTCAAATTTTATTAAGGTCCATTCATAGTAGATCACACCTCTGGTAAAATGTGAAATAAAATATTTTATTTTATGACATTCTAACGATATGTAGTCCACTAGAAATGGAATCCAGTGAAGTGCACGTTCCAGGAACGGTTTTTATTGGGATAGCGCTTTTTTTCGCTTATTTTGGAAATTTTGTTAATAAAAACGCGTTTGTTGTTACTTTTTTGTGTATGATTATTTTTGTTTTCAAAATATGTATAACTCAGGTTGGTGATTTTGTGTATTGAAGTGCACTTCACTGGATTCCATTTCTAGTGGACTACATATCGTTAGAATGTCATAAAATAAAATATTTTATTTCACATTTTACCAGAGGTGTGATCTACTATGAATGGACCTTAATAAAATTTGACAACAAAGTTTTGTAGTCTTAAACTTCAAAATATTATTGATTGTCTAGTTATCAAATTTTTTCGTTGTGTCAGATAGGGACCAAAAAATTATTTCTGTATTAGTTGATCTTGACAACGGTAGCTGGAACGCTACCGAAACGTCGAAATAAAAAATAAAAAAACATTATTGTGGTTTGATTCCCAAAAAAATAAGAAAAAAGAATAAATTGAATATATATTATGACTTGAAATAAAATTTGTAATATTTTTGTTTTAAGACCGACCAGAAAATATACACTTTCTGGACAATTTTTCGTCCAGAAAATAACGTTTTGCCGATCAAGAACGGAAAATGGACGTGAGTACCAGCAAAAGCTTTTTCCGGTCCCGGGACTGGAAAAAGCTTTATAATACAATCTACCTTGATTTCGTTACTATGACAACAACGTTTCGATATATTGTCGAGTAATGACAGTTCGTTGATTTTTAATTTGTAGTTTATGTCAAACTTATTTCGCGAGTGCGCAAATTTAACAATAACATGTATTCAGATTTTGAATTATCCGATAAAGAATTAAAGGTGTATCGAAGTGTCTGTATTAAAAAAATATTGTACTTCAAGCAACCGGAAATTAGTGTTTTTCAGGTCTCTCCAAGCTTCCAGGACTCGCCTACGGTCGCCCTGGAATCTACTTGTCTCGACCTGAAAAACACTACTTTCCGGTCATGTAACGTAAATTACTATTTTTTGTCAATGTATAAAGTCTGTTGTATTATTTACTAGACATTTCTGGATTATTATTGTAATTTCCTACAATCACGAGAGCTTTAAGATGCTATTAGTTGTATTAAAAAATTAGGGAAACACAATTACCTTCTCTATCTTCTAATCTGATTCCAACATTAGGTAATATTTCATCTCTCAAGTTATCGCATTCTTTGAGAATATCCGTTGCCTTCAATGTTCTCGCAGTTGTTCTAACGTTATCTCTAAATTCAGCTAAAATACTAAGATACGGTCTTATCACACATTCAACCTGAAATATAAGGTAATGGATTAACTGTGAGCAGAAGTGGGTAAAGAAATAAATTCAATTTCTTTATGGTAATTAGTTATTATCCAATAGAGTTGGATAAAAATGTTGTTACCAATATATTTAGGATGAATAATACTTTCAAATTTGCAAAGAAAAAATGTGCGTTATTATATGCGAGTTACAATTCAGGCCTCTAAATGCAAAACCCGACAAGTCATACTTTTTTCGTTTCAGTCTTCAGAATATTATTCAGTACGTAGTTGTTTTGTTTAGATCCTACTGAAAAGTTGAGTTGTTACAATAGGCGAAGATCCCAGTGATGAGAGCTTAGAAGAACCTTGTGAAGCCACAGCAAAAATCTGTATGCCAGACAATTTAAATTTTGGAATATGAAGAATGGAAATTAAGTAGTTTCTTCCATGTTCAGTTAATTTAACCAATAATTTCTAGTCAAAACCCGACATGTCACAACCCTTGACATGCAAGACCCGACAGGTCCCAATTTTAATCTGAATTTAAAGAACCAATGATACTTGATTTTGGCCTCAAGCTATTCGGTTTTGTCATACACCCTTAAAATGGTTAAAATTTCGGTAACTTGTGGTTGATATAATAACTCGTTGAGACGTTTTTGTCGGGTTTTGCATTTAGAGGCCTGATTTATGGAATGTGTAGTTGAAACATGTAGACCAATTTTTAAAGAAACTCGAACAGGGACTAAAACTCTGGGTGTCCATTATCACTGCAAATATCTCCGAAAATAAATACTATAAGTAATCTAATACAGGAAAAAATATACTTTCCAGTCAATTTGTTATATTTATTGGAGTTGAATAACACTAATATATTATTAGATTCTTACTATTCTTTTAAAAAGCGTAGTTAGTTTGAGTTTATATTAATTAGCAAGTCTTGTGAAGTTGATTGCCAACAATCTCGCCATCGTTTTGGTGGTCAGAACGACCAACAGGTTGTTGCTTCGTACTATCTTGGCTATTCTGTAAGCACACATTTGGTTAACAGGCTGGTTCTATTTTTTTCTTCTTTTTCTTATCTATCCAACTACGTCGGCTGTTTGATCATTTTATCTTATATTCGCAGTCCTTTGCCTTTCGCTCAATGTGTAATCCGTTATAATTTTTAGTTAGGGAGTATTTTAGTTACTAATGTTTCAGTTCTTGTTTCCGCGTGATATGTCTCGATCTACAGACTATATTTAGATTTTCCAGATTACGTGTCACGGATATCCTGATATTGCAGCAGCTTTGTTGGGTTGTATCGTCACTTCGTTTTCCAGAATTTGTAATTGGTAATTCTGAATCCAAGATATTCGTATCACATGATTTGATGAGTAGTGTTATTGTCTTTTACAAGTTTGTAATGCAGAATTGTCATTAAAATAGCTATGCATTCGATCTTATTTAGGACTGCGCTACCATCGTAACATACGTTTATTTTATGCATACCCATTGGATATCCAGTGTTCTTTACGGCTTAATTCATTATGATTGTATTGAATAACAAAGGACTGAGTAGTAAATTTTTTAAAGATGACAAACACATTGATATAGTTAAAGCATGTGACCTTTGTTACCCTAACTCAAATATACCTCCCAAATGTGGTCTACCTTTATGTTTGCTTAAATAATACCCTGAATGACCCCTGGGCGAAAAAACTTGTAGCCATGTACGAATCTTTTGTTAGTATCACGATTTTAACTTGAATTTCAGATGATGATAGGTTAAATTAGAAAACCTTAGGTATTAGGATACAACTCTAAAATGGAGGTTTTCTAACAAGAAATACAACATAGACTCAGATAGACATTTCAATAACATTGTGATCAATCAAAACTAAAGATCCACTTTAGTAAAGCCAAACAACTATCATAACTTTTATGCAAGGTTATACATTCCTTCCAGAATAGTAACCACCAATATTTGGCTCTTAGACTCTTTTGTTTTTGCGGAGAGTCAGTCCGCTATGATTCCCTACATTGTTGCTATTTCAACAATTTTCCTCCATTCCTTCCTGTCCTGAGTCTTTTACCTCCAGTCTTTAAGTTCCATTTTTTCTAAGTCTCTTTCTATTTGGTCCATCCATTTAGCTTTTGGTCTGGTGTCCACTCTGTTATTCTCTTTACATAACTACCTCCTTCCATCCCTTTGATATGTCCAAACCATCTTATTCTGGATGCTTTTATTATTCTTCCTAAGTTTTCAGTTTCTAGTATTTTTTCTATTTCCAAGTTTGTCAATCTTCTATAGTGTCCCTCATTTATTTTCTTTGGTCCATACATTTTCCTAATAATTTTTCTTTCGAATATTTTCAACTTTCCTTCATCTCCGGTTGTCATTGCGGTAGTTTCGGCTGCATACGTGACTGCTGTTCTTATTGCTGTCTTGTATATTCTCATTTTTGTGGTTCTCTTGATTGTTTTGTTCTGCATTAGGGGTTTGTATTATAGTATGCTCGATATCCTGCCTGAATGCTTTGTGCAATTTCATCTTTTTTGTCATTTCGATTGTTAATGTTTTTGCCAAGATATTTAAAGTTTTTAACTATTTCAAATTTGTATTCCCCAATATTTATTGATTGATTATGTTTGTTGTCCCTGCCTTTCATTATTCAGATTAAGTAAATCAGACCATAATTAACAACTCTTTAACAAGTATAAAAGTTGAAATTATAGTTTGACAAACATATCTGAAGCTACGCAGTATCGGTAAGGGGTGAGGTAACGAGGCCGACAATCAATATCAGTCAACAGTCGATGTGAGAAGGAAAAGCACACGCACGCGCTTGCCAATAGCAAGTCAGGTGGTTGCATGGCAATCAATTGTGTTCGTTTGGAGTACCTACTCGGTTATATGATTTTAGCACGGCGTTGCCGGATTAAAAGAAACCCATAACATATTTGGAAAAATGTTTACCTTTCAACTTTCAGTACTTGAAAAAAAATGTTAATAGACAAAATCCAATGAACCTAGCACATTAAAGACTTAACATATAATAATTATTAATATATTGTTGATTATCTAAAGTATATTTTCAAATAATCACTACTACATGTATGTATGTATGTATGTATTTTGGGGTAACATTCACTGAGCCTAAAAGATCTATTGTGCCCCCTTACTTCTACTTAGTTCCTGAGGAAAGTCTCAGAGACTAGTAGCTCCTTTAGTCCTATTTCCCCGAGGAATTTTAGGATATCTGCAGGCTTCAACTTAGGTAACTGTCCCTCTTCTATCCAGTAGTCTCCCAGGTGCTGTGCCCTATGATTCTGAATTGCTGTGCAGTTCGCAAGTATGTGGATGGAGGATTCTTCTTCCATTCCACAAAACCTACAATCTTCTTCCTCCACTATTTTGAGCTTTTTAAGGTGCCCATTCAAGCGACAATGTCCCGTTAGGATTCCTGTTAAAACTCTTAGTGCAGTTTTGCTTTGACTTATGCATTCATTTGATCTCAACAGGTTGTAGTCACCCAGAAGAATCTTTGATTGCCTAAGATCTAGTAGGGCTTAGGCCCTAAGCCCTACTAGATCTTTCCAATTGTCAGATCTTCTCTTTTCTTCGGCTTTACCTATTTCTTCCAATATTACATTGGAGCTGATTCCACAAAAAGGTTCCGGCCCCCAAAAGGGTATTTCAGTCCCCTCTTCGCTAGTTCATCTGCTATTTCGTTTCCTATCACTACTACATACTCACCACTTTAGCTTTTTAATAGTTAAATGTGTCAATCTAGAATGTTTTCTGCCGCATTCCTTTCATAGCTTCAGATAAGGTTACCAAACTATGTTTCGAAGTCTCCAGTACATACTTTCAACAATAAAAAGGAGAGATTTCTGTCTTCTCACACGATATAAATATATACCTAAGTATTTTATACAAGAATTTATAGATATATGCATTGAAAAAAAAAACTATATATTTATACTGAAAATAAATATTTAAAAAGAAGCCACACCACCTTATCGCAGATATTTGTAGTTAAAATTGGTCAGAAACTTCTGGTACACCTGGTATTAGATTCGAATTTGCTAGCTACATTATATAAAGATATGATTCTAAATTGTTTTTTCATTATATCGAGTTATACTTACATTGTTAGAAGTTCCTGTAGCAGTAGGAAAACCTAATGTCTCTTTTTCACTAATTGCGCCAAACATTTTCAAAATTTTCGTTATATAGACTCCTACATCGTATAAAAGTAAACTATTGGGAGGTTTTCGTTCCCTCCTATAAATATTACTTGCTGACACGAGGTCTCTTAAAGCATCAACAGCAGATTTTGTATCAATGTTATCTAAAAAGTATGCATTCAAGTTTAGGAAGAAAAAATATTGTTTATGGATTGGTTAGGTTTATTGGTTAAGCAAATTAATTTAGAACTAGACCATTTTATTCACTTTTGTGAAAGAAAACGGATGTGATTTTACCTTGTATATTTTATTTTAAGACCGGTTTAGGCTTAATAGCAACTCTTAACTTACCACACAATGCTGCATGCACAGAAAGTTTTGTTTGTAAAAGTTTATTATTTAGAATTTGTTCCTGGTCAGTCCACTTGGAAAAAGTGTCTACATTTGTTTTTCCTGTGCATACTTTGAAGGCTGCGTCTTTAACATTTAAAAAGAATTCCTAAAATTTTACAATTAAATGATAAACATTGCTTGAATTGTTAATATTTATAAACAATTAAAAGAAAGTGATTTGTTACAAATATTTTGGTGTAGGAAACGCTGGCGCAATTATTTAATATGGTTAAGTTGAAAAATTAAAATGGAATTAAAAATAAGTAAGTATGTTTTATATAATAAAAAATACAAATTAAGAATTTGCTCAACTTACATTAAACAGTCTTTCATATTGCAAAGCACAGTCCATAGTATTTTGACTATAATCTAGAGTATCTTTCCAAGAATGCAATAAAAATGCAAATCTAAGTTGCCTGGCTGTATATTTAGATAAAGCATCCTGAATAGAAACAAAATTCTTCAAAGATTTCGACATTTTACAACCGGCAATGGTTAAATGGCCAGAATGAAGAAAGTAGTTTACCCAATTTGCATTTTTAAAATGTGCCTAAAAAGATCAGTATTTATAAATTAATGTATATGTGAGTATAGTAAATAACAGCCAGTGGATATACAAATGTTCAATCTTAAAGTACTTTTTGAAATCACTTAAGAATCTATAGCAGTTAAGGTAGTTGTCGTGGACAGAACTTGTATCAGCAAATTTTAAATTTTCATTTATTCGTGATACAATTACCATTAAAATTTCAAGTTGATTGACTGTCTCTAACTCGAGATGAACGTAATTAAAGTTCTCGTCATTAACATGGAGAGCAATGGAAAGTTACTTTTTCGACCAGTTTTTCAATTCTAGAAAAAAAACGAACAGTAAGAAACTTTGAAAAAACTAACGTTAGTTGATGAACTTTAAGAAAAATTATTGACTCTTTCCTTGTTAATGTAACAACTCAAAAGTTGCATAAAAAATATACATTGCAGTAAGTAGAACAGAAACAACTTTAGTACAGAGGTAAAATTTGAGCGGTAAATTTAAACAAACAAAGAGTATTATACAGTAGAATCTCGATAGCTCGAATGTCAAGGGAAATGCTAAAAAATTCGAGATAATGAGTTTTCGACTCAACAAGAATTTCGAGATATGTAGAGTTGAACTGATCAAATCTCTACATAAAAAGGCGCAATTTCTAATAACATTTATTAAAATAATGAACTACGACTTACAGAGTTTGTAATTTAAGTTATAGAGTATTGAAACCTCACAGGGAAATAACATTTTGTTCGAGATATTGCTTAATTAAGGGTTCAGCGGAAGGCAATGGCATTTATTTTCGATGTACTGGGAATTACGACTTAACGAGATTCGAGTTATAGAGATTCCACTGTATTTTCAGTAGGCATCTTTGCTTAAGCACAAGCGGCGTTGCTGGATGGCACCTAGTGGAAGCTGTTGATAGTGTTTGTATATATAGGGTGTTTTCAAATGACACTTACAACGTTTGCATGTAGATACCTCTCATAAAACTGAACAAAATGATATAAGGAATGAGGGGTCCAGCTCATTTGCTTTTCGAGATACGGGGTGTTAAAGTTATGAAAAATTAAATGTTTTCATTTGATAACTTTAAAATGGATGGATAAATTGATTTGACATTTGGCAGGTTGTTTTAAAATGTAAAAGGGCATATTTTGATGGAAAAACAATTTTCAATTCTTGATCCAGTGGTGTACATTTGGAAAAATATGTCACCTTTCCCCTCCCATTTTTTACGCCACTGGCATTTGAAGCAATTTTTATTCAAATTCGTATTCCTCAATGGTTTTCACGTGAAAAACGCATAACCTTCACATATCAAAAGATGTATAGTTTTCAAGATGTTTAATGTTTTCATGAAGTCTGCAAGATCACTTTTTAATAAAGAAATAAAAAAATATTTTTCTTGTATTTTTTTTAATGACTACCAAACTAGTTATGGTTAGAATATGTAACAAAAACTATTCTGTGAAACAGCAATGCATCTAAAACATTGAGAAAAGATTGTTGAAAATACTTTTCCAAACTTGTGATTTTATTAACATATGAATTGATGACAATAAAAAATAAGATAGGTAGTTACAAATTTAAACAATATACATAATTTTTCACTAAGCAGCCAACAAATCACAAGAGATGTTCAAACTTTTGTCCATTTACATTTACAAACTCAACTCTTTGAAGAAAATCTGTTGGTTTCAGGGCCTGAACTTGGGTAATCACCCAGTCTTTCCAAAATATGCGATTTTCAATGAGAAAACGTTGTTATGTTTATGTTTAGATGTAAATGGACAAAATTTTGAACATTTCTTGTGATTTGTTGGTTGCTTAGTTAAAAATTATGTATATTGTTTAAATTTGTAACTACCTATCTTATTTTTTATTGTCATCAATAATAATTTATATGTTAATAAAATCACAAGTTTGGAAAAGTATTTTCAACAATCTTTTCTCAATGTTTTAGATGCATTGCTGTTTCACAGAATAGTGTTTGTTTCATATTCTAACCATAACTAGTTTGGTATTCATTAAAAAAAAATACAAGAAAAATATTTTTTTATTTCTTTATTAAAACTTCATGAAAACATTAAATATCTTGAAAACCATACATCTTTTGATATGTGAAGGTTTTGCGTTTTTCACGTGAAAACCATTGAGGAATACAAATTTGAATAAAAATTGCTTCAAACGCCAGTTGCGTAAAAAATGGGAGGGGAAAGGTGACATATTTTTCTAAATGTACACCACTGGATCAAGAATTGAAAATTGTTTTTCCATCAAAATATGCTCTTTTATATTTTAAAACAACCTGCCAAATGTCAAATCAATTTATCCATCCATTTTAAAGTTATCAAATGAAAACATTTAATTTTTCATAACTTCAACACCCCGTATCTCGAAAAGTAAATGAGCTGGACCCCTCATTCCTTATATCATTTTGTTCAGTTTTATGAGAGGTATCTACATGCAAACGTTGTAAGTGTCATTTGAAAACACCCTGTATGTACATATGAAAAGGATATGGCGCATTATGCTACAAGCCTCTACTCTTATCGTACACGAGAAATCCAAAACTTTTCGACCCTGTAGCACGACAACTACTTTGACATCTGGTTGCGATTTTGTTTCATTTTAATTACGGCAATTGTAAAAACAATGAATTTTGTATTTTGTTTTAATGAATATATTAATCAGAAAGAGAATTATCTATTTTTATTTAAACTTTGTAAAGATGATGTGGAATCCAGAGTGAGAAAATTAGGCAAACATCAATTAATGTATACTTTAAAATAAAAATTTCATTAAATAATTGAGTATATCAATGTGTAAATACAAAGCTATTGAATATTGGAAACTTTCTATTTATTCAATTTCAGATATAAATACAAATATGTTTCTCTCATAGTAAAATTTGATTGTATTTCCCCAATAACAGGATTATTTGTACAGACAATCTAATCAAAACATGTAGGTTTAATGAAAATTTGTGTAAATAATTGAATTTTTTTTAAAAACATACCTCAGTTTGAGCAATTTCATTGTCATGGTGAGGAAACTTCAGATCTACACCCCCAGTATGAATATCTATAGTTTCACTGAATATTTCAGAAGCCATTGCAGAACATTCAATATGCCAACCAGGTCTACCGAAACCCCATGGGGATTCCCAAAACGGTTCACCAGGTTTGCTTTTTTTCCATAAAGCAAAGTCATTGGGTGAATGTTTTTCACCTCTTTGTTCTGTGGTAGTTAAGTCACCTTAAAAATTTTAAATTTAATCTATGTTATTTTCGAACTTACTTTTTTTTAAACGTCTATCTGTTATAAATATCTTTGTTTTCCAGTCAACACTGCATTTTGCTATATATGGAACATTTTGAAGCCCAAATAGTAAATAAACAAAACTTAAAACCAATTGTCTGGTGGAGATATGTAGACGACATTTTCGCAATATGGCCTTATGACTTAGTAGGTAACTGTGAATGATTTCTTAACAAATATAAATGAAAAAATCTATAAAATTTGAAATTGAAAATAACAATTTTTTGCCATTTTTATCAATAAAACATCTACAGGGTATGAAACAAACAAGTATTAAGAGTTTATCAGAAAGAATTTAAAAAATTGGTAGTCAATTCAATATTCGAATTAGCTTCAAATCTAACAATACAGTGAGATCTATACTAACGAAAACTAAACCAAAAAATGAAGAACTGCATAGACTAATAGATAGATTTCATCACATTAAATACAAAATGTACAATTGTGACAACTCAAGCTGACTAAGTGAGAAGAACAATAGTTAAAGTTGATACACACTAATGACATCTAAAATAGATATTTCTAAAACTAAAACAAAAAACAAACATGTTAAAAGAATAGTGTCTCACAATTTAAATACTCTTCGATGGAGTAGAAACAGTGCCTCAATGGTGAGTGCTTAACTCTAACCTTGAAACGGTTATAACTTAAACCAGTAATGTCTGCTGGTATTTTATTGTATAAACGTAAGTTGAATGAATTTCGAGCTGATAGATCCAGTTGATAAAATTAAGGCCTCAGTTGTACACCTCTTTGAGTCGGGTAATTATGAAAGTCAGCGTTTGTAAGGTACTTAGTATTATGTTTGTGTATTTCTAAAATATTGTAAAGTATGAAAATACGTGAAAAATCGGCTATGATCCTGATTGCTTTTTTTTGTATATTGAAGGCTTTAATTGCATGTGAACACTGACCCCATAAAAGTATGCCATAATATATGTTAGATAGATGTTAAAAAGAAAAAAGTATATCTGTAATACCAAGACACATTTTCAGTTGTCTTAGTACAAACAATTGTGTCAGCTGTATCAGATATCCTGTGAATGCCACAAATTTTATTTAGATGAAACGTCTAGACCATTGAAAATCTGAATAAATGAAAACAATAAATATATTAAAGATAGGGAGTTCTTTAAGCCGGGTATTTGCAAAAATGCTTGATAAGAGAGGCATCATATTCAATGGAATTTAAAGAACATAATATTGAAAGAGCACAATACTAAAAGAAGAAAAATTAAAGAAAGTGCTTTGATACAACTAAATGCAGATAAATGTATAGCATTTCAGCTAATTGTAGTCAAATTAGGTTACCAATGTTAGAATGAGAAATTTCCAATAATTGATTACCTACGTTATTAGGATAGCATCATAAGTTTTTATCCAGGTTTTCTTATGATTTAGCATTGGAATTGTTGTTAATTGATACACACTTCAATACAAAAAAATCACAAAACTGATTTAGACATATTTAAAAACGAAAATAATCATATCACAAAAAGTAACACTAAACGCGTTTTATTAACATTTCCAAAATAAGGAAGAAAGCGCTATCCTTAATAAAACTGTTCCTGGAGCATGAACTTCACTGTATCCCATTCCTAGTTGACTATAATATTGTAAGAATGTCATGCAACAAAGATTTTATTTCACATTTTATAAGGAATGTGACCTTTGACAAAAAATTGTTTATTGCCTAGTTGTCAAATTTTTTCATTAGTGTCAGATAGGGACCAGAATTTAAAAATACATAATTGTTCCTGATAACGGTAGCTGGAACGACCCGAAACGTTGAATTAAAAAATATAAAAAAGATTGCGGTTTAATTTCCCAAAATAACTTAAAAGAACAAGACCATTGCACACCAAAATCTATAAAACTTGTTCAAACCGTTTCCGAGACAATTGAGGGGTTCCATACTTAAAACTCACTCTGTATATGTGTCCAACAACTACAGCGAACTTGCAAATAACATGGAACACAATGAAGAAATGCAGACTGGGTACAGGTATAAGCCAACATTAAATGAACACAGGAAAAAATACATATTGGATAAAAATAAAACAATACATATTCCAAATGTGAAAGTAATATCCCTAGCAAATGAAATTAAAACAATATGAATGATATGGAATAAGACAAAGAGCTAAAAAGATCATTTAGATTTTACCTTCCCCTTCCTGTAAGCTATTGGTATCGCCGTAAGCTTCTGGAACTAACTTAGCATAATGGTGTTTGTCACTTTTATCAAATGCTGCCACATCGAAATATACAGATCCTCCAGCTTCATAAGCAAAACCATTTTTAATAATTTTTTGAATGAAAGAAATTATTTCTGGAATGTATTCACTAACTCGTGTAACAACGTTCGGTCGTAAAATCTTGAATAAAAGAAAATAATTTAGTTTAAAAATTAATTTTGCAGTGAAAGAAATATTGATTGTCTAATATATATATTTAAATAATCAACTAACGCGTGGAAATAAAATAATTATGTATTTTATCACTTTCTATTCGTCAGTCCGAAAATATAGCTTTACCATACTGCTAAGTATGCTCAAATTAAATTAATTTAAAAGTTATCTCAATATCACAATCTCAAACACATCGCGAAAAGCATGGAAAGGAGATGTAACATTTTATTTTTATAATTGTATGTTGTAACTAGAAATGTAAGAAAATTTTTAATTTTAAATATACATTTTTAACGTGCAAACTTTATACAATTTACAGTTTAAATTGAAAATTTAAATTATACATTCAATATTGTAAAATATTATCCATATGTATATTTCGAACACTAAAACAAGAGATTAAAAATATAGAAACTTTATAGTTTCCATACTTTACTTCACTTGTTTATTTGGTAAATTAGTTGATTTATATAAATATATTACATTCAAACCTGAGTGAACAAACATAGCTCTAAAAAATGTAGGTACCATTATCTCTAAGCAATAGAAGGAACTGGGATAAGAGTGTATGGGCCAGGAACAAACACTCTGAAAGCTCAGGAAAAACCCCAAGTATCTTTCAAGCGGAAATTCACGCAATAAGAAAGTGTGCCCAGTTCAATATTGACAAAGGATATAGAAGGCAAAGGATATAGAAGGCAAAGGATTATCATAATGTCTGATAGTCAAGCAGCCATTAAAGTGATGAGTTCTTGTGTAATCAGTTCCAAAATGGTGTGGGAATGCCTAACCTAGGCAAACTTAATGAACTAGGCAAGAACAATACAGTCACCTTACTGTGGATTTCAGGACACACTGGAATAGAAGGAAACGAAATAGCAGATAAACTAACGAAGAGGGGGACTGAAATACCCTTTTGGGGGCGGAATCAGCTCCAATGTAATATTGGCAGAAATAGGTAAAGCTGAAGAAAGGAGAAGATCTAACCATTGGAAAGTTCTAGTAGGGCTTAGGCAATCCAAGATTCTTCTGGGTGACTACAACCTGTTGAGATCAAATGAATGCATAAGTCAAAGCAAAACTGCACTAAGAGTTTTAACAGGAATCCTAATGGGACATTGTCGCCTGAATGGACATCTTAAAAAGCTCAAAATGGTGGAGGAAGAAGATTGTAGATTTTGTGGAATGGAAGAAGAAACCTCCATCCACATACTGTACTGGCGAACTGCACAGCAATTCAGAATCCTGTACCTGGGAGACTCCTGGATAGAAGAGGGTCAGTTATTTAAGTTGAAGCGTTGAAGCCTGCAGATATCCTAAAATTCCTCCGGGAAATGGGACTAAAGGAGCTACTAGTATCTGAGACTCTCCTCAGAAACTAAGTAGAAGGGGGCACAATAGATCTTTTAGGTCCCAGTGAATGTTACCCCAAAATACATACATACATTTCCTATACCCAAATGAACTAAATATATACCTTAACATCATTGATTATAATGATCAATACCCAAATAAATCAATAAACTGGGTAACATGGTGCCCAAAACCTATAAGGGCGCTTTGTATCAAACACCTAAACTCGTTTAATGATGACTGATGTTTAGACTGATGTAATTGATGGTAGGTAATAAATACATCAATCTGTCAAAGTCTAAACATTATTTATCATTAAATCAAGTTTAGGTGTTTGATACAATATGCCTTAAATGTTCAATTTTGTAGTTTAAGTTTATCAACATGATATGAAAAATTACATTTAAAGAATCCATATCATTGTAGAACTGCTCTTCCCAATACCTCGGAAGTGAACTAAATATAGCATTATCTTTAACTGTGTGGCCTAATTTTTGGTCTAACCAGTCTGATAAAGGATCTTTACAATCTATTATAAATTGTTTCTTGCTATTTTCTATTTTCGACAAGTCTCCACTTTTTACAGATTCTTCTAGTTCTTCCACCGAATTTGTCAACCTAAAACATAATTTCTATAATGATTTTTTATAAAAAAAGTTAATTAATGTTTCATCATTTATCAACTTCCTAATTATGCAGAAAATTATTTTACCTTGTTAACATTTTTTCCAACATAATTTTTTTGTCGGGATCAGTTGTAGTTTTAACTTTTGTTTGAACATTATCTAATACTAATTTGGCGTCCAACAGTACTGCCTCTAAAGAATTATTTTCAGAAGCATATTGTTCAAACAAGTAGTTTTGACGTGCTCTTTTAATAATCTTATCATCAATATCTGTTATATTCATTGCATAGAAGACATCATAACCAAAATAATCTGAAAATACTCTACGTAGTATGTCAAACGAAATATAGGACCTAAAACAAAAATATGAATAATATAATTAATTTGCTAATTATGAGAGTTCTGTTATAAAAAAAACAGCAAGCAGATTTAGTAATTTCACAGTTACTTCATATGCTATTAATATATTAAGAAAACAATGAACACATGATTTGATAAAATGGGGTTATCAATATAATGCAGAGTGTTCGACATTGCATTCATCATTAATTCAATATATCTTATAATACAACAAAAAAATAGGGATCTATCAAAATACAGAAGTCATTCACAAAAAAAGATTGTCTATGATTATAACATTATTCTTCCAATATGACTATCCCAATAATAAACAACTCATGAATGGCAATAATCAACATATTAATAGTTTCAACCCTTACTCAATGGAATATTTCCATAATTACCAAATAAAATGAATAAATAACAAACTCTACAATAAAAATACAAAATATTTGAATTGACTGGTGTCACAAATACATTTGTAAACCATCCTTGCCGCCTAATTATTTTCTAATAATTCTTATATATCAAATCAACCCAGGGACAATTTCTCATTTAGGTTTGAAACTTAATAATCAAATTTCAGTTTATTATTGAGGCAAATTCCTAGAAACTTGCAATAAGAAGCCTAAGAGATATGTTGAATAACCATTTCCAAATTGTCGTAATCGAACCTAAGCTAATACATTAGTTTTTTCTTAAATCAAAGAAGGTAAATTATCCTTGATTAAGTAGGTTATGTAAGTCATTCATATATAAAAGAAAAAGTAGATGGCCTAGAACTGGCCAAATTCTATGATTACAAGCTGGTATAATTCACCAGCTTGTCTTAGTTTCTGGTATCTATTTGAGAGATAAGTATTAAACCAATCACAATTTCCCTAAGGCCATAAAGTGCCAATTTTTGCATCAAAACTGAAAGATCAATGCAATCAAATGCCTTAGAAAAATCCCTGCCGACACAGCATCACCTTGGTTTAAACTGATGAACAGTGCCCAAGAGGTTAAAAATTGCATCATTTGTATTTCTTGCTGGTTGAAAACCAAATTAGGCAGGCTAAATGAGATTTAAAACAGTAGTCTCCAAATTACCCATAAAAATGACTGCTAAAATTGGATATATAGAAATTCATTTTGTAAATAAAATTTGTTGTTATAAAAGAAATAATTATAATCAACATAAATCTCAAATTCATTTAGAATATCTGTTGCAATATTTATATCTACACATATTTTTTTTATTAGTAAATCGTTAATAACAGGAATGAATTTTTTAGGTAGAATTTTCTCCCAACAAATCAAATACAATTTTATCAAATAATTTGTTATATTTCTGTTGTTTAATTTGTTATTGATGGATTATATTTGATAACATCACAATGATATTAAAAACAATTTTTTTTCTCTGACTACATTTTAAACAGCATAATCTCGACATAATTGACCTATATAATCTAATTACTTACTTCAGGATAATCTTGTTGTAAAGCAAGATATTCTTCTTAACTAAAATTTATTTATATTAAGATTTCAAACCATTTTAGTAATATAACAATAGCTCACACCTACAGAATTAGAGTTAAAAATAAAAACTAGGGTTTCCCATGGTCATTTCCTATTAGAAGATTAACAATACCAGCAGTTTAGTATAAGGTCATTATTTCAATGTAAAAACTTCATATTTGAATGGGACAACCTACACCACTCTAATCACTCCCAAATCAAAAGTCAAATCTATTATAATAACAATGTCCTAACTATTTACAAATCAAAACTTAATGATAGGGCTCTAAATTAAGTTATAGACTTACACCTAAGTACTTGATCAAGATAGAAGTGTATGGGCCAGGAACCAAATACCTACTTTGGAATCTTGGGAAAAACCCCAAGTATCTTCCAAGCAGAAATTCATGCCATAACAAAGTGTGCTCAGTTCAATATTGACAAAGGATATGAAAGGCAAAGGATTATCATAATGTCAGATAGTCAAGCAGCCATTAAAGAACTGAGCTCTTGTGTAATCAGTTCCAAAATGGAGTGGGAATGCCTAGGCAAACTTAATGGAACTAAGCGAGAATATTATACCTAGTCCTCTTACTGTGGATTCCAGCGCAGATTGGAGTAGAAGAAAATGAAATATCAGATGAACTTGCAAAAAGGGAGACTGAAAGACCCTTTTGGGGACAGGAACCCTTTTGCACTATCAGCAGACATTCTTGCCTGAATGGGCACCTGAAAAAGCTCAAAATAGTGTAGGAAAAAAATGTAGATTCTGTGGCATGGAAGAAGAAACCTCCATCCACATACTTATGAATTTCACAGCAATTCAAAATCCTGGGACATCTAGGAGACTAACGGATAGAAGAGGAAGACTTATCTAAGTTAAAGCCTGCAGATATCCTAAAATTCCTAAAGGAAATAGGTATAAAGAAGCTACTACTCTCCAAGACTCCTCAGGAACTAGTAGAAGTAAAGGAACACAATAGATCTCTCACTGAATGTCTCCCCATTACATAGTGTGTATACAAGTACTTGATCAGTAATAGTTCAGAGTTCCTTTACATAACCTTATATTTATTTGAAGACATTTTTAATCAAAATTGTCAGTTGTCATACCATAGGATTAAAAATACATCCTGTTCTGTTAAAAAAAACAGAACAATTTTGTATCAAGGGGAATTAAGCAAATCTCCATGAGTCATAATTAAAATAATCTGAAAAACATATTAATTGTTAGAATTAAAAACAAATCTTAGCAAGCAGTTTTTGAGTCCATTCCTTCCATCATTCAGATTTTAAAAGTAAATAAAAATAATTTTTAAGTGTTTGTTTTAAGGTATAATTACAAAAACAGAATATATTCACCTTGCATGTCCCATATGAGAAGCATCGTATACAGTGGGCCCACAGCTGTACCAATTTATCCTTTTTCCTGAAATAGGTACAAAATTTTCTTTTTGCCTCGTTAAGCTGTTAAAAACTTTTAAAACAGGTTGAACTTCGGATTTTGGAATACTCCAAGGTGGCTGCACTCTTTTAGACATTTCTTAAATTTTGTATAGGTATGTTGCAAAAATATAACACAACGTTACACTTCTAACACGTTGTTATAAAATTCTGAAAAATTGGAATAAAACTGTTTTGTGAAAAAAATTAATCGAGGGAGTTAATAAAAAACAGAAATATTACCTTATAATATCGTTCAAAAATACAAAATAATCTACATTCATATACCGGTGGAGTTTTGTGCTGACGAAATTCAAAATCGTCTAACTTAAGTAACCTAACCCATAAATTTAGGAGCGTCTAAATGTAGTACTCTTTACCAACGTTGCCAAGTGTAGTCCTAAACTAAAACGTTTGTGTTTTGGAAAGTAAAAATATTTTAATAATGATATTTATCACAGTTGATTAAAAAGCAATGTGTTAAGAAATCAATATTTGTCATTTTTAAAATTATGTTTAGCAAAACGTACTGAAAATTGTTCGAGTTTACAATACAGAATTATCATACAAAAAGGAAAACTCACGAATGCATAGATACATTTTCCCTAATCGAAAAATTGAATTGTGTAATTGACAGATTGTTATAATAATTTTCAATAATAACCTAACCAAAACCACCCTACCTTACCCCCTACCCTAATCCGAATCGAAAAATTGAATTGTGTAATTGACAGATTATTATAATAATTTTCAATAATAACCTAACCAAAACCACCCTACCTTACCCCCTACCCTAATCCGAATCGAAAAATTCTTCGTATTTTTAGTCAATTTTTGAAAATAAAAATAAAAATATCTTGACTCGGACACGACTCGAAACTGGTACCTCTGTGTTAGGAGCCCAGCACACTTACGCTGGGCTAATCTCTGCACACATTAATGATATCGTATAGAAGGTTAAAAGCTTTAGAACCGTGCGCGCTTCGCATGAAAGCCGAGCGCCACCGGAGATACTCGATGGCGCCCTTTCAGTTTAGGACTACACTTGGCAACGTTGGTAAAGAGTACTACATTTAGACGCTCCTCATAAATTTAGGATCGTCTAAATGTAGCTCTGCACCAACGTTGCCAAGTGTAGTCCTAAACTAAAACGTTTGTGTTTTGGAAAGTAAAAATATTTTAATAATGATATTTATCACAGTTGATTAAAAAGCAATGTGTTAAGAAATCAATATTTGTCATTTTTAAAATTATGTTTAGCAAAACGTACTGAAAATTGTTCGAGTTTACAATACAGAATTATCATACAAAAAGGAAAACTCACGAATGCATAGATACATTTTCCCTAATCGAAAAATTGAATTGTGTAATTGACAGATTATTATAATAATTTTCAATAATAACCTAACCAAAACCACCCTACCTTACCCCCTACCCTAATCCGAATCGAAAAATTGAATTGTGTAATTGACAGATTATTATAATAATTTTCAATAATAACCTAACCAAAACCACCCTACCTTACCCCCTACCCTAATCCGAATCGAAAAATTCTTCGTATTTTTAGTCAATTTTTGAAAAAAACAATAAGAAAATAAAAATAAAAATATCTTGACTCGGACACGACTCGAACCTGGTACCTCTGTGTTAGGAGCCCAGCACACTTACGCTGGGCTAATCTCTGCACACATTAATGATATCGTATAGAGGGTTAAAAGCTTTAGAACCGTCGCATGAAAGCCGAGCGCCACCGGAGATACTCGATGGCGCCCTTTCAGTTTAGGACTACACAGGGCAACGTTGGTGCAGAGCTACATTTAGACGCTCCTATAAATTTAGCTAAACGTCATCTAAATCAAGAAAGTTCTCGTCTTCTGTTTTATTCAAATGGCCTTTGGCACTAACCATATTATATACAGTTAGGTTAAATATGCAGCTGAAAGTTGAAACCAGTTAAAACAACAAACAATGCGCTATTTAAAGTTGATTTGGTTAATATACCGCTATTGTTCGAACGATACAAAGCGAAATTTTATCATGCGTTATAGGGCAGAAATGCCGCAACTTCAAGCAGAATAACCCGCTATACTGACAAAACACTTTGTTTATAACCAACATCTAAATCGATTCGCTAATTCCAAAACACGGATAGCAATACATACTAAGTATGTTATCTGTGATACATACAGCAAAGTCACAGAATACACCAAACAACTGTATTCTTTGGCAAAGTTCACTGCTTCCAATAACAGTACCGTGCTGCATGAGTATTTTAATTAAATGAAATATTTATCCAGTGGCGTAGTACAGCACATCGATTCCAAATTTGCCGATGTTGTTCGCTCAGGGATTTCAACGAAAGGCGGTACCCGAAAACTAACCAAAGAGTGGTTCTACAAACCATTATCTAACGGCGAAAAGGTTCTCCGAACATGGATGGTGTACTCGCCTTTGAAGCAATCCTTGTATTGTTTTTCTTGCAAGCTGTTTGGCAATTCCGGCTCGAACTTCGCATCTGAAGAAGGATTCAACAAATGGTGGAAGCTAAATCCAAGAATCGGAGACCATGAAAATAGCCTGAGCCATGAGCAGAGCTTCTTAGGTTGCTGAATATTATCCAGTTCTTAGCCAAACAGAATCTAGCCTTCAGAGGACATCGAGAAGACATTCGAGGAAATGATAGTGGCAATCGCGGGAATTTTCTGGAGTTAGTGCACCTCCTATAGCTAAATACGACCCTCTTCTAATGGAACACCTGACAAAGATAAAGCTGGGAGCAAGAGTCTCAGTTTCGTATCTATCTCCAGAAACCGAGAATGAATTTATAAATTTACTGGGACAGCAAGTTCGATCCACCATCATCCGTCGTATTCAAGAAGCTAAATATTATTGCGTGATCTTCGACAGTACACCAGACATCTCCCACAATGACCAAATGAGCGAAGTTCTGCGATATGTACATATCGAAGGAGAAAAAGTCGCCGTGGTAGAATCTTTCATTGACTTCTTCGAACCAAAAGGAAAAAATGCAGAAGATCTCAGCAACAATATAACCGCAAAGATAACATCAGACGTACTGGACATACAGAATCTGAGAGGACAGGCTTATGACAATGCTGCCACAATGTCAGGGATCTACAATGGAGTTCAAGCCCGGATTAAAGCACTGAATCCGAAAGCTATATTCGTTGCATGCACAAACCACTCACTAAACTTGGCTGGGGTACACGCTGCTTCTGAATCAGTGGATTCCGTGACGTTTTTTGGAACTCTGGAGAAGTTATTTGCCTTCTTTTCTGCATCAACTGTTCGATGGAACGCTTTGGTTTCTGTCACAGGTCAAGCAGTGAAACGCGCTGGAGCGCTAGACATACATGTAGCTGTCAAGATGCTTAAAAATAAGTTTGAGGTAGTTCTTGAGGTACTGGAACAATTAACAGATTCATCTCAAACTTCCGAAACAAGATCGGGAGCCATGCATCAGTCTTCTCCTGACAGCCATGCAGTCATTTAACTTCCTAACTTTTCTTGGCTTTTGGGCTGCAGTGCTACCTGAAGTAGATGACGTACAGATTTACCTGCAGCAACGAGGACTAGGTGTGGATAAGTGTGCTCAGAAACACTGCGCTTTGAAAACCCTCTTAGTGGAAAGTAGAGACCGTTTCGTGCAAGAAGCAATTGACTTTGCTAAGACTCTCTGCGAAAAACTCGGAATAGAACTCAAAACGAGAAGAATTCGTAGGAAAAAACGCATGCATGGCGATGAATCTTCTGAAGATGCAGCTTTGTCTCACGAGCAGGAAATCCGTCGAGAGGTGTTCGCATCATTAGATAAGATCATTCAAGAAATGACTACTCGATTCCAGCAATTTCAAGAAATATCGGACAAGTTCGGATTTTTGATGCCAGTGAAACTTTTGGACAGCAAGTTCGAGTGTGATCTTTCTCATGTATTAGAAGACATCGACAAGGACGAGTTTCAGATGGAGCGGAAGCGTCTCCAGCAGTTTGTTTCCTGTTCTGAATCAGAGGAAGATATAATAAGTGGTAAAGGACCACTGGAGCTCCTCCAGTTCACTCAAAAACTGAATCTTGGAATTTCGGTTCCAAATATAGTCATCTTGATTCGCATATATTTGACTTTGGCGATTAGTGTTGCAAGTTGCGAGAGAAGTTTTTCGAAGTTGAAGCTAATAAAAAATTACCTCAGATCTACTATGAGCTCCGCTAGACTATCAAACTTGGCTATATTGTCGATTGAACAAGAATTGGCTGCTAATATTGATTTTGACAAAGTTATTTCTGACTTCGCTGCTCGTAAGGCCCGTAGAATCCGCTTGTAAAACCGCTCATCCTATTTTACCTTCAATAAAAAGTACCTCATTGCCTGTGAAATTTAATTTTAATTAAGCACCTATAGAATGGGGGCGGCAAAAGGGGTCTCCCGGCCCAGGCGCCAAGATGGCACGCTTCGCCACTGTATTTATCTTAGATTTATTTATTCTTACTCGAATAATGAATTTTAGAAGCCGTCGATATTGCATAAGCAGAAAGTGAGCTTCAACAGCCCAAGACTTTTAGATGCACGAGCGAGCATAGAGAAGCTGATAGTTAATGGTTGCTAAAGCGTTTCCTACATGTGTGACACACATAGAGATACTACAGAGTACAGATAGAGGCAATAAGCCATAGGCCGCTGTGTAAATGGGTGGGGGAGCTCCGGCGAGAGAAAAAAACATCCGACTTTCTATCTCTCTCTTACATGCTGACGGGTTCCAAGCTAGCTTGTTGCCTCTATCTGTAGTATCTCTATGGTGACACACAACACTATTGTTCACCGATATAGGAAAATATAACAAAAAACTTTGACACCGACGTTTAATTAAAAAATTCACGTAAAGTAATCCAGTGACAGATGGTGAAAAACTTCAAAAATCCTGTCGTTATGAATTTTCTTCTCTTGGGCTGCTAAACAATACTTTCCGCCAGATTTTTGGTGTTCATATGATTGGTTATCCGATAAGGTAGGCGAAAAATAATTTAAGGATTTAATTAAACAAAAGATTTTCAATATTTTATTATAAGTTGTGAAAACTTAATAATTATTGTTGACTCATAAGTTCTAGCTGAGCAGCAGCAATGCTCTTCATGCCTTCTTGTACAGAACTCAGGTTACCTCTCCATGAATGGAGCAAATCTCGCAATTGTTGCCATTGTGCTCTACCAAATGTTCTGTGCATTGTACTTGATACAAACACTTTTCTGGCCGACTGATCCATTCTTGCACGAACCAACTTAGTTTTTAATACTAAAAATAGAATTGGTTTGAAAATTAGTAACATTGAAAATATTAAAAAATGTAGTACAATAGTACAACTAGTTGAATTAAAAAAAAACTCCAAATAAATGAAAAATTCAAAATCTGCTGTGGAATTGATGAAGTGGCCATAATTTAGGAAATTAAAACTGTTGTAGAGAAACATTCATTAGACTGTCTTAAATGCACTTAAATATCCATTTATTTTGATCTTTTTTCACAGATAAAATACCTAATATTATCCTCAACTCTTTCAATTCATGACACTCGTGTTAATCCTAATTTTTTACTTAAATGTTGCATACAAAATTACATGCATACATAACAGAAATAATGACTTGAAATATAGACCACAGGGATTCTAAAGAAATAACTTAAAATTAGTTAATGTATTTGACTCTCAAACAATAGAGAAATATCGGTGAAATGAATAGCGGCTATGAACGTAATTAACGTCCTGCGGTATTGGTTTTACGTCAAGCGCTATTTCAATTTTATTTAACAGTTATCGGAAGCGACCTTTTACCTGCGCTATGCGTATGCGCTATCACAGTACGTTTTCGACATTTAACCTACAAGCTTCATTCTGATTGTGTCTCTTGTAAGTTTTTAATTGAATTTGCTTGTTTGCCTGCCATATATCTTGTATTTTATGTATTATTATTATTCCAATATACGGAACAAGTGATCTTTTAAAGTTCTTATTAAAAACTTTTTTCCTGTTACAATCTGTATGTTGGAATGGATTGTTTCCCATTTTTCAGGGTCTTCTAAAGGGTTTAAATGAATAAACTCTTTGAAGAGAGCCATGTCGTCCTCTGGTCCAAACCTTAATCTCTTCGGTTCTTTTCCAGACATTTTACTACACCCAAAAATTGAAAAAAAAAACTAATGAAAATGAAACAGTGAGTTTCTCAGTATACACAACAACGTGACAACAACAAACATTTACATAACCTTCAACTTCAGCATAGAAAAATTCTGCGCAAGACCGGCATGCCAATTATTAAGCGCTATTTCAAATACCGCCTGTCGTTACGCTACGTAAATTACGCTAGGAGGTAACGTTATTTAGAGACGTTATTTTAAGAATCGACTCGCGCATAGGTTAAATATCAAAATCACATATGCGGTAATACGGCCTGACGCTATTTGGGTTACCGATATCTCTCTATTGACTTTAGTACTCTTGACATTTATATCCATGGCAATTCAAATGGCAAAAGTTATTTCATAAGATAATGATGAATAAAAGCCAAAAAATTTCGAAAATTGTTACAATTAGGTATACGGAAGTGCTGGGAACATTTGTTCTAAATCTACCATAGATTTGAAGGAAATGTAAAAAAATATTAGTGCTATTCAAAAATATATAGTTATTACTACTTTTCATCATCCAAAATGAACGTTAATTTTCTTTCGCCATGTATTAAAAATATTTAAATTGTCTTTCTACAATACCATTAAACCATCTTACAGTGACCGATTTAGGGATTAAGAATGAAATCTTTTTCATTTATCACGATTTATAAATATAAGGAAACATCAATTTGTGTCAATAAAATAATTATTATCTCGAAACCCATAAGACTTAGGTACAGCACCTGGTTATAATAAATTGTATTTAAATTAGCAAATCAAAAAGTTAAAAATATACGGGATGTTTATTCTAAAATAAAGAAGTTTACTGAAACTCAAGTGTATTTTCATTCAATAGACCAATTTATTCTGATCGGTTTTGCCATAATACTTAATGTGCCACCGAGAAAAACGTCATCCTGTATAAGTAACATGTACAGCATTATTATAATGCTATTTTTATAATTATTTAAAAATTTCAATATATTCTGTATTTGAACCCTTTAACAAACATCACACCACTGTTTCTGGTGGTATCTGCTATTGCTATCCTTGAGCTAGAAAGGAATAAACAATTCACATGTTGCTTTTCATATTGCCAGTTTATTGATGGAATGGTCAAAGTTGTAAGCAAGCATAGAAAAATATAGATAGAATAGTTAATTCAATTCTATCTGCTTTCTTCCATAAAAAATAACTTCCTGAGATTATAGCATAAGCATTAACCTGGAAACATGCCAGCTGCTTCATTTTGTAGCGACAAAACAATGTATGCAACAAAGTACCTTAAGTATATTTTCAACGCGCAGCGACTTGTTGGGACAAATCGCTGCGGGAAAAAGTACAATCAGCACATCGATAGTTTGTTGCTGCGACTCATCCAGGCATAGGGGAAACATTACGTGTTGCCAACTTCGTTAAAAAATTGACAGTTCTGGTTTCTTAACCTCACAGTATGAAAAAAATTAGCGGGTGAAAATAAAACAAATAGGAGTAGTTTCTCTAGAATCAAGTCTTGAAGTTAACAGAATGGATGAGGAAAACATTGAGGGCATTGTTTTAGTAACAGTAATTAGTATTATGGCCTGTGCTGCTCTACTAGAAGAAAACATAACAGAAATCCTGTGACAGCAATGTCGGAGCGTAGCAGCTAATATAAATTTTGGGTTGGTGCGACAAAATCCACCAGAAAAGTTACCAAGTCGCAGCGACTTCTCGCTCGAAAATAGAGCAAGTTCTAATTCATGCGACCGATGCGCAACTTTTTCGAGTTGCAGCGTCAACTCGCACTGTGGAAAATTGACTTTACCCGCCTTAATATTTACGGACATATTAATATTATAATAGTGTTTAATTAAAAACTAGATCTCAATTTAACATACTTTTTACTTTTCATTAGTATTGTTTGATTGCTGGGAAATTCAGAATAAACCTCCTCAACCATTGAAAATAAAACAAAGTTTCTAACATTAATACCTTTTAAGGCTTACCTTCAATAATAAAACATTCTACTTCATCAGGTTGCATTTGTAGCTCTTTTTCAATAACATCAAATGGTATTTCTGGATTACTTTCTGCAAGTTGCATGAATGATAACAATCTCATTTTCTGCATATTCTGCTCATGGTTCAATCCTGCAACATTATATCAACTTCATTATATGTTGTAGGTCAAAGTAATAATACTGACACATAGTAAAAATAAATAAAAAAAGTATTATTATATCTATAATATAGACTTTTAAGGTGTGTTTTCACTACACATATATGGGACCTTTAAATGTCACACCATGTATCAGTTTCCAATTTATGCACAGCACTGATAAAAGCACTCTTTCATAACAGTGACACTCACAAAATGGATATTACTCATAATGTGAAATTGATTCTTTTACTCCATAGTGATTTCTGTACCTACTGTTTCAACATACCATTAGTGCCACCTTGTATTAATTTAACTTTTTGGTGACTGTCTCAAAACTAAACTTGTGTAGTACATTTGTAGTTTTAATTTATTAAACTGTTTAGTAACTGTGTGAAGTATTTTGAATCAATTCTTACAAAGTGATATGTACTCAAAATGGAAATATGAATGCATTTTCACTATAGTAATACCACTAGAGGTCAAATTCCCGACAGTAACTGGCTAGTACCGAATACAGTCAATGAATAATTATGCCCAGTAAGACTGTTCAAAAAACTAATAAGCAAGCGAGACCAACTCATCAAAACGAATCGTTTATTTTTAACTCCAAATCCAAACTGGCAGCACCCCAATTCCAAAGGCTGGTACAAGAACAGCCCGGTTGGACAAAATACAATATCTTCCTGGTTCAAATCGGCGGTATCAGTGATTGGAATCGATGTCAACAAGATCAAGATAACAAATCATTCTGCGAGGGCCACTGCTGTTTCAACTTTAGCCAAAACGGGAATTGGAGAACAGCAATTAATTAAAATAACAGGGCATGGTAGCAGTCACTCCACAAAACCATATCTGCAAATTGACTCGTGCCATCATCAGGATATAATTGACGCAATGAAGTCTGCTTCAATTTCTGCAAAGACAATCCAAGAATCTCTAAACCAAGAACAAGCAACTTCCATAGTATATAATAATTGCGTTTTTAATATAAACATTAATCATAATGGTCCAAAGAATTTAGAAAACATCTAAGCTTGTAGTTGAAATGAATCAAAATTATCATGTGAACAAATAAAAATTAGATTGTTTAAAAAAATATTCTGTCATTATAAACGTCAAAAAAATGTCCACTAAAATTCATCCGTAGGGATGGTGATCTGTCAGAAATACACGTTCTGATAGGTTACAAATCACATGTGTGGAATTTTCTTATTGACACAACTTAAAAATGGACTTTTAATCAATGTTGAAGTACAATCATTTGACAGGACATACAAAATTGCACCCCAAAATATTTTAATTACGAGGAAAATGAAATAACTCACTAACATAAAAAGTTTGATAGGAAATTAAATGTTTAGGCATAAAACACTTTTAACAATATTTAATATAATATAAATATTAAATATGCAGTTAAAAGTGCTGTGTAAACAAATATATATAGAAGGTTTGATTAGGACAAAAATCCAGGTTACGATTATTATTAAAAACATATTGTAATTGATTAATCCTGATTGTTAGAGGGAATAAAGTAAATGTTAAAACGAGAGTGAGTTCTTATTAAATGCTTTACACAATTGTACAGCTCCATTCCAGTTTTTTGTGAAGTTTGAATTACAAATGTTATATTTTTTAATAAAGGTAAAAACCACATCTTAACATCTATTTTCTAAACAAGCCTCTAGTGTACAGTAAATATATATGGTATTCATTCCACATTCGATGTGAAGAGATTTTTAATCTGATTGATGGCAAATGGCGCCGAATAGCGTGCATATTTATATCTTTTATTAGATTCCAGTGATCGATCATCTCGAACTTTTCTTTCAAATGGTCTCCAAAATGCCATACTAATCGATTACTAATAAATTATATTTATAAAGTTTACTGATGTTTTAGCAAATAGTTATAATAAAAACAAAGCTAGTTTAAATAATATACTGTTCTACACATCTAAACATAAAACAGGTGTCAGGGCGCCACTGGCGGCGGGTATATATAATGTTATAAATCATTTTAACAACAGTAGACTACATAAATAGCTAACAAACAAATTATCAATCTAGAATCTATCCAACTAATTGTTTATCCTCAAGGTGACAATTGGTGGATATGCCCTATAGGCCACTAGTCTAACTTAAGGATTTTGAGTAGGTTAACTGACTAGACATTTTGTGTAGATGTTTCCTCAGGGTAAAGCGAACAGGTCTTCAAATGTCTCTACTCAATTTTAAAAGCCTGGATGAGGATTCCTTGGCTACAGTGTTTAATAAACTCCATATGTACGAAGGTGATCTGCCAACCTTTATTTAAATTGGTGTTCTATGTTTAGCCAGTTCCTGAATTTCCCTTCTATGCAATCCTTTGTGATTTCACATAATGGTTCTAGACCTATGAAGTCTTCTTTAGAACCTTCTTTAGCTAACTAGTCTGCCATTTCATTACCTGCAATCCCCTCATGTCCCCATAGAGACTCTGAATTGTCCTGAGGATCGCCATCATTGCCTCTTCTCTTACAGTTTTGCATGATGAAAACATTCAGGGCCATTGAGTGAAATTACTTACACATGAATTATGTAACAGAATAAAAAGGACATTTATTTCTATATTCGGAAACTTCTTGTATGTCTATTCAGGGATTTTCGACTAGTTCTGTGTGAATATTCGGCAGATAGAATTTATCCAGTTTCAGAGTCCTAGTGCTGCAATCCCATGTCCCTGCACCCATACCAGGACACTGTGTGGTATCTTTACAGGGATAATTTACAGTTTTTTACCAGTCTACATTTAGTTGTTTGTATTGCTGATAGCTTCAAGCTGTAAGTTTATAATCTAATTTTTTGTTGGGTATACCATTTTCCTATAGTTCTGCTTGAAACACAGATGTATATCAAGGAATGCTAAAGAACATTCTCTTTCTAGGACCATTTATATCAGTCACATTGCCATGATTTGTTTTAGAAACATCGGCGATGGTCTGAGATGACTAATTTCAAAGGGTTTCATTCTAAAACCTCATTGGGCAAACATATCTTATAATGGTAAATGATGGAATATCCAAAAAGTAACATGAAAATGGAGAGATATGATTTACAAAGCATAATTAATCAATGGGAATATATACTGTACCTTGAGCACTAACAAACTCTTTGTGTTCCTTATAAAATTTAAGGTAAGCCAACAAATTTTCGCTAACAAAAATATTCAATAAATCATGTATTAACTCTCCTTCCAAAAATCTGACAGGTTTAAGAGATAATAAAGGATCTAGTAGGAATGTTTTTGGATCTGCTAATGCTGAAGCTATGCAACGTATTGCATCTTCTCTTGCAAGTGATGCATTTTTATCAGTGTAAGTTCCAAGTAATTCAATCATTACTAGAGCAGCTTGTTCACTGAAAATAAAATATTATCCATGAAATCTTGACTTAAAACAAAATTTGAGCTACACACCTTTGATTACATTTCACTAAAACTTCATGCAATAATCTATAAAGTTTTTGAAGCTGTTCATTAGATGGAGGACAATTTGCAAACTGTTGTTTCAGATGATCAATATCTTGAAACACATACTTGACAGAATCAGTTTGTTTGGCCATTTGAATAAGATGATAATAGACAGGATATCGCATTGGTGACCTGTCATCTAAAGATTGAAATAATAGCCACAACCTATAAATTCAAGTATATAACATGTAAATTAGGATTAAAATATATACACTTACGCCCTTAGACAAACTAAACTCAATTTTTGACCCTGAGCTTTTGTTAACTTCTCACAAAATGCAAGAATAATATTTTCAGATCTCTCCAATGGTATCTAAAAATAAATTTGTTTTCATCAATATTTATAATCGCAATTCTTTTAGTTAATATAAAAACTTGATAGTCTCATAGCTTCTATTAATTCTAAATTTAAGATTGTAGCCAGTTAATAAATTATTTCTTACCAGAACCATGATAGAGACAATATCATTCAGAACCATTTCAACATCACTTTCCTGGCCGTCCTTAAAACATGAGTCACAAACTCCAATAATTTTGTGTAAATCGTCTTCAATGCCTTTTGCTGATTTCTCTTCAGATATTTCGGCCCCAAGACTTTTTAAATATACTCTAAGCTCTTGAGCCTTAAACAAAATTTTAAAAATAACCTCAAATTCACGCCTGGAAGTATTAGTTGGTATACATGATACAATATCCATTTTTGTAGTGGAAATTACCTGATCTTCTAAAGACATGTCGATAAAAACTGGAGGGACTTGCATCTTGAATCTGATTTATTATAATTATTAAGATAATATGGACAAAATCATTCACATAGGTAATCAGCAAGTAGGTCTTCCGATAAAAGGAAAATTTTTGAATGAAATGTCATTTGTCATACTTGTCAATGTCAAATCCATAGTTTACGCACAGAATACACCATGGAGACTATATAATACACCATCTATTTACATTCCTCGCCCGATGTTCCACAGAAATAAATATTAATTGCAACGTTAGAAAAATTTAACAAAGAAGACAACAATAAGAAAGTGTACTCGACTTCGACTCGACATACTTTCCTATAAAAAACGCAGTTGGTGGATCTACCGGTGAATGAAAGAACATGCCTTTACGTGTGATTCAAATTGAAGGATATTTTGTATCGGCTAACCTAATATAATTTCATTCGGACACTCTGTATTACAAAAAAGAGGTATGCAAATGAAGGAGAATTAATGCATGTTTGGTTGCATAACTATTAAAGAGGTTTACAATATGTATTTGTATCGAGTATCGCGGTATTCTGTAATTTACATTAGATAAGATAACCTAACCTACATTCTATGGGTATAAGAGAAATAAATTTCTCTATGGTTATAGGCAACAATTTAGTGTATAGCATATTGCATAGTTACAAGGTATTGTTATTTCGCGCTATCTATTCGTTTGGAAGAAGTTGAAAATATTGTTTGACCTTGGTCGTAAGTAGTGTACCAAAGAGGATTCAAGCACACCATGGGCGTCCGGTTCTTTTTTGTTGAGGGGGGCTAGTGTGAGGTGTATGGGGGTTTGGGGGGGTGAACGTGCAGGGCACTAGCGCTCCGCCACTGAACACCTGAACGCCAGTTGCCGCATATTAAAATAATTTATGTGAATGTTATTCTCTGTCTTGAATGTGAGATCATTTTACGCGTGAGACGGTCAAACTCGACGTGACGTCGTACATTCAAGAATTTGTCGAGACTTGTTAGAAAAAATGTGACGTCATACATTCACCGCGTGGCTACGTGGGGTCAAATCACCTGAACCGTTCAAGGTTGAGACCTGTTGGAAAACGTCCCACTCATCCTCGCAAACTATTTTTTCTTAATAAGCAGCGAGTGGCTAGGAATGTGAATTGTTGAGACTTGTGTGGGGACGGCTTGTGGATGGACAGAAAACTGAACTTTATTGGTCGTAGTGGTCTGAACAATAGCATATTAAAACGATGAAAAATGACCTTTATTATTTATGCTGACAGGTTATTAATGATACAGCACAAGATGAAGATCGTTCAACAGAAGCAGACGCTACCCATTTATAATTTAAATTTTACCGTTACGCCATCGGTTGGCAAACATGGTAAGCTACTACCAGATTCTTTTCGTGCTATTGTTTGCGGTCCCAGCGGTTGTGGAAAGACGAATATCATGCTGTCACTTCTATTCAATCCAAATGGCGCTACATTCAAAAACGTTTACGTTTATTCAAAGTCGCTATTTCAACCAAAATACCAATTACTGCAAGAGGTCATAGGACAAGTCAAGGGTGTTGGCTATTGTCCCTTTAAAGACAACGAAGAAATAATAACTCCTGATAAAGCTCGACCAAATTCCATCTTTTTATTCGATGACGTGGTTTGTGATGGTCAACAGAAAATTCGCGAATATTATTCTATGTGCCGACATAAAGATATTGATGTGGCATATCTTTGTCAAACATATTCAAAAATACCGAAACAGCTTATACGTGACAATTGTAATGTGATTGTGCTATTTAAGCAGGATGAGGTCAACTTGAAGCATATATTTGAGGAACACTCCAGACATGACTTTTGATATATTCAAGAAAATGTGCTCAGAATATGTTGGGAGGCGGAGGACCGTTTCAGTACTTTAGTGATTGTAAAGGATTTTCCCCACAACAATGGAAGATATCGCAAAGGATTTGATAAATATATAAAATTGTGAGATGCACATAACTTTAGTTAACACCAATATGTCGGACGATAAGGTCGCTATAGCTTTACGTAAGAAAAAAGTAACAGAATTGGCTAGATCAATTCGGAAAAAATATTTAGTTGGGAAAATCTGAAGAAGATAAGTCTCTTAATAAACTATTTAAGCCGGTAACGAAGCCGCTAAAAGAACTTTCCAAATCATCAAAATCATTACAGAAAATATTTTTAAATCTAAACCCAGTTAAAAAAGAGGAAGTGAAGAAAGAAGAAGAAGAAGATATGGCAGATGATGTGTTTACACCCTTTCTTAAAACGAAGACAGTGGCTCAAACTGATGAAGCCGGCAATGTTACACGTTTTGAATCTCCAGAAAGGATGCGTCCCGATATTTTCCAGGAAGCTATCACAGACTATTTAGATCAATATCCCACCATCAGTTAACAGTTCATTGAAGATTATTTCCAAAAAGATGATAAAATTGATAAAAATTATGGTCCGATATACAATGACGAAATCGGTTGGTCATTAGGCAAACGTCGAATTGCGTTTGATGGAAAAACTGGTAATATAAACATACTACCCGAGAAAAACGCAGAAGGAGCATATATAATTGGAACACCGGGCTTATATCAGCTTTTATTTTACCTCAAACCCAGCTACAATGATCAAGATTTGCAAAACTATAAAGCTCTTTTGACGAAGACTGGTGTTCATTTAGACACACTAGATCGACTTAAAGGCTCAAGTACTGAAAAATATCACTACATCATAAAACCTCTATTTAAAACAAATTCCATGCCGTCATCGAGCAGATTGTCTCAGGTGCAAACTCGACTAAAATCCATTCCTTTGTCAAAAGGAAAAGGTCTCCTAGACCATTTAACGTACAATGACAAGTCTATGGAGTATGTTTATTGGGACGATCCCAATGAATTAGTTGATCGTTCAAAGCTGCTGATTGCATCAAAAGCAACACGTCACAAAACAACGAAATAGTGGCCATTATCAATGAGCTCAAGGAAGCAGATATAATAAAATAACAAGTCAAATCTTGCTCATTGGCAAGATGTCTGTGGATAAATTCAGTCATCGCTCTCAAAGCGATCAAAAAAAGTTGCAACTACCTAAACTCACATTTCCACATACCTCTGACGGTAATATTGAAGCTGACAATTTGAAAATTTGTAATGCATCAAAGGGTCACTCGTAATACAAGGTGATGGTGAAGTAAAACTAGCAAATTATGTCGGTGCTTTTCTTTTCGATTCGTGTACCTACAGCGAAAGTGCGAGAGAAATGGAAACTGTTCGTGATCCTGGAATAGTTAGCGCTATACGTGCCATGACTTGCTACAATCAAGAAGACTCCAATCACATGGCGATAGCTTGCTGGAATTACCCCAAAGATCCTATTTTAAATGACACTGACAAGTCATTTATTCTACAAATTCCTCTCAAACACATTTTCAACATTTTTAATGATTATCCGATGATAACATGTGGGCGACAGACAATACGGCTAGTTCGAGCTCGAAATGACAATGATTGTCTAAATATTTTTGAAAAAACTGTTGGCAACTAGTTAACTAATACAACTGCTACAATTACAATTACTAGCGTTGAGCTAAAAATTAAGCATATATATCCTAATGATGACATTAAATTGGAACTTATAAAATCAATTTAAAAAAATCAGCCAATAGTTATTCCATTCAGAAAGTGGGAACTACATGAATTACCTGCAATCACTACGGGGGCAAGACGTGAGGTTTGGGCTGTTAAAACGACGACATCCGTCGAAAGACCTCGTTATGTCATCGTGACAACAGCCAAACTGATTCTACTTTGTTTGATAATGCCGATGTTCAAAGTATCAGGCTGTCATTGAATGGTGAATATTGGCCTAATGAAAGAAAATGCGATTGGATTTTGGTAAAACAGACTACAATGAAGCCTACTTCAACTATACTGAATTTTATCCTAGCTACAGTAATTCGACCCAAAAGCGTCCCCTGCTTGATTATTCTGCTTTAAAAAAACGTGCATTATTTGTAATAGATATTGCTCGAAACAAGAAGAAAGTATGAAGGCATCTACAGTCGATGTAAAACTCGACATTGCATAGCATAGCATTTCCACAAAATACTAAAGTATACTGCATAATCATTCACGATTGTTAAATGGAATACTTTCCTCTTACCGAAATTGTTAAGAGTTTAAATTAACTACGTTCAAGCCACATTTCTTTAACATACCGAGGTCAAAGAATACAGTTAGTTGGTGTATTCTTTGCCGTTTTCAACCGCATAATAATTTATACATGCGTAATAGGATACTTCCCCTCTCAGCAGTATAAATGAACCGCTGCTCTGACCGCAGTCAGTATTCATGTATTCAAGTTCAACTCAACAGAACACGTTCAAAATGAGAATCGCAGTTGTAGATATTCAAGGTATAATAGTCAATAGCGAATTCACTCCAAAGGAGCTATCAATAGAAATTGGAGGTAAGAGGTCTCATTATATTTTCGCATCCCCGATGATGATGGACCACCTTAATAGTAAAGACCGGAAAACGTGTGCGTACTTGAAAAAGCAAATACACGGAATCCAATACACATCTGGGGATGTAGATTATTGCCTATTGGATGAAATTTTGAAAACAAAGTTGCTGTTTGCTGCGGATGTGATCTACGTGCGAGGCCAGCAGAAGGAGGATTTGCTCCGAAAAAAATGTGAGAAGTCCGGAGGAGACAGAGGCAACTTTGTACCACAATTATATTATATTTCTCTACGGTACCACACTTCAATCCATGTCACGTTGATGGGAGGTTTATGTGTACAGAAAGAAACGTCGACCATTTGAGAGAGTGGATTTTACGCAACATTCGATTGTAAAATAATTTTAAAATAAATTTGTAAAAAATGGAATTTTATTAACACACACCTTATATTTATCAATTTTTATTTTACAGCTCATACATTTGAAATCATTATTTTTATTATTGCAGAGAAGAGAGTGAAGGTGTTGAAGTGGCTGCTGACGGTTGACATTTTTCATGCTCTTGTTTGTTTTGTTGAAGGGTAGTAGGTTGGATACGTCTAGGTTGCTGCTTATATACCTAGTCTCTGAAAACATAATCCCAAGCACTCGAATTGTCTTCTTGTTGTCTCTGTTTTAACTCTTCAGGTTCCCAGTTTATTTGAAGACCACCCCACGCTTGTTTAACTTCTTCATCCTCTTTATGCTTTTCCTCACAAAGGCAAAGGTCCTCTAGCCGCTTTATAACCATACTTTTGTCTTCATAAAAAGCAATGTCTCTACTTAATAGGCGTATTTTTTTAACCCTCCGGTAGTCGCGCCGCTGTCTGTGAGACCGCAGGCCTATTCTGTAACTTGCGACCGCCGATAATTGCGCAATTGTCGCTGTCAAACGCAGATTTCGTATTCTGGAAGAAGCGACTGCGACCGCGATCGCAATATATTTGATAACTGCCTCTAGTGAGCAATTGGTTAACTAAAAAAGTGCATTTTTCAGTTGTTCCATTGAAAAATACGTATTCTGTAAGCGATTTTTTAGCAATTACAACGCGATTGCGACTGTCATATAGCAACCGCAATTATAGTAGTTGTAGTTGAGTTGCTTGATAATTAAATCAAGTTTTATTAATAGAAATAGAAGGTAAGTAACATTTTGTTAATAATAAACATGTTTTATTTGTACAAATAGTAATTTAATGGGCTTACTGCCCTCAGAAGAGGTGGATATACCTACCTAATATTTAATAACAATTAGAATACTTACCACCGTAATAATACAAATAAGGGGAAAAAATTGAAACTCTACTAACTCCAATATTTATTATTACTACATCCTATTTTTTTTAAAGAGTTCACAGATGTAACACACAATTTCAAGTGGAAGTGAATTAAACTCATTTGAAATATTCCATTCTATTTGTCAAAAAAATTTATTAACTAATCCAATACCTATTTAATACTATTAAACTTAATAATAATTATTATTGAAAGTGTATATTAGGATTTCCTATTCAGAGTTAAACAATAATTCTTAAATAATACTTTTAAACTTATACTAATTTGGAAAAATAATACACCTAATAAAAGCATTGACATTTACATTTTTTTTTTCAGCTCCTACAAAACTTTCAATAAGCAGCAGCCCCTGCTTGAATGAGTGCTGCTTCGGCCTGATTACATGAAGCTTCAGCCATTATCACCCAATTTGGTTCAATTTTTGATTTTTTGGAAGACAGAGTTTGGTACGTCTGCTGCGATGAACGTTTTTTAGATGCTGTAAATAAAAGCAGATAAAGACAAAGTTATATAACATTTTGTAATACAAACTAACCCTGGTTGATATTTTCTTCTGTAGCATCAAGTACAGGCAGTAATTCTTTTGGATTTTCTTCATCCATTGTATCTAAAAGTAATAAAAAGAATATGTTAAAATTCTTTCTTATCTGATGGCACAAAATGATGCTTACAAATTTGAAGAATTTCTGGTTGGTCAAAATCTAAAAACAATATTACATGAAGCAACATATATTGTTATGCTAAATTAAATGAAGTTCTCATAAATATTTTGAAAATATATTTTACAGACCTTTGTTATCGTTTTCTGCCAAGAATCTAAAATAAAAATATGTATTTATTTTTTTATGTTAAATTAATATCCAAACAGTTATGTAGGTAGGTAATTACCTACTTTTTCCACAATATTACCTTTATTGCAGCTGGCACTTTCATGATCCTGTGAACAAATTGTGTATGAGTTATTCAAATATAAGTGTGCAATATATTTTGCATTATATAATAGAAACTAGTTAAAAGTTATTTATTAAAAACTTAGTGGGAATACAGGAACACAGATAACATACAGGAATACGATGATTTGAAGAATTTGCTTATCAGTTTCTGACAAGGCTGTTTCTACTGCAGGACCACCACCTGTTCCTGAAGCTTCTCTTCTCCTGGCAGCAGCCCTGTCTTAACTTTGTTTAAGATCAATCCAATACTATGAAAAAAATGTATAATGTATTTGTCAATAAAATGAAGCTACTTAATGTGTTGGATTACAATAAAAATACTTACACGTTTCCATCTCTGGCAATTTTTACTAGCGCCCGATCCAAGCGCATTTAATTTCTTGGCAAGATCATTCCATTCTTTTTTCAATGGTCTCCTTAGATCTTACCCCTCTGGCCAGATTAGGATGACTAGTTAAATAGTCCAGCAACTCTTCCAACTGACTATTGGAAACTCTATTTTCTGTATATGTAGGTGTATGAAAAACAATTAATAGTAGCAACACACATTCTCAAATTTTTTTACTCACCTAATTCATAAAAGGGTAAGTACAACCACAATAAATTTAAAACTGATGTGTTCACTAAGTAATGTACTATTTAAAAATAAGAGAAGGAAATAAAAATTCTTTCTGAAGGCAGATGCTATAGATTTTCTACCCACTTATCTTTATTATGGTAACATAAACAATCACTAAGAGTTAATTTTTGTTAGGGCTATGGTGTGATTTATATGCCCTTCAAGATTAAAATATCTATTAAATTTTGTTTCTAAGCATGTTTGTTCTTGAAAAGGAAATAAACTCTTACATAAATGAAATAATAAATTGACTTGAGAAGTATTGTTTTTTTTACATAAATCACATGAAAAAGTATTTGGAAACCCATTTTCAACTGCTTTTAGTTATGTAAGGAATTGTTTTCTATAAAATGATGTATTTTAATTTTGTGTTCAATTGCAGTAATAATCGCTCAGTTATAATTTTTCGACGATTCCTTGGGTTTTTATGCATATTTTTTAAATTTGTTTTGTTCATCAGCTGATTTTACAGACAATTTATAGTTACGTTGATTGCTACCCGATTGCAAGTGGCGCTAGTTTTATGACGTAAAAGTGCATCTTGACAGCAACCAGCAATTGCGATGCGACTACCTTACAGAATACCAAATTTTGCGACTGATTGCGCGACCGTTGTGCAATAGTTGCTAGTTGCAAAATAATTGTTATTTTTACAGAATAAGCCTGGGGTCGTCACTTTTTGCGTCGTAATAAATCGGCTTTTAGTCATTTTCGGTTGAGCTCTTCAGTACCTTCATCTATCGTTACAGTTGACCTTCAGTCGTGTTTTAGTCGTTACTGGGTGAATGTGTGTACAGAAATAATCATTTCGGGTGTCTGAGACCAGCGCGACCTGCTGTGATACAAAATTGTGAAAAGGTATTTTTTTGTTTTTTATGTTATTTGTTCACTGTATTTAGAAAAAAATGTTAAATTATAGCACAGAAGGACGAGACCTTCAAGATAGACAGTTACCACCTGGAAGATGTGCCCCCTGTGGATGGAGGAAAAATAGAAAAACAAGATTTGTGTGCAGTACCTATATGTGTTTAGTGCATATTATATGTGTTTGTCAGAACTGCAGGGCAGCACAGTAATAATAGTTGGCTCTCGGTTTTTGTTATAATATGTTCACTATACATTTAGTTACCATTTTTAAATTTTTCTGATCTCAATAGAATGTGCAATTTTTTTTAGTTGGGTTATATTTGAATGTATGTTTTTTTTATGAGTCTTTTTTTCAAACCAATGTTAAGCATTTGTTAAATGAGTTTTAATAAAAAAAATTCACTAAAACTGCGTATTTTTCAGTATATTACCGTATTCTTACAAAATAAAAAATTTAAAAAATCATTTAATATTTTTTTTTCCCTGGTCTCAGACACCGGCGCGACTAAACTTGAAAGAAAAATTCGCGCGACTACCGGAGGGTTAATAAACGCTTCAATTTGATGACTTAACTCCTTGAAGACATAATGTACTAACTAATTTTAACTCTAAGAAAGTTTGAGGATGAATAAAAGTAAATTTTAAAACATTCCTTTATCTAAGATGTCTTACACTTGCGTTTTACAATTAAAAAAATTATAATCAATGTATATATTATATCATTCCAGAAAGAATAATACATAATATGGTAAATCTTGCATCTACCTCCTCATTATAAATAATAGTCTTCTGCCAATCTGCTTGATCACTTTCACTATTATCCGGGAATATCAGTTTGATTTTGTAGAATGCTCCTGTTTTGGCCGTTTTGGGTATTGTCTTGGAGAATACTCGTAGCTGCCCATCATTCACTATTTTATGGCTCATCAAAGCCCATTCGGTTCGGTTACACTCAGCTTTCAAATTATTGAAGCATACAGCCATATTTTTCACATTATTGGGGCTGTTCACTAGGGTGGAGCGACCGTATAGGTGAGAATTTTTTTGTTTTCAAAAATTAAGTTTCCTGACCGGGCAATAGCTGTGATATGAAAAAATAAGGCGTCACGTATTTTTGTCTTTTTTTTCAAATTTCCCCCTCCACCGCCACAGTCAACTTAAAAATTTCAGATTTTTTTTTGTTGAAAATGATCTCGCCTGAGTATGAGAAAGCTTTATTATGGAAAAAGTAGTATTTTTTGTATATACATTTTTTTTCTACGACTCCCCCCTCCACCGCCACAGCCAATTTAAAAAAAAACAGATTGTTTTAAAATGATAATGCTTGAGTGTCCAATAGCTTTCTAATCAAAAAGGTATGTATTTTGAATGCATTATTTTTTTTGTGATTATCCCCTTTACCTCCACGAGGAAAAGTAATAAAAGACGATTTTTTAAGAAAATATTTGTATTAAAGAGAAACTAAGCGAAAAATAAGACAAAATAAAATAATAACATAAGCTCAAAGAAAAATCATTTGGTTTTAAAATCCTTTTTTGATTCAAATTTGGGCATTAATGATCTTGAATTTAGTTTATTTCTTATGACTCCATCCCTCCTTTCGTAGCCGCAAACTGTAATGGATGCTTCAGTTACCACCTTTAAAGCCCGTTCTACTGCTTGGGTATGGCAAGGGTAATTTCTAACGTGGGCTAAAGATGAATCTTCTGGGTTTTCTACCACTTCTTTTATTTGTTCTACGGTCAGCTTTCTGGTTATAGGGGGTTCATTATAACGCACACTTTGCCAATCAATTAAATCATAGTAGTCGTCAGCGTCAAAATTTAAAACCGGATTATTAAAAAATCGAGAATTCTTCTCAGAATCTTCTCTGGTTCTAGCTTTTAATATTCTCAGATGCCCTAGATTTCTAATAGATTTTCGGTCATCAAACATCATAGAAAGTAGTAAATTTTCCGGATGAGCGAAAAACCCATTTCGATTTATTACTTTAAAAACGATTTGTTTAAGTTCATTTGGTAAGTACTCACACAGTTTAATTGTCTTAAATACATGTTTTGCACCATAAACACAAGAAGGCTTTGTTTTAATACTATACCACATTGGCGCGTAGACTTTCATAATAAAACTTGTTAATGGGTGCGTTCCAAGTGGCTGAGCTGGTGAACTGAGCAGAAAAAAGCTCACTCCCAACAGTTGCGAGCACTGGGAACGCTTATTTCAGGTTTTAGTTGTCAGGTGTCAGCTGGTACTACAGCTGTTTATGTTTATGTATTGTCGCCGAGAAAATTAATTTTAGTATTTATTTGGTGAATTTATAAAAATCATCAAAAAACAGTAGGAAAATGCCTTCTTTAAAATACAAAGTTTTAAAGCTTTGAACTGTATGACGAGGATCTTGCCTTCTATATTCCTACTACTTACTCACCTGTCTTATTATACACTAAAACATTGTTATTTTCCGTAACAGGACAATTTTCACAATCCACTACTACTTCAAATTTACGTGGATCCATCCCAGGTGTTTTATTATTTTTATATTAATGAAGAATGAACGTACTAGGTACTGGTATTACTATTGCCACTGCCGAGGTTATGTCCAGAAAAACAATATCTGTGCGCATGTCTCAACCGTTTCGACGGCGGTGAGCGTAAAATTTCTTGGCTCAGCAAAATAGCCAGCCGCTGAGACTGAATGTTATGGGTTTTGGCATTTGGAACGTTACGCTCACTAAGCAGTCTCAACCGTTGTGGCTCGTGGAACGCACCCAATGATACCAAATTCTGATCAGGATTTGACGTATAGTTTGTAACTTATAAATGTCGTCTCACGTGATCAAAGTGCCAAAAAAGAGACGTTCGCTTGTATTATGTCATTCTTTTGCTGCTGTCAATCCACTGTCAATCACTATGTTTTGCTGCTATAAACTCAATAAATATTGAAATTTGTCCGTCGCATGGTATAGAAAAATATAAATATATGCTTAAAGAAAAGTTTCGTAATTGATTTCATATGTAATAGAACTCGTGGGTTACTTAATTATTAAACTCAAACTAACATCAGTCGTACTAAAAACTTTATATGTTGGCAAAAATGCGCGCTGTTGCCGCGATTAAAATGGTTTATCTGGTTCAGTTGACGTCTTGACATTTTTAGGGTTATGTTGTGACAATTTAATATTGATCATTCAATCTTTCGATTATTTTATCTGCTTGTTATAAAACACTAGGCGTTTTGCTGCGAGGTACCGGTTGACTACCGATTCAATGGGAACGGTACTATCATTATCCTTTTTTAATGTGCTTTTATTTCTTTTTATTGGTTCCTTCGCAAAAATGCGTTGGTCTTGATCATTGATTACTTTGACGTGCTTGTCACTTTGGTTTTTCGTTGTGGTTATTTTTATTTCATTTGTTTATTGATTATTATTATAAATATGAATTATTTACTTTAAAATATTCACCATTCAATAGAATCTTTGCTACTTCAAGCGTTACCACAGCTGTCATATCATTACCTTCATGATTTATTGTAATTTCAGCAAATTATCGTTTTCCTTTTGCTCTACCTCCATTTTTTGATTTATTTTTTAATAACCAACTTTTTTATATTCCTATAGGTTATGTGATTATAAACGTCAACCGTCAACCGCTCCCAAAAACACCTCTCTCACCACGGTCCATAAATTCACGTACCGTTGAAGTATACTCACAGACAAAAGTTTGAACCGACCTATCGCGGAAACGTTACGGTCCCGAAATATTGTATAACGTTGAGTCAACGGTACCTCGCAGCAAAACGCCTATTGTGAGTAAATTTTTACAAACAGTGATGAGTTGTCAAAGTTAAAATATAAATGAAACTTAATAACACTGCAATAGTTGATGTATTTGCTACTCGGCTATTCCTGACTATATTTACAGCATGAATGGAGCAAGTAAGTATGAGTTTAATATACTCAATCAACTGTATTTATTGTATTCTGTTACACTATCCATAATACTTAGCAATTATATTTGCACAATTTATTTACAGGTAATTAATCCATGTCACTTTAGAAATGTTACTGCAGCAATTGGAGGAAGAACAATTATTTAATGTAGAATGTTCCTAAGTAGTTTCCTAAAATATGACACACATCCACAGATCCACTCTGTGAAAAATAAACCACAATGTGAATGTTTTTATTAAAGAATCTTGAAGTTTCCAAAATGTGCTGTTTATGTCAAAAGGTATGTTACAATAATGTATGTAAAATTTTGGCTTACAAAATTGTTTTTATTCTAGATATTTTGTACTTCATGCTGAGAATGAAGATGGTTGTATTGATGGAGAATAAAGTATATTTTCATATGAATCTCAATTGAGTTATTACCCAGGGGAAAATGAATGAAGAACATGTTTTCAAGTGGTTCGAAAACCACTACCATTGACTTCCTGAACCTGAATCATTGCTTTTTGATAATAGGTTAATGACACATAATATACAGTTCAATCAACAAATGGTGAAGCTGAGTTTATCCATATTGTAGCCTAGTAAGTAGATACAAACTATATTTGATCAGCGATATACCAAATTATATGTCAGAATTCAGAATACAATACAACCAATTTAATACATTTGAAAATCTTACATGAAATTATACCTAATAGTCAATAAATGTTGGTTTATTCTTACAAAAATAATTATATATATATACTTGAAAAGATATGAATGTTTTATTTGTATACTGCCCTTTCAATAAATGTTTTTTTGAGCAACAAATCCGCAGCAAAATACATTGTGGATTTAACAGAACATTATAGTCACAAAGCATTATGTGTTCCTCCCTACGATTTTTTTAAATTCTATTGAGTTAATACAGCGTACTGCCAAGCAAAGCCAAGAGATTTATTCTAGAAGTTGCTGCCAAGAATTGGTTTGTCTGTAAACCTCAGAATTTTGAAATACCAAGTTCTATTTGGCAATTATTGTTTCATCTTATTGAAAAAAATAGTATTACAATCATGCTGGTGTGACTAATTTATGAATTTGCAATGTTTCTTTTCAATAAAACAATTTCATAAGAATGGGGTGGCATTATTTATTATTTTATTTTAACTATACCTATTCAAAACAAGTAATTCATGAAGAATTTTCTAAAGGTAATCAAAATGTGTATACCACAAAGTTTTATAACTAACTACAAATAATTAATTTAATAGTTTTGATTGAATTCAAAGGTCTCATTTGATCAATCGCTTCATTAGCAGCACTCTCAGTTGCAGTAGATGTTAACGAGCTAAAACAAAATAGTAAATATGTTTGGATTGATTAGAAAATGACGGATTGATAAATAATTTACCAATATACTGATAATTATAATGTGTATCGATTTCAGTGCTACAATTGAGTCAATAATAATAGAATGGATTTGTTCTTCTTTTCTGAGCTGTATTGGTGCTTACTGCATAATTTTCGTTTGCTGTAATCAATGGTCATACATCTCAGGATGATTTTCCTTGTTGAAAATGAACTAGACTCTAAAGCTTTATTCACATCCCAGCTTCTCTACAAAGTTCTCAAGATGTATTTCACAAAAATATAAAACAAAATTGCCTACCTTACAAAAGTGATCTAGGCTATTAGAACTTTTTTATTTATAGGATGTCTGTAAACCATACATCACTCTTTCATATTGTAGTGACAACATTCTAGAATGCAACTTGTAGGTAGTTGCTATTGTAACCTAAAAATCATATTAGATAATGAATATTCAATGTTGATAAAACATTTTAGAACACATTATTGCTACATTACATCTTTTTTCCTTGATACTATTCCAAATACATACATATTAAATAGTTTCATAATTCCTGAATAATTAAGTCTTGTGGTGCCTATAAACATACAAATAAAACTATTTCATACATACCTTTTGAGGCCCAGAAATAATTCAATAGGTTTTAAAATAAGAATTTCTTACTCAGTGCTGTACTTTTAACATACAAATAAAAGTTTTATACTGAAATAACTTTAAGTTTGTTTGCATACAGTAACTATCAAAACCTAACCTAACCAAATAAAAAGAATAGTTGATAACTACATTTGACATTTACTAGATTCTCATACTATTTCAAGAGCTTGGCAACATAGTCCTGTTATGACAGAAGTCACGTGAGACGACATTTATAAGTTACAAACTATAGCTACGTATAAGCGCAAAATTCTGTTTGCTGTAGTCAACCAACGAGAGTGCACTAATTTGCCAGGATCACGTTTTGACAGCCCTTCAGAGCAATTTCCACTTCTTATTGAAACACACATGTCATATAAATATCTTTGTTCTGTGCTTAATTCCACGTTATCCTCCTCTATCGGAAACGGCATAACGGTCTAGTGTTTCTGCCAAAGAAGAAATGGTTTTGAAATTTTTATGATCTGATATTCCTGAAGTACTTGGTTCATTTATAAGAGGTGGTGTTTTAGAAGAACTTAAGGGTACATCATCTAAAACTAAAGAGAGGGGGAAGCTCAGCGACGTCCTAAAGGTCACTATATTTTATAGGTAATGGCACAAACTATTTTGAAATAAAAAGTATACTATTTTACGGGCAAAAACACAATATGTCTTAAAGTGAAAAAAAAAACGTATTATTTGTTTATTTATTTGTACACTACCTGAGCTTGCAAAATACTTGTCTTACTAAAACAAACATATTTTGTAAATGATTTTTCTTTGTTAATTTTGAATTTCCACCGCCACAGCGCGAAAATGTGAAAAATAAAAGTAAAGGGGTTGGGGCGGTGGAAGGGGGTGTCGAAAAATTTCCGTTTTAATGTTTAAATGATTATTTCAAAGTCCTCCGTACTTTACAGAGTCAGGCGTACTGAATATATAAAATTCATTTTTTCGCTCCACCCTACTGTTCACATACAAGTCATTGTTTACAATTGCTGTTAATATAATAAAACTTGCCATTAATGTGGACATTTTATATGCAGAATCCGTCGTTGCCTCCTAGTGTGAAACGCACTATCCCAGATATACACAAGGCTGCAATCATGCACCGAACTAGTAGCCATATTGTTTATTATTATTGCACGTAAATAAAGGGTGTGTCAGTATCAACTTATAATCATTTTATATTTTATCGCGTTCTTTCGTGGTTGTTGGTGTTTTTAATTACCCATTTATAATATTTTATAACTACCTATTTGAAGATGAGTTCCTATGTGAGATATTGTTGTGTTCCTGGATGCATTGACAAACAGTCGGGAAGGTTAGTACTAAATAACATGTTAATTTCCACCTTTATATTATCAGTTGAAAAAAAATTTCCAAATTTCTGTTAGAAACCAATAATTAACCGGATTTCAGTGATGAGGACGTATAGAGAATTATTTAATATATTATAATATAGGTACTAGTTAAACATTCAAAGCATCCCATGAAATTTTTTTTATAAATTGAATTCAAATAATAATAGGCTTAATATTTGGAATTGCTAGCTGTGACCACAGATAACATCTACAAACAATAGACAGTAGATTGTAACTGTACAAATTATGATTAGTGATGTATAAATACTTTTGTTTTAAGTTGATCCCCAAAAGATGTGCTAATTTAATTTTTGGATATTTATTGATACTCGATCATTAAAAAAAACCTTTTTCAGGATCCACTTCTATTCTAAGTAGTAATAGTCCAGTAGGAAAAGTACAACGACCAATCAAGACATATTCAAGGAAGTTTGATGAAGAACCTAGTAAGTATTTTTAAAACAGTTAAAGGCAGTATAGCTTATAAGGTTACTTGTGTTATGTTGGAAACTAAATTGTAAAAAATTCTTATGTAATTTTCAGCTTGCAGTTCCAGTAAACTTGATTTGGATGAACCATCCACATCAAGTTTTTAACAATTATCGTCCACCTGAAGTTTCACACAAGTACCATCCACTTCTGGGCATCTGGACAGACATAAACGAGTTTTAATTGCAACTGGTAACTGCTTAAATAAAATAACTCAGTATTGCATATGGTAGCTTCAATTTTAATAATTATAAGTACAAGTGATTTCAAAAAGTATATTCTAGGTTGGTTTTTGAAAAAGTGAAGTTTTTAAAATTTAAAAGATAAATTGAAAAATTGAGTAGATGAGGCTTTTACTTGTTCAATACTTTTGTAAATATTCGTAGAATTCCGTATTTAGGCACTCTTTGCACTTTATTTGTATGTGAACATATTATAATATTCAATTCAGCATCATGAAAGGGTAGTACAGTTTTTAAAGGAAATCAACTACAAATTACATAATAAAACGTTCACAGCAATACCTTGCTTTTGCGTATATGACTTATAAGTTTACTGCCTACAACTTGAATGAGGATGATAACAATAGTCAACTTTTTTTTAGCTCATCGACATAGAGGCAATAGAAAACATTTCGATTCTCTAGATGTAAGAATTTGAAAAAGAAATGTAAGCCAGTGGAAGGCAGCTGCCAAGAAAGCCCAGAAATTGCGTCCAAAGCGGATAATTAAATATTTGGAAAGAAATCTGCAGCACACTAAATTTTAAAAAAATGTCAATTTATCCACATTTCAATTCTTATGCAACAACAAAGAAATCAAAAATTAAAGCCCAGAGGAAGGAGATTTACTTTAGAAGATAAAATGTTTTCACTATCTTGTTACAAAAATAGTGGAAAAGGTTGCAAGGTTTCTTTCTAAAATATTTTCTTTACCCAGCCGCAGCACTTTAAGTAGGTTATTATAAATCGTTTGCCTTTCAGTTGTGGGATAAATGAAAATATTTTTGATCATCTTAAAGGGGTTGTAGATAAAATTGTTGATGTTGATAAATTTTGAACATTAGTGTTTGATGAAATTTCATTGGATACTTGTCTTACATATAATCCAGTAAAGGGCTGTTTGGAGGGTTTGATAGATTTTGGTAAAGAGGACAGGAGAGCTGCTTTTGCTGATCATGCTCTACTTTTTAAGGTCAAAGTAGTATGTAGAAGTTGGAAGCAAAAGCAGCCTTCTGTATTGCATATTACTTCTGAGAACATTCTACTAAAACATTTGATTTGGTAAAAATTAAAAAAAAATGTTTTATGTGCACCATCAGTTAACTACAATAATATTTTTAAGAGTATATCTACTAAACTTTTTGAAAGATTGCCACACTTGATAAATTCGTATGAAATAAAAAAACCCATTTTTCGTTCAGAGGATTTAGCAGAAATTTCTTCTATTTTTTGTATGGATCTTAAGAGTTTTGTAGATACATTATTTATGAATATTGTTTTCAATGCTTGTATTTTTCATTATGTGGACACAGTTAATATAATTTTAAAAGGAAAAGACCTTCGCTGCAAAGATTATGATATCATAATGAGTACCTATGGCATTTGCAAAATATAAAGAAAAGTGTAAACATTAAGTGTACAACATTTTTTATAGTTTTCATACAGCCAAGATCTTTTGTTTTTATTTCAATAATCGAAAACTTATTTTTTATATTATTCTATAGTATTCTTGGAATAAAATAAATATTGTGCAGAAGATGACATTGTGATATCAAAGCGTCAACATTAAAATTATATTCAGTAATAGATTTATTACTACTTAAATTTAATTTTTACATATTGATATCACAATTTCATTGTCTGCATAATATTTTAAGACTTACATAAATATTGAAAACTGCATCTACATGGTTATAGACAATATTAAAATTTTAAAATAAGTGTTTTAAATAAATTACATTTCAAATGTTCAATGTGTTTTCTGTTATAAATAAATTACATATTAAATTTTCAATGAATAATATGTTTTCTTATTGTGTTTTTATATTTATTCAAGTTTATTAAATAAAGTGTGATTTTTTAAAAGTAATTGTACATTTGAATGTCCTATACCTAAGTGGAAAAATAAAAACTAGATTAATGCTCATGTCGCCTTTTAATTTTTTTACCTTTTATTGTTGTATTCATAATAATTCTGTAATAGTGAGGTAAACAGTTGTACTACATTGGTAGAGTTATTGTCTTAACATTACCCTGGTTTTATTTGACTATGATAGCAAAATAAAGAGTGTAATGATAATAACTCTACTAATATAGCTTTCAGTTACAACTGGTTACCTCACTATTACAGAATTATTACGAATACAACAATTTGAATTTCCCACGTAAAATGATCTCACGACCGAGAATAACATTCACATACATTATTTTAATATGCGGCAACTGGCGTTCAGGTGTCCAGTGGCGGAGCGCTAGTGCCCTGCACGTTCACCCCCCCAAACCCCTCATTCACCTCACACTAGCCCCCCTCAACAAAAAAGAACCGGACGCCCATGGTGTGCTTGAATCCCTTTTGGTACACTAGATACGACCAAGGTCAAACAATATTTTTAACTTCTTCCAAACGAATAGATAGCCCGAAATAACAATATCTTGTAACTATGCAATATGCTATACACTGTCTCCTAAATTGTTGCCTATAACCTTAGACTATTAATAGTGTTTAATAGTCTAAGCCTATAACCATAGAGAAATTTATTTCTCTTATACCCATAGAATGTAGGTTAGGTTATCTTATCTAATGTAAATTACAGAATACCGCGATACTCGATACAAATATTGTAAATCTCTTTAATAGGTATGCAACCAAACATGCATTAATACCCCTTCATTTGCATACCTCTTTTTTGTAATACAGAGTGTCCGAATGAAATTATATTAGGTTAGCCGATACAAAATATCAATAATATCTAAATAACACCTTCAATTTGAATCACACGTCAAACTACATGTTCAATGTGCATATTCACCTCTCCGTTAAATCCAACAAGTAGTATAAACATGTTATCTGTGGTATAAACGATGTACGTGATATGTCTGTGGATAGCATACGTCACTTGATGGCCTTTTATGAATACAGTTCGTAGCCAATTATTAAAATTATTTTTATTATATTCATATTTTTAGATTTTTAGTACGCTACTACTACTACCATATTCTGTTTACGATTTTAATACTACTATAATATTACCATTATAATATATTTTTTTCTAACTTGGTTTAGGGTTTATCAATCGAAAACACCTATTAAATTGCGTTTCGGTAAAAAAAATTCGACAATCGTGATTTTACGAATTCAAACGATCTAGTAGTACCTAAATTCCTTGTTTCTTTGTTCAAAAATTAAAGTTTTTTCGTATATTTTATAAAAAGATATATGTTAACTCATTAGAAAAACTTGTTTTGTGATAGTATGAAGTGTTAATAGTGATTTTAATCTATATGATATACATAAATTCTTTATAATTCACCGAAAAAGCCTACTTATATTGTCACCATTGTATATTTCCATCAGCTGTAATTTATTTTGAACTATTTTTTGTAACAATCTAAGCGTCTCCGGTATTGTCAATATCATTTTGTTGTGTTGTTCAAATATTAATTTTACTAATTCATGATGTTCAGCTGCTTTTGTCTTAATATCCATATTGAAACTGCTTCAAATGACTACCAAAAGATTACGACAGAATCATTGAATTTAAATGAAGAGGAGAAGAACGATAGATTTTTTCAGCAAGTATGATAATTATCCAATATTACATATTTAAATGTTTGAAAGATATATTCTGTTGATACAAGAGGTTAAAACGGAATGAACTTCAAATTGATCTTGAAATTACAGATCGTTTAAAAGTAATTATTGTTCTATTTTGTCCTAAAATGAAATTATTTCTTAGTAAGCTTATAAATCTTCTTAATTAAAAATAAAGGAAAAATATCACCTTCATACTAGATTGTTTTGTTTTAATCATTTTTTTTAACTATAAAATAGGTTAATTTTGTAATTCAAGACTGGTGAATAGAAGTATCAATCAGTTTACTATCTGCTATTTTAATATCCTATTAAATAAAAGGTTAATTGAATAAAAAGAAGTGTTGACTATTACTTCCTCCATTTTAAGTATGTAGTATGGTTGTATGTAGGTACTTACTATAAATTGAATAAAGGGTTTACATAGACTCTTTTCAGTAGTCTAATATTTTGTATTGTAATACAGGTTAACTAAGTTTCTTCTGTTTTCTTATTTAGAATTTTTTGCAACTCCTTTCAATAGAACAGAAGTTCTGCTTTTGAGAACCATAAATGAATTCAAAGGAATTTCATTACTTTTTAATAACTTTTAGAATAAAAACCACATGGTAATATGTTTTCACTGATAAATCTTACCTCAGTCAAAAGACATTACTGTAACACTACAGCTCTGGTAGAATGAACATATCGGTTTATCACAAAATATTTAATTCACTTCTAAATATGCCTGGGTACCTACTTATTATACAAATATGTGGGTAACCGCACACAGTTGATTTCTAATGGTACAACAGTTTAGTTGGCTTTCTAATGGTATTAGCTCTAATGTAAGTACGCACACAGTACAATGGGGGACCAACTGAATTTTTAAATCAAAAGCAGTCTGTACACCCTTTTGACTACACTCAACTAAACAGTTTAGTCGTTTTTTAATCGACTGTGTGTGGTTACCCTGAGTGAGTAATGTTGTATTCTTGGAAGTTTTAGAATACTTATATTTAAAATTAACACTTTCAACATAAATGCTTATTTATTCGATAGTAAATAAATTTTCAAAAACTGCACAATTCTTCTTAAATGATTCTTTATTCCATTTACATTAATCAATAAAAAGAACAAGATAAATTACAAAACATATAGCCAACTTGAGTTTTTTGGTCTTGCAACCAATTTATTTTACCACATGATACTGATTTTTACCGGCAATTACAGAATTAATGAAAATAATTCAAAAATCAATGTGAAACTAAAAATTAAGTAAAACAATTTAAATTATTATAGTTCTTTTTCCATCTAGAGAGTATTAATACCTAATTATGTATGCAGACTATAGCAGAGGTACAAAAAAATCAGTATATTCTCAAAGGTTTTTACCATGAAAATATAACAAATTCCAATAGTTTATTATTGCCATTTGGTATTCCTGAGCATTACAATAGATCAGTCTTCTATAACCTGAAAAAGTGGACAGTGTCTGGTACATCGTCATGCTCAGGGGTATTAAATAGTTACCAAAAGAACATAACAAAATTACAAAGTATTGTATGAATTAACAATAATAAAATATAGCACCTACAATGTGCTAACTCTAAAATAAATATATACAAAATAAAAATGTATTAAGTACAACTTGTTAAATTTAAAATGAATTTGATAGTGCCTATTTTATATGTAATCGTGCACCAATGGTTTACTGGCTTAACTTAGTATTATCCTGTCTCCCGATGGCGAAAGAAGTATAATATACCTCATTCATTCATTGGGTTGTGCTAAACAGCCCAGGTACTTGAACTCACATGTTTGTCTATTTTTTTTCCATATTCCTCATAAGTGTACCCCAAAATAGTATTGTTGTTTCCTTATCATACTCATTTATTTTACCTCTAATGACTTATTTTCCATGATGTTTTCCATTGAAGTGTAATTAAATTCTTGTCAGATCATCTAATCAAAGAAATAGCTGCATTTTTTTTAAGTTTAAAATTTTGAATTATTTCATTTGACATCCTAGTCAATTTTGTTGTTGGTTTGATGGCCAGCATCATGATCAAATTTCCCATAGTAAAGCAATCAAACTATCGCCAAAAACAACTTGACTTAATTTTGATAGAGTCAGTACAATGTCATGCTAACAATTAATCTTTTCTTCCAGGAGCTGCTGCAAGTGGTAAAATTAAAAAACATAACTAAAGTTCTACCTACTTTTGTACAAACAAGGACTGTCGGACATTGGAATATAAATTGTTGCATTAACTGCTTAAAAGAAACATATGCTGTACATAAAGATAAAGGAGCAGCATGTGTAGTAATGTCTTCAAAATTATTGGTAATTGCTATTTTGAAAATTATATTACCCAAGAACTGGTCTATATTAATTTATAATTAACTCAATTTAAAAAGTGGTTGCCAAACATCTTGAAATAAAGTATGTAAGTAGTAGAACAAAAAAGGGATTTTACAGGATAAAAGCAAATATGTGAGTAATTTCCTGTTAATACTCTCATCACTATGCTGCACCTAGACACAATTTTTTTTAATTAAACAAAGCTGGTTCATCAAAGAGTGTAAAATTGGTTATAATCACACATTGTGTGCAGTAGTAGTAGTAGCCTATTGATGACAAGAAACAACCTCTCCCGAATTAAAAAACTTTATTTATTTATTACAGAAGCAAACAGGTTTCCCTTATTCTATGCAACTGTGACTACAAATTATTACTTAATACAACACTTGCATATTGTTCATGAGACAAAAACAACTGAATGTACACACAAGACTAATTCTCTAATATTAGATGTGAACTAGATATTTTAAATTTACTCAGAGTAATTCCTAGCAGTCCAGTGTCACTTACGCTGTTGTATAGCTGACATATTTTATCTATCGAGTTTATCGAAGGTGTTCAGAATAAATAGTTCCTAAGACGGGTTCGATGATAGGGTACGTAGAAATTGAATTGACTGAGAAGATCAGCCGAGCCTATTAAATTGTTGCACAACTTATAAAGAAAAATTAATTCTCGACGTTTTCTCCTGCAGACTAACTTATCAATACTAAATTCTGACCTTAATATTCATATTTAGGAGACTTATTGTGTTTTTTAAAATAGATATATTTCACAAACTTATTTTGTAGGGCTTCAATTTGGCGACTCGTGCTTAAATTAATAAGTGAACTCCAGAAGATGCTACCAAACTCCAACTTGCTTTTTACAAGCGAGTTAAAAATACTTGTAATTGACTTAACATTAGTAAAAGCATAGGCAGAACGTTTTATAAACCCAAGTAATTTATATGATTGAGAAACAATGTTAAGTATATGTGGTTTAAAGCTAAACTTACCCGGGAATAAAATACCAAGGTCTGTTATCTCATTTACTCTCATTAATTGAGCATCCCCCATTGCATAATAAAAATATCTAAGGTTTTTTTGGCGACTGAATGTTAAAACAACACATTTGCTAGTGTTAAATGGTAATTTCTTAGTAGGCGACCAATTATATATTTTATCTATGTCGTACAGTAATTGAAGATGATCATTTAAATTATTCACTTTTGTATACATTTTTAAATCTTCTGCAAACAATAAACACTCAGATATAATTAAGGAAAGCACTTCGTTTATAAAAATCGAGAAAAGTAACGGTCCTAGATTAGATCCCTGTGGTAAACCAGATTCCTCCATAAATGCCTCAGACTTCTCAACCAAGAAATATATATATTACCACCTATCACTAAGATAAGTTGCATAAACTAGCCTGTATAACCAATACAGGAGCAATGAAAACATACCTGGTTATGGTTATGAAAGTGGTTCTAAGTGCATGCCACTACATAGGGTGGTAGAAAGTATTGCAGAAAGAACAAGATATAGGATAAGTAGAGAAATCATTATATTTCATAAATTGTCTGGTGTATGTAGATGCTTTGGTAACCACCATTTTAATATTTGAAAATGGCCAGCCAACAAAAAACCATAAAAGGCAACCTGTGTAGTGTGCTTATAATAATTTATTTTTTAGGATTCTAAATCAATACAAAGAATTATGGCTGAACAAATAACAATTTCTAAAGTTTTCAATGTAGTCTTAAATCCAGGTGATATTAGTGAAAACGTCGATGTTTTAAATTTATGTAAGTTATTTTAAAATTCTTAGCTTATTTTATGAGACATACTGTGTGGAAGGATAGTGTTATCTATTATTGTTTTCTATAATTGCAGTTACAGATGAAACAATGTAATATTGACCTGTACTTATTTATAGAAATAGCTTTGTCTAAAAAAAGAAAATAGTAATACTTTTCTTTTCCACATATTAATAATTTCATTTCAATACCATTACGGGCTTTTTTCTTTTGTTTCTTCTTTTTGCATTCATCCCATCATTTTTTGAACAGTATTAGTGACTCTGTTGAAGTCCCTAGAGCTGAAAGATTTTGTCATAATATGAACCTTGGGAAGAGGTTTTTGAAGAAAAATGTAGTTAGGATTGCTAAATATACTATTAAATATTAATCACAAATTTGGTGAAAAATATGACATAACAGATATGCACTATAAATTTCCATTTATTACCAGATGATATTGGAATGCACATTTTGTTTCCCAACTTGGTAATTTTTTGCTTTGGGTGATTTTTTACTTGTGATTCAAATACTAAAATTGCAGTAATAACAAAATTTGTATAATCAGCTTTGCAAAAACTAGATTTTAATTTTGACAAACCCTAATTGACCGAAATAAAAATGCAATGAAAAAAGTACATAAACTTGATTATTTCAAATACTTAAAAATCTTCAATTCTACCTCATACTTTTGGTTCTTTAATTGTTGAGCCTAACTTGGACATCATAAAGTTTCTTTTTCATACATGTTAACCATCGAGTGTTATGGATGTTTGGTAAAACGTGAACAATTACTTTAGTGCAATCTTTAAATATTATTTTAATCCTAACTTAATTCTGTATATGAAGTAAATGGTTATTGATAGGTTGCAACAAAATTCTAGTGTTTACAGGAAGCTGGCTAGTGTTTATAAAACTGATGGCTGTCAGCCTGAAAACACAACCTCAGGTTAACCCACCAGCAGCTAACTACTACCTTTATAAAACCGAGCCTGACTAGCACATTTTAGTAGTGTACTGCTTGTATTATACTTATATTGAGCATAATATACTGCTTATGGACACAGAAAGTCACATTAATCTGGGAATTACCTCTGACATAATTCCTTCAACAGTAAACTATAACCTTCCTTATACTGCCCTAATTCCAAATAGAAATGACTGGATCCCCCAAAACGAGGAATTACTATTAGCAAATAGCTGTTTGCATGCAGATGGTTTAAAAAAATCTTCAGGCACTAGTACAGGTGTATTATGGTTGCAGATCTAGGACAGAAATATTGACCTATCTAGATTCCTATGCAACTGTATTTCAAGACCGGCTCCATTTTAGCAATGTCAACGCCGGACTTCCTCCGACTGTTGCTAGGATACCGTTAAGAAACCTCAAGGATACTGCTAGTGGAATATCTCAAAAACAACCAAATACACCTTTAAGGTACCTTAAGAACCCCTGCGAAAACACCACTGGGATACCTCTAGGACAAGGCTTCCATTCCCCTAGGAAATAGTACCATATAATTTTTTCCGATCCAAGCAGAAATAAAATTAATGTTTTGTTTTAATTTTTTATCTACCCGGCTACAAGACAAGTGTAGTAGGGAAACGTGTCCGGGTTAACGTAAGTTTTAAATTTTTTGAGAAATACATATTCTACAATGTGTTTCTACCTTTTTCACCTTAGTTTCCTTTTAATTAAATTCATTTTTGTTCTTTCGTCGACGACTGAAAGGTAGTGGCGCCTTAAAGATTCTTATGGTCTGACAACCTTATGGCATACCTAATGCAAATGGTGTCGAACCATCCTTGAGAAATGTCTAATGTGTGTGTATTCCTTGGTCAGACTCACCATGTAATTAGTAAGACTTGGACTGTTAGAAGACGTGCTGTTTGGAAGATGATGAAACAGCTGATTATATATTTTGCCTGCCACTTCACGGACCGAATCAAGCTTCTGATGTTTAACAGGGCCTCTCTTGTGCTTAGACCTAAAGTATTATGAACCAAATAAACTAATTGGATTTGTATAGAAGCCGGATTTGTTTAGTGAAATATGAATAGATGTATCATAATAGACTCTTGCGAGTCACAGTGGAGGACCAGATAGAGCCACTCATAACATAATATAACTAACATCATAGACAATTCCGTATATGAAATTTTCTATTTTTTCAGATCAAAATTGTGACGTTGCAGCCATTATTAAAAGTATTAGGGAAGTTACATCGGAATTTTTAAGGAAGGAGATGGTAGCAGTTGAAGAAAGGATTAAGAAATATTCAGAACAACAGTATGAAATATTAAACAATTTAAAAGACATAGCCTACGAGGAACATGATTCGTTAGTAACGTAAGTAATAAACAAGTAATTTTATACAAAATGCGTCGCTAAATACAAAAAATATAATAGTTTTTTCCGGTATGGCACCCCTTTAGCGACACGCTATTAGTATGGTAGTGTAATCACCGCTAAAGTCATGCAACAGAGAATCTAAAAACCAAAATGCCATACCGGCTATTATACATGTTCATTTCTCAAAATAACATGTATGCCCTATTATGGTGGCCACTTGGAGATGCCCCATTATGGCGGCCACTTGTAGATGCCCCAGAGGTATGGCGTTTTGAAGTATTCGTCTACAGTTCCTTATTAACAAAGATCATGAAACAACATCGCGGGGTCCATGATCCATGTCCACAGTGGAAAAATTACACGTTTCGGTCAGTATGGTAGACCTGAAGTGACTCATATTGAGTTCGCGGACTTTGGTGACCTCCTTGACGACATAAAACAAGAATTAAAGTGGGGCCCATGATCCATGGGCTGGATATTAATTAAATAAAAACTTAGCTGGTGAAAGACATTTTAGAATCGCTGAAAATTAAAAACATATCCTTTTTTTCCCGTCAAAAATTGGATAAGTCTGACTTATTCATCTTACGGATTTTATTTGGAAGAAAACAAAAACTGTGAGTATGGTTGCATTCATCTCAACGTAGCGCTACCGGAGCGATAATCAATTTCCTGCTGAACGCGTGTTTTGTCAACTGATTGATGTGAGCGCTGTGGTAGCAGTTGCCATTTTTCCGATCAGAATTGAAATATGCTACGCTACCGATCAGTGATGCATTAACTGTCATTTATGACAAATATGATGTGAATAAACATATAAAATGATATAGCATATTTTTGTTTGAAGATAATTTAGACCTTTGTATCTTGAAAATGAATGAACACCACTGGGAACTATTAAACTAAATTGAAATCGCAGATGAATGAATAATTATTGCAGTCATATGTCAAATAAAATTTGATTATGTTGTATCAAGATTGGAACGTTCAGCAGAATTAAGAAATGATGGATTACTCTGAAAATCGCTACCTGATCCATTTTGTTGGGATGAACGCGACCAGTGTCTTTGTTGAATCGTATGACCCGCATGATTAGTCTGCATTTGAGTATACCAAACATAAATAACGCCAGCTACGCGAAATACTTATTTTTTCCTCGAAATTTACTAAAATCAAGCATAAAAGGTAACCCAATGAAAATAAACAAATCATTCATTTACATAACCTAAAATAATTTACCACATCGTTCCTACTCTAAAAACTGTAGGCCCGATAGCTATACTGGCGCCACCAATTTTCCTCGTTTAGACGGACACTTTTTATATTTTATACCTAGTCTCCACGGTCATGATGACACTCACTAATAATAACTGATAAAATCATTTGAAATAATTGTATAGAATATAAATATAACCGATCACAAACGTATGACGTCAACCTTTTGTATATCTTTCGAACTTCTATCGTATTTTCTGGTTTTGTTTCGTTTAAATGATATTCACACGTTATACAAAATCAATAAAATTAGTCATCGAATGGAATTTTTAATTTGCAAACTGTGAAATATTTTTGAAGTACTTACAGATGTGTGATGCCATGGAGACGCTATTACTATTCTAATGTTTTGGTGCGAAATTTTAATTGTATTTTAAAAACGTAAATTTCTCCTTTGAAACCCTTATTTTTTCAAGAAACATTTTTTTTTTGAAAAACATGTGTAAAAACATCGTGGAGCAATTTTTCAAAATCACTCATCATGCATATAATTTTTTGTTTTAAAATCATAATACAAACACTCTGTAACTAGCACAACTAAATAATGCATTAGCTTATCCGGTTAGTAAAACATGTAGGTTAAAAATAACAGTTTTTATTGTTGTTTTGTATTACAATTGTTTATAGAATTTGAAGTATTTGCGAGAGAAAGAAGGAGTTTTAGTACTTGTTATCTTAAAGTTTATAAATAAATCTAGTAGAATTTATATCTGACACCAAAAATATTTTGTATATTGTTACTGATAATGAATTTGCGTTGGCAGTCTAATGCAATTAGTTATTTGATTTCTGCTTTTTTTTTGTTAAATGGTTGTTTGATATTTTTAGGCAAGTAATTTTTAAAAAATATTTATTGGAATGCGTGAATGGTTTAACATAAGAATAATATCGGGAATATTAGAGGAAATATGTCTTTTTTTCATTTGGAAAAGTATAATTTTGCAATTATAACCTTAAAAGCAAATATCCCAATATGTAAGTACGTTGGTAAAAACGTGGATCTAAAAGTTATTAGTCTAAGCAATATTTTAATGTTTTTATATTTAGTTGTAAATTTTGTATTTTATTAATTTCAATTTATACCGTTTTGTCCATATAATAGTAAAATTTTCATGACGATAAAGCTTGTCTCTCTTATCCTGGGTTGTACAATATAGGCTATAGGCACAGGAAGAGGGGTTGGAGGAAGTAAAGCAAAGCAATATTAAAGTAATTTGTAAAATTAGCCAAATCTCAATAATTTACTGGATAGAATCTTTAAGAAATAATTTCGAGGATACATGAAAATTACAGGTGTAAGTAGTATTGAGGAGATAGGGGTTTATAGAACTGTCGAACCTTAATAATATGCTGAAAGAAGATAGAAATGAAAGAGAGAGAGAGAGATAATGTTGAAGCAAAATCTGCTAAATTAACAATTTAAAAGTGAAATGGTCAAATATAATTTACACAACAATTCAATAAAGTAAAGGTTCTGCTAGAAAAACTACTTTGTTATAATTCGCTTTCCATTATCAGTAGTAATATTCCTAGGACGTTGATAATATACGAGATAATTTTATGACAATCGAAAGCTTGTTACGTTCCTGTTACCAAGCAACGAGCTTGAGAAATTTGTCATAAAATTATGAGGCGTTTGTCAATGTCCAAGTGATATTCGGCGGACAATTTTTATAAAAAGTACAGCTAGTGAAGGTACAATTATTAAAATGTAACGTAACATTAGTGGAGAGCGTTTTCCTTTAACCAAGGATCGTCTCCATTCACGCGATTTCTTTCCAAATTTTGACAGTTAAATTTTCTTGAAACCTTTTCTTGGGGATTCCATAAATAAAGATGGTAAACAACACAAATAACATTTATTGCACGAATACACAATTTCTGGGCATCAATTGCCAAAAATATCATGCAATACAATATTTTATAAGACCGACTTATACAACATGGACATCATTTTTTTAATCACTTCTGTCAGTGTCAGATTTTGGAAGGAAGCGTACCGATCGCGGCTCACGGTCGAGAAATGTCAACTCACCGCTGACGTAAATAAAATAAAAATTAAAACGCAAATGTTCGAAATCCGAACATATTCCCCGACCTTGAGCGAACCGGCTCTAAACTATAAAAAACAAAACGGAGGAAAGTCAAGTCAATTTGTAATCATTTGTTTGTGGTAAAGGACATAATTTTGAAATTGGACGTGTAAATTCACCATGGAGAGTTTTGATTTTAACGGCTCGGACCTTACCATCCGCACCAAGAAGAATTTCAACAATTCTGGCTCTAGGCCATTGTAGGGGAAGTACACCATCCTCTTTCAGCAAAACAAGATCGTTTACTTCTAAATTTGTACGACGATGCAACCACTTAGGTCGATTTTGTAGAGTATTCAAGTATTCCACAGACCATTTGCAAATCATCAGCAAAAAATCCAAAATAAACTGTTCAATACTTCTTGTTTTTAGTTCAAGATTATTTTCAAACACAAATAAAGCGTTGATAAAATAAAAGCAGCAATTAAATGATTTTTCAAGTTCAAAAATGTTCTTTGAATTGAGCGATGAGAGAGTTTTCACGTTGTCGAACACAATAATGTTCAAATTTTCATTAGAAAACATGGATAGTTTAACTTACACGTTAGGGGCACTTCCAAGTATGCACATGGGAACAAAAACATATCCAGGAGAGAGCGTGACGATTTTTCTACACAATAACAGCAAAATCCGGCTCGAAGAAGGACCATTATGGAGAGCGTTTTCCTTTAACCAAGGATCGTCTCCATTCACGCGATTTCTTTCCAAATTTTGACAGTTAAATTTTCTTAAAACCTTTTCTTGGGGATTCCATAAATAAAGATGGTAAACAACACAAATAACATTTATTGCACGAATACACAATTTCTGGGCATCAATTGCCAAAAATACAATGCAATACAATATTTTATAAGACCGACTTATACAACATGGACATCATTTTTTTAATCATTTCTGTCAGTGTCAGATTTTGAAAGGAAGCGTACCGATCACGGCTCACGGTCGAGAAATGTCAACTCACCGCTGACGTAAATAAAATAAAAATTAAAACGCAAATGTTCGAAATCCGAACAATTAGATTTGTTGATGTTCTCTACTATAAAATATCTATTACAAATACAATGCATAATATTTATGATCTTGTTGTGGTGTTCTTGATCGAGATTCAAGTATGGTTTATAGAATTTCATTGCTATGACCAGTAATTTTCAGCAATTTTATTGTTCTTCTATACCACTTTTTACCAATTCGCTAACAGCGGTTGAGCTATTCACCTCAGCAGCATCCATTTATTGTATTTCTTCCAGCAAGTATAGTTTGGCAAGTTTATCTGAAGCCGTGAATGGAATGCAGTCGAAAACATTCGATATTGCCATGTTTAACTATGAAAAAGCTAAAGTGCTAGAGTTCTTACAATAGCCTTTTTGGTGTGCGTCATCGTTTGTGACGTATATCCGGGTTTTCGGCATGTCGCTTATTATATTTGCTATATTGACATTTAGAAAACCTTAAATTTGAAAAATAAGATGATCAGGATCGTATTCAGCCATATTCGAAAATGATATGAAATTAATAATACTTGGGATATGAAAACACTGCAAAATAAAACAAATTGTATATTCAATTTACATATTAAAATAACTTTTCATTAGCAAATATAGTCCTGCAAAAGAATTATACAGCCTGTTCAATTAAGTCTGCACCATATGGAACCCTATTTTATTCTAAAGTTTTATGGAAAAAGGTATTCTTCACTTATAATTCTTATTGTTAGTGAATTTCATTTTTTTATTTGTTTAAATGTGGCCACTGTCTTATTGATGTCTTTACTGACCTCATGTACTTGATCTTCATTAAAATATGTACAGGTGGTGTATTGAAAATTTATGTATATATGTATTTTGACATTCACTGAGACCTAAAATATCTATTGGGCCCCCTTACTTCTACATAGTTTCTGAGGAGAGTCTCAGGAGTGTTGTCAAAAGCTCCTAAAGCACCTCGGATATATTGAAAATTTAACAAAATAGATATTATTCTATAGCTTTTTGAAGCTACGACCACTTGCTCTGCCGTTGAATAGCTTCTTTCCAAACACTAACTAGAGTAGGTATTCTATCTTCAGTTACACGTTCAGTAGAAAACAAACATAAACATAGTAAATAGTCAAGAAACCAACCAATTAATAAAAAATTAAAAAGAAGAGGATTATGAAAGTTCAATTTTCGCAGTCATCTTCCCATAAGTCCCAATCTGATTCACATTCCGACTCATTCAAGTCAACAATTACAGGCAAAGTATCACTAGCGTCAATAATGTTTGCTGTTTCCCAATATTCCTCTATAATGTTTTGGGTATGCCTAACATATTTTTTCCATTTTTCTGGTGTAACCTACAATAATATAAATATAATTAAAATACAGTCTTCAGGACTCCCAAAAAAAAATCAAAATACTGGCAGTACGGCAGAAACGTAAACTTATTTGTTCATACCTGCTCAATTGCCTCTTGCCAAACATTTATTATTGTTGCTGCAGTTACACGGTCAACAGAGGTTATCTTAGCATCGCTTACATTAACACTGTTGAGCCTTATCTCCTACAATAAATTACATACTGGTATTCTTTATCCGGTATATGTTTCTTCACAATTTTCATAATTTCATCTTTCATGCTAGATGCTGGAAAAGGTATACACCTTTCTTGTAACCAACTAATTAAAGATTGCTTAGTCCAAGATGAATTAGGGATTTTCTCAACTAAACTTGAATGGTAAGATGCATTGTCCATTATTATTAAAGAAGGTTCTTTTAAATTCGGCAGGAGCTGTTGTTCAAACAATTTTTTAAGTTATTCGAATTCATCGAATCATGATAGTCTCCAGAGTTACTCCAACTTTTGAAAATCAAACTACAATTTTCGACAAAACCATTCTCAGAACCTGCTTGTAAAATAATGTATACCGTACACCTTTACCACTTGTCTTCCTTACTGCCTTAGTGCTACCATCTTGCCAACTTTTGCGAAAACTACCTTTACTAAAAATCCAGGTCTCCTCCAAAAAAAACATGCTGAAGAGGGTAAGGAGAACTCTCATTGTTCTTGAATTCTCTCAGAAAATGTAATCTTTTGTGAGCTACATGTGGTTGTTCCATAAGATAGTTTCTATTGGAAATACTGCAATTTAGCCATCTGAATTTTAGTTCCCTTAAAACATTAGCCATTGAACTAACAGACATGTCGATTCCATCCAGATCGATGAGTTTTTTATTCAGTGAATGTAGAGTTACATGTTCACCTAAAATAAATAAGTAAACAAACAATATTAATGAATAAAAAATACAAAAACACTTTTTTAATTACACACTTTTATTAGGAAATGCACTAAAAAGTGAATAATAATTTTTTTTAATGTCTCATTCACTCTTTCTCACTATGATCAAAGTAGGTGGCGCAATCTATAAAATGTGACTACTAGTTTTAAACAAACATTTAATATGAGCTCTCGAATATTTTACTTACACACCACTCATACTCACTCAAAAAGTGGATTGTAAGATTTGTTGTAGACAAACAGAGAAGTGAAGTTAAATAAAAGTGTGTAAAAATGGTTCACTCATCGGACTAATTAAAAATGTCAGATGCATAGAAAACATTTTTCTACATACCTTCACTAAACATTCTGTATATACGCGTCCTAATGGCATGCTCGTGTTTCTCTCGGATTGTGGGACCCTTCGACATTTTGACAGACTTACTCATTTTAGTGGTATACTCTGAATTACTGTGAATGCCATTTTTTTGCTAAATTTGCTACAGTCGGCAAGGATATTCCCAATGCATCTGAAACGTGCTGAAACACAATAGATAAAAATTAAAATATTTAAACAATCCTAATGAAATAGGATTAACTTGATTTATATTAATTTCACTTATTGTTATATAAAAAATACTTACTTGGTGCACTGAAGTTAAAGGTATCAATGGTTTACCAGCTTCTTTTTCTAATTGAAAATATTTAATAACTTTCAAAATAAGATGCAGCTCTTTTTCCGTGTATCTAGGCATATTTTTGTATTATTTAAGAAATAAAATGCTAACAATAATATTAATATTCACTTTCCATAAATAATCATAAACAACAAAGTACAGACCTGACGAGAACTGTCAGTGGGACATTAGAAAAAGACGTAACCTACTAAGGGAACGTCTACATAGAATTTTGAACGATATAAATTCGCCCGATTGATAGGTCGCGCTTGCACGTAAACTAAACATCAACCAATCAAATTTTTCTGTCAAAGATTAGGGTTAACGTTTGTAATACGTTTAAACAGTTCATTATTGTGAAATTTTGATTAGGATTAATCACAGACCTGCCTTTTTTTCCATTTCTTTCACCGTAATGTGTTAGAAGGGTATTAACAATCGATGACGCACACCAAAAAGGCTATTGTATGAACTCTAAGTATGTAGTGATAATAATTAGAAAATGGACTTTTTATTATTAACAATATGAACGTTAATTCTTTAATGTGCTTGTTTCCTTGGGTTTTGTCTATTAACATTATTTTTTCAATTTTTGAATATTAAAAGATGAACACTTTTCCAAATTTGTTATGGGCTTCTTCAAGCTCTGGCAGCGTTGTGCGAAAACCATAATTTTCACGCCCTCCGAACTAACTCAATTGGTGAAATTTATCGAAAGGCTTTCGTTGCTTAGCGACCAGCTGACTTCCTATTGGCAAACGCGTGCGTGTGCTCTTCCCTCTCACTTTGTCAATTGACTGACATTGATTACCCAGTGGCATTGGTATTGTCACTGTCAGATTTTGAACTATTTCGTATCCATATTGAATTCAAGTACGATTCTTAACATTATAACCGTGTTCTGAAAAATACCTTACCTTTAAAGCAAAGCAAAAATCAATTTCTATATATAATTATTATATAATAATAATTATTTTTAATACTTTTATAAAATAGGTACCGTACGCCATTGGTACGGTTATGACAGATATCCGCCATGTTTCCTCGCCCGTTGCCGCTTAGCTTCAGATAAACTTGCCAAACAATGTATACATTATCGTACTATTTGTCAGTTTCATTTCTCCAGTGTCTATTTGGTTTTAAGACCAGTCGTGGTGAGGTAATATTGTTTTGATATCAGTTAATGAAAAAGACATACAGGACAGCTTTCACTATTGGAAATCAACCATTTACTACTGGGGCCCGATTCTCGAATCTGTAGGATTTAGATCCTATAGGAATATGATCCCATGCTTTTATTTCCAATGGGAAACCCTATTTTGGCATATCGCCTATTCTTGAATCCGATGGAATAGCTTTTCCTAGACTATTGAAGGAATGGGGTTTGTCGTTGATGGTTTCTTGTGTTTTAACGAATACACCAATGAAAAAGATGCAAATTATATTGGTAATAGTGGCATAACCATAGATAAATAAAATGTATCAAAGGATAAAGAAGCAGAAGAAGGTTGGAGGTTATGTTGTTAGAACTTTTTGGAAATTAATATTTATATGCAAGGTTGAAAAAAAAATGGAAAGAAAAATTCAAAGAGGGGGTAGTATAAGTAGAGAACAAAAAAAACTTCTAATAGAGATAATGGAGGTCTCCGAGGACTTGAGAAAAGGAAAATTCCATCAATTTTTCTCCTACAAAGATTCCCAACAACAATGGAAGAATATTGAAGAGAGGTTGAATGCAATTCCGGGAGCAAAAAAGGATTGGATTCATTGGCGAAGGGTAGGTGAAAAAATATCTTATTAATCAATTCTAATCATATATCTTGATTCCATGTAGACTTGGCAAGATCTCAAGAAAAATGTCAAGAAAAAAAAAACTGACACAAAAAAGCACATGAAAGGTACAGGAGGAGGACCACCCATCGATAAAATTCTCACAGAAGAGGATGAAAATCTTCTTCAGATTCTAGATACCACTGCCCTCGAAGGTGATGACAATGTTGAGGAATCTGAAGTAGTTTTTGTAAGTTTGAATAAATTAGTCATATCAAGTTGTGATATTGTAGTTTTCTGAATTATGATATGTTCTCAGTTACAACCAGAACACAATTATGCAGAAGAAATAATAAATAATGATGAGGAATCGTTGGTGCTAGAAGATTCTGAACAAGTCTTAGAACAAGCTGAAGGTAGCCAAACACAGCCCCAAAACGAAAGCCAACAAAACAAGCCAAAAAAAAGAATGAAAAGAAAGAATATAGCAACACAGCGCTTGGTACATTCTCAAAATGCCTGTGATGAAATGAGCAGAATTGCTGAAAAAAAAGTAGAAATAAAAATAATATATTATCAGCAAAAAATAGAAATACTGAGAGAGAATATTTCAATTGGCAATAGGATTGCTTCTGCACTAGAGCACCTTGCGGGTCAATCCTCAGGAGTGTAGATAATAATTTGACCATCTTCCATTTTCCTTTTTGTATATTTAATAATTTTTTATTTAGGATTGTATGTTTTTTGGGTTTTCATAGTTTTTATTCTTTGTTTTTTGACTGACTTGTGATGTTTTTTTAGTTTATAGTTTTTTTTACTGACTCCTGTGATGTTATTTTTGTTGTTTTTTTTTATTATGTAGTTGTTTTTATTTATTGATTAATATAATTGTATTTTTTATAAAATTTTTGTTTTACTATAATAATTATTACTGTAATTTTTCTGTTTATTTTGGCTCTAAAGTTCAGGATAAATAGTACCTAGGTAAAATAATTATGAGATTTGGTAACAAATTAATGTATTTATTCAAAGTGTAAGCTTTACACAAACTCAGTTGAAATAATTTCTAATAATGTTCTGTTGTGTATTCCTACCCCTAATAAGATCAGCATTTTGTCTGTTATTGCCATTATTATAATTATCTATGTGTTGCATTGGACCATAAATACCCAAATCTGCAATTTCATTATCCATATCATCTAGAATTGGAATATCATTTTCCAGGCAAATATTGTGTAAAACTACACATGCATTAATTATTTTGGAACATACATTAGGAGCATAATGCAACACCCTATGTTTCAGCAGGCATCTGAAACGCATTTTAAGTAGACCATTGCATCTTTCAATAGTACATCTGGCTTTTTTGAATGCTTTGTTGTAATTAAATTCTGGTGTATCTGGCAGGGGATCTTGAAGTGGAGTTAATAACCATGGCCTTAGGGGATATCCAGAGTCTCCTTTATAGAACAAATATTAATAATGGATATCAACAACTAAATCATATTTAACATATACCTACCTATTAGGAAGAAGTCTGGATGAGCATTACTCAAATGTATGACAGCATCCTGAACCCTAGAGTTATTCCAAATGTGACAGTCATGGCTACTTCCTGGATATTTTGCATTTACGTTGATAATTTTCATTTTAGCATCACATATCTTGGAAAAAATTTAGGTTTAGCACAAAAAATAATCTAGGATGTAATAATATTTGTCCATCAATAAAGATACATACCAGCTGAACATTGATTGAGTGGTAATTTTTCCTATTAACATATATGTGTTCAGGATATAACGCATCATTTCTTGGTGGAGGATAAATTGCCACATGGGTACAATCAATGCATCCTATTATGCCTGGGAATCCAAATGAATGATAGAAACTGTAAGTGGATAATGACTGCATTAGAATGTGAATATAGGAGTGTGAAATGATTGATCAGCAATATTAGTAGGTACTAACTCATGTCTAATATTTTGAAATTCAAGAAGAGTTCGTGGAAATTTAACCCACTGATTAAAAATGGGACCTTCATTGAGAGCGTTTGTCACTTCTCTTATACACCGACTTGCAGAAGATTGACTTATGCCAAAATATAAATTCAGACCAACTGAAGTCTGGTAACTTCCACTTGCGTAGAAATTCAGAGCAACCAGGACCTGATTGAACATTTTCAATATATTGCTCACCCAATTTTGTATACAAAACCACTGAAACCTTAATTTGTTTATTCAGCGCTGAACTTCTCGAAGGTGCTTCCAGGAATGGATCCAACATAACAATCAACTCTCTAGTGATGTCTTTGGACAAACGAAAAACTTTAATGAAGAGATTTTCTGATAGACACTCAAATGGGTCTCTTCTAGACATGAACCTTCTTCTGGGCCTTCTTGCCAATCTTTCAGCCACCTCCAAATTCCGTAGTGCCTCTAAATGAGCCAATTCATCTAAGTTTGCCATGCTTATCCAATATTTCAACTTTTTCTAACTTCCGAAAAATAATTGATTGAAACAACGAAAATGTAAACATAAGCGATCCTATAACCTCACATTTATTGTGTTTCCCATTGGAAATTGCGTATTCCCATGCTTAATGGCATTGGAAGCAGATCTTCTGAAATGTGAAGGAATATGTTCCCATACTATGGTTCGAGAATGCATTATCTGAAATTTCCATGGGAAACATCACATTTTTCCCATGGGATCTAATTCCTACAGTTTCGAGAATCGGGCCCCTGGTACAGCTTTTAGAACCACCTTGGCACGTTTTACTGAACAGCGGATTGTATTCAATGCGATTTGTTGGTGAGTCATCGTTGTTTTGAAAAAAATCCACCAGGCAAGCAACTGCCTCTCCTCCTCACCACGCTAATTCTGCAGCAGAATGGTAAAATAGTAGTATTTTCATCCCATAACTATATTATTTTGGTAACTTTAGACAAATTTAACGAAACTGAACTGGACTTAAGTTACATGGATCTGATGTAGTTTCTTCCTGATTGCATCTCGGGCTGGTTTAAATACTACATTGTTAAACAGGTCAATCACACTATTACAGTCATTATAATACTTTTCTTGTAAAATTTTGCAGTTCCACATGTCTTCACCGTTGCTTCTTTAAATTCGGTCCCTACTCTCATTCTCATATTTCCCTCCCAATCGTTTAGTATCAATTCTTCCAATTCTTCTAACGTTCTTTGTTCATTTAATTCATATTCTAGTTCGCAGCAATATTTTTGTCATAGTGATTGATCATTGCACCGAATGCAGTTATCAGTGTAATGTTGACATGATTGGGTGAAATTGTTTCCTATGACACAAAATGACAAAATTTGATTGGTTGTTAGAACTGTAAAAAAATGTTCATGTTACTTCCCATAATCATTTGAGAATTTTAGAATCGAGTTCAGTAATAGATTAGTCTTTTCAGAATATTTTGAAATACAAATTTTGGAAAACATTGAACCAACAAATAACTATTAGACAAGGACTAGAGCAAATGTTTTTAGAAAGAAACAGAAAGAATTACAATAAATTCAAAACAATATTATGAAAATACTTATGAACAGAATAAAAATAGAAAAAATTGTAATATGTAGTAGGTTTGATCATGAAAACTACAAAGGAAACGATGGATATTTAAATATCGCATGCTCGTAATAGTATATTGTGTTACAAGTGCGCATTTGCGCACTTGTTGGACACTGTATTTTTCCTACGACCACCATCCAGAAATTAAACAAACGACTGTGTTGCACACGGTACGTTTTTATGCGCACTTTTTCTAACATGACATAACTTATGGCGATGAAAACTAATAAAATTTCTGCATTTCATTTAAATGAATTACTAAAGATCATAGGTATTTAAAGATTTATTAAAAATTACAGTAGGCAACAAATTTACGTTTTAATTTTTATTTTCCTTATATGGGATTTTTCACTTCAAATTATTATGAATTTATTGTAAAATGGGAACAGTTCTGGATCTTTATCCCTGGTGTTGGTGTTTCTGACAAGTTTTCGGTTATTGTTAATAAGTCATTATTTGTAGCAAATGTTGAGGGAACAGGAACAGAAACAAATTTCTGTAAAATTTCATCCACCCTACTAGTTGAATGCACAATTTGCTGTAGGTATTTATTTTGGTTATGCCTAATGTCACTTTGGCTATGCTTTATATCACTTTGGCTATGCCTTCTGCTACTTTTCCCACAACTTTTGTTGCTATGAGAAATTTTGTGTACAATAACCAATGTGTAAAATAATGTTTTGGATGGTGGTCGTAGGAAAAAAATAGTTATTTATGTAACAAGTGTGTAAAGTAACCGTTTTTTGACGAATGTGAATATTGTACGATCACATGAGTCAAAAAAGGGACTTTACACACGAATTACATACAATATTTTTTCTACTGCAGAACATTTTATCAGAATACAGAAGTTTAATATGCCTCTAGGACATTTTCGGAATATTTTGTTATTTTATTTTTCCTACACCATTCTTTAAACAAATTGTATTTTGTTTCGTAAATATTCATATATTTTTGGGGCAATAAATCATTAGAAGCATTCTGTGCTAAGTCTAATATGTTTGGTGGTGTATTTGCGAAATGATCTTCTGAGAGATCGTCAGAGGAATCCATCTTTATAATTATATTCCGTTTTCTAAAAAAGAATCTAAAATAACATCATAGTTTCCTAAAAATGTTCAATAGATACTTAAATATAAATACTTCTGCTTACCCTAGGTATAGTCGGAAGACCTCAATTTAAATTTCAAATGTCAGATTCAATGCACGAAGAAATGTCAGTCACTCACTGCCAACTTTTAGGCACATACCTACCTATGCACCCTATTCTATTGTTTTCCAGTACTACCGAAACGTCGAAATAAAAAATAAAAAAAATTATTGTGGTTTGATTCCCAAAAAAATAAGAAAAAAGAATACATTCTTTATTAGTTATAAAAAAAATTATCATTTGATTGAACTAAACATTTTTCAGCCATTAATTTTTATTGAAAAATTAACATGTGATAACATTTTTGACCCTCGGTTTCTCAATTTTGTCAGTCTTTATTATCATAAAGGCATTTTTTTAAATTCAGCCAAACCCAAAGAAAAAGTCCATATATTTATTTGGATGAATTCGAAAAAATTTAAAACGTGAATATATTCCACATATTATGCAAAACCATAGAATGCGTTTATTGTATAAATATTTTTGTTTAATAACATATTAGTGATTTCAATTTGGTTTGTTGAAGTTTTCATAAAAACGACCAAATGGCAGTGAAATTCTACCAAAAATACGTGTTAAATATTGACACATTGCTTTCAATAAACTAAATATTCCCGGCTCAACGTATCATATTTTTCTAATTTTCAATTAATATACGTGGACACAGTTCGATATCAAGTACTTACGTTTTAATATACAAGGTGTCCCAAGTTATCGTTTACACGCAATATCTAGCTTAATTTAAATGATAATCCAATACTGTAAAAACTGTTGTGAATGGCATCAACATTCCTTCCTAATCAGAAACTTTATTTCACGTAACAGTCCTTCAATACTACAGTCAGAGAGCGCATGCAACAGGCACTGAAGTAGTAGCAAAATGGACGGAAGAAGTGGGTTTAAATATAAGTCCCACCAAATCAAACATAGTGCCTTATACCAAAAGAAGGGACCTGGTGGGATTGGGACCACTATTCCTTCAAGGTACGGAGATTCCAATTGTGTTGGATGTTAAATATCTCGGGGTAATAATTATTGACTCGAGATTAACATGGTCCAAACAACTGGAAAAAGAAGCCACAAGATCGGAGACCACATTAATGATGGCAAGGCGAACTTGTGGAAAAACATGTGGGTTAAGTCCGCGCATGATACACTGGATATACAGTGTAGTGGTTAAAACCATAATAACATATGCGTCTTTGGTCTGGTGGACAAAGACAATACAAAATAATGCAATGACGAGACTAGGTAAGGTGCAAAGACTTGCTTGTCTGAGTATTGCAGGGTGCATGAAAAGCACGCCAACGGTAGCCTAGAGGCCTTATTTGGCCTTCCTCCATTGCACATCATGATAATGGGGTTATTTAGGCAGCAAAACAGTTAGATCAGGACACACATCCATTGAGGACATCGTAAGTGAAGCCATTTTAGATATGAAAACAGACTATATGGCAACTAAACTTCTCCCCAGCCCTAAATATGAGGTAGAGATACCCCACAGAAAGGACTGGCAAGACCCAAGCAGACTGAAGTTTCCCCGAGGAGAGACCTGGTATACAGATGGGTCAAAGACTGGGGAAGGGGTAGGAGCAGGGGTGTATAGTGAGATGAGGAACACAAGGTGTTCCTTCTCACTAGGAGTACATGCCTCTGTATTTCAGGCGGAGATTTATACCATCCTAGAATTTGTCAGAATTAACAAACATAGGACTGACACTCATAGGATAAACAAATTAACTGACAGCCAGGCAGCCCTTGCAGCTCTAAATAGCCGCAAGGTAACATCCAGACTGGTAGAAGAATGCCAGAAAGAATTGAATGAACTGGCAGACCACAGTAGAGTAAGGCTAGTGTGGGTGCCGGGACATAATGATATTTCTGGAAATGAACAAGCTGATGAACTCGCGAGAAGAGGTTCAGCAACGATATATGTTGGACCAGACCCAGTTCTTGGGACCATAAAGAAGGTAGTCCGAGAACAAATACGAAAATGGGTACAACGCCAACATAGACTTCAGTGGAGAAACACTCCAAAGCAGGTACACAGTAAGAGACATTCATAGGTGATACATGTGTAAAACGGGCTGAAGAACTACTGAATGCTAGTAGGAACAAGCTAAGAATTATTACAGGTTATTTAACGGGCCATGCCCCGGTAAAGGATCATCTGCATAAAATGGGGCTATATAACGGGGATCTCAGCTGCAGACTTTGTGTTATGCATGCCACCTGAAGCATATGGCATGCATCCAGTTGACCTATATCATATTTTGCTTTACCTAATGGGCCTTTTCAGTAGATGCTTAAATCTCAAAACAAATATGTTTACATATTTAATAGCTTACTGATAATGTTTCACCTTGTGCAGCTTTGTTTTGAATATAAAGCAATAAAAAAAATACTGAAAAGACCCATTATCCTTATTGCTTCCGCCACCGTTTTTAAAAACTTCACGAATACAAGTAGATTATATTTTGTTTAAAAAAACTAATTAATGATAGTTAATAATAATAAGTATAGAACAACAATAATTTGCGAATAGTACCTAGGGTGTTGTAGTTAGTTAATCGACGAATTAAATTTTTATACTATCCACATATTTGAAATCACAATTATTAATCTTGTTATAAGCACAATGCCATTCACATTCAGTCCAAATGAGTACATTGATATGCTATTGGTTTATGGTGAATTCAACAAAAATGTACATACCAAGAACGTTTTCCTCATCGTTCTCAAACAAAAACTGTGCGCCGTCCAGTGAGAATTGATAATAATGTAATTAATGTACTTGCGTATGTTGGTATCAATCTTCATCCTTCTGTTAGAAACATAGCTGAAGAACTGGGAATAAGCAAGAGCACGATACAGAGGATTTTGAAGCAACACAAACATCACCTATTTAAACTACATTTAGTTTAAGGACTGAGGCTTACTGATTTCGACAGAAGATTAAAATTCATATCTCTAATCGATGTTTGATTGCCGACAATCCCTTACTATTAAATCAAATATTTTGGAGTGATGAAAGCCAGTTCCACAAGAATGGTGTAGTTAATACACAATGCCCATTATTGGTCGAACTAAAATCCTCACTGGGTTCCTTCAACTCGTTTTCAAACAGTTTGGGGTATAAATGTATGGTGTGGGTTATTCAGTGGTCATTTGATTTGGCCATACTTCTACGAGGGCACATTGACTGAATACAGATATTTAGATTCTCTTGAAAACAAATTACCTGAACTCATGAAAGACATTCCTTTGGCAAAGCGAAATATAATGATCTGGTAACAGGACGGTGCTCCACCTCATAATGCAGGTATTGTTGCGGAGTATCTCAATCAGTCTGTTCACAACAGATGGATAGGTACTTACGGACCTATAGCTTGACCTCCCGCTCGACCGATCTAACACCACTGGATTTTTTTGTCATCCTAAAGAATTAGTATATCAAACACAGCCTATAGATTTAGATGATCTTAAAGAATGCATTCGTGAATCATGTAGTAGTATTACACCAGTTATGAGTCAGGCTTTTGAACACTTACTGTAATCTTTCCTTCATTATTTGCATTTTATTTTAAATAAGGAAATTTAGAAATTACAGATTGGCAATTTTTTTGGTGTTAATAATAAAAAACCAACGTTGTATTCCGAATAGAGTGACAAGCAATTTTCTACGAAAATATACAGGGGGTGTCATTTGAAAATAGTAAGTAAGGGGTGGCTGCCAAAGGAGTGTTGGTGAAATAAAGTTTTTGATACGTCATTAGGAAGGAATTTGGAGGCCATTCACAACAGTTTTTACAGTATTGGTATATGTAGATAAAATGAGATAAAAATTTTATGAATTAAATTTTTAAGTTGACTAGCTGCATTACTGAATTTTGTTGTAAATAATAACTTTTCTTTACATAAAATACATTTATTTAATTTTTTTAGATTAGTTCAACGATTCTCCGACCAAACCAAACCAGCAAGTACAAATATTTTCATGGGGTCTACGAAAGTCGAGGAACCCATTTCAAAGTCTTTCAATACAGCTGCACCAATTAATTGGAATACAACCGAAAAATCAAAACAGGTTTGTAATTTCGTAATTTTTATAGCTCCCATTTATTATTTCATATTATCTAATATAAACCTCTTGCTTCATACACGATGGAATGCAATGGGAATTGGCACAATCCTGTTGTTTGGGGCTTATAGACATACTTTGTAGTTCGCTGGGTGTTCTTACCTGCAGTTCGCGCAAGTGGCCGGTTTGTCTCTTGGTCTTGGACACTCGTTGGAACGGCACCCACTCTAAACCTCTTGCTTTATACATGATGGAATGCATTGGGAATTGGCACAATCCTGTTGTTTTTGGGGCTTATAGACATCCTTTGTAGTTCGCTGTGTGTTATTACCTGCAGTTCGTGCAAGTGGCCGGTTTGTCTCTTGGTCTTGGAAACTCGTTGGAACGGTGTAGTCCATCGCACCCAGTATAAACCTCTTGCTTTATACATAATCCTGTTGTTTGTGGCTTGTGGACATCCTTTGTAGATCGCTGGGTGTTCTTACCTGCAGTTCGCGCAAGTGGCCGGTTTGTCTCTTGGTCTTGGACACTCGTTGGAACGGTGTACTGCACCGCACTTGGTGCTTACATGGCATGTCGTCTGTCCGTGTCCCTGGCAATTGTAGCATTGTGTCGGGTATATTTCCTCTGTTGTATTTTCCATTTTATCCTCACGCGTTAAATCTCCATGATCTTCCCTTTTTGTTCTATCTCTCTTCACAATGTAGATGGGAAATGTTTTTTTTCGCCGTACCTTGAGTGGATTTGGCTGATTTTGCCGATACGGACAACTTTCTTTTCTATTTCCTCTGTATTCCGATGGTCTCACTGTTTGTCAGTACTCGGATGACAATCCTACTTTTCTCCTCTCCTCTTTGCGTGAATGTGCAGCTACTTCATTTTTCTTTCCTGCTTGTCATTTGTTCGCTCTTAGCTTGTCGATGTAGTTTTTTAGCAGAAATTATCTTCCGGTGGCTTCTGCTTCTTTCGCATCAGCTGCAGCCTTAGCATTTCTTCTGTTTCCTTCCTTTCTTCTATCTCTTTCTTCGAACTCGCTGTCCCGGTTTGTATCTAATTTTTTTGTGGGTCGTCGTCTTATATTTTTCCCGCTATTATTGCTGTTCCTGTCTTCTTCAGGTTCTAAAACATAAACTCAGTTTCAATCCACACTGTTGGAGTGCACTGCTGAAACAAGTGATGATAAATGAAAAAATGTACTATTGTCTATGGTACTAACAATTGTCCACAAATAAGTTCTCGAGGCTATATGTCTACCTATTATAGTTGTCACAAAATAACCTATTCACATAGAAGCGATATCTTTTGAAATTGTTGCTGAGGTAAGCGATTTTGATTTGACATTGATGACAGTATCGGCACAAAAAAGTATGTGGTTACTATTGTAGATTAATCATTTGGTATACAATAAAACAAAAATATGTGTTGTTACGTTGGTAGAATATCTAAACAAAAAATCGATGAAAATACGAAATACATACACACAAATCAAAATAATTTCCAAGACGTTCAGTCGAAGACTTGTTATTGTCAATCTGTTTGAGCTCACGTACATTATCACTAGCAAAAATAGAGAAATAAAAAAAAAATCGTTGGTAGTTTCAGTTTCACGTATTGGATACCAACGAAATATGTTTTTTTAGGTAAGGCATACGCCAAAGAGACAGAAGAGTACGCCAGTAGCGCATGTAACATCGTATGATGCAGAGGGCCTGTTTGACTTTGATGGTAGTGATGGTGTCAACTCACTCTCAGAAAGTGACGTTGGAGAAAGTGACCGAGATGGTAAGTGTTTTATCAAAAATTATTTATTGGGATAAATATTTAAAAAAAAATAAACGAATAGCATTGTCAGTGACTCATTTAAAAAGTATAGAGAACAAACGGTTGAACTTATAACTCACAGATTACCCATGGTGTAATGAAGTATAAGGTGTGCTCCCACGGAAGACGATTTTTCGTTATGTTCTGCGCAATTCCATAACCTACATAACCAAACCCTAACTCGTAATCGTTCATTTTTCAAATAAATTGTAAACTCTGAACTGAAAAAATCAAGTGAAAGTGTTTTTAATTGTTACATGAAAATTTTCTTGTTTTCGTTTCAAAATTATGGGTCTATTCTGTGTACGTCTGTAAGATAATCTGTAACTTTACAGGGTAATTGCTATTCTGCGTACAACTGTATCTTACAGGAATCTTTGAAATAGTTACAGATTTGGTAAATATTTACGTGTGTATTGACTGCTGTCGTAGGAAATGGAATATTTTTGTACAGTTTGAGGTTGTCTCTGGTTATTTGGTTAAAGTTATAGGTTAGAAGTATCGAAATTTGACGTATAGTAGTTCAAATGTCTATCTGTAATTCAGTGAGTTACAGACAACATCACAGAATCGCAAAGTTACAGATTCTGTAAAATCCCATTTACAGAACTTTCGTTAGCTACAGATTCGTAAGCTATTACGAAAAACACAGAATCGACCTATTAATTATTTTTTAACGGGTATTTCAAGCACAACGTAGCTACTTTAAGCAGTTATACACTGAATATTGAATATTATTAACAATTATTCCTGGATGTTCTGTGGCCGCCTGCCACAAAAAATCAAAATGTCAAATATTTTCAATTCCCAAAGCATGAAGCTATCCATCAAAAATGGATTGACGCTTGTAATACTGATAAAGAAATCAACTTGCAAAATGGTTTGTAAACGAATTGCTGTTTAGCTTATTGGATGTACCTAATATACTTAATTTTCTGCGGTAAAAAATGAAACTTAAAGGGCAAAATTCTTTTCTAATATTAAGCGTTTGATTTCGCTATTTTCTGATTGGCTGATTTTTCAATATGGCGGCGTTTTGGAAGTAACACCATGAGATTACCTACAAATAGATAGGTATCTGACCTGTAGCCACCTATTTACGGCTGAAGGAGCTGAAACAGTTCCAACTAAAGTTGTACTGAATCTAGCAGCTAATTTAATTAGAAAAGGACGCACTCTTTGTGCAAACTATACATCTGTTAAGTTAGCACATAAATTTATGTCTGGAAAAACTTACCTACTAGGGACGTTAAGAAGCAATAAAAAAAAGAACCCGAAGATTGTATTAGGAAAAAATATGCTGAAGAAAGTAACACGGGCGTCTTCGTAGAAAACTGGAAGGACAAGCGAGACAATTTGATGCTAAATACAAAGTTTGTACCTGAAATGGAGTTAACGAAAAACCAAAATCTGTAGTAGAGTATAATAAGCTACATAGATTTCTTAGGTAAATTATCCTGTATCCTGAAGGTAAACTAAATAGTTCAGTCTCTGTAGAAGAGAACTTGGTTATCGCAACGCGCGTAAGAGAGTGTAAAGTGTTAGTGTTGGTGCGTGGTAGTGTAAACAATGTTCATTGTTCAGTATCACCCTCAGATAGCTGCTAACAATATATTTTCATCTGATCTTTGTTTTTGTTTTTTTCAGATATTAAAGATGATCGAGTGAATATACCAAGACAAAGATCTGTGAGAGGTAGCATAGCAAAATCGTTACCTATGAATATTCCGACGTTTTTATCACAAGCTAGGAATCCATCTACTGAAGATTTGGATGAAATTGTAAGTATTGTTTTTTAAAGACCACCATTGAAAACTTTGTTAATGACGACATTTTTAACTGGTTTTATATTTAGAAAATACAAGGCTGTTCCCAACGACTAGCCATTAAGAGTTTTTCAAAAATTACATAAGATAAAATTATTATTATCTAAATTCTTATTATTTTCACAGCATTTCCGGTTATATTGGATGTTGATATTAAATTTGTTATTTTAAATGGTATATTTTCACATTTTATTTATATTTTTTAAATAACCATACATTAATGAATGAATTATGGACAGCTACATTTATTATTAAGTAAAAAACAATTGTTACTTAATTTTTTTGCCAGATGTAGGACAATTCATCAAAAATATTAATTTTTATTAAGCGTTATACCGGGTGTTGTAAATCTTTATTTCAATTTTGATACAAAATATATCATAAAATGTAAACACTGTATATTTTCACATTTTTGGATTTCAAAGATAATGTTAGCTACTTTTTTTTTTAATAATTTCTATATAAATTTTAATTGTGCATTATTTGCACTCATGAATGTATGCAAATTTTTTCAAATATAAAAATCTAAATATCCCGAAAACGATAAAATTTTGAGATAGGATGTATGAAAGAAAATATGGCCTAAAATGAAGCACAAAATACAAAAATGTGAAAATATACAGGGTGCTGCAATGTAATGTAAAAAAACTTCCTTATACAATTCTATCTTATATAATTTTTGAGAAAAGTCTGATGGACGGTCGTCGAGAAAAGTATTGTATACAATTGTGGCTTTTATTTTCGACCCGAGTGGAAATTTCGTTCTTTCGGCCTGACAATGACAATCATCAGTTGGTTATTGCTTGACATTTGATACGCCTATAATTTCTTTTTTCCGGTAATAAGCTTTGTTTAGCTTTTGTTACATATTTTTGTACAAATAAATATATTTCTTTTTGACTTATGCCAATATGATTGATTTGAGAACAAAACCCACAGCAGGTAGGTGTTAATACAATAACAATAGCACAGTATCGCGAAATAGCTATTTGTGTATCAAGAGCAGAAAGTAGTACTTTGGTAGTCGAGACAGAAAGTTGCCGCGCGACGCGTTAGCGGAACGCGGCAATCTGTCGAAGCTACCAAAAGACTTTCTGCTCTAAATACACACAAGATTTTTTCTACTATCACACCAAAATTAACTACTAGCTCTCTTCTATCTATAAATAAAATTAGGCGTGCGCCAAAGTTTCTTTCTACTTAAGAGCGCCAATAATGTCAAATTATGACAGCTCGAGGAAAACATCAACTTTGCAGTTGCTTTTCAAGGCACAAAAGACGACTTTCGATAGTGATAGTAGAAAAAAGTAATGTCTAATAGTGTAATTATTTTACCCTTGAAATATTTGGCAGGTAAAATAAAATTTGAGAATATTTTTTTGTATATTATTTGATTTGTTTAATTTGTTCAATTCCAAATAATAAATAAAAGTTTAATTGGTTTTTGAAAAATTTATTGATTTATTCTTACAAAATAAATTTAATTTATTAGTTTAAGAGACCTTCACCGATCTGATAACTCGATGAGACATATTTTTTATCAAATATAATTTATAAACAAATATGCCTATGATAACTTGCCTATCGAAAAGTGTTCACAGCTATCTTTAATTTTATTAATTTTAATCAATTTTTTTTCATCACCTTCACTCTTGTGATAACCAAATGAGTTTAATCTCAATTTATAGTTTTCAACACACAGAATATGCCTAGGTAGGCTTGCCCTCTTATTTCTGTGCATGGCTACCTGGCAAGTAGATGTGAACAGGTAAGTCCCACGACGAGTTAAACTATCTGTATATGGCAAAAAAATACTTATAGTAAAATCATGAAAATCTCTACGTTTCAGTTTTCGGATACGATCTTTTAACTAAAATATTTTCAAAGATGGCCGACTGTAAGTCGACTGTAACTTTGTTATTTTGAATGGAACACCCTGTATATTAATCCATTTTTAAAATCTACGTAAAATTTTAGTATACTTTTGACTGAAAACTTTTTTCGAAAAATGCATACTTTTTGAGTTAATAATTTTTTTTGTAAAAAATTTGACCGTTGCACATCCTTATAAATTATTTTTTTACGAGGATACCCTTAAAGATATGAAAATGGTTTCTGTTCGGTTGCTTTTAGCAAGGTCAGACGTATTTGAATCTATGTTGAAAAATTTTTCATTTTATACAGGGTGTGTATAAAAAGTTTTCAAAGTTTAACTTCATAAATATTAAATTTCTTAATTTTTTAAATAGAACCACCCGGTTTTTTTTCTATTTTAATGCATTCAGGGGTGAAAAATAAAGAAATTTGATATTTATGAAGTTAAAATTTGAACACTTTTTATACACACCCTGTATAAAATTAAGAAATTTGATATTTATGAAGTTAAACTTTGAAAACTTTTTATAAACACCCTGTATAAAATTAAAAATTTTTCATCATAGATTCAAGTACGTCTGACCGAACCGAATAGAAACCATTTTCATCTCTTTAAGGGTATCCTCGTAAAAAAATAATTTGTAAGGGTTTGCAACGGTCAAATTTTTTACAAAAAAATTAATAACTCAAAAAGTATGCATTTTTCGAAAAAAGTTTTTAGACAAAAGTATACTAAAATTTTACGTAGATTTTAAAAATGTATTAATATACAGGGTGTTCCATTAAAATAACAAAGTTACAGTCGACTTCCGGTAGAACCGAAAATCGGCCATCTTTGAAAATATTTTAGTTAAAAAGATCTTATCCGAAAACCCAAACGTAGAAATTTTTATGATTTTGCTATAATTGCCATATACAGATAGTTTTAACTCGTCGTGGGACACCCTGTATGGACTTACCTATTCACATCTACTTACCATGCACAGAAATAAGTAGGCACGCCTACCTAGGCATATTACTGTGAAGGTGATGAAAAAAAATTGATTAAAATTAATTAAATTAAAGATAGCTATGAACACTTTTCGATAGGCAAGTTATCATAGGCATATTTGTTTATAAATTATATTTGATAAAAAATATGTCTCATCAAGTTATCAGATCGGCGAAGGTCCCACGGTCTCTTCTACTATATGTTTTAGTATGTAAATTTTATCGACTACGGATCTGTTACTGTTTACAGTATAATGAAGGATTTATAAAGTTTTATTACTAAATCATTAAAGCCAGATGCCGAGTCAACGAGATATTGTGGAATGTTCTTTACAAAAAATCCATTGATTGGTCACTAGATTCCATTTTCCCCCCAAAAAAAGGCCGCTAAGGTTGAAAGAATAAGTTTCTTTTCTGTGTCAACGTACAACAGTGCTCTTTCCATATGATTACCCAATCTGCTATTAATAGTTACACATTAAACATTTCAGCCTCAAGATGATACTATAGACATAGCTGCCAGCATAAAAGCTCTCGCAAAAAGCGTTCATGGCGATACAGTTTTTGGAGAATTACCTCGTCCAAGATTGAGTACACAAATTTAGAATTTCGCCATCTTCCAAACGATGCTTCCTAAAACTACACCCCTGGTGGGAAATTAGAGAAACGGTAAGGAAAATGGTTATTGCAAGGTCTTAAGGATTATACTGACACGTGTATGATATAAGAAAGTACTTCTTTTGTTTGTTCTGTTTGGTATGTTAAGTATCATCGAAGTTATGACAAAAAAAAACTGAACAATGTAGTTTGCCTTAATACTACATTAGTATGCATTTCATTTTAAATATAAATTGACTAGTGCCAATATTTTGGAAGTTTAAGATAAGGATTTTAACACCTGATTATTTAAGATTAAAATATTCACAGATTATATCTAATATGCAACTAAAACTCAACAACATATATATTTATGCGTAAAAGATTTAACTTTTCTTAAATTTCCAATCGTTCTCCACACGAACTTTGATCGTCGCATCATACAATCTACACATTTAATGGTGCTTTGATACTATGTATTTCTTGAATGTAAAAGGTGGTGCCAATATTAAATTAATTCTTTTTTTTTGTTCGAGCATGAATGGATTATTGAATTTTAATTTAATTTTCTACCCAGTTTTAGGATTAAGTCCTTAAGGGTTTGGTCTGAAAGCAAGTTATCTGAAGGATCAGCTGAGGCTGTACAGTGTACACCTGTAGGCTGTACAGTGTACACCTGTACGATGGCGATTTGGTTAATAGGGTATTCAACTTCAAATTTTGACCCCATATTTTTTTGGGTTATTCAAAAATAAAATTATTTCATATATTCTCTGCTGATAAACAGAAAAAACTAGAAACAAAAATTATGCAACTTATATTGCACATACGTCACTAGTTTAAATGTGAAGTTGTCGATAATCTCCGTTTGTTTGCTGTTCTATGTTTCAGCTTGTTCATGACAAATAAATAATAATAGGTTGACATTATATTGACATCTATCATTGTCGTTTACTTGTTAAAGTTGAAGAACCAAATATAGTAAGAGTCTTTATTTGACTGGCTGAAGGATTATTTTCCATTTTTATTTGTGTACTGTGTTATTGTATCTGAATTTTATAAATTATTATAAAACCAGTATTTAGATAGATCGTGTTTTGTACCATATTGTTCCGTTAGTTAAAATTATATTTTAAAATCAACGATGCCACAGAAACAACTTTTTTACAGAAGAAAATTCTGAGTTATGAATTATAATTAGAAGCCTAAATTTATTGGCAAACATTTTTGCCGTAAAAAATAATGTTTCAATGTATCAGGCAAGAAAAAAACGTAAAAATTGCAATGCTTGTGAATAAAATTTTATTAATTATTTAAAAATGCTCTAAAACAAGTTTTATGATTAACTTACTTTTCAACTTATAATTGTGTTCTATAGTTTGGCAAACCTATCTGAAGCTACGGGTTATCGGAAAGGGGTGAGCAAATAAGGCCGACAATCAATATCAGTCAATAGTCGAAGTGAGAAGGAAGAACACACGCTTGCCAATAGCAAGTCAGGTGGTTGCATAGCAACGGGCCGATGCTCACGTATTGTTTTCGTTCGGAGTACGCGTCCAGACACTCTAATTAGACACTCGTCTAAAGTATCAACATACTTTACTAGGTTTTTTTCTTATTTTATTTAAATATTAAAATGGTTACTGGTAAATATCCAGTTTTCTTTTATTTCATCTTTTTCTTTTCAATTCTTACAGGGAGGACACTTATCAAGGATGTAAATATTTATTTTTGAAGGGTTGGTACCAAAATTTATTTTTTGGTCTCTTGTTTCTGTTTGTTCTAAATATGTATTTTGGGGTACCATTCACTGAGACCTAAAAGATCTATTGTGCCCCCTTACTTCTACTTAGTTCCTGAGGAACGTCTCAGAGACAAGTAGCTCCTTTAGTCCTATTTTGTTCTGAAGATATGTAGAGGTCCATAAAGAAAAAGAAGAAGACATTCATCTTCGAAAAGTCGAGAAATGTCATCAAAAAGTCAAGAAATGTCATCGAAAAGTCGAGAACTTTCTGGAACAGGTGAAAAGTATAAAAAGAGGGACAATTGATATTAGTTAGTTTGTTAGTTTTGGAGTATTAAAAATTTGTGTTCTGTATTCTGATAGTGAGACGTTATTTCTCCTCGAATAGGAGCAGTGTGTCCTGCAGCTGTTTCAAGAACTAAACTCCTTTCAGTTGGCTGTAGGTTCCGATTGAGAATCCATGTTCGAACGAAAGACTTTGTGGCACCGGTATCAATGACGAAAGTGCCCTCTGACTAGTAAGTTCTGTTCATTTCCATTCAAAATGTAGGTAAGTGCGGATTTTCGGGGATCCCAGTAAATGCAGTTGACGCGCTGATTGTTGCTTGAAAGTCGGCTTAGGTGTGGCAGAACGATTTCTCAGGGACGGATATCTACTGGAGTTAGGTAATTCTTGTTGGAATTGTGAGGGGCTGGAGACTATTTCATTCAGTCTCCCGATCAGCAACATTACACCTACCATCGCACATCGCACATAAAAGTATTAATAATGACCTACGTAGAATCATTAGAATCACCATCGTTCAGTCCCGCACAGCTGTACAGTACCTGGTAAAGAAAATTGAGTTTACGTCTTACAGGGTCCAATCTCCAATGTTCCAGACAGTTGTCGACTTTTCGATGAGAGTTTTAGATATGATTCCATATATGTATGTCTTCTTCTTTTTCTTTATGAACCTCTACCTAACCTAAGTACAGGTCCGACGTAACAATATAATTATTCTTGATAACGATAGTTTGAACGCTACCGAAACGTTGAAATAAAAATAGGAAAAAATATTGTGGTTTAAGTAATTTCCCAAAAAATAACAACAAAAAGACTTTCTTTATATTTCAATATCAAGAGTCAGTTTTTTTCAAGAACTAACATCAGTTGTTTTTGTTTTTTACAGATTTATTTATCAGTTAGTGATACACGTGAAATAAACTAGCATCTGTATATTGAATATAAATTAGATTTCAAAATTATCTCGAAAATATTCTTGTACAGATCTGGTAGTTTTTTTGCTGGTCATAGTACTAGAAATGTATGAACATCGCTGTGGCTATGTAAGACGCTCACATCTCTGCAAATAAGCTCTTAAAATAAGAGGGTGTTAGTGTTCCATTTACCTCAAACGACTGGCGGCAGAACAATACCAGTCAATCATAAGCCTTGAATACAGTACAAAAATAATATCAGAGACGCGAAAAAAGTAAACCTAATGTACACGATTTTGTGTATTCGTCATGAAAATGTGAAGATGGTAATACCTTTCCGGTATCTGATTATATTTATTGGCACACCTTTTTCGTTCAAGATATAAATAAAATATACCGAGTGTCCCAGAAGTTTCTGACCCATTTTAACTAAGTCGTGATTCTTTCAAAAATATTTGGTATATATTTTTTTAAACGTAGGTATTAGCAGGCAAACATTGTAATCTAATATACAATCATCATTGAAAACCAAATAACTTAGTCATTATTCATCTAAACTTCAACAAATTATACATTTTCGGAACGGGGGAGAGTACAGCTTTCAGAATAAAAATATATAGGATGTTTCATTAAAGAAATAGACGATATTTGCATTTAAATAATACCATTTTTTTAAAACAACCCGATTTCACTGATTAAATATTTATACTGAAAAAACTTTATACAAAAAGAAATTGTTCATCGAATACCGCACCTCCGTATCCTTTCTGAGTTCCCAGATTTTTGCAATTGAAACGGGTCAGAAAGTTCTGGGACACTCAGTATTTTAGCTTTTGAAATAAATGGTAAATCCTGATTGAATTGTTTCGAATTTAAAGATGAGCGTAATACTATTTTTTTACTTATAAAATGTGTAGGTAAGGCTTTATATAAATTTTTATAGTATGCGTTATTTAATAAGAGGGCTACTTTAACTGTTTGTTATTAGAAAAAAATGGCATATACACTGGATATAAGTTCGAGAACAACAAATATTTATAATTGAGACGGGCGTCGTATCTCATAATGGCGACATTTCAGTAGACAATAAAATTATGAATATAAATATCCCATCCAAACAATCCGCTTATGATTACAACTACTATTGCAATAATTTTTGTACACCCCCCATTTGAAGGTTATAACAATTTTAATATTCCTATTTCTTTGAGTTTTTGTCAAAAGTAAAGTTTACTATTTGACTACTGTCATTTATAAAAACTAAGGTTACTGTTCTTAGATGGTATTGGATTTACTGTAGCGACGCCGCGATGAAAAAACAAACTGCTTAGATAGACGATTTTGAGGATAGGTTTTGCCACTTTTTCCGTATGAGTTCTATCTCCTTATCTAGTTTCCATGGTTATTTGAAATAGATGTTACAGTGCCATTTTTAAGTACATTTTTGGATAAGGTTTCTAGACTTTGATATTGGTTATTCATTACTTTTCTTAATATTAGGCAAATCTAATGACTATGCTAAAATGCGTTAAGTCGTCATTCATTCGTTTGGGTTGTGCTTAACAGCTCAAGAACTGAACGAACATCAGTTCACTCACTTTCCCGTTTTGTGCAGATGGTTCCTCTTACTTCAGTATCCAGTGACCAGGTGAGTAACTGTCTTCAAATGTCTCTTACCCAGTTTCAATGGCTTGAGTGAGAGTTCCTGCTCTTCCTTGCTCAGTAAACTCTTTGTATGGAGGGTCAACATCCATTTGAGTTGATGCATTTATCTAGCCTATTTCCCTTTTCATGCAGTTCCACAAAACAGTTCCGGACCTATGAAGTCTCCTTTAGAGCCTTCTTTAGCCAAGTGGTCCGCCAAGTCATTACCTTCAAACCTCTCATGTCCCTGCACCCATACTAGAGACACTGTGTTGTCTCTTGCTATATTAAGGGATTCTTTACTGGTTCTTACAAGTCTAGATCTAGTTGTTGGGTTGCTGATAGCTTTAAGAAGAGCCTGGCTGTCAGTTAACACGTTTAGGGAGCGTGTCAAAGAAATGGAAGTACATACCCTCGAAAATAATTATTCACCTTTAGGTAAATACTTTGAATGGATTTAATATTTTAGATCTCCAGTGTATATACGATTTTTTTTCGTCGTCCTTAAGGTTTGTTCCAACTGGCGACAGAACCGTTCTTGGTATCGTTCGCGCAAGTGCTGTATTTCTTTCGCGATCCAACTGTTTATAGTATCGTTCTTGGGACGGTATACAAACTGTACCTTCTAGAAGGGGTGATAAAGTTGATGTGTCCATCCCAAATTCGAGTTTGCGCACTATACTGTACTTGAAACGATTCCAGAGCTCTTCATAAATGCCAGCTGGAATAAACCTACAGAATGTTGTAAAGAAAACTTCGATGACTTGTGTGATTGTGTGATATCAAAGGTTAAGCTTTATAAGAAAATACAAAATTATTGTGATCGGTTAGGATTTTTACCGTAGCGAGTTTAAGAAATGAAAATTTTTTAACAAAAAATAAAAAATCTCAGGAATGTAATAATCGAACTATATTAAATTTGATTCATCTATTCTTACTGATTTTATGGCAGTAATGAAAATAAATCTTTTACGAAACTATTTTTCTTTTAATAAAACAAAGTTTCATGTCATGTTTTAGTGAAGTAAATGTGCAAGTAAACATTAACAAATAAAACGGCTAAAATAATGAAAATATAATGTAACGTATCGCTACGTAAACATATTTTTTAAAACATTATTTACGAGGTATGTTCAAAAAAGGTGACTTAATTTTTCATCAATATCTATTTTTTCCCCCTCAAATTACTCCCCTCTGTCATTCCATGGATCTTTTCAGCAACAGTCTGTGCGCAGGTAATATTTCTTATTGGCCGAAGATTCATGACGCACCACGTCATCCAAAAGAACAGTGAGCAAAACCATCACATTTTACCGAACTTTGCGAGCTTTTTTCGATCTTGGATCCTCTGGTCGCTGTCATTGGAAACATCATCATATACGCACTTCTGTTTCGTCACCGCTTTTATGATTCTTTTTAGTAAATCTTGATCCTAGTTAACGTAATTCAACAACACCTGAGCAATATTCATACGACGGTTCTCTTGGTCAAAATTGATCAATTCCTGAACAAACTTCTTTTAGATATGTCATGCTGAAAACATCTGAAATAATTGCTTGGTATGGGCCAACCAATAAGCCGACATCCTCTAGGATTTCTCTTATAGTGATTCTCCATAACAAATTTCTTTCTTCAACGTTTTCAATGGATGTTGACGTGCTAGCTAGGGTGTCCAGTGTTATTAACATCTTTTCGACCTTCTGTGGAGAGCTTGTTCCACTTATAAACATTATATTTGCTTTTAGTAGACTCGCCAAATGCAGCAATCAACATTTTAAGTGCGTTGGAGCACTTAATTGTAATTTTCACACATTCATTATTTTCGGCTGCAAAAGATCGCCAAGCATACCAAACACGTCTAACTTTTATATCTATTCAAAACAAACCAAGAACAAAATGGTTACCTACTAATGTCAGTGTATGTTGGGATTTGTGTATGTAATGGCTACATTTGAAAAGTCATCTTTTATCTGAACATAGTGGTACATTGAAATTTATAACTTTTGAAGTTGAAAAAATACTAATTTTTCTGTTACCTCAGAATTTAAAACGGCTCATACGACTAAGACAAACACAATAAATTATATAAGTTGTCAAACGTCCAGATTTTGAATATATAGGGTGTATAGTACATAAACCAATAAATTATGCAAATATAAGGCATTCCAAATTACCAGGGTCTATCGTAAATATTAATTCAAATATATTTATAATTTCATCGAATATCCTCATAATCCGTTATTTTAGAACCACCTGTTTAATTTCTTGCAAAACTGGAGGTAAAATTCAGAAATCTGATGAGAAAAATTTATAAATCCCCAAAACAAAACATAAAATTGTTCATTTTGAAAAATCTGGAAATTTATTACTAAAATTATTTTCATATTTCATCGTATAATATTTGAACTATAGTTAAAATCCGTTAAGTAATTTAGGCTACAGAGCGTTCCAAATAAATGGACATACATATAGGTTCATACACTCGAAAAACACAATCGTTCTGCGGCAATCGGATAAAAAGCTGAGTTACACTGAAACATTTTAATAATTAACATTCTGTTCTATTATTGAAATATATAGGCACATGCCAAGTATGTACGCGTGAAATATCAAATATGTTTACATATAAAATTGCCGAGTACCGACGAATTGTGGGACGCGAACGTGAAGTCAGTTGTTTACCGGGCACCGATATCAAAAAGACACTCCGCAGGGAGGTTATGGAGAAGTGGTCCCAGTCAAATTGGATGAAATTTTAATGATGTCGACATTCCAGTTAAAATCGTTTTTATTTTTAAGCAAGTCCTGCTCTTATGTTACTAAAAATATTCATTCGTTAGAAAAGAAGAAATCTGGCTAAGTATAAATAGTTTGCTCCATTTTTGTCGCTGTCTTTTTGTGTCTCATATTTTAATAGTTATTTATGTACCAAGGACGAAAACCTGTCTATTATAGTCTTCAAAAAATCCTGAAAATCTACAAGTCATAGTTATGACAATGACAATACTGTCAGTAAATATCAATCAAATAAGCTGTCAGACTTCATATTTTCCCAAAATACTATATTCAGTTTTAGTTGTAGAAAAAAATTTTATTCCCAAAATTATATTTTCTAAATTCTCACACACATTTTTAAAAAATTTGGAACTGCATATTTATTTACATTATTATGTTTTGAGCTATTGAAACAATATAACATAATATATGAAATAAATATATCAAGAGGTTCTAAAACAACGGATCTCGGTTATTAATAGTGTTAGACCAAGTAACCAAAATGTTTTGGAAATACCTAAATGCCTTCTATTCGCATTTAACGTATATCGCTTACCTAGGGAACATCCAGTATTCTGTATATTAAAAATCGTTTTATTTTATAATGTTACGAAGTAAAATGTTGAATTTTAATTAATATTGTTCGTAAAAGATTTTTTTTTACAGGTAATTGAGGAACTACATTAGTTTTCTTATAGTAAGAAAAACAATGCTATTAGTTGTCATAAGTTGAATATCCTAAATTTGGTGCAGTATCCATGTTTAATTAGTACTGTATTTACTTTCAAATAATATAAACATTAAACTCACGTAAAAGCAAACTTCACAAAGGATCTTTTTGTGCGAAAATTGTAATAAATAACTTTATTATATTATATCGAAAATTCTTCTTTAATCTACAAAATTGTATTTGTTATTTTCTTTGAAAAAATAAATAAAAAAATATTACGTTAGGTTTGCAGGAAAATACCAGTATTATTTTTAGTTTATCGTATCTTGAAAACGTAAAATGTTAAAATCCCACTGGCTACCCAAGAGGAGAAGCATTTTAAGTTTCAGCGAAAAATGTCATTATGGATAAAAAGTTTTACTTGTTCCAAAATTCCATAAAATGTAATAAAATCAAGTGTTTTTTCAAAACCTGCTTCATTTTTTAGTCAATTTTAACTGTCAATAAAAAATCTCTTCCAAATAGCCTGCACTAACTTCAATGCATTTCTCCACTCTATTTCTAAATTCTTGCGTTTCTTAGCATGTCTTGGATGATTTCATTTATGGCATTAATTTATTGATTGTTTCTGATCTCCAATATTATGGTAAAAATTTATGTTGTAAACTTCCTGTTTTTAGAGTAAATAGCCCGATAGAGACATTCAAAATTGTTAAATCGGGTGAATTTTGTTTAACTTTAGATTTTCCCTTACTGAATCCATAGCTCATGCGGTAAATGCATCGTCGTCCTCACTCTTTTTCGTAAACTCAACTTTAGATTTTCCCTTACTGAATCCATAGCTCATGCGGTAAATGCATCGTCGTCCTCACTCTTTTTCGTAAACTCAACTTTAGATTTTCCCTTACTGAATCCATAGCTCATGCGGTAAATGCATCGTCGTCCTCACTCTTTTTCGTAAACTCAACTTTAGATTTTCCCTTACTGAATCCATAGCTAATGCGGTAGCTGCATCGTCGTCCTCACTCTTTTTCGTAAACTCAACTTTAGATTTTCCCTTACTGAATTCATAGCTAATGCGGTAGCTGCATCGTCGACCTCACTCTTTTTCGTAAACTCAACTTTAGATTTTCCCTTACTGAATTCATAGCTAATGTGGTAGCTGCATCGTCGACCTCACTCTTTTTCGTAAACTCAACTTTAGATTTTCCCTTACTGAATTCATAGCGAATGCGGTAGCTGCATCGTCGTCCTCACTCTTTTTCGTAAACTCAACTTTAGATTTTCCCTTACTGAATCCATAGCTAATGCGGTAAATGCATCGTCGTCCTCACTCTTTTTCGTAAACTCAACTTTAGATTTTTCCTTACTGAATCTATAGCTAATGCGGCATCATTGTCCTCACTATACGCATTTTTTGTCTTATCTTCTGCAGATCCTGCCTCAACGAATTTCTTTCTATTTCATTGATTTTTCATTGTGCTATCATATCGGGCACCAGGTTAAGACAGACCAAAATAGACGAAAATACAAATATAACTTGCACAAAAATTGCAAAGATCATAAAAATGTATTTGGGTCCGGCCCTTTGAGATACATGGCAACTGCATCGAGAGTTGGATATCTTTTGCTGCTAATATTGAATTCTGAAACTTGTGGCGAACCGCAAGCAAAGAAACTGTTTATGCTGCAATTAACGAGGTAAATTGGAGTTTTGAAAATTGTTCCTAAATCTAAAGAGCTACATGAATTTATTAATTAAATGTAAATATTTTATTGGACAATTCAAAGCAGCATAAACTGATCAAAATAGAATAAAATCTAGTCGCAAATTGGCTGCTACGTTTGGTCACTTTTTATATTTTATTATTTTATAAGCATGAAATTTCTAAACTTTTTTTCTGAATATCTGTGCCATAATTGTTGTTTTTTTCCAAAACAGTTTTAATAATAACAACGAGATTCAAAAAATGTTTGTAGTACGTTTTTCTTGTTTATATTTATGTTATAGAATAAATATCTAAAACAAACAAATCATAAGATTGTGAAAATAATTATATTAAATAACAGCAGCTAAATAATATTATTTAAGTAAAAAACTCTTAGATTATATTGGTTGTGAGAGTTGAACACAGATTGTGAAAAGTTTAATAGGTCATACAATTCACACAAGTACGTCAAGGATAATATGAGCAGCACTACTTGAAAGAGAGGGACAAGAATTGTTCTATGTGTGAAACTCACAATTAGATCAGCTCCCTCTACCAAAAAACAACGGTTAAAAGTAGAAAGGGCAACGAAGACATGCCTACAGTATTCGCCAATTAACTTGTTGTCCTAAATGTTTCTAGGAAGCTATTGACGCCGCCCATCCGATTACTGTAAACAGTGCCGTGCAAGCTCTGAGGATACGCTTTCTGTTACAAACTAACACAACTTGTACAATTAATAAAGTAAAGTCCGTCCGAATATATAGGATCCTAACTTAATAAATAATATTTAATTCTTTGTTATAATTATTGGTATATTGATTTTAATAGAAACGGATCTGCTTTATACCTGAATTCTGAGTACATAATCTTGACAAAACGTCGAAATAAAAAATAAAAAACATTTTTGTGGTTTGATTCCCAAAAAAAAATAAGAAAAAAGAATAAGTAATGCCACAAGGAACTTACAGAGGATACATAAATAATATTTTAACAATAAGGTACCCATTACAATAACATGTTATTTATCTAATTGAAGATTATATTATGGCTTGCTAGCTAGCTGGCTTACCTGTTGCCTGGGATGTTTTAATTTTCACGTTTATTAAGGTATCTTCATCACTTTTTAATGTCTTAAAATAATTAAACACTCTATATATCACTTGACGAGTTTGTCCTTCAGTAGATTTACGGCCGACATTTTTACAAACACTTTATTGTACAAAGCAGAAACAATAACTTTGTGACGCTACGCTACTGAAAATATTAACATAAGGTTGTATGCAATTGGCGTTTGTCAAAATTTTACCACCAATAGCAGCCGAGTAGGCAGGGCACTATTACTCTGTCTCTCTTAGTTGGTAATTTCTGGGACATCAAGTTAGTTGGCGAATACTGTACCAGTTTTGGTAGGACTGATCTAATTGTGAGTTTCACACATAAAATAATTCTTGTCTCTCTGTTTCAAATAGTTTCATATTCCCTTGTCGTAATTGTGTGAATCGTATGACCACCTATTAAACTTACTTATTACTGTTTTGTATTTTAAATTTTGACAAAAAATAATTCAATTTGCTATAAAAATTCGAACTAATCAAATGTAACTATTGTGAAAGAAGTATTGCATTTAAGTCCTTCCGCACATGGGTCGAAACTATCATTGCAAACCGGTTGCAGGTGCAACTGTTTGGTGACCTTGGACTGTGCTGGAGTGGAGATCAACACACGGGACGACTGAACTGCGATCAGTTTGAAATCAGTGTGCGACCATATTTTCTTGTCACTAAACAAGTGTTTAAACGTATTTGTGAAGTGAAACATGGGTGATCAAGAAATTAAAATTTGTTGGAGAGGTGGAAAAGCATGAAGTGCTGTACAATTAGAAACAGCCTGTACACTCATGAAAGGATTTAACTGACAAGGCTTGGCACGAAGTTGCAGTAGAAATGAACATGACTTGTTGATAATTTATCAAGTAACAAATGCGAATGCAAACATAACACTATTTCACTAACGCAGTACGCCTGTTCCCAAAAAGAGATCGACGACTGATCCAGATTTTATTTTGGTTGCAAACTCATTGCGTTTGAAACTGATTTCAAACTCTGGTTTGAAACGGGTCGACCCGTGTGCGGAAGGCCCAAATAAACAAAGTGTACCTATCGAAACATTTCTCACACTAAAAAAGTAAAAACATTTGGATGGTTTTTCAACTGTAACATTTATTATTTAGGAAGTTGTGGAATGTAAGCAATTAAATTTTAATATAAAAAATCAAATCATGATTTTGTCAGATATTATTATTTCATATAAACATACACAGATAGCAATAAACAAATGTCTAATCCACGGTTGCCTGGAGTTTAATTCCCACTACAGAAATTTACTAGACATTTTAGATGAGGTATGACATGATACTTGGATCTGTTTAAAGAATTTTAAGGGGTATCTCCTGAAGGCGGGGAGATAATATGACGTTTGTGACATCACCAAAAAGTGTTCCCTTCAAGGTGAAATGTTTCAGCATTTTTTTTTCAAGAGAGTTCATTTCTGATAAAGTAAAGGTGGGTTCTTTTCAGATGAACACAGTGTATATATAACCTGTCTGTAAATATTTTACACAATTTCAGTTCGTCTCAAATGTTTTTTTAATTATTTTTGATAAATGTAATTAATAATGTATTTAAAATAAATGTTTGTTCTACTTTGTTCAAAGTAATGAAACTTTTTTACAATTAATTGATAATTAACAAAACAAATTTTTTGGATCTCGTTTTATAACTGACTTCTTTATACCGTTTTTTTAATTTAATCTGTATAAGATATTTGCAACTAATATTTTTCTCTGTTGCTTTTTTTGCAATGTCTTATATTTTTGCTGTGTTAATGTAGGATCTATTACTTTGATCTGTTATTTTAGTTTACCTTTTTTTATCGCTTATTACAGTATTTGAAGATACTTTTTGCCCAATGAAGGATTATTACTTATTGTTAATGTAAATAAAGGTAAGATATAAAACACTGAAATGTACAATTATAGTTTGTAATTTTTTAGAATTGTATTATTCATTATATATTTAATTAAAAGATATACTAAAATGATTATACTATTTTTATTATACGACCTTTATTCCATTATTTTAGAAGAGGATAGATAATACTTGAACAAAATTGCAAGATACTTGGGAAAAATCTTGGAATACTTGGGAAAGTATTTTTCAATTGGAAATTCACGCCATAAGAAAGTGTTCCCAGTTCAATATTGATAAGATATGGAAGGGGAAGGATTATCATCATCATCGGATACTCGAGCATCCATTAAATCTCCGAACTCTTGGGTAATCAGTTCTAAATGGTATTACCTAGGACATCAACTCAATGAACTAGCAAAAACAGGTGCCGAAACACCCAAGAAATAGGCAACGCGGACAAGAAGGCAAGATCTGACCATTGAAAAGATCAAGTATGGCTTAGACAATCAAATATACTCGTTTGCATAGCAATACAGAATCCTAGGCACAACTATTAGACTGAGACTATTAGATAGAAACGGGACACTTACCTAAACTGAGGTCTGCGGTTATTCTAAAATTCCTTCGAGATTTAGGTCTAAAGGAACTACTAGTCTCTCAGACTTTCCTCAGTAACTAAGTACAAGAAAGGAGTCACAATGGATCTTTTAGGTCTCAATGAATGTCAGCCTTTTTTTGGGAGCGGTTTTTATGCCGAAAGCACTGCAGCCTATTTGCTTATTCTACTCTACTCCCACATTTAGTCTCCTCACCCAGTTATCCCCGTACCTTCGAGTAGACGATATAGGTCCACTCAGGGCCGAGCCGTGCCGGGGGTGCATGGCACCCGGGCGGCATAACATCAGGGGCGGCAAAAGTCTCTAAAAAAAATAACAGAACCCCATCATGCAAAAAATATTTAGTCACAAAGGGCAAAGTGCCTTTATTTGATAGTGGCATTTCTCCGAAATATTGTTTTCTTATTATTACAACAATACCAAAATAGTGCGTTGAGCGTTCGGGCGGCGTAAAAAAGATAATAAATAGGTAATAATAAAGAATAAGCCGCTTGCCGCAAAAACGACAGAATATATTAATAGATTACTTGAATTAAGGGATCGCGGCTTTTCTTTTGGCTTTTGACTCTTTACCGACTTTGAGAATTTGGGATTTTTTATTTTTCTAATGCCGTGTTTTCGTGTTTATCTAAGTTTGCGTAGCCTTTTTTTTAACTTTTTTAATTTAAGTTGATTAGTTGAAAACCAAAGAGCAAAGATTGCGATATTACGAATTAGGGAACGAGATCAGTGTCTATATTTGATTTATTTTTATTTAGTGATTGTGAACGGACTGAACGGTAGGTTTCAATTATTTTATATTAGTCCAATTCTTATGCATTTTTCCCAATCTAAAATGTAGACAGTAGATGCGTCATACATACATCTCAAAATCGGCATTGAATTATCCTTTTACTCCTATCTCCAATAAGACATATTTGCTAGATAGAGACGATTTTTACTAATGAATATTTTCTCGGCGTAGGTAGGTACTTTTCTATCCGACTAGACTAGAAATTTACCTCATATCTCGCCTCACTAATCAAATTTCGACTAGGTACGCTAATAGGGCGGCACATTTTGTTCTTGCACCCGGGTGGCGGATACCCTAGGCTCCGCCCTGGGTTCACTGGATGTGTGCCTTATGTTTCAGTTGGCACATTGGCTTCTCCGAAAATTGTTTGTTTCCTCGAGTCTAGTGTCTCGGAGTCAGATAAGATATGGGTTACGGTCTCGGTCTCCATGCCACAAAGTCTGAAGCTGAGATCCCCGTTATATAGCGCTATTTTTACACGCTTTTTATTAGCATCACTTGTATGTTTGTCTGTTTGTATGTCTGTATGTAACTCTCCGCGGCTTCTGGCACCGAACGAATTCGATGTCGACATTCACTATGAGCGACAGTATGAATATTTATTCACTTAGAAAAATATAAATTGTAAATATCGAATATGAATTCGATGTCAACGCTAACTATGAACGATAGTATGAATGTTTTTTTGATAGTCAAAAAGCTATACGTAAATGCGTGGGGCGCTTGATATACGATAAGCACAAAGCGCTCCACGCATTTCCCTCAATTAAACTAGTATTGTTTATGTACTAGGTATTGTCATAATTTAATTTTTAAAATTCTTTAAAAGCGTGTTTTTTTAGTTTTTTTAAACTATATTTATATGCAGGTGATATTTTACTGGAGCATGGGCCGTTAGATAACCAGTAATGGTACTTAACTGATTCCTATTGATATTCAGTAGTTCTTCGGCCCGTTTGACACATATTGTGTCACTTATAAAGGATTTATTGTGTACCTGCTTTGGAGTGTTCCTCCACCGTAGTCTGTTGGCTTTGTAACCATTTTTGTATTTGTCCTCGGACCACTGTCTTTGTGAACCCAAAAACTGGTATCGTTGCTGAACCTCTACTCGCGAGTTCATCAGCGTGTTCGTTTCCAGAAATATCTTTATGTCCCGGCACCCACACTAATCTTACTTTAATGTGGTCTCCCAGTTTATTTAGTTCTTTCAGGCATTCCTCCACCAGTCTGGATATTACCTTGCGGCGATTTAAATCTGTAACGGCTGCCTGGCTGTCAGTTAATATGTTTATCCTATGAGTATCAGTCATGTGTTTGTTAATTCTGATAGGATAGGATAGCATAAATCTCCACCTGATATACATGTTTGCCTAGTGAGAAGGAACATCCCGTGTTCCTCATTTTACTATACACCCCTGCTCCTGTCGCTTCCACAGTCTTTGACCCATCTGTATACCTGGTTTCACTTCGGGGAAACCACTCTGCTTGGGGCCTGCCAGTCCTTACTGTGAGGTATCTCTACCTCATATTTAGGACCATGGAGAAGTTTAGTTGCCATATAGTATACCTAAAACTTCGTCACTTAGGTACGATGACCTTAATGGATATGTGTCGTGATCTAACTGTTTTGCTGTTCAGATCATCCGCATATCCTAAGACAGTATGGTATTCCTCTTTGAGTCTCCTTATGAGTCCATCTGTAGATTGTTTCGTCAATTTGTTATTGACGAATTGCCCTCGTGTTCACTTCGTGAGAGGTGTTGTATTATCAAGATAGGCTGATAATAATACTTTTTTATTTTCGATTAATACAGGTCGATCGTTCTTTCACTCTTTCTATTAACGACCCTCCTCTAATGTGCATGTCAACCAGTATTTCGAATGTCTTCAGTATAAATGACATCTGGCTTCGCTTTATTGTCACCTGTTTTTCCAGGTTTAGGATTAAAGACCACCCTTACTTTCCTGCAGGCATTTGGTATGTACCCTAGTCCCATGCTTGCTCTAAGGATCGTACACAGTCTGCTGAGTATAATTGGATAAATCCCGTCTGATCCCGGCGATTCATATGGTTCAAATGAGTCTATTGCCCATTTTAATTTGATTTACCATTGCTCTAGATACTTTCCAACTCTCCTCGTTACCCTGGCTTGAAGCCTTCGAGACCACATGTTCTGTATCTTCAAACCGAAATTAATTCTCACAAGATTGGGATTATGATAAGAGACTTGACTTGTGCAATCATTGGCGGAAAGCTAATGACTGACCGGTTCTTTCAATACAATATTTTATTTTCAGATGAAGCAGCGGTCACGACAATTGGAATTGTTTATTCTCAAAACTGTCGGAATTGGACTAGTCAATAATTTGCTAAAAAAGTAAATGTTTGGTGTGCTGTTTTCTGGAGGAAACGCTAAATCAGGGAGTATATTTGTATTTGCTGGGTAACTTTTTAATATCTGAACTAAATGACTTTCCTTTGGAGCAAAGGCGTAACATATATTTTCAGCATGATGGCTGTTCATTACTCTGCTGATAAGAGAGATGGCTGGATGAATATATTTTTCTGAACGATGGATAGGACGGTATTTTGGTATTTTTTATGGGGCTACCTAAAAGACAAAAAATGTAAATCTTAGCTTTGAAGATCTGAAACAAGCAATAATTAATCTCGTGAATGAAATCAAGCCAGACATGCTAAGAAACGCTTGGTTCATGGACAGGAGACTATGTCGAATAATGATTGAATTATTGAAGTAAACGTCAGTTACTAGATTATTATTACATTTTCAAACTTAGTGCAAAAAATTCATAGTATTTTCCATAATTTTTTGAAATTCAACTTCAGCGACCTTCAAGCAATTTTCTCCCTTCATTCAGACGACCGTCTCCGTGGGCACTCCTTAAAGTTGAAGAAAGAGCCTTTTAGAACTCGTTATAGACAAAACTTTATGAGTAATAGAATTTTCGATATTTGGAATAGTCTTCCTCAGCAAATAATTGATTCAGAAAATGTTAATAGTTTCAAAAATCAAATAGACTCCTACATTTTCAATCTGTAGTTTTTTAGGCTTAGTGTCAGTTATCATTTAATTTATACACTGTAAATTATTATGGGCAAAATAGGACTTGATCCTCTGCCCTTATCATGTAATAATAATAATAATAATAATAATAAACAGAAGCAGGTGTTGACAAACTTGAATTTCACTACATTTCATGTGGTTTTAGAAGAAGCAAAACTTTTTAACAGGAATATGATATTATTGATGATATATTTTTCGCTAAAATTACAAATAAAAATGTTCCTCCTCTTGCGCACCCCATCCGTGGACACATTGTATAAAACTATATATAATTTATCATCAAATTTGGTTGTTGTTATATCAACAGAGAAGAGTTTTTTAAATTTTCAAATGTGTAAGAACCAAATATTAATTTTTACTGTAAAAAAAATTATTCAAAATGGGATCTTGACATTGTAATGTTACCATGCAGCAATGAAATAATCTTAGTGCTATTTACTTTCACCAAATTTTTAAATATAATCATTAGTGTATATAACTAAACGCCAGGATTTTAAGGCTTTAAAAAATTGGTAAAAAATATGAAAATGCGAAAGTGTCAGATTATATGGATTAAACTTTTTCATTGTTAAAAACTCTTTTATTTATCAATTCAACAACACATTTGCTTAATTTATTCCAGACTTTACTTAACATGATTGAGCTTAAGGCAGGTTATTGAGAATTGCATATAGAAAAAAATATTTACGGCTTTCACATTATCTCATTAGATAAGATTTTTATATCATTGCAATGTTTTTATTATGTGAAAAAGGTATTTTTCCGTCGACTGTGCTATAATAATGTACCCAAAATCGTTCATTAATGACTACTATTAAAGAACGATTTTGGTGTAGGCAACCAAACATACAATAATATTTAAAAAATTATATGAAATTCCTAATTTTTTTATTACCTTTGGATTGTTCCAAGCAAAAAGAGAGAAGGCGGTAAGAGAAGGAAGGAATCAATCACTATGAATAATAGTATGTTACATACCTAGCGGGGAAGTAGATCATTACAGAACAGCGAGGGTCGCTAAAAGCCGTGGATGGAATTATCCTTCCCGCGTGGTATGTATACTATTTTATTCACAATCGCTTAGTTACAAGCTTTTAAAAACATTAATTTTAAGAAAATTTGTTATCACAATTTAATATTTTTTTCGACAAATAAGAACTTCATGAATCTGTTGCTAGGCAATATTACTTTATTGGTTTTGACAATTATGTCATAAAATATTCTTCCTGTCACGAAATTTTAATTTTTTGCTCAAACAAGTACATAATGTCTTATTTTGAATTAACCTGTACTCCTCCGGAAGTCCAAGAAGCTGCGGTTGGGGGAATAATTCCGTAGAAAAGCAAAGAAAGGTGTTAACTTTTTTTTAAACCACCTTGTATGTATGTATGTCTTTTGGGGTAACATTCACTGAGACCTAAAAGATCTATTGTGCCCCCTACTTAGTTCCTGAGGAAAGTCTCAGAGACTAGTAGCTCCTTTAGTCCTATTTCCCCGAGGAATTTTAGGATATCTGCAGGCTTCAACTTAGGTAACTGTCCCTCTTCTATCCAGTAGTCTCCCAGGTGCTGTGCCCTAGGATTCTGAATTGCTGTGCAGTTCGCAAGTATGTGGATGGAGGATTCTTCTTCCATTCCACAAAACCTACAATCTTCTTCCTCCACTATTTTGAGCTTTTTAAGGTGCCCATTCAGCATTCAGGCGACAATGTCCCGTTAGGATTCCTGTTAAAACTCTTAGTGCAGTTTTGCTTTGACTTATGCATTCATTTGATCTCAACAGGTTGTAGTCACCCAGAAGAATCTTTGATTGCCTAAGCCCTACTATATCTTTCCAATTGTCAGATCTTCTCTTTTATTCGGCTTTACCTATTTCTTCCAATATTACATTGGAGCTGATTCCGCAAAAAGGTTCCGGCCCCCAAAAGGGTATTTCAGTCCCCCTCTTTGCTAGTTCATCTGCTATTTCGTTTCGTTCTATTCCAGTGTGTCCTGGAATCCACAGTAAGGTGATTATATTGTTCTCGCCTAGTTCATTAAGTTTGCCTAGGCATTCCCACACCATTTTGGAACTGATTACACAAGAACTCAGCGCTTTAATGGCTGCTTGACTATCAGACATTATGATAATCCTTTGCCTTCTATATCCTTTGTCAATATTGAACTGGGCACACTTTCTTATTGCGTGAATTTCCGCTTGAAAGATACTTGGGGTTTTTCCCAAGCTTTCAGAGTGTTTGGTGCCGGGCCCGTACACTCCTATCCCAGTTCCTTCTATTGCTTTTGAGCCGTCTGTGTACCATTGAATGGCATTCTTTAAACCACCTTAACACAATATTGTCATACTTCAGAAAAGTGACACATGCTTCTAGCCGGAAAAGTACTTTTCCGGCTAAGGCATGGAAGTGAAAGTAAGTAATGAGTCACTTCCCTACCGTTTTAAAGGTAAGAAATGTCTATATTACTGACCGATTGTGAATAATAGTATATTACACACCGAGGTGGGAAGTGATTCATTCCTGTCGCAAAGCGTCGAGGTTAGCTATGATCTCGAGACAGGAATGAATCTTCCTACCGAGGTTTGTATTCTATTTTATTTACAACCATCATATTTCGATCAAAATTAATAAATCTCTGTTTCGTTCTCAACATTCCTAAAATATTACATTTGACGACAAATTACCAAGAACGCGGTTTTCTCAGAATAATCAAGAAGATATATTGTTACCGTGACTACGGGGTATACAATTGTCACCAATATGAGTAAATGTCAGATAAAGTCAATAAATGTCAGATTAATATCAATAAGTAGTTTGTTGTATTTTAGTTCATTGTTGTTTTTTATTGTTTGCCATTAAATAGGTATTATAAAATTTGTAAAAAAATATGTTATTTTTTTAAAACATAAAAACTATTTATCTAGAATAGATGAAATGAGGGCGGGAAGTGAGGGCGGGAAGTAGAGGTGTGTAATGTGACACTTCCCAACCTTCAATGACGTTAGTAATGACAGCATTACATGTATGGTTGTAAATAATAGTATATTACACACCTAGCGGGGAAGTAGATCATTACAGCCCAGGCTTTGTTTGAGACACGAGGCGCATAGCGCCGAGGGTTGCTAAAAGCCGTGGCTGGAATGATCCTTCCCGCGTGGTATGTATACTATTTTATTCACAATCGCTCAGTTACAAGCTTTTAAAAACGTTAATTTTAAGAAAATTTGTTATCACAATTTAATATTTATTTCGACAAAGAACTTCATGAATCTGTTGCTAGGCAATATTACTAATTTATTGGTTTTGACAATTATGTCATAAAATATTCTTTCTGTCACGGAATTTTAATTTTTTTGCTCAAACAAGTACATAATGTCTTATTTTGAATTAACGTGTACTCCTCCGGAAGTCCAAGAAGCTGCGGTTGAGGGAATAGGTAATTCCGTAGAAAAGCAAAGAGAGGTATTAACTTTTTTTTAAAACCAGCTTAACACAATATTGTCATACTTCAGAAAAGTGACACATGCTTCTAGCCGGAAAAGTACTTTTCCGGCTAAGGCATGGAAGTGAAAGTAAGTAATGAGTCACTTCCCTACCGTTTTAAAAATAAGAAATGTCTATATTACTGGCCGATTGTGAATAAAATCATATATGTAATATCTACAATATTTCAACTAGCTTTGGTGGGAATTCGATATAGAATAAATTTAAAAGTGGTACTGCCAACCAAGACTCAAAAATATAATAAGCACTACAACTTACAATAACAAAAATTCAAATAAAACATTATTTCGGCAAAAACTCAAAAACAAATAAGCTCTTGACACGTATTAGTTCTTTCGAAAGGATTAAATGTAACGTAAGTTCAATAGCACTAATAAAGTAATGAATTCCTGTCTCCTGAACACGAAAGCGAGAGAGGGATATAAGGTAAGGTAATAATTCATTTGAAAATTAAAAATCTCAAAGAAGATGAGTCTATCATTATTTTGCGGGCAGATCAGGACAACTCTACTGTTATTATGAACATAATTGTTTATGATTTATTAATAGAATTATTAATTAATGGCACTTACAGAAAAAACATCAAATAACCTTCCAAATCATTTGAAAACAAAATCTATGACACTTTTCAAATTTGAAAATAATGGAGATAAAAAACAAGTTTAACACGTAAAAACAGCCGACTAATGGCCGAAAAGACAAAATTTTCTATTTGAAATGAAAATTATTTAATTTAATACATTATTCATATTATAAAATAAATAAAAATATATGTGATTATATCGTATAGTAATTTTTAGGCATGTAGATCAGGGTTATACTGTTTTTGAAAATTAGTGGTCTTTACCATAATCAAAAAAACTTCATTTACACCAAATGTCAAAGGTTAAGTTCAGGTGTTTAAAACCTGATGATGACGAATAATTTGTTCGCTTAAAAACGTTCTAGATATCTTACCATTTTCGAGATCTCAAAGATACGCCTGGAATTTGGGACACACTGTACATACACTGAAAAAAACACTTTTTTCTACTATCACTATCGAAAGTCGTCTTGCGTCTGCAAAGTTGATGTTTTCCGCGAGCTGTCATAATTTGACATTATTGGCGCTCTTAATTTTGGTGTGATAGTAGAAAAAATCTTGTGTGTATTTAGAGCAGAAAGTCTTTTGGTAGTTTCGACAGATTGCCGCTAACGCGTCGCGCGGCAACTTTCTGTCTCGACTACCAAAGTAGGTACTACTTTCTGCTCTTGCACAAATAGCTATTTCGTGCAATCGCACGCGAAGTCATAATTTCGCGTTCTCAACACAGTCCGCGAAATTTAATTTCGCGGCCGTTACCCATAGCAACGGCTGCGAAACCAAACGTCACTCCCAAATTTGAATATCACTTCCAAATTTGACATTTCTAAAATACTACAAAGACAAGGATTATTTTTTATTGAATACCAACAGATACATAAGTACTTATATTATTTAGGATGAATATTAACACTAATTGTACAGTTTGTATTATTACTTATATTTACTCCAGAAGTTGAAGCAAGAACTGTCAAAATATTTTGTATATATTGAAACATACCATTTCCATAGCACACAGTGACATTGTTAAATAAATTGAACTGCTTTTGATTAGAGAGCATTAATATATTTATTTACAATTATCTAGTTTAATAATTTTAACGATTTCACGAAAAATAGTGTTTATGCCATGGCCGCGAAACTTTTTAACGACCTCAAGATTATCTTGCCTCGGCCGCAAGCAGCCTCGGCGATAACTGTTCTTTCGGGGCCTAAGCTTACAAATAACTATTTATTAGCAGAATTAATTTATGTCTATTTAGCTCGCCCTACATGTTAACGGACTTTAACTACCTATATTTTCAATACAATACAATGTATAGTAGAAATAGCAAATACATTAGTAATTTTCACTAAAGACTCATTACGTTAATTTACAATATCCGGCTCATCTGACAACTCATAATAATTATTATTGTTTCTTTTTAAAGCTTATTGTCTACTATTTTATTTGTGTACATTTTGGTATTCCGCGTATAAATTTCTTACAATTTAATCTATTTTATTAATTACATATTAGACGAGGTAATTAGTTACAAATATTTTCAATTTGATAGGTAAAAACAGATAACAAAATAGCATTTTTCGATATAATTACTCGTTATACTCTCCGTCTTTAGTTGCCCTGCTAAAGTGCTTTCTTACTTTCGCTCCTCGAATCTGCAAGGTCATTATTACACCAGTGCACATTCTTGTTGGTTTTCGTTATAGTTTCGGGGCAGTTACTATTGAATGTAGACACAATAGCTTCTTGGAATTGCTCCGCAGCTATGTCTAGATTCATTCTATTTTTTACTGTATCTCTCGTCCTTTGGATTTCAAAGCCTAGGTCCACTTGATAAGGCTCCCAGTTAGCTTTCCTTGAGTTCTAGTAAGTTTCAATTTCATCCTGTTGTCTATAAATTTTTATAATTCCAATAGACGCATCATGGAACAGTATCTCGTACGCACTATAATAAGGTAAATGTTTTAGCGCATGTAACATGTAATCTCTTTGTATCAAATAGAAGTTTCCTATGGAATGTATGTATATTTTATCTACAACTGTCATGTAACGGGTACGATTTGACACTATTTTCAGCGTCATAATGACGTATATTACCGCACTAGTGCGTTTTTGAATACATTACCGCATTAGTGCGATAATAAGAATCATGTTTCCAACCTTCTTTTCTCAACGCCATTTCTCATAACGATCATAAGCCAGCTGGTATTTTTCTCGTGATTTCTCTGGCACCAGATTTAAAATAACACTGGAAGCTGCATTTTCAATATCCGAAGGGAGATTGTCTTCGCTTGAACTTATTTTTATAGATTCTTGTTCAATCAACTTTGACAATTTGATGACATAACTAATTTATTTTATTTCCACAGCTTTGTTTGTCTTTGTTGCTATGGTCACAAAATTTGATCTAGAGTACCTTATGTTTGCAGCCAATATTATTAACAATACGTTGGATTGAAATATTTTTTTTATAAAATTTTATGATATACCGTTAACAATACTAATAAACAGTTGTAGATAAAATGTTGTACGTAACACGTCGGATAGGAATTATTAACGCACGTATATGTGAATACACGACGTGGCCTCGTCGTGCAAACTTCACATGCGTCCGTTAATAATGTCCATATCCCACTAATTGCGTAAATAACTATTTCGGCATTTCCTATTTCTTCCAATATTACATTGGAACTGATGCCAGAGTAGGGGTTATTTTAAATAATTCCATCTCTACTTAGTCTGTATCCTTTTATTTCTGCATCACTTTCCACCACCATATGTAGAGGAGTGAAGTTGAGAATCTGTTCCATGGCCGCCGTTGGGCAGTATCTTTTAGCTTCTGTAATGCGTATACAGGCTAGTCTTTGAATTTTGGGGAGGTTTTCGCACGTCGTCATTACTCCACGCAATGGCTCCATAAGTGACAATTGATCTCGATATAGCAGTGTAAATCCAGCTCAGGATTTTTGGGCTACAGCCTCAATTTCTTCCTGCCAGTTCCTACACACCGTTAGAGTCATTTTTGCTTTGTATATAATCTCCTTTTCGTGTTTATTCCACAGGAGTTTACTGTCTAGAGTTAAACCTAGATACTTGACAACCTTACTTCCATCAAATTTAATGGTTTTGAGGTTGAGTTTTCTTTTCTTAGAGAAGGCTATTGGGTCGGTTTGGATGGGGTTGAGGTTTAGTCTCACTTGACTACACTAGTTATTTGTATTGTTCAAACCCTTTTGTACGATGTCACAAATGGTGTTCTCGAAGTTTTCCCTGGCTGTTATGACCATATCATCGGCATATCCTTGGCAGGTTATTCCGAGGTCAGTCAAACCGCACAGTAGCTCGTCAACCGTCTGGTTCCATATTAATGGGGATGCTACTCCTCCCTGTTGACATCATCTGGCTGTACAGATGGAGACAATGTCTTTACTCGTTCTCGAATCTGCTATTCTAGTGGTGAGCACTTCCGACAAACATTTGGATGTTGTGCTGTCTACACCTCTATTTAATGTTATTTTTATAGTCTCATGTGCACATTTCTTGGTTGTCCAAAGCACCTCGGATATCCTCCGTCAGTTGTACCAGTGCAGTCTCCGTGGATCTGCCTACCCGGTAAACATGTTAATGCGGGTGGAAAGGTAGTCTCTCTAGGATTTCCGTTCTAATATACTTAGTTGTCAACAGCTTTTTTCGTCGTTTTGATAACGAACGATGTTAAACTAATTGGTCTGAAGGATTTAGGGTTTGTTGTGTCCATTTTTCCAGCTTTTAGAATGAAGGTTACTGTGGTAGAATTTCGTCTTGTCCTTGTTGGAGCAATTCTGGGAAAATACCATCGGCTCCCGGTGCCTTGAAAGGTGAAAAGGTGTTCATTGCCCGTTTCGTTACTACAAATGTGCCTAGCCATTGTAGTACTTTCTAGTTATGAATCCTATTCGGGTTATTCCCAGAAAAATGAATTTCTAGTAAAAGTCGCACTCTTTCCTCCTAATTTTCGGTGTATTTACCGTCTGCCAAATCTGCCTCAAAGCCATATCAGTGTTGACCCTACTATTCGGCATGACTTTGTAAAGTCTTGAAGCAGCAGGTATGTTTGTATCATCATATAATTTCCTGATACTATTTCTTTTAACTTCTCTAATTTCCATGTAGTAGGCGTTTCTTAAATCGATATATATCTGCCAGTCTCTGGTGAATTTTGCTCTATTAAAAAGGTCCCGGGTTTAAGCTCTTAATTCTGACAAATGTTTATTCCACCAGGTCTTATATTTGCTGCTTCATTGTTCTTGGAGAGGGCAGACGGCAGCTCGATTCAAATGTATCGATTATTGCCCTGTTCAGGTCCTCAAGCTCATTTTCCAGGTCGAGATGGTGTTTAGCCATTCCTTTGATATGTGCTAGGTTTTCTGTCAGGCAGCAGTTAGAGTTGTACCAATATGTTTTCCTTGGTTTTCTTCTGAGGCGTATCTCAGGTTTTCCTAATTCTAGCTTGAATGGTACGATACTATGATCGTTTAGAGATGGCTCACCCGATACTGTAATATTTCACTACATGTTTACCCCTTACCCTTGTTACAAATGTCGGAATATTCCCTATATTTTGTATATTCAAGTTTTTAGTAAGGATATATTCTAAAAGTTACTCACCTCTCTGATTATTATCGTTGCAGCCCCAAACAGAATTGTGTGCATATATAATAATAGAGGTAGTCTCTTCTATTCACAGTACTCCACCCGCTTTCGCAATTCTGGGGACGGTACTAGCCCTTGATATACCTATCACCACTTGTGTGATATGCTATCCTAGCATCTTTACAAGCTAATCTTCTTATCTAGTTATTATTGGCCCAAGGCTCTTGGAACAGACACATCTCCCATTGACATTGGGCCAAGTTAATTCCCGTTTTGTCAGGGTAATGTCCCCCTTTGTAAGAGTGCTATCTTTTTCCTCCGACCCAAACTCCATCTCCTCTTCGAACAGAGGCAACTCCTCCTCAACGAGTTTGGATATGTGCAGACTTTCCACACTACCAGAGTCGTCGCTGGCATTGGAACCTTTTCCAAGCTTCTTTTCTTCAAAACGGTAGCGGATGGTGAACCCTTTATCTTTGATTTTTTGACAAGAAAAATGATCTATTTCTACCCTCAAGACTAGGCCTTTGCCCGTCTTTCTTCCATTGGTTTGTTGCCAAACTTTTGTTCTGCGCTCCTATCAAGATCAAGAAGCTTATTTTCTTCTACTCCTTTGGAAGAACGTTGCGGTATGCATTTTTGGGATGTTATCTCCCTGCATTCACATTGATTCTGCTCCCTTCCAGCTATTATAACCTTTGGTACTATCAGCTGGAGCCATTTTGCAGTCTATAGTATTTCACAGTCGATTAGAACGACTCGCCTGGTCTGAAATGTTTGCCGCCAATCTGGTCGAGCAAACAATATAGTTTATACGATCTCAGATGAACATCCAAGAAATAAAGCCTTTTCTACAGCTTGTCGGTGCTTTTGTAAAACATGGTCATAAAGAATTATAACAGCTATTTAATTCTGACATTATTAATTTGGGCATATGCTTATTGGGTCCCAAGTAGCAGGTAGTTCAAAAATAGCGTGCTTATTGGGTCCCGAACTTTAGTCCTACCTGAATAATAATGTATGGATTCGGTCCCAGCCACCTGTTGTTAAACCAAATGAAAAACAGGTAGTAAAACTAATTTAAAAATTTGATATATTTATTAGGACGTGATGCAGTTCCTCGCATCTACCTGCGTTAATCCCTTTTCGAACGGAGGGTAGGATTAAGACAGGTCTGCAGTTCCTCACACTATTGTTTTATTTATTTATATATTTCTTCCGCTATGTTCCTAACATTAGGGAAAATGTATCTATGCATTCGTGAGTTTTCAATAATAACCCAACCAAAACCACCCTACCTTACCCCCTACCCTAATCCGAATCGAAAAATTGAATTGTGTAATTGACAGATTATTATAATAATTTTCAATAATAACCCAACCAAAACCACCCTACCTTACCCCCTACCCTAATCCGAATCGAAAAATTGAATTGTGTAATTGACAGATTATTATAATAATTTTCAATGGACGTGATGCAGTATTGAAACATTTACTAGCAATATGTAAATATTACCTAATCAAAATTCCTCGCACTGTCATTGTGGACCTTGCTACCGAAGAATATCTTCAGGTAGTTAAGTACCATTGGGACCCAATACGCCTATAGATAAAGGGATTAAAATTTACACATTTTAATCTATGACCTGCCGGGACCGAATCCATCCACACCGATTAATTTTCTATATTTTTTGGCCGTCTTTAATTGCGGCATCGTGACAAATTTATCATGTCATGACGAATTAAAATATTAGTAAAGTGTGGTAAGTACAAACATATGTTTCTGTTGTTTGTATTCAACTCATCAAATGCAATATAACGTACATCAGTCAACATAAAAATGTATAAAATTAGAGGATAAAGACATTTATTATTTATATACTTTTGCTTCATAAAAATATGAAAACATGTGGTCGAATAAAATATGTAATCAAAAATCGGGCGTACATGAACTGCGGACCAAAAACCATAAATGATTTTTAAAATTTGTCATGTGTTTTTAATGACCCATGAATTGCGGACCAAGTCGAAAGGGCCACCTGAAATCAGGAGCGTTTAAATGTAGCTCTTACCAACGTTGCCAAGTGTAGTCCTAAACTAAAACGTTTGTGTTTTGGAAAGTAAAAATATTTTAATAATGATATTTATCACGAATGCATAGATACATTTTCCCTAATCGAAAAATTGAATTGTGTAATTGACAGATTATTATAATAATTTTCAATAATAACCTAACTAAAACCACCCTACCTTACCCCCTACCCTAATCCGAATCGAAAAATTGAATTGTGTAATTGACAGATTATTATAATAATTTTCAATAATAACCTAACTAAAACCACCCTACCTAACCCCCTACCCTTATCCGAATCGAAAAATTGAATTGTGTAATTGACAGATTATTATAATAATTTTCAATAATAACCTAACTAAAACCACCCTACCTTACCCCCTACCCTAATCCGAATCGAAAAATTGAATTGTGTAATTGACAGATTATTATAATAATTTTCAATAATAACCTAACTAAAACCACCCTACCTAACCCCCTACCCTTATCCGAATCGAAAAATTGAATTTTGTATAATTGACAGATTATTATAATAATTTTCAATAATAACCTAAATAAACCACCCTACCTTACCCCCTACCCTAATCCGAATCGAAAAATTCTTCGTATTTTTAGTCAATTTGCTGAAATGACAGACAGCATACAGAGAACAACAAATGCATGCGAAAGTTTCCATTCGAAGTTTAACGAAAATTTTCATTCTTCCCATCCAACAATATTCAACTTAGCTTAGTCCGCAATTCATGGTTTTTAAAAGAGGGGTCTTCTTGGTTTGGTCCGCAGTTCGAGTACGGAATTATTGGAATCAGGTAATCGGTCCGCAATTCGAGGCCGCCGCAAAAATCAAATGCTAGTTACTTCTATCGCGCACACTTGTCGCGCTTACAAAGCACGATTCAAAACGTGGTTGGCTGGGAAACGCCGACTGCATTCTTGCAGCTATATTCACCGTTCACTTGAACTACTGCGTTCGGTAAAAGAGGAACTTACCGCGTGTATATCGTATCGTTTCGTACACCGACAATAAATCGATCAACTATTTCAACAGGTTGCCGGTAACTTATTCACGCCCTGAATATTCGAATTTACCGCTTTGAATACCATTGTCGAAGTGCCGGCAAAAATAAACAAGGAGCGTCCTGTTAATTGTTTAGTTTTTTAATCGAAATGCAAAGTTTTTGTAATTAAGTGATTCTTATATACCGTTAGAAAATTAGAAAAGTGAAATTTTTGTTGTGTTGTGTTAGACTTCAAAATCATATTCATTCCTGGATATTAAAGACAAGGAGGCAATATGGAAACTTTCATTGTGGATAAATCTTTCTATGATTTTGGAACTGCTGAGGACTTGAAAGAGTTATGGGAGGCTGATTTAGATCCGGTAAGTTTTAAAATGTTTATATATTTCCATTCGAAAGTTCATTATATTTTTATATGGTATTATTTTAGTGTAATAAAAAACTAATTTTTTTTCCGCAAAGTTTTCAGCCATATTATTTGTTGAAACAAAATAATAATTTTACGGTATCCCATTTAAAACAAATATTTATTTTTTTCTATACCTACTTTTTCTTAAGTGGATAAAAATAAAAAGTATATAAGGACAATTATCGCTTATTTATAATTTTTTTACAGCGTCTGAAATAATAATAAATAACCTGTCGATTGTGTTATCGGGAAGTATAAATATATTATTTACCTATCAAAAATATATTTAACTTATTATGAATGGATGTCAATACCCAATAAGTATGTTTTCTTAATTTTTCATTTGCACTGAACGTTACAACTAACCCAGTGGCTCGTGCTCAAGTGTGGATTGGGCACATTTTTAAATGTTTTTTAATGAATATGCTTGCCTAGATTGAATTTTTCTGCAATAATTAAACGAAATAATTATCAAACATTACATTTGTATTAATTTTATTTTTCCGTTAACCATACATAAAGTTCGTAGCTGAAAAATGTCCAAAGGAAAATAGAATGAAAATAAGCTATACAAACTGTTTATATTTATGATTTTTTTCTGTTCTTTTTCATCCTATTGAACAGTGGCATAGCCAAATTTCTTTTTATTTTTCGATGATTTGCATGTGTCTTTTAAAATATAATAAAGTTTAGATTTATCAATTACAAAAAAGACTTTAAAATTCTGCAAAAGACAAGTAATAAATTATATTTAATAAATAAATTACAATTCACCACTTTGTTTGGCAAATTCAATTAATAATTTCATTGATTCTAAGTCTCAGTTAATTCAAAGTTGGAAAACTTCTTTCAGCGTTAGGTACCGATATAATTTGGAGTAGGTAAAATATGATTATTAGGAAAAAATCGGAATCGTATGTATCTAGAAATAAATTTGGTGATTCATTTTTGTGTATGACTATCTTTTGCTTCGCCACTGGTATTAATTTTAGTAACATTTAATGATTTAACTACCTCTAGGCTACCATATCTTGTAAAATGCTGAATGCACCCTTATTAAGATTTTTTTTAACATACAAGATAATTAGGAATAATATTATCTAGGTATACCTATTGTATTGTTTTTTTAATTAAATTATTGATTTTATTGGCAATACCTACATTAATGAAAACATGAAATATTGAATATAAAAAACTTCAAAAGATTGAAGTATTATTTATTAATAAGGGGGCACAATAGATCTTTTAGGTCTCAGTGAATGTTACCCCAAAATACATACATTAATAAGTAATATTAACAATGTTACTAGGTAACTGTATATTTTTAATGATAGGTAAGCATTTTAGTTTTATTTGCAACAAATCGGTAAAAACGAAATGTAGAAAATAAAACAAAACACTGATATATTATAATCGAAAAAGAAGCGCAACGTCTACAGCCTTCGGCCGATTGCGGACGGCGGTCAAAACTGTGTCGACATACTTTATGTGTATCAAGAACCACGTCCGTTCTGTATACGTCTTGTAGTAATAATATTACAATAGTGAGTAAAGGCATAGCTGGTCGTATGTGAATTATTACTGCCGCTATTTTACCTTATCGGCTAGTTGATTTCTTTATTAGTTGAATTTTGTAATTATATTTTAATTCATTTTGTATGAGTAACCATAAAAGTATAGATTGATAAACCTTATAATGTTTCGTTCTTTTCAAATATTTTGAATGCGCAAAATTAATTTTTCATCAAAATTTACATTTTAACTAACCCTGTTCAAAACGAGGGGTAAACTGCAAGTGGAAGTAGGTGTACACAGCAGGTGGAAGTATGTGGAGGTATATGGAAGTATGTGGAAGTTTGGTGGAAGTATGTGGAAGTTTAATACAGAAATCAGACGAAGTGCGGTGAAAATAACGAATTTAGAATTATTGAATAGGTGTTACAAACGGAAAGAGCGTGTAGAAAATGCAAAAATTGGCGTAAAATTTCCTGTCGACATGGGTCGTTGGAGCTTTAGTTTTCGAGATACAGGGTGTTAAAGTTACCCATACAACAGGTAAAATATCATAAAAATCAATGCTATTGAGTGTTTTCAGAAATTATAAATTTTTGTGCTCGTTATGGAAGCGTGTTGCATTACAAAAAGGTTGCGTGGGTTCTTACATTATCAACTATCTTGAAAACAGTGCGCCCTACAACAAAAACGTAGGATGACTTTTCTCCTTTAAACAAAATGAGGTACCTACCAAAATTGTTATAATTGCATTAAAGACAGTGACGTAGAAGTTATTTAATAAAAAAGGTAACAACACACCCAGATCTCCGCCTCTGGATTGAATAATTTTTCGTCGGGAAGAGTATCATAGTATCAAATCATGTACTTACTTCAATTAGTGCAACAAACTGTGAACAATTTCGAGTTATTCTGATCAGTAAATTTTTAGATATTCGAAAAATATAAAATTTTTCCAAGAATTTTAACATCCTGTATCTCGAAAACTAAAGCTCCAACGACCGAAGTTTGGTGGAAGTATGTGGAAGTAGGTGTACAAGATTTGTGCCGGTGGTTTATCCCTCGGTTCAAAATGTCATTGGTGATTTTACAAAATTTTGTATAGACTTGACCTCGGCCTGCTGTTGTAATTATAAACATTATTAAACTGCACCTCGAACTGCACACAATTTTACAAAATATGATTCTCTGGATTTATTTTAGACACATTAGGGAATATTTTCAGTACTAATAAGTGCCAAACTTTTATACTTTAAGAGTTTTGATATTTCGCAACGCATATGGAATTTTAATAAATTTAAAACCTCTAATATGTTCACAGAATATTTTTTACTCCACTATTTTAGTAATAAGTATCTCTTGTATCAAATAATTTGTTTCCAAAATATCTCGTAATGATATTAGTACAGTTGTATGTTATATTACAAACACCATTTAATTTCTGCTGTTTAAATAATATTTCATTATTAACAAATATAATACAATTGGCAGTTCTAAATTATCCAAATATGTTTATATAAGTACTTGAATACAGTTTAATTTTATTATAATATTCCTAACCCTGTAGATTGTATATTATAAATGTTCACCAATGTTTGAATAGGTCTAAAATTTAAACTTTTCCAGTGAAATTATTACTATCTTTATGGTTAAGTTAAAGACAATCATTAATTTGTTTTTCATTTCTAAATTATTTATTTACCGTTTTTATCAAATATATCAACATTGTTAGTTGTTGATATATCGAAAATTCACGTTAAGTAATCGATAATCGAAGCGGGCGTTTTTGAGAAATCGCATTTTGAAATAAAACACTTTTTTAGGTTTTCCGGAAAATTTTTCCATTTGCTGGAAATCTGGAAAAACATGATAAAGCTGATCGAGAAGCTGATTAAATTACGCACATTTTGAAAAAAAATGGTTCCGATACGATTATTTGGGCCGAAACGGTGACCATTTTAAGCAAAAGGTTTACGATGATACGATAACTTTGACATGGCGCTACAGGGCTCCAAAAACGTTTTTTGGGAAAAAGAAAAAACATGGTTCTCACGAAATCGCAAATGGAATAGTTTCATAGTTTCAGAAAAATCTAGAACATCGATTTTTTTTGCTCGTTGAATCTACGTGGAATCGGCCTTAAAGAATTTTGCTAGTTGTTAATTGATTGCAAGTTATTAATAATTTATAACCATGACAATCTTTAAAACTAAAAAAAAAATAAGTAACAGGTAAAATGAACAAGACTAAGCCTAAGTAAGCAAGACCAAGATCGGACGGTTTGAGCAAGACAAAGACCCAATAAGCGAGACCAAGACTATCCGAGTCTTGATCTTGCTTTGCTCATCACTATTAATTACGGATGATGCGGACATGAAAAACAATGAAAATGAAATTGAAATATCCGAAGAAATGTATTATGTTGTCTATTACGATCAAAATTTGTTTATTGTCATAAAAAAATTAGGCGATAAAAAATAAAAAATAAAATTCTTACGTGAACACTTGGAGGAGTATTTTTGGCTCAAAGAAAAGGACTATGACATTGTAAAGAAATTATATGTTTTTTATGGTCCAATAAAAATGACTAGTATTGAGCAACTTAAAATTTCTCGTCACGACAGGGTTAAAATAAAATTAATTTATAAAGAAATAAAAAAATAGTGGGCTCCTGCCTCGGCTCCGGCTCAAAAAATTGAAAGAAATATATTGTCTGATAACAATAGAAAAGTGCTTTTTTTTTCTTACATTTTTTGATGTCAGGTGTTACCAAGTTGTAGTTTAAGATAAAAAAAATTGTTAAAAAACTACATTCTTTTATAAATCGTAAATTCCTGACCTGTAGAATTCCGATGGGATTCCAAGGCAGTGGGGGCTCTTCGAAGGAGGCTCAGCCTCCTCAACAATTTATCTAGCAAATAGCACCAGAAATATTTTGTTGATTATTCTTCATTTTATTTCCTGTTTATCTAATAATTTTCAAATTTTACAATTAATTCCCCGTTTTCACTAGTTATATTTGAATCTGACAACAGTGCCCTGAGGCTAGATTCTACAATACCGAAACACTAGCTGCTCAACAGAGTTGCCGTTTTTTCGACCAGTCCAATTGCTAATACCTACCGTAAAAAATAACGGAAATGGCAACACTCTCAGGATGCTTGCCTCTAGCGGTCGCGATGATACACGAAGGCACATCGTGTTGCGTGCGTTTTCGACTTGACGAATAAAAGCTTATTCGAATGTTTTTTAAAAAATTTTCCAAATACACTTTTAGAAAACTTAGTTCTAAAATATAAATTTTTTTATAAAATAGCACAATGAAATAGGTATGCGTTGTATACTCGAATAGGTATTTTAGGCCAGTACCTACGACAGTCACGCCGATACGATAAAATTTATGATAAATAATGATTTGCAACAAGTTTTACCACAGTTTTATAAACTACTTTGTTTGACAGTAACCATTCCTGTCACGTCGGTATCGGTGGAGAGATCATTTTCTACTCTCAAACTAACTCAAAATACAATGGGACAAAATCGTTTATACAATGTTAGTTTAATATCTATTGAAAAAGATTTAGTAAAACGCTTAAAACAAAATGTTACATTTTTTGATATTATTGATCATGTTTCGCAAACTAAAGACCGTAGGATTCCGTTAATATATAAACTCGTATATAAAAAAGTTAATAAAATTAATAAAAAAAAACAAAATATGAAAAATTCCATAATTAAAGATCCAAAAAAAAAAACGAACAAAAAAAATTTTTGGGCAAGAGAAACTATACCTCCACGTTGGTTCTTGCTGGGCAACAATTAATTTTGTCACTGAAGTATATACGGTTGCTGCGCAAAGGTTAAATTAATTGGCTGAATAGAGTATATTTTTACTAAAACGTTTTATGTCCAGCCCCCTCTCTTAAAAAGTTCACGAGTTTATGTTGCTTTTTACTGAATAAATATACTGTCAAAATCAAATAGGTATATAAAACGTAGAATACTTTTTAAATCACACTCCTTATTTTTTAAATAATTTTCCAATTAAAATGTCTATCACCTTTATTTTCGATTGATTTGACAGGATGTAAGTACTGCAGTAGATACATAAATATACGATTCTTATATCACCACCAATTGGTGATAATACAGACACAAAAATAATCTAGTTACTTAGTTAGGCAACGTTTTTGTATCTGATAATGTATCTAAATCGTTTGATAAACATGATAACAGATACCTAATTTAGAGGACATTTTTTTTCTCTAACTTATCTTCAATAAAATGAAACTAAGCCACCGCACCTTGCAGTTCTAATTAAACATTTTTAGTATTTTAGAAATTTTTTAATCTCACTAATCTTGTTATAGGAAGTTTAATCTGAACTCTCTCACGTCTACTTCCTCTTTGGGCGAACTAAAGTGATAACGTTTAGGGCTTTGTTTTTGGTATAACATTTTCAAAACGAATTTGTTTCCGCACCTAGTGTCTTGAAGAAGTTTAACTAAAAAAAAACAACGGAAGCATTAACAAGCATGCAAGCCACTTTATACAATCTATAGCCACAATAAATAAACATAATATTTATCTGGATTCCTAGTCACATAGGGTAATGAAGTAGCTGTCTTGGCTGCAAAAAGAACAATACATGCAGAGGAATTTGCCTCCATACATAATTTGTAATCGAGAGGTGAACCGCTGATGCTATTTTGGTGTACACTAGTATGGTATTTTTGGAAATATTTTGGTATTTTTTTAAAAAACTTGGTATTATTAGGAAATATTTGGTAATATTTGGTGTTTTGTTGGGTATTATTGGTATTTTTATAGAAATTTTGAGGTATTATCGTAAAATTTGTAGGATAATTATTTAATATGCGCACTGACATCTATAATTAGAAAGGACACTTGCATTGAAATTAACGGACATGCTGCTAAAATTAATCAGAATATTTCAGACAGATGAAAACCTCAATGTTAACCTTCTTATACCTTGGCTTTTTAGCTGCGAGTCTTTGTTTTGAGCTGCTAGATCAATGACATCTACATTTTCGACTAAAATAAATTTTTCTATTAGTGTCCTAATTGATCTCAAAGAAACATTTGTGTTTCCCAGGGAAACAAAAAAGGCTGATCAAAAGTTATTGGTGTCAAATGGGGAACTTGAGGAAGAACTGCTAAATTTTGACCTTGATTTTATTATTGAAAATGCGATAAACGACGCTTATAGGATAGGGGACGCAGCTTCGTTAGGAATAATCTGCAGTAAAGAAGCTGCATACACACTAGATATCAAACTTCCAGCTGAAAATAGACAATAAACAATTTTCAAGATGAGCCAGACGATAAGTTTGAAGCTGATTAGGCTAAGGTACAACCGAGCGTACAACTCAATGTTTCTAACAATGACACAGTGGTCCATTCTGAAGACTCTGTGGATATAATTCTGTATATATTTGGTAATAATTGGTAATATTTGGGGTAATGTTGGTATTTTCTGGTAATTTTTGGTAACATTTGTAAAATATGGTATTTTAGTGTACAACTTTTTGTCAGCGGTTCACCCCTCGTTTGTAATACTTAAAAAAAGACATCTAACAGAAGATAATTAATAAGTGCAGAAAACAAATTCCTAAAAATAACACAACCTAGAGTACAACTTAAACCAACTGCTTACCATTTGAAGAAACGAAAAGAGCAAGTCGTACTATCAAGACTTCGCCTAGGTCACTCACACTTAACATCATCATACCTTCTACAAGGAAAAAAACCCACCAATTTGTGAGTGTGGAAATCAATTATCAGTTAAACACTTATTACTTGACTTTACAATTTTTCTCGTCAAATGATCGGATTAGGAAATGATCTGAACAGCTTCTTTTCTACACCTATAGATCATTATTTGGAAATATAAAAAAATACCCAACTTTACTTGTTATAATTGGATTTCTAACATTTATTAAAGCCGTCTGTCTGTAAACAACAAATTGCTGCTTTATAGACAGGTTACACGACCGATAATGGTGTATGGTTATCCCGTTTTCTGCTCCACCACAAACTCTATTTAATCGAACGCAGGTTGTGCAAAACAAATGCTTACAAAGAAGTGAGACTGAATTACCGCCCTAAAACTTCATGGCTTCACAAGCAAACAAAAGTTTAACGTATTAAATCATACATTACGGCTCTGGCAGTACGGTACTATGAGTATAGTTGTGAGTAAAATTAGTTTGCACTATTTCACTATAAAATAAATAAATCATTTCTAGTCTTGACCTACCCACAAGCGAACAATTCATTCTCATTGGTGCAATGTAGCTTCCGATTGGTCTATGGAAAATGTACTTGAATGGTTAGTACACATTGACTTTGAACGTCCCAGGGTGGCTTTAGTTCATTTCTGTTATTTACGAGACATTGTGTTCTTAGATGTTGCTGTGATTCATATTTTGTTTTATTGACTAAAGCTATTTTGTTGGTAATAATCAAAATTATGGCTTTCTGGCGACTATTCGAATTCGAGGAAGATATTAAGTATTATAGGTCCTGAACAATGAATATACTAGAACAGTAAACAGACGTATTATTCTATTCCAACATAAACAATGTCAAAGTTTATTTATTTATTCTGCTTCATTCCATGTCGCAGTGAATATAATAAGTTGTTTGATTGTTGTATCTATAAAACATGAATATTTTATTGTTAAAATTTGTAACCCAAGGTTTTGGAATTTCTGAAAGTGGAGAGTAGTGATTTGAGACAGTAGACAGAAAGAAATTTGGTATATTCTAGTCGCTATCTACGCAAAAAATGATATAAAATATGTACAGGCAACTGAAACAACAAAATAATGGGTCAAAGCATGGAGCTGCTGAAAGAATACACAATTGACAAAAGTATCAAGTATAATCATGCATATACTTGTACATTAAATAAATTAATAATCATAAATTAGACTATAGTATAAGTATAAGTGAAGGTCAATGAAAGATCGCAAATAGGGTTGTACAAAGGTCTGAACGAGGGATGAACGGGTTTATATATATTTTACATTTACTTAATTACAGTTTCCTGTAAAAAATTGTCATTTTAGTAAAGCGTGTTATCAATAGATGTCAAAAATAATAATTAAATATTATCATAACGCCTTACAGTTTTTGAATATACTTTATGCCCTAAAAGTTTTGGCTCAAAATATTTATCGAATTTTTTTTTATGAAAAAATTTATTTAAACACTATGTATGTATGTATGTATGTATGATGGGGTGACATTCACTGAGACCTAAAAGATCTATTGTGTCCCCTTACTTCTACTTAGTTCCTGAGGAACGTCTCAGAGACTAGTAACTCCTTTAGTCCTATTTCCCTGAGGAACTATAGGATATCTGCAGGCTTCAACTTGGTAAATGTCCCTCCTCTATCCAATAATCTCCTTGGTGCTATGCCCTAGTATTCTGAATTGCTGTGTAATTCGCAAGTATATGGATGGAGGTTTCTTCTTCTATACCACAGAATCTACATTCTTCTTCCTCCACTATTTTGAGCTTTTTCATGAGCTCGTTCAGGCGGTAATGTCCCGTTAGGATCCCTGTTAAAACTCTTAGTGCAGTTTTACTTTGACTTATGCATTCATTTGATCTCAACTGGTTGTAGTCACCCATCAGAGTCTTTGATTGTCTAAGCCCTACTAGATCTTTCCAATGGCCAGATCTTCTCTTTTCTTCTGTTTTACCTATTTCTTTCAATATTTATTGGGGCTGATACCGTAAAGGGGTTCCAGCCCCCAAAAGGGTATTTCACCCCCCCTCTTTGCTAGTCCATCTGCTATTTCGTTTCCTTCTATTCCAGTGTGTCCTGGAATCCACAGTAAGGTTATTATACTGTTCTCACCTAGCTCATTGAGTATGCCTAGGCATTCCCACACCATTTTGGAACTGATTATACAAGAGCTCAGTGCCTTACATTATGATAATCTCTTGCCTTTGTCAATATTGAACTGGGCACATTTTCTTATGGTATTTAAACTCTAACTAGTTATCATAAATTACAACTCAATAATCAACTAAAGTATACGATCGAATTATGTGGAGTGGCCCATTCTGTTCTACCAGACGCAAATTTCTTCGAATATCTCATGAGGTCCTGGACGGAATTCAGATTAATTTGTCTCAATTTTTCGTTAATTCGCCGTCTGAATTCTTCTTCATCTAAGGCTTCCCAGCCGCCATGATAAACCTTCCTAGACAGTAAAGCACAAAAATCCTGTATTGGGCGAGTCTGCGGAAAGTTTTGAATGATTATCGTTTTTTGGGAAACAAATGGTCTGTGGTGTTATCCAAGCCAGTATTGGGTATCTCTTGACTAATAATAGATGCTAGGTCAGAATAGCTAGATGTTCGTGAACAAACTGAAGTAATTTGGAAAGGCAGTTATCAATATAGCTCTGACTATTCAAAGCTTCACTCCTCACTATTCCCACAGAAGGTTGGGATACACCCCTGTTAGAAATTGCGCTTTATGTTTGTATCTAACATTGTCAGAGCAATCCTCTACGTTGTCCGCATAAAATCCTTTCATTTCACAGCTACTCAAAGTGACCTTTTTTGCTCTTCTCTTGACCTCTGCGCAATAAATGCACGTAGTCTTCCACTTTTTGGGAGATTAAGACATGGTATTCCTCGCTCGCACTCCGCTATTGTTCTATAAATGGTTCTGCGTAAAATGTTTTCATTCTGGAATATTTGACAGATTTCAGCTTTGGGTGCCCAACAGACCCCTCTTTCCCAGTGGGCACTTTGGGTAAGTGCCCAGGGCCCCGCGATCGATAGGGCCCCCCTCCCCTCAAATACAAAGTCCCTAGTTCCTGTCAGATCACCAAACGATAACCAATATTTATTACCAAAAAACTTATATCCAACTGAATGGAAGAGAGAAATTTAAAATAGAAACCTTTCTTCCCTTAATTGATACCCTCAGCGTTCATTTAAAACAGTGATTAAATTCGTGTAAGAATATCAGTAAACGTTTTGATTTATTTTTTCGCTTGAAAACTCTGAATTCTGAAGAGTTGAGACAAAGTTGCAAAGAATTTGCTGAAGATCTTAATGAGAAAGAGTTAGAAATAGAAGAAATGTTTGCATTTAACAGAATACATACTTGAAAATTGTTGACAGTGAAAATAAGGATTGTATTTCAAAAATATATCAACTTTTGAAAGAAAACAAAATTGAAATTTCCAAATGTAGAATCTTTTTAAGCATGATGGTAACTAACTGCAGTGGGGAACGCTTCTTCTCCAAATTAATAAGAATTAAAAATGAATTAAGAAGTACAATGCTTCAAGAAAGATTTATAACCAGTTTGTCGCTGATATCCATAGAATCTGGTGTGCTAAAAAACATAGATTTTAAAGAAGTGATTAACGACTTTGCCCATCTGAAATCTAGAAGGGTTCCTCTTCAAAAAATAACATAGATTTTTAAGCAGTAACCTGTAAATTCTAAAAGAGTTACTTTTGTGGACTATATCATGAGATTGTTAATAAAAATAAATATTTAACCTTGTTTATCTACTTTCTTTGTCTATTCTAACAAAATAGTGTTCTGCCAAAGTCATACGGGCCCCATTATCCTAATATGCCCAGGGCCTCCAATAGGTTAAAGACCGCCCTGGTGCCCAATTTATTCGACATCTTGAAGTGAATACGTCAAAATAAATACATCTCAACTGACAGTAAACTAAGTAAACAAACTTTTGTTTCCAAAGGGACTTGATATTATTTTGTTTTTGTTAAAATTAAAGTAAATGAATTTTGTGCCAACATTTTTAGGATATACGTTAAATGACTCCATTTTGGCTAGTATTCACACCATGAAAATCTTTGTACTTTGATATTTTTACATAAATAACTTGGAATTGTATTAACTCCTGAAGTCTGTAGTAGATTAACAAAGTATAATTCATGTTTTGTGGATATTAATGGCAAGAGAAAATATTACCGGAAAAAGTTTCGTTAGTATTACGTATATTACGGTATGTATCCTGTTCAAACGAAGTTAATGCTGCAATTCTGTGTATTCGTATCGTAAAATTTGTAAGTTCCTAGCGATCGTAACTAAAATGTTAACAGATAGGAAGTAAATGCAATTCTAAACACACATCTATAAATATTTGACATCCGATTAGCTTTAAAATGCAACTTACGATGCGTATCTAACTTCACAAACAGTAAATTCATCGGGTATTATTTGTTTTCGTCTCGGATTTAATTTATTTTGAAAATGAACTTTATTTAATATAAACTAGAATATTGAAAAAACCCGACTGGAAATCCCCGTTTGCAATACCTTGTTTCTCGCTTTTTAATTAAAAATATTGATAGAGTCGGGGTTTTTGTTTATTACATAATTTTCATTATTAGTTTTACAATGACCGTCAAAAAAATCCTACTACCAAAAATAAGACACATTATCAAAAGAGGTTATCTCCTTTGACTCATTATTATTTTTCGATCAACTTTCGTTTAGCTGAAATCCGTTATGTAAGAAATATTCGTTTATTTACTATTTGTAACCTTTTCCAAACAGAAAGACTCGAATTTTTTTGTTTGCGGAAATGCATAATTTTCATTTTTTCCACTTTAGAATAGCTTAAACCAATTACAATGCACACAAGATTTCATAAGAATCAGTCAAGCCCTTTCGGAGTTTAGTTACAAACTGAAATTGAATTTCTATTATGTATTGAGGTTGCCTATCCTGCAGTAATGCATACATCCGAAATTGCGAAACTGGGTGTTCAACCGGCAACACCGCTAACCCTTCTCTTCTTCATTTTTAAGGGGCTCGGACAATGAGAGTGTACAGTGTTTTGGTACTAACCAAGTAGGCTATCTATGATACTGTTTTCCAATGTTATTACTAGTGCAGTAGAGGGCTCTTTTCAAAATTGAAGAGAAGAGCACTTCCTGGTTTGGAAGTATGCTAGACCCGAAACCCTATACCAACCCATATTCACTTTGGGAATCAAGAGACAATAATTCGTTAATTGTATGTTTTAACAGGTTGAAAGTATCAGAAGAAATGGAATTCTCAATTCTGTCGAGATTAGTTAAGCAAGATGATAGAATATCACGAGGAACATGATTGCTTGACTGAAAAACTATACAAGATTCTCCAGTAATACGCCGAATTCTAATCAGTGTAGATGCGACATCTCTGGAACCCATACTTATTGAACTTTTAAACCGTAACACATAACAATTGATGCTCACTTCAATGGTGATTCTTTTAATAGTTTACAGGGTCTGTTTACAATTTATATAGTAAGGTAAATAAACAACCACTGAAATTAACATTACAAATGAAGTTTTATTCTTCTTGTTCTTTGTCCCCAGAAGCAGTGTTGCCGGTAAAACATTTACTATCTGATTTCAGGTACTTGTATTAGAGTAGTATAGGCAACCTCAATACATAATGAAAATTGAATTTCTATTATGTTTTTCATAATTTCAATTCATGAATTTCTATTATGTATTTCATAATTTTAAATCGGCAATTTCTATTATGTTTTTCATAATGGAAATTCCTGTATTATTATTATTATGAAAAACATAATTTTAATTCTTCAACAGAATAATTACGGAATAAAATTTTTTGAAAGAAGAGATATATATTTTTTTCCTTTTTTAAAACGATGTTATTAAATACCAAAACGGCACGCCATAAAAGACTGTGACACGAGAATTTTATATATTAGATAATAAAATTGCCATTAAAAAATAGGGGTTGGTGGTAGAAGGTTGAAAATTGAGGATTGTGTATATTTTCCAATGCCTAATCATAATAAAATGGAAATAAAAAGTTTTGCCCAAAAATTGAAAAAAAAAATATTTTGGGGTGGACCATCCTTATCACTTAGGTTTTTTAAAATAATTTACGACCGATTATCTGACCTACAAAATATGCAGAAATATTATCATAAGAATCGGTCAATCCCTTAGACTATTAAACACAGATTAATAGTCTAAGGTCAATCCGTTTCGGAGGAGTTTGGCAACAAACACTGTGCCACGAGAATTTTATAAATAAGATTTTAATTTCCTAGGACCAAACTCACTATTCAGCTTTGTATTATATTTCTTAACTTTTTGTAAAATTTAAATTTTTTTAAAATTTCTTAATTAACATATACTTCGTTAACCACTAGGGTTATTGGAAGTTCAGTGATTACACAGATGGTTAAAAAAGTAACAGTACAATTATAGATCATATATATTAATGCCTTTCAAGAAATTCAAAGAATAACTCATTTGGTTTATGTAAGTTATTGGGGATCCTTTAGTTCTCAATTATAATGAATTTACATATAGCGACAATTACTGATTAAATCAGTACCATTTTACTACAATTAAACCGGATCTTCAACTAATTAGTGGTGTTCTTTTCGAAGTTCATTACCGTACTTTTATAAAGTCAAATTTATCTTTCTTGTATACAATATACGTGATCCCTATTATATAATTTATCAAGATTAAATCCGCATTGTGTGCAAGCTAAAATACGTCTGAATTTATGATCTTTTGTAGAAATAATAGTAGAGAAGCAGTCAGTAGTTTACAAAATGGCAGTTAGTATATCGTAGAGTTAAATAATGAATTAAATCCCGTACCAGATTGTAACGATAATTACCTAACATACACCAGAGTGGAAGCCATTAAAAATAATAGAAAGTGAAAAAAAATAATCGTAGGATGAAACCCATTGGAAAAGAAGGAGAATATTATAAAAATGAAAGGAAAAATAATTTACGGGCGATCTGAGGTCGGGAAGGGGTAAGTGGTGAGTTTTTAAGGGTAAAAAACGGTTTATCTGGATTTCCGGCAAAACTACAAGTCCAATAAATGACAAAGTTGTAGGTAATAAAAATATCTACAACTTTTGTATTCACACTTTTTCACATAACCTCAAAATTTATGTAAAAATTCAAAAAACTAACTTTTTAGTTTTTTATTTTTATCTTTTACAAAAAAATTTTTTTTCACGAAATTTGGTGAAAACTTACCTTTGTATGTCCCAAATACACTGTAATTTATTTGATTTGAAATATTGATTTTTTCACCTTATTTTGAATTAATATCGAAAAAGCACCCTAATTTTCAAACGAAAATTCACCCGTCAAAATATCAGCTTTTTTTTAAAAAGTTGGTGTGCTTTCTGTTCGTTGAAATCTCTACTTTCCGATGGTGTAAAAAATATATATATTACTATAGTAAATCTTCTCAGAAAATGCAAAAAATCTAACAAAAGCGTGAATTATGAGTTCATAATTCACTCTAGTAGATATATGGGTACATATTACTACATATACCTTTTGTTAGGAGGTAAAATATTGACTTATTATTAAGTGGTCGTGGACAAAGTAGTTTTTTAACTGTGAATAGAATGATTCATGATATGAGAATTAGTGTTTCTAACGGCATTTGAAGTTTTATTCCCTGAAATCCACGTAGATTATCTGGCAAGTAATCTTCCTCAAATAAAGTGTCGTGCAAACTTTCACTTTCCTGGAATTGAGACGGCCGAATTTACATACCTGTAATCAGGTACATAATTTTGGCCGGCCGAGGTTACATACTGATTAGTGAGCATTACCTAATATTCAGCCCACTTTCCTTAGAACCAGCTAATAAAAAAATTTGAAAAGAAATTTTATGTAAAACAAAACTGATCTTCGCTAAACTAAACAATTGTAAACATTTGCAAGACAAAAAAATAATATGGTATTTTTTTATATAGGTTCAATCGTTCTCTAAATGATTTTTTTCCGTAACTGATTTCCCTTTAACCAAACTAGTAGATATTTTGAAAAAATCAAGTTTTCTTAAAAACAAACAATTAACAACCAAGTTAACAACTGCTATAAAAACTGAAAACATGTCGATTAACAAACAAACAATAATACTTTATTCAAAATAAGACGTTTTTCGCTGTCATTGTCAACGATTAACATCGATTTAAGGGGAGCTTCTTCCATAGAGATACTACAGATAGAGGCAACAAGCCAGCTCGAAACCCGTCAGCATGTAAGAGAGAGATAGAAAGTCAGAGATTCAAGCTGTCTTTCTCTATTGGAGTGTATACTGTAGACACAAACAAAGACAGAAAAACCTTTGATCGTCTGCCTCTTTCTCTTTCACCGGACTTCATACGGACATTCCCACTTTCACAGCGGCCTATGGCTTGTTGCCTCTAGCTGTAGTATCTCTATGGTTTCTTCACTGAAAAGTACCGAAATCTTGGCATGCTATTTATAAAAATTTAACCCTGTAATAAAGAGACATTGTATAATTTCAAAGATTAGATAAATTGCTTTTGATAAATTTATCTGAATTCTTGATCATATAATAAGTACTGTAAAATATTTATTAAGAGACCCCAAAAAATTGAGATCTCTGGATGATAATACTATACAGATAAACAGATTGCGAAAAAAATTAGTCGGCCATAGAACAAAAAGAATACACCACCACACAAGAATCAAAGGTGCCTACCCTTTTTTGTATGCGCATCTCTGAATGGAGCCATTTTTATAATAAGATCATGACATACTTCACTTTGTCGACCAATTATATCGCCGATAGTTGAAAATTGATCATTTTCCCACTGTATTTACTAAGTTATCTGTCAAAGTCGGTCTCTCAAGGTCATACATTTTTGTTACCAAAACATCAAAGAGATTGAGTCGAGCTCATAGAGATACTACAGATAGAGGCTGTGAAAGGAAAGAGAAAAAGGCAGACGATAAGAAGTTTTTCTGTCTTTGTTTGTGTGTACAGTATACACGCCATTAAATAAAGACAGCTTGAATCTCTGACTTTCTATCTCCCTCTCACATGCTGACGGGTTTCGAGCTGGCTTGTTGCCTCTTTCTATAGTATATCTATGGTCGGGCTTCGCTTCTTGTTGGTTGGTGTATTCTTTGATAGAACCGAGCGCATTTCGGAATGCAGCATAATACATGTTGACAGTAGAGAATATCGTGGGGGAAAGGGAAATGGATCACTACAAATATTCACAACGCTCAACGTGAACTATCATCTCTTTCAAGTAATATTCCTTATATTATCTACGTGGCCGTTAAAATCCTATGGACGATTAAATTTTTTCGCAATCTCCACGAATTTTGATTTTAAGATTGGCCTTGGGAAATTTTGTTTTAGTATTTTTGTTTTTTCGGAATATAGTATAGTTCTGTTGGCATTTTAATTATTAGTGGTGTGCATATATTTCATCATATCTTAATTCAACTTTAATTAAATCATTAAATATTTGAAATAATATTGGTCTGTAAACAAACGTGTACTAAATGAACTGCGAATATTTATTTCTGTCTATACAAAATATACTCTATAAAAATTATTATCCGATCAAAAGGTAAACCTATGCATTCGAAAATGAGATAGTGTGTGTCGCTCTAGTTTTCTAATAATTTATTTGGTTCCATATTGAATGGAATTGATAGTAAAGTTCTTAAATAGTACATCATGCCGCACGAACTTTGATAAGCGTATTGATAATATTTATGTCGTGGAACGGTAAATGTGGAAATACGGTTTATGTGTGTATGAATATACATAAAATGTTTGGAAATTTATTAGTTCAGCAAAGTAAAAGCGGCATCAAATTATTATATAAAAAAATATGTAAATGGTTGTTAAATTTTAAGATGACACATTGATCGTGTTCAGCAGTGCTCAACGGTTCAACTGAACACAAAATATGTTGAGTATGCCGAGTTCCGTTTTGACGTATTGCTAAGTTAGAGGTGGAACATAACCTAACTTGATAATAATATCTTTCCAGTTTCACTGAATGCAATCTTTTCATTATTTATAATTCTCTATAATCTTTATTTCCATTAATATTGTTTATTAAAAAAAAAACTAAATAAATATTCTGTCATCTTTGACAGCGCTGTGTGAACAAAACTAAATAATTGCCGTTAGATCGTACCTACTTCTTTGACACTAGAATCCTTTTATATGATATCGCAAGCAATTAAATTCTTATAATGTAAATAAGACGTTATCAAATGATTTTGTATCAGTTCTTTCTCTGTTTGCACCGTTCCATCTGTCATAAAAGAATAAAAAGGAATGTTCAGTCATTGGGGCTAACGACAGAAAGAAGTGGAAACACAAATAAATGAACTCCTGAACCTAACCTTACCTCAATCACTGTTACATGATGGTGACAGGTAACGCAATCATGGTAACATGTGTCGGTTAAGTGGTGACAGGTGACGGTTACACTGTGACAGGTGTCGGTTTCGTCACCAACCAAAGTGGCAGACAATATTGTATATACAGCATGTCCACGGATGGGGTATCCTATAGGTGAAAAATGTTTAAATATTAGTTTTACTGAAAAATGTCATTCCTGATAAAAAGTTTTGCTTGTTCTGAAACCCCATAAAATGAAATAAAATTCAAGTTTTTCAAAACCCGTCTCATTTTATAGCCAGTTTTATGAAAACCGTGTGAAGTTCGAAAATAATATATATATTATATAATATAACTGTCAACTTTTATAAATAATTTTAAAATTGTCATTCTTTAATGAATATTTGACAACAATGTTAACTATTCAACAGAGAGTATATCTTATTAAGTGTTATGGTATTGGAGAAGTTTCGTACCAGTATGCAATTGCAAAATTTCACGAAAAATAACCAGATGTACCCATTACGCGGTGTGGATTAAAAAAATTAATAAAGAAGTTTGATGAGACAGGATCTGTTCAAGACAAAAAGAAATTGAAAAAGGCGTACGTTGAGGAGGATGATGCAGCTAGTGCACTAGCTATGCGTTCGTTAAGGGAAAATCTTTAGTTGAGTCTTACGAAAAAGAGCAGTGGAGATTGATTTTTGCAAGAGTCACTTACAGAAAATATTTAAGCAAAACAAAATTTATTCATTCAAACCGAAATTTATTCATACCTTACAAGATTATGATTATGACACAGGGTTAAACTTTTGTGCGATGATTGGTGAAAAACTTATGCATGACCGATTCTTTCACAATAATATTTTGTTTTCTGATGAAGCAACGTTGACAACCATAGAGATACTACAGATAGAGGCAATAAGCCATAGGCCGCTGTGTAAGTGGGAATGTCCCACCGAACTCCGGTGAGAGAAAAAGACAGACGATCAGAGATTTTTCTGTCTTTGTCTGTGCATATAGCATGCGCGCTATTAGAGAAAGACAGCCTGAACCTCCGACTTTCTCTCTCTTACATGCTGACGGATTCCGAGCTGGCTTGTTGCCTCTATCTGTAGTATCTCTATGTTTACAACGAACGGAGTCGTTTATTCGGGGGTAATATCCCTAGTGCATTTAATTTTCCCAGAAACGAGTGTTCCAATTTTTCCACAGGAAAAATTAGATGCACGAGGGATATTTGGTAAGATTACCTATTTCCTGAGTTAAATTAACATTTTATTTTAATACAACATTTTTTCTAATTAAAATAATAAGAACAACATGTCAAACTTGCATGAAATTTTTTCGATTTTTTTTTCCGGAAAAACTGCTGACAGCTAAATTGACAGTTGTTAAATAATTTTTCCACTTTAAAATTTATATTTGACATACCAATTCTTGATAGCGATTGGTCAAAGTTAATAGGAAGGAAATAATCGCTTAAAATTTATATGCTCTTGAAATAGGTACCAGATAATAAATTGGGACATCTGGTATTTATATTTTTTACTATAATATGACAACGTGAGAAGCGAATTATACATAATATATACAAAAAATGATGAGAATATTCCGTATTAGACAAACTCATCATAATCGAACACCGATTCCTTCCAGTGCATTATAGCTTAAACAGAATACATCTGTTCATGACATCGCTCCAACGCCTACACTGAAAAAATAGTGAAACTGAATCACATTTTTCTCTCTTCACATACTAACATAATTGATATTTAATCTAATAATTTTAAAGCTTTAAATTTGGTATACCTTATTGTAGAAGCAATTTATATTAACAAAATAATTATCTTTTTCCCAAAGGCGTTGTTTTAATCCAGTCATAAATGTTAAGAGCTAATTAAAATCATGTTCAAGACACACGCTAGCATCCGCTATTCAAGGTATCCTGCAACGTGAAGAGTGTCTGATAATAATTTCCGAATTACCTGTCTGCAGTTGTTTTACAATTTGTACTCCTTATTCTCATTATTTATTATGATACCCCATACACGTCAAGTCAATCCAACAAATTAATACATATTATTTTCATTGTTCGTCTTAAACGCTCCATACTGAATTTGTGTCACTGTTTTTATAATCTTTCATTGGGAATATTAATGAAGTGCCTCTTGAAAACGTCCTGTATGTTCACGTAATATTCCATTTTTTAAATCAAAATTTTCCTAGTGATTATTTTTGGTAGTGGTAAAAGTCCCCTTAATTGACATCTGTCATGCTGTAATAAATGAGGTTAGCTTGGGTTCCTCTTATTTCGTCTATTAGTTAATTTTAAAGAGATAATTTGGCCAGCTTAAATAGGGGAACTGGGGATGTAATAGTTTAGGGTTGTTGTTAATAAAACGCTTATACAATGTCTCTCGTGGTTATACTTTTTTCTTAGTTTATTTAAAATATATTCTTAAATTTCGGTCAGCCCAGCTCTGCTGTCCTCGTTGAAGTTCACTAGTAATATGTTTATTCTAATTGTGAATGTAAAAATGTACTATCCCATCAAATGAAAAACTGTACATATATTTATGCTTACTAATACTTGTAATTGTTCATAAACATATCTATCCAATGTTATAAAAGTGTTAGTTGTTAATTAAGCTATTTCATGAATTATAGGAGAGGCACTACAGTCCCCTTAGGGAGAATGGTTTTAAGGATGGCCTGCCTTTAAACCATTTATCACCTCAAATTCGCCGTTACCCCCGCCTCGGAATCACCACCCTAGCATACTTCAAGACGTGCGGCGGTCCCTCATAAACCCTCCGTCATCTCCTCCCTTCTATCACTCCTACCTCTCATGCCATATAAAGTCCTTCTCTCCCCCTAATCATGCACTCCACTACGCCACTAACCTCCATCCATTCCTCCTCCCCCCTCAACATTATCTCCACCATGTTCTCCAAATACACGGCCTCCTCTAATTTACTTTCCAACTTCATCAGCACTTCGTCATTCTTCTAGTATCTAAACACATGCCCCATATCATCCCCCACTTCACACACCTCGCACACTCCAGTGTCTCTTTTCCCAATCTTGTGTAGGTACCCCACTCTTGGCTCATGTCCAGTGAGTACCTGTGTCTAGGAGTAGTTCACCTCCCCGCATTTCTAGTTCATCCAATCTCTCCTAATCCCAATCGCTCCTTTTAGCGCTCTCTCATACTCCTCCCACCTTCTCTCCATTTCATCCTCCATCCATTGATGTACTTCCTCTCTGGTCGCACCCCTCCACCGTTTGTTTCTTGGGTACCTAGAGTGCTGAGCATCAGGCTTGTACATATACCCATCTCACTATTTATCAACTATATTTATCAACTATTTAGCTGGACAGCTGGATTCAGAACTGCTGTAAGAAACCCCGCCTCTTCTCCTTCCAATATTTGTTATGTGCGATTTAGTATTCAAGGGTCTTTTGATTTCTTTGGGCCATAACGGCTTCCAAAATAAAAATGAATTCGCAAATAAAAGAAAATAACTTAAAATGCTAAAACTAAAAAATTAATGAATTAAATGTTCAAATAGTACTCCTTGTTGAGCCAAACAAAAACCGAATCTATTGAACAAAGATAATCTTGTATCTCTGAGCTGATTCGGTGTAATGTTTGCAGAATGCTGGACAATTTTCGCCCTTAATTCTTTCAAATTTTGAGCCCGTTCAAAATTGTACCGATGAATTTCATTTTTTTAAAAACCCCGTAAAAAGAAATCAAAATACCACGATAAAATTTCAATTTTCTCCTGAAGGGTGTACAATCTGATTTATTTTATTTTATTTTTTATTTTTATGGGCTTGAAAAGTACTCGGATATTGCTGTTTACTGACTGTCTGACATGCTGTTTGACGCTAATTAAGGACCACCCTCAATTGAGACTACGGAGTGGTGGGAATTGTACGATATGTTGTAGGTGTCCAAATGAACGATTGTACTAATCGCGTTTTTAATCTGTTGACGCTTGATATTGGTCGACTAGTTCAAAAGCAGTTCTAATACAATGCTTAAAATCCCTATGTTCCGTTTTTCATTGCATGTACAAGATAGTTCAATTGAAACCCATCTTTGGTCCAGGAAAAATTTATTGACAAGTACAGTTACAAATAACTACCACTACAATTGAGGCACATATCCCACTGTTTCACCAACCGATGTATACCCTGCTTATAGAATTCTTGTGGCTGCTGCTGGAAGAATTCTTTCACAGCGTTTTGTACTTCTGCGTCCGACTGAAAACGGTTACCTTTTAACGCCTTTTTTAGTGGCCCAAAGATGTGAAAATCGCAAGGCGATAAATCGGGACTATAGGGTGGATGCTCTAATATCCTCCATTTCTTTCGTTGCAGATTTTCTTTCACTACGTTGGCAACATGAGGCCGAGCATTATCGCGAAGCAGAATAACACCACGTGAAAGCTTCCCTGGACGTTTTCTTCTTATTGCTTGATGGAGCTTGTTCAAAGTTTCACTATACAGGTTTGCGTTGATATGCACTCTAGGTTCTGTAAACTCTATCAGCAAGGGTCCTTCATGGTCGAAAAAAAATGTCAACATCCCCTTGCCTGCAGAAGGTTGAACTTTAAACTTCTTTGGTGGCGGAGAATTTGCGTGTTTCCATTGCATCGATGACACCAAGATTCATCGCTACCAACTATTGACGAGAGAAAGTCATTACCATTTTGACTGTATTCCGTGAGGTGTTGCAAAGACAAGCCCATTCGCAAGCTTTTTTGGTCCTCAGACAAACGACGAGGAACCCATTGCGCACAAACTATGCTGTAACCTAGTTTGTGTACGATACTATGGACAGATCCTATACTCACACCAACATTTTCTGAAATTGCTCTGATTGAAATTCGACGATTTTCTCTAATCAGGCCTTCCACACATGCTTCATTCCTGTCTGTTGATGCAGTAATCAATGTACCTGGTCGTGGCTTATCATTCGGCCCCTCTTCTCCATTCTTAAATTTTCGACACCATTCCTTCACAGTTGGATATGCAAAACATGCGTTTCCATACACTGCTTGCATTCGCGTATAAATTTGCAACGGTTGCACACCTTCAGCACACAAAAATTGAATGACCGCACGCTTATCACATTTGGACGGATTGTTAACAACAAACGCCATTTCAAAGTCACAATACTTAAAATCGCTGTCAAATATAAACGAAATAAACAGATCAGTGTGACGTTTGCATACACTACTAATGTTGGAAAACGTCAGTTGAATGATTACAATTGTTTCCAAGGCTAACCTGACCAAAGATGGGTTTCAGTTGAACAAGCCTAGTAGTAACTGTCCTGGCGGGTCCATCCCAGTCACCCCTCACTATCAATTCCCACTTCTGATATAGAAGCTGGAAATTGAAATAGCGAAACTATTCCCAGGATTCGAACCAGAGACTACCAAGGCCACGATGCGCCTACGCAATACAAGCGCTACCCTTGAGTGTTCTATTATAAGTTACTATTCAGGACCACTTCTTACACACGTTACATTTTTTCTGGTTCCAATTTATCTGCGACGTTATATTTTATCTAATATAAAAAGTTTTACCCTAGATTCTATCTATTCCATCTCTGAATATACTTTGCGCATTAATATTTTTTATTTTCCACTACACTACATTTAATATGCCGAGTGTATGTGCAAGTGTAGATAAGATTGATAAGGCTCTATGAAAACAAGGCGTTCTAATCGCGAGTCTACTGCAGCTATGGTGATCTATATACATATTAAACATTGGAAACGAAACTTCTTTATCTACGGGCCACCGAAATAATGAATAAATATCACAATTGGAAAATATATGAAAACAATTATATTTGGTAGTTACAAATATATTTAAATGAGGTTGAATACACTTATCACTACAAATACTTGGTTTTCTGAAAAAAACCCGTTAAGAAATTTTATTTTTCCGTCTCCCGCTTTGGAGTAATCAGAGTCGCAACTCAACTAACATAACTGTGAACTAAGAAAAGAATAAGAAAGATGGGATTTAGTGTTAGACCAATCATCACTTATGCCATTGCGTGGATTAGTAGAAACACTAGTTTGTATATCTGTATATCTGTATATATGCAAAAGCAATGAGAACATGCCCAACGGCGGCCATAGAAAGGATTCTCAACCTCACACCACTACTTACGGTGGTGGAAAGTATTGCAGAAAGAACAAGATACAGACTAAATAGAAAGGGAATCAATAAAAAATATAACTTTTCAAAGAAATTTGAGCAAAAAGATTGAATGGCCAAATACCAATTATCAGACTTGGATAGAATGCCATTCAGTACTCAGACGGCTCAAAAGAAAAAGAAGAAGCTGGGACCCTAAGTATGTTTCAAGCGGAAATTCACGCCATAGGAAAGTATGTCCAGTTCAACATTGATCAAGGATATAGAAGGCAACGAATTATTATCATGTTGGATAGTCAAGTAGCAATTAAAGCACTGAGTTCTTGTGTAATCAGTTCCAAAATGGTTTGGAAAACTTAATGAACTAGGATGTGGATTCCTGGACACACTGGGATAGAAGAAAATAGCATTAGAACTAGCGAAGAGAGGGACTGAAAAACTCTTTTGGGGGCCGGAATACTTTTGCGGTATCATCTCCAATGTAATATTGAATGAAATGGAAAGATCTAGTAGGGCTTAGTTAGACAATCAAATGTACTTCTGGGTGACAACAACCTGTTGAGAACAATTGAAATGCCTAAGTCAAGAGTCAAACTGTACTAAGAGTTTCAACAGGGGTTCTCACGGAACATTGTCGCGTGAATGGGCACCTGAAAAAGCTCAAAATAGTGGTCGAGGAAGAATGTCGATACTGTGACGTGGAAGAAGAAACCTCCATCCGCATAGTGGAGGACTGCATAGCAATACAGAATACTAGAGGGCACACACAACACCTAGGAGACTACTGGATAGAAGATGAACACTGTCCTGAGCCTGCATACATCCTAAAATTCCTCCGGGAAATAGTTCTAAAGGTGCTACTAGTTTCTGAGACTTTTATCAGGAACTAGTAGAAGTAAAGGGACACAATAGATCTCTCAGTGAGTGCCTTCCCAATACACATACATACAAGTACTTGATCAGTAATAGTTCAGAATTCCCTTAGACAACCTGATATTTATTTGCAGAAATTTTTAATCAAAATTGTTGCACCATAGAATAAGAAATATATATCTTTAAATATCCTGTTCTGTTAAAAAAACGTAGAGCTATTTTGTATCAAGGGGACTTAAGCTCCATGATTCATAATTAAAATAAACTGAAAAACATATTTTGAAAAAGAAATTGTTACAATTGAAAACAAGTCTTAGCAAGCAATTTTTGAGTCCCTTCGTTCCATTATTCAGATTTTAATAGTAAATAAATATAATTTTGAAGTATTTATTTTAAGGTATCATTAAAAAACCAGAATATATTCACCTTGCGTGTCCCATATAAGAAGCATCCACAGCTGTACCAATTTATCCTTTTACGCTTAATTACAGTTTCCTGGCTCACAGACGGAAAAATATCTACCTTCTACTGATGAGGCGCAAATACGTCGAAACCGGTCTACAAGTGATGTTGTCCCTTCTAATTGCAAACCATAATGGTTGGTTGAATCTTGTAGAGCATATCGACCCCGTTTAACTTAGAAGTGTAATTCAATGTCTGTCGGGCATATAGCCCGAGAAGTAGTTGTTTTTTCTTAAGTGGGCGATCACTGTTTTTTGGAAAATATTTTTCAAAAGCTTTGTAAATCTATTATTCTACGATATCTATGAGATACTAGTCTCCGAGACTCTGTTCAGGAAGTAGAAAAAGTGGCACCATATATCTTTTAGGCCCCAATATAAATACATACATACCTGCCTCAGAACTCAATCTGCCTTTAACTGCCAAGCCTTCTGTACTATGTGTTTGTGTGTATCATGTCCCTGGGAGTTCTTTATAAGATTACGAACTGGATTAATCCTACAAAATATAAAAGAATTGAAGCCTCATGATTACTTTAAAAAACACAATTAAATGATACCCTTTTAAACATTTTATCGTCCATAATATAGTAAGTTTTACAATCCATTGAGAAATTTCAAAGGACTATGATTGAAGAAAAGCTTTTTAAATAAATTAACCCATATTAATAATTTCAACGTACGTCCATGAGACGTGGTGATGGGTAAGCGGTGAAGTCACTAACCCGTTCACACGTCCAAAAATCGCATCACGAACTTTTTTATGGGTAAGGTTGATTGCTATCAACATTTAGAACATTATTTTATTAATCATCAATAGTTTTCGCAGTGTACGCCTAATGATGACTTTTTGGAAACTCTGGATTACATCATTGTAATTTTCGCAGGGATATCTATTTTTTTTAAAACTAAAATATAGCTCATGCTACTCAATAATGTAGTTTTCTATAGCTGAAAGAATGATTGATAAATTAGTTGAATTATCCATTAAAAACATAACAAAAATCAAATATTTCCTTTTTATAATATTAATATATACACATGAAATATAATTTACGTTTTCTAAGATATGACAAATTTAAAAATATAAATTTAAAAAATCAAAGAACTTTCTATACAATACAATAACGCGGGAAATCGTGTATCGACCTACAGAGAATAAAATCAGGGCAAAAATTGAATGGAATACAAGCACTGCTGCTGACTTATCTGCTACATCTACGATATTACATTATCGCAGGATGGAAGGAATGTGTGTTGGGGTGCAGTTATCGGCCGATCTATACATTTATCACGTTGTTACTTTAGAAACGGTTTAAAGAAATTGGAATGGAATTTGAAAGATATATAAAAACGTAACAAAAAAAATTAAATAAATAGTTGTTCTCACATCACCAATTTAAATTTCAAATGAATAATAATACAAGAGAAATAGAGCGAGTATTTCAAAGACCAGATATCCGAATATTTTACGATATTTTATGTATTGGTGTACTTTTAAATCATAAATACTTCTTTTGTCCACGACCACTTACCTCCTAACAAAAGGTATAATATGGTACCCATATATCTACTAGAGTGAATTATGGTTCATAATTCACGATTGTGCATTTAAATAGCATAATGTCGCTATGACAACACAAAACTCACAACATTCCGGCACATGGGTGACTAGAGATGGGGGTACAATATAAAATAAACTATTAAATCTGCGTATTTTGTTTATATTAGGAAATTTGTTTCTGAAATATATCGTATCGATAAAATATCGAAATTTTTAGTATTGACACTTTTCATAACGATATTTTCTAATATTGATATTTTTAAAACAATATATTTATAACGGTACGCTATATCGATACTTTTCACACTATCGCCCATCTCTATATGTCACATTATTTGACGTACTCCAGAAATTTATTAATTTTGACGTTAGAATTGTCAATAATACCAAATTATTACTTTCCGTTCTACACTCGCATTATTTACTTGACTTTTATTTAATAAAGTAATCAAGGGTCGTGGACAACGTATAGTATTCAACTCGCAATTTATGACCACTATTCACTCTGGTGACTTGCGCCCCACGCCTACGTCTCGGGACGCAAACGTCACCCTGCGTGAATAATGGCTATCATAAATTGCTATTATTATTATATTAAATTATTATTATTATTACCGTAGATCGGTGATACTTTACTACGATTTTTACATGTTTTGTAACAAAACGATTATTATTATTCAACATACGTTAGTCTGTCCAACATATGTGCTATATCTAGGTATTAGTTATCGATAGATATTTTTGGTTTTCATAAATCAATAGGATTTGAACCTAATTTTTTGTTAAACAAAAGTATGTAAAGTAACCCGACGAAGGCGTTACATTACACATTGCTACAATATAGTAAGAAACATGTTTAGAATAGGGAGTCTGTAATGTAAAACCACTTATTGATATACTTTACACCTTCTAGAACTGTTAAAAGAAACTTACCATTTTTTTCTGATTTAAAATCAAAGAAATAAACCCAATTTCATGAAAATGTATTGCTTATTGAAAATTAAATTGTTCATTGTAAAACCTTTTAAAAATAACATTTTATCCTTCTAATAAACAACATTAACACATAAAAACACAAAAACACAAAAGCAAATTCTTATATAAAAAAGTAGGTTTTTAAAAGTTATAGTTTTCACAGTCTAAATCAAAAAAGGTAGGTATAGGTGCCTCGTCTAACATCTGGAGCTTTCAAAAAGCAAATAATATCCTCCTTATCTTGCTGGGAAATATCCTCTATGGGAGGAAACACAAAAGTATTTTTTGCTTTTTTTCGTAAATATGTCACAACTGTTCGATCGATTTCTTGGATCTGTCCTACAAAGTGTCGGAGTGTTTTTTTAGAAGCAAGCTTGAAGATAGCTAAGTCTCCTACTTTGGGAATGCGAGTAAGGCCTCTCTCTTCTGCATGCTCTTCTTCATTCTTCTTAATTTCTTCATCCTCATTCACTTCTTTATTCTCATTCACTTCTTTATTCTCATTCACTTGTTCATTCTCATACACTTTTTAATTTTCTTTGTCGCTATCATTGGATATCATATCTCCGTAAGCTACAGATTTTCCTTCCGGAAGTTTTAACATTTGTTTTCTTCGTGGCTGAGTTTAGAAGTTGACGGAGTGGTTTAATAATGTGCCGCTTACTTTGTCAGAAATTTTATATTCTTCTGCCCTTGTTGCTGGTAATCTTTTCAAGACTTCATTTCTATTTATTGGGATGATTCCAGTGGCATCAAATGCCATTTTATGACTTTGTGTAAAGTAGCCCGCAACATTATAAAACGCCTTAACTCTTCTAATTTGCATTTGTTTTATTCGAAACTTCACAAACATATTATGTATACGTTAAGGTAACTAAGTACTATAAAATCGCAAACTATAATAATAATCACCCAATTCGCCCCATGACCCTTAGAACTTACCTATTGTTACAAACAGCCAATCTCTGTAATGAATTTAAACGCAACAAGCTATCCCTTCAAACCCTAATTCTAAACTGCGCTAATGTAGACATGGCTCCGTTAGCCTTTCTTTCCCGCCTGCCGGATTTTAGATTTTATCGTAATTTTCTAGAAATGATACATGATTGTGTAAAGTTACCTCACTAATATAAAGTATCACCGCTCTACGGTACCACCAAATATGGAAATAGGATCTAATGATGTAAAATGGTTGATTCGTAATTTGAAATTAGTTTACTTTCCCATGTCATGGAAATGAGAAAAACTGAAATTAATTTGCAATTTTTCATCAGATATTCAGTGTTTAAAATTGAAAGAATATTCATCAAATGGATGGAAAAGCAAAAAAGGTATAAATGAACGAGTTTTGCTTGCTTTCCTTTAAATAATATATGTCAAGGATAATAGTTTCATACTATTATAATACCTTACAATTTTGAAAATTACTAAAAAGCAACAACTACTCCCCTGGCTATATGCCACGAAGGGTATTTAATTACACTTGCAAGCTAAACGTGGTTGGTATATCTGCAAGATATATAGCCAATTCGTTCAAGTAATATGTTTCACCATCTTATATTAACATTCAACATATTTTTGTTTTATTGAGGGAAATGATGACTGTATCGTACAGGTTTATTGAATATAAATCACCCACCTTTATAATCATTATTATTGCCCATAGAAAAACCAGTTTTAAATTAAACTTAGTTATCTAGTTATGATTGAATTTTAATTAAATGCTTTCGAAAGCGTGTAGGTCTGTAGGTTATATGAAATAAATACCAAAAATATATATTTTCTAAAATATATCCTGTTCGTTATAAAATTTTTATCATTTTTGTTAAAAATATAGCTGTCTAGTTGAAGTTGTCGAATTTTTTATAAGCGTCAGATAGGGACAAATTTAAAAAATGTATAATTATTCTTGATAACGATAGCTGAAAAACTACCGGAAACATTGGAATAAAAATATAAGATTGTGGTTTATTTTTCTATATATAGTGTGTCTACTTAAGTTCGCACTATATGGGAAACTTTTTTATTATTAACTTCAAGGAAGTAATTCTCTATTCGACAATATATCGAAACGTTGTTGTCATCGTAACAAAATCAAGGTAGATTGTATTATAAAAGAGCGATTGGAAAAATGAATAATCAGGGGCCAGAAAAAGCTTTTGCCGGTCCCTCACGTCCATTTTCCGGTCTTGATCGGCAAAACGTTATTTTCTGGACGAAAAATTGTCCAGAGTGTGTATATTTTCTGGTCGGTCTTGAAAAATAGCTATTTGTGTATCAAGAGCAGAAGGTAGTACTTTGGTAGTCGAGACAGAAAGTTGCCGCGCGACGCGTAGCGGAAATCTGTCGAAACTACCAAACGACTTTCTGCTCTAAATACACACAAGATTTTTTCTACTATCACACCAAAATTAACTACTAGCTCTCTTTTATCTATAAATAAAATTAGGCGTGCGCCAAAGTTACTTTCTGTTTAAGAGCGTCAATAATGTCAAATTATGACAGCTAGCGGAAAATTAGGCGTGCTTCAAAGTACTTTTCCGGCTATAGCGTGGAAGTGAAAGTAAGTAATGAGTCACTTCCCTACCGTTTTAAAGGTAAGAAATGTCTATATTACTGACCGATTGTGAATAAAATATATGATAGACATACACAGCAAATTAATTTATTTTTGAATTATGATTAACGCAGTTATTTATAGTGCCTGATTTTTTTCATAAGAATTATCGATTTGGTCAATAATAATAGTTATTTGGACGTAGATACGCAGAAATGTTCCATCCCACACTATTGATGTTTCGAGAAAATCGTACTTAAAGTTAATTTTACAAAGCGATCTTTTCGCAATAAATATTAAATATTGTGAATATACAATTGACTTAGAGGTACCTTTTACGCCTTCTCATATATGTTTTATGTTTGGATGTTGCATTTATTCTTGAAAAAAAAATGATAAAAACATGGATCATTACTGCAAAATATGTGTGTAACTATTGTGCAAATAGAAAAGATAAATTTTGTAAAAATGATCCATCTAAAAGATTCAAATTGTTAACTGTTTGAAACTGGTTTATTAAATGAAAAATAAAATAAATACAGAGGAGGAAAAACAAAATAAACAATATACTTATTCTACTTCGACTTTTTCTCCTTCTACGTCATAGTCCGGTTCTCCGGAATATCCATCAACGTCGTCTTCCAAGGAAGGATTTTGGATTAACTGCGTGTATATATCGCGGCAGTCTCTTGGGATAAGATCTAGGAGAGATTGCAAATCTTTAAGTTTTGCCGTCGAAATTTCCTTACCATTAGGCCACAAAGGCAGAAGATTCTCCATGGATAAAAGTTCATCTGAACATCTTCCTCGAACAGTTTTTTTTTTAATGTTTACTTCGACAAATTCGGTAGTAAATGAGCTTCGCATATAAATGGAATAAACATTTTCACGTTTCAACAATATTTCTTTGGTTTTTAACCAGGTAATTCTTTCTTCGTTGGTACCTTTTTTTCTATTTACAATAAGTTTTTCTAATTTGGCAGTACTGTAAAAATGTTGTGGATTCATTCTAGTAACTGTAAAAGGATTTTTAGTCTGACAGGATCTCATTACGTTCATATATTCTTCTGGTGTATAAATTTTATACTATAAGTAACATTTACTAGTCGGGAACGATTTTGAACTCGAGCGATAGGCTGGCTGGCAATAAAGTTCGAGACTTAAATATACTTACACCCCGTGAAGTATATAAAATTTTTTCTCCTCCCCGCTTTGACCGGTTTCTATAGGGTCATAAGCATTGTAATTTCATCAACGACGTCAAGCTGACAGTTTATTATCAAAAATTTAGAGAAATTGAAATTATTGATTTGTATAACAGCCGAATGGATATAGAAGAATCAGCAAATATCGCTTGCGTATCAATACTACAAGAAATGGTACCAAACAAAGACTGCTGCTGCAGTTTCAGAAACCGTGTTTTTGGCGTAATTTCACGAAGAATCTGCTGTATTAAAGTCTCCATCAAGCTTATGGTGTGACTATTCCATGATGAAGTCCACCCTTTTCTTAGAGGAAAACATATAAAGACAAATTCAGTCTTGTTAACAATTTTAGTAATTTTAATAATTTTTTTAAAAATATGTAAAAGTTTTAGTAATAGTTTGTTAAGATGAGTTTCCATGTTTATTAAACGAATGTCTGCTCTCAAAAGAATTAACTCACTAGTAAGTGGAATGGTAGTAGACAACATGGGAAATGGTATAAAGATTCAGTTCATGTGCCTGGAATGTTGAGCACAACCCAAACGAATGAATGAAAAATTAAGATAAATGTATGAGAATCGATTTATTTAATCTTTGACAATGTACAAAATTTCATTCATAATATGAGTTAATGGGACGAACTCGCTTATATTGATTGTTTACATTTTCTGAAAGCTGTTTGCTTCGATTTTTACTAAATATGTTGTATTCAACTATGGTAGATATTTAAATGTAGATGAATTTAGGATACTTTATTTATTAGTTAAATTATCTTTACAAGACGGTGAATCGTTGTGTACTATGCAAAAAATAAAGTATATTAAGATATAAGGGCCGGAAGTGAAGCTTACCAGCTTGAGGGTTGGTATAACCGCCCGAAGATTGCGGAGGTCGGTTACCAAACCTGAAAGCTGTAAGGGAACATCCGGTCCGCTATTTTTTGCACGATCGGTTTTTTTCCGCTCCAAGTAGTTCCATACCAAGTAAAGCTCCGTTGATTTCCAATAACATAGATAAAGAAGTACATCACCAACAAAGTAAAATGCCTTTTATTTTTAATAATTATGCTTCAAACTGTTCTATTAATTTTAATACGCATTAATTTCAAGTTAAATTGATTTGTTTATTTTGATATTTTGCTATGTGGTTTTAGGTTGTTTTTTAATTTCCAAATCCCAAATTTTTTCTTATAAAAGGCCGTAAGAAACTTACTTACGGCACTAGGGTCGTATTTACAACCTACTTCTATGGTAACAATGTTGGTAAATAAAAAAAACGATCGTGCAGTAATGATGTTTACAATACATCCTTTTACAGGTAAGCAACAAGTTCTGAACAGTTTTACAATTCTGAAATTACCAGTGTCGCATCAGTTTCTATGACATCAAAACTAAAACAGAAGTAATCGATTATTTCCAAGGGAGTATAATGAAAAACGTTCTCAATAATGTAAACTCCCTTGGGAGCATTGGCATTTGATGCCATGGAAACTGATTTCTACTCCCGACCGTGGAAAAAATAGTATATACCATTCGGGAGAGATGCTATTTTGTCCTCGGTGCATTGTAGCCCTCGGACTTGAAATTGCACCTCTGCCAAAATAACGCAGCTAAAATTCAAACTAATATTGATTGTCTAGTTTTTTCCGTAGTGTCAGATAGGGACCAGAATTTCATAAAAAAGTGAATTATTCTTGATAACGCTACCGAAACGGTGAAATAAAAAAGTTTATGGTATAATTTCCCAAAAAATTAACAAAAAGAAAAATGAATACCTACACCACAAGGAAAATACAGAAGGTATTCATTCCTCGAGTAATAAATAAATCTAAGATAAATATTTCTATTAAATTTGAATCCTCACACAGCACGGTAGTGCTATTGGAATCTGTGACCTTTGCTGTATGTATTGCTTTCCTTCTTTGAAATGATAGAATCGATTTAGATTTAGATGTTGGTTGTAAACAAAGTGTGTGGTCAGTATAGCGGGTTATTCATCTAGTCAGTTTAATGATCGAAGGTTAGAACTACAGAAATTACATTATCCTCAAACTCTTAATAATTACTCTCGTGTTAATTTTTTGTCAATTTTCATGGTTATTTGTAGACTTAATGTCATTAGTCCTTTTTTAAAGACTGTATTAAAGTCTGTCCCAATGGAGTTGATAGCACGGATCGGAAGTTCGGACCATAAAATAGTTGTAAACCATAGGCGCCACGTAACTACCTGCCCCGTAACCTATACAGGTTCAACCCAATTTCCTGTTAATATTTAAATCTAAGTATCTGTATAGAGTAAAATTTGAAGTAGTTAGCAAGTAACGTCGATTCGTCTAATTAAGATGGCTTCAAATTCAAGTTTTTCTCCAATTCCTATTCAACGAGTTAGCAAAAGTGCATATTCTTTGCGGGATACAATGGTGAAAAAAGAACTTTTGCAAATTGTTAGACAGCGTAAGGCAAAGTTTAAAAAAATTGTAATCGATGAGATGGCAAAAGGTAGAGATATTATCGTACATCGCTTACCCCCTTACTATTGTGAGCTGAACCCAATAGAGCTTATATGGGCACAAGTCAAAGGTTATGTTGCCAGGAACAACAAAACTTTTAAACTTCAAGAAGTACGGCAACTTTTGATGGATTCATTGGCGAATGCGACTGCCGAAAACTGGCAAAGCGCCATAAAACATGTTATAGCTGAGGAGGGGAAATTGTGGGATCTTGATGACTTAATCAACGAAAGTACAGAGATCGAACCGTTAATTATTAACTTAGGACAAGTCGATTCTTCAGATTTTTCTGATGAAAAATTTAGTTAATAATGCTGTATATACCTATTATAATTAAAGTAATGTTAACCTGCAATAATTTATTATAATTTTTTTATTTTTTAAAAGAATATGTGTATATAAATGTTAGTGCACAATAACTTTGTATTTTCATTATAATATTAATTATAATAAACGTTAAGCAAAAATAATAAATAACCCTGTTCTACGACTATGGACCGTTTGATTCACTGCGTATGCTTCATTAACATTATATTACCTATTGTTATTTGACCGATTACCGGGTGGCTTGGTCACAATTTCTTTCTTCTTAGTCTAGATACATTGTAAAACATAAATAAGAGGTAAAATTCTTTTAGACACTCGATCTCCGTTTTCCGTTTATTATAGGCGCTCTGTGCTATCAACTCCTTTAAAACGAACATTAGTGGTAATAATTTCAAAATTGCAACAGAAAAATGATATTACAAATATTTATGTACCCGTAGCTTTTCAAATTCTGCATAAAAATTTCAACCACAGTATTGCTACTAAAGAATAAATCTACAATAATTCACAAACAAATCAAGGAAATTAAATAAGTAGTTCAAGAGACAACCACTGTTGAAATTTTTTTTTCGGTCAATCTATTTTCAATTAGGCAGTGACCCTAGTCTCGGCGCAGGGACTTATAAAATACCGACAGCCGACGACGACGGTTACCTAATCCGTTGTAGGGCATGGACCATAATTTTCCCTCTAACCTCTTAACTAAAAGTTATAATCGGTTCGAGGAGGGGAAGGAAAAATATGAATATTTCAAGAATCGTGGTATATTCCCTTCCATTTCTCGCAAAAATATAATATAAAAATATAAATAATTTGTATTCCACATGAAGTACCTATTCCAAAAAGGGAATTCCCTTCCTGAAAAAAATTCATGTCGAATAAAACGTATTTGTACTATTCATATTTTTTAAATTAAAAATTGGTCAAAATAGGGGTCGTGGTAAAAGATTTTCAGGTCCCTGCGCCGGTATTAGAGCCACTGCGTACTTGAAATTTGTTTTTTTCACAAGTAAATTTCAGGAAGTTAACCTTGACAATAATAATTGTTGTAACTGATAATAATAACGTAAACAATTAAATAAACATAAAATTTAAATAAACATCGATGTCCACAAGGAATCATTTAGTTATGAATAATTACAAACAATAAATTAAATGGCATAATCGGGATCCTGATAAAGTTTAACGTAGATTGACTTGTGTTAGGACATGTATAAATCCGATTTTGATTGGTTTCTTTATATTTAGCATGTGGATTGTTAAAAATATCATCTGCTTTTTTAGTGGCACCACATTTTTTCACGTAAATGGTGAAAATTTGGTACAAGGTTTTGATATTTACTTCAAAGAATAATAAATCAAATTCCATGCAATCAAAAAATCTCTGTTCTAAAATTTAAGCTACCTACCACATAACTGTATGTATTTTATTGTACACTAAAACCATAGAAATTGTATTGTCCCACTGCTAATAACCATTTGTGGTTGATGCAGTTTGATATTAAATTGAAAAAATTAAAAAATACTCGTATTATTTCCGCAGACCGTGCGTTATTGAGCTATATTAATGTACACAAGTAGGTAGGTCATTAATGACCCCTATTAATGACTGATTTTCTATTAATAACCGATTGCGATTGTGGTATATGCAACCAAACATATAATAAAGGTATAAAACTGACTTATAGTACTTTTTAACTTACCTATTGTTTTTATTATATTATTCCACAAAACTATAATTATTATTAATGTTAAAACATTAAAAAAAAGTTTAAGAAAAAAAAAACAGTGACATTTCAAGCGGTGACCTCTGTGACATTTCAATGTCTTATTTTATTGTTGACATTTCTTATCTATGAATCAAATAAATATTCTTAAGCCATTTTTCTTTGAAGTTAACCACGCAAACCGGGTTAACAATAAAATGACGTCACGGTTAACTTTGATGACGTAACGGTTTGTGGATACCCTGAAATAAACAAACACCTAACCTCCAAGAAGATAACTAGTCTGTCAAACAATCGTCAGCTGGTTTGGGTGGTTGGTTAATTGTTACGTCATGGTTTGGAAAAAGTCGAGGAATATTGACTGGTTAATTTATAGTTCACCCCGTTTGAGTGGTCAAGTAAAAAAAATGGCTTAGGTTTTTAAATATTGAAAAAACTGATTCAAGTTGTACAGTCGACGGAAAAGTTTTGTAACTAACACGAGTATTAAAAGGGCGATTAACAATCTCGAGCGTTAAAATATCTCGATTAATAATCTTGTTCGTTAAATAACTATTAAAACACTGTAATCCAATTTTCGGCATTATTGAATTAAAATTAATCCTGGAATGTTTCTATTTGAAATATTTCAAAAGTTCATGTAACCACCGCTGATCAAAATTGGTTCAAAAAACGGCTACCCTGGTACTCGGTCACATTCTTAACCACATTCTTTTCCATGTTCGTAAGTTTTCCCATAATCGTTTGCGAATTACGTCATAACGCTTGACGGCGTGTCTTGACTAAAAGGGGCACTGCCAGGCGCAAGGTAACTCTCGGTACTCCAGAGGCACTTTCGTAAGAGGCACACGAATAACATGAAGGTCGTTTACACTGCCGATACTGTTAGGCGCGAAGAAGAAAAATACTATGGCAGGTTGTATAAGGGGCCTCGACAATCTTGAGTAGCACTGGCGTGTTTTCAGTAGTTTTCTTAAGGTAGTTAGAATTGCTTGGTTTTTTAATTAATTTTTTTCATTGACAGTTCCTTGTTAAATTGCTAGTTAATAATTTTTTCCGTCGATCTTGCGTTTTTGAGCTATATTAATGTACACAAAATCATTCATTAATGATTGCTGTTGAAGAACGATTTTTGTATAGACAACGAAGCACACAATAATATTTAAAACAAGGCGTAAAACTGACTCGTTTTTATTCTATTATTCTACAAAACTATAGTGATTATTAGTGTTAAAACACCCAAAAAGGAATTCAAGAAAAACGAAAATAGCGACATTTAATCCGGCGACCTCTGTGACATTTAAATTTCATTGTTTATATATAAACATTAGCAATCACCTCTCTAATTTATTTATGCATGATGTTTTTTGCACGAGTATACAGATTCATTTTTGAAAAGACTACACTATTCAAAATCACAATAAAGTTTATTAATGTTAAACACAAAATACAAAAGTTTAAGATGCCAATTAAAATTGAAAATACAATGATACAAACTGACAATACCAACGCCACTGGATAATCAATATCTGTCAATAGTCGAAGTAACGCACGCGGTTGCCAATAGCAAGCCAGGTGGTTGCATAGCAACGGACTGTTCGGTAAGTCTTCACCAATTGAGTTCGTTCGGAAGACGAGGTAATATGGTTTTTGCATGGCGTTGCCGGCTTGAAGGAAACCCATAACATATTTGGAAAAGTGTTTACCTTTTGAAATTCAGGAATTGAAAAAATAATGTTAAAAGGCAAAATCCAATGAAGATAAGATAAGATAAAATAAATATGGGGCTTATGTGCTTCTAGGAGCCTCTCCACTACGACCTTTGCAGATCTATTGTGTGTTCTCTTCTGTTACTCTAGAGTTCCTTGTCTATGCCCGTTCTTATTACTATACTTCGAATGGCATATATCCTCCATATACTGGGAGGGTTATGGTTTTTCCTCCCCTATCATTGAAAACCTCGGCCTATTCAGGCCTTCGCAGTAGCACAGTATGTGTACTGAGGTTTCCTCATCTTCTTGGCAAAACCTGCATGTGGTTGTGTCTGCCGATCCGATTTTTTTCATGTGTTTGTTCAGTCTCCAATGCCATGTCAAGAGCCCAACCAGAATCCTGATTTTTTCAGATACTCCGTGAATTTTGGCGAGGGTTCTTTGATGAATTCCTTGGCCTGCTTCACTATTATCGCCTTGTTACACCATTCTCGAGACTGATTTTTTGTCCAAGTACTGCTATTTGTCTTTTGCAGCGCTTTCACTATGCCACAGAAAGGTTCTAGGCCAATGGGAGCACAACGTGCCCCTTCTCGGGCTAGTGAGTCTGTCTCTTCATTGCCCTTGTGATCTGAGTAGCCTGACCAGATCTTGTGGCGTCTCCAAGCAGTCCTAAACAAGTTTGGAATGTATCTGATTTTATGGCCGCTTGGCTTGGTCTTTTCCTCAAACTCTTGTCTTAATAGCTCTCCTGCACAGTATTGTATTGCTACAACTTCTGCCTGGAATATCGTCACATGGTTACCTAAGCTCAGTGAGACCCTTATCTTTGGCTTGGCTATACATATATATTCCTGCTCCTACAACTTCCTCGGTTTCTAAATCATCTGTGTAGCAGGCCATTTCTGCATTAATTGGAGGTCCTTTCTCTCTGCCTGAAGTTTTTCCCGAAGCCATACCTGGGAATTATCTCGTCCGATGGCATTCCCATTATGGGGTCGATTTCCAACTCTTTGTATAGTTCGTTATACACCTTACCAATGAAACAAGCACATTAAAGAACTAACGTTTAATCATCATTGATATTGTTGATAATCAAAAGTACATTTTCTAATTATTATCACGACATACGTGGCAATATCGAATTTTTTCTGCCACACTCCTCTCACAGCTTCAGATAAGTTTTCCAAACTATACCTATGAAACAAATAAATATTCTTGGTTTTTAAATATCGAGAAACTACTTGTACAGTCGACGGAAAAGTTTTGCAACTAACACGAGTATTAAAAGCGGCATCCCGTCCAGTATCTCTAATAGCATAGGCAGATAGGACTTTTTGGTTGGAAAAACTCATAAAGCTTCAATAATAAGTGGAAATGTTGCCAAGTCAGAGTATATGTATTTATATTGGGGAGTTATTCACTGAGAACTATAAGATCTATTATTGTGGTCTCTTTCTTCTGTATAGTTTCGGTTATCAGGATATCCGCACTATCAGCAGGTTTCAGTTTAATCCCTCTACTATCCAGTAGTCTCCTATGTGTTGTGCCCTAAGATTCTGTATTGCTATGCAATCTTCAAGTATGTGGATGGAAGTTTTTTTCCATTCCACAGAATCTACATTCTTGCTCCACTATTTCGAGCTATTTAAGGTGCCCATTCGGGCGATAGTGTCACGTCAAGACACCTATTGGAACTCTTAGTGCAGTTTTACTCTGGCTCATGTATTCATTTGTTCTCATCTGGTTGTAGTCTCTATGGAGTATCTTTGATTATCTAATCCCTACTAGCTCTTTCCAATGGTCAGATCTTCTCCTCTTTTCGGTGGTAAGTAGGTAAAAACTTTAATACATGATATTAGGACACAACAAATGTTTAATTATGCCAATGAAAAGAGCTTCAATTATAGTTATTAAGGTCCGTCAACTCAAGGTAATTGAAACACTTCAATAACCAATTAAAAACAGTAACCGCTAGCAACCAAAAATCAATTATCTCAGAAAACAATTTTTTTGGGAGTATTAACGATTTTACTTACCGCACAATTAATTACAGCAAAGAAACTGTTTGGTAACAGTGATTAAACCTGTCAATAACTACTTAATAATGATTATTAAATAGATTGTCAACAATAATATAACTATGTGATTGCTAATTGAAGACTTTCATTACTCGTTTGTTTGTTTGTTTTACTGAACGATGGAAGATGTAAATTGATTGTAGTAATTTGTAGTAAAACAATCAGACAATAAAAGTACAAAATCAGCAGTAACGTATATTCTCTATGAAAATTGAAAATACATTTTTTCAAAATATTTATATAAAGGTTTATATTACACAAAAAAATATAAATTGTGTGTAATAAAAAATTATTTCTGATTCGTATTCAACGACCTCGAAAAAATAAAATAAAAGTGGTTTTAGCGATTAGTATTCCTTGGTCAAATACTGCTAAGCAACTTTTTGGGGATGACCCGCTCGCTTATAACAAAAAATATATAAATAAAAATTAAATTTGTCCTGTATACATTATTTCAGATATTCAAATACAAATTGAAATTTGTATGTATGAATGTATGTAAATTGGGGTGACATTTACTGAGACCTAAAAGATATAATGTGCCCCCTTACTTCTACTTATTAGTTCCTGAGGAAAGTCTCAGAAACTAGTAGTTCCTTTAGTCATATTTCCTGGAGGAATTATAGGATATCTGCAGGCTTTATCTTAGGTGAATGTCCCTATTCTATCCAATAATCTCATAGGGGTGTTTTGTTTAGGCTTCTGAATTGCTGTGCAATTCGCAAGTATGTGGATTCTTCCATGCCACAGAAACAACATTCTTCTTCCTCCACTATTTTGAGCTTTTGAGCCGCTTGTATATCATTGAATGGTAATAGTTCCAAGTTTGGTAATGGTATAGGGATCCCATTCCTCCTTATCACTTAATCCCGTATCGAGTTTCTTTTTCGTCATGCCATCATGTGACATGTCCCATGATTTTGGTTTAATTTCCTAAAAAATAAGACAACAACACAAAGAATGGTGTAGAAATAAAAATCCTTCTTATTGGTTATACATACCATGTCCGAGATTAATTTTAATAGGGGAGGAATATCGATCCTGTTCAAAGCTTCATATGTTTTGAATCGAAACCAGAGAAAAATGAAAAATCAATAAGTAGTAAATCAGCGTATAAGAAAATTTAGCAGGATATGAGAAATTTCCAAAATTACTTGTTATTTAAAAAGCCTAACATTAGTTGGTGTAATCGTTAATTTACAGAAAATTCACGAAATATAACGCGGGAAAAACAGATCTGAAATACATGGGTATAAGAGACTTGAAATGGAATAGAATAAATGAAAAAAAAATGGAATTTGAAATATGTACAAGTTCCAAGTTTCCAGAAAAACAAAGCTATAGCTCGTACAGAACAAAAACCGTTTTCCGTGACATCTGTCATAACTGGACTATGTTGTCAAGCATTTGAAATAGTATGAGTATCTAGTAAATGTCAAATGAAGTTTATGAAATACTTTTCTTTTTATTTGGTTATGGGTTAGCTTTAACATTGTCTAACAAAGGCTTTAGTTGTTGTTTGCAAAATAGCAGCACTTGAACAAAAAAGCAGTCTTGAGAATGGTAGAACAAGGCGCCAGGAATAAGGCAGGCCAAAGAGTTCATCAAGGAACCCAAGCCAAAATTCATGATCTACCGAGCGAGAATAGGAACACAATCAGGATCCTGGTTGGACTTCTGACAGATCATTGTAGACTTAACAAACACATGAATAACATCGGATTGGCAGACACAACCATATGCAGGTTTTGCCAAGAAGATGAGGAACCCTCAGTACATATACTGTGCTACTGCAAAGGCCTGACTAGGCTGAGGTTTTCAATAATGGGAGAGAAAAAGCCACAACTCTCCCAGTATATGGAGGACCTGAGGTTTGCCATTTGTAGTCCAGTAATAAGGACGGGCCTAGACAAGGAACTCTAGAATAACAATAGATCTGCAAGGGTCGTAGTGGAGAGGCTGCTAGAAGCACATAAGCCCCATATTTATCCTTTCTTATCTATAGTTTGCAAATAAACCTTAAACGTTGATGACCCTTCACGGCTAGTGAAATATTATTCACAGTTGCTACATTAAACTTGAGTGCTGCTGCTACAAACTAAAAAAATATCTATATATATTAAGATAAAATTCAGTACCAATGGACCATTGTTATCACGTTCTTGTTGAAAATATAAATTGATTAATTTATGAAGCCACAAGCTCTTTACAGGGACTGATTAATTGTTTCAGCATATTTGCTCTAATAAGAACAGCTCTACAAAAAATTAAATCTGCGAAATAAAATACGTCGGAGGTAACACAAAAGTTGCAAAAACTAGCTGATAAATGTCAAAATTTTACCAGATTAACCAATTTTAAACGTGGCAACAGTATGCACTTTTACCAGCATATAAAATTTTACTAATGTTAAACTGAGACTGCCGTTAGTTTGAATTTGATATTTAATTATGTTTCTTTAAATATGGGTAATTCATTACTAATTGGAAATAATTTAACAGTAGAATCCTGACTTCATATTATGAAGATTTAACCCAAAACACCTGAATAAAATGTAGCTGCTTACTTAGTTACAGGGTGTTTTGTTTAAAAATTCAAAAACTATTTGTGCCCAGTACTTTAAAACTGTTTTACGTATTCATTTCATATTTGGCAGAAAGTGTAGACACTGCATACCCTACTAAATTATGTTAAACAAACGGTTCTGGCTACTACTAGAGGCTTACGACAGGAGCAAGTGACAGGGTAATCGGATAGTCTTCGTCTTGCTTATTTAGTCTTGTTCTTGCGTGCAAAGTCTTGGTCTTGTTCATTTTACTGTTACTTTCAAAGATCATCATGGTTATAAATTATTAATAATTTACAATCAATTATCAACTAGCAAAATTATTGTAACTGGCGACTACTGTATCCTGATGAGCAAAGCAAGACCAAGAACAAAACTCGGATAGTCTTGGTCTTGGTCTTCTTCATTAATCTAGCTAGTCTGAGGATGGTATTGGTCTTGCGAAAAAGCAAGGCTAAGACCAAGACTGCAAGACCTAGACCAGTTTTTCTCATCACTAATGAAGCCCTGCAATTTTAGAACTGAAAAAGTGTAACCTACTTCATTTGTACTTTTTCATAATTTTTTTTGTGTACTTTTGAAGCATAAGAATTTGTATATACCCGAATATAACGTTAACAGTGTTACAAAGTATTAGTCGCATCAATTATAAAAAAAATATGCTCAATGTAATTCATTCACATAATACCACTTTTTTATATTATGTGCCAAAGGCCGTTTCTAAAAGATGTAAACATTGGATTGATCCATGACCATGATAAGTTTTTAATTGATATTCTCTCGGATTCTATAGTAGAAAACACTCGGCTAGTATTTTTTTTGGTACTCATTCAGGCGGCGGTGTCCTGTTAGAATAGCTGTCAAAACTCTTAGTGCAGTCTTTCTCTGACTTGTGTATCGTCTTGACCTCACCTGGTCGTAAATACAGCAAAAGAGTCCGGTTCCCAAAATAATGTTTCAGTCCCTCTTTTCGCTAGTTCAATAACAATTAAAACAACATGATATGAAGTTTTTACTCTTTTTAAGCATCAATTTTATCCGTAATTTAAACTATTTTGTTGATTAAGTGCTGTCAACTTCCACCAATCATCTACTACATATTACAAATGCTTATAAAGTGATGGAAACAATCTTTAACTGTTTAAGAATTTGGATTAAATTACCATGTACCACTGGTAGTAACGACCCGAAGCTTATTATTGTTAACGCCTTACACGTTATAATGGAAACAAATTATTTTGATGACCCATATCAAATTTTTTTTAATCAACATTTTATTTTGCAACTAATTTTGTATCGTTATATAACTTTTAAAATGATAAAATTACAAACGTAGTAACATTTTTTGTAAGTATAATTTGCGAATTAAGCAAAGTTATCAGGTTAGAGTTTATCGCGTTATGTGAATTAGTAGACTAATAGAATTGGAAGGAAGTAGATAATATACAACATTAGTTGATATTTATTAAACATTTTTATTCTATGACATGTTAACTGAATTGATTTAATAATAATAAAAATTGTATTTTATTTAATTTTAATTTTTAAATGCCGCTGCCAAAACTCTCTTCTTCTTCTCAGGGTGTGGTCCAGTAATACCCTTGGATTTGAATGTTATACGAAAAATTATTTTATGATTTAATTATTGATTTATATCCCCAATCGTTACTAATATTAATTTTAATATCACACTTTCCAAAATACTGTTAGTTCTGAAAAAAATGTTACGTATTGTAAATATTTATCTCAAAAACTTGTGTTTTCCTTCTATTATTTTATAGTTTCGCTTTACTAAAGTATAATCTTGTTTATTAATAAAATAATAATTAAATAGTTTTTCCAATTTTTCAAATAAATGTTCCCTTGCTGGGCTTCTGGTTACTAGTATTTTTTTTTTATTATTGGCGACGGGACAATGTAAGTATTTATTAGTATTTAACTCTTCATACCATGAAGTTTTATCAATTATTTTTTTGGAAAATATGAAAATTGTCTGCAACTCACAAATAAAAGAGAACACAGAGTCAGATGCTGCTAATGCAATACGCATATATCTATACAGACGGCTCAAAAACCAAAGAAGGCTCAGGATGTGGAATTTACTCCGGATCACTAAGCATAAGGATTAAGTGGGGAGTGGGAAAAAACGCCAGCTTAGTTTCAATTGCCACAAGGGATCTTACCAAAAAAGGAATTTCTGACAAAAACATAATAATCTGCACTGATAGCAGACAAGCTTTACTAGCTTTGAACAGACAACGTGGCTAGTATTAGAGTCCCATCGAGATTTAGCTAACGCCTCGGTAGATAACAATATTATCCTGAGGTAGGTTAAGGGGTACGACAGGAGCAAAGTTAACCGCATTGCTGACTCTTTAGCCAGGGATGCGGCTGGACTATGAATTCTTGGACCCGGCGACACCTACGGCCTGATGAACTCGACAATTGCGGAACTAGCCAAACGTTACCCCCATGCTCAATCTCCAAAGAGATGGGTTGAAATCAAGGGATGCAGTCTTGCCAGGATCACCCAGTTTTGGTAGTTAAAATTTTTTATGGAAACAGTGGACCGCGTTAATAACTGACCAGTTACTTCGTTATATTATGCCAATTACTGGAGTTGGACTATTCGATTTCCAATCCACCTGCTGGGGCGTCGGCCCAGCACTGTAGTGGAAAGCATCTGATGCGATAATTACAGTGAAGCAGTGTCGAGCGCGGTTAGTACTTGGATGGGTGACCGGCCCACTGGGGAAGACCGTCGTGTAAATAGCCCGTACAGCCTGCAGCGGAGTAGCATATCATAGCTCGCAGGCATTATACCAATGAGCACGAGGTATAATGTAGGTATGCCGTCTTTCGGAGGAGACGTAAAACCGAGGTCCCGAGTCCATGGATGTTGGGCTCGATAAAGAACCCTACCACTGGTTGGAACACCAGTGGGTTCGGCAAAATTTCCGGTTAGGGGTAGAGTGCTCCCGGCGTCGGTGATTAGCCTTAGTCGCAGAAATAGACCGACGTTAAATAACCAAATTAAAAAAAAAATCCACCTGCTGCTACGTTGCCAGCTATTCAAAATTTTCTTAAAAATAGTAGCATACATAAAGTGGTTTTAATTAATTTTTCCTTTTTTTATGAAATCCTGTTATAATATTGAAACAAGCCATCACTATAAAATAGTGATGACACTGATGCTTTAAATTCAAATTATTATTATATAATATTAAACTTATTAAATTACACTTAAATGTTGTTGCAAAACAAATAAGATTGAAAGTAATTGTGAAAGTAAAAAATTTTGGAAAAAAATTTTTAAAATTTTTTTTTATCCAAATAAAACATTTAAAAGGATCACAAAATAAGTATAGTTACCTTCATGAAACATATACAACTGGAAAAATCATAGGTTGTTGTCACCAAAATTATTCATTATGATATTAATTTCTTATTATACTGTTACAGGGCGAGTCCATGTGACATCACAAGTTATTTTGATAGTCCTGAGGATAAACAAAGCGTTGTTTGCAAAGAACGCGTTATTTTTAAAGGTTATTTTGATCGTGTTCGAGACCATTTGGTTTAACTTTAGTACTTTTATGACGTTGTTCTCATTACATTGATCTTAGTTCCTTCAATAAAAAGTGTGCCAATGTGTTTTGTACTCTCATCCAAATAAAAACTGCTACTTACTTAAATATGAATAAGTGATAAATATAATTTTGTTTTCATTTCCTTTCAAAGGATCTTTCTAATCTTTTCTTGTTTTTTTTCAGGTATGTATTTTACAGAATTTTCTTAACGGTATAATCTGGTAAGTGAATATAAAAAATAATTATCGATACAATATTATAAAAAATTACCAACCGTTACAAATACAAAAGATTAAAGGCCCATTCAAGTATATGAATAATATAGATAACAAATAATTTTTATATAATGTATATTTATTTAATTTTCTACATCATAGTTAAATTGTACCTCGCTGCTAAAATTAAGAAATTTTGCACCAAATAGAGTTTGAGTCGATCTTTAAACATACTATATTATAAATAAATTCAAACCCAAGCTGCCAACGATGTAAACAAACATCAGGGTCCTCGTAAAAACTGTCTTGTCATTGGCCAAAAATAACCGTTATTCTAGAACGATAACTCTGGCCAATAGCAGGACATCTTTCACGTTGATGGTCGTATGCGCTGGAGTTCTAATAAGTTGGAGAAAATATATTTCAACATTTAAGTTTTTTCATATTACCTTATCTTACTTTAGTGTCCACCTTATATTATGTTTAATGTGCCTGGCTTAGATTTACAGATTTGTTGTCCTTTTTTACCGCGAGCCTTTCAGATATCTCCTCTGATTCTAAATTAAAAATCGACAATACGGTAAAACCAAGGTTTAAATGTTGAAAGGTTAATGGTACAACTCTATTTAATTAAAATATATAAATATAGATTCAATGATTAAATAATGCTGGGATGTGCAAGCACAAGAATAATAATTATTTTATTACATTATTCAACAGAGAAAATGATACTGTGCTTCTAGCGGAAGTAAAATACTTTGCTTGAAGGACTTCGACATTTGGTTTTCGACATTTTTGTCAAACCATTTGCCACTACCAACTACTTTAGTTTAATCATATGCAACACAAAAAAGGAGTATACAAATTCCTAAAAACACCTAATCACATAAAACTTCTCCAGAAAAGTTTGACAGGCAGTTAACTTAAAACTGGTTCTAGTGAAGGATTTTTTGGTATCCTTTTTACTTTAGCACGTTAATCGCCATGCGCATTAAATATGATTCGGCATTGAGCCCAGAGGTAATACACGCGACTGTGGACAGAATATGGAATCTTTAAAAGGGTGACCTGGGGAGCAAACATCTATGGATGGCCCATACATTTTTTGCTGTTTGAAACTATAGCCATACTTTTTAAGATAATTAGAAATAAATATATAAATATACAATGTAGACACTTTGGTCCAAAAAATAATACTAGACTAAAAGTGATGGTAATTATAGCACAAAACTAAACGCAATGGGGTTTGGGGGGTTTGTTTGGCTCTTAGAGAAGTCAAGTTCAGCTTTCAGCTCTTCATAACAAACAACACGTCTTCGCCTCTGTGTTCCCATATTTTTCAAACTGCATTGTCTTGTTGTAGCTGCTTTATCGTCTCCGATTTCTTCACCCAAAAGACCCATTATTTCCTTTCTTTGAACTTTGTAATATTTATATTTTTTCCTGTTATTTTTTTATAAATAATGCAAGCATTGACAAGTGCTGTATCCGTAATCAACTTGATGGCTAATTTTCTGTACCATTTGACCCCTCTTCTTAGTGCAGCTGAATAGGCTTTTATTTGATCCGAGAAATCACGAGGCCTCGAAGCTATTTTGCTTCTGAGGCCGCGTGATTTATATACTATTTACGGGGGTAACTTCAACCCCCTTCACTGTTTTATGTTTTTTTTTGTCAGAATATGTTCTAGCACTTAATACAACATGAAAATGAACAAATTTATTGCTGGCCCTCCAGATACGTCTTTTTACTATAGTGCGGCGATTAACGTGTTGGTAATAAATATTATAATTCCTTACAACATAAAACTGAAATGCAGAATGATCATTAAAATGTTTTAACGTAAACTATGTATACCAGATGCGAGACTAGATGTGATTTAATGTCCATCAAACCTAATTCACTTTTATCCAAAAATCCTTCTAAGCGAGCTAGCGCTCTTTGAATATGACGATGTTAAGTCAGTTTTTCGAGCATATCTCCAAAAAACCGCTACATAGAAACTTGGTAACGCTGCCGTGATATATTGTTTACCCGCATTTTTTATTGCCATCACAAACGTTCTACGTGGGAGGGCCAAACATGGTCAAATTTTTTCAGTATCAGTTTTTGACAAATTTTACATTAAATTAAAAATCTATAAGGTCATGTTTCAATTTACAAGGAAAAAGCCTTTGATTCGTTGACTTTTTAGTACGTTTGTCCTGTCAATATATCGTTTATTAATATACAATACATTTACATTGAAATAATTTTAGAGTTCATCCACTCGACGCGATGATTTATTAAATAACGACACAATTCTTCGTCGCTTGCCCCTATGCTTCTTATACAAGCACAGTGATCAAGGTCACAGGTCGTCTAGATCTCTTATTACCATTATTTTGTTATGTAACAAACACTTCCTCAATGACCGGTCGTCGCGTACGTTCACATTGTGAATGTGTAGGCATCCATATCAAGTAAAAGTTCAATAAGATGCGCAGTCACAAATTCTTTAGCGTATTTTTTTATTTAATTTGACCGTTTGTAAGGTATGCAACTATTTCGTAAGATTTTACAGTTAATTTACATTAAAAATAATCGTTAAAACGCTTTTGCTCTTCAAGGTGCGTGGGAAAAGAAATGCGAATAAAACTTGCATAGAATTCCGTTTCCAGGAGTAGTGTTTGAAGTAGGAGTTACTCCTTAATAATACGATTTTGGATTTTGTCTTGAGAAATATTAATCACTTTATCTATAAAACTAATTTTTAGTTATTTCTTAATATTAAATCCATAAAAATAATTGGTATTGTAAAATTGACATTCGACTTGAAATCAGTAGTTTAACGTTTTCACATTTTGAGGCTGAGGAAGCATATGCAGACAATTGGTCTAGCAAATGACAGCGTATGTAGGTTTTGCCAGGAAGAAGACGAAACCGCGGAGCACATACTCTATGAGTGCGAAGGTCTAGTAAGGGTGCGGTTTCACCTATTCTGAGAAGGAAAGCCGAGGGCAAAGAGCTACGCAAGGGAGGCGGTATCCAGGCTAATAGGTCTAGCAAAAAGAATAAAGCTAGATATCGAGCTCTAAAAATAGGGAGGACCACAATATATCTGCAAAGGTTGCAGTGGGATAGGGCAAAGAGCCTAACCCCATTTCTAATGTAATTTAATCTGGTTAAACGAAAAAAAAGTCACCGGCAAGAAACTGCATGAAAAGTTTAGTCTCGAGACTGATTAGCTCCATAGAAAGAGTCTAGTTGGAGAATGTAATCTAAATTCTGATAACCACAATAGATCTGAAAAGCTCACAAAAGAATAGGACATCAAATCTAATCTAATCCATTCTTTTTCTAGAAATTTTTAAAATGGTCAATATTTCTCCGTCCTCGTTGGTCTTCGTTCTTTTTTAATTTTACCATTGTTTTCTATGAAAGGAGCCAAACGATAATTATAAAATCAAACATAAATATCGCACAAAACGAAAATGGTTACTATGCGAGGTTGAACGAATGATTCACGCTTAAAGATGTTGAGTCATTGACCACTTCTATAAATTTATGTAAAATGGAAAGGAACAAGGTGGCTACAAAATCCCTTTGATATAATAAATTGTAAGAAAAATTAGCAACTTGTAATGAGTACCGGGTGGACCAATCAATAATTCTGCTATATTTAAGAAACTATCCATCCAACTAAAGGAAAAAATCCTTTTAGTTGAAGTTGGCAGTAGAAATCTCTGGAAATAACTTTTAAGTTTCTAACTCGAGTGCGTATTTATGGAAAAACAATTTAAAAACCAGTTTCTATGAAATATGTCTATGGCAAACTTATATATCTGAAGCTGTGAAAGGAACCCGGCCAAAAAGATTCGACATTGCCACATTTAACAATAAAAAAGCTAAAGTACTGAGTCATTTTTTGAAAGTAGAATTTTGTTTTTCAACAGTAAATTAATAATGATTTTAAGCTACTGCTTGTTTCATTGGGTTTTGTCCATGAACATTTTTTTTTTCAAATAGTGAATGTTAAAAAGTGAACATTTTTCTTAATATGTTATGGGTTTCTTTCAATCTGGCAACGCTCTGCAAAAATTATATTACCGCGAACTCCGAACGAACACAAAATTGGAGAATATCGGCCCGTTGCTATGCAACCACCTGACTAGCTATTGGCGTTGATTGTATTGGCAAGCGCGTGCGTGTTTTCTTCCTTCTCACTTCGACTATTGACCCCTTACCTACACCGCGTAGTTTCCTGTAGGTTTGCCCAACCATAATTAAGAATATGTAAACTAAAAAGAATCCTAAATTCCGCACACATTTGATTCAGTAAGTTTTCTTTTATTTTTTTTAAATAAAGCCTGGGGTAGAGCGGGACTTTGGTTTCGAATGAAATTAGTCCTAATCGAAAGAGCGTTGATGATCCCATTACCTCTCTTATATAACAATTGCATTTAGTTCTAATTGGCATAGATAGAGTGCACTTCCTAATGAAAAAAGTTAAAAGGACCCCGGAATTAGCTCATAGTCAAATTGGCAGAAACTTTTGTTGCTCTCGACGTTCCGATTTTAGACTGAGTTAAAATAATAGGCACATATATATGTATTTTGGGGTACCACTCACTGAGACCTAAAAGATCTATTGTGCCCCCTTACTTCTACTTAGTTTCTGAGGAGAGACTCAGAGACCAGTAGCTCCTTCAGTCCTATTTCCTAGAGGAATTTTAGAATATCTGCAGACTTCCTTAGGTAACTGTCCCTCTTCTATCCAGTAGTCTCCCAGGTGCTGTGCCCTAGGATTATGAATTGGTGTGCAGTTCGCAAGTACGTGGATGGAGGTTTCTTCTTCCATTCCAAAAAATCTACAATCTTCTTCCTCCACTTTTTTGAGAATTTTAAGGTGTCCATTCAGGCGACAATGTCCCGTTAGGATTCCTGTTAAAACTTTTAGTGCAGTTTTACTTTGACTTATGCATTCATTTGAGCAAATTAAAATAATTGATAAAGGCAAGTACTTCCAAACAACATAAACAAATTAAAATATCGATACAGACTGACTTATTTTAAGTAGGTACTAACGACTTGTTTACCTGAATATTCTATAGACAATTTATTTGTAAAATAGTTCGAAAATAATCGTAACAAATTAAATATGGATTTTTAAAAAATAATTGGACTGGTTAATAAATTCTACTTTTACAGTGGTGTAGTAACCAACTTTAAATACTATATTTTTCATAGTAGGTATCCTTTACTGAATTGATGATTTACCACTTATATTATTTTGAAATTGTTTCGATTGGCTGAACAGGAATTGAAACTTGAATTTTCAATCCAGGTTACATTCAATAGTATATTATATTACTAGTGTGGAAAGTGTTATTTTGCACTAGTAATGTATTGAACATGAACGTTCTATATGAAAATAAATTCATTTTCTGGTGATTTCAATCAGAACATTTTTTTGTTAATTGGATATTTAAAATAATAATAAATAATAACAAAAACGGGAGAACTACTAATTAGAATTGTAGAAATTTAAATTAATAGTATTATTATTGCAATTTATGAATTGCTATGGAATTTGCAATAACGTTTTGGAGATATTTGATTCCGTTATTTGTGCCTTCAAGTTGCTTTCTGAAAGAAGTAAAGCGTTATTTGAAGTAGGACAACTGTTAGTGGTACCCATAATTTTTATCGCAATATTCATCCGGTTACTGGCGAATGTATTTCCGCAATTCTAGAAGACTTCCAACCTCCCATATTACTTCACTGTGCGTCTACCAATATAGTAGATCTATTTTTAAAATTTACCTACTTCTAAAACAGTGGCAGGATAATATTTAGAAACTATGAGAAACGACATTGTTTTCCTATGTCTTTTGGAAAGTACCGAAATTTGGCTACTTTTTTGGGTATATTTCCTATTTTATTTATACACACCACTTGTTTCGTGCATTTTTGGCTCTTGCAATTCAGAACAAACGTTGATCGCTACTTGGTGGTTTTAAATTTGAACATTCATTATAAACCGTATAATTTACAGCCGCAGTACCTAAATCTTCGATATCCTTTATACATGTAGCGCCCCTTAGAAACTACATCGAAAAGCATATTATAATATTAGATTATTTACGTTCTTTTCTAATTCTTGATCCTGAATTATCACTTTAAAGGAGTAAAACTAAGTCTGAATAATAATGGAAAAAATTAAAATCAGGATTATAATACCACTAATTTCAGTGTAGGAAAGTATACGTAGTATGCATTTTTGTGTAAATTCGGTAAACCTACACTTGCTTAAAAAATCTGAATGTTGGCGTTACGAAGAGCTGTGGTTACGATTTGTCGATGTTACGAAGTGTCGCCGTCACGAATTATTGACGTTAAGAATAGTCCGTTACCATTTTGCCATGGATTCTATTTTTCTTCCTATATTTGAAAATTTGATGTAATGTGGGAAATTTCATTAACTTTGAATAATAAATTATATAAACTTCTAATTTCAAAATAGTTTTCTAATTAAATAATTAAATGATAACTATATCTTATCATATTTGTGGGTCCCCGGCCCCCGGCGTGTACAGGTTCGTATTCCAAATTTTTAGATTGCATATATTTTCAAAGGCTCTAAATACCTACACATAACATACACAAATTTGAGTAATTTTTACTTCAACATGTTTGTACAATTTTTAACTACCTTTGTTTAATTTTCGTAAAACCTACCAGAAGTTTTTGATCCATTTTTACCACAAACGATAGAGTGCGGTTTTCACTGAATAATTTCTGTTTACCTAAAGTTTTTTTCACAATAAATATTTATTTAGTAATTTTGTATTAAGGGTGTTTTGAAAAAATCGTTTTTATAATGAAAACGATTTTTCCAACGGAGCACATTATAAGTTTTGTAGCAAGATCCCCTTCTTATTAAACCAACGTGGAAACTGCGCTTTATGGGTGACCCGCCCTTTGAACTGTCCGTTGGAGTAGTGAGCTAATTATTTCTGTATTGTACAATGAACACGTCAAAATATTTTTCATTTACCGGCTTTTCTCATTCCCGCTTTTTATTGCCAATCACCTTTATTTGTATATTTTCATAACCATTTTGTATTATTTGCTAAGTTTTTGTTGTCAAACGGAATTTTATATTTGTATCAAACCTAACTCTTCTAAAAATATAGAATTTCTTGTAGTTTCAAATGACATAAATTCTTCGTTAAAGTATATTTGTTTTTAAAAGAGACACCCTGTAGATATTAAAATAATAATCGATCGCATGTGGTGAAAATAAAATATTCATAATCGTTTTATAAAAATTAAAACATTATTTGTAGGATTAAAGTTCGGACTATATAATATTTCAACCAATTACTTTTAATTGACAACTAAACTTTCCCATGCCTTCTCTTGTAAATCCAGACCTGTTCAACTCTCTTATTTGTCATTTAGATGTTTTATTATCATCAATACGTGTTAGAAATAGCGTAACGTATATAAGTAAAGTGCCCTTTTAAGTATTAATTGGATATAGTGAAATATTACCCTCATATTCTGATAGTTAACGATGATGTCGGTCCCTACTATAGTCAATGTAGGTTTTATATCTAAAAGTCATTAATAACCGTTAGTGCTTGCACTCTCACTGGGCCAAAAAAATTACTATATTTTATATTGCATTTATCTTGTTCAGTGATTTAAATTAAATGATTCATTGACAATTAAGTAAATTACTTCTGCGGCTATTAAGAAATAATTATTGTATGCCGCAAACACAAGTGAATACTGAGAGAAATAATTTTACATAGGATATAATGATAAAAATACACATTGTTCTCAAAGATTTATACAGATACTCACAACAGAAATTCAACAACCATAAACAGACCTTGATAACACAGAACACAGGATATCTCACACTGACGACAGTACATTACCAAAACTAACAGGGATATATAAAAAAATTAATATTTTCACAGAAAATAATGAGAACATGACGACAAGAAAAAATCTTAAAATAAGAATGTTCTAAGCAACTATTTTAGGATGCCAGAAGAATGCTAGATGGTGAATATCCTATGTTGTGACAAATCTTTATTGCTCATATGTAGACGTTATAATTTTAACCCCCCCCCCCCATAATCACCCCACCCAATGTTTTTAAGCGGAACACCCTATACATTATTGCATTGTTTGGCCTCGGTATTTTGGGATGTACGTGGTGTAAAGTATTCATCGACTATCTTAAAAAGGGAAATACCATCAACAGTGAATATTATATAGCGTTATTGAAGCATTTGAAGGCCGAAATTGTAAAGAAACGTCCGCATATGGCAAAGAAAAAAATGTTGTTTCATCAAGACAACGCACCATGTCACAAGTCAATCAAAACAATGGCTCGCAGCGACTCCCGGCTGTTCGCAGACCAAAAAAAATGCTTGCCGGTAAGGAATTTCGCTCAAATGAAGAGGTTATCGCTGACACTGAAGCCTATTTTGAGGCATAAGATAAATCGTTCTACAAAAGTGGTATTGAAATGTTATAGCAGCGCTGGAATGATTGCGTTGTTCTTGATGGAAAATGACATTGATGAATAAAACTAATTTTGGACAAAAAAAAACGTTTTATTTGTTAGGCCCGGGACTTTTCAGCCCATCTGTTATTTTATTGAGGAACTTAAATGGTGAGTCTTATCTACAATGACCCAGAGAAGCTATTGATCCCGAAACGGCACGAATAATAGAAAAATATGACACCATGCCAGAAGCTTTGCAAGCGTTTCGACAAGATGGGGCACCTCCACATTACGCTCCCGATTTAAGACGGTTTTTAAACGAATCATTACCTGCTTGGTGGATAGATAGACGAGGATCAATGTGGCCACCTAGATCACCCGATTTAACCATCCTAGACTTTTTTGTGGGGTTAACTGAAAACCAAAATTTATGCCACTCAGCCAGCATCTATAGATGATTTACGTCAAAGAACTATTCAAGAATGTCGACAAATAACCCCAGAAATGTTACATAATGATCGAAACTCATTTGAGACTCGATTGAATAATTGTATGGAAACCAATTTGAGCACGTTGTAAAATAATTCAGTATTATTTTGCTGATTTGTTACGAATTAAAATTTTACTATTAGTAAATTATTGGAATTAACCGTAACTCCCAACTAATTGACTTTTCACTTATGTATTATATACTTTTGTAATCCTCTTGTAGAGGAGAATCCAACAATGAAATAATGTATAGGGTGTTTCATTTAAAAAATTGGTTGTGGTGACCAAAGGGGGAAGGGGGTTAAAGTAATAACGTCTACACATGAGCAAAGAGACGTCCCCCTTTAAATGATTTTTGACGTGTTGTTTCATTTTTTCATAAAAGTGACGCCTTCAGAATTATGTGGGGTGGATAGTTTTCATTGAAATGCTCTGTATGTAAATAAAGCTAAGGATTCACTGAAATTGATGAGTATACTGGGCCAGAGTCGCTATATTTGTAAAAACTACATGAATATTGGATTTTTTTCAAGAAGTGAAATGGTGAATTACATGATTTTTACATATTAAGCACAATCCACCGAATAATGGCAAACAACATCATAATATAAATGTGATAGGTAAGATTCACATCATATAGAATAAAAGAGTAACAAATGTTAATTGAGAATGGAAGTTCCTAAATCCCTAAGGACCCTTTTCAAAAATCTACCGCCCAGTCCGCCCAATTTACCCATAATATTGAAAAATCCAGGTAGTTTGTCCACATTCAAATGCACAAGCCTAGGTCGCCCTTTCGGAATTTTTCCTTTGGTTTGCTCACCAAGTGTATATTGCTGGAATTATCATATATACTTTTTTTTGTATTTAATACAATTTTTAAATTCTGTTATTAATCGTAATATATAAGAAATATCTAGATAAAAATTCCCTAAGGAAAATGAAACGACACGCAGTTTTTAAAGTCGAAGTAATCCAACTATTCGTTTAAAATAATCCCACAATCGTGAATTTGAAGAAATATCACCGAGTCACTGAAATAACTGAAGCAAATCTACAATAACATGAAACAATGCCAACGACCTATAAGTGCAAGAAATCGAAACAACTATTCGGAAGCGGATGGTTGAATTAGAGGAAATTGCTTTCAGGGACAGAAAAAAAAAGTTAAATGCCCGAAACAAGTACATACATCAAATGAAACCATCAAATTAGTGTGTCGAGCATAGAACATAGAAAATAGGAAAGTATCTAAATAGTATAACGGGTTTGCATAATTTTTAACCTAAATATTTGTAAAACATCGATTTTTTGCTGTATTCAATAGGATCTTCAACTCAAAATAGATTCTTGTTAATGATAAGCAGATCGTTAATTCTAAGGGAACAAATTACGTCGCGTATTTTATCAAATTTAATAGTGTTGTTTTATTTTATCCCCATTTAAAAATTTCATAAAATCTGCATTTTAGATTTTGACGTCACAGGTATAAGTTGAAGTTAGTCACATATTTTGACATGGATCAAAATAATCGTAAGAGAGGGTAATAATACAAACTGTACAATTAATGTTAATATTCATCCTAAATAATATAAGTACTTATGTATTTGTTGGTATTCAATAAAAAATAATCCTTGTCTTTGTAGTATTTTAGAAATGTCAAATTTGGAAGTGATATTCAAATTTGGAAGTGACGTTTGGTTTCGCAGCCGTTGCTAAGGGTGTTGAGAACGCGAAATACTGACTTTTCGTCCGATTGCACGAAAAAAAACTTTGTATTACAAGTTTTGCATTGTTCCAGAGCGTAAATCAACGACTATTAAAACTCCAGACAAAATATTTGTTACTTTTCCTGGTGGCGCAAGCAAAAATGTACTTAAGAGAAGGGCATAGTGGTTGCAAGCTTCATTGTGGCCGCCTTTTTGAATTTTTGAAATCTGAAAACTCCAACGTTTTCAAGGCCTGGCCTACTACATTTTCCTATATTATGAGGTCATTTTTATTTTAATTAGGTATGCTGCTTCAAAACCATTTACTTGCAAACATTTTTCAATTTTTGGAATATTAAGGGTTGAAAACTTTTTTTCCAAAATATTGAATTATATCATCAAGGGTGTGAAATTCTCTTCAATTTTAATATCCACAATTTTTTTGTGCAATCAAATTTAAAATAAACGGAAAACTGTTACATTTCACGTGCTCCAAGCTTTGCTTGCAAAGCGGCATCGTAATCTCCAGCGGGATCATCTCAAAAATGTAGGAAATCAGTCTATATTAGATATACTTTCGTTCAAAAAAACCAAGATGTTCAATTTCACGACAGATTTCGGCCTAGTTTCCCCGGACTATAATATCTTAATATTGAGAGATTAATAGAGTGATTGAACTACTCTGTATATCCATCCCACAGTTAGGTGACAGCCCATGAGAAACGAAAGTAGTACTTAAGTTGCGTGGGTGACGCAAGAGATTTCCAGCGAATACGAACCGGTACTACGCCATTTGTGAAATCACCGATCGATTGAATCAGATGTCTAATTGCTAATCACCGATGCAAAAAACTCGAAACATGAAATTAATTAGGTTGGTTCATCTATCTTCTACTCTCGCTCAAGTCGTGATAGTAAAGATTCCGTAGTGTGGTAACAATTGGCATTTTGATCGTTGATCGATAAATACTAGACGAAATTTCACCGACAAATATAAAAGCCCATAGCAGTTGTGAAATGGAATAAACGAGCTAGACATGTATTCCGAGTAACCTATTTTTTCAAAAAATACACAGATATATTCAATATTAATACTAAAAAATAGTATATTGTACAACAAGTGGGGAAAGTTTGTGGCACGAGCCCGAAGGCACACGAGTGGGAAAAGTACTTTCTCCACATGCTGCACACTATACTCTTTCTACAACTGCACAAATTTAAAGAATACAAGTGAAGTATTCTAATATTTATTGTTATGGTTCGTAAAACAAAAATAACACTAAAGTATCCTATCTCTAAACTGTTAAATAATTTTTTATACTGATAGTACTTCGCAAAATTGAATAATGTGACCAAAGTGTAGACGCCTTTGGTTTTTTTGACAACTCTTCAAAATTTACCAAAAGTACACTTTCCGAAAAAGATTTTATTTTTGTATTAATAAATTTTTCGTATGCCAATTATACATACTTTTTTCTTGAAATCTCCGGCAACAAATCAAAAGTTGCTTTTGCAGCTTTTTCCAATATCTCTGGCGGAGTACCTATTATTAAAATCGTCACTACTGTCAGTATCCATATTATTTATTATAAATAAGTATATGTCTTGTTAAACACGATTGAAACTTCCTTTTAGAATTTAAAAACTTCTAATAAAATCTGACAGTTTTGTGACATCTAAGTAGGTATTTAAAGATGACATTAGCCTACTAAATTTTTGTCGATTTTCTCCATATAAATGTATGTGGCGTGGGCAAAGTACCGTGAGAGATAATATTTCTCACAGTATGAGCAATATTTGGTTTTGAAGTTAAGTAAGGTATGAGAAATACGTCACTTTTCATAGCAGTTGTAGAAAAAATACCATTCAATGCTATACAGCTGGGTCTAAAGAAATGGAAGCGACTGGGATAGTGAGTGCAGGGGCCAGGAGCGAGGAGCGAGGAGCGGAACACTATGAAAAATTGGAAAGGACACCAAGTGGAAATTCACGAAAAGTTCAATAAGGATGAAAGGTATAGAAGGCAAAGGATTATCACTATGCTGGATAGTCAAGCAGCCAATTTGTGCAGATGTTTCCTCAGGGTGCAGTGTCCAGTCACCAGGTCGGTAACTATCTTCAAATGTCTCTTACTCAGTTTCAATAGCCTGGTTGATAATAATCCTCGGGTTATTCTAACTTGGATTGAGGAACAATACAGTGCCCGGTACTGAACAGACCACTTACAGAAACCAAACCTATTTCGATTATTCAAGAAACGTATCTTTTGTTTTTATTATATTGGGTCATTGTATTATTCCTTGATGATGTAAAAAAATTAAATTAATGATAAATGTTGAAAGCAGAAGAGAATACGATTGGGCTGAAATTAACTGCTGGATATATTTCCTCACATTTCATCATTAATTGATGATATCTTGTTTTTAAATATGGACTTTGCGGGAGTGTGTAAAATGTGCATTATACTCATGGCCCCCTAAAGCACGTTTTTACATATTACAAACATAGGAAAGTTATTTTACTGTTACGTAATTACTTTTTTTAATGGTCTCAAGAAAAATGCTATTAATCAAAACATTATTTTTATAAGTAATGGAATTCAAAGAACAGAATAAACTAATTTGTTAAAGGTTAATGGTCTTTTTAAAAAATGAACTTATATGTAAAGAATATTTACGAATAAAATTTCTTGTAATAATGATTCATAATTTGGTAAAATTTTCACTAGAGGTCAAATTATTTCCGGAAATTTTTTCGAGCTCATGAATATTTTGAAAATTTTCCCGATTCGAAGACGAGTCACGAAGCGACGAGGGAAAACTTCTTAAATATTCGTGCCCGAATGAAAATTTCCGGAAATCATTAAGCTTGTGTGGTATTCGGTAAGATTATTTCCTTCCTATTAATTTTGACGAAATATAAATTTTAAGTGGAAACATTACTTAACAACTGTCAACTAAAGGCGGGTCCAGATCAAGCGCGCCGATCCGCGCCAAACGTTTGCGAACGTTGCAGGCGCGTTCAATTTGGACGGGTTAACGCGCACAAACGCGCAATAACGTGCACGAACAAGCGTTCGCAAACATTATCCACTTGTTGTCGGTACATCAAAGAAATTTGCTTGTTCGCGCGCGTTTGATTTGGACGAATTTTTAGTTTACTTGAGGTGTGTTTGTCAAGAGCGAATGCAGTTGTAATAAAGTCCATTGCCTTATTTAAACAACTGTCTACCTGTAAAAACTTATTTAAAATGGAAGACGTTAATAATACAGAATGGGACCATGAAAGAATTTTATACTTTATTGATTTATATCACGAGTGTCCAGAGTTGTGGGATCCCCGTGATAAAAATTATCATATGCGCAATAAAAAACAAGATGCTTGGGAAAAAATAGCCGCCAAATTAAAGTGCAATGTGGATGCAGCAAAAGCAAAAATGAATTCCCTGCTATCGTCATTTCGCCGCGAAAGGGGAAAAATAAAAAAAACAACAGGCACGGGCAAAGGTATGTGCACTAAACTTGGAACCTTTCCGAACATAGCCAAACGTGCGCGCATTTGGTCTATCTAGACAATTCTCCGAACATACACGAATTTTGTTCGCAAACGTTCGCAAACGTTTGGCGCGGCGCGGATCGGCGCGCTTGATCTGGACCCGCCTTTAGCTGTCAGCAGTTTTTACGAAAAAAAAAATTGAAAAAATTTCATGCGAAAGTGGCAAAATCCTCGTCCTAGACTCGGATTTATAAAACCACTCTCGCTCATGCTATTTTTTAAAACAAATTACTAAGAAACTCGTTTTTCCGAATTTTTCCGGAAAAATTAAATGCACTAGGGATATTACCACCGAAAATCTCTCACCTTAATTTTGAAAAAAATTATTAATCCAACCTGACATTTTAAATTAATTTCACTGCTTGTCAAGTTGGATAGGGTATTGTAGTTTTTGATATACGTTAATTTGTCATTTTTGTTTAACCGGTTCTGTCACAAAGCTTAATAATTCCTAGTAAAACGTCTGTATTTTGAGTGTATAGCGAAATGTCGCGATTTGGTAAAGAAAATGAACAAGTAAATAGACAAGAAATTTTGCATTATTCGCAGGTATATCTACATTATTTAATGGTTGTGGATCATTTGTTTACCTTTTCAACTGTTAAAAAATGTCCACTTAATTATCGTGTCGCCTCGAAAAAATTTCCGGAAATTTTTTTAGTTGCCGCGGTAACTAGTCAAAATTAAGGCATCTTATTGGTTAAAAAGTAGTGGCCTGAAATTTTCATAAGCTTTGCTCCCGAAGCGAGTTACTAACTTGTTATAAACAGTTTGCGCAGTTTAAAATAAGAAACCATTATTGTTAACTGCGCAAACTCAATATGTTCGTCACAGTTAGGAACTCGCTTTGGGAACAAACCTATAATAAATTTAAGAATTATTTCGAAAAAATTGCGAAAATAATTGATATGTCTAAAAATGTTTTGCGGAGTCAATAGTGAAAAGTAGCACAATTCCGGTAGCTACCTATAGTTTAGTTCAAAATACATCGCTGGCCTCATTGTGTTGTCTCGATAATCTTTCAAAAACAAAAAAGGGTAACAGGGTCGAATTAAAAACGATTCAAACTAAATAAAATAAGTGATATTAAAAAACAATATTTTTATTAATTAGCAAATTGAATTCAATTGGATTGGTTGAAATTGTACAACTTGAGCTGAACATTACAATACTAAAATAGTTATTTATGTATCAAGGGTGCTAAGTAGATGATTATGCCTTGAGGGTGACAATCTTACAAAGCAGAGGGTTTCTGCCTTGAGAGTACGTAAGTCGCCCGAGGGTATATTTATCTACTCGTATATCTATTAGTGCATACAAACTTTTATGTTATACCAGTTCGTTTCGATTAATAAATATATTTTTTAAATTTAATTTGATTTACCAATTCTTTATTTTTATTTTTACATTATTGTATGCGTTTTTGTTGCGAGGGAGATACCTATTAAAATTTTTAATGTTTAATGTGTCAAAGTCAAAAATCGAAAATGAACAAGATTTTGAAATTTCCGACGAAATTGCAAAAAATAGTCAGGTCAATCTTTGCTGCCGGAAATTCAGCTATCAGCGGAACCTTCCAGAATTTCCAATTCTATATAAATACAACCAAATAATATATAAACGAAAATTTATGCTTTGTTGCCTGCGCGGGCCATAAGGTGTACTTTATGCCCACACGGGATATTTCCGTGACAATACAATATAGTGGTAAAATATAGGGTGTTCCATTTAAAAACAACATAACTTTGATCAGGCATCGGGTATGAAAATAATCACACCTTATAGTAATTCGAACTAAAAAGTGAAAAATAAATTATTGTTTAAAAAACTAAAAAACACACTTTATAGGACCTAATCGAACTAAACAGTAAAAAATAATTCTTAATTTAAAAATAAAATGGTTAGCGAGAATATTAATGTCATTGTGGTGATAGCGGTTGGTGCTCGATATCAATATTGTTATAATTTCTTACTACTTTCACAGAGTTAGTGTATCAATGTCAGTACAAAGCACCCCACACTAGCCATTAAAGCACTGAGCTCTTGTGTAATCAGTTCCAAAATGCTGTGGGGTGTGGCAAGAACAATATAGTCACCTTACTGTGTATTCCAGGACACACTGGAATATAAGGAAATGAAATAGCAGATGGACTAGCAAAGAGGGAGACTGAAAGACCCTTTTGGGGGCCGGAAGCCTTTTGCAGTATCAGCCCCAATGTAATATTGGAAGAAACAGGCAAAGCCGAAGAAAAGAGGAGAGGAATGCATAAGTCAAAGTAAAACTGCACTAAGAGTTTTAACAGGGATCCTAACGGGACATTGCCGTCTGAACGGGCACCTGAAAAAGCTCAAAATAGTGGAGGAAGAAGAATTTAGATTCTGTGGCGTGGGAGAAGAATTGCGAAATGCGCAGCAATTCAGAATCCTAGGGCACAGCGCCTAGGAGATTATTGTATAGAAGAGGGACATTTACCTAAGTTGAAACCTGCAGATATCCTAAAATTCCTCAGGGAAATAGGACTAAAGGAGCTACTAGTCTCTGAGACGTTCCTCAGGAACCAAGTAGAAGTAAAGAGACACAAAAAAATGTTTTGACTCTCAGTGAATGTCATCCCATCATACATACATACATAGTGTTTAGATAAATTTTTTCATAAAAAAATTCGATAAATATTTTGAGCCAAAAGTTTTAGGGCATAAAGTATATTCAAAAACTGTACCTTGATTTTCTCGTTAATAATTTTATTCTTAAATTGAGAATTATTTTTTACTTTTTAGTTCGATTACCTATTAAGTGTGTTTTTAGTTTGTTCAAACTATAATTTATTTTAAATGATGAGCTCAAGCTCGAAATGAACAGGGATCGAAATGTTTCAACAACTAACAGTGACACTGTTATAGACAGAGTTTTCAACGTTTTTTAAATACTTTGAAATAACAAGTATATAATATCTCATATATTAGTTATCATAAGTCTATTTTCTCCGCTCTCCCCCCAAATTGCACAAAAATAAAAAATGTATTTAATAAAAAATTGTATTACACCTAGTTTTAATTCAATAAAATACAATTTTAATTACTTTAATTTGCGACAAAAATATTGGCAATAATAATAATAATTATGTTTTACATCTGCCGGGCGTCCCGTGACGGCCAACTTTTTTTTATTTTAATCCAGTCATCCTTCCAATTAAAAAATAAATTTCTCCAATAATTATTCGAATTTCCTCAACTATACCTAACTCGAACCGAGTCACGTCACGATCGTAATATACAATAGTGTTGCAATGCGATTTACAAATTAAAAACACGGTTGAAACAACCCAGCGGCAATTAACAGTTAATTTAAAAATCACGGTATTACCCATCACAGCAATTAAAGTAAAGTAAGTAATTTGTGTTACATTCGATATTTGAATACAAAATAAATAATTTGCTTAATAGCACAGGCACTGGAACTGAATCTTTGTACCATTTCTCATATAATCTACTTCCATTCCAGAATAATCGTGTCGTCTATACGGGGTTGGGATAAAGTATGGAACCAAGTAAATATATTTTAAACGAAAAAAACGATATTTATGAAAATTTGCAAGTAAGTGCAATGGAACAAAATGCATCTGAAGTACATTTTTTTGTTAATAATATACTTCTGGTTTAACCGGACATGCCATCAACTTCTTTAATTTAAATAGGACACCCTATATATTTTTACAGATTTTCAAAAAAAGCTTGTTATTTTTAATTCATACATACTGAGTTTAGTGTAAAAAAATTTGTAAAAACGAGGAATATAGCATTTTAATCAACCTCCATTGAGTTTTTTGCATTAGAGCAAAAAACTATTTAGATAAACAAATTGATGTTATTTGTATGCATAGTAATAAATAAACGAGTACTGTTTACTACGTCTTTTGTTCTCCAAGTGTCAAATTCTAATTGACGGAAATAAATTTTACAATTTAGAATGGTTCAATTAAGTAAAAAAGAGCGTATTGAAATTTTAATGATGATCGGTTATGGTGATCGTGTTAGAACTTATGAAGAAGTGTGTCATATTTTAATAATTAGTATCCGTAACTAAACATTACAACGTTTTAATACAACTGGGATGGTAAACAATTTGCTAAAACCTGGAAGACCGCGGATTGCAACGAACGAAACTGTTAAACAAAATATTGCAATCGATTTAGAAGAATCACCTAAAACTGCCACCACAAATTTGGCATTAAACTTTCTGTAGGAAAAATATTAAAAAGTGAAAAGTATCATCCGTATAAGGTACAGTTGTTTCAAGAATTGTCAGACGATGATTTTGACCGACGGCTGGAATTTTGCGAACGGCTAATGGACATCTGTAATATCGACGACAATTTTGCTTCTAACATAGTTTTTTCCGATGAGGCAAGTTTTTGTTTAAATGGAACAGTTAATCGCCATAACTCAAGGTATTGGTAAAACGAGAATCCTCATTGGATTCATGAAGAACATTCCCAGCATCCATAGAAGTTAAATGTTTGGATGGGAATTGTCGAAAATATGCTTATAGGCCCATTTTTTATCGACGGAATGGTGACAAGTATTTGGATCTACTTAATAACGAAATTATTCCTGCACTTCAACAGAATGGGTAATTACCACAAAATGTTTGGTTTCAACAAGATGGAGCACCTCCCCACTATGATAGACGGGTTAGGGATTTTCTGGATGCGAATTTTCCAAATCGATGGATTGGACATAGAGGATTCATAGAGTGGCCTGCTCGTTCTCAGGATCTTAGCCCGTTAGATTTTTCTCTTTGATGTTATCTAAAATCACGTGTTTACGTTAGACGACCAACAAACTTACAGGAATTGAGACAAAGAATTATTGATGAATGTGAACTAATACGTGGAGAAGTCTTGGAAAGAGTGACTCAAGAATTTGTCAATAGGATGGTATATTGTCAGCCAGTAAACGGCGAGCATTTTGAACATTTGAAGTAATTTTGTTTCGCATTATTCTAAAATAATGAAACGTACATCTATTGTACAACTAACAGTGAGTTATTCCTCGTTTTTATAATTTTTTTTACACTAAACTCAGTATGTTTGGATTCAAAATAACAAGCTTTTTCAAAATCTGTAAAAATATATAGGGTGTCCCATTTAAATTAAAGAAGTTGATGGCATTTCCGGTTAAACTGGAAGTATATCATTAACAAAAAATGTACATCAGATGCATTTTGTTCCATTGCACTTACCTACAAATTTTCATAAATATCGTTCTTTTCGTAAAAAAAGATATTTACTTGGTTCCATACTTTATCCCAACCCCGTATAGGCCACTATTGACTAGTGGGATTTTGAGTAGTTGTAAGTAATGGTTGTATTATTTCTTCTCCACAGTGCTTCCGTCTGAGTTTTCACAGATGCAGAGTATGTGAGTAGGTGTTTCACATTTTCTGCAGTTAGGTTCACTAACTTTTCCCATTCTGTGCAAATATTTCCTCTGGTTACAGTGTCCAGGTGACTAGGTCGGTAACTGTTTTGAAATGTATCTTACCCAGTTTCTATACCTTGGTTCTTAGTTCATTCTCTACCTTGTTCAGTAAACTCTCTTTGTATTGAGGTAATCTTGTGTCAACCTCCATTTGAATCGATCCTCTTTATCTAGCTAGTTCTCGATTTCCCCTCTTATGCAATCCTTTGTGATTCCACGAAACGGTTCTATAGCTATCTGGTCCACCAATTCTTCATCTTATGTGCTGGAACCCACACCAATTCTAGAGACAGGGATTATTTACTGTTTTTTACCAGTCTAGACCTAGTTGTAGGATTGTTGATAACTTCAAGCAGAGCCCGGTTGTCGGTGAAAATTTCAATTTTTTGTCCGGTATATCCTCTTCTGATGATTCCATCAATACCTGCTATACTGGCATTCGTCTCAGCTTGAAACACAGACTTATATTGACCAAGGCTTAGAAACATTCTCTTTATAATTTTTTTTGCTCTGGAGCCATCGATGAACCATATGATTTCTCCAGTATTACCAGGTTTCATCACCTGTTCCCTAGATGTGATGATGATCATGATCACTCGCTCTTTGGCAAAACAGCTACGCCAATGGTACGCTCGAAAAAATGGGTTTTTCATCGTTTTATTACTCTCTTATCTTTATGAATACACTATAAATCTTGCCAGGTCTGGAATATATTGAAATTTTACAAAATTGCACACGATGTTTTTTTATCGGTGTGTAAACCTTCCGCCACTCCAATCAGTCTTTTTTAGCTCCTCCAATCACCGAGTTTAATTGCTCAGCAACTTATTGCCACACTTCTTTGGCAACCTGCCTGGTAAACCCTTCCGTAAATACCTCGCTAATAAATTCAGGATGTTCAGACATAAATTCAACCAAAATGAGTTTCTGCTCAAGCGTTGGATACTGTTTATTGCATTGGAATAAATATGAAAATTTTTCTCAACAATTTAGTTGTTTTCAAGCAATAGTTAAGAAAGTAAAGCCATTCGTTGAGTTAATAATATACACAGTGTTACGTTTAAAATAACAAAGTTGTCGTTCCCTTTCGGTATAACCGGAACTGACATGTATGTGAAGATATTTTCCATAAATTGGCCATTTACGCTGGCGAATATACTTAGTATCCGAATCCAAGGGAAACCAAATCACACACACACAAATTGGACTTAACTTGTTCTCCATCTATGCCAATTTTTATAGAAATCGTGTGAGTAGTCTCCAATATACAGTGCTATTCAAAAGTCCCCTCCCCCCCCGTATCTTTTGAACGGCTACAATTACATTAATAAAATTTGGAGTGTGTAAATACAGTGTTGTAAACTTCTCTACGAATGGTAACAGGTGACGTAATAGTAATGGATGACGTCACAGTGCCACTCTGGCCAATAATTTCAAATAGAACCTTATGGCAAGTGATATCTCGTTTGCAAGGCATTGACATTGGCTACATAGCCATATTAATTTTGTTTGGGTTTAAACTAATTTTGACGGATAAATTAAATAAATACCAAAATTATTATTTCACATTTAAATTGACGTTTTTAATTTAATAGTATTTGTTGCTTTGCAAAGTTTTTCTAAATAGCTTAAATATTTAATTTTATTATTGTTTAACGAGACGTTTAAGAGTTTACATAGGCAAAATGGTACGTACTCAAGCCGACAAAGTAGCAGCTATCTTAATAATTGGTGAATCTGGAAAGAATCTCCATGAAGCGGAACGTTTATTTAATGAGAGATACCCAGATCGCCCTATCTCGAGAACTTATTTGAGGGAGCTTCTTCGCAAGTTTGAAGCAACAGGTAGTGTTCAAGATGCCAAACGATCTGGTCGACCAACATTTAGTGATGATAAAAAAATTGATAGAGTTGCTGAAATGGTAGTAAACCCTACTTCCTCTTCAACTAAAGTTGCGTCTATCTGTGAAGTAAGTAAAAGTACAGTACAGAGAGTGTTGGCTAGAAATAAATTTCATCCATACAAGTTAAAAATGGTGCACCACCTTTCGGATGACGACCCCGACAGAAGACTCGAATTCTGTGAATGTATGACAAATAAAATTAGTCAAAACCCACATTACACAAAAACAATTTGTTTTAGTGACGAAAGTACTTTTTGCCTCAATGGAAATGTGAATACACAAAATGTAAGGTATTGGAGTGACACAAATCCTCACACCTTTCGTGAACAACATACCCAATTTCCAGAAAAAGTCAATGTTTGGGCAGGTATTTTGGGAAACCACATAGTTGGTCCTGTTTTCCTAAATTCAAATTTAAGCGGTGAAGTGTATCTGGAGATGTTCCAAAATGCAATCGAGCCGTTAATTCTTGAAATTCTGGAAGGTAATCCAGATGAATTCGACCATCTGGAAATAACATTTCAACAAGATGGTGCTCCTGCACATTATTATGGTGCAGTAAGACGTTACCTGGATGAAGAATATCGAGGTAGATGGATCGGCCGGCGAGGTCCTATAGAATGGCCGTCAAAATTAGTTGAAACCCAAACAAAATTAATATGGCTATGTAGCCAATATCAATGCCTTTCAAGCGAGATATCACTTGCCATAAGGTCCTATTTAAAATTATTGGCCAGAGTGGCTCTGTGACGTCATCTATTACTATTACGTCACCTGTTACCATTCGTGGAGAAGTTTACAACACTTTATTTTCACACTCCAAATTTTATTAATGTAAGTGTAGCCGTTCAAAAGATACGAGGGGGGGAGGGGACTTTTGAATAGCACCGTATAGATAGTGTAAGCTTGTTGTGAAACAGCCTGTATATGTATTGACAAAATGGGCCAGTTAAACCTATCTAAAAATTCTCATTTTATCTAAAAACTTCATTTTCATTGTAATTTATATAAAAAATATTTATTACTAGTTGGAATTTGTTTCAACTACGTAATTGTCAGGAACTGGAATTATCTACTCAAAGATAAATATGGAAATTTGTAGTGTAATATATAAAACGTATTATGTAAATAGTAGAAACCCACTTTAGAAACGGCAAAAATAATTCAGTTTTGACTGATAAAAGTAATAATGAAAGATTATTATTAATAAAAGTATTAATGTAATATTTTTGTGATTATCTCTAGGATGAAGTTCTTTTCACACTATTTTATATGTACATTACCTAAACAGCTAATACTTACAAGTATTAAATAGATTTTCAGTTGATATTTAATGTTTAAGATCCGATGGATTATAACATTACGAATAAAATGAGTACAGTTAACTCCTCTTGATAACCACCTCTCAGGTTATTATGACTACTAATATGCATTTTATAATTATCACTTTGATTACATGGCTTAACTGTCAATTTTTTTAAAATATACACTAAGGGAGAAATTCATAGTCGACACTTGAGGGTCACTCATACTTCACTCATCCTGATTGTATGCAGAGACCTTAGACTTTCTCTAGTCTAAGGCAGAGACACTTGACAGGCGAAAAGTGAGGTTGAGTTTGAGTTTAAATGAATGAAATATGAGTACAGCTTCCAGCTCCCTTGAGAAGATTAATAACCTAAAACCACGTTTGTACCTTACACTGTCATTTTACGATATCGAAATTTTGTTTGGTTGTTATAGAACTTATAGTTTCAAATTCTTCAAGGAAATTAGTATGATGGATGATTTTATGGATTGTGTAGACTATATAGATTATAGATGATGATAATGCTTATGTTTACCTAGGTTAGTAATCACATTGGTGTGGTAGAAAGCAGAATTGAAAATACGAACCTAAAGTATCTATTAAATAACTAGCTTGAAAAATAAACTTACGCAGCAAATAAAAAATATATAAACAGTAAAGAACTGAACCTAAAATAAAATAATTACAGAGGGCTAATACACGAACTGAAGTCAACACAAATTCGAATTCGAATATGAATGCAATGCAACATATTATGTCAGATAAACGTTAAAGGACGTTCGTAAATCACAATTGTTAACCAAACGCAACCAAAAGTTCCTTATAATAACTTTGATGCCAAACTTTCTCCACTCAAATTGAAGTATTACTTGAGTAATGACTGTGGATATGAAAACTCGCCTCGAGCTAAACTCAAACTAAGTTGAGTTTGAGTATGAGTGACCCTCAATTTCACCCTTTTAGCTTGATATCCGTGATTATAATTTATTAGAACCACGAATATTTTTACTCCAGGCAAGACCATATCTTTGATTAGAGACACGGATATTTCTAGGGTTATTACAGTCACGGAAAATCTTAAGCCAGATGAGTCCGTGTCTCTATTACAGTCACGGACATGGGGTATGGATAAAACCACTGATTTCGGCCATTTTTGAAATTAGAGGCACGGATATTACCCGTAGACCAGGGTAGAAGCCTTTAAAAATAATGAAAAGTGAAAAGAAATTATAGTAGGATGAAACCCATTAGAAAAGGAGGGAAATATTATAAAAATGAAAGGAAAAATAATTTACGGGCGACCTGAGGTCGGGAAGGGGATGGGGGTGAGTTTTTAAGGGCAAAAAACGGTTTTTCTCGATTTCCGGCAAAACTAAAAGTCCTATCGAAAAAAGTCAAACGGCAAAGTTGTAGATAATAAAAAGATCTAAAACTTTTGTATTCACACTTTTTTCACATAACCTTAAAATTTATGTGAAAAATTCAAAAAACCATGTTTTTGGTTTTTTATTTTTCTTTTACAAAATTTTTTTTTTTTAACGAAATTTATGAAAACTTACCTTTTTATGTCCCAAATACGCTGTTATTTATTTGATTAAAAATATTTATTTTTTCACCTTATTTTGAATTAATATCATGTTTTTTTTGAATTTTTGCGTTTTCTGAGAAGATTTACCATAGTAACATATATATTTTTTTTTCACCATCGGAAAGTAGAGATTTCAACGAACAGAAACCATACCAAGCTGATATTTTGACGGGTGAATTTTCGATTGAAAATTAGAGTGTTTTTTCGATATTAATTCAAAATAAGGTGAAAAAATAAATATTTTTAATCAAATAAATTACAGCGTATTTGGGACATAAAAAGGTAAGTTTTCACAAAATTTCGTAAAAAAAAAAATGTTTGTAAAAGATAAAAATAAAAAACCAAATATTGATGTTATGTGAAAAAAGTGTAAATACAAAAGTTTTAGATCTTTTTATTATCTACAACTTTGCCATTTGACTTTTTTCGATAGGACTTTTAGTTTTGCCGGAAATCGAGAAAAACCGTTTTTTACCCTTAAAAACTCACCCCCATCCCCTTCCCAACCTCAGATCGCCCGTAAATTATTTTTCCTTTCAGTTTTATAATATTTCCCTCCTTTTCTAATGGGTTTCATCCTACTATGATTTTTTTTGGTTTTAAAAATTCTCGACCCTGGTCTACCGTGGAGTGTGGCAATAGCAGCGCCGTTCTAAATTATACCAGAACTACAGATTTCTATTTATTTTTCCATGCAAATGCATTTATTAACCGATCCATTGTTGATTTGATTCGCGACAAGGCAGGCACAAAGTATATGCTTTGCTGTTTCATCATTTTCCAGGTAAAGACGGCATATCGGATCTTCCAACAATCCAAGTCCTACAATACGATTATTCAGTTAGTTATTTAGATTATTCAAGCCTGTTAGTAGACATGCTCAACATGGTTCATGTGTATAGTTGTGAGTAAAATTAGTTTGCACCGTTTCACAATTTGTCGGCGAGACAAAGAAATCTGTAAGCAGAACCGGTTTCAGACAAATTTTTCATTATTGCAGGATCCCAACTCACTAACGATTTATGTACTCTCTTTTTCCGATGAATAGCAGTTGTTTTACCGATAACTGTAATGATGGATTTTTTTGAAACTTTGGTCAATTATGTATTCTTCCAGCAGCTCCATGCTTTGACCCATTATTTTCTTGTTTCAGTTGACTGTACATATTTTGTATAATTTTTTGCGTAGATAGCGACTAGAATAACAAATTTCTTTCTGACTATTGTCTCAAATCCCTACTTTCCACTTTCCAGAAATTTCAAAACCTTTGGTAAAAAATTTTAACAATAAAATATTTATGTTTTATTCATACAACAAACAACTTATTATATTCACTGCGACATGGAATCATGCAGAATAAATAAATAAATTTTGACATTGTTTATGTTGACATAGAATAATACGTCTGTTTACTCGTCTAGAACGTTAATTGTTCGGAGCCTATAACAATATCTTCCTGTTCGAATGGTCGCCAAAAAGACATAATTTTAATTATTACCAAGAAAATAGTTTTAGTCAATAAAACAAAATCCCAATCACAGCAACATCTAAGAACATAAGATACCGTAAATAACAGAAATGTACTAAACCCACCCTGGACGTTAACACTCCATGTGGACTAACAGTACGAGTACATTTTTCATAGACCAATCGGAAGCTACATTGCACCAATGAGAATCAATTGTTCGCTTGTGGGTAGGTCAAACCTAGAAATGATTTATGGCTTTTTTATCTTTTCGGCTTTTTAATCCTCAAAGAGACCTTGCCGCATACTGTGCAAACTAATTTTACTCACAACTATACTATAAATAGTCTAACACTCATTTGGTAACCAACCGAATCAACCAATCCTGGTAAATTTTGCCAGAAGTTTAAAACCCTTGTTGCAACCCAGGCACTTAATGTGTGTTTGGCAAAACTTAATGAGATGGGAATTGCAGGTTCTGATCCGATAAAACCTGATATCTCTCTGCCTTGTTATTGCCATTAATGCCAGAACGGCCAGGGATCCAAAATGTTAGCCTATTAAACTACGCGCTGCTCTTTTTATCCTCTCTACCAACCCATTTGCCAGATAAGTCTAAAATAGAACAGAATTTTATGTAGGTAATACCGGTGTCCTAGCTGACATATTTCAACTGCAAATACTGAAAAGCGAAAGGCGAATGCGGTTTTTTATATATTTTTTAGTATTGAGTAAAGTTATAATATGGAGCTTCTACAAGCTGACGCTTATTTAAATTATAAGTGAGTTGTTATTCAATTTCAAATAGTGTTAATATCATCAAACGTACATTTTGGAATTTTTTTTAATGTACAATAAATGAACTTTCAGGTCAAATGAATCGACTCATTATTAAAAACCAATTACCAACTGCCAGAATTATTCAACTAACAATTAATTACTTTGACATTTCGTTGTGTTATTAGCATTACTTATTTTTCAAATTAAACTGCATACAAATTATTCATATTCATTCGCAGAAAGAGAAAGATTTTAGCTTTCACTTAAAATTAAAACATACGGGGTGAGTCGAATAACAACAACCTTTTAATTATGGGGATATTTACGTGATAATTTTAATTGTTGAATTAAACCGTTTTCAACTTGTTCATTTTATCGACATTTAAAAAAGATAAATTACTGAATATACCCGTTGCTTTTAAAAATAGGAATGATGACTAGATGTCGACGACCAGCAAAGTTTATAGAAAAAGAATTTAATGTGCGAATTTTCGACGTGTTGGCGTTTATACTAGTTGTTGAAGTTTATGACAGAACTTCACCGAAATATGCGAAAAAAAGTGTGCTAGAAACAATCAACAACGATCGTTGTAAATTTAGTTAAAACATCAAGAGTCTGCTCATAAAAACTAGAAATAGAAAGTTGTTAAAGTTGAATATGTTTGTTGAGGATTATTTCGAGACGAATTTTTATTGCAAATTCGACAAATTACAACGGTTCTGTAAAATATGATTTGATAAATGATAATTTTAGGCTACGACTTCTTCTCTCATCAGACTTTCCGCTCTGTTTGGGTACACTTCGCATAAATATGTAGGTACGACCTGTTTTATCGAGTAACACGTTGCCACGTCCCATTTGACACCTCTCCAGAAACCATCCATATATATCTGTACAGGCTTTAAAACAAGTAGCATTTTTTATGCTCACAGACAGCAAGTCGCACGTTGCATTCCAGTAACTGCGCTTTCACACCAAGCCGTGAGCTCAGTAAGTTTTTCTTACCGGGTACTAAAAACCAAAATCGAAATATACCATAAGACTGGGGGCTGGGAACTATTAATAATTGATATTCACTTGTTTTTTTAACTTTTTCAGCATGTATTACCACATTTTTCAAGTTGGTTAAGTCATTGTATAATACAATCTTGCAGATGCCAACCATTTATGTTGCTACACTGAATAATTATACCGTTACCGGCTTTTGTAAGGGGAGAAAAGGAAGAGTTGGGAAGGTATCTCAGTTTGAGAAGACGCATTCACAGAAAGTGGTATCAAAGGTTGGAGAAATACTGTTTATTGGTTATAGGGCGGGAAATCACATTTTGCCGGGAAAAATTGATAGGTGCAGTAAGTGCTTAAAGTGTTGTTAGACGGAGAGAAAAAAGCCTATAATAATATGCTATGCTAGTACTAGTCCGGCTAATAGGGTAGGAAATAATGGGGGGAAAAACTAGTAATTGGTTGCTTGGGTCATGTTCGTTCTGAGATTTACTAGAAAATCGCCATTGCTGATGTGCAGTGGATGAAGTGGCGCATTTATGGAAATTCGGATTTAAATGCGGATTGAACACGGACTTGGTGAATAAGTAAAGAAGTTGTGGGAAATACGGTGGTTATTTGATAAGATTTGTTGAATTGTTGGAAATAATAGTATATTATTAAAGGAGCCATTTGTGATAGCCATTATTCACGCAGGGTGACGTTTGCATCCCGAGCCGTAGACGAGGGGCGCAAGTCACCCGAGTGAATAATGGCCATTAATTGCGAGTAGAATACTATACTTTGTCCACGACCCTTGATTTCTTTTTATAAAAGTCAAGTAAATAATGCGAGTGTAGAACGGAAAGTAATAATTTGGTATTTGGTATTATTGACAATTCTACCGTCAAAATTAATAAATTTCTGGAGTACGTCAAATAATGTGCCACATAGAGATGGGCGATACTGTGTAAAGTATCGATACACCGTACCGTTATAAATATAGTTTTTTAAAAATATCAATATTAGAAAATATCGTTATGAAAAGTATCAATACTAAAAATTTTGATATTTTATCTAAACGATATATTTCAGAAACAAATTTCCTAAACAAAGTACGCAGATTTAATAGTTTATTTCATATTGTACCCCCATCTCTAGTCACCTATGTACCGAAATGTTGTGAGTGTTGAGTGCTGTCATGGCATGTTATTTAAATGCAAAAGCGTGAATTATGGGTTCATAATTCACTCTAGTAGATATATGGGTACCATATACCTTTTGTTAGGAGGTAAAATATTGACTTATTATTAAGTAGTCGTGGACAAATTCGTTAAAAATGATCAAGCTGTGAGATAGTGCAGCATAATCAGAATCCATGTTTTATTTCCACAAATCTAATAGTGTTAGACGAATTTGCTCTCTTAAACACCACATGACGGTGAGATATTATTTATACAATCTTACAAAAAATGAAAAAGAACTATTACTTATGAAAAAATGTGTTATATTCATGTGCAATCTATCCAAATAACGACCACTAGGTGATTGCTTTCTGGTTCTTAATTTTCACAGCCATATTATTATATTCAACTGTTTTAATTTCTCTTGAATTATTTTCACTTTTTTATCAATAACTAACAAAAATAGCAAGCTTCTACTTTCTACACTTGAAAAATTCAGGTAGATAAATTGAATTATCTGATGAATATTGCAATCTTTGTAGGGGCGCCAGACGTTTGAACATTTTGAGGTTAGATATATGGATAGTTTGTTTTATCAATTTATTTACACACCTCTTGATTTATCAACTAATAATTTTTCTAAGAAAACTGATCTATTTTATAATTCATTCACGCGATTCAAACTAAAAAGTAATAAAGGTATACTAACGAACGTTATAAAATTCTACTATCACAAATAATAGAAGATCATCGTTTGGTCGAAATTGTATTCCACCTGTAATTAATAAATATAAGGATGAAGATCGACGCTTCCTGCTAATCTTTGAGACATTGAATTATTAAATAATCACTTAATAACATCGATTTCTACTATCTCGGTAAATGATTAACTGGTGGGATTTTATAAATGATAATAGATTAGCTACAATGTTTGTACATTTAGAACTGTTCCATAAATATTACTCATTTTAAACGATATGCCTATTCCTATACTTTCCATTTGAGGATAGGGATTACTTGTACACGTTGAAGAATGTCAATTTCTAATTAAAACTAATTTGGTATTCTCTATAAATATGTAACGGGATTTCGATATCGATGCAATCCAGGTCTTAAGTCAAATGGTAGAAAAATGTTATGAACGTGACATCAAGATGCAGATATTATTTATTGACTTCAAGCAAGCATTTGATAGCTTAGCTCGAAAATAAATTAAAGCAGATTTACTTATAATGCAGGCACTCAAGAAAATTATAAGGTTAGTGGAAATGGCGATGATAAATTCCAAAGCAGTGGTTCTAATGAATAAAGGTATAGGATCGAAAGAGTTCCAAATTTATTCAGGAGTCAGACAAGGAGATGGGCTTTCAACAGCAATTTTCAATGTTGTAATCGACGGAATATTAAAAAAATGTAATTTACCTGGAACAATCATCAATAAATCGGCACAAATAGTAACAGATGATGTAGCCATAATTTCAAGAGACCAAAAACGTTTACGAGAAACGCTGTACACGATTATAACAGACGAAAGAAAAGGGAGACTACAAATTACTACAAATTAATTAGAGAAGAACAAAATACATGGAGGTGTAAACAGACAAGGACAACAAGGACAATCAATCAATAAATATTGGGGAATATAAATTTAAAATAGTTAAAAACTTTAAATATCTCGGCAAAAACATTAATAATGGAAATGACAGAAAAGACGAAATTGCACAACGCATTCAGGCAGGATATCGAGCATACTATAAATACAAACCCCTAATGCAGAACAAGACAATCAAGAGAACCACAAAAGTGAGAATATACAAGGCAGCAATAAGAACAGCAGTCACGTATGCAGCCGAAACTACCGCAATGACAACCGGAGGTGAAGAAAAGTTAAAAATATTCGGAAGAAAAATTATTAGGAAAATGTATGGACCGAATGAATTATTGACAATCTTGGAAATAGAAAAAATACTGGAAACTGAAAACATAGGAAGAATAATAAAAGCATCCAGAATAAGATGGTTTGGACATATCAAAAGGATGAAAGGATGTAGTTATGTAAAGAGAATAACAGAGTGGACACCTTGTAGCTAGATGGATGGACCAAATAGAAAGATACTTAGAAAAAATGGAAATTAAAGACTCGAGGAAACAGACCCAGGATAGGTAGGAATGGAGGAACATTGTTGAAATAGCAAAGAAACATGAAAAACTTCAAATACAAGTAGTGAATCATAGTGGACTGTCTCTCCAGAAAAACAAGAGTTTGAGCCAAATACTGGCGGTTACTATTCCGGAAGGAATGTATAACCTTGCATATATATGTAACGGGTGGGCAAATAAGAACTGCCGTCGGCCCTATTTTAGGTTCGGATTGTAGTACAGGATTGGGAAAATACTAATTACAAAAATGGTCTCGAGAAAAACCTGGACATTATTTACAGACTTGTAGGTTCACCATATAAGGGTGTATTTAATTTAAGAAAATTTAAAGTCAAACTTTGCTTACTTATCTAATTAAGGAACATAATAAAAACAGTTATCGTATTCTTCGACAAATTCTGCCTATATTTAATATTACAAGTTTAAGTCTATCTACTCAAATAAGACGATTTTTTATTACTGCAGATCAGCAAATGAATAATCAGACTCCCGGTACAGGTTTTACTATTTTATGTTGTGGGTTCACATAAAAAGAAGACACCTGAAGTTTGCCAACTGTCTTGCGCAGAAATCAAAATCGGTCTTGTTTATTTATGTCGTTTCGTAACGTCCGTTTCATGCCATTGGCGTTACAAAGGATCATTCATGCCGACAGCCATTGATTATTGACATTTGAGGTTGTGTTTGAAGCAACCATTAATTACTCTCGAATATTTTTGATTTTTGAATATTTTAATGCTAGTTCATCTGTGAGTGTTATGTGTTTTATTTGATCTAAAAAATTTGTTGGTGTTAAAGGAATCTTATTGAATTCCCTTTGGTCCCTTACTGTGTAGAATCTATTCATATTACTCTTGCAAATGAAACTAAGCGTTTCTAATTAATTCCTCATAGGGATAATAATACCTGAGGTAATATCAGATCTTCCCTTTTTTCTATTCATATATATTAAATCACAAGATAGATCACCATTTGGTCTAGCCAAAACATCATGTAGGCATCACATCAAATGTAACTTCTGCCATTCTGACAATATGTCAATAACGAAATAATATTTTCAATGAGCTTCTTAGAATTTTCATAATTTTTTTTATTAAATAGTGGAATTAATTCGAAACAATCAGTATCATTTTTAAGAGTAATAATAGGATTCTATTTAAATATTAAAATACTGAAAAATATTTTACTATCAGTTCCAAGCCACAATTATATAACAGAACAGATAGGACATTTTTATCAAAATTGTTACTGTTCTAGGTCAAAGAATAAGTTAAATTGTTTTTATTATTCATACAGAATGTATGTCGTTAATATAACTTCGGTTGAACTAACACAATAACTAATTCCATAATATTTAAATAAAAATAGCTAATGATTTTTTTCTCCGTTCGTGGGAAAAGTGACACTATTTTGACCTGTTTTCTATGCGCAAAGCTCAACATTCCAGAATAGTGGGCAGTTGCTAAGCAATTAGAAAATAACAGTGCGGTAATATTCTTACAGTACTGCTGTAGCGTGCGGTAATGTTACAAATGGATTATTACAATAAAATGAAACAAAGTATGGTTTTAATTATTATATTCTACTAGTTCAGGAGGCGTGCAAGGTAACAAATAATCACTATCAGTGTTCATGTTTACTAATTATTTTTGAATTCCTTATAAAATAAATCGAATCAAACAAAAACGGCTTGAAAATTATTTTACTTTTGTCATAATCCTCTTCTATATTTCAATATGAACATAGAGAAACCTATTTAAACGTACTTGATTACATCTTGAATGAATGAATGAATGAATGCATGAATATTTTTTAATTAACTTTTTAAATGTAAATCAACGATCGAAGAAAAAATAGTATGTATAATTCGTGGGAAAAGCATATTCCCAAGCTCCTGTGTTAAAAGACTTGTCGCTACGCTCCTCGTCTGGTAACTATCACAGTCGTTTGGGAATATTATGCTTTTCCCACTAATTATACAATATACTATTTTAGCTTTTCATCATAAAGGTTCAAAATACGCCACAAAATTTATGTAGTAGACTCCGTTTTACGTAAGAAGAACCCACTTGAAGTTGCAGCCATATTGTAAAATTGACATTCGACTTTAAATCAGTAGCGTAACGTTTTCACATTTTGTAGGTTAACAGAAAATTAGAATCACAGTTTGAATTCAATCTAACGTTTTGAAATCAATGAAGATTACGTTAGAAAACTGCCTTGCATTGATACATACCGGGTGGGAAAATAAGCCGTACTCAAAAACTACTTGATCAAAATATTTCACATCGATTTAAATTTTCATAAACAATTAGTTTTTGTTCATAATTAATGTTTATTCAGTAAAAATGAAAATGAATTTTTCTTCAAATGCCCCGATTTTTTAAGCAGGATACCCTCCTATGTTAGACAGATGGCTCTGGTGCAGGTGTATACGGGCGCAGACCTAGGACAGAAAACTCAACCTCTCCAGGATCCTATGCAACCTTATTTCAGGCGGAACTTTACGCCATTGTTTCATGTGTGGAGAGATTGGATCAAAACAATCTCATACATAGAACAATAAAAATTTTCTCGGACAGCCAATCGGCTTTGAAAGCACTTAGCTCTCACCGTGTAACGTCGAAATTGGTTTTAGACTGCCAAAAAAGACTCTTCTCAATAGGAGAACTCAATAAAGTATTGCTGGTCTGGATCCCTGGCCATTCTGGCAAGGAAGGAAACGAGAAGGCAGACTCTCTTGCAAGGGAGGGTTGCGCACGTGTTTCTATCGGATCAGAACCTACAATTGGCATCGCAATAAGTTTTGCCAAACAAACACTGAATACCTGGACGACAAGAAGAGCTTTAGACTTCTGGCATAATTTACCAGGATTGGTTCATTCAAAAGCTTTCATACATCCTTCGAAGAATGTCTCCAAACAAATATAGCAGGCATGACCTACGTTGTCTAACAGGCCTTTTAACAGGCCACTGTCATCTGAATCAGCATATGCTAAAACTTGGACTGTCGGAAGATCCGACCTGCCGTCTTTGTCTGGAAGATGATGAAACAGCAGAGCATATAATTTGTGCCTGCCCCGCCGCGGCTCGAATCAGGTATCTGATGTTTGGCACGGATTCTCTCTCGCCCTCGGACCTGAAATATCATTCACCAAATAAACTAATCGGCTTTGTTAAGAAGCTGAATTTGTTTGGTGAAATCTGAATAGGTGTGAGCCACAATAGACTCTTGCGAGTCGTAGTGGAGGGCCTTATAGACCCACTCACCATAAACCTAACCTAACCTATGTTAAAATTTAATTCTTTTCCTTTACAAAAATATATAAATTGTAACAATTTAATTTAAAAATAAGTTATTTGAATTTTAAGGATAGGCTTTTATGTAGGCGTTTACGAGTGTTGATGTTAAAAGTACGCTTTGGAATTTTTATAATGTCACTGAACTGACCACAAAATGTCAAAATAATGAGTTCTCATTTGAATAATTCTTAAAAGGCCATTAATAATTTGTTTTTAATAATTATCCGATTTACTACTTCACCTGAAAAGTAAGGAACTATGTCGAGAAAAAGTTGATTGCTCATTATCAATAAATTCTCGTAAATTTTGTCAGATATTTTTTGAAAATTCACACTTGTCACACATAACACTTTTTAATTTCTCAGGTGAAGTGAACTACTATTAAACACAAATTATAGCTTCCACATGACACATAAATTTATAGAGTATAATGTGGAAAAATTAGACGACAATGCACTTGAAAATAATACAAAGTGAAAAAATCTAGAGTATTTAGTCGAGATGAAATAAACTGATGCCCCAGCTGATGCACAGCGGGCGAAAAGTGTTTGCCTTCAGGACTAGGATATTACGTGTATAATTTACTGTTACATCCTTTATATCCGTTCAAGTATTGCACTCGACATTCATCATATTATGGACATACACGTAATAAATCTGTGAAGCTGAACCGTTTTAATATCAAAATTGCATAATTAAGTAATTGAGATTCTCTTATTTATGGCATGCATCTAAATACCATGAAATGTCATGCAATTCGATTTTTCCGTACCCATCATTTATCACATTTAATTATTATATAAATGGTCAATACTGTTAACCAGATAAGATATTTATGGATACATCTTTATCTTATTAAGAAATTATCGTAGTGTTTTTATGGGCAGGGACAACTCCTGTTTTCAATACTATCACTTTCCTCACGCATATGTATACAGGGTTGGGATAAAGTATGGATCCAAGTAAATATCTTTTAAACGAAAAGAACGATATTGATGAACATTGGTAAGTGCAATGGAACAAAATGCATCTGATGTAAATGTTTTTGTTAATAATATACTTCCGGTTTATCCGGAAATGCCATCAACTTCTTTAATTTAAATGGGACACAGATTTTGAAAGAGCTTGTTATTTTGAATTCATACATACTGGGTTTAGTGTAGAAAAATTTGTAAAAACGAGGAATAACTCACTGTTAGTTGTACAATAGGTGTACAGTTCATTATTTTAGAATAATGGGAAACAAAATTACTTCAAATGTTCAAAATGCTCGCCATTTACTTGCTGACAATATGCCATCCTATTAACAAATTCTTGAGTCACTCTTTCAAAGACTTCTCCATGTATTAGTTCACATTCATCAATAATTCTTTGTCTGAATTCCTGTAAGTTTGTTGGTCGTCTAACGTAAACATGTGATTTTGGATAACCCCAAAGAAAAAACTAACGGGCTAAGATCCAGAGAACGAGCAGGCCACTCTATAAATCTTCTACGTCCAATTCATCGATTTGAAAAATTCGCATCCAGAAAATCCCTAGCCCGTCTATCATAGTGGGGACGTGCTCCATCTTTTTGAAACCAAACATTTTGTGGTAATTGTCCATTCTGTTGAAGTGCCTATAAGCCTGTTCTCGACAATTCCCATCCAAACATTTAACTTCTGTGGATGCTGGGTATGTGCTTCATGAATCCAATGAGGATTCTCATTTGACCAATACCTTGAGTTATGGCGATTAACTGTCCCATTTAAACAAAAAGTTGCCTCATCGGAAAAAACTATGTAAGAAGCAAAATTGTCGTCGACATTACAGATGTCCATTAGCCGTTCGCAAAATTCCAGCCGTCGGTCAGAATCATCGTCTGACAATTCTTGAACGAACTGTACCTTATACGGTTGATACTTTTCACTTTTTAATATCTTTCCTACAGAACGTCGAAAGATACCTTGGTTTAGTGCCAAATTTGTGGTGGAAGTTTGAGGTGATTCTTCTAAATCGATTGCAATATTTTGTTTAACAGTTTCGTTCGTTGCAGTCCGCGGTCTTCCAGGTTTTAGCAAATTTTTTACTTTCCCAGTTGTATTAAAACGTAATGTTTTAGTTACTGTTGAGCGTTAAATAGGATTTCTCTCCGGATGCAAATTATTAAAAATATGACACATTTCTTCATGAGTTCTAACACGATCACCATAACCGATCATCATTAAAATTTCAATACGCTCTTTTTCACTTAATTGAACCGTTCTAAATTGTAAAATTTATTTCCGTCAATTAGAATTTGACACTTGGAGAACAAAAGACGTAGTAAACAGTACTCGTTTATTTATTACTATGCATACAAACAACATCAATTAGTTTCTGCTCTAATGCAAAAAACTCAAAGGAGGTTGATTAAAGTACTATATTCCTCGTTTTTACAAATTTTTTTACACTAAACTCTGTATGTATGAATTCAAAATAACAAGCTCTTTCAAAATCTGTAAAAATATATAGGGTGTCCCATTTAAATTAAAGAAGTTGATGGCATTTCCGGTTAAACCGGAAGTATATTATTAACAAAAAAATTTATATCAGATGCATTTTATTCTAGTGCACTTACCTGAAAATCATCATAAAATCGTTCTTTTCGTTTAAAAGATATTTACTTGGTTCCATACTTTATCCCAATCCCGCATATCTTGTTATATTTCCTACCTACCGAAATGTACTTTGAAGAAGACCATAAAAAAGATCGCATTTTTTAGTAGTCGAACAATGAACATACAGGAAGAGTAACTAGACGTATTATCTGATTATTTATTTGATTGGAATCCAGAAAAGTAATAATCATACAATTATTTAAATTTATTTGTGGTTCCTCATTATATGTCCTTCAATACTTATTATATAATTGAGAAAAATATATAAAAACCAATTTATTTAATCTTTGATATAATACAAAACTTCATTTATACATAAGTGCATTTCGTCTATTTACGAGCCGAAGGTTTAGACCAATTTCACATGTCTTCTCTCAAGAGCCTTAGACAACATAAAGATATGGGGCTCCTGTTTGTAACTGTCCTCAACTGCATAATAAAATTCTCTTATTAATTTTCAATTTCGTAGTACGAGCATTTCCCACAAATTATTTAGATATCATTATGTACTAAATGCATTTCTAAATAAATTTGAGAGTCACTGTTTCCCTAGAAAATCTATACAATTTTTCTTTTAATCAATGAATCTTTACTTATCTTAACAAACGTTATTTGGGTCCTTAACTGGAAAAAAGTCGTGTTTAATAGTGTTTGTGTGTTAATGTACAGTACAGTATAATGCTACTTATGTATTTTTTTTATTGATTCAAACTTGCATGAGAATAAACAAATGAATAAATAGTGTCAGTTTTATCATTATTGGCTGAAATGTTGCTATTTCTATCTACTTGACCATGTTCATTTAATGTAAATATTATCATGGCTTTCGCTTTGCCAGCATTTAATTTTAATTTTGAAAATTAAGAGACAAGTTGAAGACGTTAATTTGCGTTAGCACTTAACTTATTAAGGTCATCATTTTTGTGAAATAAAAAATTTCTATTGCATTTGATATTTAAATTCAAAATAAACAAGTGGTTATAAAGTAATGGGAACAAAGATGGGATAGGAAACAAAAAAAATATTCAAAAATTTTTATGAAAACTTAGAAACTCGGCATAGTTCAAGAAAATGTTTTCATCTTTACAAAAACCAAAATCAATTTGAGTTTAAGGGATGATGCAGAGCACCAAAGAGTCTAAATTCATTTATAATCTTCGAAAAATACGAACAAACAGGAAAAATATGTGTACATTTTTAAGAATAGACATGATAACTAATCGTTATTTCTTGAAAAAGGGTGGTTTTAAATTTACGCTTTTAAAAATACAATTCAAATTTCGCACAAAAATTTTTTTGCAAAATGGTGTTTTAAGCAACAAATATAATTGGATTCACCCCAAAAATATCATCGTATAATACATTTTTAATATATATTATATAATTCGCTATTTAATCACGATTCAGTAATCCGTAATTTTTCAAATTCAGTAAAAAATCATGCTCAGGGGCGTTAAACATCCTCAAGCTAGAAATTTTAAACAAATCAGTTGGAAAAAACGGAGATTTCAAGTTAAAAACTAAATTATGAAAAAAGTACGCAACGCATAAAGCAAAATACAATTTTTGGCATTACTAATTTATTCATACAAACACACCTTAACACGCATCATTGAAAACAATTCTTAACATATGTCATTGATTATAATTTTGAGGTTAAGTGTAAAATAACATTCAAATATAAGTCAAACGTAAAACAGCAGAATGCGTCACCGATTATCACGTAACGGCAAAGGATGGTTAAACAAACTATATTTGAGTTCAAGAAGCAATACACTGTGAGAAACACAGTCAAACGCCTTAGAAAGTTCATACAGTGTAATAGCAGTATGCTCTCCGCTCTCAATGCACTCAACTACATCACTAACAATATTTAGAACAGCTTGAGTAGTCGATCCTTCGTTTCTAAAATCATATTGCGAATTACATAAAAAAACTTGTCATCGGTCAGTAATATAGACATTTCTTACCTTTAAAACGGTGGGGAAGTGACTCATTACTTACTTTCGCTTCCACGCTATAGCCGGAAAAGTACTTTTCCTACGACCATATAGGAAATTAACATATATCGCACTCTCTACTCTGGCGGAAAGTTTCTCATATCATCATAGTGACGCGAACCGTGCGCTATGATATCACCCTAGTGATATCATATCGCACGGTTCGCATAAATTTGATTAACGTGGTTTTCTCATTTAAATTTACATACGTACTAACTACAAATAAAGCACAATATCTGTTCAAATATTATTAAAATTCGCCAAATTTTGTGATAAAAAAAAACTACGGCCGGGAATCGAACCGCAGTCTACTCCAGCATTCTCCGAATTGTTAACCACTGAGCTACTATAAGATAGCTGTTAAATGTTCTTATTTTTGGTATATTTAGAGTATAGCTGTAGGAATTTTCAATAATCAAATTATTAAGAATTTAAATGTCTTCTGCGTTATTTTGAAAATATTTTGCACTATAAACTGATTATTTTAAAAATAATCATGTGTTGTAGGTGCAGTTATTCATGTTTTCAAATAAATGAAACCATCATATTTCGTAAATTTATTGCGTGATCGTAAAAAATATATACTAATTATAAAAGTGAAAAATAATAAAGTAGGCTTATGTCAAAATTCTCAAATTATAACACAAAGCATAGAAATAGTTTTTGTGAAGTGTAAGTGAAATATTTTTTACAAACTGCCAGGGTAATTATTTTACGTTTACGCTACTCCAGAAAAAAAAAACATACTTAATATCGATTTCATGAGTTTAATTTTTATATTCTTGCAATAAGTTTACATCGTTTGTGCTTAGTTTTGTTTCTAATAAATTTCTCGTTTCGTTACTCTAGTTTTTATTTCATTATACTATTATTAGATATGATTTGACTCTAGTGTCATATGCGAACACAAAAACCTAAGGTACTTTTTAAATATTTATGGCCGTAGGAAAAATAGTGTACATAACTCGTTGGAAAGTGAATTTCACACCGATGTCAACATTATTTTTTAAAAACCATCACATTAAACAATATTTGTTACAATTATCGAATGGTCGTAGGAAAAATAGTGTACATTACTTGTGCGAAAGTGATAATATACTATATCTTTTGAGTTGTCCAAAACTATATAAATTACTGTTTTTCTTTCATTAATAAATGTGGTTGCAGAAAAAATATTGTGTATAACTTGTACGCAATTCATTTTTCCCACGAGCGCAGAAGTTTGTGCCACGGGCCGTAAGGCGAGTGCCGCAAACTTCTGCGCCCGTGGGAAAAGTGACGCTTTGCGCACTAATTGTACAAACTACTATTTCCGGCTAGAAGCATGTGTCACTTTTCTGAAGTATGACAATATTGTGTTAAGCTGGTTTGAAAAAAAAGTTAATACCTTTCTTTGCTTTTCTACGGAATATTCCCTCAGCCACAGCTTCTTGGACTTCCGGAGGAGTACAGGTCAATTCAAAATAAGACATTATGTACTAGTTTGAGCAAAAAAATTAAAATTTCGTGACAGAATAGTAATTTACGTTACAAGACCGGAAAGTAGTGTTTTTCAGGTCGAGACAAGCAGATTCCAGGGCGAGCCGTAGGCCGCAGTCCTGGAAGCTTATTAGTCTTAGACACTTGATTTCTCAACTAATACATATAATACGGGTTGTAATTGAGTTACAGAATTATTTTAAAGACGTGTATGCTCAAAATGTACACCATTTTGATACTTGCTCGTTCCTTACTAGTCATAATAATTAAGGAACCACCATGTTTGATAAGTTATACATGCCAAATTACTAGTCTTAACAAAATTTCAGGTGCGGACTAACAAAAAATTAGATCGTGGTATTTTTATATATTAAAATTTGTAAAATATTTTAAGAAAAAATTAACTAGACACTTTGAATTGTGGAAATTAGTTTCCACCAAATTGAATATAAAACTGCTAGAACCAACGTAAGGTTTGTCTATTACTGTGTAAAAAATCTAGTCGCCAAATTTTGTAATCAATGGTATATTTTATTAATCGCAGTGTTTGCAATATTATTCATTACCTACATTCCTTTCGTATAATAACAACATGTTGTATAAAAATGCACAGTAAATATTTAATAAAATAATTATTGTTTATATCAGCAGTTTAGTTTGTATTCGAAAATTGCGAAACAGTTCTAAATATATTGTGTAGAAAATATAACAATTCTTGGACTTCTTATAATCAGTGTTTTTCAATACGTTTTACCCTCTTCAAATTCTTCATTCACATTTTCCACACAAAAATAAATTATTATTATTGTTATTAGTATTATTATTTTCATTTCTTATCAAGATATAAATAAATATTATAGAAAGAAGCCTGGTGTCAAGTACAAAAAAAATATTACTGAAAAAAAAGTAAATAAACTAAATAATAAATTCAAAATTAATAATTCATTGAATATAAAACATCTTAAATGCGGGATACTGTAAACATGATAACAAACTATCTTTGCCATACTGGGTGTCAAATTGTCAATTATTTCATTAATAAGTTCATCAATGCTGTCAAATATTTATAGATAGGACAATCAAATAGTATGCTCTTCAGTTTGTGCGATAAAAATTAAATTAAATAGGTTGGCTTTACTTGTTTAAAAAGAATATTCTGAAATTTCCACATACTTTCATAGTTTAAACATTCCCAGTATTTAGTATTTTTTTCGAGTCTATATTTGTATGTAGCCTAATCTTATTGACGCATTTGAATATACGAATTTCATTAGATTCTACTTAATCGTGGGAATGACATAGAGTGTAAAACTTGAATATGGCGACAAAGAAAAAGAAAGTAAAAGTAGAAAAGTATAACAATATCGACATCAAATGAAAGGTAATAATTAACCATTTTAGTAATTTAGAGCATTAAGGTATGTTTTTGCACTGCAAACAACCAGCCATTACTGTCGATGTAAGAAAAAATCTAATAGACTTTAATGATTCTATACAAAATGCATCTGATGTACATTTTTTCGTTAATAATATACTCCCGGTTTAACCGGAAATGCCATCAACTTCTTTAATTTAAATGGGACACCCTATATATTTTTACAGATTTTGAAAGAGCTTGTTATTTTGAATTCATACATACTGAGGTTAGAGTAAAAAAAAATTGTAAAAACGAGGAATAACTCACTGTTGGTTGTACAATAGGTGTACATTTCATTATTTTAGAATAATGATAAACAAAATTACTTCAAATGTTCAAAATGCTCGCCGTTTACTTGCTGACAATATGCCATCCTATTAACAAATTCTTGAGTCACTCTTTCAAAGACTTCTCCACGTATTAGTTCACATTCATCAATAATTCTTTGTCTGAACTCCTGTAAGTTTGTTGGTCGTCTAACGTAAACACGTGATTTTAGATAACCCCAAAGAAAAAATCTAACGGGCTAAGATCCGGAGAACGAGCAGGTCACTATATGAATCTTCTATGTCCAATCCATCGATTTGAAAAATTCGCGTCCAGAAAATCACTAACCCGTCTATCATAGTGGGGAGGTGCTCCATATTGTTGAAACCAAACATTTTGTGGTAATTGCCCATTCTGTTGAAGTGCAGTAGTAGATCCAAATACTTGTCACCATTCAAGTTTCCGTCAATAAAAAATGGGCCTTTAAGCCTATTTTCGACAATTCCCATCCAAACATTTAACTTCTGTGGATGCTGGGTATGTGCTTCATGAATCCAATGAGGATTCTCATTTGACAAATACCTTGAGTTATGGCGATTAACTGTTCCATTTAAACAAAAAGTTGCCTCATCGGAAAAAACTATGTTAGAAGCAAAATTGTCGTCGACATTACAGATGTCCATTAGCCGTTCGCAAAATTCCAGCCGTTGGTCAAAATCATCGTCTGACAATTCTTGAACCAACTGTACCTTATGCGGATGATACTTTTCTCTTTTTAATATCTTTCCTAGAGAACGTCGACTGATACCATCGTTCAGTGCCAAATTTGTGGTGGAAGTTTGAGGTGATTCTTCTAAATCGATTGCAATATTTTGTTTAACAGTTTCGTTCGTTACAGTCCGCGGTCTTCCAGTTGTAATGTTTTAGTTACTGTTGAGCGGGATATAGGATTTCTCTCCGGATGCAAATTATTAAAAATATGACACACTTCTTCACGAGTTCTAACACAATCACCATAACCGATCATCATTAAAATTTCAATACGCTCTTTTTCACTTAATTGAACCATTCTAAATTGTAAAATTTATTTCCGTCAATTAGAATTTAACACTTGGAGAACAAAAGACGTAGTAAACAGTACTCGTTTATTTATTACTATGCATACAAACAACATCAATTAGTTTATCTAAATAGTTTTATGCTCAAATGCAAAAAACTCAAAGGATGTTGATTAAAGTGCTATATTCCTCGTCTTTACAATTTTTTTACACTAAACTCAGTATGTATGAGTTCAAAATAACAAGCTCTTTCAAAATCTGTAAAAATATATAGGGTGTCCCATTTAAATTAAAGAAGTTGATGGCATTTCCGGTTAAACCGGAAGTATATTATTAACAAAAAAAATGTACATCAGATGCATTTTGTTCCATTGCACTTACCTGCAAATCATCATAAATATCGTTTTTTTCGTTTAAAATATATTTACTTGGTTCCATACTTTATCCCAACCCTGTATAATTGTTTGCTGGCAGTTATAATAGGTATAATCCAACCGCAATCAGAAATTGTCAGAAACGATCAGAGAATAGTGGACCATTGCAATCAGTGATAGATATTACGTAAACTCGTTGTTTGCTATGACCAGTTATACTCTTATCGTTTCTGACAGTTTGTGATTACGGTTGAAGCAGATCTAATATCTTAAATCATTAATTACTACTTCTGAAATTACAATAGAAATTCGCCAGAAAATTTTCTTTTCGAGTATGTCCTCGTGAGAGATTGGAGGAAACCAAACTGACACGGACCGATAAAAATTTTCCCGAACACCCTTTAAAATCGTATAACGTTGAAATTTATATTAACTGCCAAAAAAGACTGTCCTTGATAGGAAGGATCAACAAAGTGTCTTTGGTCGGGATCCCTGTATAGATGGAAACGAAAAGGCAGACTCCCTTTCAAGGAAGGGTGCCGCAGGTAATTGTATCGAATGTGAGCATTTAGTTTAGGTACACTGAAAATGATACAAATACGTGATAAAATTTTACTCGAAAGAAACTGGTTTGTGTCTTTGTCAAAGTTTGCTCCATATTTTCCACTAAATCTAACTCAATTACCATCGGTTCATAAGATTATAAATTTTTCTTCAGTTATAGTTATAGTAGAATTAATTTTCACCGTTTCACAATTTGTCGGCGAGATAAAGAAATCTAAAAGTAGAAGCGGAACCTGTGAAATTTACAGTCCACGTGGACTAACCCTTCTTGTAAATTTTGCATAGACCAATCGGAAGCTACATTGCACCAATGAGAATCAATTGTTCGCTTGTGGGTCGAAGTGATTCATGGCTTGTTTATCTTTTCGGCTTTTTTAATCCTCAAAGGGACCTTTGCCGCATACTGTTATTATAACGTGAAACAGTGCAAACTAATTCTACTCTCAACTATACGCATTATCTAAAACTAAATTAATATATCTTCTCCATGTTCCTTGTGGTGTATTCATTATTCTTTTTCGTTAATTTATTGGGAAATCTAATCACAATATTTTTGTACTTTTATTTCAACGTTTCGTTAGTGTTCCAGCTAGCGTTATCAAGAATAATTAAGATTGATTTTTCCAAGATAGTAATTTGTTCACTAACTGAAGTTTTTCATTTTTCTGATTATTGATTCCATAGATTCTGATCTCATATTACTTTGCTGCCAATGGCATTTATCTCTTTCAAGCAAAGGATTTATTTGTGTTTCAAGTGTTCATGCCAATTAGTGACACCTGAACTGAATATTTTTTCGATAGTTTCATTCAGTGAAATATTATTGTAATAATTATTTATTTCTTCTAGTTCTATTGACAATGTATTGCTTTCTGAAATTATATTTGTGTTATCTTCTTCAGTGGAGCATTTTCGTTAGGCGTTAGGTTAAATAGTTGACGTGTAGCGGAAAATTGTTTGCAGTCAGTCAATATGTGCTTAATGGTCAATATAGCATTACAGCTGTGGCAAACGGGACGATTTCCTGAAGACATCAGATATCCGTGAGTGAGTTTGGAGATTCGTATTCTTCTGATTATAGCAGCCTCTCTCCTGGTTAAAAAGTTAAAGGAGAGAGGAGAAGTAGATGGATGGATTTCATGAAGTGCTGTAGTGCTATTGCGCCATAGATATCGCCAAGTTTCTTGCATAAAGTTTTTGAATTGAAACTTAAGGTCGGTTGCGAGTTGGATAATGTGTTTTGGGTTGGTACTAGCTTCTTTCGCGTGGCGGTTCGCAGTTTCGTTACAAGTAATTCCGATGTGAGATGGAAGCCATATGAGAGAGGCTGTTATGTCTTGAGCAACGAGAGTTTGATAGATGTCATGTATGTTCTGGATAATTGGGTGGTCAGTGAAAAATTTGACAACAAAATTTCTTGCAGTCTTAAACTTGAACAAAATATTGTTGATTGTCTGTCAGAACGCTACCAAAACGTTGAAATAAAAATGCAAAAAATATTGTAGTTTAATATCTCAATAAATAAACGAGAAAGAATAAATTAATATAATACACTAATTATTATTTACAATTGAGATTTATCTCCAGACCGATATCTACTTTCATAACACCCGTAATGCATGGATGGTTAGACCTCAAAGGTTTAGCTTCCAATAAGGAAAACAATTTAAATTATAATCTGTATAATGTCCTTCCTGTTATGGTGCAGTGGTGCAGTGCCTGACGATGAGTCCATTTAAAACTTTAATTAGTCTAGTCGGGAAGTGATTTTTCTGCGAATAATAGTTAGAGTGAATTTAAAAATATGGGGTTTGTTTTATCGGATTCAGAATTAAATTCTGAAAATGGGGTATTTTTGAATTTTTTTGCCATTGAAAATTTCAATTGTTATTAACAAAAAACGAAGAGAAAAAAAGATGGTCTCCGCTTTTTAGCAATAACTATGAAACTATTGAAAATAGCGCCAATATTAAAAAAGATCCTAAAAGAGGAGAAAATTTCACAAAAAAAAGTTTGTACTCCCGGAGTTGTAGCTCCATTATTTATAGTTTTAATTTTATGTTGAAAATAGGGTTCCGCGCGACCGTTGTGGCGCCGTCGCTTCACCACCGAACAAAGTGAACGTAAGAAAATAATTTTTTTATAATATTTAATATGAATTGAGAAATCTGAAAAAATTATATTCTCACCTAGACACTTGAAGGAATATAACCCCGATATACGAAAAATTTTAAATTGATTTTTGTTAAAGTTATTCAATTGTTAACTAACTAATTCTTTATGTTCTTTAGCTAATATAAAATCTGTTATTACAGTTTAAATAATATACCTAAATTTTTTTTTCTTCTGGTAGCCTATTCTTATTTACACAATCAACAAGATTCCGCAGTAAAAATTTATTAAAGATTGTTTATTTGTTTATAATGATTTTTCTAAGTTAACAAAAAGTGAAAAGTACGGAAAATGTTATTAAAATTTTTTTTCTACAAAATCTATGTACTCAACTGTTTTTGTATCTATCAATTGGATTTAGCAGTTTATCTAAAAAGTTTTTTGTCTTTTGTTTATAAATTTTTTACAAACAAATAGACAACTGTAATATTTTTGAAAAAATTTTTTTTGCCATTATATTGTCACGGTAAAATAATGAATCGAGAAAAAAAATTTCTTGAAATTTTTTTTTAATTGTTTATAATCGTTTTTTTCATTTATCCAACCTTTGAATTATTAATTAAGGAATCATTTTTTCTTTAAAAATCACAATTTGTTATTTTAAACAGAATTATAGAGGAAACAAATTTTTTTTTCGCATTTTCATTGTTTATTTTATAAACAATTTGTTATAAACAGATTCTGACTTTCATATTCTTTTTTTTCCGTTAATTTGAAAATTTAATAAATACAGCGATGTGCATCAAAGAAATGAAAAAACATTTTTTTATTGAATTTTTGAATATTTCACCACTTTAAAGTTCAATAGGTCACCGATTTTATTTACTTATAAATTGCTATAACGTCTCAACTTTTGATGATACGGTCTTAGACATTCAGGACGATCTTCTAGATAATTGTTTAATCTGTTTAATTTACTCTTTACCGGCTCATTATCTAGAACGGTTCTATTTTAATAAGCATTTGTTTATAAAAAAATAAATTCATTGCATCTTTAAATGCTAATATCTTTTTTATTATCAAAGTTACGGCTTTTCTTATACAAGACAGTTTTGTTAGGGTATTAATAGACTATTCAAAAATAATTTTTTGAAATTTTCTTTTTCATTTGTTCAACTTTTATTTGTAATTGTTTAAATTTATACAAGATCAGGCGTACTTTTTTTATAAACAAATGCTTATTAAAATAGAACCGTTCTAGATAATGAGCCGGTAAAAAGTCAATTAAACAGATTAAACAATTATCTAAAAGATCGTCCTGAATGTCTAAGACCGTATCATCAAAAGTTGAGAAGTTATAGCAATTTATAAGTTAATAAAATCGGTGACCAAGTGGTGAAATATTCAAAAATTCAATAAAAAAAAGGAAATTTTTTTTTATTAGTTTGATGCACTTCGCTGTATTTATTAAATTTTCAAATTAACGGAAAAAAAATATGTCAGAAAATGTGAAAAAAAAATTTTTTCCTCTATAATTCTGTTTAAAGGTTGGATAAATGAAAAAAAAGATTATAAACAATTAAAAAAAATTTTTAAGAAATTTTTTTATTCTCAATTCATCATTTTACCGTGACAATATAATGGCAAAAAAATGTTTTTCAAAAATATTACAGTTGTCTATTTGTTTATAATAAATTTGTAAACAAGAGACATAAAAAAATAAAAAAACAGTTGAATACATGATTTTGTAAAAAAAAATTTTAATACCATTTTCCGTACTTTTCATTTTTTGTTAACTTAGAAAAATCATTATAAACAAATAAACAATCTTTAATAAATTTTTCCTGCGGAATCTTGTTGATTGTGTAAATAAGAATAGGCTACCAGAAGAAAAAAAATTTTAGGTACATTATTTAAACTTTAATAACAGATTTTATATTAGCTAAAGAACATAAAGAATTAGTTAGTTAACAATTGAATAACTTTAACAAAAATCAATTTAAAATTTTTCTTATATCGGGGTTAAATTCCTTCAAGTGTCTAGGAGAGACTATAATTTTTTCAGATTTCTCAATTCATATTAAATATTATAAAAAAATTATTTTGTTACGTTCACTTTGTTCGGTGGTGAAGCGACGGCGCCACAACGGTTGCGCGGAACCCGATTTTCAACATAAAATTAAAACTATAAATAATGGAGCTACAACTCCGGGAGTCCAAACTTTTTTTTGTGTAATTTTTTCTCCTCTTTTAGGATCTTTTTTAATATTGGCGCTATTTTCAATAGTTTCATAGTAATTGTTAAAAAACGGAGACCATCTTTTTTTCTCTTCGTTTTTTGTTAATAACAATTGAAATTTTCAATGGCAAAAAAATTCAAAAATACCCCATTTTCAGAATTTATTTCTGAATACGATAAAACAAACCCCATATTTTTAAATTCACTCTAACTATTATTCGCAGAAAATCACTTCTCGACTAGACTAAATAGATATTCGAGTGAAAAACTGTTTTATTATAATGATGAGTTATATTTTTGTATATTATTTGTTTCATGTATATTCTTAATAATTCCGTGCTATTCATTTTGTAATTTGTGGGTAAAGTTTCTAATTACATGAAACTATTACTGTTAATTTTTCTCAAACATCCTCAATAACACGGGGTTAAAAAGGTCTATCTCTTTATTTTTGAAATATTTCAAAGCGGAAACCTTGGCAGAAATATGATTGTGAGACCTCATTAAAAAAAAACTTAAACAAAATTATACAGGATCTCTTAATTAAATAAAAATATAACTTACTCAATAAAAGTTTCATTTAACCCTATAATAAAATAAACCTAATTTGAAAGACACAAAAGTCACAATTATTACAAATCACCTAGGTTAAGATGAAGACGAAATATTCTTTCTAACGCTGAAGCGAATCGATACAGATAATATATTGTGTTAACATAAACAAATACTTTAGAGCTGTCCCTTTTTTGTTTAGTCTGTCGTGTAATTTATATTTCTCATTATTTTTTCTAGGAGAAAAATGTTTTTCAAGTGATAGACAAAACCAACCTCAATTAAACAAGCACTTAGAAACTAAGAATTGAACAATTTTCCAAACAGCTAGAGAATACTATCTACCATTGTGTTCAAATATAAACACTAGACAAGAAGTTTAGTCGTTTTTTAAAAATAATTATCCTTTTATTTAATTAAATGTTTTCCTTTTGAAGAATTCGTTGGCATGAAGGAACCAATTAAGAGTCATAATTTAAGTGCAAGCAGCGGCACCATCTTGTTCTTTTTCTAATTATCCATGTTTTATTGTTTGCTCCGCACATTTACCGCTAGAAATTCGGACTCGGCTATTATTAATGTTAAAACTTTTGTCAACTTGATGAAAAAAAAAAAGAATGTATTAACAATCTCTTTAAAAGATTGCAAATATTACATTTTTTGTAAGGTTGTTTTTATAAAACTTGATAAAAATGACAAACATACACGTGGGTAAGGATAGGTTAAAATTTAATGGTTTTGTTCGACTCTCCAACCCTTGAGAGTCTGTCTTGTGACTCACTTATTTATATTCCACCAAATAAAATCTAGCTTCTGAACCAAGCCATTTAATTGGAACGGATGATCTTTCAATTTCGAGGAAAACAGTCAAACCCTACCAAACTTCAAAACCTTTAATGGAGCAGACTGCAGAGAGAGTACGGATCTTTCGCTAGTTCTAAACGTGTTAAATGATCATTCAGACAACGCTGATCTGCAAGACTTGTTAAGCGGCAGATTCACCCAGCAGTTGACTGTTATCGCAGCGACTGCTACTTGGGCATGTCTACACCGTTTACTATTTAGCGATGTGAATCATGAAATTGCGATCGCAGTTGAGTGTTACGAATGACTGGGATAACTATAAATATTTCTACTTTCTGTTATAACAGTCGCTGCATTGAAAAATAAAATGGCGAAATCCGTCAAACGGCTAGCGTTCTCAGATAACCAAATTATGTTAGAGAAAACGAATGTTTGTAGAATGTGAAGAATACAAAAATAAAGTAAAAAGACAAGGCGCCATTGCAAATATTTCTGAAAAAATGGGATTTACAGAAGAAATCATTAAAAAAAGAAAGCGTTAATAAGATCATCGTATTTTCGTGTAATTCTGCGAATTTTTGAAATGGCAAACGAGTAAAATTTTGGAACTTCCCGTCAACAGTTAATAATTCGGTCAACACATTATTTTCTATGTCAAAATTAGATCTGTTCAATAATGGTGTTTTCACCCAGTACCTTTTCTTCCTGTATTTTCGTTTTTTTATGTTGATTATTTTTTTCCTTTGTCAAAATCTGACATTTTGGAGGTTTCAACCAATAGCAATATATTATTCCAGCCAATCATTCGGTATTATACTGATAAAACTGCTTACTCATCGATACTTTGTTTACATTGAAACGTCAAAATTTTACTTTGAATTTGTCATTATTGACACCTAAAAGTGCTTCGAAGATTATTGAAAAAAGAACACAAAGCGATTCAGTGCCATCACCCAAGAGAATATTGAACATTTAATACAAAATTCCACTCCACAAAACACAATAAAATCCAAAAAATGTTTATGGAATCAGTTTGAAGCATTTTGCAGAATCAGAAAGTTGATTATATTTCCAGTTAGCTTATGTATTCTTTGAATAGATCAAAATCCTTTAAATTGTTGAAAAAAATAATCTTCCCAAATACAACTCGTTCTTCAAATTTTATCACGTAGTTGTTTATTTTCATCAATCAAACTTGTTTATTTGAGGTAAAAACATTCAAACAAACCGTCCGAACGGACTCGTGATTTTATCAATCGGTTTATTTTCATATTTTTGCCAAATAAACAAGTTTGAAGCACTCGATAATTTCTTTAAGAGTAGCTGCCTTTTTAATAATAATAAACACACAGTCAGACCATTTAACACAACTTTAGTCGGCGCCATTTTCAAATGCCAAATTAAGAGAAGTAGTGAATCAGTACACAGCAATAGTCGTGTCCCCCACCAAACAGTACCGTTGTTATGGCAGTCGACTGTTGTATGAAACTGCAGCTAGAAAACGTAAGCTGTCCAACAATTGCTTGGTAACATTCTTCGAAGGATGGAATGAACAAGTCCAGGTGAATTTAGCAAGGAATCAGTATATGTAACGAAACCTTTAATAACATTATTCATAAATCTCATCTATCCTTTCAGTAATATATACGTTACAGTACATGTTTGGAAAAACTTTGTCAGATGCCAGCTGCAGATTCTGGTACTATAAGGCTAGTTGTTGCTGATGGCCAGGAAGTTCTCCGTGTCGTTTCCATCCATACCAGGCTAGGAATACAGACTAAACACAATTTGTCAAATCCCGCGTTAGCGAGATTTATTTTTTGCAATTTGTATCCAACTATCACTTGGTGAGATCTAATTGTTTTTAGAGTAGTTTGGATTCATAAAAATATTAATTGTTTTTCTCCAGTCGTAAAATTTCTGGAATACGGTCGCAGATAATATTCCTCTTTCCGACAGCAGAGTCTGAGGTTGTCAGTAAATCAATTTTTTTGCTCTTATTATGTCCTTTTTTCTGAGTACCCAATAATCTCCATTCGCAAATCGGATGGAATAAGGCAGATCATAGTTTATTGTTAAAGGCATTACGACAAATCAATTACAGTGTAACGTTTCGTATAAGACTGTTTTGTGCGATTAATACTACGCACAAATATGTATTGTATGTAATCTAATTAAGTAAAGTCATATCTCTAAATATCAAATCCTTGAAAACATACGATAGAACATTATTAAAGCCATAAGATCAGTAGAAATATAAATGGAACTTATAAATCGACACGTTAAAGTTCAACAAACAAACTTCATAGTAATCAGTAGTCAATCACTATAACTAGATGAAATAAATAATTCTACTCAAAATATTATTCAACTAACATGTATTTTTTTGTTTTTAGGTACGTATCCTTTGAGTCATTTGATGAGTGTGATATATGGTGAGTTTTAAATCTGCTTATAATCTATACCTACATATAAAATGCTTTGTCATGAATGACGGATCAACCCACAGCCTATACCGCTGATCGTAAAGACCTGAAACTAGGAAGGTGTGTTCTTTGTATGATGTAGGCATCTGATAAGAAAGGATTTTCCGAAACTCTTCCCACAAGGGGATAAAAACAGGGGCAAAGTTTGTATGGGACAACGTGATTCATTGGTCGGATCTACTTCAAATTTTGCATAAACAATCTTTAACAGAATTGATGGAAGACGCATGTTTCGTATTTTATTGAAGCTCAACGCCTAATGGAGTTGAAAAGGGGTAGAAAGTTATTTTGGGGGTGATTTGCATCGAAGTTGATATCAATACTCCTTAATGCTTTTTATTTAAATTATATTTTATTTGACACGTTTGAAAACTCAATCCGATTTTATTCAAAAAACGTTGAACTCACTTATACACGAATTGATCATAGTTAAGGCGTAGAGATGAGCGATTATACGCTTGACGATCACTTCCACAATGTGTGTTTTGAAGCGCTTCCAGAAAAAAGAAAATCCAGGAAACTATGATGAACACTCACCGGATGGCTTACAAAAAAAGTTTTACCAAATATCTGCCGTCGTGCTCGAAGTCGACATTTATGGTGAATCTCCAAAACTGCACAGGGCGGAGAAAACCCTACCGCTGCATCTAAATGGTTAACATCGTACAAAGAATGTCAAGACAAGTTACAGAAAATGTTAAGCAAAAGAACACCGAATATCGATTGGAAGAAGACAGGAATTTGGTACAAAAACTGTCCAATAACCAACTTAGTAAATGAGTACTTGATGTTTTTATTTGCGTCGTTCGGATTCTTTTAGTCGTTCATGTTTCGTCCCTGGTTTCTGTGGCGTACGTTAGTGTAGATCTTAAGGAGGGCATCTCCGGTGCCACTAGCAACGTTAGAATATTTAACGACGATGACATTTTTTAAGGGTATTAGGCCCTAAAAATCATTACCGATAATAAATAACATAAAAAGAGCTGGCTCTGTGTACGGCCTAGTTTAAACAGAAAGGCTTACAGTGGAAGTGAACTTTTACATGAATTTAAAAGGATGCCTGTCCTGGCTATCCATTGGGACCAAAATCAAACGTACAGTGTACTTCTCAACTATACATAAAAAACTAATTTGAATAAGTGTGTCAGGGGCCTAGACAGATATTCTTATTTTTAATGTTTCGGCGGCAAACACCAGCAGTATTGTGAAGCTCCGGTTTTTGCACATCAATTTATATTCTCAGATATCCACTCTCTCTTGCTGCTTTTATGCTTGTGTCCTAATAATACAGTAGTAGTTTATAATGTTTCTAAAGCTGCCATTTTTCTTTTTTCTTGTATAGGAATTTGTTAAATTAATCCAAACATATGATTTAGTACGTGACCGCAATGCTTATAGCCATAATAGCTGACTCAGTGCCTCTCCCCCTCTCGTAATTAAATTGATATTTTTATTAATAATTTATGTAGATAAATATTTACAAGTATATCTATTGTATTTTAAAAATGACAAAGTGACCTAATTTTCGAGTTTAATAATTATCAGCCTATCTTTTGGTAGAGCTTATCGTATTAAATAACTACGTTATATTCGGAATTTATATAGATACTTTAAGAGCTGATAAGAAAATGTCGCGATATTTCCGCGAACTGTATTAATCTTCGATAATACATAATACAATATTTCGATAATAATAATTGTTTATCCACGATCTTGTCATTATGGTAAGTTTCTGGTTTAATGAAAAAGCCTAGGCTTCCGGAAAGCCTATTATCCGTTGTGGATCTAGGTCCGTAACGTTGTGAACCAGGCTCTAGGTAGAGATATTTTCTTATCTGCATACGTTGCGACATAATTTAAAGCCTTTGAAGCATCCCTTCTTCCAGATGCAATAAATATTCCAGCTGAGTTGAGGCACCGACCTAATATTCCAATAAAACAAGGGAAACAACAAATGAAAATGGCGTAATAGTACATGAAAGCACGGAAATGATAACATTATCAAAAAAATATTACAGCAGAATGCTTTATGAAGATGATGTTGAAGACCTCAGGGTAGCGGATCCAGAAAACGAAATCACGTTAAACTGCCCCTCTGGAAAAGATATAGCGACAGAAATAAAAAGAACTGTCAACGGAAAAGCCACAGGACAAAATAGCAGCAGAAATGTATGGCGGGGAACCGCTTCAGAAGACAATATCCAAACTGATACAACAAATTTGGGTGGGAGATAAATGCCAAATGAATGAAACACTGGAATAATAACACTCATCCACAAAAAAGAAGATAAGGGAGTTGCAAAAATTATAGACCAATTATCCAACTTATTACCACTTTCAAAGGACTTGCAAACTGAAAGCATACACAAAACAAATAATAGGAGACTAACAAAACGGGTTTAGTCCTGGAAAATCAACATTAACGGCTATACATACCATCGATAAAATCCTTGAAAAATCCCTGTAATAGAATAATGATCTACACGTCATTTTTATAGAATTCAGGAACGCATTTGACTTAATTATAAGACCCAATAAGCTCTAAAAACACTAGGAATCCCAAAGCAGCTTAGGGAATTGGTGGAAATTACCCTACAAAACACTAAACGGAAAGTGAAATTCCAAGGTGAGATATCAAAAGAATTCAAAATAAATAAAAATGTAAAACAGGGAAACTAAATTTCTCCAACACTGTTTAACCTATAACTTGAATCCATTTTAAGGAACGCAAACGAAAAACAAAACAATGATAAAAAATCACAAGTTTGAAATTGGATCAAGCTTCAACTATTTAGGAACATCGATAGGACAAACTGGTGAAGACAAGATGAAAGAAAGGGAATAGGAAACCACATTTTTGGTATAAATAGGAAACTATGAAAATCTAAATCGATCAATAAAAAAACAAAGATACAAATCTATAAGACTTAGATCAGACCAGTCATTACTTACGCATTAGAAAGAACAGCTATGAACAAAAAAGAATAATGCTTGGACCAAACATAACAAGAGATGGAGGAAGAATATTTAAATGAAACGTAGAAATAAAAAAGGGAACAGGTGTAGAAAATATAGTCCGATATATAAAATCAAGGAGACTGGAATGGATGGTTCACATTATGAGAAGAGCACCAACAGACAGAGACAGAGAAGACCACGAAGCAGATGGTGGGATCAAGTAGAGTAAGATATAAAAACATTGGAAATTGGATACTGGAAAACAGAATGCAGAGACAGAAGAAAATTGAAAACTATAACAAAAAAGGCCAGGACAGATATAAGAGGAGAATAGGATTTAACGCAGCTATAATCCTCGGGATTGAACGACCATGATGATGATGAACCCAATTTCACGAAATTCCAATAACATACTGAGTCGGGAGCGAGATTTTACTTTCTTGTCCACTTGTGGATGCAAGCAAGAATTGGCTTTCACTTGTCGAAAAATTCCTTATAAAATTTTGATAGAGGAGAGAGTGCAGCCAATTAGAACTTTTCAATCCTGCTGGTGCACTGGAAAATAAAATTTCGATAACCGGAGGAGGCCGAGGTAGACATAAGCAATGTGAGGCCAATAAGTGATTAAGCAGATATAAGTATAAAAGGATAATATTTCAGAAAGTGAATTAGGATTCAAAATGTGGAATAAGATAAACATTACTGAGATTAACTTGTTAAAAATTGGTCCTAGATGTTAACAAACAGGAGAAGTATGTAGCAATCAATTAAAGCGACGAATATAATGTATTACAAAGGTCCATTTATCAAATAAATTTTTTTGTTAGTGCAATTTACTTATATTCAACGAATAATTGAGTACGCCACTCTTAACACCATTGAGGTCAATGACTAACAAAGTAATTATTCACTTAATTGTACACCTTAGACAGTAACACTATTTGTACCAGATGGAATGTTTCCAGCTATTTTATTGATGAGTTTATCATTGATTTCTTTTAGATTTATGCGCTTATGACCAACTGAAGGTTATTCTTCACTTTTACCGTATAATTTCAAAGGTTAATATTTAAATTTTGGATATAAAAATAAATTGCATTACCTCATATACTGATCATCAAGTTAAGATGATTCATTTAGTTGCCTTTTCGGCTTAACTATCACATATCTGTCATTTTTCGACAATTCCTAATTTGTTCTTTGAAGTAGTCTATAATCGAAATGTGTTTTATTGTAAAAATGAACATTTACGTAAATTAAAAAGGTTAATTAAGGTCCAGTGCATGAGCTCTTGTGTAATCAGCTCCAAAATGGTGTGGGAATGCCTAGGCATACTCAATGAACTAGGCGAGAACAATATACTGTGGATTCCGGGACACACTGGAATAAAAGGAAATGAAATAGCAGATGGACTAGCAAAGAGGGGGACTGAAAGACCGTTTTGGGGACCGGAACCCTTTACGGTATCAACCCCAATGTAATATTGGAAGAAATAGGCAAATCCGAAGAAAAGATAAGATCTGACCTTTGGAACGATCTAGTAGGGCTTAGACAATCAATGATTCTGATGGGTGGCTACAACCCGTTTAGTTCAAATGAATGCGTAAGTCAAAGTAAAACTGCACTAAGAGTTTCAACAGGGATCCTAACGGGACATTGCCGCCTGAACGGGCACCTGAAAAAGATCAAAATAGTGGAGGAAGAAGAATGTAGATTCTGTGGCATGGGAGAAGAAACCTCCATCCGCATACTAGGGCACAGCACCTAGGAGATTATTGGATAGAAGAGAGGCATTTACCTAAGTCGAAGCCTGCAGATGTCCTAAAATTCCTCAGGAAAATAGGACTAAAGGAGCTACTAGTCTCTGAGACGTTCCTCAGGAACTAAGTGGAAGTAAGCGGGCACAATAGATCTTTTAGGTCTCAGTGAATGTCACCCTATCATACATATACACATGGTCCAGTGCATGTCCTGGCTAGATTTAGGACTATTCACCGACTGCAGTTCACCGACTAGCAATTCACCGGACCTGCCATTCACCGCATCAACAATTCACTGAGAAACGGAAAATACTTCTCCAAAACACTTCAGGTAGAATTTTTTGACTTCATGTTTGTTGCTGTAAATATCATGGTTTAATGCGATTGTTATTACGTTTTGAAACAGATCATTGGTTAATTTATGGATATGGGGAAAAAAGGTATACAGTGTTGAAAAATTACCGCATAATTTAAAAAACTGCAACTTTGAATGGCAACAGTGGAGTGATTCTGAGGGTATAAAACAGAATTACCTAATAAATAATCCGAGTTTTTGGTTAAATTACATGTTAAATTTTTGTACCTAAAAAGGTTTCATTTGCCTCTTCTGCGAAATTATATTGTTTTCTGTGCAGAATATCTTATTCTATTTTTAAAATATATTTTAATTGAATGTGCAACTGATTTATTTTCCACTAATAATTTATCCATTCTCGGTGAATTGTCGATGCGGTGAATTGCTAGTCGGTGAATTGTACGCAACCAGTCCTGGCTATCCACAGGGACCAAAATCAAAAATCTCAAAAGTGAAGTATATTCCCCAACTACACATAACAAACTAATTAATAAATGCCTGTTACCGGCTATGCCGCTGAAATTCCTTTGATCTTTACCCACATTTGGAAAAAACATCCTGGATAGATATTATCATTTTAAAATTTGCAGCGGCCTATTCCTGCTTATGGAGTTGATGTTTATGATGGAAATGACATAAGAATGGGATGAATTTTGTCACCACACTCAAACCCTTTGCTGAAATTCAAATTACAATATTCCAAGCGGAACTCTAGCAAGAGTGCCTTAAAAAGTAACTCAACTCAGCTATCTGTATCTGTAGAGTAGGGAGGGTGAGTTAGGCCCACATGTGACCCATTGTACATCCTCCCGAGGAGTTGTCTTCCTAGGTCATCGTCCATCCTGTCCTTTTCAGGAAGGTGGACAAGTCACTAGGAGACATCTCCTTTATATCGGCAGGTGTAGGCCAAGACTCACCGAACACACACTCTCTTATTGACGATAACTCCGGGCACTCGCATAAGACATGCCTGATAGATTCATCTTCCTGTTCACACATCCTGCATAAAGGTGTGTCCACTAGCCCCATTGTATGAGGTGTTTCCTTAATTGACAGTGGCCAGTCAGAAATCCTACTGTTAAACGTAGGTTTATCCTGGTTATCGCCAAATATTTTTTCGACTCCAGCTTGCCAGGGTCGCCCAGGGTGATCCTGACAAGACTGCATCCCCTAATTTCATCCCATCTCTTTGGAGATTGAGCATGGGTGTAACGTTTAGCTAGCTCCACAATTGTCGAATTCGTCAGGCCGTAGGTGTCGCAGGATCCAAGAATTCTTAGTCCAGTCGCTTCCCTGTCTAAAGAGTCAGCAATGTGGTTACCTTTGCTCCTGTCGTGCCCCTTAACCCACCTCATGGTAATATTGTTATCTACCGAGGCGTTAGCTAAATCTCGATGGCACTCTAATACTAGCCCTGATGTAACACCTTGTCTGTTCAAGGCTAGTAGAGCTTGTCTGCTCTCTGTGCAGATTATTATGTTTTTGCCAGAAATTCCTTTTCTGGTTAGTTCCTTTGTGGCTATTAAAATACCAGCCAGCTCTGTTTGAATCACGCTGGTGTTTTTTCCCATTCCCCTCTTAATCCTTAGGCTTAGTAATCTGGAGTAAATTCCACATCCTGAGCCTTCTTTGGTTTTTGAGACGTCTGTATATATGCGTATTGCATTGGCAGCATCTGATTCTGTGTTCTGTTTTATTTGTATTTTGTAGGGTTTATTAAACACAAACCTGGGTTCAATTTTATCACTGTCCGCCTGCAGTAGAGGTAGAGCAGTAAGCGCTTCCCGCTACAGTCGCAGTCTTAATTGGCCCATTCGTGGTTTACACCAGCCGTGCGCAATCGTAACATGGACATTATCGCAACCTCTCAACTCAGCTAGATTATTTATTGCATCTGATTGCCAGGCTGCTTAGATAAAGGCTCTGAAGTCTACAACTTATAAGTCTAAATGTCTGGAACTGCAAACGATCATTTAAGCAACTGATTAGACACAACAAAGTAACTTTGTTGTGGGTGCTAGGGTACAAAGGAAATGTCGGAAATGAGATAGCGGATCATCTCGCGAAGGAAGGAGCGTGTACTCTTTTTATCGGACCATAACCATTTTGTGGTATCACAAAAAGCCGCATCGTGAGAGAAGTCCTTTAATACGACCTTCTGTTCACTACGCTTAATTGCTATAGGATCCTCAGAATTCTCACTGGACACTACTCACTTATATACCATCTCTGCAAAATAGGCAAAGTGACGACAGTGGACATGCACATGATACGGCAGATCACATCATCTGCAAATGCAAGTTAATTATACGTTAACGCCTGAGAATCTGGAACAGTTCTACTTAGAGCCTGATCAGGTTACATATCTGGTTCCAAAACGGAAAATAGGCATTCACAGCAACCCAGAACTCTTGGACTGAAATATAGATGTAGGGTATAGACAAAAGATCTTGTAGGTCGCAGTGTGGGAATAATATACGTCGAGAAGTGTACTTCGTCCACGCCACTGAAGATGGTTGGAAACGTTTGGAAGACAAATTCAGAGAACACTACAGCATCACAGCCAGGAAAACATCAAATACAAACGGACATAGAAACCTACATTTATACATTTGGAATTTTATGCATTGCTTATTACGCCAACGTGCGGTAAAATTATGGAACAATAAATAATTTTCAGCTGATTCACTGGCCCCCCCCTTGATATTGGTTCAACAACCAGGGCCTGGATATGCAACTAAACCTTTGATTGGTTTTCAACAAAGAAAGAAGTTTTTCTTCGTTGAGGCGAATAAAAAGTTGGCTCCGATCTACTATTTCAGAAGATAGGCTATCTGGCTTAGCCATTATTAACGCCCATCCGCACATTGAGATCAATGAACAATTAGTTATTAACAGATTTGCCAACAGTGGCCCAAGGCATATGGATTTTGTTTTATAAATAATAGTTTGATAAGTTTTTGTTTTAGGTGTTTTATTTTTGGAAGTTTATTATTAGAATTGTGGATTTGTGTTTTTGTTTGTTTAGTCACATTTTTGTCCATCTTATTTATGTTATTGTTCACTAGTTTCAGTTGTTTTCAGTATATTTTCAAACAGTGACCAAAGACATATCTTTCTGAACAATAATTTTATCAAGTTTTTGTTCCAGTTGTTTTATTTTGAGAGTTTATTATTTATTAGAATTGTGGAATTTTGTTTTTGCTTGTTTCGCCATATTTTGTTCAATCTTCAATCTTCAATCTTATTTATATTATTTTTCACTGGTTTCAGTTGTTTCAAATAAAGAAAATATATATTTTTCTATAATTGATTTCTATGGATTTTATTACTTTGGTTACAAATTTCCATTAACTCATGGCCCCCCCCTGAAAAACTCCCTAGATCCGCCAGTGAGCTGATTTGGCCGATTGTTATAAGAATTTTTCCTGGAAATAGTAATAACACTAATACTAATACTCAATATTCCTGCTTACATCTTGTATACCCTGATAAGAAACTTGAAATCGTTACAGGCTCTGACAAACAGGCGGAGAGGATTCAGAAAGCTCTCCATGGTCGACATCATCAAGACCTAAATCAACCCTATATCGACACAAAAGCATCAAATAAGTGGCTCTCTGATGGAACATTGTTTCCAGAAACAGAAGGATTTATGATGGCAATTCAAGATCAAGTAATTAATACCAACAATTACAAGTAATTTGGTATAAGAGATCCAAACTCGTGTCAGACAAACAACAGAGTCGATACAAAACATTACGTCGGGATGTTCAGCCATATCTAACATTGATTACCTACGCAGGCATAATCAACTATGCAACATCATCCATCAGAAGTTGGAGAAGAATAAATTTGGATTAGTTAACATCTGCATTCGGTTCTAGAGTATGCTGATTTTAGAGTATACCACGATAGGTCAAGGTATTATTTGAAGCAACGAAAAAGTCTGTATTTGCTTGGTTTAAGGGTTTGTTTTGTATTTATTGTGTCTAAATTTTATAAATGATTATGAAACCAGTATTTAGATAGATCGTGTTTTGTACCTACCATATTGTAATAATATATGAATAACATCGAATAAAAAACTCATTACTGCGCTGAAAACAGATATGAAAGTAGGAAAAGTAGGTTTGAGACTGCTAGAAATGCAGTTTTTGTTGTCAAGATCATTTCAATATAAATAAAATATACAAATAAGGAAAGTAACTCACTATTTCAAAAATATATATATTGGTATTTATTATTTCTAATGTCCATAAACCAAAACTAAATGTAAACAACTCACTGTCAATATATCCTAAACTTTTTCTTTTCTCCTTCAATTTTTGTGACTACACTATCTTATAATATTTATGTTCCATGTCAAAATTTGTGCCTAACTTCAATATATACTAGTGACGTAATACTCTAAAAAGAGGATTTGAAAAATTTTCAAAATACGATTTTTTAATTGGGGATAGAAACAAAACTAACCATTAAATTTGATTAAATATGGCTGGATATAGTTTATTTTTTTAGAATTAACTATCTGTTATGCATAAACAAAAATCTATTTTTAGTTGAACACCCTATTGTTAATCAATCTTATTCGTTCTGAGTTACAGCCGCTCACCTCTTATAATCCAAAAACAGTATAAAGCCCGCGAAATTTGAAAAGTCTGATTTTTTAAACAGACTTGAATGATATACAGTCGACTCTCGTTAATTCGAAACTCGAGGGTCTCTTAAAATATTTCGAATTATCGAATGTTTGAAATATCAAATGGTTCGAAATTTGTGAGAGAAAATCAATAAAACTTCGAATTACCAAGTATTGATCAATATGTAATGTATTTATTAACTGCTATTCTATAATAATGAAAAAAGTTTAGGGTGTACATACATAAATCTATTCATAATGTGAATTAATTAATGTTTCTTCGACCTCTTTCTCTCTGCAACTTTGAATTGTCGAGTGTTGGACGCCGATGAGTTCGAATTAACGCGTCGTTTTATTATATAGCAATGATTTTTTCGTTCGAATTACCAAGTGCATAAAAATGTATTGATTTAGTTCGAAATATAAAGAGATTTTGTAGGGCACTCGTGATAACTTTGAATTATAGAGAGGTTCGAATTATCGCAGGTTGGAATTAACGAGAGTCGACTGTAGTTAGTTCAGGACGATAATTATTTTTATTGCGAAAAGTTGGTAATATTATTAATAATATATTATAGTTTTTTATTGTATAAGAAAGTTTAATTTTCTTAAGTGGATAAAACCCAACTAAAACACGAATGTAATAAAACGTTTTATCCATAATCACAGTCACTTAGAATCAGATTTCAACAAAAAGTACATTTCGCTCTGACATCAGCTGTAACGTCAAAAATTATTGAAGTTAATTTAAAATTTTTTTTGGGAGGTGTAATTGATTTAAGATTGTATTTCTCATTATTCCACAATAATATTCTTTATAAATGTGGATAAAACTCCAATTTTAATATGATTGTGGATAAAATAAATTATCTTCCAATTTCCATAAAATTCTTGAAAGAATCTCATACATAATTTCATGCAGTGTACGTAGCATGTATAGGTATAATCAAATATTTTCAATTATCTCGCAAATTTTTTTTTGCTTAACATTTTCCAATGTACCTATACTGACCACCATCATAAACCATTTTAATTTTCTTTTAAATTATGTCGCAACATATGGCGTATAGTAAAACAAAATTTAACTGTATTTAAAACTCAAACAACCTATTATGCATTCACATTACTAATTTTCTTTTATAATTTTCGAACATTTCTGTGAACAATAACAATTTTTACTGTCTTACTCAACACGTTTTCGTTCAACGTCATCATAATTATTATGAGTACTGTAAATTAGTAATAGTTTTAGCTACAATTTGTAGATAAACCAAGTAATTTCTTTGAATTAGTGTTAAAAATTTGTAAACGTACAGTTTTTACGTAACTATATCATTAGCATCCTCATATCTAAAAAATGTATCAATTTTTATACCTGGTGTACCACTAGGAAACAGATAAGTTTTCGAATAAAAAAAATGTATGTTGTCTTGTAGCTCTTTTTGATTTTTTGCTAATAATAAAACATCGTCTGCAAATGCTCCTTCACTGTTGTTTACCTACTCTGCACAATTGCAAATGTCCCACACATAATTTTTTACTTAGTTTTGTGCATTTCTTAATGATCTCATCCATGTAAATAATAAATAACAAATGGCTTAGGCTCCCTCCTTGTTGTAGTCCCATATTTGTAGTGACATTTTCTGTTATATTGTTATATATATATCTTATATCTGTTATATTTTTCTCATAGATGTAATAATTTCCACATTTTTTCTCTAAGTAGTTACTGTTTCTAGATCCAGGAGAGCCACGAATAGTTTCTTTTTTTCTTGTGAGACTTTTTCTGTCAACTGTTTAATAGTAAATATGTGGTCTTTGGTACTTCTTCCACTTCTGAATCGACTCTGTGACTCCTCCAGTTTATTCTCTATTCCACGATAGTTATTGCAGTCTTTTACATCACCTTTCTTAAAAATTGTCGTACAATTAGTGCTTTTTGCCAGTGTTTCTTGTACTAGAATTTTTTTGCAAATTTGTAACATCATATCTTTTCTTCTTTATTCAACGTTTTAAATCATTTCTGATGTAATTTTGTCATATCCAGGAGCTTTTCCATTTCAAAGTTCTGTTTTTACCTGTTCTATTTCTTCTTTACTTATTTCTATTTCTGCATCTTCCAGCATATTAATTTGGATTTGTTCCTCTCTATCTTTTGTATCATTAAGTATGTCCTGATAATATTCTTTTCATCTTTGCATAATTTCTTCGTCTTCTGTTAGTATTACGCCGTTCTTATTTTTTATAAAATATGTGTCCCACTTTTTTTTATGTTTTTATATCCTTTAATGCTTTATAAAAGAGTTTCTGACTTGCTTTGGAATCTTCCTCTTTTTTCTCCCAAATTTTCCTCCATTATTCGCTCTTCGAGGTTTTAATTAGTTCTATGGGTTTCTTCCTTTCATTTATTATATTTCCCTTCTGCTCTATTCGATAAGTAGTTTTACTATGCCATTTTCCTTTGTTTCTCTTGGTTTTTTATTTCTATCGTTCACCATGAAGTTTGTTTCATATTATTTTGTTTTATATTTATCCCACACATCTTTTTTGCTATATATAGGATTGTATTTTTAAATTAGTTCCATTTATTCTCTATATTTCTGTTTTCTACTTGTTTATAATCAAGTTTTTTGTTTATTTCCTGTTCGTGAAATTGCTTTATCTCTTAATTTATAGGTTTTTATACATTCATGCTGCAGTTTCCATTTTTTGTTGACGAAGGTGGTTGACTTATCTTTTCATTGTCTTTAACCTTGGCCATATAAGTGTCTACCCCTTGGCAGCGATGGAGTATTGAATTTATTTTTATTTGCTGCGACCCTTTATACCCCTCCAGACTGCAATTATCTGGATTTTTAATGCGCATAATATTAGTTATTTATACTATAAGGGATGTAAGTAACATTTACTAGTCGAGAACGATTTTGAGCCTGAGCAATAGCAATAAAGCAATAAAGTTCGAAAAGAGTACATATACTTACATCCCGTGAAGTATATAAAAATTTTTCTCCTACCCGCTGAATTTATTCTTGGATTTTAATTAACTTAATTCCTTACTTTTCGCATGAAAATATGAACAGTTTTGACCGGTTTCTATAGCGCCATAAGCATGGCTATTTTATCAACAACGTCAATCTGACAGTTTATTATCAAAAATTGAGCCAAATGGATATAGAAGAATCAACAAATATCGCTTGTCTGTCGCTGTTGTCAAGAGATATGAAGCAACGTATAAATACTTCAAGAAATGGTGCCAAACAAAGACTGCTACTGTAGTTTCAGAAACCGTGCATTTGGCGTACTTTCACAAAAAATCTGCTGCCACCCTTCTCATAGAGGAAACCATAGATATTCTTAAACAGAAGAAATGACGGATATAAACCCAAAAAATCTAATGTGTTTGACAGGAAAGATGTAAATAAATTCCTGTTTGAAGCCACTGATGATATTTATTTAATGATGAAGGCTGTAGTGATGATGGGAATTGCTGGAGCGTGCCGTCCTAGTGAACTTTGCAATGGAAATGGGCAACGTTGAATTAAGGCATGAAGTCATAATTGTTACTATTCCTGATTCCAAAAATGGAATGGCACGTAAATTTACAGTGACAAAAAGTGACAATGAGAACGTTTGTTACATCAAGATAGTTCGAAATTACATTGTTATAAGATCCCACATGACGAATTTTAATCCTGACGGGAAAAACTCCAAGTAAAATTGCTAAATTTCTGAACTTTGTGAACTTTAAGGAGTATACTCCCTTAGAGGAACTTCGGCCACTTTATTAGCGAATACTGGAGTTGATGTCTTAGTCAAAATGCATTGTTTACAATACAGGGAGAAGAAAAAATATGTTTCGTTAATATATGTGTTGGTGTGGATGTATGGGAAATTTTCTGTTATTTAGTTTATCACAACATTATTTTCATCGTAAAATTGGTCTTAAAGAAGATATTGAAGACTATTGATATAGCCGACGAAGCAGCAAAACAAACGTGTTCCGCCAAGATGCTAATAGAAGAAATTCAACTACAGCAAGTAACAGCTCATAATATGATAATCCGAAAATGACAAACCCACTGGATTACACGTAACGAAAAATTACGTGCTATACAACCATTAATTACAAACCATAAGCTGCCATCAATGAAAAGACAAATGTGCCATAAGAATACTGAGGATAGGTCACTCCCAACTTACCCATGAGCACGTTATGTCTTCATAAAATCCCCCTACCTGTGAAGACAACTTTGGTGCACCTCTCAAAAACATCCTAGGAGTCCCTGACAAGCTTGGTATAGTTCTTCCAATGTTAATGTAATGACCCATATTTTTAATCCCTTTGAAGGAAAAAGCCACCCAATGGCGTGCATATAATTTTTTTATAAATCCGAATATTGTGAAATAATGTTAATCTACTACCTATATCAATTTGAAAGAAAAAAAAAATAACCTGCATACAAAATTCTTAAAATTTCCATGATTACCATTCGATTATCTACTTTCCTATATTTAAATCCACAAATCAATAAAACCGCTCGCAGTGTTTCTAAACATTGATAAGTATATTCAGAAATATCCCGCAATTTATCACGAATCAGTTCTAAAGTTGGTACTATATTGTCCTTGTAAAACCCGTACACAATCCGTCTAATAACATGTTTCGTAGAATTGTCAACTTTGTTCAGTTTTTTAATTGTTCATTTTCGCTTTAAAGAATGATCCGTAACAGTACCTAGTTTAATTACTTTATAAATCGTTGTAAACCCGATTAACGTTAATTCGTGAATTCTTGCGATATCCGCATTATCAGAAATTTCAGAATTTTCTTTTTTCAAACACGCACATATTTAAAACAACGCGTTGACACTGAACATGTAAATCTTTGTTTTTAAATTCGGCCCTATCATCGGTATCATTTATTGCTCATGTGCCGCCAAATTATTAGATTCCCGCGCATCATTTTGGACTGTTGTTTCAAATGGTCTCCAAAATGCCATTCTAATTAATTATGTCATAAAACTTACCCTAACGTCTACGAACAAATAAATATTATGTTAATATCAATTCACTGACGCCACTTAACCACTACACCATCAAATAGGTATTATATTAATGATACTTTTCTACACTAGATCACCTACACTTTCCTATCAATACCTAATTCACTAACCTCACTCAACCAAGAAAAAGATACTATATTAATTTTTTCTTTAAAACAAAATTCACACCCGACACTGAATGAGACTACTGGATTATAACCCGAACCACAACACAACCCCCCCCGAACACCCTCAAGACCGTAGAATTTTGTATGAGAAAGTAGTCAAAGTATACTTCGGCTATTTCGTTATATTACGATAAATACTGTAGTTGGTGATTGGATTGTTTGGAAGTCTTGAGTGTACCTGCACCTACGTTGCCAACTCTTCAAAATTTTCTCAAATATAGTAACATACATAAAGTGGTTTTAATGTTTATTAATAAATTTTTATTATGTATTTTTTTAAAAATATTTCCAAACTAGCTTTCTTATAACATCACGAACTAACAGTTTACAGAAGTAAGGGGAACATTTGTGTAGCGACCCTAACAACTTTAGAAAATATATCTGACAACATTGCTTTATTTTATGGTCATTACACTGACAATAGTTAGACATTCATTGACTTTCTTATAGAAAATTCGTCGTTAGATGATGCCAAATGGAGTAATCAGATTGATAATTTGAAAATTTATCCAATTATGAATCAATTCGATCGACAAGGCTGGGTGTGTCAAAAAGGACCTGACAAAATATTTATATACAAGTACAAGGATTGGTTGAAATCACTTAATAAAATTGAAGTGACATAAACAGTTAGAAGTAAATTATTTCTATTTTTACAAATAATTAACTTGGTATACTCAAGATGTTCTAAGAAATGCAAGTCTACAACAAAAAACTTTAAAATGCATTACGGTGTTCTTGTATGCACAGTCTCTGGTATGCAAGTTCCGTTTGTTAGTAAATTAGCGACTCAATGAATAATGTCGTGCTGTTATATAGGGTCTTTGAAAAGTATTGTTAAGAATAATTTGCGTCTATGGATTAGTGGAAATTTACTTGAACTGTGGGGAATTACAAGTAATAAATAGCAATAAAATTAATTTAAAAAATGAATTAACCTTTGCTGCCTCTGTGAAATATCTTCTGCCATTTGGTAAAAGGCTCCGTTAAAGGAAGTTGTTCTAGACCAACAAATAACTTGTCTGTGGCTGTGATAACTCTTCGTGTATCGGTAGCGGGAGGCTGGAATTTGTACTGCTATCATTAAAAGTAGAGCAGTCATCAGTCGACTGTGAATATTACCTTTCTCTTGCTTGGGAAGTGAAGGCAGTTGTGTAAGAATGAGGGCAAGTTTATATAACTCACAACAAAAAACTATAAAATAATTATAAAAATAGTTGTTCTTCTATTGCTTGAAATTAACAAAATTGTAGGAATTCTGTTTTCTGATTTTTAAGTTTAGTCAAGCATTTTCAAACATATAGACTCTATGCATTAGACGTAGATTCTAGAAAAAAAATAACTTTTTTTAATTTTTCAATTGATAACTAAAGGGCGTTACGTAACACCTATCTCTATTTATGATTTTTTCTGAAAAATTCCGAATGGAATGCTGTTACCCTAAATAGCCTACAAAAAGGCAAATAAGATGTCTTATTGACCTGTCAAAACCGCGAACGGATATCTCTTTCATTCCAAAGATATTGGCATTTTGTGGTAATTGTTGATGATTGATGGCTCACCCAGTAAGTTTTAAGAGAAATAATGCTGCTAAAATTGTTTAGAAAATAAAATAACAAGTGAAAATGTATCACAAAAATATTTAATGGAACAAACATAACTGGTATTTACAAAATGCACCTATTACCTAATCTATACATACCTTCAAATTTTCGACTTCACGGTTGGTAGTCCAGCATTGGACGTCCTATAGCGCAAAAAGTGTGGACATTAAAAAAAATCAAACAAAAGTTTTAGAGAATAAGTTGATCTTTAACAATTAGACCAGGGTTGATAATTTTTGAAACAAAAAAAATAATAGTAGGTTGAAATCCATTGTAAAAGGAGGAGAATATTATAAACATGAAATGAAAAATAATTTATGGGTTATCTGTGGTCGGGAAGGGGAAGGGGGTGAATTTTTCTTATAATGCAATTTTTATACAATTTCATCTAAAAAATATGACTGCTGCAATTTTTTTCAATTAAAAATTTGATTTATTAAATTCTAATCACATTTATGTCATAGAAAATCTCATAATACATAAAAATAAATGTAAATCTTTATTCTGATTCCGTATCCATTAAAATATTTTTTGCATTTTCTGAGAGGGTTTACTATATATATATATATATAGTTTTTTTTACACCATCGGAAAGTAGAGATTTCAACGAGCAGAAAGCACACCAACTTTTTGAAAAAAGCTGATATTTTGACGGGTTAATTTTTGATTGAAAATTAGGGTACTTTTTCGATATTAAATCAAAATACGGTGAAAAAATAAATATTGTAAATTGTATTTGGGACATAAAAAGGTAAGTTTTCACAACATTTCGTGACAAAAAATTTTGGTTTTTTGAATTTTCCACCTAAATTTTGAGGTTATGTGAAAAAAGTGTAAATACAAAAGTTGTAGATCTCTTGATTACCTACAACTTTGCCATTTGACTTCTTTCCATAGGAGTTGAGGTTTTGCCGGAAATCGACATAAACCGTTTTTTAACCTTGAAAACTCACCCCCTTCCCCTTCCCCTTCCCGACCTTAGATCGCTCGTAAATTATTTTCCTTCCATTTTTATAATATAATATTATCCTCCTTTTCCGATGGGTATCATCCTACTATTATTATTTTTTTTTTCACTTTTTATTATTTTTAAAGGCTTCTACCCTGGTCTAAATGGATAAATATAATTGTATTGATTAATCTAATATTTTGACAGTTATCGCCCGAGATAAAAAACCGGTTCATTAAAAGGGCCATAAATCGTAAACGGTGAGTATTACAAAAAAAGTTTACAGGAACTAAAAGATGCGAAATTGTATTTTCTTCAATAACGATCTAAATGAGTCTTGCCCTAAAGTGCAAAGTTTTGCGAGATATCGGCCAAAAATGTGTTTTCAAGATGGTGTCTGAAGATCCACCGGAATCTGTCAGCATTTTGTCTTGTTTGATCCTTAGCCTTATAAAAAAAATTGGATTGAAAATTTAGTGCGAGGTTGACCAAAAAAAAACGGCTATTCATACTTTCCTTTTGATAATGACAATAATTTCTGTATTGCACACAGTATGACTCATATTTATAAAAATTTTCAATATGTTGAGTAGTGTTGGCATTTATAAACTGATGAAATACTTTTGCAACGTCCGGTTAAAGTCGCTAATAGAACTTAATGATTACGGAAGTAAAAATACATTAGAGAGATATACAGTCATAAAATAAAATTTGTAAATAAAACTAGTATTCGATTTCCATAAGATTTTCCGATCTAAATTAATTCCCACCGGAAATGCTAAGCATTTATTTATTAGATTCGTATTATTAAATACTAGACTTCATTGTTGATACCGACAATTTTTAAAAATACATTAAATCAAGGACGTTTTCAATATACATTAAAAATTAAGCGTGAAGTTTAGTTTTTGTGGGATATTCGGAAAAATCGATGACCGTTTATATTTGCTTTCGTGTATGCGTGATGCAGGGACATTACTATGGTTAAGCTCATCTTTTTTAGATTTCTAATGATTCTAACAAATTAAGACTGATAATTTTGACTGTTAAGTAAAACTTTTTTAAGTACAAAATGTAATATTGTTCTTTGATAAGTTTGATGAATATTGGGTCTTCTTTAACCAATGATAAAGAAATATTAACTTTTTTCAAAAATCAGGTGAATATGTTATTCGCAATAGCCGAAATGAGAGAGAGAGATAAGCTTTATGGTCATGAAAAATTTTACAATTTTATGGCAATGCGAGATAATTTAAAAATAGATAAAATATGAAGATAAAAATTCACAACAAAATATAAAAATACTGACTATACTATACTAACAATACAAAACATAATATAATATACAAATTTAATATATCATAATAAAATATTATAATATCGTACACCATACTAAATATTGTATTATGCCAATGTAACTAAAAAGTCTAGGGTAGATTGTAGAAATCTGCCACAGAATAATAAGGTCTTTCAAGAAGAAATGCCTATGTCAATCTCCGTAACTTGTTAGCTAAAAAACTAAACAGTAAACTGAATAGCTATGGACGTATATCTGAATACTCAATTGAAAATTCAATAGAACTAATTGAACAATTAAAAACATTCAACTTGCAAGATAACTCTAAACCCATTTTATTTGATGTTACCAATATGTTCTCTAAAATTCCTCCAAAAGAGGACAAACTGGCATTACAACTAATGTTTCCTGAAAAACTAAAGAATAACAAAATTGCAAAACCATCACATATGCTGGTAATATTTCTAATAATATTTAAAAGGTCTTCAACAACAAATACAACACTTTCTCTTAAAACGGAAAGCAATGTAAGTAAAAAATTGTTAAATGTAAAAACAAAAAATATCCCCATTAAAAAAGTCTGGGAAATATAAACTTAAATATCCATAATGTAATGCTGTCTATATTGGTGAAACCATCCGAAATTTTGAAATTAGACATAATGAACATTTACGAGCATACAGATTGAAACAACCAAATAAATCACATTACGCAAAACATCTACTTGAATACCAAACATTCATTAACACCAAACAGAGGATTAGAAGTACTGCAAATGCATATTTGTGACAAGATTGTAGATTTCCTTGAAGAATTAAAAATTAGAAGATCTACAATATGAAGTCGTCAATGAACTGTTAAATCTAGGGAGCTCTCCACTATTAAATTGTCTTCTGAAGTAACAATAATTGTAAAGATCAGCAGATATATAGTTTTCCTTGGTTTCCTATATCATTGCACAGTTATACTGATATGGGATGATGAAGGGAAACACATATCCAGGATATCCCCATAGGGCTAATAAAACCTAATATTTGTAATATCATATCTTCTTCTTTTTTATACTCGTATATATTTAGTCGCAGGATTTAACTCGCAGAAGATTTGACATACAGTTCACATAAAAAATCATAAAAATCACTGGTGGTTCCAGAGATAACCACTTTAATTCATAGTTTTTGGATATTATCGAATTTTTGATCAAAACAATTTCTAAACAAAACAAATTAAATTAAATCTAAGAAGACATTTACGAAATTATTATCAGCATTAATAACATGATTAATGAAACATAGTAGGTATTAAATAATTTTATTTTAGAATATTTATATGAAGACAAAAGTATTTGCTTACAAAAATATTATTTAACACTCGAATAAAAAGTTTAATAGCGTTTCGCAATTTAACTACAAGATAGTTTTCTTAACAACGTTTATTGTCTTCGGCTCCGCTTAAATTCATTTTAAGTGAAACCGTATCTAATACCCTGTTCTGTTAATCAGTAGTTTATGACCATTTCCTTCCTTTTGTTTACTTTCAGTTATTCTTTTACCGTTCTACGGCCATGTGTCAAGCATCGGATATAGGTACAAAAATTTTAACTATTTCCAATTCACTCAGCGGAAGGTCAGAAACCCCTTCCGTTCGTAGCTCCTACGAGGAGGACTCATTAAATCTATGTACACTTCTTTCCAAGATACTTTGTTTTGATTTATTCCAACATGATTGATTTAAGACCAAAATCCACAGAAGGTAGTCGTTAACTCGATAACAATAGCACAGTATTGCACTCGTCTCTTCGAAAAACAATTATTATGATTATTTTACAACTGAAATATTTGGCTGGTAAAATAATATTTGTGGAGAGCTATTTCTCGAATGGGATATAAATATTGTACCATCAATCAGAGGCAAGCGATAATGGAGTCATATCGTTTACTTACAAAATATTCAAAAATATACAGATTGCGAAAATTACATCGGAACCCTCGGATTACACAAGTACGACAGAAAAACAGCTGAAAGAGAGAGAAAGATTAATTATGCGCGGTCATTAAGGCGTGTACTTTGTTTCACCTTAGGGGTGTATACTTATTTCCCGAGACTGGCCGAATACTCATTGCCCCCCTATTTTAACCGTTGTTGCCAGAAGCGCAGATTAATTTGTACAAATGATATTTTTATCTCGTTATCGTTGGTAGGTACCTACTACTTATTTTATTTTTTCAATTTAATTTATTAATGGAAGGGATTTTTAGTTTATTAATTATGGTTCTCTCAAGAAATGCTGTTTTATTGTCAAGTTACAATGGCTAAAATAATATCCTATTGTAGTTAGAAATTGTCAACTTGGTCTGAAATGATGATGTTGACAAAAGTGAATTTTAAGATGTACAAGTTACGTAATAACGATTGTATTTTTTATTTCTTCAACACCCTTACTCCTTCCATGTTGGGAGCATACTGAATACCACCGTTATACCACCAACTCTGTAAAGGAGCATTCGGCCAGTCTCGGGAAATAAGTATACACCCCTAAGATGAAACAAAGTGATAACCGCGCACAATTATTCTTTCTCTCTCTTTCATATATCCTTGTCGTACTCGTAATCCGAGGCGAGGGCTCCGATGTAATTTTCGCAATCTGTAGATCAAAAAATCGTTCAATTATCTTCCTTGACGAGACATGGTATGACACCCATGATATGCAAATGCAAAACAAAGGCTCCATCAAATAAAGGACAAAGAATAACGATAATACATTCTTGATCAGAAAGGTTTAGTTCTAAACGATTTATGGTTGTCAGCAAAAAATATTGAAGTTTTAAGCTTAGATTATCACAAAGATACAACAGCAGTAAACGGGAAAATCGAGAGCATTTTCGTAATTTCATGAAAGCTGCTTTCAAAAAAATACTGCCACTTTCTTTCGTTAACAATAAGAACTATCAATTTCTCGCAAAAATTTCATTCATTTTTTCATTAAAATGGACATTTCTTTCGCTTTCCAGGTCTTTAGAACAAATTTACACCCCTTGTTCAGTGGCACTGACACGCTCAAAGAAATCCAAATCCAGGGTAAGACTGCACTAAAAGTGAAAGAGGTGCTAACTAGACACTGCTCAAACTAGTGGAACAAAAATAATGAAGATTCTGTGAAATGGAAGAAGAAACTTCCATTCAAATACTTGTAGAATGCGTAGAACTGTGGAAATCCAGTACACACCTGGGAGTCTGCTAGATAGAAGAGGAATACCTACCCACCATCCAAGGAATAGGACTAAAGGAACTACTAGTGTAGAGACTTTTCTTAAGAACTAAGTAGAAGAGGGTGGCACAATAGATCTTTTGGGTCTTAGTAAACGTCACCACAATATATAGATATTTACAAACATACCACCAGGGTATTAGCGTCCATCGACATTTTGCTTTTTGATCTATTTCGTACTCGTATTTGTCTAAATTTCAAGATAATCGATCGATAATAAAGGATTTCCGAGGTGAAAACCGCTGGAATATTATAGCCTTACTTGAAATTACTAACAGATATAATAATTAGAATTGAAACTATTGGTGAAGATAACGTAACTTGGCGAGATATTGGGTTGCCCTAACACTTATAAAGAAAATAAGTTGATAATTTGGTTACAATAGTTTGGCAATGTCGAAGAGAATCAAATTAACTTTAAAGTAGAGATTTGAACCCCTAATAATACGAGGTAGAGAAAGAAGCTCCAATACTGGAAAAAGTGAAATACTTGATATGAGTATTGTACTCCAAGCTAAGGTGAAACCAATACCTTATCAAATGAACCAGATGCTCGGAAACCAGAGGAATGCATTAGAAAGTTCATGACTTAAAACTCAAACTGGTATACTGGAACAACACCAAAATATTGTTACTGACCATAGCATACGCAGCAGTCCCTTAGTTGTTAATAACACTGCAAGACAGAATCAAAGTAAAATACATTGTCCAAGGCTATGAAATATACAAATAGTAACGATGGATTATAGAGGATAGTCAAGATGTCTTAAGGCACTAAGAGAATGTCCAACATATCAAAAACCTAAGTATGAAATTTAGAACGGATCCAAGATTTAGGATCAAAGAAATGGGGAAGCTGATGAACTCGCTAGAAAAGGATGAGCTGAGTCCTACATTGGACCAGAGTCTGTGTCCGAAAAGCACCTTTCAGTAATTGGGTAAGAACGCTGCACCTATTTCACTGAATAACAGTGTGACAATTGGATATCCAGAGATTTACACTTATGAGGAACAAACTGAAAACAATAATGGATAGGTGGTAGGTGAAGTGGCAAAACTTTAACAACGTTTCATTAATTTTGTTAAATAAGAGTTCATGAGTAAATTGTGTGACAGAGATGCCGCATTGGTCGTCTACTACATTGCAGCTCGAACAATTATCTTCAATAATCTAAATATAGAATATGTTAATTGAAGTTAAGTTATAGCGACAACTATGTTGTGTTGCTTCTGGTATTATAATTTAATAGAAAGGCTGTTTAACCATTGCTACTTAATATGCGGTATTCTTCGACGTGAATGGCGTTAAAGTTTCTTGGCACGCGTCCAAAAAAATGATAAACAATACAAGGAGTAATAAAAAATGTTTACGTTGAAAATGTTTTGAACAATTATTTCTTATAGCAAATAACAATTATTATTTGAAAGGAAAATTGAAATAGTTTAACATTTAATTATAATAGTATGAGATTCATTAAAAAAACAGAAGAAATAATTCTTAACACTGCCTACAATGAGTAACGGAGCCGGGATAATGTCAAGTACCAACAACCAGGAAGTAAAGACGGAAGTAGCAAAGATGCGGCGTAACAAGAAAATACAGACTCAGGTTATTGAACCGGGGAAAAAATAAGTAACAATAATCGGAGCCGTACTTTCAATGTTTAATTTGAAGAACACGTGGTACAATGGACACCAGCTAATAATTGAAAACCATCTCGAGAAATTGTTCATAAGTTATCTCCAGAAGATATCTGCGTATAAGTAGGAAAAACGAATGCTGCAAGTATTCAAAATTAACTCTGATCTTAAGACAGAAATGGGATTCATATTACTGCATTGAAGTAGTGAACAAAAGAAGAGCTGGGGTAGATTCCTTGAATGAAAAAGTTTTGAAACATTTGAAATTACAGCAGAAGTTGTATTTAAAAGATTCGATGAAAAATAGAAGAAAGACTTCTATGTATGTTTATTGGAGTGGCATTCACTGAGACCTAAAAGATCTATTGTGCCCCCTTACGTCTACTTATTTCTTGAGGAGAGTCTCAGAGACTAGCAGCTCGTTTAGACCTATTTCCCGGAGAAATTTTAGTATACTTGCAAGCTTTAGTTGTCCCTCTTCTATCCAGTAGTTTTCTAGGTGATGTGCCCTAAGATTTTAAACTGCTATGCAATCCGCAAGTATGTGGACGGAGGTTTTTTTATTCCATTCCATAGAATCTACCAAAAAGGGTATTTAATAAAGACTCACCGGCATGTCCCTTATTGCAGTCCATCAAAGCACTCGCCGACCAATGGTCAACTGACTACTTACTTTTGAAATTAGACAGAAGAAACAAATGAGTGAAAATAAAAAATTTGAAGATCCCAATTGACTGATTTAAAAGAGATTCGTTAGCCTAGAACAAAGGAATCACCGCGTTAGACGAAGGCAGGAAAAAAGTTGGCGTACCATTCTTGCAAACGAGATAAGATACGATCTAAAAGAAAAAAGCACTGACAAACCATATTTTCAATTTCATGGAAACAGAAATATTATTTTGGTCTACCGACAAAGATGGGGCTGCTCCACATTACGCTCTAGTGGTTAGACGGTTTTTAAACGAATTATTTCTTGCTCGGTGGATAGGTAGACGAGGCCCTATGCTGCAATGACCACCTAGGTCACTCTATTTAACCCACCTAGACTTTTTTATGGGTTTAACTGAAAACCAAAATTTATGCCACTCAGCCAGCATCTATAGATGATTTACGTCAGCGAATTATTCAAGAATGTCTACAAATAACCCCAAAAATGTTACGTAATGTTCGAAACTCATTTGAGGCTCGATTGTATCATTGTATGGAAACCAATGGAAGTCAATTTGAGCACGTTGTAACATAATTCAGTATTATTTTGCTGATTTGTTACGAATTAAAATTTTACTATTAGTAAATTGGAATTATCCGTAACTCCCAATTGATTGACTTTTCACTTATGTATTATATTTAGAGGAGATTCCAACAATGCAATAATGTATAGGGTGTTCCATTTAAAAAATTGGAAGGGGTGATCAAATTGGGCAGGGGGTTAAAGTTATAACGTCTACATATGAGCAAAACGACGTTCCCCCATATAGGATTTTTGACATGTTCTTTCATTTTTTCATAAAAGTTATGCCTTCAGAATTATGTGGGATAGATTACAAAAACCGACAATAATAGAAGCAAAGGAGTGAAAAAGTGGCAACTACGTAAATCAATTCAGAAAAATACCGATCGGGAAATTTAAAAATACAGATTGCGAAAAAGTTCAATAGGTCATACGATTTACACAAGTACACTCCAACCGGTATCTCGTGAAATGAGGTGACGTTGCGCGGTAACAAATTTGAAACTGGGGAACCAGCAAAACCAATCGTGCGGTAGACGTTATGCAGTGGGCAGCTCGATATTGGCCGAATACGTTCTCTCTCTGCGTACTGGAAGCTCCGCATTGTCACGAGATACCAGTTTACCTGTACGTCAAGCATAATACACACAACACTTTTTGAAAGAGAGAGACAAGAATTATTCTATGTGTGAAACACAATTAGATCAGTCCCCTCTGCCAAAACAGGTGGGCGTGTGTTAATTGTTCTTTTTTACTTTTAACCGATGTGTTTTGGTAGAGGGGATTGATCTAATTGTGATTTTCACACAGAACAATTCTTGTCTCTCCCTCTTTCAAGTAGTGCTGCTCATATGATCCTTGTCGCAGTTGCGTGAATCGTATGACCTATTAAACTTTTTCACAATCTGTATATCAACCTGCACGGTATGCCTTGAAATAAATTATTACAATTTATGGTATAACATTTTCTCAGTGCTTTTCAACCGAGTTAGTGTATACTTAGATTTGTGGGTAATTCCATTTCTTTTAATTTTCCTCGGGATTCTTTTATTTATTAACTTGTTTTGCCACACCTTTTTTAGATCCTAGAAACGGTTCTTGGAAATCACATTCAACATTTAAACAATTTAAAATGCTTCAATATTTCAACGAAACAATAATGATAAATATTTTTTTGCAGTATTAGATAACAAATAACGTATATAGGTACTCACACTAACAATACAGTGTTTTCATTGTATTTTAAAATCTAAGATATCTTCATAACCATATACTATTTACGAAGAGATTTTCTCATGATTTGGAAATACATTTTTCGATTTTCACGAATGGAGTAACTTTCCCTGTGTATTTTGGCTTCGCTGTATACAGTCCCTATTAATGGAAACTATTAACAAAAAAGGTTTAAATAAAAGAACATCATTGACATTTCTTTGCATAAAACCGAAAAAGTGCTTTGCTGGTAGATAGAGATAGAGAACATTTCAAAATGTCGGGATTTTGGGGAGAAATGAAAATGTTTCGTATTTAGAAAAGATTGGAAACAATGTTCGGTAAAATTCAGTATTGCTCACAGGAACTGACAACAAAAATGATATGTTTTTTGGTTTTCAAGTCATGATGGCTTTTTTTAATTTTTCTCATTTGGTCCTTGTATTTAGACAGATGTTCAAATATCTCCCGAAAAAAGCAGTTATCAGTGTATTAGGCACTAACAACCCGAGCCCCGGATGTTTTCAAATTATTGTAGTAGAAAATGGTGATAAGTAGATTGTCGAAAAAGTTTGTTATTTGTCGGGAATCTGGATATCACATGACATGGCTATTCCCGACCATCTGGAAATTCTAGGTATACCACTGCCGACTGCTCTGCTGGGTTAGTACATACTCTTGGTACACTCTTAGCTTCTTCACTCGAAAGGAAGTTCTATTTATGTATACTCATTGTTGTATCTTTCAATTTCTTGTTAATATAACATCCTGTATATTTTGCATTTTTCGATACTTTTCAATTTTGCTAGAATTAATCATTCAATTATTTTATATTTATCGTTATATTACAAAGTCTGTAAGTTCCGATCCACCACAATTCAATTTTTTGCAGAACCGCAAATAAACACTAAACACACATCTGTAAAAAATATCCAAGGTCAAATTTTCACAATGCCTACCTATCTTTATATTCAATTGACTAATTAACTGGTCATTGCTTTTTTCAAGCCTTAGTCTCCCCTACTCCTTAATTCTAACACCTTCAACTCCCAAGCACTCAGATTGATTGGAATTTTTGTACAATGGTTAATTAAATTAATAATATATCATCATTAAAAAAATATATTTGCTAAATATACACTGCAAGTATGGTATGGTATTCTCTAAAACATTGCCCTTGATTATTACAGCATCAACAAACTTTACAAGCAGAACACATGAAAAAAGGTTTATAATAGATTGGATGCATTTGGAACTACAAAATCGGTCAATACTAACTGCCCTACAGAACTACCTGTACACATTAATCCCAAGTGCATACTGCCCCACCTACAAGAAAGTTGGGGATTTAGTTTTAATGACCGGAAATTGAAAACAAATATATTTAAATATTTCTCATTGGTCGGTATTTAGGAAAACCAAATTTGATTATAGTTGAAAAAGTAGGGATAAATTTAAAAGAAGATGAATATTTTCAGTTATTGCAATTATTACGGTATAGTTTTGTGTGTTTCGTGCTTTTAGTGTTTAGCTTTTAAATGGCGAATCCAAGGACGATGTTTAGTCAAAGGGGAGAACTTTTATTAATAATTAATGAATATAAATATTCAAAGGCCCATGTCGCCAAAGATGGAAGAGTTAGATAAAGTGTACACAAAGGAAGGTGATGGAAATTACGTAAATCTTGAAAAAGCATCAGTAGAGCATGATCATGCTCCAGATATCCACGTTAACCGGAAAATTTGTAGTAATTCTACAGAGAGAAAAGCTGTAGAAGATATATGTGAAAGACCTTTAAAGATTGTCCACAAGGAGTTGAGGAAGGAAAATTTCAGCTCGTGCGTTAAATTATCTCGATTGCTAATGGCCCTCATTAAAACACTTGTTGGTTAAATAACTATTAAAATTTAAAATTTTAGGACTGATAATATAAATGTCATCATTAAATTCATAAACGACTAATATTTTTTTTTGTTAAAATTGTATTGTACAAGTTGTCTGCAATCAAAATAAATTTAATTTGTATTTGTAAAATTTTCATGACAATGGAGCATATCTCTTTCTCTTTCAAAAAAGGCCGGAGATGACATCCTCTGAAACAGTGTCCCTTGTGCATTTTTAGTATCCATTCCTGGAAGACAAAAACACGCTAGACGCTAGTAATTATACTTTTACTGCTTCATCTGTTTGCTTTACGGAACGGAACAAGGCAAACACAAAACTATTTTTATGTTTATTGCAATTAATTTTATAAGATCTCTTGCTTTTCTCAAAGTAAAGGATGTACAACCGTGAAAAATATCGAAGTGATTACTTACTAATCATGTCGCCTATTTCCCGGTAATCTAAAAATAGATTTTGTGGTCGAGTAGAAAACGAGAACGTGATTCGATGTGATCATTCGTTTTAATAAAACTGATTTTGTTGTTAACAGAAACAGTGTTTTCTCTTTGAAAAGTGCTGTTTAATTAATATAAGTTTTTAGTTTTGTGGTTAATCGTGTTGCACTAACAATAAAAACCGGTTGTTTGTAGGTAAATATTTATTTGTGTTGTTTTTTCAAATGAAATCCTGCTAAAATAATGACATATAAATTAGAGAAAAGCGTAAACACTCACAGAAACAAACAATATTAATATACTGAATATCATGGTTTAACGATGTTCATTATTTAGATGTCTGAAAAAAAAACTAACAGATACTTAGTTCCAAACAACAACAGGCTGTAGTCACCCAGAAGAATCTTAGATTGCCTAAGCCCTACTAGATCTTTCCAATGGTCAGATCTTCTCTTTTCTGAACAATACCTATCTAAGGGCCAGTTTCATAGCTAATCCAGTCAACTTTATAAGGGTGAAGGGAAGGGGTCGGTTTCATAAATATTTTTTATATGCTCTATCTTTAAAGTACCTTGTTGTTTTACCGGTTTGTAACATCGACGTAGTTTAATGAAAAGAGTGAAGAAAAGTAGGAAATCGTAAAAAAATAGTGCCATAAATTTATAGTACATTGTGTCACAAAATGAGCTTGTTCAATCAGCGCTGTCAAAAATGACAGAATACTTCCTTTGTAACCTTTGACGTTAGATTACGTTGACCCCGGCTAAGCACAACCAATAGACCATTGTCATATTATATTTAGTTTTCATTGTTTACTGCATGGAGACTATAAGGAGAACTAACTCATACGGAGAAATTGACAAAACCTGACCTCAAAATCGACTATCTAAGCAGTTTGTATTTTCACCGCTACGCTGCGCATTGCAACACGGGCACCATCCAAATAAGTAACCTTAGTTTTTATAAGTGACAGTAGCCAAATTGTAAACATTAGTTATGACAATAATAAAAACTAAAAGTAGGAGCTAGAAAAATTAAAATTATTGTTAAAAATTAAAAAAAGACAAAGTGTGTGCGTTGTTAAAAATTATTTCAATAGTGGTTGATAGTGCATCTGATTTAAAACGATGAGACGTGAATTGAAGTTAAGAAAGCCAGAGTGTTTTCAGTTACCCAAGGTGATTGAAAATATTCAAAGATAAATAAAGTACTAAAGAATATTTATTATGTTAGGATTCAAATTATATACATTACTCGTGAGAAGTCTAGAAAAAGCACAATGGCACACAAAATATGTACTTTACTTTTGCTGATATATACAATTAAAATTCAAGAGAACTGGAAGAAAAAAGGTGAACAATGATATGATAGGATATATAAGGAATAAGCTGTGAAAGTAATTTGGAAAAACTACTAATAGGTATACTTTGTATACAGAAAAATATAAATTGAATTCAGTGATAGAAATAGGAAATCAAATTATTAATTTTGGAGTAAAAATATACAACAAATGGAAAAAAATATTGGTACACTCTACTTCTACAGGGGTTACTAAAACCATTCGACATTGAAAGTGATTTTTAACACTTCTTTCTTACCAATCTTTAGCTAAGTACCTAATTTCAGTCTGTGGCACTTGTGGGATAACATCTACAGATAAAACGCAGTGAATTTAAAATAGTGTAGTGAAGGTTATAGAATGTCAACAGATGTAATTTTCAAAGAAACTGGTCTTCAGATGACAAAAATATTGGAAATTGTAGTTTTAGTATATCCTTGAGTAGGTGTATCTGAATAGTGAGTGGTCCAAAGAACCAATTAAAGTGGCCAATACCTCCCCAGAAGAATTTTTATACAAAATGATCAAATAATAACTTGAAATCTGGCAATAAGGGATGGTGAATAATGTACATTCTCATACCAGAAGACAAAACACTTCATATACATGTAGGTCTGAACAGCCCAGTGAACATAATATGTATAAAGTCATTCAACAGTCTGCCATGGTACTAACAATCTGTTGCAAATATAAAAATAAAATTGTATGTTGAAATTGGTCAGAGTATGAATATATCTATATTCTGTGTACTTTGCACTGTGTTTGTGTTATTAGGAAACTGTGAATAGTAATTTTTTGTACGTTTTTGTATTAGAATAAAGTAATAATTTTCTTGCATGATACCTATGTACTATTTACATATAATATGTACTTTACCTATATGGAAAACCTTTGCATGAACTAATATCATTAGTAAGTTGTACCTGTTGACAGTGATGATTAAACATAATATATTGTACCTATTTTTTATTGTAATTAAACAGATTGAAGATTGTGCATAGATAAATTTGAAGCATTGGGATTCATCCTACACCTTTAAATCCATTTCACTATTCTGCTGTAAGTTATTGTAGCTCATTCACTGTTATTTTGAGATTGTTATGACTGATCACATACATCTACATACTGCAATATGTATATTTGCAAATTTGAATGTGTTCGTGTGAAATCAAATCTGGAGGACTTCATGTTGAGGTATACATTTTTGGAGAAAAACTGTAATTCACTTTCACTTGCAGTTTTTTATAACTAAGGTAGCTTTCAGGCTTAATAGCAAGTATTCTGGACACATCATTTAATATAATTTATAGAAAATACCACAGTGTTTAACACCATCAAAGGCTCTAGTAATTCCTAGAAAAAAAGTAGCACATATTTGCTTGGTAGCCTAGATGTTTGTATATACAATTTTGGGTTCGATAGTGGCATGTATAATGGACCATTTTCCTCAAAACCAATCTCATATGAAGATATCTATGTATTTATCGATATTTTGTAATATTTTTTTGTTTTAAAAATTATTTGCCAGTACAGACAGAATTCAATCATAATGCTATAAAGCCTTGAGTAGAGAATATTAAATATCCTAATTATCTCATTTCAATTTCAACAGTAAACTGATAACCCATAGTAAGCTAGAAACATATGGCAGACCATTAGGTAGGTATAAAGTTAGAGACAATATAGGTACTGATTGTACACTTTATATTTAGGTGAAAGTTACAAAATGTGTAGTAAATTACAAGTCTCCTGCAATTCTGTATATTCATCATTTTCATAATTTCTTCTTGTAAAGGCTTTGCCAGTTCAGGAGCAATTGGCTTTCATTCATTTTATAGAAAATAACCTAAAATATTAGATATTACTTATTAACAAATTTGTAATTAATCGATTCTGTTATTAGAGCATACTATACTGTCTATTTATCTATACATACCTTCTATTGTTTCATCAAACTGTATTTTTTTACTTGCAAGATATAATTCTTCAAACCTAAATTATTCGAAGGCATTTAAATTGATTTTCATATTCCATATTTTACTGTGTAGAAAACCAAATTCTGAAAAACTTAAACACATTATTCATATATAATGAACAAATTAGTTCTAGAATATACTTACTTGGACTAAAGGGTGTCTTTTTCACATTTTTCGTTCAAATACTTTTTATACTAATTATGACTGTGCCAAACCTTCAAGTCCTCTAAAATTCCATGCGAAGATAAATGTTATTGGCAAGATGTATCATATTTTACTACCAAACGACCACAATTTAAGATATTTTCCAAGACGAGGACGAAAACGGATTTCTTAGTCAAAAAATGTTTCATCCCTAACCTCACTTACCTAACATACTGTCAAATGAGCTAGCAACCAATAAAATACCATGAACTGAAAGTGTGTGCAAGACTCATGATTGGCTGTTATTGTTCTGCAGTCAGATGTTTCTGGTACTCGTTTAAGACTGGCGCCCTCTACCATTACCAAAAAATGAATTACATGGAGTTCGATCTCCTAGTCTCCATGGTTTACTGGTAAACAACGGATGACAGTTAGAATTTAATTGGTAAAAAGTTCTTGAAGTTATCTAAAATGCCATCGTTTTGTAGTGTTTATAGTGTGGAATGCGTGGAGCAAGAGATAAGGTACAGTGATGAACAAAATTGTTCCTTGGTCTTGCGAACCATACTTAGACAAGCAAGACCAAAACCAAGTCTTAATGAACAAGAACAAGATCAAGACTTAATATACAAGACCAAGACCAAATACGCAAGACAAGTGAAATTTCTATCCGAGTCTTGGTCTTGGTGTTGCTTTGCTCATCACTAATAAGGTATTTGATCTTCCTGTGCACCTCAATATGTTGTTCTTGAATCAAGTAACTCCTCTGTTGAAGCAAGGCATGTCTAAATATAGAATCATTATTGACCACAGGCCATGGTAACAGTAAAAACCACATATCACATTATTGTTAAAAAATGTATGGTTATAATAAGTAATTTATGTAAAATTTGTCAATAATTTGAGGATAAATAAGTATGTGGAAAATGTAATTGTATGTTTAAATGATTCTTTAATGACATTTGAGGCTTATATAATAGCACAAACTGAAAGTGAAACTTGATGAACATATAAACCAAAATAAGAGTAGGTACATTTGCAAACTTACATTATCAACAAGAAAAACAAACCTAGATTTTGTTTATAAACTGAATAAATAACAAATAGCAATTAACCTGGTTGAAATATAATACTTTGTCGAAAATAGAACAATAAACAACAAACGCAAAAAAGTGCTAATAAAGATTGAAGTAATGAATCTTTTTCTGTTGCTCTTGAATCACATAACTCTTCTGTTGATTGGTTTTTTCGTCGTCTGACAGTTTAATTATTATTTAATACAATTCAGAGACAATTTACTGACTGCGCTATGTGTTATTTGTAAAGTTTTTATATTATTCAAATAAAATATAATATTACATTGACATTGTTCTACAAGTCTGTCTGACAACCAACTGACTTACACCACATGTCAAAACACATAAACTGCAACTCCAGCTGATCGGGAGACCCAGCCAAGTATGGCCGACTTGTCAAAATCAGATGTTCTGGAATGGTCTAAAATTTGGTTCAATGCAATTTAGTATTTGTTTACAGTATTCACATTGCGAAATGAAACAAAAATATATAATTTAGTTGTTGATTTTTCGACTAGAATCGAATTCCGCAAAACTACCTGAATCATCCACAAAAGAAGGATTAACGTATCATCCGCAAGTGGTATAATTTAGTGATTTCAGAACAGAACTAAAAAAGTCAATTTTTGGTTATCAACATTATATCTGAGAATATTGTTTTTTTATTCTATTAAATAAATTAATAATTGAAGACAACATTTTTGCATGGTGGGTAACGAAATCTGGCTTAAATTAAAAATTCGCATCTGCTCACTGATGTGAGTCCTTTTTCATAGCAGGCTATACATAAGCCATCTTATGGTCTTGGCTCAATAATGTTCACAGTTAAAACTGTAGACATAGGTATTCTCGTCCGCCATTTTGGTTCCTTGTTGTACGTTGACAGGAGATGTCCACAAGGGGGCGTCCTTTCGCCCACATTGTGGAACCTAGTAGTCGTATACTTATTAAACGGTGAGGGCTTTCTGGCAATTGGGTATTCCGATGATATCGTTGTCCTTGTTGTTGGAAGGCATATCACCGTACTCAGGGACCTAATACAAAGTGCCCTGAATAGGGTACAGGGGTGGTGAAACGACCACGGACTTTCAGTTAATCCTGTTAAGGCTGAGGTAACTGATGGTGCACCTTGGTGGAGTGCCACTTCCAGTGGATGAACAAGTGAAATATCTGGGAGTGATCCTGGATAAGACGCTGACATGGAAGGCTCACCTGGGCAAGGTGACTAACACAGCGATGGGGCGGGGGCTGGAATTCTGGAAGTCTGTGTTCCATTGGGTAAGGGTGTGTCTGCATATCAGGCTGAGGTATACGCTATTTTGGAATGTGCGCAGATAAACCTAGACAGAGGTTATACGGATCGACGCATAACCATATACACCGACAGTCAGGCGGCAATTAAAGCACTGAGTGGATATACCATCAACTCGGGGCTTGCTGCTGAATGTCGTGAGCGCCTTGCTGACTTAGCAAGGCGGAACACAGTGTGGCTAGAATGGATTCCGGCTCACCCTGGTTTTGAAGGCAACGAAGGGGCGGACGCCCTGGCTGTGGAAGGGCGGCTACTCCCTTCAACGGCCTGGGCCCGACCTTGGGCCTCACAAAACAAACAATCCGTAAGGAGAAGAGGAACTGGTTGAGAAACCAGCACCTTGCTCACTAGAGGGTTCTACAAGGTCTCAGGCAGTCCAGTCCTATTGAGGGGATGGACTGATGGACATGCTAGAGCTGCTCTAGAACTACCAAGGAGTATGTTAAAGAAGATAGCAGTACTCCTAACAGGGCACTACTGTCTGAGGAAACACCTCTGTAACCTAGGTTTAGAGGAAAGCCCTCTATGCAGGGGTTGCGGCATGGGTGACGAAACGTCGGACCATGCTCTCCTCGTATGTCTACATTGGGCTGTGCTACGCAGGCGAATCTTCGGGGTCCCTGTTATGGCCTCTGGGGACATAAGCAGGCATCCACTGAACAGGATTGAGTCCTTCATCGAGGGACTCGGCTTCATGGATGTATAAGTGGTAGGAATGGCACAATGGGCCCGCCAGTGGCATCAGTGCCGGAACCTTGGCTTGAGTTTGTCTTGACCAAGGTACGCCTGACTAAGTAGGTAGTAGTAGTAGTAGTGTACGTTGACGTTGTTGTGGTATTGGTCAAGTATTTGGCATGAGTTTCGGTATTTTTATTCAGAAACGTGGCCAGCATCCATTCGTTGCAGTTTTCTGGTGATAATAGTCTGAAGGAAAGTTGGTAAAATAAAATGTTCTGTTCAATATCAAAAATTTTCCAGCACAATATGTCAACTCGACATATGTCAAAACAATAAAGGAACCAAAATGGCGGATGAGAATACTCATCTCTTTAGTGCCTTAGCTAATAGCTATAGTATATAAAAATTATGAATTTAACAAGTCTTACGCGTCAAAAAGTGATAAAATACTGTAGCGTTGTGTGAAGAATAAGTGTACCGCAAAATTGTATTCGTTAACGGCGAATAAAACTTGAATCGCAGAAGGCATTTCGGACATACACACGGTCAAAGAAAACACCAAACAACACGAAGCAAAACGAATAAAAACTTGTCTACAGACGTCATCTTTCAAAATAAGTCGACATGTGTTATACCATCACATGTAGGCCTCTTTCTTATGGTCTTTACAGACCCAAATTAGATTAAAGTTTGCTTGTAGGCTGGAGTTATTTTTTTAAATGATTTGTTACGTGTACGAAAAATGCAGAAATAGATACTGATGGAAAAATACTTATATAATACACAACTTTATGCTAAAATACTTTTTCTCAGTGTGATTCGAGTAAATCTTTAAGCATTTATTATGATTCTCAGTGCATGCCAGAGTTTCGATTTTCTCCGGGCTTCACTTCTTGTTGTTGTGTATTCTTTGACACGGTGAAGAACAAACTGTTAATCGCCAGGCTTGTAGCAACTCCATGTCCCTTATTTCAGGTAGTTTGTTCGTCTTGAAAAAAATTTTGAAAATTTAAAGGGAGTTTTATTTAATAAATTTGATAATCTGACAAATTTCTTTTATTCGCTCAATAACCCACATCATCAAATTTTCAATTATTTCGCCACACCCCACATTATCAAAATTTCAATTCTTTCCAAAAACATTTTTACTATTAAAAAATTTGAAAAGTTTTATTTTAACTAGAATTCAATTATTTCAATTTAACGTTTTCAAAGTTTCAGTTTGACCGTTGAGTGAAAAATACTTGATTTCCTAGCATACGCGGCGGCAAATAATCTTTAATTTAAATGAGCTCATATTCCAGCAGAAGGAGGTAAAGTTTCAATGCCATTTAAAAAAAATTAATTTTTTTCTTACCCCGATGATACGTCCATGTATAAATTAATTTAAATAGTGAAATAATAGGAAATTAAATTTACAAATCGACCTGTTTTAGCTTTTCCACACAAACAAATTATTTTTAGAATTAATCAGGTATTTCCAGACGTACGACCTCTCTACATAAAAATAAATTAGTTAAAACAATAATTGTATGGTAAAACTAAAATGTTAAGTACTAGAAAAACAAATAATTTTTTGCCAAGAATGCTATAATTACAGTGTAAATGTATAGTAAAAGGCAGAACACTCTCTTTCCATTTAATCTTTGAAATAAGATAAATTGTTACGACTGCATTAGTTCTTTTTTGTTGTTTCTGTTTAGTAATCTTACGTAAAAGTGTTGAAGTAGATTATATCCGGGGTGATAAGCTTTGATGAAGTATGTAGTTAATAGGCATGATGACTGACTTTGAAATTCTGCTCCACGATGTTTTCACATATATACTTTATCTACAATAAATATTATTTCTCTGAGAAAAAAGTTTTTAAAGAAGAAATTTACCTTTTAAAAATGCATTTTAAATTCTGCGCCAAAACGCAAGAATAGTAATGGCGTCTGTCTGTGACATCATCAATTCGTAAATACAAAGTGATCTGTGTCATTCTTAGAACATAAAACAGACTGTTTTATGTTATTGGTAAAATCGTCAAACTTCAAACACTTGACAGCTTGCAGCATGGAGGCTTGCAGGTTAGAAGTTTATTTTGATACATAATTTGAATCACACAAAGGAAATTCAAAACAAAACAGATGTTCGGACGAAAGACAAAATATCAAGGTCAAATTTGCGAAAGTACGACGTCACTCTCTTCTGATTTGCGTTTGAGCTAAGATGGCGGATTGTTAAGTTTTATGCTTATATTAGTAGTATTCTTTTTACCCAAATTAACTGAAAATAAGTAAGAATCTTAGTTAGTTAGTTGCTCAGTTTAAAATGACCATTCTTTTTACCTTCAGCAACTAAGTTTGAACTGAGATTTTAGTGAGATACTTACTTCAGCTGAGCTTGTATTTTATGAAGCTTTCAACTTAGAAAGAGCTTTTTGAGGTTAAGGTGTTTTGTTTTTAAATTAATCTCATAAGAATCTATGGTCATGTCAGAAAACATCTGGCCGTGGTTTGTGGTCTGGCGAATTTGGGCTGAAGTCCATCATGTCATCAAAATATATTATTTCTACCCACGCATACAATATTGTGTTTGACGAAAATAACAAGTACATAAGAAATGATGAAAAGTCAATTCTTTTGCAACGCATTGTAAAAACCCAAAATATTGTTGTTCATTTTGAACCGATGGTACACACAAATATCATGTCCATGTCATTATTGTCAATGTAAATAAATCAACTACTGTAAAAAAGTGCATTCAGAAGAATTGCTCATCATCACGTGACCAATGACTTATCGATAACTAATCGGGTTTTTCTTCTGAATGCGGCCTATATATCTCCATGAGTCTATCGGTGGATTTTAAGAACTTCCCTAAAGTAACGTAAGTCACCAAAAACGATTAGTAGAAACAAGTTTCTTTTACGGGTATGATTAAAAAAATTATTGACATACGTTTTTAAAATAGTTGAAAATAAAGTTTAAAGTATAATCTAGGCTTACTACACTTTGGCTGTACCTTCTTAACAATAGAAGCTTTACGTTAATAAAAAAAACATGATTTTCACCAGAAATGTCACTAACGTTACTTTGGCAAAATGCATCGATATATGAGTTTTTTGTTTGTTTTTGTTTACAGTTAATATGAGTAGGACGTTTCAATATTATAAAAAAAATAAAAGCGTTGTGTTAATATTTTTTTCGTGCAATCGGACGCGAAGTCAGTATTTCGCGTTCTCAACACAGTCCGCGAAATTCAATTTCGCGGCCGTTACCCATAGCAACGGCTGCGAAACCAAACGTCACTTCCAAATTTGACATTTCTAAAATACTACAAAGACAAGGATTATTTTTTATTGAATACCAACAAATACATAAGTAGGTACTTATATTATTTAGGATGAATATTAACATTAATTGTACAGTTTGCATTATTACTTATATTTACTCCAGAAGTTGAAGCAAGAACTGTCAAAATATTTTGTATATATTGAAACATATCATTGTCATAAACTGCTGTTGATTTTAGAGCAATAATATATTTATTTACAATTATCTAGTTTAATAATTTTAACGATTGCACCAAAAATAGTGTGTATGCCATGGCCGCGAAACTTTTTAACGACCCCAAGATTATCTTGCCTCGGCCACAAGCGGCCTCGGCGATAACTGTTCTTTCGGTACGTTAAAAAGGTATTTCGCGGCCTAAGCATACAAATAACAGTTAGTTAAGTTTAATTAGTTTTCTCCACAATTTTTCAAGTTGGAATAATGTCAATTTTATATAAATCTTGTTTAGTATCATTCTGCACGAACACAACAGTTACAACGACTCGTAAAAAGTTTGTAAGTGTGCCTGCAGTAAAAGTTAAACGAAAATTATGGTTTGAGGCTGCTAGAAGAAAATATAAACATACTACAACTACAGTAAAAATCACGAATCTTTCCCGTTACGTCATACTTCCTTGAATGTATCAAAGACACTCTAATTTTATGTGGATATCACTGACCGCGTATGTCCAATTAATACAAATGGAGAGGTACATAATGTGTCTTTTGTGCCTGAATTAAGCTACGCCATTATAGTAAAAGCCTCGAATCTTTCTCGTTACGTCATAACTCATAAGCATTCGAATCAAATCAATAAGACAATTTTCACCAGCGGCGCATCATTGTTAGAGAGTTCGGCATGTACTTCTGGTGATCTAATTTTAAGAGAGGTTAGACTACAATTTGAAATTCTACAAATAAATTGTTACAAAACTTACCTCTTTAATGGCATTTAACGGTTTTAATTGGACATACGCGGTCAGTTATATCCACATAAAATTAGAGTGTCTTTGATACATTCAGGGAAGTATGACGTAACCAGAAAGATTCGTGAATTTAACTGTACGTCTTTATCGGTTTGTCACTCTGTCTTGTGTTGGGACAACGTTTGTACTTAAAAAGCGAAACGTCACTTTATGCGGAAATCATTCTGTCACCATTGAAGTTCGTCGTCATTGTCATTACTTTAAACTGGTAAAGTTCAAATACATTTATTGTGATATTTTTCGACAAAATGCCTGGTAAACGTTTGGACGAAAGTAAACGTGAGTGAATTAGAAAATTACACGAATATTTCCAAAAGGAATTGGCTAATGGCGGACCACTTCTGCCGTTAAATGATATTCAAGAGGTAAGTTTTGTAACAATATATTTCAAATTGTAGTCTAATTATGATATGTTAAATTTGGTTCTTATTTATTTCCTCTCATAATTAGATCACCAGAAATACATGCCGAACTCTCTAACAATGATGCGCCTCCGCTGAAAACTGTCTTATTGATTTGATTCGGATGCTTATGAGTTATGACGTAACGAGGAAGATTCGTGACTTTTACTATACATACTTCTCGCATATAAAGATTGTGAGAATAATATAGGAGCTCATACTAAATATCCATACCTACAGGTGTACTAGTGGGTTATACATTGAGTCTTCTAGATAATACCGTTCAAAAATCCCAAAACGGTTATATTTTGTATAACAGATCGTGTGGGATTATAATGTCCTACAATACCTATGTAATTTTCAAATTGAAATAAATTGATACTATTCGGAATAAAGCCCGTCTCCAATACTTAACTGTGGTCATCAAACCGAATTGGTACTGTACTAAGTATATGATCAAAACGTTAAAGTATAGACGACAGAACAAGAACAATTGATTTAAAAAAATCAAATTACATCACGTTTCTTCTCTATTTCGCTATAAATGTTTTTTGACTGCGGTGCTTAGTGTTCGATTATACAATATGGTTTGTGGCGTGTTTTTTTTTCCAATTTATTAATATATTTTCCTCAAAACAATTGGTTTTATTTTATTTAAAAGTTGTTTGTAATTTACATTTAGCGGTTATATAATAAATAATTTATATACGTGCCGTTGATAAAAACAAAAATTACGATTTTTCAATAATTTCATATAAACCTTAAACTTGCATTACTTTTCAACAACAAACTTCAAAAAAAATTTGATAATTAACTGTTCGTTTGCTTGGGAAAAGTCACCATCTTACCATTTTATTCAACATTTTTAAGAATCGTGCTCAATCTTGAGTAATTCTGGTTGACGAAAGAAATATGGAAATCTAAACACTCTAAGGAAATGATAGCCAGAAAAGTGTATGAAAAGCAAGGCCAGAAAAGTGTACAGAAAGAGGAATATCAAAACATTTAAAAATTAATGCAATTCACACCGCTGTCGCGAATAATACCGACTCAAACCACTCTGTCCTCGCAAAATGGAGCAAGGCAACATCTTCTAATGCTAACAATACCCTCACAGGAGTTGGAAATGACACGGTAATAGATACAACCAAAAAAGGTTCTTTCGAAATATATTTGTAGTAACATACATGCATATATAAATTTAAACACACAGATCCCAACCTGGAGAATATTTTTAAAAAACACTCGCAACCTACAGATGCTATCGTCACCTCCACTCTCAAAAACCGGATCACTGGAATCTGTGACACAAGACTGGGAAAAAGTGTATGGAAAATGTTCGAATTGCATGATCATTTGTGAAATACTTAAGGGCCTATCAAAAAATAGTGCGGCATGCGAGTGAAAACAGTTTACCAAAATGGACGACCAAATTGGTTCCGCCGCCTGGTGCAGTCGACTAAAGACTGAACTTGTTGAAAGTTTTGGAGATTTCAAGTTAAAGTTTTCGCAATTGATTTGTGCGATGGGTGGCTGTGCTCAAAAGTTCAAAATAGCATGCTCACATGTAAACATTATACTCAAAAACCCAAATTAATTGACCCACATACTAATTAAAAACAAAAAAATGAAAGGCCAATATATAAAATATTGTTTCAAACTAAATGGTTAACCCACATTTGTAAAATGAGTTTGTAATTCCAAAACAAATATCCCACATTTCTAATCTGTTCAAAATGGCAGCCCTACAAATATCTGTTTAAAATATCAAAATTATTAGCCCACACATATGAACACAGTTTAAAAACCAATAATTATTGGTTCACTTTGTTTTGAATAAAAATATGTCAAAGTTATAAATAAATATCTTTAAATTGATACGATAAATACTTACAACTAACAATTTGATATCATTCATTTGAAAACTTATTTAATTTAAAAAAACAAATTTTTTAATCTCTATAGTTACATAATGTCTGATTATGATTAAACGAGATGACTAATTGAAATAATAATATAACATATCAACCACTGTAAACTTTTCACTTTTATTCACATCTGGTTAAGCAATTATTTATACAGTACGATACTATGAGTATTTATTATGTACTTGGTTTCTAACTAATAATATTTGTGTTTGCCATCTGTTTGACACTGACTGAGATTTAAGAAATCCATTTGATTTTGGTAGTTTTTTAAGTGATTTATCTTTACAGTTTTCAAACAAAAACTAAATATATTATCAATTTAACAATATGAGAACATTAGGTACATCACGAACTATAAAACTTTTGTTGTTATTAAAGTGAACAAAAATATTTTATCTAATTTTGACATATAAAGTGACATTTTTCAAAACTGACTTCCGTTAGCAAACGTCACATTTTTTTATTTTCGTTTCAATCGAATTTGATTCGAATGCGTCAAATTTTCGAATGAAATGCAAAAAGTGTATTTTCGTGTAATAGAAATTGGTCCGTATGCGAAATTTTTCAATCGATTTATTTCGACTGGGTTGGAACCAATCGAATTTAAAATTCGTGCTCGAATTTGAGCATGCGCAAAAGCGACTCTGACTTTTCCGACTTTCAATTTTGACTTTTACTTTGGTAAGGTTATGATTGTTGTTTGTTGATATTATAATTTTGATATATGTTATATATTAATAATGGATGATGCGATAATTAATTTGGCGGCTATAGGAGCACTTGAAGAGGCCGAAAACTTGGCACAACACGGTCCAGTATTAAACGAGCAAATTGACCCGTTTGAAAGTCTTGTAGAAAATAAATTCATAAAAATTTATAAATTAAACAAGGCAACAGCCGAGCAAGATGTTCCTTTTGATTTGCAGTGAAATGACCGCTTCTTTGCTTTTCCATTTTTAAAAATGTATATTTTGCTAATTATTGAAACTGACACTTCAAAACTTCAAACTTTAAACACAAGGCAGGAATATTGCAGGGTTATTAGAACTCTACAGTTGGTACCGTATAAATTGCGACGTTGTCACGTATGGTCATTCGAATTTCAATTCCGCATACGAATTTTAATTCGATGACGTCTCGAAAATACGTTAGGCCAATATCAATCGAATTGTTTCATTCGAAATCATTCGAACACGAAATATTTCGACTGAGAACGAAAATACACCCCCAGTTACATAATGAAAAATATTATGTAACTGGTGATGAAATAGTTATTTATGTAACCAGTTATGAAATGCATCATTTTGTGTAAAGAGTGAAATTTTTGCAGGACGAGCGAGCTCCGCGTAGGGGGCGAGCGAGATCCCGTAAAATGACACGAGCTACACAAAAAAGCATTTCATAACATGTTTCATACAAGATTTTATATAATTAAGACAAAAAGAAAATTTAATTTACCTATCAAAAAAGCATTTCATACGTTTCATACAAGATTTTATCTAATTTTGACAAAAAGTAAATTTAATTTATTTTATGTGTTTTTTAACAATTTTTAATTAATATTTCTGATTTGAAAACAGCACTTTTTGATTCCTACAAGTTATGCAACCAATTTCCCTCACCCAAAAGCTGGAAATTGATAATTTCAAAATCCCGCTTAAAAAGATTATTCTAATTATTTTCTTCGACTAGTTTGTACGACTGTCTTCTCTACTAACGCGGAATTTGACCGCAATTTTTTATTCAGTTTGCTTGCAGTACTCCATTTTATCAGTTTATCTCGAGTGTGTTTTGAGATTTTTACAATGGATAAAATTGTCGAACAAAGTATGTGTATTGAATTTTGCATTGCCAAAAAATATTACATGAGGCTTAAGATAATCAAAATTGGTACCAACTGATGATGTGTGTGAAGTTATTGTTTACATGTGCTTGTATTACTATGTATTATTATGTTTACAACAATATTTTTCACAAGTTGGTTTACGTTTAATATCTTTAGTTATGTGACAGCTCGATTATAGTTGTGAGTAAAATTAATTTGCACTGTTTCTCAATAAAATAACGGTGTGCGGCAAGGTCTCTGTGAGGATTAAAAAGCCGAAAAGATAAAAAAGCCATAAATCATTTCTAGTCTTGAATTCCCACAAGCGAACCATTGATTCTCATTGATGCAATCAAGCTTCCGATTAGTCAATGAAAAATTTACTTGAATTGTTAGTCCACATGAACTGTTAACGTCCCAGGGTGGGTTTAGTTCATTTCTGTTATTTACGAGATACTGCGTTCTTAGATGTTGCTGTGATTGAGATTTCGTTTTACTGACTAAAACTATTTTATTGGTGATAATAAAAATTATGGCTTTTTGGTGACCATTCGAAGACGAATACCTATATTGTTATAGGCTCCGAACAATGAATATACTAGAAGAGTAAACAGACGTTTTATTCTATGCCAACATAAACAATGTCAAAGTTTATTTATTTATTGTGCTTGATTCCATGTCGCAGTGAATATACAAGTTGTTTGATTGTTGTATGTATAAAACATAAATATTTTATTGTTAAAATTTTGTGACAAAGATTTTGAAATTTCTGAGAGTAGTGGGGAGTAGGGATTTGAGACAATAGACAGAAAGAAATTTGGTATGTTCTAGTCGCTATCTACGAAAAAAATGATACAAAATATGTACAGGCAACTCTGGCAACTGAAGCAACTGAAACAAGAAAATAATGGGTCGATGCATGGAGCTGCTGAAAGAATACATAATTGACAAAAGTTTCAAAAAAATTCATTATTACAGTTATCGCTATTCATCGGAAAATGAGAGTACAGAAATCGCTAGTGCCTCGGGATCCTGCAATGATGAAACCGGATCTTCTTCTGCTTTCAGATTTCTTCATCTCAACGACAAATTGTGAAACGCATTTACTCACAACTATACTATTTGACAACCGATTGGAAAGAGTGCGCTTGTCCGGTTTGTTTATTAATTTCTTAATTTATGTTGCATGAATCCACCTTCAATGAAAGAACTTAATTGACCGATTGACATGCTACGAGATAAATGATGCCCAATATGTCTTAGCCAATTAAAAAAAAAACGTTTGATTTATATTTATTGTTATTTAAAAAATTTGGCCAACATGCTTATACAAAAAATATATCAAATATGATTTTATCGATGTAGCAGAATAAAATATTGTCTATAAATTCAAATAAACTATATTATTCTATACAGCGTGACCGGATATTTTCAATGTTAACAACGTACAGTCCATTAAACCTTTATATTATTTTCTAATTTATCCGTTCTACCTTTAATTTTATGTTTCCTTTAAAAACAATAATAACAACACTATTTATCTCAGTGTACTTGATCGGTGTTATATACTCTAACCGAGGATTCGAAAATTTATTTTAGTTGTTTATTAAACCGGTTTTAATAAGTTTGTGTTAAATACGTGATTTTCCGTCTTGAAACGATAATTGTGACCTGCTGTTAATGGTTCATGCTGTATGGCAGAAAGACACCGGGTCTAACTTAATTCTTCCTTATACGGACATAACTACAGAGAGTTTTGCCGTGCTATTGGAATGTATATTATAATCTTTAATATTTTAGGAAACGTTATTAGCGGTTTCTAATGCGTGTAGTGGTAAATTTCATGAAGGTAATGAACCTTGCTTGGAGATATTGTGGAATTTCTCGAATTCTGTGCACTTGTATACAAAATTATATGCATTAACATTTTGATGCATTGTATTTAAAGATGGAAACAATTTTAGTAATTGATCATCCTACGGTTTATTATTACTTTTAGTTATTTTTATACCGAATGCTCAAAAACAATATATCTGCAATATTTGGCTCTTAGACACTTTTGTTTTTGATTCCCTGCTTGCATTTGTAGTTTGACATGTCTCTTCGATATATCTACAGTTTTCTTCCATTTCTTCCTGTCCTGGGTGTTTTCCACCAATCTTTAATTTCCAATGTTTCTATTTGGTCCATCCATCCAGTTGGTCTACCTTTTGGTGTATTTGGACAGTGTTATTCCATAGTGTATTAACCCACAAAAATTGACAAATTGACTTTTTATTATTTTTGATTGCTAAAATTAGTTAAGCTTCCGTTAGCAAAAAAAGTTTATGAAAAAGAAAATTTTTTTATAAGAAAATGTATCCCACATTTTCCGTTAATGACGTAATATATTTCACAATATTGTTTTAAGTTCCGTAACTCGGTATTACATTATTTACACATACATATAATATTGCTTTAATTTAATGTATCAACCACCACTTAACCCACTAAGGCAAAATAGGGTCAATTCTATAAGAAGTGGTTAAAAATTAAAGGCAAGCCGTTATATTTGACGAAGTTTACGCTATTAGAAATGTTTTAATCTATACATAGTCAAGATTAGGATTTGAATTTTAACAGATTTGGTGTCCAATTAAGAGTTCTCCGTTCATATTTTAAAGATTATTATGCATACAAAATAGTAAAATGGAGTTAGAAGATTGTCTTATTTTTAACCAGACGTTAAAATTTAACATTTGCTCACAGAATTGCACCTAATAACAGTCGATAATATAAAGTACTGTTTTAATTTGAGAGAGCATGTTAACCCTCCATAACTTATTATTGCAAAATTCGAATAATGTTATTCGAAATGCTTTAAATGTATCAAGTCTGGGTTAAAATATTATGGCAAAAATCTGTTCGCCTTTTGGCTCATCTATTTACGGAATCGAAATATGTTATGTGGGTTAACACTGTATGGTAAAATTTCAAATTTATTTTCAAATAAATTCTTTTTTAAAAAGTTCAACCTTAGTATTGCTACAGAAGAGCTGGCTTACAATAAACCAAAAGAAATCATCAAAATGAAGTGAGTGGCCCAGAAGAATCACTTTTGAAAATGTGTCAAATTTTTGTGGCCGGACATCTTGGTTATCCGTGAAATTATTATGACGGTTATATACCTCCATCCGTTTCTAACCAATCAAATGCCATTTTGCGACCAATCAGAAGCAAATTATACTGGATATTTTTTGACATAAGTGAATATACCCCGGCCCAACTGCCACAGACAATTTTTAATGTTGTCACATTAACGTTATATTTTTGTTATTTAACATGTTTAGGTTTCGTTTCGTTTGGTCCGTTTTTCTTAATAAAAATATAAATTATTATGTAGGTACATACATTATTTTGAAAATCTCCCATTTCGACAAAAATTCTTTTTAAAAAATATCTCTCCAGCTTCGTTGTCAGGTTATTTTTAAAGAATTTTTGTCTCACGCAATTTTTACAGAAATTTTACACAAAAATATCAAAAAATATTCACCTCTTGTGATACAACTAGAAATACAAATAGAAATTTTCAATTTCAGTAATTGATATACGCTCTAGCCAATCAAAACATTATTATAGTGGGAACTACTTACATTATTTCAGCAAGAATCATTCAATGTACAAGATTGTTTTTATTGAATGCGACGAGAGAGGTTATAAATTGAAAGAAAATACATCAACAACAAAACTAGCCGTTTTTTAAGACTGTACAGAAGCTGTGATCAATACAATGTGGAATAAAATCGCAAAATTAATGCAAGATTTAGGTATTAACGACAAATTTAATAGACAATTCGATCCATTCAATGATATCAAATTCAAATCCGCCAGAGATGCTAAAAACACCAAGCGTAATTTATTACAAAAAAAACCGGAAAAGGGAAACAAAGCTCTGCAAGTTTGAGCAACGACGAAATTTTGGACATGTTAAAACTTTACGGCGAAAACACACCGTCTGGCTTGCAGAAGAAATTCTATCATATTGCTTCATATGAAATGGGATGGCGTGATGGAGAAGGTTCTCAATGTTTAGTGAATTATTTCAAAGACAAAACGAACAATGAGGGGTTGACCGACCACCACAATAATAGAGTATAACCCTATATTTTCCAAAACGGCGCAAGGGGGAGCACAAAGATGTGCTGACAGTAAATGGTTAATGGTAAAACTGACAGGTTATTTTTAACAGTTAATATTGCTTGTGATAAATCATATTCTTCAGGATGGTACAAAAATATGCCGATTGGGGTGAACATGATGTCTAAATGGATAAAAGAATCTGCAGAGATGATTGGACTCGATATTAAAAAAATTAAAGTTGCCAACCATTCCGCACGATCGACTGCAGTGTCTCACCTTGTCAAAGCAAGTGTCAGTGAGGTGGACATTATAAAAATCAAAGGACACAGCTCATACAACTCATTGAAACCTTACCTGCAATTATTGGATAATGAACATCATTCAAATTTAATTAATAACGTAAGAGATAGTGAGGAGGCATCATTAACTTTCAACACATCGGAACAAAACAATGCTGAAAAATGCTCCACCCATGGACACAACATTTATAATAAATTGTATTTTTCATGTTCAAAACTTCAATGCATCCTAATTTAAATAACTCATTATGTCATTTCTGTCGAGTGATATAAATTTGTTGAAATAAAAATATAAAATCTAAAAGTTATTTTGATTGTAACGTCAAAAAATAATCTATCTAATACCACACGAGAGTTCCATAAATTAGATAATAATTCTCCAGGCCTTTTCTCAAACTTGTTGCCATTTGGCAACAGCCACTCGAGCCCTTGGGGCTCTCGTATCTATTTTCTGGCAATAAGTTTTCTATAATCTATCAAATTATTTTCAATTAATTCTCACTAGCTTGTGATAATATTACAGAGAACTTCATTGAGTAGGTAACTGACAGATCTAACTGTACCTTGTTTTTAAACTAGGAGGACAATTTTAAGAAACCTCAATCACACCACTAAAAGTTACTAGATTGGGAGTGTGCTCCGAAAGGGTCATATTCAGAACTATTTGACAATTACGTATTGTACTGCTTACAGTTGTCGTGGCCAATAAGGGTTCAAGACATGTCTAAATATGGAATGATCATTTGGCCACGGGCAATGGCGAGAGTAGCAAACAAATGTAAAATTATTGTGAAAAAATGTATGGTTATAATAAGTAATGTGTCAATAATGTTAGGATAAATAAGTGTGTAGAAAATGTAATTGTATGTTTAATTTATTCTTTATTTACACTTGCGGCTTAGGTATAGCATAAACTGAAAGTTAACCAATAATTTCCAAGATCCTGTCTAAAACGATTTAAAAATATTGTTTATTTTCTTAATGAATGCGCCTCAAAATATTTTATAAATGATACCGTGAATGTCCTAATAAACCAGTAATAATGTCTTTGGACAGTAAAAAAGAAGCAATTAACGGAAGTGGCTAAAGCGGTAAATTAGAAATACTACATTTCTCTTCAACGAGTTTCTTTTCAATCTTTGATGCATTCCATTAAATCTGTTTGGAAGGTTGATATAATCAAATTACACCGAGAAAACAAACTAACTAAAAATTATCTCTTTTTATCAAAATTTAAATTCGCTACAAATTAAACGTTACAAAATATGACAATCCGCCATCTTAAATAAAACACCGATTACAACCTTTGGCATATCGTTCGTTCGTTGCTAGGTTAGCAAGGCGTTCACGACATTTAGCAGCAAGCCCTGAGTTGATGGTATATCCACTTAGTGCCTTAATTGCCGCCTGACTGTCGGTGTATTTGGTTATGCGTCGATCCGTATAACCTCTGTCTAGGTTTATCTGCGTACATTCCAAGATAGCGTGTACCTCAGCCTAATATGCAGACACACCCTTACCCAATGGAACACAGACTTGTGTCCTTGGGTTCCTGGAGTAAATTCCAGCCCCCGCCCCATCGCTGGAGCATGAACCACCTGTGCATGAGGCTGTGAATTTCCCTCCCTTTCCCAGAATTCTCTATTCCGGATCTTCACCCTATAGGGGGTTACGAATGAGTACCTGCGCAGGCAGACATCAGACGCTCGAGCCAGGACAGGGACATCTCCCAGAAGCCTGAACTTATTGACGTGCCTGCACCCTTCCTCGTTTCGCACATATCCCAAACTTTTCAAGCGTAGGAGTGCCCTCCCAGCCTAAGCCCCGATCACATGGTGAAGAGGCCGAAGTCCAATAATCACCTCCAACGCAGCAGTTGGTGTAGTTTTCATGCAGCCAGTTGCCCCCAAACCGACCACCCTTTGGAGGCGTGCCAGTCGCGAACTAGCCGTGGCCAGGGTTACCCTTGACCACCAGACCAGAGCCGCGTATGTGAGCATCGGCAGCATGATCACTTTATAGAACCACAAGATCGTCTTGGGGGTTAGTCCCCTTGGCAGGATTAACTGCAAGCCCGAGGTCGTTGCACCACCCCTGTACCCTGTTCAGGGCCCTTTGTATTAGGTCCCTGATGACGGTGATATGCCTTCCAACAACAAGGACAACGATATCATCGGCATACCCAATTGCCAGAAAGCCCTCACCGTTTAATAAGGATTAATAGGAAATTAGTCATTAATGAATGATTTTGTGTACATTAATATAGATCAAAAACATCCGCTAAAATATAGAATTGTTTAGTTAATATAAAAAAAACACGATAAAGCGATGCACAGTAAAAGCGAATATTCACCCAAAAAGCGAGCATGAGCGAACATTTGTTCTTATTTGTGTATATTTGCACGTGTTCGTTCGATAAGTCGACACTTCGTCCACACCAATGCGAATATATTCAGTTTTATTGAATAAAATCAATTAATAACAAATTACATTACTCGACTGGTTTCACAAATAACATTTTCATCGTCAGGAGTAAATTATAGAAATTAATATAACTATATGACGCTTCACGAGAAAACTAATTTTGGAATTGTAACCAATTTTCAGTGGCGCGTTAACTTCTGGGTTAAGTGTATTTGTGAAAAAATACCATATCTCTTTGAGAAGAAATCTGAAGGAAAATGACTATTATTTAAAAACAGAATGATTGATTGCAATTTTCTTTAGTCCTCTATACTTTATTTATTTATTGCATAGCTCTTGTCTGCATGATGATATTGAGTCAGGTGTCAGTGTTATTGCAATAAAAATAGAAATAATTCATCATATACAACACTTTAATTCAATAAATATTGAGTCCAAATCAAAGATATAAGAAGAACGATAGTTGATATTACATAAATTACAATATTCGATTATACTTACATTATTTGTTAAGCTTAAATTGGTATTTAATTTTCTTTTTTTTTCAGGTACGTATTTAATTCTGAATTAGAATGGGTAAGTAATTAGACAAGTTTTTAAGACTTGCTTACTAAAATATAATACAAAATGTTTTTTTCTACTGGTCAATATTAGTACATAAAATTATTTTTTAATTAATTAATGGTTTTAATTTAAGCAACCAATCATGATGTAATGTGTAATGTAATGAGGATACTGGGTGTAGTAGGATAGTAGAAGGGCCTCTGACTAGGTGGTGCTGCTGGTCACTTGGTGGGTCATCCCCCAGGAATAAAACAACTACCTGTTTCACTGGGACATGTTCTATTTAATATTTACTATACATTAACCACTAACACTAATTGACTACTCTTAGATTACTACTTAGAATGAATGATACTGACTGTAATCATCCTTTAATGAATGACCATAACAATGACTTAATAATAATAATGAATCAATAATGAATTGATAATCAATTAATAATGAATGCTTAAAATACTATTGTTACCTATATATACAAAGAGTCAAGTTCACTATAAGTAAACATACATGATACTAGATAATGTTTATTTGCTTTGACATTGACTCGTACGTGTAACCTTTATATTTATTATTTATAAAACAATTCGTGGTTTATTGGAATTAGCTGAAGGGAATTTATTCGATAATATTTTAAATAATTAATGACTTAATGTTTAGGCCAAAAGGCATCACACCTTCCCCTTTTACAAAAAGAATAAATTCCGTTGAGCTTCCTTTCCCCCTAATGAAATGAATTTACAATTATCCTAAAAATAAATGGTAGATGGTTATTAAATAATGTCACTAACCTACGATTACATAATATATTCATAAATAAATGAATGTTCATTGCCTTTAAAAATTGTTTACGATCACTTAGTTGTTTATTTATTTTCACTTCAATGTTTTGAACGTTTGTTATAACACTTTTGTTTATTATTCGGAAATGTTTATAAACTCACTCGCACTTTCAATTTTACAATTTTTAATTCATTTTACAATAAGGATGGATTCTGTTTTTGTGTATTTCTTTTATCACACCTGATTCTAATTTAATTTTACAGTTAACATCGCTCACCTCTGTGACTGTAAATGGACCTATATATTGAGATTCGAATTTGGTTCTATTTTCCCTCTTTACTAACACTGAATCCCCTATTCTAAAATCAACTGGATTAGCTACCTTACTATTTTGACTTTGTCTACTCAGTTTATGTTTGGTTAAATATTTCTCTGCTCTCTGATGAGCTACCTGCAGTTTATATTTTAACTCATTCTGATATTCATCAATATTATAGCATGGCTCAATCTCGTTTGTTAGATTCTCGGGTAAGTTAGCACGTCTACCGAACAATAATTCAAATGGCGTATAACCATGATACGAGCTTGGAGTCGTATTATAACAATAAGCAAATAGTTTACACCATTCATCCCAATCATCCTTACTTTCATTTATAAAGTGTCTCACATACTCATTAAGCGTTCTATGTAATTTCTCACAACCTCCTATAGATTGATGATGATATGCTGTTGAGTAATTATGCCTAATATTTAACATTTTAGTTAAAGCGTTGAATATTTCATTTTTATATTCTGTGCCTAAATCTGTCCTAATTTGTTTCATTAGACCGTAATTTGGTATGAAATTTTCAAAAATTCCACGAGCTATCGTGTTCGCTTCTTTGTTTTTAACTGGAATTATTACTGCATATTTCGTTAATTCACATAACATTGTGATGCAATAACGGTTACCATTTTCACTTTGTGGAAAAGGACCGACCGTATCTATATATGTTATATCCCATGGTTTTTCTGCTGTATCCGTTAATACAAATTCTTCCTTGTGATTATTCTTTGCTTTATTGACCTGACACTTGTGACATTGCTTAATATATTTTCTTACATCTTTTTCCATGTTTTTCCATCTAAAATTCGCTCTTAATTTTTTCAATAGCCTGTTATTTCCTACATGACCTCCAAATAAAGGATCATTATGATAAGTTTCTAAAATCTGTTGCTTTTCTTTTTCTTTTTCCACCATCTTAGGTATATCGCAAATACATATTTGTACGTTTTTTAACGTATTGTTTCCTTTTTCCATAAACTCTTTTATAGTGCACTGTGTGAAAATAATATCATTCATATAAATTTTCATCCTTTTTATACCATTATTTACCGCTAGCTTATCAAGCTGAACTAACGTTTGATCTAAATCAAAGTTAACTATATCGGTATTTAATAAGGCTTGGCTAAATCTCATCCTGTTTTTGATCCGTATGTTCATCCTTAACGAAACACGGTTATTTTCAAATTGCAGAATTGGTAATTTATGCGCCTCTAAATTATTCAGTACTTTATATACTGCTGGCTTGCGAATATCTTCCTTTATTTCTGTGGAAACTATTTTATCTTCTCCTATAGGCTGAGCTTTATTATGACGAGTTTTTGACCTCGTTATTGCTAAGATGTGAGCATTGTCAATGTACAAGTCTTTTAATTCATTTATGGATATCCTTGAAATACTGTCCGCATAATTTGAATTTCCTTTCAAATATTGTATTTCGAAGTTGTATTCTTCTAGGTCTAGTCTAATTCTCGTAAGTTTCGAAGTTGGGTCTGTCATCGAAAAAAGATGTGTTAACGGCTTGTGATCCGTTTTCACAATAAAATGTGTAGAACCATATAAATAACACTTAAAATGATTAATTCCCCAATGGATAGCTAACAGTTCTTTCATGATTATAGGTTTATTTAATTCACTTTTCTTAAAACCTCGCGATGCATAAGCTATAGGTAGATCTATACCTTCGTATTCCTGGCTAAGTATTGCAGAACACGCAATATTTGAAGCATCTGTTGTCAATATAAATTTTTTATTGAAATCTGGATATTTCAGAATAGGCGGCTGAATTAATGCCGATTTTAGTATTTGGAATGATTTTTCGCAGTCTTCTGACCACTCGAATTTTACATTTTTCCTAGATAATTTATTGAGAGGTATGCATATTTCAGCGAAATTTGGAATGAAACGTCTGTAATAGTTACAGAATGCTACGAACCTTTTAGATTCTTCTGAATTTTTGGGCACTGGATACTTCTCAATGACTGAATATTTTGCCTTATCGGGTAGAACCCCTTCGCTGGACAAATTGTGTCCTAAATACGTTACTTCTCGCCTGAAGAATTGACATTTTTGTGGATTTAATTTAAGGTTGAATTTCCGACATGTGTCAAACACCCTTTCGAGATTACTTAAATGATGATTTTCTGACATCCCTATTACGACTATATCATCCATATAAAGAAATGCTTTTTCTGGAGTTAATCCTGAGAATGCTATGGACATCATTCTTGAAAAACTATTTGGACTTATATTTAAACCAAATGGTAATCTTGTATACTGAAAAGAACCTTTTTCTGTACTAAAAGATGTATATTTCCTTGACGACTGTTCTAAAGGAATTTGATGAAAACCTGACGTAAGATCTATGACTGAAAACCATTTCGACCTCCCTAACTGATCTAAAATCGAATCTATTCTGGGTAATGGAAATTTATCTGTGACTATTTTCTTGTTCAATTGCCTGAAATCTATACAAAGTCTCCAAGACTTCTCTCCATTGATTGCCTTTTTGGGAACAAGTAAAACTGGACTGTTATAATCTGAGATTGAAGATTCAATTATACCTTGTTCTAATAACTTTTGGACCTGATTATTAAGTTCTGAAGATTGAGAATGTGGCGTGCGATAATTTTTAATATATACTGGAGTATCATCTTTTACCAATAGCTTTTGCTCATAAAAATTATTATGCGTTAAAATGTCGTTCTTTAAAGCAAAAATATCTGAAAAATTCTCACAAAGATTTATTAGCTTATCCCTCACGTATTCTGGTACCTCTAAATTTAATGTTTTTCTTAATTCTTTCAACCTATTCTTACTTTCATTCTTCACAGCATATACATGAAATAAATTTAAATCCAATATTTTAATATTGTTTGTATTTATCGACTTGCTTTCATAATTTGTGTTTAAAATTCTGACATAAGGATTAGTTTTTGATATAATAGATCTTGCTATAAATATTCCTGGTAATAGTTCTTGTTGCTCAACAACTTTATCTTGTCTTAAGTTTTTGAAACTTTCTACCAACCGATAGACTTCACATCTAGGCGGTATTGCCAAAGTATCATATTCAGGATTGTCAAGAATTTCTAATGTTACTGTATTCCTAGATTTACAATCTATGTATAATTTTAATTCTGAATAATCTAAAATACAATTATAATTTCTTATGAAATCCCTACCTAGAATTCCATTCGTAGGTATAGGAAATTCTTCCTCTACTACATGAAAACAATGTTGAAATGCTACACCCTTAATAAAAAGAAAAGTTTCTATTGTACCCAAAGTTTTAATTTCTCCCTGAGTTATTCCTTTAATATTTAAGATTTGTGTTGTCTTTATTAAGTGATGTGGAAAATTATCTGAAATTTTTAATAACGATATATCTGCACCTGTATCTAATATAAAAGTATCTATATTATCCGATATGTCAGTTTTAATTTGCACAAAGTTTGAAAGAGTTAAATCAAAGTTATAAATGTAATGATTATTATTATGCAAGTTATTTAAAATTTTGGATTTTTCACCTTTCTTTTTCAAAACCCCAATTCTTTCTGTTCATCTTCCACTCTCGTCTCTCCACTCTCACACATTCTTACATTTCTATATTTATTATCATTGTTAAACCTATTGTTAGGCTTGTTTCTATATTCTTCTGGTTTCTCCCTGTAACCAGTAAATCTCCTATTGCCTTGATTGGCGTGAAATTTCCTACTGTTATCGTAGTTATTTTTCCTATGGAAATTATTTTCTCCATTATGATTTACATAAGAGTGTCTTCGCTGAGGAAAATAGGTATTTCGCTGTGGAAAATAGGTATTTCCTGACACAAACTTATTTCTATCTGCCTTATAATGCAGAACACTTCCTGTTGACTGATTGTTTCCCACATTGATGGAAACCAATTTAGTCATCACCTCTTGCGGTGTCGTAAAATTCCCAGCTGCTATAACGGTTTTTATCCGCTCTGATGCTGAGTTGTCGATCAGTGATTTTACTGCTGCTTCTGTTGTATACTTAGTTGCTAAGTGTACTGGCATTCCTTCTGCCAAATACGCGGCTTGTAACTGATCTGTTAATTTCTCCATCTCTGAAGCATACTCAACTATATCCTTATTGTTTTGTCTTAATTTGCTTAATTTAGCTCCTACTAAACTAGCACTATCTCCCTTTAGTCCCTTTTTAAGGGTTCCTATAATTTCTACCAACGATTTTTCGGTGGTGATTAGACTCCTGGCCTTTCCAGTTAGCCTAGTTTTCACAAATAGTACAGCATTCTCCTCATGCTCTGCTGCACCAACCTGTAGCAAACTTATAGCATCTACAAAAGATTGCAATTTGCTTATATCCCCATTAAATTCATTTGGTAATATCTTACCAGCTAAATTGAAAAAGTCATTCATACTTAATGCCATTTTCTCCTTTTTATCTTTGCTCATTGCTTCTAATACTATTAAATTATTAATTAAATTATTACGCGTAATTAATTGAGACGGAACTTCATACTGACAATCTAACACTTGAAATGCTTTCTCTACCTTTTCTCTAATTTTGTTAAAATATAAAATACATGTACTCTGCTGATTCTCCTCTAACTTATACCAATTCTTATTTATTAACTTAGAGAAACTATTAAATGAATCACACAACTTATTTATTATATCTATATGACTATCTGAGCTTTTTGGAACCTCCTTTTTTAACACACGCTTACTATTCCTACGTATATCTTCTAAAATTAAATTCAATCTAATCTCAAATTCATCCCACGTTACTGCATTTCCATCACTCGAGGACATTTAAAATTCATTGTCAATAGAAATAAAAATATGAAATATCAATTATCAAAAAAAATTTTAGCCACAAAACAGAATATACCCTTAAAGTTTACAAAAAAAAATAATATTCTCACCATCCTACAGATTTAGCGTGCTTTGCTGTAGATTTCTTCTTATCTCCCTCTTCATTTGTCTTCTATGATTCTTATATATAGACCATCCAAATTGTAGTACCAAAACAACCACAATAATGTAGATAAGAATCTTCACCTCCAGATCTGCTTTGAGTTCCTCTTCTTGTACTATAAAATTACTGTTGACCACGCCATTTTCTTGGACCGCTTGTTTCGTTGCTTTACCACCCATTGTTACAGAACTCCAATTGTTTGCAGGATCGCCATGTAATGTGTAATGTAATGTAATGTACTGGGTGTAGTAGGATAGTAGAAGGGCCTCTGACTAGGTGGTGCTGCTGGTCACTTGGTGGGTCATCCCCCAGGAATAAAACAACTACCTGTTTCACTGGGACATGTTCTATTTAATATTTACTATACATTAACCACTAACACTAATTGACTACTCTTAGATTACTACTTAGAATGAATGATACTGACTGTAATCATCCTTTAATGAATGACCATAACAATGACTTAATAATAATAATGAATCAATAATGAATTGATAATCAATTAATAATGAATGCTTAAAATACTATTGTTACCTATATATACAAAGAGTCAAGTTCACTATAAGTAAACATACATGATACTAGATAATGTTTATTTGCTTTGACATTGACTCGTACGTGTAACCTTTATATTTATTATTTATAAAACAATTCGTGGTTTATTGGAATTAGCTGAAGGGAATTTATTCGATAATATTTTAAATAATTAATGACTTAATGTTTAGGCCAAAAGGCATCACAATGAGTATTAAATATAATTCAAAACCGATCTGGTGTTTTAGAGATATCTATTATACTCTATTTCCTATTGCATAGGAGTACAAGAAAGAGTCGATAGCCATAAAGTGGCAATAAACCATTGGCATTACATTTTTCGGTAAAGACCTGAATGGTTTGTGTTGAAATTTCATCTCAACCCGTCGCTGCTGCATAAAAATGTATTCATTATAACAAGAAATATAATGTTTTCCTAGTCCAATTTTGCGCAACAAATCAACCGCTCTATTCCTTTTGTGCCATAAAAAGTGCGTTTCTATAGAGATAAGAAATATATTGTCCTGTCAGTGATTGTCAAAAATAAAAAGATTGAAGTGCCAAAAATGATTCTCTTTCCATATTAATTAAAACAACACGTCCTAGTCGTTCGTGATTCTACGTAGCAGCAGCAACATTCATCTCAATCAAATAAAATAATCTTTAATGTTGAAAATCCCAACAGTTTGATTTGTCGGGTTTATTTAAAAGTGCAAAAGTTAGGCAACTATCATATTATTAGTAAGTAATTATTACAGTATTAAGAGCCAATTTTACATTGTAGTATTACCTAGGTATTTTAAACAAGGAAAGTTACAAGGAAAGTTTTGATAGTTATATGCGTTCGCAAAGTATACCAGGTAGCTATAAATATAGATAGGTATTGAATTGTGCAATATTTAATATAATTAGGTAGTTATCTTTTGGTATATAATAAATTATATTGATTTTATATAATTGCTCTATTAGTTTATGATATTTAACTTTAGTTTTATTAATTTTTATGTTATTCTATATTCATTTTATTATTTATTCAATTTTAATTGTTAATTTATTACAAAAATTCTTATGCCAGTGTTTTTGGTTCAACATTAAAATAATTTTTTCAATTCAATTAAACATTACAAACTTCTCTAAATTGATTATTATTCTTATTATTTTCCCTTTTTTAAGAATTGATTTATGTTTCCAACAAAATTTCTCATTTCTATTAAATATTAAATCTTCTATTTTATTCCGGTCTAAACTAAATGACAAATTTCGATACTACTCCGGTTTTCAAAAAGCTATTTTCTATTATTATTATTTCCAAATGTTTTTTCTAGTATTTGTTCAGATTTATTGGTAATTTGAATGATTGAAATTTTACTTTCCTGTTCTGAAAGCTATCAATTCTTCAAATTTGCCAAATACGTCCTTTGTAATATAATTTTGGTCTCCAATTTTTATATGATTTGCATGATTCTACTTTCTATTTTCCAGTACAATATTATATTATGTATTTTTTAAATATTCAATTCGTTATTTTAATTTTTTATTTTATTTCTAATTGTGTTCTTGTTTGATGAAGAAACAATTAACAAAATTTCACTCTAGCTAGGTTCATAAACAGTATCCAAAAGATCTTGCACCTTTTGCAAATGACAAAGATGCAGCTATATTTCTTTCAAAACTATCCTTATTGGCAATCTGGAAATCCCACTTCTACTGTGGTATGGAGTTTGACCCCATTTCTAAACTCTAAAGCGTTAATTACTTATGAACATAATAAACTGAAACTCTTTAAATATTTCATTAAATCACATTGACAGCTTTGGGACAATGTGTAGATAACTATATTTTTCTCCTCCCTATATTGTAAACAACGCATTTTGACATTGTTTTCAAGCACGTGAGTAGTAATTACCTAGGAGGTATTAATTGCCCTTGACGACGGAATGTAAGTCAACTTAACACCCTTGGATGGTAATAATTTATGCCATATAAAACGAGTATCTTTTTTATTTATATGAATATTAATAGTACGATTATTAGGTACAATAATAAGCATTATTTACAAAATTTTAATTAATGTTTTCTCGTTTTTTCTCAATTTCTATGAAATGAACTGACTCCATAATTTCTTCACCTCCAACCAAGTTTTTTGTTACTCTTGAAGTATTGCAGGAGACTTCTGGCTTCGGTATATTGTATAAAATTGTATTTGCAACTTCCTTTGTATTGTAGCCGCTCTCCGCTACATAACTTTCAGCAATAGTTGCAGATTTCCATCCGCCATGCCGATGAGAGCTAGGGCATCAACTCCGGTATTCGCTAATCCAGTGGCCGACGTTCTTCTAATGGATTATCCAATATACTCCACAAAGTTCCTAAATTTAGCAATTTTACTTGCAATTGAAAAAATCTCCGTTTTAAATCACTAATCCAGAAAAATATATATTATCTCTTTCTACCCACATTCCACACTTACTACAATACTACAACTCGATGACATTTTAGATCTCTTTAAGAACTAATTGTTAATATACAATGAAAACTAGATAAAATGTGTGCGTTCCAGCACAATATGGCCGAGCTCTCAGTGACGTTATTTTGGATTGGTCTAGAGAGGGTATAACCTACAACAAATTTTAAATTTTTATTTCTATTCTACGACAAAATATGCCACAAAATGTGAATTGTATCTGCACCGTTTATCACCTCGTAACTCACAAACTAACAAGATTAGAAAAAAATTGCGTCCAGGTATTTTGAATGGTCTACCAATATACGGTACGTATTTATGGGGCACACTCTATAAATATTTATATATAAATATCCCATTTTTTGTTTCACTATAACCCTTCTTATATTTTTACTGTGCTTCCTAATAAGTATTTTTATATCCAATTTGCATTTCCAACAGTTTGTAGCCCGATTTAATCATGTTGTCAGTTTTCCTGCCAAATTAAGGTCGCTAGTAAAGGCGGCAAGACAATTATGATTACGGTATGGAAAGTTGGAGGCGGAAATGTCGTAAGAAGCCGACTGCGGGGGTTGAAATTCAAATTGAACGCGTCTGTACAAGCCCAAATAATGTTAGAATGTTATTTTCATTGTCTCGTCCTCGTGGGTATAATAATTGTAGAAGAGAAATTTTGATTTACATGTACATGATAGTACATTACTGTCGGTGTTAGAATTACTGTTTAGAATTTAATCAAATTAAATTTTTGGAAAGTTACAGTGAACTTAAAAAAGATGTATACAATAAAAATGTTTTGCTTTGAACATTGAGCTCTTGAGTAATCACAAGTTCTATTTCATTTTACAAAAAGTAGCTTTCAGAGAATACAATAAGCGAATGATGTTCTTGGTTGGTTCATAGATTGGTTCATCATATTTGGACCAACCGCTTTCGAATGACAAATTTATGACGTTATAAATCTTCTAGGTTGGTCAACCGAAATTTGAACCGTGCTCTTGAGCATGGTCCACTCTTTGGTTATTTGTTCTATCTCTTTGTATTCTCCGATTCTCCCTGCATTACTGTTCTATTTACATTTGTTTTGAGGTTAAAGTTTTTAAACAAAAGTGTGTTCGGATTTTTTGAAAATGATGACGGAATCTCGTTCAGTGGGCTTCGAAATTGATGAAAAAGTAATTCATTTCACGGGCGATGAACCAACTTTGAAATCACTACTAAGTGAAGATAAATGTACCATTGATCATACTACAGGAGCAGTGATTAGTGGAAAATTATCTGCTTATGGAATAACTCCATCAAATGCTGAACAAATAAACATTTCAAGACTTCCACTTTATACAAAAAGAAACTGAATTACACTTGTAAACAAATTGTTGTGAAATGACGTACGTCAATTTTTACTAGACACCCTTGTAACCAACCGTTTTGTTTACGAAGAATTCGAATGGGTCGTAACCACCCGAAGGTCTGACGTCATTGTTTATGAAACGACCGGTTAACCATTAACCAATCGAATTCGCCTAATATAAATTGGATTCTTTGAACATTTTAGTTACTCACAAACTGAACTTCAGTGTCTATTATAATAGTTATTAACAAATAATTGGGAAAAATTTACCGTTTATCTGGTTGTTAATTAAATGTGACAACACAGTAAAAGGGGTTAGAACGCGCGCGAAATTTAAACCCGCCTGTTATGTGAATCCGAATGTCCTAAGGCATATTTACACCAAAAACCAATTACAAAGGAATATTTGCCAACATTTGTTAACATTTGAAAATGTTTGTTCGTTTCTATTTATCTATTAAAAAACAGATCCTCGCGAAAAACAGTGGATTTGCGTACATTTTTCTATCCTTTAATGATTTGAAATGGATGTTGAAATTGATTTTTCAACAATCAATCTTGAAAAAACGAATACATTTTTTTTGTGTTAGCGTTAAAGAAATATATGTAAATACTGCTTTAAAAATTTTGCTTATGTAGTGAATTACCACTCTTACTCTGTCGATTGCAACAAACTGTATCTCAAAATTCTTAATGTTCACAAAATCAACAGCGATTGGAAAAAATATATTATATTGATTTTATATATAATTGCTCTATTAGTTTATGATATTTAAATTTTTTTATCAATTTTTCATGTAATTATATATAAATTTTTTATTTATTTAATTTTAAATGTTAATTTATTTAAAAAAATTCTTATCTCAGGGTTGGGATTCAGTATTAAATTATTTTTAAATAATATTCTGTTTTAAACATCCTTATTTATTAAACAATATCATAACACATTACAAATTTCTTATTTATAAATGAATAGGTATCTATATTTTTTTTTTAAATAATTGTCTATGTTTTAATATTATTAGATTTCTCTTGCATATAAAATATTAAAATTCTATTTTTATAATTGTCTAAACTTTCTTCGATCTTCAAAACTTTTTATTGTTCTCCAAATGTTATGATTTTAATTCTTTAAAATTTTTCACAAAATATATATTTGAAATATTACTTTCCTGTAGTTAGGTATAAAAACAATCCCTCGAACTCCTACTTCTAAGTCTTAAATTGTTTTTAATCCAGTTTGAATTTCCAAAGGAATATTACAAAAGTTGTATGAGCTATTATATTATTTTCCTATATTTTCTTCCTGTCAACAATCTCTCAATCCCTCTCATCATAATAATCATTACTATCACTACCCACATTCAATTTTTATCTTCACCCCTGATAAAAATAATTTCTTTCAAAATGAATAATCCATCTGTCAAACTGACAATAATCATAATTACAAATGACTTATTCTTTTTAATTAAATTTCATAGATCTTTATTCATACAATATATAAAGTAAAGCTTGGCAAGTTTATCTGAAGCTACGTGGCATCGGTAATGGGCGAGGAAACATACCAATGGAGTACGGTACCTATTTTTATAAAAGTATAAAAAAAAATCATTATTATTATTTAATTTTTATATATAGAAACTGATTTTTGCTTTGCTTTAAAGGTAAGGTATTTTTCAAAACACGGTATTTGTTAAAAACAAATAATTTTAAGAATCGTACTTGAATTCAATATGGATACGAAATAATTCAAAATCTGACACTGACAATACCAACGCCACTGGATAATCACTAACAGTCAATTAACGAAGCGAGAGGGAAGAACACACGCACGCGCTTGCCAATAGGAAGTCAGCTAAGGGACGAAGGCCTTTCGATAAATTTCACCAATTGAGTTAGTTCGGAGGGCCTGTTAATTATGGTTTTCGCACAACGCTGCCAGAACTTGAAGAAGCCCATAGCAAATTTGTAAAAGTGTTTTAATATTTATAAATTAATAAAATAATGTTAATAGACAAAATCCAAGAAGACTAGGACATTAAAGAATTAACGTTTAATAATATTGTTAATAATAAAAAGTCCATTTTCTAATTATTATCACTACATACTTAGCACTTTAGCGTTTTCATAGTTAAACGTGGAAATATCGAATGTTTTCGATTGCATTCCTTTTACGGCTCCAGATAAACTTACCAAACTATAGGTGTGCGCGGTCGCAGTTTTGAATTTTCGAAACTTGAAAACGCCATCCTTTTTGGAAACATTTCTCTACATTATCATCTTAATATTGTCATTCTCATTATACATGCTGCTTTAATGAACAAAATCCAAAAAGTTTAACAATATTTGAAACATTAAGAGTTGAAATCTACTTTTATCGTGTTATAGGGAATAAGATTTTCTACAATTTTGATGTCTACAATTTTTTGTGCAAGCAAAACTGAATTAATTAAATTAATTAAAAGACTCAAGCTGCGTCGCAATTTATTCGATATTTTAGGAAAAGGATTAGGGGTCGATATGTTTTCGTTTAGGGATATAATATTCCTTGTCGGAACAATTTTATGTTTGTACCCTAACTTCCCCGAACTATATGTAAACTGGTTCACAAGTGACAAACCCAAATCGCACCTAAACCACCGGAATAGTATATTTCATTAGGAGTCTGGAAAATCCATTTCCGGACGTGTAATGTACGATACTTTTTATTATACATATCTGAAAACAACGCAAAAAACGATAAGAAGTGTAGAACATTTTATTTTCAAAGTAATCATAATACATGGAATAGTATTATAATATGATTAACATTTTCATAGCAACGATATATTTATTATCGGCATTGTTTTATTTTCTGTCAGTTTAATTCATGTTAGTTTTAAAAAATGTACTCGGAAAAAAATCCAGATATTCCTATGAACATATTAGAGCTAGCGACACAAACCAGTGCTGATTTGTTACCAGCAAAATCCAGGTCGAGATTTCAAAAAAGTTAAAACTGATGATATTTTTCAAGTTTATTTTGTCGAAATCCTCTACGTTGTGGAGTCGATTCTCAATGCTAAAGAGTTGTTTAGCTATAAAAGAAAATGCTGGCATCACAAAATATCCAAAAACTATTGCTTTTTTGGAGCGTCAGGAAGTTTCAATTGTATTTTTTTATTTAGCGCACGGAAAAAAATCGGAGATTGGGAAACATTTTCCGTGCGCTGTTCTGAAAATCCCTCCTTTACGTCTTTGTAAAAATTGATGAAAACAAGGTGTTTTCAGACAATTATAATAAAAATTATTATTTAGAGAGCAGAAATAGAACTGACATTGCGAGTTTTTAAAAACGTTATCGATTGATACAGTTTTGACGTTATTTATTTATTAAATTTTTAATATAAAACGGGACTTACGATAAATACCTTCAATAAACTATTAGGAAAGCCTACTTACTGAATTAGGTATATTTTTTTGATCTTTGAAAATAATCCTATTTCCTCTATATGTCCAGTGTTAATTTATGGATTTGTTGCTAAGCTGCTTTACTTAGTAATAAGATGATATAAAGCTGCGTCCTCACCGAGTCGACAATGTCGACTTGGTGTGTACGTTGCCATCGACGGTGTCGATCGACAAAATAAATCGATCGACATGTCGAATTGTTTTCCATCGATAGTCGGTAAACATAAAAGAGCTGTCGATCGACTTTAGTGTGTGGACGTGTTTTCGACGTTCGACATGCATTCGACAAATTGAGTACTCAGGGACGTCTTGACGTTGACATCGTAGTCGTGTATTTTCGTTGGAAATGGAATCAGAACAAGACAAAGTCATACCTTCAATGGTAGTAACTATAAAAACAGAAACATGAGGCGCTTATGGAAATTGCTAATGAATCTTCGTCAGACAATTAGACTGATCGACAACATTTCTGTTAACTCTGGTGTGGACGGATGCAGTTTTGTCGACTTGTTGATCGACCATGTCAATCGACAGAGTCGATCGACAGTGTCGACTCGGTGAGGACGCAGCTTTATACTTCTGTTAAAGCTTAACAGAAGCATTTTCTAGAAACTGCACATTCCTCTTGTTGTTTTATGAAATGTTATTAAATTATTTAAATGATTTATTTTGTCAAATCCCATTACGTGCTGTATTAAAAAGGAAAAAAATCATGATCTGCCACACCTCCAAAATAACATGATTTTACTCTAACTATATTGTGAAACATTTTTTGAAAATGTTGACAAACCCTGTATAAAGACTCGTTCCACAAGATTTAACTGTTGAATATGCTACCGGTAACCAGTCTTGTGAAAGCGCTGAAATTCTAAATGATGAACGTCATTCATTTTATCCGAAAAGCTATTAAAACTTTTAATACGGTTAAGGCCCGGTCTTTCCAAGTCCGAATAAAGTTGTGAATAATATATATTTATCAAATAAGAACTAGATTCGTCTTTCCAATATTGGATAATTCATATTCGCAGAATATATAGCATTATTCTACAGTTAAGTTATTAGGAGGTTTAAGTTCGAAATAAAGTTGTTCGGGTTGTGAATAACAACCGACTGATGCCGATTAACTACGAATTGAGTTTTTCTCTTTTCAAAGTGTTGGCATGGTGCTGGCGATTCTAACCTAGTTTAAATAAAAACTGTCACATCCATTTTGAAATGGATATTTTTAATGATTTCGAGGAGATCGAAGATCAAGAGATACAAGAAATTGTAGATTTTTTAAACCCAGATCGTCACCCATATACGGTTAGAGAACGTATTGACCACTTTGAAAGATGGGATGATAAAAAATTTTTACGCCGTTTTAGATTATCTAAAGAAACTGTGATTAACTTATTGGAGGAGATAGGGCCCCAACTACAACATCGTACAGATCGGTAAATCAAAGTAGAATTTGCAGTGTACGTTTATTATTTTTGCTACTATTTTGGTTCATTCTGTAAAATTACTTTAGTTGGTAATACACAATTTCAGCAATTATTTAAATATTTACTTACATGAAATCCTAATTTCAGTGTTGTCAAGCAGGTGACAGCTAGCCTAAAATCTATTTGGCAACTTACAACGCGTCCGCGAAACATAACAATTGTCTATCACTTTCTATTATATACACATTGTGCATGAAACTATCTTTCCCTACACATATTATGAAGTTAGCTATTGTAATTTTATTGCAGCCAACGTTAAAATAATTATTTTTGTTATGTTAATTCACCGAATAAGAAATCAATGGTTAAAGTCAGTTTGAAAGACATTTACACTTTATTTGTTGAATAAGACTTCCTAATAAATTTATTTTCCAGTTAGTTATTGGCCACTTTATTCGTACTTGGAAAGACCGGGCCTAAATATAATTGGGTACTCTTAGTGGTTCCTTTTATACAATTTTGCCGAATAAACTGTATTTAAATAGCCGAAACAGTAAATATTGTGAATCATGAAATAAATAGTCGATGAATATATACAAAATGTCCCTACAATCTTATTAATTTTATTGAAACAATAATTTGGAAAGAGAAAAGTGACCATAAATATGGTTTAATCTGACGTATACAGAACTTGATTAAAAATTGTACCAAAAAAACGGTACCTACTTTACAAAAATGTCTTCACACTTTTGTGTATATTCCACTAGGTAACTTTTAGAACCGCTGTTTCTCCCTGCTTCTCTCCTGCCGTTTGCTTTTTGTGCCTCTGTTGTTATCTTCCAATCTATCCACGAACTTTGTATAAAATATAGTTGTCATTTCGTGGAACAAACCAACGCAACAAAAGGCAAAAACATAGTTGCAAAAAGGGCAACTACTATTAGCAATCCAACCACTAAGCCTAGACTAGTAAAATTAGTAAAGAATCCCTTAATAGGCTGGTAAGTGACAACAAAATATCTCTAGTTTTTGTCACGGAACATGAGAGCATTGCAGGTAATGGATTGGAATAAGGGGGAAATCCGGAACTGGTTTAATAAAGAACTCCAATTCAAATGGAGGTTGACAGAGGGCCACATTCATACAAAAAAGTTTTCTGAACAAGTTAGACAGGGAACTCTCAACCAGGCTGTTGATACTGTACCCTGAAGAAACCTCTACGTACAATGGGAAAAGTCAGTGGCTCTATGTGAAGAAGGAATGAAACACCTACTCAGTGAGAACTTACAGAGCATTAAACGGAAGCACTTAGAAGAGAAAATAATACAACCATTAGAACTACTAAAAATTTCGCCTAGTCAAACTAGGGGCATACATATAATTCACGAATACTGAAATGGAAAATGGTACAAATATCCGGGCTTTTGAGCACAAGCCAAATTATTTGAATGAATGCAGCGAGTCAACTGCATGAGGATCACGGGTGCAATGAGATCATGCCCCAGCGCAGCCTTAGAAGTAATGCTAGACACGCTGTGGAAAATGCCTACAGGCTAACACAGGCTAAATATTTGAAACCCTGCGATCTAACGGGGCATCTTGTGATACTAAGGATTGGAGCAGCAAAATCCATGAAGATGCCCTAGCACATAGATTTAACTTTTCCTTCAAGTTCTTCAGTGACTACAAATAAACGAGGCTTGTTGGTCTTTGTTTTGGGTATATGAACTACCAGAATTGTTTTTTGTGCTCTATGTCTCATACTTTTAAATTCAAAAGTTCTTCATTACGTTAAGCTCCAGCAATTCCAAATAAAACACAAATCTAAAAAAAACATTATATCATTTTGGTGTTTAAAAGTTTCTACAATTAATTTCATCATCAAGTAGATTTCGTCCGGTGCATCTAGTAAAAATTTAAGTATATCTTCTTGTGAAAGAGTTTTGGATTTCTTTGGAACATGATTCCTTGCTTTTTGTTTTCCGTTAGTTTTATATATTTACCGATGTTGACGTCTTGCTTCACTGAAAGGTTTGCTTTAAGCATGGAATAATAGGACCACATTAAAGGGGGACAATACTTCTTTGATAAATCAGAAAAATATGCCAGTAACACGTTTTCACTATATTTCCTTACTTTGTGTCTATTGCACCACTACTTAAAAATGTCGTACTGGCGATTGTATTTTTCCTTGGATTTTTCTGGCAGAAGTTCTAAAGACGTCTCTAATGACTTCTCTTGAATTTCAGTTGGCGTGCATTGAATATCTTCCATAATTTGTTATGAATAAATTGCAAGAAAACTATGATCGAGCCGTAATAGTGAGAAATGTGACACTGACAGATGATTTTCGATTAAATGTCAAAGTCAAAATACTTTACCTACTACCAATATGTAATATCAAACATTACGATTTTGATATGAGTTTCGTAATGAGATACTTTACCGCACTAGTGCGGTAAAGTAAAATTAATTGGAATGAACATGTCAAAGTTGACAGTTTGCAGTTTTTCGTATCTATTGCGGGATTTAGCGGGTACTAGGGTTTGTATTGCGTTATTTGCAGCAAGTTCTATATCAGAATCCACAATTTATACCAAACTGAAGTGAACGCGTCAAAATTGACAGTTCACAAAATAAATCAACAATAAGCGCTTGTTACATGATTTCAATATCATTAATTTCAGGAATATTGACTAATTTTGAGTAAATAATTAACATTATTGGTAGTAGGTAAAATAATGTACTATGTTCGTATCGTAAATTCATATTACGATATTCAATGGGTTATCAAATTTCCCATCTCATTTCTTAATATGAATCTTTACGACACTTATATCGTAAATATCTGTATTACATACCTAGCGGGGAAATAGATCATTACAGCCCAGGCTTTGTTAAAAGCCGTGGATGGAATGATCCTTCCCGCGTGGTATGTATACTATTTTATTCACAATCGCTTAATTACAAACTTTCAAAAACATTCATTTTAAGAAAATTTGTTATCACAATTTAATATTTCTTTCGACAAAGAACTTCATGAATCTGTTGCTAGGCAATTTTACTAATTTATTGGTTTTGACAATTCTGTCATGAAATATTCTTTCTGTCACAAAATTTTAATTTTTTTGCTCGAACAAGTACATACTGTCTTATTTTGAATTAACCTGTACTCTTCCGGAAGTCCAAGAAGCTGCGGTTGAGGGAATAATTCCGTAGAAAAGCAAAGAAAGGTATTAACTTTTTTTTAAAACCAGCTTAACACAATATTGTCATACTTCAGAAAAGTGACACATGCTTCTTCGTGGAAGTGAAAGTAAGTAATGAGTCACTTCCCTACCGTTTTAAAGGTAAGAAATGTCTATATTACTGACCGATTGTGAATAAAAGTACTTTATTGTACGATAAAATAAACTGTTTGTTTACTTCCGGAAATCAATCTGATAATTGACGGCTTTAGTTACGGTTGGCGATAAAATAAATTATGTTTGCTAATAAAAATTTAATGAAAATCTGATCCTTCTAATAGACAATTAAAATAAAATTGGACAGGAAAAGATAATAGAGTATGAACCTACGCATGTGATATCTACATAGGAAGGAACTTCTCGAATTTGATATATTACACCACATCCAGGGTGTCCCACATATTTCTAAACAATTTCCTTCTTTTTTTTACATGCCCAAAAATTTTAAATAAAATAGTTGTCAATACTATTATAACGCCTTACAAATTTGAAAACTACTTTTCAAAGAGCAGACCGTTCACTAAGAAGCAACAACTACTTCCCTAGCTATTTTGTCACGAAAGACATTGTATTACACTTCTAAGTTAAACGAAGTTGGTATATCTGCAAGATTTGTATTTAGAAGGGACAATGTCACTTGTAAACCGGTTTTGGCGTATTTGGGCTTATCAGTATAAGGTAGATGTCATCCGTTCAGAAGTATCAAAATCTACATAATATGTGCCTAGTAATTTGATATGGTGTCAACAGGTGGACAGGTAGGAGAGGATTTATAGAGTGGTGACGTCATTCGTACATCCAATTATAGAATACGATGCGCAATTGAAAATAAAAATTGACCTGTGTAAATGTTTTGTTAGAATGGCTTTAGACAGAAAAATATTTAATTTATTCCAACTTAAACATCCTCGCCTAGATTCGAGTGATTTGAGTATTAATCTTGTGGTGGGTTTGTAGTTCGGCGATATAAATTGTGGATAAACACAACGAACTTAGGATCCTTGGACTTCTAATCAGATATTCGGTTTGACTCCTTTACGTTGATCGCCATGTTGTACTAATTTTAATTTGGTCGGCCTGAGTCACGTAATTCGTACAGGACCGGTTTAAGAAATAAAGCAGGAATGTTTTCCTTACCCGTTGTGATAGACTTGATAAGATAGGAATGAGGATTTTCAAAAAATATGAATTTTTTCAAGAATAAAGTGCCTTTATTTTTTACAATAACAATAAAATTCTTATTAAAATTTAATCAATCAGGAAATAACTAAAATAACTGTTTGTTGTAAGTGTATTGATGTTTCTGAATAACTATAGGTATAGAGTAATAAAACCTCATTAGTTATGCAAAGGGAGCACAGAGTGACCCAACGAATATTTAAGCCACTTTCATAGTTTGGCATTGATTTCATTGTAAAATTCTTTCTTTTTATCAAGTGCAGGTAGTACCACCCGGGTTGGGGTAAATATATGGGTTTAGCCTATAGTTATCCATTCACAAACACTGAAAATGGTGTGCCAAAGGCGTGCCGGTAGGATACTCGTAAAAAAGAAAGAATTTTATTTTAACAGAATAAAAATTAGGCATTATGGGTACCGGTAAATTATTCGAAATCAATTGTTCGAAAATCAATTTTTCGAATGACCGATTATTCGAAAATCAATTATTCGAAACTCAATTGTTCGAAATCAATTTATCGAATAGGTGGCAGGTTCCTAATGGTGATAAAATACGAAGGTGGTTTGGTAGGGGTAGGTTTGGTTGGGTTATTATTGAAAATTATTATAATTTATTCTTCAAAAATTTACTAAAAATACGAAGGTGGTTTGGTAGGGGTAGGTTTGGTTGGGTTATTATTGGAAATTATTATAATTTATTCTTCAAAAATTGACTAAAAATACGAAGGTGGTTTGGTAGGGGTAGGTTTGGTTGGGTTATTATTGGAAATTATTATAATTTATTCTTCAAAAATTGACTAAAAATACGAAGGTGGTTTGGTAGGGGTAGGTTTGGTTGGGTTATTATTGGAAATTATTATAATTTACTTTACAAAAATTGTCATTCGATAAATTCACAAAGTAATAAAAACTTCTATCTACCTATTTTTGTATATTCTATTCAGAATATTGAATTTCGAACAATAGATTTTCGAACAATTGATTTTCGAATAATTGACATTCGAAGAATTGACTTTCGAAGAATTGATTTTCGAATAATTGATTTCGAACAATTGACTTTCGAAGAATTGATTTCGAACAATTTACCTAGATCCAGGCATTATATATGTACATAGTATTAGGTACACTTATTTTTTATTGAACATTATACAAAAAATACATTATACAGAAATTAAATTATAAAAAATCATAATATTCTTCGTCATCTGAGGAACTGTCATCTCCTCTTGACGTTATAATTAACGGGTCGACGGTCCGATCGATCAAGGAGTCAAGAACCCACATTTTCTCCTCTTCTTAAATGACATGCTGGACTGCTTTTCGCCAGTTCTCTGGTGTCACCTCCTTAATGGCTTGATGAAACAGTAGCTTAACGTCTTTCATTTTGAATGTCGTGTTGTGTCTTGCCACAAATCCTTTCACTTGCGCCCATATAAGTTCTATAGGATTTAGTTCGCAATGATATGGCGGTGTGCGCAGCACAGTTACACTATGTTTTTCTGCTATATCTTCCACGGCGTATTTCATAAAACGATGTTTGTGTACATTTGCTATAGCTAATAGTTCTTTTTTTATCAAATTATCTTCAAATTCAATACTTTTGGTGGTTAACTAGTTAATAATTTCTTGTTTTCTCCAAGATGAAGTTGGAGTCTTCTCTATGCGTCGAGAATGATAACTTGCGTTATCCATAACTACTACTGAATCAGCGGGAAGATATTTTATCATTTCACCAAAATAGTCTTCAAAAACATCCGAATTCATCTCCTCGTGGTAATCTCCCGCAAGGCACGACTGAAAGGTTAGCAAACCATCTTTTAAAAATCCCTCTTCGCTTCCAATATGGTCTTTTCCCTTTACCTGAAGGCACCTTAATACCCGTTGACAGGCCTTCCATGAAAGCTTGGCGAGCACTGGTTATATTTTTGTCTTGCCACATTTTTGGAACTGTATAACTTTCATTAATCCACGTCTCATCAAGATAAAAGATTTTCTTCTACTCTACTCTGTACTGCTTTATACTTCTTAAGTACTTTCGTCGCCAGCAAACAATTTCATCGCTTTCCAGCAAAAGAGCTTTACGATTATGCTTTTCCCAGGCAAAATCCATATTTCTCAAAGTGGTCCATAAAAGTTTTTTAGTTATCAACGGCCAAGCTCCATTAAAATCTTATCTTGGGTGGGTATTTCTTTTTTAAAATAAAAAGAGAAGTTTTCTTCGAATTACACTTTTGGTGTTTTCATCTAAGGACTTTTACTGGTCTGCCTGGACTTTTCTTGGGAGGCTCCACTTGGCCTGCTATCTTTCTTCCCCGCAATAATATAAAAACGGTGGTCGACGGTTTCTTGTACAGTAAATTTTGGGTAATCGTATTTTATGCAATCGTGTACATTTAAAATAATAAGTTTTTCATTCACTGATATTGGAGAATTGTTGGAACATCTTTTCATTGGTGTATAATACTGTGAACACTATTTACGGCTTAACAGCAAATACTGATGCGTTAAACTAAACAAATATACTTATAAAGGTCTAAAAATTTTGGGTAAGGCACCTTGCAGCGCATGGTTGAGCCGAATCTGAAATAGGGTTGGAATTAGGCAGAGGCACTAATAGAAGGTTAAACGGTACCTGTTAAACGCAAAACGTAACTGTATAATCTACTACCTAAGTGATCCCTACACAATATTTCGATATTGACACTTCAGGTCAGAAAACATACTTTTCCTAATTCTCTTACGGAATTACTTGAAATTTTAATGTTACAAACAATACTATTTCAAGACCTACGCCTATGGCCGTCACCGAAATTGACGGAATTCCCCATTTTATTACCCTATACCTTTCCGAAATAGACTATAATTTGTTGAAGATTTGACGAATACCTATTCTTTTCTTTTACACCAAAATTTATATTTTTTATTAAACTATGTAGTCTAATCGAACCATAACATCTCATTTTTTGTTTGATTAATGTTCGCCTATGTGGAGTATCTGTTATTTCTAACAAATCAATATGTTCTAACTTACCAAAAATATTTACTCAATCAAATACAATGCAAAAATTGAGAAATGTGCCCTGATGCCTATCCTGACACTGTCACAAATCACAGTGCAAAGGAAACAGAACTTGACAGAACGAAAAACATTTCGTTTCGTAAAAGTTCATCCAGCTAATTTCTAATTGGTTAATCAATTCTATTATTCTGTCAATTATTTCGCGCAACCAATTACCGTTCAATCCTCAATTTCAAGGAAACTCATATGAACTGTAGCTTATTAATACCAACTTAAAATTAGCACAACATGGCGGCCATGTGTAGGCAAAGTGGGGAGTCATTTTGGATATATGGGAAACATATACTATTAGAAGTCCAGGGATCCTAAGTTCGTGATAAACACTTACCACGTCTTTTTGAATAATTTTTGTTAATGGTAATTATAATATAAACTTTTAATACCGCAAATTAGTACCGCCTCTTTCATCAGGATTCACATAATTCAAGTAATCGAGTTGTTTAATAAGTAACACACGAGGTAACACATTTAAAAGTTTCATATTTTCGTTCGCTTGTCATAACAGCGTTTCATGTATATGTACAAGCATTGTATACTAAGCGATAATTTACTATTTTTCTGAATACCGTTAAATTAATTAACGTTGCATTTCACATTTTGTGATTAAGTGCTAGAAAAAACGAACGGTACATCGCTGATTTCAAGAATTTCAGTAATATCCTTCGGTTTGTTGATTAAATACCGAGTACCCCATTATATTTTGACCTCAATATATCTATATCACTCAAAAACCCTCAATTCCACTAAAAAGCACACAAGATGACTAAATAAAGTACAAAACCACTCGAATTTACCTAAAAACGGAAGTTAGAGAGGAGTTAGACCATTTTCCATCCTATTTCACTCAAATACAAATGAAATAATCAAATACAACTCATTATTATTCTTTCTTCGTCCTTAACCGAGAATTACTGTACTTATTTTCGAGCATAGGATAACCGATTATCAGGTAATGCTTAGTGAGCATGTAATCTCGATCGGCCAAAATTTTATACCAGATTTCAGGTTTGTAAACTCGGCAGTGAAAATTTTCATGACACTTCATTTGAGGAAGATTACTTGACTTTATTGCAGTTATTTTTACGCGGAAATCTTTTCAACACTGTATTCCTTCTTCAATCATCTCCCTTGCCCTTCTCGATAAATTAACCAATGATCGTTTTTAGAGTTCCGTACTCATAAAATGCCAGAAAAATGAAGAATAACATGTACGCTACTGGAAGAAAGCATCCCATCTAGCAAACAATACCATACATATGATTTAGCTGTAAATGTAGCCTATTCACAAACAATAGGCCAATTTTACTTCACATATATCTTTAATCAGCATATCACAACTTATCGACTCTTGAATCCGGTTCAAATTATTTCATATAGAACAACAAGGCGTATAAAACGACTTTTACCTTTCACTATAAATAATCCATAGAGTTTTAAAGTATGAGAATGTCACTGAGTTGCTTAAGTCGGAATTGATGCGAGAACTGGCATGTATTAATATGAATAATAATGTTCAATTTTAATTTAACTGAAAACAGGAGTGGAAAAGAAAAGAGAAATATAAAACCAGTGGGATCAAGTCACTTCATTTAAAGACGATGATGGCATATAAAAAATATTACAATGCGTTAAAAAACATGGATATAGATTATAGATACAGGATGTTTCATTGGGAAAGGGACTAACTTTAACTGTAGGAGCAGGAGCTGGAGTCCACGGTGCCATACTCAGGTGCAATGTTCACGCATCGTTGGGAAAGCTTGCATCCGTATTCCAGGCCATAGTGAGACCAATCATCACTTATGGAGCCATTGCGTGGAGTAGTAAAACTAGCCTCTTGACGACGAGAGAAAACCTCTCCAAAATACAAAGACTAGCCTGTATATGCGTAACAGGAGCAATGAGTACATGCCCAACGGCAGCAATGGAAGTGATTCTCAACCTCACACCATTACATATGGTGGTGGAGAGTGTTGCAGAAAGAACAAGATACAGACTAAGTAGAGAGGGAATCATTAAAAAAAAACCACCTCTTCACATCTTAGAAATTGGACAACCATGGGACATGCCACAAGATGGTATGATGAAAAAGTATAATTTTTCAAAGAAATTCGTTACGGAACTAAGCAACAAGAAGGAATGGGATCCAAATACCATTACCAGACTTGGAAAGAATGCCATTCAATGGTACACAGATGGCTCAAAAGCAATAGAAGGAACTGGGATAGGAGTGTACGGGCCAGGAACCAAACACTCTGAAAGCTTGGGAAAAACCTCAAGTATCTTTCAAGCTGAAATTCACGCAATAAGAAAGTGTGCCCAGTTCAATATTGACAAAGGATATAGAAGGCAAAGGATTATCATAATGTCTGATAGTCAAGCAGCCATTAAAGTGCTGAGTTCTTGTATAATCAGTTCCAAAATGGTGTGGGAATGCCTAGGCAAACTTAATGAACTAGGCGAGAACAATATAGTCACCTTACTGTGGATTCCAGGACACACTGGAATAGAAGGAAACGAAATAGCAGATGAACTAGCGAAGAGGGGGACTGAAATACCCTTTTGGGGGCCGGAACCCTTTTGCGGAATCAGCTCCAATGTAATATTGGAAGAAAGGCAAAGCCGAAGAAAATAGAAGATCTGAAAATTGGAAAGATCTAGTAGGGCTTAGGCAATCAAAGATTCTTCTGGGTGACTACAACCTGTTGAGATCAAATGAATGCATAAGTCAAAGCAAAACTGCACTAAGAGTTTTAACAGGAATCCTAACGGGACATTGTCGCCTGAATGGGCACCTTAAAAAGCTCAAAATAGTGGAGGAAGAAGATTGTAGATTTTGTGGAATGGAAGAAGAAACCTCCATCCACATACTTTCGAACTGCACAGTATTTCAGAATCCTAGGGCACAGTACCTGGGAGACTACTGGATAGAAGAGGGACAGTTACCTAAGTTGAGGCCTGCAGATATCCTAAAATTCCTCCGGGAAATAGGACTAGAGGAGCTACTAGTATCTGAGACTCTACTGAGAAACTAAGTAGAAGTAAGGGGGCACAATAGATCTTTTAGGTCTCAGTGAATGTTACCCCAAAATACATACATACATTCCAGGCGAAAATCTGCGCTATCGACACATGGTTGCACATCTAAAGAGGGTATAGGTGCCAAAATATCCTAATACTCCCAGGTAGTCAGGCAGCACTGACATCTCATGTCCCAGATCAGATCTAGACTAGTCTTCAAAAATTTTTAACTCTCGAAAACCATAATAGAGTAACTCTTAAGTGGGTCCGAGGCACGAAGGAGCTTCGTGCCAAAATAGGAATACAGAAAACTCCTGGTCAAAAAACCCTCGGAGTCGCTGACTAACCAAATATTAAACCTCAACAGGTGCCAGATTAGGAAAGTGACGGAATTACTCACCGTTTACTATACCATAAGGAAGCACATGCATACAATTGGCGTATATCTGTCGGTTGTGCATGGAAGTGGAGGAAACAACCTGACATATTATTTTCGAATGTGAAGCACTGACTCATTCGAGATATAGACTCCTAGGACTACATTATCCAAGGGAGGATTTCTCCAAAAAAGGACTTAGTGGGCTAGGATTTTAGGGCTAGGAAGGAATTATTTTATTTTTAATGTACCGTATTTTGGTTGGGATCCCTCATTCATACTCTCAGATTCCTTGCAGAAGACCTCCGTCGACTGTGTACTGGAAATACTAGCTTTTAGTAGCTAATTCACTTCCTTTGATGGTTAGTTGATCGAAGATACAATTTTTTCACTTCTTTTGTAGTGGACACTTCTTGATAGGTTAGAACAATAAATTTATAACACGTTTGAAATTTTCATTCGTATAATGGCGACTTGTAAATACATTAGATTGACGAACGAGAAACCATAATCATTTCTTAATATATTTATCTGACAAGGAGAAAATTTTAGATTCTGTATGTGTATAAAAGTGTATGGAACAGATCAGTTTTTGTCCCATTCGAAAATCTCTATTCGTTTAAGAGATATAGCCTGGATAAATTAGTCTGGAACACCCGGTGTAACTAAAAACTAGCAAAAAAATCACGTTTATTGTATGGGAGTCCCCTTAAATATTTATTTTATTCTGTTTTTGTTGTTATAGCGGCAACAAAAAAACATCATCTGTGAAAATTTCAACTGTCTAACTATCACGGTTCACGAAATACAGCCTGGTGACAGATGAACAGACACACACACACGGGCGGGCTGCGGATTCTTAGTAATAGAGTCCGTTTTTCACCCTTTGGGTACGGAACCCTAAAAATGTAATTACAGATCCGTACATAGGACATAACCATTCAATATACTTCGAATATTTAGAACACACTGTTTAAATATATGTATTTATCTGGAATCTATGCACTTTGATTAGCAACAGTAAATGTTAGATTTTCTCTGTCAATTATTAATGAAATTGATAAAAATATATCCGCTTTTTGAAGAAAGATAAATTTATTTCTCGTATTTCACTCTGTCATTCAAAACAAGAGTTCACTAATGCATTAAATCTTTAAAAACAAATTTTCTATGCAATAAATTACATTCACAGAAGTCGGTTAAACCAGTATTAAAACAACTTTACTGATATTATTCCAAAGGTTACTGGATGATCTAAGCTTATCGAAAATATATAAGATTTAAATGAACAGCTAAACAGTTAGGACGTATAATTTTATTAGGAATTATTAGCTACGACTCTGTTGAAAAATGACCCATATTTGACTTTTTGATTGATTTATTGTGCGAGAGTAATATCATGATCAATGAAAGTTATGTCGTGTCAAGGATATAGAAAGCCAACAGTTATTTTCGTGCATTATCATAGACAAGAATAAATATATCGATAAATTGTTTTATCAAGAATAATAATTAGAAAATTGTAATAGGTACTATTGTTTATTTCTTCGCATGCCCTCAATGGCTGTATGACGATGGAAAACGAATTATTTTCTACAAAAATTTAATTTTTAATAAAAATATAATTGCTCATAATTTGTACAAAATAACAGCAATGGTTTTATTGAAATCTGATGATAATAGTTAAAAAAAAGTTGTGCTAGCTAGAGTTTAAGCTAGCACAACATTTAATAAACACAAAAATATACGTGCACAAAAATCGTGATTTGTGCACATAATTTACATAAAATTGTCAGTAGTATAGTTTTTCTAATGTAAATGTAACGACAGATTTATTTTCTAAAATTGTCAGGATCACTATACAAATGTTCCCCTTACTTCAGTAAACCGTTAGTTCGTGATGTTCTTAGAAAGCTAGTTTGGAAATATTAAAAAAAATACCTAAAATGAATTTATTACTAAGCATTAAAATAAGCCGCTTGAAATTGCTAGAAAAAGAAAAACTTATTAAAACCACTGTATGTATGCTACTATTTTTAAGAAAATTTTGAATAGCTGGTAACGTAGCAGCAGGTGGATTGAAAATCGAATAGTCCAACTTCAGTAATTGGCATAATATAACGAAGTAACTGGTCAGTTATTAACGCGGTCCACTGTTTCTAAAAAAATAATTTCAACGACCTAAACAAGTTGGGGTTACTTAGCATTAATTTCATCCAGGGGCGTGTGCCAATTGTATTGTAGAGAAATATTATTAATATAATATCTATTTGTTGGTCGAGTGCAATAGTTGTTATATCTTTTATTTCTCACATTTTTTCATTAATTAGATGGAATTTATCCGAAATCTGGGATTATTTATATTATACGTTTAACTGTAACATACGCAAATCTGAAAACACCTAACTTGACAGGCCAATCAGGATCAAGAGTCAAGTTTGGTGTTATCGATAATCCGAGCTTGACTAGAGCTCCTGATTGGTTCATTAGACCAGGGGTCTCCAAACTATTTTACCTAAGGGCCAGGTAGTAAATATCTGAAGACCAAAGGGCCAACAAACTACCACCCCTTTCCACGACAAAGAGGCTGGAGGTTCTCCTTTGGATTTTTTTATGTAGATGTAAAATATTTAGTTTTAGTAAAATTCAAACTTTTTTTTATTTTTGTATTTTTTTATTGTTACCAACTTTTTCAATGTTAAAAATTTAATGTGTAAAATGTTAGGAAATTTCAAATAAACATTGTGAAGGAAATTTAATTATCCAAAACTAGCAAAATTAAATTTTACTTAAACAAAATTTTAAATATTTTTTTACATCAAGGGCTGGCCGTAGTTTAGAGGCCCCTGCATTAGACAAATAGTCTAGTGAAATAGTCGATACCATTCGAATTTATTGTGCTTAAATGGTTATACTAACTTTCTCCATTTAAAATGTAGCATAAAAGCTAATCATGATCTTGTCAAGTTTGGTATTTTATAATTATAATACATATATCTACCCATCTTAACCACATTTTTTTTTTTGGCAAAACAGTATACATCCGTTACTTCTTAAGCAAAACTGTTCCTTACCTTCAACCCTCACTTATGTAAAAGGGAAGCCTGAAATTCAGTTCTTCCTTCTTTTACCAGAGAGCGACTTGACCTGTAATGATTCTTCACACTAATATCTAGTCGATGGAATAAAACAATTTAATTTGTTTAAATATTCATTATATTTGAACTAAGTCACGCGTCACGAATGTATATTGAGCTTAGTTCAAATTAAATTGTTTTATTTCATAGTTTAGTATGGATCTTCATCAAGTAAAAGCCTCATCTATTCAACTAATATCTAGTAATTAGTTCAACGCATGTATCCTCTATACAGATCTTATTGTGTACCTTTGGAGTATTTCTCCTCTGTAAAGTATATTTCACCATATTTCGTTGACTCGGGAACATGTAATTTGGTTCCCAAATTAAGAAGGGTCACGTATACATGATATGTATGTGTAATTTGGTTCCCGACAGTTTCAGTTTACCTTGTATCTATTATTAATCATATCATTATTATTAATTTGGCTCCCGGAAAGCAATGAGACCCTATTTAGTTTTTATAATTGTTTATTGTAGACAAAATATTTACAACATACAGTTTCTGTAAAAAATATTAACTAAACTGTATGAATCGGTACATTTTCATGTAATAATCTTAGCATGTTTTTCGGACATGTTTGATTACCTATACATGGTGTCCAGTAACTCTCCTGCCAAACGCAAATTACTTATAATAGATGTGATTTTATGGCTTCCTAACCAAATTTATTCATAAGTTCTCCCAAGAGAGCTGTGATGCTTCGTTCACTTGAAACAGAATTTACAGAATGCACATAATTATCCCTACATTTGGGAAGATCTGGACGCTATAAAAGAGACGGAAAAGATTTAGCATAAATATCTGGATAGGTGCAATCGTTAGTTACATACTAGGACCGATAAGTTACCTGGCCGATTAACAGATCAGGATTACCTTAACTTTTTACAAAATAAATTACGATTCACGATGGTTGCCCTGCTCAGTTTAGTCGACTGGATCGTTGATATCTTAACACTACGTATGGAAATCGATGGATTGGACGCCGAGGACCGGTCAATTAGCCTGCAAAATCGCCAGATTAGACTCCGTGTAATTTTTGTTTTTGGGGCTACTTAAAATCATTAGCTGTTCCGATATGCATGTAATGAAATTCAAAATGATCCCAGAATTTTTTGGCTGGACGAACCTTACAGAAACGTTTGGACTTATTTCTTGCGACAAGTGGTCTTCAAGTAAAACATGTGTTATTAATAACCCTGTTGTCGATCATCTTCATTTTTCAAGAAAAAAAACCGGAGTTGGTTAAAAAATTGAAATTGATTTTTCTCGAAAACGGTGCATGATAGTGAATTCAAATAGGACACATTTTTTTTGGAAAATACCGTATAGTTTTTGAATATAATGTAAAATTTGTTAAAAAACTGAGATTTACTTAGAAAACTGACTTAACATCTTCAAAAGGCACTTACTCCCTTAGGTGAAAGTTTTGGACAAAAGTAAATCAGGTTAGAAATACATAAAACCACATCTAGTATCTGTAGTTTGCTTTTGACAGGAGAGTTTCTGGACACCCTATATATCGATTTTTTTTATCGATTATTCAGTTGGAGGCTTCTTTTAGTTGTATACCCAGTGCATACTTTTGTCAATCCACTAGCATTTCAGTCCGCAAATTTATAAGGAAAAAACACACTTCCTGCTACATTCAAAATCCCATTTTATTTTCTCTTTTTAACTGGAAAAAAATAGTTAAAATATTGATTTAAACTAGTATTTGTTTCAAATCACTGCTTTTTTAGTATTTTGTTTATTGTTTATGAACAGATTAATGTTTGTTGTATAACTGTTGTATAATAAAAAAAGCATACTCTCAATTTATACGATAACGTTAGTCATCGGTATATACTAGAATTGGAATCACTCCTACCAACTTCCTTTTTGTCCCGTTGATAAATGTCAAAGAATCAAACCCACTTGCGCAAAATAGAAAATCACTGTTTAGCATAATCTGTTAATACAATATAAGGCATGTTCGTTTGAATGAATTACTTTGAAAAATAAACAAGTCGGTCCAGTTTTTTTTAGTAAAGTTTTATCTTTATTTAACATCCACCAACGCATAGTAGTATAGTTTGTCGCAAAGTATATCGTCTTGGCTTTTGCCGGCAATCATAAAATTAATGGGCCAATTGCAATAAATCATATGGCCAATAGCTGCTGTAGAAGAGATCGCCAATGGCGGACTATTGAAAATTATTTTCAAAAGAATCAAATCCACAAATATCTAAATAGTGCGCAATCATTGCGATTCCATTACCACTTGTTTTTTGTCAATTTTACGATATGTGAATCTCATTTTACCAATACCTCTATGGAGGGCGGCCAGGCTAAAATTTATATTGGTGTCATCTTCTAGCTTCCTTTTTAGAATGTCCAAAGTAGAAACAATCTGGCTTTCATAGAGGGAATATATTTTTCTTCTTATTATATCCTGTTGCCGATGAGATTGAAAATCACTACGTTTTTTCCTTCCACTTAAATGTTCACTGTTAATTATATCCTTTATAGAGGATATTGGTGTCTTTGTAAAAAAGCAGGTTTCTTTTAAAGCTTCTTGTTTAATGAATCCTCTACTTATAAAACAATCATACACATTTTTCACAATTTGCTTTTGCATCTAATGACAAGTGTTTTCGTCGAATAAAATTAATGATAACCTATAATACTCGTATAGAAAGCTCTTTGAAAACGCACGTTAAAACGGAATATTTAATACTGCCAAATGAATTCAATGCAGCCATCATACACCCGATACAAACCTGATGGCCCGCCCTTGCCTTGTCACTCGACGGTTTTTGGATTTCATTTCACAATGCCGAGGTGTGTGAATGCTCAATTGCAACGTGTTGTTAGAAAAAAACATTCGAAGACTTAGCAACCATTGCAATGTTTGACAAAAGTTTTTTCCAAAATAAATTTGTATAGACAATTTCCGATTAGATTATTCAAATGAAAATTATTAACAATAAATAATACCAAAAAATACCTTCATCCATATTTAGATATAGGTACTCTTAAACACGATGTGAATTCGGTTTTTAATCTTTTCCAAAAATTACGTCGGAAGTTGTAGAAATTATTTCAAGAATAAACAATATTATTAATAATAGTATAAACAAAATTTTGATCAAAGCCAATTTAAACAATTCTCATATTTTCTGTTACTGAGTTGATATCAGTGCGCGCATCACCCCAAAGCAGTACTTCAAAGTGTAGTACGTGACTTCGATCCAAGTAGCCAACCCAAAAAAATTTAACATGGGGTAGAAAAATATGAATTTTTTTTGGTTGGCAACTTGGACCGAAGTCCCCTATTGGTAAACTAGGACGATTAGCAAGAGAGACGCGGGATGCCAAGGTCAAACCATGTTTTTAGTTTCTTCCAAACGAATAGATAGCGCGAAATAACAAGCGTAACTAGGCTATGTGTTATACACTTCGTCGTGAATTGTTGTTTACGTTATCAATTTTGATTGCATTTTATTCAATTCATAACCTTCACCCTATTTTATCTCACCATCTAACAATCTGAAATAAATATCACGATTGTTAATAGCCCTTATTAATACTCATGTTAGTCTTTTGACACATTTTTAAACAAATTCTGTAATTGAAAGAATTTTATATTCTCGAAATCTACTTATTTTTTTCTATAATGCTCTAACCATCTTACAAACATAATGGGAATTCCGTTTTTAAATGAGACAAGATTCCAGTTTACATTACGTAATCTTTAAAAATTACCCAGTTAAATCAAAATGTAAATTTCCCAATTTGTATTAGACTAAATGTCACTGGCTGGCGGTTGAATAAATAAAAATATCAGTAAAACAAATTTCTATGTTAAAGAATTTTGCAGTAAGACGTAAAAAAAAATAAACCAAACTTACCTTAAAATCTATTTGAAAATCACCAGTTAAATCGTAAATCAGTGCCGGAGAGGAGATGAACATCAATAATTTATAAATTCAAATATTTTATTTAAATGAAATGAAAAGAAGCAAGCACATCTACGCCACTAACATTCTCTATGTATTTATAGTTTAAACTTTTTCTACCTATATGGGATATGCAGATGACATAGTAATTGTTGTCTGGATCAAATTTGCCGGAGTGTAAACCTAGCCTTCAATATACACACAACCAAACTTATATGGAATCACTCAGTATTTGTGACTTAAATATTTTGTAGGGAAAAAACTTGTTATGCTAGTCGAAGATAAGGTTTTTTGCTGTAAATAAACATGATACCAAAAAATAAACGACTGCACATTAATTATAATATTTTAAATTTTGTGTTCAGTAGTAAAATCACGTTACTCCTGTAATTTTATTTCGGCCCAAAGAAGATTATAATGCCTTATGTTGGACTAACAGATGTGCAGAGGGGAAAAATGGTTGTTCTCATTGAACAAAGAATGCCCCAAAGAGACGTAGCAGAGGTAGTAGGCGTTACCCAGTATGTTGTATTTGAAATTAGGAACTCTCAAAAATAGGCCTAGACAAGGTCGTCAAAGAATTACAACTGAACAACAGGACCGCTTTGTGTTCCAAATTGCTAGAAGAAATCCGAATGTTTCTCATCCATAGCTGAAACGACAACTTCTAGAAGTTACACGTGTAAATGTTTCAGTTGAAACTATACGAAAAAGACTTCGCGCTCTAGGGTTGTACAGCAGGAGACAGTTACGAATTCCAGAGTTGTCCAGGCAAAACAAAACAGATCGGCTAAATTGGTGGCTTCAACATCAAAACTGGAAATTGGAAAAATGTTCTCTTTTCAGATAAGACCAGAATTGGCCTTAGATTAATTATAAAAACATTTGACGAAAGTTGGCTGTCAAACTACTTCAATTTTGGGGATCCAGACGGTCATATAATCTTTTGAGAAAAAGGTAATCGATTCTACCTGAGAAACTGAAATGAATAACCGGGTACTTGGTCATTGACCGGACTGTTAAAGTTGATGAAATTGACAGACGAAGCAATTTGCAGATTCTGTCAATTAGAAGAAGAAACGGCACAATAGGTTTTATGCCAGTGCGATAGCTCACAAATGTTCGGTTCTTTGCACTAGACGACGAAAAGCTACTAGCAAATAACTATATGAAATATCTAGTCTCAAAGCTCAAACTCCATTAAGAGAGTCGAGGTGGGGAAAGCAATCTGGATAAAGAGGACCACAATAGATTTGAATGTAAGCCAGTAGCTACAATATACCTAATCTAATCTACTTACTCCTAGCTTACATTTTATGACGATACTGTATCTTAGTTGGGACTAGTGCTGGTAGCGGCGGACATACTGAAAGTACCACTATCATTTTTGAAAGATATAACACATGGACTGAAAAGTCCCGGGCCTAACAATGAAAATTATTTTTTTTGTTCAACGTAAATTCCATCTAGAACAACGCAATTTATTTATATTTTGCCTCAAAATAGGCATCAGTGTCAGCGATAACCTCTTCATTCGGGAGACATTTTTTTCATTGCCACATGCGGACGTTTCTTTGCAATTTCGGCCTTCAACCGCTCCAATAACGCTATATAATATTCACTGTTGATGGTAGTTCCTTTTTAAAGATATTCGATGAATATTACACCACGTACATCCCAAAATACCGAGGCTATAACTTTTCCACCAGATTGTTGTGCTTTTGGGCGCTTTGGATGAGGTTCTCCAGCTGCAGTCCACTCAGATGACGATCGTTTTGATTTCGGAGGGAAGTGATGGATCCATGTTTCATCCATTGTCACATATCGACGCAAAAATTCCGGTTTGTTACATGGTCAAACACTGCTCAGAAGCATCAATACGTTCTTGTTTTTGTTCAACATTGAGCAAATGCGGCACCCACTTTGAACACAGCTTTCTCATAGTCAATTGCTCATGCATCCAACACGTTCTTTTGATATCTTTATGTTGTCAACTAACTCACGTAACTTCACTTTTCGATCATTCAAAACGATTTTGTGTATTTTTTTGATGTTTTCTTGTCTTACCGCATAATTTGGACGTCCACTGCGTTCCGCATCATCGGTGTCTCTACGACCACGTTTGAAGTCAGCAAAGCATCGTTTTGTTGTTTTTGATGGTGCAGGTTCCCCATAACACTTCAAGCTATTGCTTCAGTTGAACGGTATTTTTTCCATCAAAAAGCAGTGTAAAATTAAAACACGAAATTGTTTTTGATCCATTGTTTTGAAAATATTAAAAGTATAGTCACTCTTAGCACAATAACTCACGAACTAATGAATATAATATCATGAAATTTTGACAGCTGTCTTTTTAAGGTTATTATGTAAACTGGGACTGAGACCTAAAAGAACATGACATAATAATATGCTTGTGCTATGAACCAACCTGTAGAAAATCCTTTTTTAAATGTTGATATAAACACTGTGTCAACAATTTTCAAATAAACTAACCGTTTTTAATTTATGACTTTATCAGGTATACCTCAAATTAAATTTACATAATTACTAAATTATAAGCTTTTGCTAGATCGTAGTATATATTTTTTTTAAATTTACTATTTATACTAATGAGAATTTATAGACATAAATTATAAATAGGTATTATTACACAGATGTTTAGTAACATACTGTCTTGTAGAAATAAAAAACTGAAATTTGGGTTTAATTTATTTCAAATACCATGAATACTGAAGAGCTTTATAATTATTAAATCAATCTGCATAAAACTCAACAGTATTTAATGTTGGATTTAATAATAATATATTAATTTTATTTTCAGGTACGTACATTTTTGAAACTTTGAGAGATACTTTGGTGGGTAAGTTTTAACAAATATTGTCTACTACAAACAGCGCCGGAGTAAGAGAGGGGCTTGCTTGGGCTATAGCCCCGAGCCCGAAGGGCCCTTGCTTAGGAAAAAAATTTATAAATTCCAATTACGGACACGATTTATGAAATTGAAACAGAACAAATTTTTTTGGGATGAATTTTTGTAAACAAATGTTTTAAACAAAAGACATACTCTGTGAACATTAATATTTTTAACTGAATATTAAAACACTTAGTTGTTCGAAAAACTGAAATAAGTTTTAATGTAATTGTAGAGATAATTATCTTTACTTATTAACCGAAAAATTTTTAACGAAAATATTATTCAAACAGACATTGGGGCAATGTTACTTAAATATTATTTCTAACAATGCCATAAAAGTTTCAAAACTATATTTTTGCCATTTTTAAACAAACAGTTATGGAAATCGTTTCGAAAATAATATTATAGTATTGCTTTACCTAATTTGAAAATTCAAACGACAAAGTAATCTCGTCAGTCTGCGCGTACAGATCAGTCCTGCGAGCGCAAGCTAGTTGGCGAGTTTTACACGGCATACCTACCAGATGCACGTTGCTGTTTTCATGTGATTTTCATACAGAAGCATTCTCAATTCTCAAGTCGAGCTCTGTCGAAATAAACGAGTTATTTGCTAGTGTAATTTGTGAACATTGGAGTTTTGATCAAAAGGCTTAATAAAGCAACGTGAATGTGATGTTTGTTTTGTGAATCGTATGGTCACTGATGTGCCAAAATGTCACTGTCACTTCGAAAAGAACCTAGTGGACACGATAAAAGTCTGATAAAAAAAAAGAGACGAAGCAGCTATATATTACTAGGCTTGTTCAACTGAAACCCATCTTTGGTCAGGTTAGCCTTGGAAACAATTGTAATCATTCAACTGACGTTTTCCAACATTAGTAGTGTATGCAAACGTCACACTGATCTGTTTATTTCGTTTATATTTGACAGCGATTTTAAGTATTGTGACTTTGAAATGGCGTTTGCTGTTATCAATCCGTCCAAATGTGATAAGCGTGCGGTCATTCAATTTTTGTGTGCTGAAGGTGTGCAACCGTTGCAAATTTATACGCGAATGCAAGCAGTGTATGGAAACGCATGTTTTGCATATCCAACTGTGAAGGAATGGTGTCGAAAATTTAAGAATGGAGAAGAGAGGACGAATGATAAGCCACGACCAGGTGCATTGATTACTGCATCAACAGACAGGAACGTGGCATGTGTGGAAGGCCTGATTAGAGAAAATCGTCGAATTTCAATCAGAGCAATTTCAGAAAATGTTGGTGTGAGTATAGGATCTGTCCATAGTATCGTACACAAACTAGGTTACAGCAAAGTTTGTGCGCATTGGGTTCCTCGTCTTTTGTCTGAGGACCAAAAAAGCTTGCAAATGTGCTTGTCTTTGCAACACCTCACGGAATACAGTCGAAATGGTAATGACTTTCTCTCGTCAATAGTTGCTGGCTATGAATCTTGGTGTCATTATTTTGAACCATCCAGTAAGCTGTCATCGATGCAATGGAAACACGCAAATTCTCCGCCACCAAAGAAGTTTAAAGTTCAACCTTCTGCAGGCAAGGTGATGTTGACATTTTTTTTCGACCATGAAGGACCCTTGCTGATAGAGTTTACAGAACCTAGAGTGCATATCAACGCAAACCTGTATAATGAAACTTTGAACAAGCTCCATCAAGCAATAAGAAGAAAACGTCCAGGGAAGCTTTCACGTGGTGTTATTCTGCTTCACGATAATGCTCGGCCTCATGTTGCCAACGTAGTGAATGAAAATCTGCAACGAAAGAAATGGAGGATATTAGAGCATCCACCCTATAGTCCCTATTTGTCGCCTTGCGATTTTCACACCTTTGGGCCACTAAAAAAGGCTTTAAAAGGTAACCGTTTTCAGTCGGACGCAGAAGTACAAAACGCTGTGAAAGAATTCTTCCAGCAGCAGCCACAAGAATTCTATAAGCAGGGTATACATCGGTTGGTAAAACAGTGGAATATGTGCCTCAATTGTAGTGGTAGTTATTTGTAACTGTACTTGTCAATAAATTTTTCCTGGACCAAAGATGGGGTTCAATTGAACTATCTTGTATATGTATAACAAAGAATCACAAACAATATCTATTATATTTGTTACAATAAACTGAAATCAATGCCTTGTCATTAAAAAATTGTAATTTATTCTCCTGTTTTCCCGAAAATCCTAATTTTCTTTGTCCTTAAGAGTTCCTTTTCGAAATTTAGCCCCATACAAATGAGCAAAAAGACGTCCCCCTTCAAATGATTTTTTCATTTTTTTTTATAAAAGTGACGTCTTCAGAATTATGTGGCTCGAATACTTTTCATTGAAATGCTCTGTATATAAATCTAAATAGGTAGTTATTTAGTCAAAGTCAAAATAATAGTATAAAACTATTAAAACGCTTTACAAATTAGAAAATTACTTTCCAAAAGGCGTTCACTAGGAAGCGACATCTATTTCTCCCGGCTATATGCCCCGCAGACAATGAATTACACTTCCAAGTTAAACGGGATTGGTATATTTATGTTGGCTGAAAAAAAGTAATCTGGAACATGTTTGATTTGATTGTTTCCCAATGGGTCTAGATTCCTATTGGATATTAATGCACTCGAATATTTAGAACTATTATTTTGGTTATTTTCATGGAAAATAAAACCAAGAATATATTGAATAATGAATGCAAGGAATATACAACTTCAGTCACATAGACTTATTCGTTGATTCAGCTGATACACCTGTTAATATTTTGTTGTTTTAGTATCAATCAAAAATTTAAGGTTATTTCATAACCTGGGAAATCTGAAAATGATGCAGGTGTGAAATAAAAAAAAGTTGCGATAAGGAAAATTAAAACTATTGTAATTTTGAAAACAGTGAAGGCGAGCGTTGCTAAACCATTGTTTTTAATACAATTACATTGCATTTTTAGAATTCATGTGTCATACAAAAATCATGTCTTTGACTAGACTTAATGAATCACTTTTTATTAAAATTTGATACAATTCTGTTATTTGGTGTGTCAGATTGAAAAAAAAAATTCCTCATGAGAAAATGTTATTTGTTGAACCGGTCGAGTATAATATTATGTTATATTTCTGTTGTGGAATTCGTTATTTTTCTGTTTTATTCAAAAATGTCTAGTTATTTGAAAATAAAGATTTATAATACAAAATTTCCATAAACCAAATTTAAGTAAATGCAACTGGCAGTATTCCAGTCGATCGATATCCTTTTCCTGAAGTCTACTATTAATTTGCTTGCAAAGCCCTTCAAAGATAAATATGTACAAGATCCATTGCCATTTAGTGATGCGCACAAAAACATGAAAAATTGTCGAATAAGTATATTTTTTATGTTTTAAGAAACTGCCCATGTTTCCTGTTTTACTGAAATCTAGAGCAAAAAAAATGGAGAGTTTATGTTCATTTTCCCATAAATAATCATATTTGAAACACTAACATACAATAGCTATTTATTTATTAAGAGCGGAAACTGCTACATTGCCGCTTGAGATAAAAAGTTTATGGAAAACGGAGGAGAGCTTTCCGCTCGAATAGCATTAGAATTTTACCTTACTGGGTGGAAAATATTCTTCATCAGGCGCATTTCAAATAAAATGTATTTTGGTTTGTACCTTACTGACTTTCTCCAAAAATGTAATATAATTAACAATGACCACTTTTGTTAGTATTTTGTGTTGCATATGCAAATTGGAAAGGTACATGATTAGCGTGATACTTTTTGTCCACGACCACTTAATAATAAGTCAATATTTTACCTCCTAACAAAAGGTATATGTACCCATATATCTACTAGATTGAATAATGGTTCATAATTCACGCTTTTGCATTTAAATAGCTTACCATGACAACTCAACACTCACAACATTTCGGTACATAGGTGTCTATAGATGGGGGTACAATATGAAATGAACTATTGAATCTGCGTATTTTGTTTAGGAAATTTGTTTCTGAAATATATCGTATCAATGAAATATCGATATTTTTAGTATTGATATTTTTCTAATATTGAAAATTTCTAATTTTGATATTTTTAAAACGGTACGGTGTATTGGTACTTCACACAGTATCGCCCATCTCTATAGTCACATTATTTGACGTACTCCAGGAACTTATAAATTTTGACGTTAGACTTGTCAATACTACCAAATACCAAATTATTACATTCCGTTCTACACTCGCATTATTTAGTGAACTTTTATTTAATAAAAACATTAAAGGCCGTGGACAAAGTATAGTATTCTACTCGCAATTTATGGCCATTATTCACTCGTATGACTTGCGCCCACGAACTTAGGATCCTAAGTTCGTGCTTCGTGAATAATGGCTATCATAAATTGCTCGTTTAATAATATACTATTGTACAGTTGTAAAAAAAACTTGACATTTCTGCATGTTTACTTTTTTTCACTGCCAAAACAATTTACGAAATAAACAATTACCTACTAATTGATTATTCATCATAAAACAATTTCATTTATTGGAATAATAATTGATAGTAAAAAACCACTTGATGCTGTGAAATTGTATTGGAAGTATTTATAACATTAAGGATAACATGTATGGAAAAGAGAAGTATTATTTTGGACTAATTTTTTTCAAGACAACAGTCGTTTAAAAGCGGTAACTTATCGGGACAAAAAACCACGTCAAGATGGATTGGAAGTATTTATTTTTAATATATTTCAGACGACTTAAATTCATATTCACATTTGTACAAAAAATGCTGTTTGCATTTCGTGTATAAAATTCGGGTTTTCATACACACTCTCATGTGCCATCTAAAGACACTCATTTTACGCACTTAATACAAAAATAACTATTTGGTTTACTTTCACTCCAAATATTAGATGATCAATGAAATATTCAGAATTTGCTGTGTTTCGTTTTAAAATACCGTAAATACTACGTTTTTAATTTATTTATTGTAAATGAATATAAGCAAGCGCCAAATAGCGTAGTCAAAGTACACAAAATATCCGTAAAATGCCGCAAAAAACACAAAAAACTTGAAAATTCAAAATTGAGTATTTAAAAGGGTTGTGATTAACATGAGAAAAACTTTTTTGTTTTTGTTTTTTCGCTCTAATTGTTTAAATAATGAAAACACAGAAAAATGTTCAAATCAAAAATTGTAGCTAATACATTTATCTACACACAAAACATTTTTTTTGTATCTGCATTAGTTTTTAAAATATATATACGAAATTTCCTTAGTAGTATTTTTGAACATCATCAATTTTCATGTTTTTAATTTTATTATAGTAAATAAACAATGACATTTAGAAAAAAAAATTTCATATGAAATGTGTTCTAAAATGGAATATCTACAAATACATTGAAAAAAAAAATGTTTTTTAAATTTTTTAATGTATTATCATCGATTTTTCACACTCTCTCACCTGCTTTTTCACCTTTATTTGTGCTCCCTTCTCTTTCTTACCTGAGCCATAGGTGTGTTCTTTTGTATCGCGATCACTTCTTAATAGGTTCATTATAAAGAACACAAATTTTGATAATATCATAAACGGTATAAAAAGTTATAGAAGGTTTGCTGACAGACCTCTGATTTAAGTATTTATTTTAAATAATTGTCTATTATTTAAAAAATTTGATATTTATAGAAAAACTGTATAGTGGTTTCGAAAGTAGATGCTTCAAAGTGTTTAGTAGTAAAGTTTCATTGAATTATATTAATTCTGAAAAAAGATATAATTGAATGAAGTCTAAAATAAACAAGTAAAATTAAGCATGCGAAAGAAACAGATTTTTTAAAAGCATTCGTTTAAAATTGTAAATATTGATGGCTTTACTTTTATAATAATAATGTTTTATGCTCATTTGCAATACTAAATCCAAAAGGAATTTTTGCTGGGATAAGTATTAATTAAATACGAATTATAATAAACTGATATTACAGTCAGAAAATCTACTTTTTCAAATTTGAAAGTATTTCTATCTAAAAGTTGAGATCTTTCTTTACATCATAAGTTTATGTATTTTTTCAGAATGTTATAAGCCCAAAATGTAACCACGAATTGAATATAACTGAAATTATTTTTATCTCGTAAACTTTCTAATTTACAGAAAAACTTTTTAAACAAAATTCGTAGATAAATGCATCAGCTACAAATTTTGATTTGGAAGTTTTTCTGTATATTTATTATTTAAACAGTTAGAGCTAACATCGTAAACTGTTTCTCATGTTAAACACCACCCTTTTAAATACCCAATTTTGAATTTTCAAGTGTTTTGTATTTTTTGTGAGGTTTTATGTGTACTTTGATTAGGCTAAAAGTAACAAATGGGACTGTCAATTTTCCAGTTAGATTTTGATGTTCAAAAGTATACTTTGGATAGCGATCGTAGAAAAAATTAGTTGTTAAGCTCATTTTAATGCGTTGGTCGTGTTAATTGCTTAGTAGTCCTTGGAAATAACTTCAATAAAAAAAAATTAATCGACAATTGTATTATTATCAATAATAGGCTTCAACGCCAATCTACTGATCGTAAAATAAATCCAGGATTTATTGATTTTTTTATTGTACCTACATAAATATTTCATTAAACTATATGCAAATGGAAGAAAGTAATTTTAGCTACTTCCTTCACAATATTGATAATTCCATAATGCAAAAACGATATATTCCAAGATTAATCAATTGACTGATCCGTTCGAGTTTTCATTTTGATTTAGAAAAAAATATCAATCTCTGACTTCCAAAAACTAATGAAAAAAGAAGTGAAATTTTTTAACCATAATACACAGTATTCTGCATGGAAGGAACAAACTTGATAGGATCATTATTATCCCAAGAAAAAGAAGACAAAGGTAAATGGTATCACAGTACTTGATGAGAAAATTCTAAAAATTGAAAATGTGTAGATTGATATCCAGTGAATTATCAATAGGGTGTTAAACCAATATACGGTTTTTGGTATTTTATTAAAATATATTAGTACTTCTTTGCAAAAATTAATTTAAAATTTTTTTAAACCGAATATTTCAGGAGAAACAGATTGAAAACACGATTATTACAATCGTTCTTTTGTACACATATCGTACAATTCCCACCACTCCGTAGTCTTAACTGTGGGCGGACCTTAATTAGAGTCAGACAGTCAGTAAACGTCAGTCGATATCCAAGTACTGTTCAAGCCCATAACTATTTAAAATAAAATAAATTCGTACAAAAATCAGAATGTACACCCTTCAGGAAAAAATTCAAATTTTATCGTGGGATTTTGGAGGTCACTCGATTAGGGAAATAGTAAATTTATTCGTTGTTGCTTTTGGAAACCGACCAGCGCCAGCGCCCTCACAGTCTACAGTTGATCGAATAATTGAAAAATTTCGTAAATGTGGATGTTCCCAAGCTGCAACAAATGCAGTAATCTCGGTCAACCACCTGTAAGGCAAATGAGTGAACAACGTATAAATAGAGAAATGTATGTTTGTGCAGTGGTTGAAAATAGTGAACCATGTTCGAGCTGAAGAAGTAAACATAAATCAAAGTACAGTTTGACGTATTTTAGAAAAAAAAGGGTATCGGTGCTATAAGGTGCAAACTAAATGGAGAAAGAAAATTCAAATAATAATTTTATAAATAACGTTTTGTCTACGGATGGATCGATATTTTTTCTTCACAAAAAACACAATCCATCTGTCGTTTGGTATTGGTCTCAGGAAAATAAGCACCTAAGTATTCCGGTTCGTACGCAATATCCACAAAAACAGAAATTTTAGGTGATTACATACATCATAAGACCACATAATTAACAAATATTGGAAGAAGAAGAGGCGGGGTTTCTTACAGTGGTTCTGAATCCAGCTGTCCAGGCTAAATACTTGATATTGTAAATTTATAAAAAAAATTTGTTGGTGGACTATTTAGATCGAAGAATACATTAAAAGCAATGTTCCGTTTCTCATTGCATGTATCTGTATACAACATAAAAATATTATGTCCCCGTAGCCGACCGGTGGGTGGATTTGGGTGCCGAAAATTATGAATTGTAGTCATAGGGTTCAAATCCTGGACACGGTGACATTTGTATATGAATAACTTTCAATATAGACCTTCCAAATAATACAAAAAATATCTATAAAGCCCTAATACGTTCCACTTTTCAATATATTCATTAGATACTTTTTTGTTCGGTCAGTATAAATAAGTCAGTAAATTGACCAGTATTTATAAGCAAAAAGATTTCATAGAATGGGACTTTCTTGGGAAATTGAAGAAAAAAAATAAATTTAATTCATCGTTCCGCCCCTGTTTATTGAAATCAATAATAAAAGTACGTTGCACAACTAGTTCATGTATGATAACAAGATTATGAATCAGTAGATCGATACATACACAGACATACCTCCTGTGTATTAAAAAGTTAATAGGCACGCAAACATCTATATAACTAACTCTCTTGCGTAATATTCCATCAAATATAGTATACGGCTCGAATATATATTCTTTCTCTGGACAGTAGTGGAGATAATTTATTTCTCGATTCTCTAAGGATTTCAAAATGGCTAGGTTAGGTCAGGTTAGGTTAGGTTAACAATTTTATTTATATTAGGACCACAATTTATTAGTTTGTTCGAAGGCCCAATACACAACCACGCAAAAATGTATTAGGCCAGTGTTACACTATACAATTTCTTGATCAAAGATCTTTTATCAAATATTTTAAACAAGTTCTTGGATCACAGCTTTCCGGCTGATATCAAGCAACCAACTTGAGAAATTTGTCATGAAATTATGAGGCATTTGTCAATGTCGGAAAATTTTTTGACAGAAAAATTTATAACTCAACACAACTAAACATTTATTTTTTAAAATTACAGTTAGTGAAGGTACAATTATAAAAATTTAACGTAACGTTCTCTGAACAAAGCCAGATTATTCCTCTGGAATCTCAGATGGGTATGTGGAAAATCTTGGGGTATGAACCCCAAACAGATTTACTGGATTTACCAAACAATAGTCAAGCCAATGGCTCAGCTGTCTGGAGGACCAAAAGTCTGCAAAAGACAGCTAAAGCAAAGCTGCAAGGCTTGCAGCGAACAGCATACTTGGCCATTACCGGAGCAATTTCATCCACACCAACGGCAGCTATGGAAGCCCTCCTGGAACTAACTCCTCTCCATATTCAGTTGGAGAAGGAAGCCAGGAGAGCAGCTCATAGAAGGCTATCAGTGGAGAGGCAAATAAATAGAGAGATTCTGAGGTATAACTCGGGAATACTGAGGGAAATCACCACATTCTTGGGATGCCCTCGGATCTCTCTGTCACAAAACTTCACGTGGACAAGCCCTTTAAGGTCCTCATTCCCACGAGAGACCAATGGGATAGCGAAGAAATATCCTTCCTAGAAACGGACTACGTGATTTACACTGACGGATCCAAAACCGGAAACGGGGCTGGAGCGGCGGTCTTCAGCAGGAAACCCAGAGTTGAAATGTAGGTAGGCTTCCGTCTTTCAGGCTGAAGTATACGCCATTAAACTGGCTGCAAGAGAGCTGATGAATCAATCTGTTGTAAAAAGAAAATACACATCCTGTCAGATAGCCTCTTAAAGCACTGAGCTCGAACAGGATAAAATCTAAGCTGGTACATAACTGTCTACAATCCCCTGAAATACTAGGCAAGGAAAACAGAGTCATTTTGACCTGGGTCTCGGGGCATCGAGGAGTGGAGGGCAACGAGAAGGCCGACACTCTGGCAAAAAAGGGATCAGCGTCTCTATTTATCGGACCTGAACCATTTTTTTGGCATTGCGGAAAGCACTGGGACGTTAACACTCCATGTAGACTAACAGCTCGAGTACATTTTTCATAGACCAATCCTGAATCAATTGTTCGCTTGTGGGTAGGTCAAGACTGGAAATAATTTATGGCTTTTTTTTATCTTTTCGGCTTTTTAATCCTCAAAGAGACCTTGCCGTATGCTGTTATTTTATTGTGAAACAGTGCAAACTAATCCTACTCACAACTATTCATAATCTTTCCTTCATCTTTCTCGTATGAAATAAATACATTTGAAAGGAAAAATGAAAATTGATCGCTTTAGAATGTAAAAAATTTGGTGACCTTCATTTATATGGCTATTGCAGTGATATTTGAATTCTTCTAAAATTCCATTTTACGTTCTCGGCTGAGTCTTATCTCATTTCGAAATCTGTGTTTGAAACCTTAAAAATGCTCATATTATAAATATAAATTAGGTAAAGTTAAAAATAACCAACGCACCTGTAACGAAATTGCCGGCTTACAACACGTTTTATTACAATGCAATTTAAAAATAAAAATAGATGATTTAAATTACATCTAATGTTGAATTTCCAATCAATTTATAAACTAACATTAAAAGATAATAGTATTTAAGTATTATCGTTTATAAATATCATAAACTATGAATGAAAAAATGAAACCAATTTTATTTAAAAAAAAGTCTGTATTAATATTTATTAAAAATCAAATAACAAGATATTACACGGGGAAATACTGCAATACATAGTTTCTCGCTTTTCAGTCAAAAATATTAATGCAAATCTAAAATCATAATTGTTATTTAAATTATTATTATTTTTATTCGTTAGGTAATCACAGATTTTAGTTCCAGCCATTGATAGCAAACAACCTTGGAAATTTTAACGAAAATGCGAAAAAATTTTCCAAACCTGTTGCATCTGGTATAAGCGAATAATATACCAATATATTAAGGAAATGAATTAAAGATCAGTTTAGGAATAAACTGAATCAAGTCTGCAAAAGTAAGCACGGGTTTTTTGTTAACTCAGCATAACGGTCATAGACGGAATGCTTTTTATCGTTTATACCACTTAGTTCTACTAGAAATTAATTAATTGCTATATTTTAATAGCAGATGGCATACTTGTTTGTGAAATATGTATGTTCTATCCCATTTTAACGAGAATATTTCTATTTAAACTAACCAGATATTTTAAACAATCATCTAGCTAGATGAATAACTGGTAGTTTGTAAGTGAACCAGGCAGGCTCACTAGCCCGAGACAGGGCACGTTGTGATCCCGTTGGCCCAAAACCTCTCTGAGGCATAGCTAAAGCGCTGCAAAAAACAAATAGCAGTACTTGGACAAAACAGCAGTGTCGAGAATGGTGGAACAGGGCGCAAAGAATGAGGCAGACCAAGGAGTTCATCAAAGAACCCTCGACAAAATTCACAGAGTATCTACTGTGCCAGAATAGGAAAACATTCAGGATCCTGGTTGGGCTCCTGCCGGTATAGTTTGGCAAGTTTATCTGAAGCCGTGAAAGGAATGCAGTCGAAAACATTCGATATTGCCACGTTTAACCATGAAAAAGCTAAAGTGCTAAGTATGTAGTGATAATAATTAGAAATTGGACTTTTTATTATTAACAATATTAACAATATGATTAAACGATAATTCTTTAATGTGCTTGTTTGCTTGGATTTTGTCTATTAACATTATTTTTTAAATTTATGAATATTAAAAGATGAACACTTTTCCAAATTTGTTATGGTCTTCTTCAAGCTCTGGCAGGGTTGTGCGAAAACCATAATTTTCACGCCCTCCGAACTAACTCAATTGGTGAAATTTATCGAAAGGCTTTGCTTAGCGACCAGCTGACTTCCTATTGGCAAGCGCGTGCGTGTGTTCTTCCCTCTCACTTTGTCAATTGACTGACATTGATTATCCAGTGGCGTTGGTATTTTCAGTGTCAGATTTTGATCTATTTCGTATCCATATTGAATTCAAGTACGATTCTTAACATTATTTGTTTTCAACAAATACCGTGGTTTGAAAAATACCTTACCTTTAAAGCAAAGCAAAAATCAGTTTCTACATATATATAATTATTATTATTTCTAATACTTTTATAAAATAGGTACCGTACGCCATTGGTAGGTTTATGACAGATATCCACCATGTTTCCTCGCCCCTTACCGATGCCGCGTAGCTTCAGATAAACTTGCCAAACTATACACATACTGCGAAGGCCTGAATAGGCTGAGATTTTCAATGATAGGGAACCCAACCACAACCCTCCCAGTTTATGGAGGACCTGAGGTCTGCCATTCGAAGTCTAGTAATAAGGACGGGTCTACAAGAAACTCTAGACTGATCTAAAGCCTAATTGTGCCATTTGCAAAAGGTTATAATCTCATAATACCGCCTGTTGTTAGGTGTCAGATTTAGTGTACGTTGTTTTGAGAGCCTAATTTCCATTTCTATGTGCTTTAATCTCTTAAATAAATAAAATAAAACAGATGCGTAACGAATATCTTTAATTTTATGGACCATTCAAAATTAGATAAACAGGATTTACCAATATAAATAATATATTATAAAATAATATGTAATCGTACTTTATTTAAGAGTAAGAAAACAACTATGAGCTCCAAGTGATAAAATGTGCTAAGGAATGGGATTTAAAAAATGACACTTTAGTGATACAGGATATTTGATTCAACTGTACAGCTCAAACGCTCCGCCAGTTCAATATTCGCAGTACATGACATGCTAAGCGGCTCGAGCACTGCTGATGCCGCATAAGGGTTCCGGTCCTCAAAATGTGTTAGTTCATTTGCTGTTTCATTTATTTTTATTTTAGTGTTTCTTGAAACCATTACCCACAGTTAATCTAGATATTGCCATACCATTTTAGAACTGATTATACAAAAACCTTAAAAGTCTACTTAAGTATCCGATGTGCATGATAATAAAGCTTTGCCCTCTACATTTTTCATTAATATTAAACTGAGTTGAGAATTTTGGATCCCTTGGCGATACTCGACACTGAACACAGTTTAAACCTTTAGTCTCTGAAGAAGTTAACTTGGTAATCGAAACACGCGTAAAGTGTTATTGTAGTGTGTGTGACGAACTGTGCTCAATGTTCAATATTACGATGGGAAAACTGTTTGGAAGATGCTTGTGATTTTTCCCAAATTTTAAAGTGTTTAGTTCTTAGCCTGCATAGTCCCTTTATATAGGTACTTTCCCATGAATTGGAATTTAAACATAAAACTAGACAAAAATAGCTTCAACTGTGTTGTTTATGTATAATATTCAACAGGTTGCATTCTCAAGATATAAAAATAATTTGAAAAAAACAACAAGCTTCACTACGTACTACAGCATATATCAATAATTTCTTAGTAAAACAGTGTAGGAATTCACAACTTTTAATTTTTAAAATTTTTACATGCACATGAATATATTTAAATTCAACGTCAATTGCCAAGGTGAGCGAGATAGTTAAAATGAAGAAATGGACAACTTTCTCGATAATTTATTGAAAATTTCCATAAACCAGTACGAGATTGCATAAGAACTTCGTACATACTGTTGTGCTTTCACATTAAAATAAATAAATTTTGGTGATTTGAAAAAAACAATACGAAAAATTAAGGAAAGCCGAATGGCGTTTTTTTGTTAATTAGCTTTGCCATTATTGGATAATAATTAAACCACATTTGAAATTAATTGAATTAAACTGCTGTATTTTCAGTAGTAATATCACAAGAGAGTGAGAAAAAATTGAAATAATTCAACAGATTTTAGAAAACTTGTTGCCAGGTATTGTAAATGCTGATTCATCGCCAGCTTCAGTAGCGGTTGGTTCTTAATTTTCATCCTCTTGTGCTGAATCAACTTCTATTTCTGTTCTGCAGATAGTGAATTGGTGCTGTTTTACACGATATGCCGACGGTTCATGTGCTGCTCCGGATTTTAACGAAATTACGGATTTCGCTATGCGACCACGACATATACAGTGCTATTCAAAAGTCCCCTCCCCCCTCGCATCTTTTGAACGGCTACACTTACATTAATAAAATTTGGAACGTTAAAATAAAGTGTTGTAAACTTCTCTACGAATGGTTACAAGTGACATAATAGTAATAGATGACGACACAGTGCCACTCTGACCAATAATTTTAAATAGGACCTTATGGCAAGTGATATCTCGTTTGAAAGGCATTGACATTGGCTACATAGCCATATTAATTTTGTTTGGGTTTAAACTAATTTTGACAGATAAATTAAATAAATACCAAAATTATTATTTCACATTTAAATATTGAAGATTTTTCAGTCCGCCTCTGGTTAGTTGTCAAAAAAACGTTTTTAATTTAATAGTATTTGTTGCTTTGCAAAGTTTTTCTAAATAGCTTAAATATTTAATTTTATTATTGTTTAACGAGACGTTTAAGAGTTTACATAGGCAAAATGGTACGTACTCAAGCCGACAAAGTAGCAGCTATCTTAATAATTGGTGAATCTGGAAAGAATCTCCATGAAGCGGAACGTTTATTTAATGAGAGATACCCAGATCGCCCTATCTCGAGAACTTATTTGAGGGAGCTTCTTCACAAGTTTGAAGCAACAGGTAGTGTTGGAGATGCCAAACGATCTGGTCGACCAACATTTAGTGATGATAAAAAAACTGATATAGTTGCTGAAATGGTAGTAAACCCTACTTCCTCTTCAACTAAAGTTGCGTCTATCTGTGAAGTAAGTAAAAGTACAGTACAGAGAGTGTTGGCTAAAAATAAATTTCATCCATACATACATTTTTAAATGGTGTACCTCCTTTCGGATGACGACCCCGACAGAAGACTCGAATTCTGTGAATGTATGACAAATAAAATTAGTCAAAACCCACATTTCACGAAAACAATTTGTTTTAGTGACGAAAGTACTTTTTGCCTCAATGGAAATGTGAATACACAAAATGTTGGAGTGACACAAATCCTCACACCTTTCGTGAACAACATACGCAATTTCCAGAAAAAGTCAATGTTTTGGCAGGTATTTTGAGAAACCACTTAGCTGGTCCTGTTTTCCTAAATTCAAATTTAAGAGGTGAAGTGTATCTGGAGATGTTACGAAATGCAATTGAGCAATAAATTCTTGAAATTCTGGAAGATAATCCAGATGAATTCGGCCATGTGGAAATAACATTTCAACAAGATGGTGCTCCTGCACATTATTATGGTGCAGTAAGACGTTACATGGATGAAGAATATCGAGGTAGGTGGATCGGCCGGCGAGGTCCTATAGAATGGCCACCTCGGTCACCAGATCTGACACCATTAGATTTTTTTCTAGGGGGGTACTTGAAATCCAAGGTTTATACTACGGCACCAGATAGCATTGGCGTTTTGAAAGAAAGAATTATTGAAGAATGCAATGCAATTTCAGCTGACACATTCGAAAACCCAAACAAAATTAATATGGCTATGTAGCCAATGTCAATGCCTTTCAAACGAGATATCACTTGCCATAAGGTGCCAGAGTGGCACTGTGACGTCATCGATTACTATTACGTCACCTGTTACCATTCGTAGAGGAGTTTACAACACTTTATTTTCTTATTTTCACCCTCCAAATTTTATTAATGTAAGTGTAGCCGTTCAAAAGATGCGAGGGGGGAGGGGATTTTTGAATAGCACTGTATAATTAAATGCCTACCATTCAGATTTCTAGATAAATTTTGTCTAAAATCAATTAGAAAAGCGGCGAATAAGTGTGATGACTTTTTTCTTTTATCTGAATACGCCGGCATATACCTACTCATTCGTGCTCGACGGTTCTGCAATTAATTTTGGATAAAATTTACCTTGAGTACACAATTTTTAGATATATGTATGTATGTATATATGTTGGGGTGACATTCACTGAGACCTAAAATATCTATTGCGCCCCCTTATTTCCACTCAGCACCTGAGGAAAGTCTCAGAAACTAGTAGCTCCTTTAGTCATATTTGCTGGAGGAATTTTAGGATATCTGCAGGCTTTAACTTAGGTAAATGTCCCTCTTCTATCCAATAATCTCCTAGGTGCTGTGTCCTAGGATTCTAAATTGCTGTGCAATTCGTAAGTATGTGGATAGAGGTTTCTACTTCCATGCCACAGAATCTACATTCGTCTTCCTCCACTATTTTGAGCTTTTTCAGGTGCCCGTTCAGGCGGCAATGCCCCGTTAGGATCCCTGTTAAAACTGTTAGTGCAATTTTACTTTGACTTAAGCATTCATTTGATCTCAATGGGTTGTAGACACCCAGCAGAATATTTGATTGTCTAAGCCCTACTAGATCTTTCCAATGGTCAGATCTTCTCTTTTTTCCAGCTCTGCTTATTTCTTCCTATATTACATTGGTCCAGATACCGCAAAAGGGTTCCAGCCCCAAAAGGTTGTTTCAGTACCCTTCTTTTCTAGTTCATTTGCTATTTCATTTCCTTCTATTAGAGTGTACCGTGGAATCCACAGTAAGGTTATATTGTTCTCGCCTAGTTCATTGAGTTTTCCTTGGCATTCCCACACCATTTTGCAACTGATTACACAAGAACTCAGTGCTTTAATGGCTGCTTGACTATCCGACATTATGATAATTCTTTACCTTCTATATCCTTTGTCAACATTGAACTGGGCACACTTTCTTATGGCGTGAATTTCCGCTTGAAAGATACTTGGGGCTTTTCCCAAGCTTTCAGAGTGCTTGGTTCCTGGCCCGTGAACTCATATCCCAGTTCCTTCGATTTATTTTGAGCCTTCTGTGTACCATTGAATGGCATTCATTCCAAGTCTGGTAAAGGTATTTGGATCCCATTCCTTCTTGTTGCTTAATTTCTTTGGAAAGTTATGCCTTTTCATCACACCATCTAAGAAGTAAGGAGGTGGTTTTTTTAATGACTCCTCTATTTAGTCTGTATCTGGTTTTTTCTGCCACACTTTCCACTACCGTAAGTAGGCATGTTCTCATGCTTGCTCTACTACTCCACGCAATGGCTCCATAAGTGATAAATTGGTCTCACTATGGCAGTGGACATGCAGCTCAGGATGTTTGGGTTACAGGCCCAATTTCTCCCTGCCAGATTCCTGCACACCGTTAGAGCCATTTTTACTTTGTGTATAATCTCCTTTTCGCGTTTGTTCCACAGAAGTTTACTCCATTCAACCTCGCTCCCATCAAGTTTAATGGTTTTGAGGTTGAGTTTTCTTTTCTTAGTGAAGTCTATTAAGGTGGGGTGGGGAACTTTTAGGTATAACGGATATTTAATTATCCTATCAATGGTTAATGTTGAATAAACTTAATATATTATCCGTGCTATTGTGTTTCATAGACTAGCACCAATATTTTTTCTGCTGTCAATATAAGGATTACATAATGGGTTTGTGACTAAAAATAATAAAACTCGAAATATTCAGTTGAAGTTCATACAGTCTGAGTTGTACCAAGAAAAAAAATTCAAGGATCGCTTATTGGCCGCTCAAATGACCAACAAGCGGTCTTATGAGATCATACAAGCTACTATTTGTTTTCTATCGTCTCGTGAAACACAAACATTTGAACATTCTTTTTTATGATTACTCTAAACCATACTTCTTATTTAAAAGTTTTTTTCAAATCCGAAAAATTAATTTACCAAGAATTTGTGAACCGTAACTAAACATTATTATAAAAAGTTGTTCTATGGTGGTCTAGTCTAACGTAAAGAGACCAGCGTGAGCCCCTCGGACCTTAAAGAATTATCAGAAGTAGTTACATACTAAGTAACAGAAGCGGAAGCGAGTTGAACGACCTTATCAGAACAGAACAGCAGGTTCTTCGATCAACAACTATCTGTTTCGACAGAGAATTAGCATCAGTGTACTAATTATTTTGCCGGCGTTGCCAATGACCAGGGCCACCTTCAGGTTATATAACGCCTACGGCTTTTATTTATCTTCCAAAATATATCTAATGGGGTTATTGTATTCGGATAAACGAAATTAATATTAGATATTTATTTTAATGTTGGATCATTATTTGATGGAATAGCGTTGATACACATATACAAATCACAATTTCTCATAATAATAAATGGCAGAAAAGGAAGTCCTTTTCCTGTTTAAAATGTTTGTCAGTTGTAGTCTTCTTTCGCCTATTGAGTACTGAGTAGTTTGTTAAAGTTAATTATTGTGTTCTTTTAAATGACTAAAAGTCAAAATAATAGTATAAAACTATTAAAACGCTTTACAAATTAGAAAATTACTTTCCAAAGGATAGACCGTTCACCAGGAAGCAACATCTACTTCTCGGGCAATATGCCCCGCCAGACAATGACATTTTTTTTAAATTTAATTTAAAAATAAATGCCATGATTTTTTTGAAAAAAAATATTTTAGCAGTAATAGCAAATAGTAGATGATCAAAGGGGATTGTAAACCTCCATGGGCATCCTGCGTTTGGTCCACAATCCCCTTAGATTTGGTGGCCAAGGAAATCAATAAATAGTGTGCTGTGAGGTGTATGAGGGGGTGTGACGAATTAGTACGTTGGGAACGCACGACACCCGACCAGTGCTAATGTCATTTCGCACAACGCAGTAGCTCTCCCAACGTACTACTTTGCCCCTCCCCCTCATACACCTCACAGCACACTATCTATTGATTTCCTTGGCCACTAAAACAACGGGGATTGTAAACCAAACGAAGGACGCCCGTGGTGGTTCACAATCCCCTTTGATCATCTACTGCAAATATTTAATGATTCATTACATAAAGGATGGTATTTAAATTGACTGAATAACAAATTTTTCATGATAAAAAAATAATACAAAAAATTTGTCAATTTAACACACACAAATCAACACAAACATACAAACTGTTTTCAGCACAAATTAACAGAATTTTCTATTGTTTACTCCGAAATCAGGCTCGGAATCGCATGGTCGATACCTTCACACTTCAGCTTGCCTATAGCACTACTCACTCGCACCTATACATAATTTTTTAGATCATTTGGCAGCCAGAAAGTCCCACCTTCTTTATAATCTTATTTTTCAACTAAAAATAATAACCTATTAAAATTTCAACTTGCCTGAAATAATTTTTTAATTGTTTTGCAATAGATTTTTGCACATGTCTGACAAGGTTAAAAACCAGACTAAATTATTGTGTGGCTTATTCTTTTCTCAAGTCTTTAAATATTAAACTACAATAGGTATATAAACATTTCTAATCGCCTCAAACATATTTTTGTTAGAAAAAAATTAATATTTTTAAATATTCAGGGGTTGATTTGTCCCCGCAACTCACCAGCCAGGTCTGCAATTCCGTGTTGGGGTTTAATAGCAGAGGTATAGAACAAGTTTTCAGCTTGCCCTAAATACCTACCCAAAAATTGGTGCCCGCTCTTGGACTACTACTTCCAATGGCTGTTAAACACAAACTAAAAGATGCAGTTTCCTCAAAATTTGACAGAACTCTATTAATAGATGACAATTAGCTAGGGTAGCAATGCATTTAAAGTTACTGTGCGGGAAATTCAAAAAGTCACCGACACATGAAACTAGCCTGGTTTATCATCTTTCTATAGAATCTATGACTATTAATACAGAATATCCTGGTCAAAATAGATCCTGTACACAGACCACTCGCATTATGTAAATATTATTTTTTAGTGCTGACGATTATCCCTACCAACGAGAAACAGATATTTTCAGAAATTTTTACTTCACATTGAATGAACTTTATTTAAAAATAAATAATTACTGTAATTATCCAAGTTTCACAGGCTGTAATTTTTTTATTGAATAAATTATGTATATAAATATTTTATCCGAATTAACAGAACGTAGCAGGTTATATTTCTTTTGAAGTTCATGATTATATTCATACTTATCTTTATACATATACAGGATGGTCCTTAAGTGATTGTACATAGAAGTACAGTACAATTTTCACTTTAAAATATTACGTTTTAAACCAACTAGCTTTAATAAATTGTATTAAGAGAGGCAAAGGGTGTTGAACATGAAATTCAAATTTTTGTTTTTTACAATAACGCTTTTTGACGTGTATGCACAAATATTTGACAGTGAGGGTTTTTGGATATGAGAAATTATAATTTTGTACCGATGAATTTTGCAGAGGTCGCCACATAGGCCACGTATGCGGCATTTGTATTTGAGTGAGTGACTGGATGGTTTAGATTAACAATTAGTCCCGGTAGGTGACGCTGCAAACGGGTTCTTGCTGAACTTCTCCTAAACGGTTGGTCCGATTTTGTTGGCACTTGGAGAGTTTTCTTGATACGGTCATTTCAAAAATTGTTAAATTCACACAAAAAATTTGTTTGTCCGAAAAATTGGAAGAACAAGCACAGGACGACGTCTGTCGGGTCCTCTGCTATTTCTATAATATTTTAAAGAGTCTTTTCACATAAAAACAATGAGGTGCTCTTTTCTCAATGTTGTTACTTGGTGGTGGATAAAATTATAATGGGGAGTCAATTATTTTTAATGTTTTTATTCTCGCAAGGTTTTAATGTCGATTTGAAAATTCAGCTTTTGGATGATTTAAATAATCCGCCATTTATGCTGTGGCGTACATACCCTAAAAGAGAAGTTAGCTACATAATGGTTGACATAGGACCTACATTTTGTCGTCTTCTCTTTTAAAATCGTGATGAACTATGGGTTATGCTTAGTATGTATTGCGTGAATGACTTGAAGGAGTTGTTTAAATTTAATTAATATTGTTTTTACAGCTATTAGATTATTTTATAAATTTTACTTTTACCATAACTAGTTTTCGTTAACGTTAGTTTTTATTTTCGTTAGTGTTAGATAATTTTCGTAAATTAATAGAATGAAAGGGTTCGTACAGGCAAATGCACACACATAATATATAATTACTTACATCACAATGCTTTTATTTTTGTTATAATATTGAAACGTCAAACTCGCATAAACTGTAAACAAAAACAAACAAAATACTCATATTATACAGATTGCGAAAAATCTTAGCTCAACATACCATTTACACAAGTACGACAAGGATAGTATGAACAACACTACTTGAAAGAGAGAGAAGAATTGTTCGCTCAGTCCTCTTTACCAAAACAGGTGGGCGTGTGTTCACTGCTCTCCTTACTTTTATTCGTTGTGTTTTGGTAAAGGGGATTGATCTAATCGTCAGTTTCACAAATAAAACGATTCTTATCTCTCTCTTTCCAGTGGCGTTGTTCATATTATCCTTGTCGTACTTGTGTAGATCGTATGATCTATTTAAGTTTTTCGCAATCTTTATATTATAGTCTTTGACAGTTATTCAAACTTCAAATTCGAATGGCCTTTTTGTAACTGGCTATTAGATCATAAAACATATAATCAGAAAGTGGCTAACTTCATCTTCAGGTTTGTGACGTATCTGTAGTGAAAGTTGCAAACATTTAGGAATTCTTAATTTCCAGTTTTTTCATGAAATATTGGGTTTAAAAAATGTTTAAATTAATTTTTACAAAAAAGTACTAATATATTTTAATAAAATATCAAAAACGGATATCGGTTTTACACTTACTCTTTTCAATTAGTAAAGGAGAATTATATAAGAACACTGTCACTGACCTGACAAAATAAAATTAAAAGCAATGACGTAAAAAATGAGGTAACCCACCTTCAAATTTGTAGTATGAGCGAGCAAGCAAAAATTAAAGCCTAAATGAATTTAAAACTCGCAGTTCTAACATAAGTATTTCAGTCTATAGTTTTTCCTCTCTCTAAATTACAAGGAATAATAAATAATTATTATGTAGCAGTATTTATGTTATCATGAAGGGAAAAGCATTTTGCATTAAATCTCAGTCTTGTTCTATGCCTTGATGCCTTATGTGTCTGTTTTTTATTAAGAGTTCTAATATCCCATCCACCACTATAGTGAAGAACAGAAAAGTCCCTCCTATGTGCATCTTGCTACCTGAGCCAACACTGTGTTCTCTATTATTGTAGCATATAATCTTTCGTCTTAGCATAGAGTCTATCCAAGTTACTAATGTTTCCTCGACGCCTCTATGTCTTAGCGACCGGATGATACATTTTACAGAGGTGTTATTGGGAGCTTCTGAAGGTACTTTTTTACTTTCCAGCGTATATTTCACATTCTCAATGAGTTGGTGTTCCACTGTTTCTATAGGGTACTCTCCTCTGTAGACGTACTTGTTCTCTTGATGTAGTGGCCTATAAATTTAGCAGTTAGTTATTTATTGTTATCTTTTTTCAATTTAATCCCTGATAAATCAAATAAAAAAAGAAAATAATGTGAGGGTAGCTAGTCTAATGCTTACAGTCAGTTGTCTGACACTATTATATTGTTACACTGTTTTATTTATTACAACATATTATATAGGAGATTTATTTCATTAATACTAAGGACCGAATCCCAATTAATTAAATAAGAACGAAGAAGTTCTCCTGTCTTTTAATACTAAAATATATAAGTTGTATTGTTCCGAGAGGACATTCTGTGTACCCGGATATAGTCAGCATCCCGCAGACATTTTAAATCTCGTAACTGTTGTGATATTATTGGTCCGTAAAATTCTCGATTGTTTCCAACAATACCTACAATGAAAAAAATACTCAGATAGTGTTATTATCGATGAGATTGGGCAAATACTAAAGAATGTTAGAAATGGCAATCTCTGACCGTGACCGTGTCTAGTGATACTTCCAAAGACGTGCAAATAAATATTAAATAATGGATTTTAAGAAAAAATAAATTGACTATTAAGTTCATTCTCTAGAAAAATATCTTATTTAAGATACAAACCTAGTTTAGTAAGTCAATGAATTTTTGAATTTCCCGCGCAATAACTTGCAACACTGCTGCTGTCAACTGCCATATACTGCGTCATTTTGTTTCTACTTGACAGCCATTGAAAGCAGACGATTGCTTTAATTTTAACGGAAATGAAAAGTTAATTTCGAACCGATTTTCTTACGGAACATCCATTTCTTCAGGTTTGGAAACAGCAGGAGATTAAATGTGTAAGAGTGTACCTAGCAGTTCATAGCCCGATCAGTGATAAGTAAGATCGTAACTTTTTACTTGTACTAAGTGTTATATTAATCAATATGATATCGAAGAATAAATTATTATTCTATCGCTTTACTCAGTTTTGAAAAATATTTTTCAAAAACCGTGACTGTTCAACCTAAGAAGAAACATCTACTTTATTTAAACGTTATAAAAATACTTGGCTACTACTTAACATTAAACACTAATTGTTGGTATTTTAGAGACATTGAGATTTTTATCATACCTAAAGATGTGGAGTTTTAAAAAGAAAATGTTAAAGCAGACATATTTTATAATGAAGATAATGTGTGGAATTGAACCTACAAGAAGAAGATGTCGAAGAATAATTATTTATATTGACACTTCATACATTTTTGAAAAATAATATTTTTCAAAAACAGTGACCGTTCAACTAAGGAGCAACAACTACTTCCCGTGCAATATGCACCGCTGGATATTGAATTACACTCCAAAGTCAAACGGGGTTGGTATATCTACAAGATATTTTAAAACCAACCATTCTGGTTTGCGATTGGAAGGGACAACACAACTTGTAGAGCAGTTTCGGCGTATTTGCGCCTCATCAGTACAAGGTATGTGCTATCCATCCGAGAATCGCTAATCCCGAACTGAAGAATACACTTCAATCACAATCAATACATATCTTCCAGTAACGGAAATGTAAAGATTGTCACAGTAGCGACATCTTCACTTCAAATCGCAAACCAAATTTCGAAAAAATTTTGACAAGTCACGTGGGCTTGAAACAATAAAGCTCATTAGTTTTCTGTAATATTGTCGACAATATAACAGGAAACTGTAATCAACTCTACAAGAAGAATTCAATTTTAAATGTGAATAATTATTCTTCAATAAAATAAATCAATATCAAATATATTGAAAGGTATTGTTTTTAATATCTAGTTATACAAAAGCCAAAGTATTTTACTGGTAGATACCTAGATCAAATATTTGACCACTTAGCCTACGTCAATGGTCAATGCATTTCTTCTTCGCGTCCGTAGGTCGTTGACCATTGAATAAAGAAGCCAATGGTTCCTGTTCAAGGTCTCTGTTCCGCCTAAATTCTTGCAGATTTTGGAAAGGCGCACCGCTGCGCATAGTAAAAACATCGCGTAGATTGTTGTAACTTGAAGCAAATTAAGGTCGCCGAACTCTTCAGGTTATGTAATATAATATACGAATTAGAATTTTATTATATTATGCGTAAAAAATAATGAATATAAAAATGTTTTGTCGATAATTTAAAATGAATATTTTAAATTTTTTCTACATGACAATGACATTTTAATATATTATTCAACAAAAAATTACTAATTTCGACTCGTATTTTGTTAAGTGCGGACGGTTAGTCATTAATAAAGGGATAATTAAAAAGTTTTTATATCGCCTTAATGTTATCTTCAAACATCCTGTGAAATAATTCAGTGACTACATTCTTTTAAAATATTGTTAATAACCACTTTTTCCCACAATTGGTTTTTTTATTTATTTAATAGGGTGCTATATAGAAAAGATTTAATAATAATGTGAACTCTGAATTGGAGACAAAAAGTCAAGTATCTAGGTTCGTGAGTTCGAATTCCTGTTTCGCAGACATAAAGTCCGTGGGCATCTTTATGGATTGGGCTGCTCTATCCCTTAGTATCTGAATATGTTCCGTTAGATCGCCGGGGTTCAAAGATTTAGCCTACAGGCATTTTCCATAGGGATTCCCCGTATATTTAGATGTAGTGAAGGAAGGTCTAGCATTGCCTCCAAGGACGTAATTCTAATGCAGGCGAGTCGTTGCAATTTTTGCAACTCTGTTTTTGCTGTTCGTTGCGTAATTTTGTTGAACCAAACTAACGCAAAATCGGTTAGACTGTTAGATACGACCAGTAGATAATTTCCGATTTCAGACCACATGCGAACACTTAGAAATTTTTATTTTTAATGACTTGACTCGGAACTTTGGGCACCATGCTCGAAAAGAAGCTTGAGTATCCACCTTATTCACAGGATTTGGCTCCCAACTATCTCTTTAGAAACCTGAAACAATTCATTCGAAAATCTCATTACAGAGATGAAAGGACACCCAAGTAACACAATAAGCATCTAAGTAGATTTAAAATCGGTTTTTCTGTCATTATTGAAGCTAATAGGCAATTAAAACCGTCCACTAAAGCTTCTACATGTAACATTCATTACGTAATCGCTGTCGAAAGGAAGCGCGCGGTTTAACCTTAAAGTAGATTTATAAGCAATTCAACCTGTAGGTCACAATATCCATAATTGGCACCAAAAGAGCATTTAAAACATTTAAAAGTTTTAGCATTTTATTAGATTTGGTGGCCAATATTAGCTGTCAAAGCGCTATTAAGAAGCAGTCGTTAAGTCCAGATATTGCTTTAAATGATTTGAAGTTGTCCTGAAGCTAAAGTTGTATCGACGATTGTAACGTTACTTCCGTCATACTCATTCTTTTGAAACCAAATGTCAGAGTGGTTCACAACCTCCAAAAAAGAGGGTTCATTATCCTGAAAAAATGATCTCACAGTTGTCCGATATACTCATTAAGTTGATTATAGCTAATTAATTAAAAAAATGGTTATTTACACTTTCGTATAAACTTTTGTGTGAATCGTTCGCTCTTATAACAGGTGTAGTAGAGCAGAAATACGTTAACTCATTTACATTAGGTATACTTGACTGAATCAATTTATTAATACGAAATTAATCACTGTGAAATCTTTCTCAGTGAAACGAACGTTAAACAAGTAGAAATAAAATAATATTCGCACTGAATGTAAGAGCAAAAAATAATGACGTGAAAATTGAAATAAATTTGCATCTCACAGTGTAAAAAATTTTATGGTAAATAATACTTAAGTAATAGTGTACCTATTATAGTTATTTCAGTGCAAATAACAGTCTTATTCGGGTTCTTGCTTCGGAACAGTTCATTAACCAACCTGGAACTGCGTACTTTATTCAGTCTTAAGAACTATTCTCCCCCTCGAGACTAAAGACTGATTTGGAAGGTTTTCGAATACCCGAGAGTTTTTCTAAAATAAGCCCAAGTGACAAACTGTTGGTGTTTGAAGGATAATGTTAAAACAAGCCAATTTCGACTGCGCAAACTCCACATAGTTCTATAACAGTAATGAAACTATTGGTGCCATACCAATTCCACTTGTGCTATATTTAGTTCCACACTTACAAATGCTTTTTTTAACCAACTGCCGAAGGAGGGCTATGTTTTTCGAGTGAAAGTATGTATGTCCATTTCTTTGGTAGGCTCTGTAGCCTGAACGGATTCCAGCATATCGTCACCCCAATTTTAAAACCACCTAGGTAACTCCGAGTTTTACCTAAATCAGTATTTTAGCGCCTTTAGGTGCGTTATCGCACAACTTACTTAGAAATACTTATATCTCCAAAATAATCTTAGATAACTGTAGAACGTGTAACGGTAACCTCTTATCTCCAATATTTCTACGTATACTCCCCTAAAAAAACAAGGTTTAGGAGTTACGAGGTCTTACAATTAGTGTGACGATGTGTGTTGTCATTAGATTCATCAAAATTGTGAGAGTGACAGAGGGTATATAATTTCAATACGAAAAAATTGAATCTTTTACATAATTATAATCAATTTAACGTTTTATGATTAATTCATGTGTTCCACCTGAATAAGGTGCCTTTATTTCGCCCTAAATACCGTAACAAGCTAACGATACTACTACTAATTTAGTTAGGCGAACCTTGGCACTGAGGCCACTGGCGAGCCCATTGTGCCATTTCTGCTACGTATGCATCCATGAAGCCGAGTCCCTCGATGAAGGACTCAATCCTCTTCAGTGAATGCCTGCTTATGTCCCCAGAGGCCATAACAGGGACTCCGAAGATTCGCCTGCGTAGCACAGCCCAATGTGGACATACGAGGAGAACATGGTCCGACGTTTCGTTAGCCATGCCTCAACCCCTGCATAGGGGGCTTTTCTCTAAACCTAGGTTACAGAGGTGTTTCCTCAGACAGCAGTGCCCTGTTAGGAGTACTGCTATATTTTTTAACCTACTCGTTGGTAGTTCTAGAGCAGCTCTAGCATGTCCATCGGTCCATCCCCTCAATAGGAGCTTGGACTGCCTGAGACCCTGTAGAGCCCTCCAGTGAGCAAGGTGTTGGTTTCTCAACCAGTTCCTCGTCTCCTTACGGATTGTTTGTTTTGTGAGGCCCAAGGTCGGGCCCGGGCCGTTAAAAGGAGTAGCCGCCCCTTCATTGCCTTCAAAATCAGAGTGGGCCGGAATCCATTCTAGCCACACTGTGTTCCGTCTTGCTAGGTCAGCTAATGCTAACGTATGGGTGAAAGTGCGCATAATTATGCCAAAATAGCTTGTCTAATGTCTTCGTAGGAACTGATCGCCGACAAGTCGCGATCAATTGAATACCGTCCCGGTATCGTCGCCGTCGCGCATTGCTGGTGAGATAGCTGCCTTAGTAGCCATAATTTGTCCGAAACACTCCTTTCGGAATCAATTTTTTTCAATATTTCTTAATAAACAATAACGTGTTAGATTACACTTTTGGTTTGTTTGGTATTCATTCCAGAAGACCACTGATATTATATTAAAAAAATGAATTAAAATGGCTAAAAAATTCACAATATTGTACAATTTCAAAGCTATAAAACGATTATACACATCATATTCTCGTTACTTTTTTATTGATAAATTCACGTTCATGTGTTAAAAAATTAATTTAACACATTAATTTGTAGTTGTTATTCAATGGGTTCGTTGGACTATAATGCTTGTGCGTTCATTTTTTGTTTTAAATTACCATATATTAAAATCATATTTATATCCTATAATTATATCCAAAAGAAGTAGGTACCTACATAGTATGGTAATTTTAAATTTGACTACACATTTTTATAAAAGGTTTTTAAAAATCGAAAATACAATATTATTAATGAAAACTTTTATAATGAATAGTGCCATGTGAGTTATTCCGTTTTTTAAACCAGTTCTGCCACGTTCTAGATCCCTCAACCTCTTCTATATTTTATATAATGTTCTATTTTCTTGGATCAGCATCACGTTCATATTATACTCAACCATAATCGCTTGATGTACAACAGTCTATAGAGTCCAATAATGATGAAGTAAAACGTACTCATCTTTCAATATCATCTCACAATATCCGCACCCTCAGTAGGGTTCAATATACAAACAGAAAAATCATAAAAGTGAGTCCTCAACATTTATATAGAAAGATAACATTCTCAAACAACTCATATCTTATAAAATATACTAACGCAATGTGGATTATTATGTGTGTCGCGCCTAGCAACGCGCAAATTCCCAACATTCGCTGTCGGATACATATGAGACCCAAACACTGTTGCCGCTTTAGTTTTAAAGTTCTAGAAAAATATACAACACCTTTTTTACTAAAGAAAATGTGACATTTCTAGCATTCGAACACAAACCTTTGTATTTAACCAGTATATTATCGGACTCGTCTTGTTTATTAAACACGCGCATCGTCCATTTAGAATATTTCTAAAGCAGAGGAATCGGTGTAAAGAGTTAAATATGAAAAATCGACTTCTAAATAGGATAGCTTGCTTTATAAATAAATTATAAACATGAGTTAACATATATTAAAAGTTTAAAGAAAATAAAAGTGTAAACAAAGAAGCAGATTGCTGGTGGACACTAAAAGTCTCAGTATTCTGGGAATGAGATCTTACTTAATGCCTCAAGCAGTAAACTACGACCTGAATTCCAAATAAAGATTACTGGTATGTAAAGCAGATACCTGTTGATATACAGGTGGCTCAAAAACATCTAGACCTAGGACAAAAATATCGATCTGCTCAGTATTATCCTATGCAACTGTATTTCAGGCAAAAATTTACACCATTGATGTATATGTGGAGAGATTGGGGGAAATCAACCTCTAATTTGGAATAAAATGGCGAAGTCTATTGACAGTATGCTAAGTGGTTGCTAGGGAAGCCGTGCGATTAACTTTAGGGGGCGTTCATTAATTACGTGAGCTGTTCAGGGGGGAGGGGATCAACCGAATCTCACCAAATCTCACTTGGGGGGTGAGGGGGTTTCTTGGCAAATATCACGTAATTTTTTTCTATCAGAAAACGATGTAAAATTGCGTAAAATTTCAGTTAAATTGAGATAAAAAAACGTGTCTTGAATTAAATCAGACACAAAATTACGGTAATATTCCCTAATACTAGTCTTTGCTAGTCTTTACAAAAAGTAATTGAGTAAATTGTTTTTTTTAAATAAATCCAAGGCATTTACACCCAAAAAACAAATATTGAAAAATCTCACAAAATTAGGGGGGGGCAAGAAAAATTTCACCAAGTGGGAAGGGGGGGTCAAAAAATCGTCAAAAATGCCTCACGTAATTAATGCGTATTTTTTACCGTGCGTTATAGACATTGATTGCCGACTGTCTGTTATTGACTGCTTACAGGGGTGGTCGTAGGTAAAATATTTAATAAAATGTTTTCTATGCAGTTTCATATTAAATAATTATCAATTAATTATAAATACATTATTTAGATTAAATGCAATGCTTCTATTAAATTGCAAAACACCTTGTTACAAATCCCACGTTCCCAAACATAGTAACTACCTCTATTCGTAAAAGATCTCATATTTAATAAGGTGAGTAAAAGACAGTTCCCAACGAAATCCATTTTCGTGAGATCCATTGTAGTAATAACTGCTTTTATACTTAATGGAATGCAGAACAGCACTTTATCGAATGTTTGGGTATTCAAATATGTATTTATAATGAATCATCTACCACAAGATTTAGAGGATTTCCTTTAGTTCGATATCAAAGTAGATCCTTTATAAAAAAGACATTTTACGTACTAAGTTCCGAATGAAAAATCGATTATTTTTGAAATCAAGTTCTTTTCGTTCGCAAACTCTAAAACGTTAACATATCCAAACTCATTGCATTTTTGAAAAAACAAAGCAAAAAAATCTAGAGTATTCAGTCGAGATGGAATAAACATATTTTCTCGTGATTCCTTGGTACTTGCCTGCAAAAATACTCGATGTTTCATGCGAAAATTAATATTTTTTGGTAAATATCAACAAAAAATGTAATAATGCACCTCGGCGAAACACTGTCTATTGTTTCGCCTGCTTCCTATAATCTCTGCTGCGCCCCGACTTTCAATTTGCAGACTCGAATATATTGTGTCACAAGGATAGAAAATAATTTGTTACTACGAGCGGGCGGAAAATTGAATTTTCCACACACATTTTAGTGTGGAAAATTAATTTTCCCGCACCGTGTGGAAATAATTTTCCGCACCGTGAGGAAATAATTTTCCACCTCAATATATCAAATTAATAATACGCCGGTATTATGGTGGTTGCGAAATGCTTTAGTTACCATGTGTAACTAACCAGCTATTTACTTTCATTTTTGTTTGTTTATTGTTAGAAAACTGTCAGTGCATTTCTAAAATATATTTGTCTCAAGGGAATCGATGAAAATACAAGCAAATACAGCAAAGAGCAACAGATCCAAAATTACAGCCATTCAACAAGCAACTACCATCTGCTATAAATTTAAGTGATGCAAATAATTGTACTTTTACAATAAATTATAATATAAATAATTGGGTATTAGATTTTGACATGTAACTATTATTGTTAATAATATTTTACTTTATGTTTACATTATCAATAATCTAATAAAATATGTTTCTAAATAAACTATAAGCACTTATAATCAGATCAAAATATCTCAACTTTTGATTAGTTCTGTTGACTTTCCTCACGCTCGTAGAAAAACTATTGTACCCAACACTTGCGGAAAATGTTTTTCCGCATTCGACTGCTTCACCGAACTCCGCTATGCGTCGTTCGGTGAACGGCAGACTCGTGCGGAAAAATTCATTTTCCGCACTTGTTAGGTAAATAGCTATTATCAGCCCGAGACTACTATGGCGAATTCGACTGGGAGCACGATCCGAGTACACTGCCTACCCCAGTTCCATTCGCATTTTCTCAGTGCCGCTGCTCCAGCTCGGATCCGGTGGAGTTACCAAGCGGCACTAAAGGAATGCGAGCCACACCACTGCAGTTCTTAAACCGACGTTGATTCGACTGTTATTGCTCCTCTAGAACTAGCAGCACAGATTTAAAATTTTGCACTGAGTGCTAAAAAACCGCACAGAGTGCAAGCCAGCCGAATTCTTGCTAGGAACGCACTAAATTGGTGCATGTCCGAGACGAACACGAATATTTTCAAAACCAGTGCAGAACTTTGTCAGTCGAACAGCCAACACCAAGAGAGATTGATTTCAGATTGCGCACTAGTGCTACAGAGTACACCATCTAACAAGAGGCGAAAGAAAGTAGTTTTCATGATCGCAAATTTGTGTGCACATGCGTGTATTAATTAGTTTATCTTTCAATGTCAAGTCGTCACTTCACGAGACCCTAAATCGTCCACGCCGATCCTCGCTCTGCGCATGCCTACGTTTAAAGCATGGTTTTAAAATTCGCGCGCACGGTTCTAACACCCCGTGTCGCTCTCTGAAAAGAACATCTCCTCGCTTTCCATACACTTTTTTAAATATATTCCTAACCTAAACCACCCTACCCTACCCTACCCTAATCCGAATCGAAAATTATAATAATTTTCAATAATAACCCAACTAAACCTACCCCTACCAAACCACCTTCGTATTTCTAGTCAATTTTTGTAGAATGAATTATAATAATTTTCAATAATAACCCAACCAAACCTACCCCTACCAAACCTTCTTCGTATTTTTAGTCAATTTTTGAAAAAAACAAAAAATAAAAATATCTCGACTCGGGCACGACTCGAACCTGGAACCTCTGTGTTAGGAGCCCAGCACGCTTACGCTGAGCTAATCTCTGCACACATCAATGATATCGTATAGGAGGTTAAAAGCTTTATGGACGCATGAAAGCCGAGCGCCACCGGAGATAGTCGATGGCGCCCGAGACCCCACCTGTACGGGCCACAGACGAGAATTTTTATTTACACTATATTAACATGCGCAGAGCGAGGATCGGCGTGGACGATTTAGGGTTTCATGTCACTTCCGTCACAGAGTACACCAAATAACTGACAGACTTCAATAAACGTCATTTCTACTATTATTTTAAAGGATTTTCATATTTTTGATCATTTCTAAATATTGTCTAAGGGCATTTTAAGTTCATTTTTGATATTCGAAATCAATAAATTTTCAGGTAATTTCTTTAGTAAAATAAAGAATTTAATTATTAACCTAGGTGAATAATGATTATTTACCTAGGTTAAAAATGAGCTACTTCTCATTAGACAGATATGAGATGAATAATAAGGTATTCTCGTGTTGGTGGTTAAAAAAATATTCTATAGTCCTAGCTGGGAGGGATGTTCATCAACACTACTATTTTTCTTAGTGTAATTATGGTTTTACTTCGAATCAATACTCGTATTACTTTTCTCAGTGTATCAGGTAGTTTACGATTCAATGCCTCGACGTATTTCCGCTCAATATCGTGTAAGTCCGACTTCAAAGGAACCGACGAAGCTTTCGTCTCTTGTTAGATGGTGTACTCTGTGCTAGTGCCGCCAGTCAAATTCGCCATTAGATGCACGAGCGAGGGTAGCGAAACGAATGCAGCTGATAGATAAGCGTTTCCTGCATGTGTATCACACAACTATTTTTCACCTGCCGAATAAAGCAAAAAATAGGAAAATATCACAAAAAACTTTAACATTCACTGACGTTTAATTGAAAAATTTAGGTGAAACGTAAAAATTACAAATGACAGATGATTCATTAATTCATTCGATTGGGTTGTGCTCAACAGCCCAGGCACTTAAAATGAATCTTTGTACCATTTCCCATGTTATCAACTTGTATTCCAGAAGCTTTGTGTCTTCTATGTAGGCCACTATAGTTTGACTGGAGGGATTTTCAGTAGTTGTATTATTTCCTTTCCAAAGTGCTTCCGTCTGAATCCATGTAAGTTCTCGCAGAAGCAGAGTATGTGAGTAGGTGTTTCATCATAGAGTACACATTTCCTGCACATAGGTTCACTAACTTTTCCCATTTTGTGCAGATGTTTCTTCAGGGTGCAGTGTCCAGTCACCAGGTCGGTAACTCTTCAAATGTCTTACTCAGTTTCAATAGCCTGGTTGAGAGTTCCTTTTCTACCTTGTTCAGTAAACTCTTTGTATGGAGGTGCCCTTGTGTCGACCTCCATTTGAGCTGGTGTTCCCTATCTAGCCATGACAGATGATGAAAGAAAAACTATAAAAATCGTGGCGTTATGAATTTTCCGCCCTTGAGCTGCTAAAAAATACTTTCCGCCCTATATTTGCTGTTCATATAATTGGTTTACCTGCACATTTTAATGGAAATTAGTAAACATTTTATTACATTGTATCGCTGAGTATTACATTCAAAGTTGTTTACTTATTTATTTTTTTATAGGCGATGCAGGAAGTACTAAAAATGCAGTCTGGCGATATGACGATAGAATGGAGTTACATACCAAGCAAAGATTTACCAGGTGTAATTCTTCACGACAGGCTCATGACGGACGCTGCTTTGGGAACCAGGCCTATTAAAACGGAACATTCATACAGTCTAGCATCCGATGGGGACAGTTTACCAGATTCACCCACCTCGCATCATAAAGTTGATGGTCAGTATAAATAAAAATTCGTCTTTAAATAAAACAAAAATATAAAGTATAATATTTATGTATTTATTTCGGATTAGGAAAGTTATACTTAAGCTAGATAATTGAAATGGAAAAGTTAATTAAAATATACAGTGCTAAAGCTGTTTATTTTGTACCAGGTGTCCTTATAAAAATGGTTATCGACCATATCTCAGGAAGCGTTTATCGTACCAGGAGACTGATTAAGAAAGGTAACATGCTGTATCTCAGAAACTATTTATCATATAGCTTAGAGAACAAAATCTGTATTACAAATTCACATACGAGAAATTGCTGGAATTTATTATCCCACTCCACCGCTAGAGGGCCAATAATATCGCAAAAAGATCATTAGGTATTCTATAATAAATGTACCGTTATAGTACCACAAAATTTGAATATTCGTAATCATTAGTATATTTTACATAAGTTTGCTCCAGTACATTTTTCTTTATCTTGTAAAATAACTGGTAGGGGTGAGTGGGAAAGTTGAGTCAATAAAAGTTTTGTTCCACTTTATGGACTTTGACAAACTTAGTACTATTTGAAAGGGGATTGAATCCCTAATAAAATACTATAATATATAGTTTGTAACTTATAAATATCAACCCTCGTGACTTCTGTCATAACTGGACTATGTTGCCAAGCTCTGAGAATCTAGTAAATGTCAAATGAAGTTATCAAATATTCTTCTTTTTATTTGGCTATAGGTTAGGTTTAGTTTTTGATAGTTACTGTATATAAACAAACTTGAACTTATTTCTGTATAAAACTTTTATTTGTATGTTAAAAGTACAGCACTAAGTAAGAAATTATTATTTTAAAACCTACTGAGCCTAAAAAGGTATGTATGAAATAGTTGGAAAATTCAAGATTCATTTTAATAAAAACAAATTCATATTGTGGTTTATTTTTCTTGGAAATCCACTGTGTGGATGTGTGTCATATTTTAGGAAACTATGATTAGGAACATTCTACATTAAATAATTGTTCTTCCTCCAATTGCAGCAGTAACATTTCTAAAGTGAAATGGATTATCTGTAAATAAACTGTGCAAATATAATTGCTAAGTATTATGAATAGTGTAACAAAATACAATAAATACAGTTGATTGAGTATAACATTAAACTCATACTTACTTGCTTCATACATGCTGTAAATAGTCAGGAATAGATGAATAGTAAATACATCAACTATTGCAGTGTTATTAAGTTTCATTTATACGTTAACTTTGACAACTCATCACTGCTTGTGAAAATTTACTCAGTTTTTCGCAGTTTTTTATAACAAGGAGATGAAATAATCGAAAAATTGAATGATCAATATTAAACTGTCACAACATAACCTTAAAAATGTCAAGACGTCAACTGTACCAGATAAACCATTTTAATCGCGGCAACAGCGCGCATTTTTGCCAACATATAAAGTTAGCTTGAGTTTAATAATTAAGTAACCCACGAGTTGTATTACATATGAAATCAATTACGAAACCTTTCTTTAAGCATATATTCATATTTTTTGATAACATGCGACCTATAAATTTCAATATTTATTAGGATTAAGGCTGTAAAACATACTGATTGACAGCAGCAAAAGAATGACATAGTTCAAGCGAACGTCTCTTTTTTGGCACTTTGATCACGCGGTTCATTACATTGGTTTTAACGGTCGCTAGGTGGCAGTGATTGAATAATTCTCTTGTTTTCAACTTTTTGGGGAAAATTTTACATAAAGTAGTAGCTACGAGATGTCATGAATTGTTGACAACTTGAATATTAAATTAATTAAGAGTGAATGAACGGTTAGTAATTAAAAAATAAGTAATGACTTACACAAATAGCGAAGCTTATGATATGTTAAAAGTGTATTTTGAGTGTTTTGAAAAATTGCGACATTTTTGCAGAAGAGCATTTGAAAATTTGGCTAAACGTTTAAAACAAATCGGATCTGTTCAACCTAAAATAAATTCTACACGACGTCGTAGAAACAATACAGAAATAGATGAAATAAATGTCTTAGGATACCGTTGCTGCAGATCCACATGTTAGTGTAAGAGAACTATCTTACGAGTTATTAATTTCTAGGTATTGTGCTCACTCTATTTTAAAAAAGAATCGATCGTGTATCTCTCCATCAAGGATTAAAAGATACAAATTACGATAAAAGGCTGGATCATTGTATTAGCTTAAGGATATGTTGAATTAAAATCCAAATTTTGTATCAAATACACTGCCGAGCATAAAATTAGGGTCACCCAGTAATTTGAATATAATGTAGAAATTTTTATTTTTTTCGGATTTTTCTCGGTTGTAACATTCTTGAATAAAAACAGTTTTTGTAGTTCAAATTTTATTGAAAGTAATAAAAATGAATGATTTGAATTTGATGTGTTAAGTAAAGAAAATGAACAATTTTACTTTGATATGCTTTTCGTTAAAACAAAAGAAATTTTAAGGACTCCAGTAGTTAGTATTCCCTCCTCTAGCAGTGATAACATCCTGTAAACGACGAGGTATGCTGTGGATCAGATCTTGGATCACATTCTGTGGAGGATCGTCCAATTCCTGCACTAGTATATCGCGAAGCTCTCTAGAATTTCTGGGAGCCGTCACATGTCTACGTAAATGTCTCCCTATTTGAACCTCGTCAAGATACGCAATAACTATCCGAGCAGTGTAGGGCCGTACATTATCATGCATAAAGGTTGCGTCGTCGCCAAGAATAACCTTGAACGGTAAAATATGATCTTCTAGACCTCTGTCAGATACCTATGCGCAGTCAATGTCCCATTCTCGATAAAGACTAACTCCGTGCGGGCGTCAAAATATATGCCTCCCCATACCATAACCGATCCTCCATCAAATGGAAGTCGCTCAGCAATACACGCTTTAGCATATCTCTCGCCTTGTCGTCGCCACACTCTTACACGTCTATCTGAGCCTGTGAGACAGAATCGGGATTCATCGGAAAACAATACGCGAGTCCAATCCGCTATTATCCAAGCCAAATGTTCTCGTGCAAAATTCAACCTAGCAATCTGGTGTGCACGAGAAAGCGGCCGTCCAGTAAGCTCTAGTTCGAGAAGATAAACCAGCAGCGTGAAGTCGCCTCCTAACTGTTCACTCACTTATGTTTACATTTCTCACTTCTTGCAGATGATTTCGAAGGGCAACTGCCGTATCCGTTCGGTTTCTCAAAGCACTAGAAACCAGAAAGCGGTCATCTCTAGCTGTTGTAGTCCTGCCTCGCCCTGAACCAGGTCTTCGAGTGAGCATAGTCTTCGTACCGTTGCCGTACTCGTTGCACACTCGAGACACTTACAACAACGTTTCTGGCAGCTTCGCGCTGACTTCAACCATCTTCTAAAGCCGCCACAATTCGTGCCACAACAACAGAATTTAAGCTCATTGCAATACTCTGACAACACTAAACAAACAATTTGCAATAGACTAATAAAACCGTAGAAACAAAAATATTCTGTTAATGGTTTTTAGGAATTCTGGATCTGTAAATAGACCTAATAAACAGTATTCGTCTGATCATAAGCCACACTGGATGCAACAAGATTTTAACCAGGGTTGCTGGTCAGCGTATGGTGTGGGATTGTAATTGGTAAAATTATAGACGCTTTTGTTTCTGATGAACATTTAAATGGCGAGCGTTGCTTAAGATTCGTAAGAGATGAATTGCCTATATTATTAGAAGATGTTCCTTCTGCTGTACGGCAAATATGTAGATACAACAAGATGGCTGCCAAGCCCACTGTACAAATAAAGTGATGCATTTTTTAAACTAACAATATGAGTATATGTCGATAGGAAGAGGTAGTACATTCTCGTCACCGCCAAGATCTACCGACCTTACTGCGTTAGATATTATCTATGGTATGGAATTCAACATTATTATTTCAGACAAGACCTGCAAATAGGGCAGGTCTTGTTCAACGAATACAAAACGTAATCGACAGTATTTCCATGGCTGAAACAGAAGCTGCGGTCTTTTCTACCGCGCAGAGATTAAATATCTGCATCGAAAAAGATAGAAACCATTTCGAGCAGTATCTTTAGGTTACTTTACTAGGTCAATGTGGTTTATTTTTTCCTGTTTTTGTTACGTAATTAATTGTTGGTGATTGTTACAATGATACCTACTGAGTTTGTCATAATCCTATTTTTATGTTTACCCATTTTTTCTCGTATCTTGGCATAGAAAATAGATATTGAGATAGTGTTTACCGGTTTATTTTCAAATTTCATCCTTTTTCAAGTAAATGATTAAAAAGTTGAAAATAAAACAATTGTTCAATCACCGCCACCTAGCGACCATTGAAGCTACTGGAATGAAACGATGATATAATATTTTATAAGGTATTGAATTCCCTTTCAAATGATAATGAGTTAGTCAAAATCCATAAAGCGGAACAGAAGTTTTATTTAGTCAGCTTTCCCACTCACCCCTACCTGTTATTTTACAAGATAGAGGAAAAAGTATTGGAGCAAACTTTCGTAAAATGATCTAATTATTACGAATATTTGAATTTTGTGGTACTATAATGGTATATTTAATATAGAAAAATGATGTTTCTGTGTTATTATTGTAAACTACGCCCTCTAGCGGTGGAGTGGAAAACTTCCAACAGTTTCTCGTATGCGAATTTGTAGTACAGATTTTTTTCTGAGATACAGCGGGATAGGTCTCTTAATCAGATACCCAGTACAGCAGCGAAATATACGTTAACGGATTTTGTAAAAATATGTTTTCTTTCTATCGCATCTTTTCAATCCTTACCCGAAGGATGTGTATGTGTCTCAGACGACTCGTGTAGTTGGCGAATACACAATTATTTGCGTACTTGGCAAGTATACGAGCTTTGCGAATTTCGATGGAAGCACACGACGTGTACAGTTTAAAAGTACACGAGCGCGAACATTTGGCTAAATAAAAACAACTTGATGTACAAATGAATAGAGCACAGTGGTGTGGCTGTCATTATGGATAGCGGCCGTCCGGAGAATTTAGTTATTGCTTCCGCGGGTATTGCTGTGATGAGCTCTACTTATTATTTAATTAAATCAAAAGAAAAAGAGGAGAAGAAGATGGTCCAACACAATCTCATTTGTCCACTCTTTGACAACTAAATGAATAGTCGCACTAGTAAAAGCAAATTATTTGTGCATTTCGTTTGAGCGTCCCTACAAGTATAGACAAGTATTGTATGTACTTGGCAAGTGTACGAATAATCGTGATCCCTTTGACTCGGACTATTTTGACCGACCCGAAATGGAAAACCAACGAGTCACAATTAATTGTACAAGCAGTTACAAGTAACCCATTCACACGACATGCCAAGTATACACAAGTAACGATTATTCGCCAAGTACACGAGTCGTCTGAGCCCGGCTTTAGACACGTACAATCCTAACAAAGTTTATTATGCATTATTTTACAATTTACGGTCAGTTATCATCTGTATTCGTCTATAATGAAAACTGTACAGTGATTTTGTAGTATATTCACTGTAGAAAGTAGTATTCGATTGCGCCCTCTAGCGGCGGACCTTAAATCATTTCAAGGTGTTTATGGAACCCACTTTTTCCACAATTTTTTTTTCCTGCAGCTGTGCACTATAAACATTTCTTGAGATATAGCCTATAGCTATTCTTATTGGGTCGGTACAGGTCAACATTTTTATTTTTAAATAATTAATTTTTGATAGTAATTAATAATTTTCAATTGGAAAATACTTACAAATTGTAAATTACTATCGTTTTTAAATAATTTCAGACATGGAAGATGAATGCTTTCCCGCAATATCGATGAAAACGGCCTGTGGAAACCTTCAACATGATCCTTTAAGTATCAAAGATGAACCAAACAGCGAAACAGACAGCAATCACTCCTCTTGTCCTTCGTCGCCGCAATCAATTTATGTGAATGCAAGCAATGTTCCTTTAGATGTCGAAATGGTATGTAATAACTTATTTGACTTTTTAAATGTATGAGTTTATTTTTTAGAATACGAAGGTTTTTCGACCATGAAAAATATACATATTTGTTGACTTCTGTCTACCTACTTAAATTCCAGTTTCCTGCATACTAGCAACTTGCAATTATTTTGTGTGATGAGCTGGTGTATTGTTAACTGTTTACCAATAGAAAATACACCGGTCAGTGAACTACAGCTAAAGTAAAACTTCTCAGTCGTTTTATTTGTGTCTTTTCTTTATTTGTTTTGAATTATGTTTGATGTTTGCCTGGTACCTTCTGTTATAGTAATTAAACTACCTAGTCATTGATAACAGTGACAATTTTAGTGTGTTGATACAATAACACCGACACTGTAACCGTATCAACACAGTGCGTCAGGACACAAAATAAAATTATTGTATAACACTGTTCGTAGCTTCATACATCAAACTCACATATATTATGCAAGTTATGTATGGTGTGCTACCATAGCAGCCCACCGATATTACATAATTAATAGTATATTATATACCGCGAGGCTAAAGTAGTCCTTTTAATCCCGAAGGAAGGGAGGTATCTTTAAAACAATAACATTGATCATTAAGACAAGGATACTAGATTGATTATCTACTTTTGATCTAAAGTCTACATAGATTTTTACCAAAAATTTGTTTTCTTTAATAACTTTTGAAAATTAAATAAAATAGGTCCAGTGAAAAAGGTGGTTTTCTCCGAGATGGCTAAGAGTTTTCCAAAAAGAATTTGGGAGTGTACCTATAGTACTAACAATTTCGGTTCTAGAAATTTAAAAAAAGTATGGCTTTCCATTTGAAAAAAACAATAAGTCATTTGCCTACTATACTAATGGACCACCCTATATACATGAACGTAATTTCAAAATGTTTGATTTTAATTACCCTTAACATATACCTTTCAAATAAATTTATACACAAAAAGAGTTACAGAACTACGACAGACATATTATATTTCTATTGTAGAATTTGTTATTTAATAATTACCTTTTCCATTATCATTTTGCTGGTAATTTCATTTTTGTGAATTCGGTAATACTTGGTAAAAGCCATAAGTTTTTAATAGTTCTTTGATCAACAAGAATATTAATAAGGACTATTAACAATCGAGATATTAACGATTGAGATTTTTAATCGCCCTTTTAATACTCGTGTTAGTTACAAAACTTTTCCGTCGACTGTACAACTTGAATCCTTTTTTTCAATATTTAAAAACTAAAAATATTTGTTTCATAGGTTAGTAATGTCAATAATAAATGGATGTTTTAACACTAGTAATTATTATTATAGTTTTGTAGAATCATATAATAAAAACGATAGGTAGGTATGTTAAAAAACTAGAAGTGTTCTATACTAAAAGTCAGTTCTTCGCCTTTTTTGTTAATATTATTGTATGTTTGGTTGCCTATACCAAAATCGTTTATGGTCATTAATGAATGATTTAGTGTAGGTACATTAATATAGCTCAATAAAGCACTGTCGACGGAAAAGAAGTTTAATCTCATAAAAGTGAATTTAAGTTCTAAAATATTACTTAGCTTATTCTGTAAATTTTTATTGACGCAATTCTTCACTTTTTTTTATTATTTTTTGCAGTCTCCCATAAATATTTCTCACACAGGACTAATCAAATCTGCAACAAACAACCTTCTGACATCTCCACATACAGTGATCCCCCAAAGATTACAGTTACCACTACAAAAACCTGCAGCCTCTATCAAAAGCGAATCGACAGCTTTCCACAATCTACCTCCGACACCTCCATCTTGCAGTAGCAGCGAAGACAGCGAAGATAATGGAACTATCTCCCAACCGAGTTCACCAGCTGCCAGGAAAACAGCCCGACTTTTATTAAGCCAACCATCCACGAGGCAACCTATCAATACACCTCTTATCAGTAGTCAACCGGTAAGAATGTTTTTATAATATCTAGAGTTTTTTTTGTTACCCAGTACTTATTTATTGTCCACAGAAAGGTTCAACTGGCACTCTAGCCCTTACAGAAGAAGAAAAAAGGACGTTAATTGCAGAAGGTTACCCAGTTCCTACCCGCCTACCACTAACAAAAGCAGAAGAAAAATCTCTCAAGAAAATTAGGAGGAAAATTAAAAATAAGGTAAACATTTGAATCTTCGCAGTTTTGTCACAACTTATCAATTTTTTAACCAATTTTACAATTACGCGGCATTATCAAATAGATTCTTATAGTACAAATGATGCTTTTATATTTTTTAAGAAAAACTAACATACAGTGCATTTCAATGAAAACTATCCACCTCACATAATTCCGAAGGCGTTACTTTTATGAAAAAATTAATAAACACGGTATCATATAAAGTGGGACGTTATAACTTTAAACCCCATTCCCCCTATGGTCACCACTCCCAGTTGTTCAAATAGAACACCCTATACATTATTGCATTGTTTGATTCTCCTTTCCAAGAGGATTACAACAGTGTATAATATATAAGTGAAGAGTCAATCAGTTAGGAGTTACGGATAATTCCAATTTACTAATAGTACCATTTTAATTCGTAACAAATCATCAAAACAATACTAAATTATTTTATAAGATGTTCAAATTGACATCCATTGGTTTCCATACAATGATACAATCGAGTTTCGAACATTATGTAAAAGTTCTGGGGTTATTTGTAGACATTCTTGAATAATTCGCTGATATAAATCATCCAGCATTCAGTGGCATAAATTTTGGTTTTCAGGTATCCCCATAAAAAAGTCTATGGGGGTTAAATCGGGTGACCTAGGTGGCCAGTCCCACTGTCCCATTAGGCCTCGTCTACCTACCCACCTAGCAGGAAATGATTCATGTAAAAACCTTCTTACATCGAGAGCGTGATGCGGAGGTGCCCCTTCTTGTTGAAACGCTAGCAAAGCTTCTGACATGGTGTCATCATTTTCTAGTATTCGTGTCATTTCGGGATCAATAGCTTCTCTGAGTCATTGTCAATAAGACTCACCATTTAAGTTTCCCTCAATAAAATATGGTCACCAAAAATGCCAAACCAGATGTTCAATTTTTGTGGTGTTTGACCATAGAGATACTACAGATAGAGGCAACAAGCCAGCTCGGAACCCGTCAGCACGTAAGGGAGAGATAGGAAGTCAGAGGTTTAGGCTATCTTTCTCTAGTAGCGCGCATGCTATATACACAGACAAAGACGGAAAAACCTCTGATCATCTGTCTTTTTCTATCTCACCGGAGTTCAGACGGACATTTCCACTTACACATGGCTTGTTGCCTCTATCTGTAGTATCTCTATGTGTTTGACTATGAAACTCCCGCATTACGTGTGGGTCAATTTCTGCTTAATATCTACAATTATGTCTGTACAAACTCCACCATTTAATGCAAATGAACATTCGTCGGAAAAACAGATTTTGTACAATAAAGCTGGAGAGTCGTGCAGTCGTTCACTCATCAATTCACAAAACTGTATACGCCGGTCGAAACTGTCTTCATGCAGCTCTTGGACTAATATAATTTTGTAAGGATGGAATTTGTGTTTATGTAAAATTCTGACAATACTGCTGCGAGAAACACCCATTGCACTAGAAATTTGTGATACTGACTGTTGCTCTTCTAACGTCACACAGGACGTTGTGTCAGATAGGGACCAAAAAATTACTTCTATATTAGTTCATCTTGACAACGGTAGCTGGAACGCTACCGAAACGTCGAAATAAAAAATAAAAAAACATTGTGGTTTGATTCCCAAAAAAATAAGAAAAAAGAATAAGTAATGCCACAAGGAACTATAGAAGATATTAAAATATCTTGTAGATATACCAACTCCGTTTGACTTTGAAGTATAATTCAATATCCGTCGGTGCATATAGCACGGGAAGTCGTTGTTGCTTCTTAGTTGAACGGTCACTGTTTTTGAAAAATATTTTTCAAAACTGTATAATGCGTTAGAATAAAAATAATTATTTTTGGGCATCTGAAAATTTTATGTTTCTATTAATTAAAAATCTGTATCGTTATTAAAAATTTGTATCGTAATGGATCTCATTATGAAATGGCATATAAGTGTATTAGTATAGTAAGGGTGTAGAAAAAAAAATTAAATAATTGGATGATTATTGCTTTTAATTAATACGACCTTGCAACATCTGAGGATTCCAGAAAATAATTATAAACTTTGACATTATTTATGTTGGCATTAGATAATACTTCTGTTTACTCTTCCAGTATGTTCATTGTTTGGAGAGATCAATAAAATGATCCCAGTATATCGAATGATATGACACTAATAGTCTTTGTATTCTGAGCTTGTTTCTGTCATGGTATTAAAATATCCTTTGGTATTAGTTTTTCCTTCCTTCCTTTGTCACCATGCTCCAAATTCAATATAACGAATAAAAATAATGTTTCTTTAGTTGCATCATATTGAAATTTCTATACATTCCGATTACATACTTTCAAATAATACTGTGATAAGAAAATAAATTAATCTGGATTTTATTGTTGGCCGCATGCAAATTGTGATATTAATCCTAGGTTTTTGTTCCGAACTTCATACATTCCAATGATAACATATATATTTAGGTATATACATAGACTAGAAAATTTAGAATTTAAAACCTCAAGTCTCGGGGAAAAGGTTTACCTTTTTAAGTGAACAAGAATACAAACTTTCGTTGCAAATGTTAGTTAACTTTTTCTATAAAAATTATCAAAGAACTATTTTTTACAGATTTCTGCACAAGAGAGCAGGCGAAAAAAGAAAGAGTATATGGATCAACTAGAAAGAAAAGTCGAACACCTAGTTAGTGAAAATACAACGTATAGACAAAAGATAGAATTTTTAGAAGATTCCAACACAAACCTGCTCACCCAACTACAAAAATTAAAGACTATTGTGTCTAGGACGCACCCGCAAATTATCAAGCAACTTAAACAAATTCAATAACTTAAATTCGAAAAATTGATTGATTTAATTAATCGATTTCTAAAGTATTTTATTTTTGTTCGTTATCAATTCAGCTATTTCTCGTCTTAAAGTACAAAGTGTAAAATCTGTTCGTATCATGGTACGTACATCATTTATTTTTTCTTGTTGCCAAATGTCACTTATTTTGTGATCGTTTGGTAAATAATCATTATTTCTTTTATACTAATTTCATAATTTATAATCACTTTATAGTCGTCTAAAACGAATATTATGCGGCTTTTAAACTAATGATTATTTTTCCAAACTAGAATCACGACGGTTCTCTGGATTTTTATTATTAATAAGGTTAAAACAATGCCAGAGTCTTCCATCTTTAATTTTATATACATTCCACAAATTAAAATATTTAATACCAAAGGTTGAATGTAAAGAGCTCAAGAATATTTTTCTATAAAATATATCTAGACGAAAAGACCGTTTAAACGTGTACTTAGAAATATATATTGTAAATAAACTATATAGGTTATTGTGCCTTAAAATTAAATAAAAATAGAAGTAAAAACAGTTGCGAGTAATGAATTTGCCGGTAATGAGTCTGTTAAAAAAATCATAAGGTGCACTAATATTAAATCGAATTTAATTGCTTTGAAAATTTAAATTTTGTAATAATGAGGTTACTGCATATCGTTAGGTACTGTTTTAAAAAGATTGTTGATGTAACATATTATGGGATATCAAAAAAATTGCCAATACATCAAAATAAAATTGTGAAATTGCTTCAATGTGGGTAGTCAAAATGGTCTCTTTATAATCATAGATTGTTGAGATATATTGTATGCAACACTTTATTTTTTTAACTAATTTAAATAAATTGATACAATCGATCATTTTTAACGATTACACGTTATTAATAATTTTTACTATATTACTGTGATTCATTTAATCACACAAATTAAGGTGAATTCATGCACCGACAATTAACAACTATATACATATAAATAATTAAAAAAAAATAATATGAAGTACAGTTGGAGAACTAGTAGTGTCTTTATCTGTCAAACAGTTATAAATGTCATGCTTTCTATAAAAATTGTTAATTCAATCTGCGATCATCTGCTTATTAGATGAACAGTGGAAGGAAATTGGGTTCAATTAAAGTAACCAAATTAAGTTGGCATCCTCTTTCATGTTATTTGTTAATTATCTCCATTAACACATTAATTGAAAACAAGAAGCTCAACTCATGATTGTTGATTGTATAATTGATAAATCTTACTTGACAATTGTTAAATAGTGCTGCACTAACACACCTAAAGCGTTGTGGCACGAGTTCAACAATTTACTCTAGGAATTGAATCACTACATGATATAGAGGTTGCTAATTTTCATATTTTTTTAAAATTTGAAGATAACTACATTTTTTCATATCAACGGTGTTCACTTTGAACTTTTTCTAAATGCTTATATTGTATTTAAAATTTTGAGGCGATTTGTAGCACAGATAGGCACCTACAGAACTCCACCTTTTTATGTAAATTATTAAACGAATTGTGTTGTTTTGAAGGAATTTCATTAATTTTCGAAGTAAGTTGTCATACTACTGAAAAACCCCGCCTATTTAAGTAATAGATATACTTTAATTTATTACAAACAAAATGAAAACGCCGAAGTTCAAAAAGTACTATTGCATTAAATAAGACCAAGAGAATTTCCTTGAGGTTTTATACATTCGTCATCCCATGTAAATAATGCATTTTATAAATATTTATATGATTTTTTACCTCTGTTGTCTGATGATGTTTCAACTGACCCATTACCGGATTTACGAAGTGTAAAATGTAAAATTATGGGAAATCTGTAGAATAAGTCTCAAAAATTGAGTTTTATCTTACCACTTGCTATTTTTCGTGAAATCTTCGTTTTTTATCGCTATAAATGGTCCGAACTTAATATTTGAGTAAACATTCTACATAAATGTATATTTTTTGGAAAAGCTGAGTACGGGACCATGCCTTTGAGTACGATGCTTAATTTTTAAAGCAAAATACTTAGGAATACGTATTGTTTATTTTAGGAACATTTAGAATAAACTATAATAAGCAATTGATAAATAAAAGTTATTATTACTAAAAATGTTTTACACAAACTGTTCCTAAATGCTCATAATATCGTTAAAACCGTTTAGTGGGGTTACTTTGCCACATATTTGAGAGATTTTGCGTCATAATTATTTTTATAACTTGTAATTTGCAAGTAACGTTAAAAGTTATGAGAAAAATTCTTAAATACTGTTAGTTGAACAGCACACCAAAAACTGTGTGATTTTCAACAAAGTACAAAAATAAAACGTTATTTCCGGCTCATACGCAACTCTATTCCGGTGATTTTTCTAATGTATTTTACTTCATGTCAGTCTTCTTACTGAAGTGTTTATTAAACTGAGTAATAAAAGTCATCCACCTTTCTATTTAAAAAGTTATTGGGTTTCTTTATGTGCAGTATCACTGCAGTATTTTCAGCGACTTCGTCTCAATCCAGATTAATTTTTGCATTATTGATGGTTTCTTCATCAGAAACATCTGAAAGATCAATGTTTGTTAATTTGGAAGGTATTGACTTAGAAAATATAAAACAACTCGAAGGCCCTTTGTGATATCCTAAATTTGCTCTGAACCAATACACATCAGCATAGGTTATTACTAAAAACTTTCTTAAATAGTTTGTGAATTAATTAGCGTAGGTAATTTTCTCCTTCATTAAAACACCCGTAGGGACTAGTGGAAAGAGTTCAATTTTATATGGTAATCGACAAAGTTACCTCTGCTTGCAAAGTAACCCCACCTTACGAAAAGTAATTTTTTGTCCAAGTTTTACTGGGTAATGAATTGAAGTCATTTGATTTCAAATATTGTATTTTTAATATTAACAAATGACTGATTTTAGATAAAAGAATACTAAAAAATTTTCAATTCTATAAAAAAATTGCCATTTTCATATTATAAAAACTTTCAAAATTACGTCGTTTACAAAAGCATAAAAATTAAATCAAAATTCACAATAAAAATCTACCTTACACTTTAAATACATTTCTAGTGTACGAAAAAAATTATAAACAAGTAGTAACTGCAAAAATAGTGACCACCAAAAGTCCTATAACAATGTAAAAAAAAAACATGTTAGGAAGATATACCCAGAAAAAAATGTAAATTGTAGTATATATTACAAGCATTCTTTTTTAAATGCAACATATACTGGGTATTGATACTAAACGATTTTTAAGAGACTTAATCACTCATCCAGTATTATATGCAGAATATACAAATATTAGGAAAATTAAATTGTTTAATTAATGTTTCAATGTACCTTCTTTTTTCAACAGAAATACTTCAAAACAAACTATTAGGCCATTCCAATGTAATATTCAAGAGTTTTCAAATATTTGTTGATTCAATGATACTTTCTTAACGAACAGACTGAAAGTTAGAGTGGAAAATTTTTATATACATTTTTAATTTAGTAATTGTCTGAATGATTGTAATAAAATGTTGAAAAATTGTCTTAAGTTTAGCAAATATTTTCATACAGGGTAGTCTGGTTAAGTATCACTTATACCTAGCTTATTGGTTTAATTTTCAAAATTAATCGATGTAAAACAGCATTCCAAAATATAAATAAATCCAAAAGTTGTAATAGACCACACAGTTAGACTTTAATTAATAATTAGTTCTTAAAGGTATATAAAATGCTGTTTTGTAGTGTGGGATGAGGGGAGAAAGAGATGGGGTATCTTTTTTTCGATTTCCGCCTGTTTTAACAAAGAGAGGTGACTATTTCTGATCAACAGATTAGTGCTTTAAAACGGGGACCCCTCAGTGAATCACAACTTTAAACATGGCGTGTATGCTCTCGACATTTTATCGAATGTTAGTTAGCTTACCTACCTATAACAGTCAATTTTTGCTACTAATTGATTCGGTTGCCCTCCAGCACAATATGGCCGACCTGTCAAAGTCAAGGTCTATTATCATGTTTAATCAGGTTAAGATAATGTTTTTTTATAATTTAAAGATAAACAAATTTCATATAACGGGTGTTGAAAATGGAAAGGTAGGAACACAGCATTTATTATTTTGAAAATTAGGTCCTAATTTTTTTATTGGCAGGCATAAAAATACGACGAAATGTATTTCAATAGTGTAGATTTGAATTATTTATGTTAATATTATGTTTCCATGTATATGATAAATTAATATTTCTACAGTACTTATATATTTATTTTTACAAAGAAAATGGGTAGAGATGTGGAATTTAGAATTATTTATGAAGTGTGCCCCTAATGACCAAAACCATACATAGAATGAAATTTTAAGTTCATTTCAAACAATACAGTAGGTACCTGCATGTTGAAGAAGTAATAACAATTTGCACAAATAAGTAAATGATCATTTTATTATTCAAAGTTCGGTAGTATTTTCAATTTATCTGAAAGGAAACATGCATATATTAAAAGCATTTACTATTTTTTCTAGAACTATTATAATTTTGTTATTAAATATGTAGAATCTGAATAACACATATGTAGAATCTGAACACTAATGATATTCATTAAGATACAGATTTTTCATTAAGTTGCAAGTTTACATCCAATAATTCTGCAACATCCCAATATTCAGTCAATATCCAAAATCGCTATGACTACTTGACAGATCTTACACTAATTTTTAACAGTTATTTATAATTTACTTGTAAATTCTTGAATGTTGTGCGTATCCAATGGTAAAATTGAAATATGGAAGTAGAAAAGATAGTGTACGCAAATCTCATTTAAAAGCTATTAATACATTCGTCTTGAGGCCCGTGACTTGATAGTCATCCATCATAAAATGCTCATTGCATAATATAGTGTTTCATTTACTTATCTACGTTTACTTATTGTCAATTACAAGAAAATCATGAATTTTTCCGGTTCTTTCCACAAAACTGCCTATTTCTGGTCACCATAAATAACGTTTTAAATGCCTAGCACTATAATAGAAAATTTTTAAATTGGAATAGGTATATATTTTTTCAATTGTTTGTAATTTTCATATACATGGTACTAAAATTTGAGGAAATTTTTAAAAAATATTTTTTTGTGTGTTTTGTCATTGTAAACATATTTATATTTTTTGTTGTTAACGATTTTTTTAAATATATATAAAAAGTGATTTTGTTATTAATAATTATAAAAGTATCAATGGAAAAAATCCTGGGTTAAAAATATGAAAATCGAACTCAAAAAATGTATGGAAAATATGATGTTTTATTTAAGCTACTTATTTTGTATATTTGTTATACTTTGCTGGCATTCTAGGTATTTAGAACAAATAAAAATGTGTACCAAAGTAATTTTGGGCTAGGTACTACCGTTTAGTGATAAATGAAAGTTTCCTTTTTCTTCTGGCGGCATAATTGTCACTATAATATTAATATTTTTATAGTCCTTTTCAGATCACAGAAGTCATTATTTGCAGATAAATAAATCAAACAATTTGGTATTTATTATTCTTAATGATAATTTGGATTATGGATTTATGTGAGTTTAAAATAATTAGTGGTTTAGTAGAAATACCCCACAGGACTTTCGGTTTTTTGAGAAAGTGGTAATCCATCTGAAAAATATCTAATTATTATCATTGAAAGGTATCCTTTGGATATTTGTTGAATTGCCTATTTACCTAAATTTTATAGCATGCAGCATATACTCCGGACTTTCACCAATTTCGGTCTGTCTCAGTAACATGCAGAAATTTGAAATGAATTTAGACATTATCAAAATATTTGCTTCATAGAAAAGAAAACTTTCAATTTTTAGTATTTTTCCTACATTTTTTTTCTAATCAAATAATTTGAATTGGTATACTTGTATTAAAAAAAGGTGGAAAAGTTACGTTAATGTCATCTTAGATGCTTAAAATCGGATGGTATTATTAGACATGCATATTACCAAATATCATAGATTGTCAAAATAGAGCTTGTACCTATGAGTTGCATTTTTGACAACCTAAGGCATTTAATAACCTACAACTCCAATAATTGCAGCTGGTTTTACTCATTCTTTTTTTAATAATTTTTATACCACTGTAACAAATCGTATACCACAGCCATTTCAAAAATAGTATTTTATGCAACGATCATGTAATGATAGCCATTAAGACACGAGCATGTTGTAGGATACGAAACGAGCCGCAGGCGAGTTTCGTATATTATATGCGAGTGTATTAATGGCCATTACATGAAAGTTGCATACAATATTTTTTCTACTCCGATTAATAAGAATTATTTAATTAATAATTATCATTTATTATAAAAAACAAGAACAATGAAAGGAACTTCAACAAATAAATTTTACAAATTGTACAACAAATAAATTTAAAACTTTTGAACATAATAATATTAATTCTTTAATCTTCTTTGTGCATAAATTATTTATTGTACAATTTGTAAAATTTATTTGGGGGGCTGATCTTATTCGGATGGTTGTTGAACTGGAGGGCATGTTAAAGTTTGCTTCATTCCTATTTTCAATTGAATTAAAAATTTTATTCGATACATTCATTTTATTTTGGATATTTTCTTCAATATAACCCTCTGCAACCGTAGTGGATTTCCAACCTCCGTGTCTTTTTAAGGTGGTAATATCACTGCCGCCATCTACCAATACGGTTGCAGATGTTCTACGAAAGCAGTGTCCCGTATATAAATTGGGATTGGGAAGCCCTAAAAAGGTGGCAATTTGCTTGCCCAAGTTTCCAAATTTGTTTATTCCAATGTCAATGTCAACCAGGTATCCATGGCTATATTGAATATTGTGCGAATGTCGCATTCCTATTGGCTTAAAAATCTGTATCATAATGAAAATTTGTATCATAATGAATATCATTATGATACAGATTTTAGTGTTTTAATAAGCATATTATAAAACAGGAGTAGAAAAATATCATTATTATTGTTTGGAAATGGTTTGGTTTTGATTAACTAAATTCTAGGAATTATTCACTATCTACAATTAGAAAAAGGAGAAGCATGGAAACTAATCTTCATCCTTTCTTTATAAAGCCGATAACCTGAGAAAATTTGTTAATAATATAAGTGTAAATCTCTTTATTTGTCAAATATCTACTTTCTAAGTTTTCAAATAAAACATCTTGGGATTAGTACAACCTTTAATCTTCATATTTTGTCCAGGATTTTTTAGTTAGAACAATTATGATTATCAATAAACCACTCTGTACAAATGAGTTTTAGAAAAGGATAAAAAAACCGTTTATATGAATATACCTGCATTTATATTGTATATAAATATTAGATATGTCTGTTGCATTATTCAGAGTTTAAAATATTTTATATTGTTATACAATTGAAACTTATATAGTTAGAAAAACATCCGCTTATTTAGTCTTAAATAATTTGAGATTAAGTGTTCAAAATGGAAAAAAAAGGGTAAAAACTGCTTTGAATTCTTCACGCATATTTCGAGATAAAAAAAATTGTGTCTAACAATAAAAACATAAATGTATGCCTGAATTAATGTGTTTCAAACTTTGTTTGAAGATATTAAATATCATTTAATATTTGAATATACGTATGTCGTGTATTTAAATGGTATTTATGAGCGGTATACATGTGTGATTAAATAATTATTAAATCGAAGGTGACTAAAAAATACTAGTGTATCACGACTAGACCACAGAAAATGCATAATATGAGTTAGAAGAATTTAAAAATATTAATACCATTGTTATTTACGGAATGAGGGAAAGGACAATACCTAATACAAGTACTAGACTTTCATGGTTAAAAAATATAAAATAAACAAACATAAAATGGTTGCTTTGTTGGCCTTTTTTCTATATATATGGAAATGATGTTTATTTATGCAAAATAATTGAAATGTTCAGGAATTAAAAAAAAATTAGTTTATTTATGATAGATTTTTTTAGTGAGGGGTATGTGAACATCATCATTGACTCAGCTCTTAAGATGTAACAAATAGATTTGTCATAAATTGTGTCCATTCCAGTGACGTTGCTTTTTTATTACACTACATGCTTGGGTGTTGACTTCCCGTCAGAAACCTACAAAAAATGATTACTTCTACCCAAGTTTTATTACCTATTGTGATCTAACATTTATAATTAATTTTCATGAAAAAATATTCAGCGGGTTAAGAACAAAATTGATTTAAAATTTTAATTTCAACACCTTATTACTTTCTTGTGTGCACTTATGTACGTAATAGTAAGTTAGGTTCAATAGACCCCAGACTAAGTGGAATAATTTATGACCAATCTTTTTGTATAATCTGGCCATTACTAGACTAATTATTGACAAATGTTATTTCTCTTCTTTTTCTTTTCATAAAAATCAAATTTGTTTCCATTTTCTTCCTACAATTATCCTTTTTTTACGGGGGTTGCATTTATTGTTTTTGAATATTCCAACTATGACATTTATATCTGTTAATTTTTTATTTTTCAAATCTTTTTAGATAGTTTTTAAGTACTAGTATTAAGTAATTGTCCGGTGTTTACGATCTGGCACTGTTTTAGTCCATTGTGCAATGTCTTTCTTCTTGTCGAGCTCCTACAGTTTCCGTTCATTCTTGTTTTCTGCTTTGTCCGTTTACTTCCTCTCATTAGTGCAGTCTGTTCTTTGGTCAACATTGATTGAGATTTCTTCCGCTCTGTAGGTGCTGCATATTATTTTACATTCTGTTCCTATAACTAGATTTTTACAGGTAGTATTGGGCAAAGTATGATGCCATATTTATGATCGACACAATGTTATGTTAAAATTACGTTTTTCAATTTTATAAAGTTCATCAGTTACAATTTCTGGTTCCGTCCACCTGAACTGATTTTCCTCCTATATCTTCAATGGTTCAATAAAAATGTTACAGGAAAATTTGGTAAAACATACTGTTGTTTCGAAAACGAATTCAAAACCTGTGATGGAGTTCAAAGTTGATTTATGCTCAATATTAATATTTAAATAAGAAAATTATTTCTATTTTACATAAAACTATTTACTACTTTTTGTATATAGTAATCGTTGCAAACTTATAGTATTTAATATGGACTTAAGTTAAGACTAAAAAAGTTAAAAGGAACTAGAATAATAGACTACATAGAAGTTATCTAATGAGAAATAAAACAATATTTTCTACGTAGGTCAATTTTCCAGTCAATAAGTAATTTATGTTTACTTATTTAGTTAAATAACTAAAAAGGATAGAGTTATTATTAAATATATATGTTTGTATTGATGCGGTCTAAAAAAATATTTAGAATATGTCGTTAGTTCGTTCATGTTTCTGTCAATTGATAAAGTATCTTAATCAGTTAGCAAATTCAATAAGTAGGTATATCTCTATCTTTTTTAACCACGTTATAGCATACGGAATGTGTAATGAATTTTATTTCAAAATGATTTTATTATTTATTAAATATGTATTTTTGTGCATTTAGTATATATATTTTGTAATTTGTGTAACACAATATTATGTGCAACATGTTACTTTTTTAAATAAAGGGGCCACATAAATTTAAGAGATTTTTGTCTGCTTAATTGCACTGGGTACCAATAGCGTTTGTTTGTATATACAAACTTTAATAAAAATATGTGAAAGTGAAACTATGTGTTATTAATTATACTTCCACATTTCCTATATGTATATGTTTGACGCAACAGCCACAAGGTATTGCTTTGATAATAAGTTTCAAATAACTATACCACGTAGGGAAGACTGGAAGAAAGGTATTCCCTAGTAATTTAAGCCAAAAAGAGGGTCAACCTCGGAATGAGAGATGATAAGCTGTAAACTTATGAAAGTTGTCTCAAGTCTCATAAAATCTCTTGTCCGCGTTGTGAGACATTCAAGGTTTAAAAAAATAAAAAAAAGGAATTAGAATACTAGATAAACAATTTTGATGAACTGGCTCAAGTATTTCAACAATAAAACTTTCCGGTACTAACATATGAAAATTGTGTAAGAATCTGGCAGAGACATAAACACTACAGCCACTGTGGCATGGCTTTATAAATTCCAAGCGGAAAGTAGGGTCAACACAGATGTGGCTTTGAGAAAGCCAGACGGTACATATACCAAAAATGAGGAGGAAAGGTTGCGACTCCAAGTACAAATTCATTTTCCTGTTAGTTAATCCTCTCGAGGACGCCTTAAAGAGAAAGCGCAACAATGGCTAGGCACATTTGTAGTAACTAAGGGTAAACTTTCTAACCTTTGAAGACATTGTGAGCCGATAACATTTTCACAGCATTGCTCCAGCAAGGATTATACGAAATTCTACCATATTTGGTTAGAATTAGTCGAAGCAGAGTAGCAACTTCATTCCAAACGCTGAAAAAGGGACACAACAAACCCCAAGTTCTTCAGACCAATTAGTCTAGCATCGTTTGTGGTTAGAACGAGACAGCTATTGATAATTATATTTAACATTTTCACAGCATTGCTCCAGCAAGGATTATACGAAATTCTACCATATTTGGTTAGAATTAGTCGAAGCAGCTTAGCAGCTTCATTCCAAATGCTGAAAAAGGAACACTACAAACCCCAAGTTCTTCAGACCAATTAGTCTAGTATCGTTTGTGATTAAAACGAGGCAGCTATTGATAATTATATTTAACGGAAGTCCTAGAGACTATCTCTCCAACCACATCAGCATGCTTACCGAGCAGGCTGATGTACGGAGACTGCGCTGGTACAACTGACGGAGGATATCCGAGGTGCCTAAGAAAACCATGAAATTGTAGTATGTGTGTTTTTGGACATGTAAGGAGATTTTGACAATACTCCACATAAGGCTGTCAAAAGAACATTAAATAGAAGAGGTGTAGATACACTAATCTTGGTGTAGATAGCTCAACATCCCATTGAATGTCGTGGCTGCTCACTATTAGAGAAGCAGAGACATCGTTCCTATCTGACAATGTCCACATCCCCGTTAATATGGAGTCTGACGGTTAACCAGCTCTTGTGTGATTTGACTGACTTCGGAATATGCTGCCAAGGATATGCCGATGGTATTGTCATAACAGCCGAAGGAAAATTCGAGAAAAACCTCTATGAGATAGTAAAAAAGGGTTTGAACTATACAAATAGCTGGTGTAGGCATCTACCTCACCACCTGTAGACTGCTCACTACTAGTGAAGCAGACAGCGTCCCTATCTGCACAACCCGGGGTTGTCCACAGGGAGGTAGTATCATCGTTAATATGGAGTCCGACGGTTGACGAGCTCTTGTGTGATTTGACTGACTTCGGAATATGCTGCCAAGGACATGCCGATGATATTGTCATAACAGCCAAAGGAAAATTCGAAAAAAACCTTCTGTGAGATAGTACAAAACGGGTTTGAGCTATACAAATAGCTGGTTTAGACATCCACCCCTTCAAAACCATCTTAATAGCATTCACTAAGAAAAGAAAACTGAACCTGAAAACCATTAAACTTGATGGGAGTGAGGTTGAATTGAGAGAAAAAGTCAAGGTTTAACTCTAGACAGTAAACTCCAGTGGAACAAACTCAAGAAGAAGAGTATATACAAAGCAAAAATGGTGTGCAGGTACCTGGCAGTCAAAAATTGGGGTTTTAACCCAATAATCTTGAGTCAGATCTAGCTACACTGCCATAGTGATGCCAATAATCACTTATGAAGCCATTGCATAATATGACTAGCCTATTGACGACGAGAATCAACCTATCTAGAATTCAAAGACTAGCCTGTATATGCATTACAGAAGCAATGAAATCATGCCCAACGGTGGCCATGGGAGTGATTATCAACTTCACCCAACTTGCAGAACGAACAATAAACAAACTAAGTAGAGAGGGAATCATTAAAAAAGATCACCTCCTAGAAATCAGGAATCCATGGACATCACACAGGATGGTATGATGAAAAAGTACTTGGAAACTTGGAAATAACGTCATTCGATGGTTTACAGACAGCTCAAAAGCAATTGAAGTGACTGGGATAGGAGTGTACCGTCCAGGAACCAAACAGGATGAAATTTACGACATTAGAAAGTGTGCCCAGTTCAATACTGATAAAAAGGCAAATGCTAACAAATGAATGCTTAAGCCAGAGCAAAACTGCACTGTAGTTTTAACAGGTATTCTGACGGGTCACTGTCGCCTGAATGGACACCTTCAAAAGCTCAAAATAGTGGAGCAAGAACAATGTAAAGGTACCACTAGTCTTTGAGATTTTCCTCAGGAACTATGTAGAACTAGAAGAATGTATGTATGTATGATGGAGTGACATTCACTGAGACCTCGAAAATCTATTGTGCCCCCTTACTTCTACTTAGTTTCTGAGGAACGTCTCAGAGACTAGTAGCTCCTTCAGTCCTATTTCCCCGAGTAATTTTAGGATATCTGCAGGCACAACTTAGGTAGATGTGTCTCTTCTATCCAATGATCTCCTAGGTGTTGTGCCCTAGGATTCTGTATTGCTGTGCAATTCGCAAGCATGTGGATGGAGGTTTCTTCTTCCATGCTACAGAATCTACATTCTTCTTCTTCCAGTATTTCAAGCTTTTTCAGGTGCCCATTCAGGCGCCAATGTCCCGTTAGGATCCCTGTTAAAACGCTTAGTGCAGAACTAGAAGAAAGGGGCACAATTACGCCATCTTCAATTTTGGTATAAAATTTTTCAAAAACCTCAAAATTTTAATGTTTTTTAAAAAAATATTTTTTTTCATGTTGATTTTTTGTTTCAATCTTTATGTACACCAATATCGAATTTTGTTGACAATGATCAACGTAATGACGTACCGTGTATCGTGAATAATTTAAAAGCCATCATAGGAGCTACAAAAAATTATTTTAAACGAAAAGTATATTTATTGTAGGTACTTTTATATAATTTATACATATCTATAATACACCCTTTTAAAAATCATGGCTAAATAAAACTTACAGTTTAAGCACTTCGTTTAATAAAATTTTATTGGCGTATCACAGATAAGTTGATTCTTGGTAAGTAGGTATACCAAGTATCGGTAGGTACCTTCAGCTTTGTTTAAATTTGTGGTCCTATGATTTCTCACTACCAGGCTTTTTATATTCGTTGGTTAATTTTTTAATGATGGGCACTTTTTCCTTCAACTTTTCTTTTGCACTCTCTGCTTCTGATCCCCCGCTTAACATTAATGTTACAAAATCTAAAAAAAAAGTTTATTAACGGTGGAAAAAAAATATTTAGGTCGAATATAAATGCGAAAAATTCAATTACTTTTAGAACCACGACCCATTCCGAGGCAAAACATCACATTGAAATAGTGTCAAATTTTGCTCTATTTTATTTAAATCTTTTCGAAGACGATTTCCAAATAGAACTTTAATATACCAAGTCAATCAATAACATAATCACCTCCCTCGTTCTCTTTCGCCTAACTTTATAATAACATCAAATATTGTTGAAGGTCTTTAACCATGACATGTCCAGTTAAATAACCTGTAATCATCTTCTGCCAATTCTTATGAATGTTCAGTGCTTCGACTCTTTAGCCTATAAGAATATTGCTGTTTGTTTCTCGTTTGCAATATCTGCTTGCTTTGTGACTAATTTTATATTTGTCTTCCTAATTTCCAAAAAATTAACTATGTCCAGGTACCCACACTTCTATGATTCCTACAGTGTGTGAACTATTTAACGTTTAGACAAGGAAATCGGTCAGCACCCGTGCGTCAAAACTACGACAAATGGTTCGTGAAAGAGTGCAGGAGACCCCTCAGATTAATACATTTGTTTACATTTAAAAGTGAACTCAACATTACATCACATTCTAAGGTAACTTGCAGACCCTTTGCCAGATGTCTTACTTTTCCTTTGTATTGCGGGGATTGAAAAAGTAGTCACAGTCAATGGTGAGCGCTACACAATTATAACCTATTTATTTTTTCTTATTTTCTTGGGAATGAAACCACAATATGTTTTTTTATTTTTTATTTCAACGTTTCGGTAGCGTTCCAGCTACCGTTGTCAAGATTAACTAATAATGAATTAATGAAAAAATTTTTTGGTCCCTATCTGACACAACGAAAAAAATTTGACAACTAGACAATCAATAATATTTTGAAGTTTAAGACTACAAAACTTTGTTGTCAAATTTTATTAAGGTCCATTCATAGTAGATCACACCTCTGGTAAAATGATAAATAAAATATTTTATTTCATGACATTCTAACGATATGTAGTCCACTAGAAATGGAATCCAGTGAAGTGCACGTTCCAGGAACGGTTTTTATTGGGATAGCGCTTTTTTCTTGCTTATTTTGGAAATTTTGTTAATATAAACGCGTTTGTTGTTACTTTTTTGTGTATGATTATTTTGTTTTCAAAATATGTATAACTCAGTTTGGTGATTTTGTGTATTGAAGTGTGTATCGATTAACAACCATTCCAAAGATAAATCATAAGAAAACCTGGATAAAAACTTATGATGCTATCCTGATAACGCCGGTAATTGATTATTGGAAATTTCTCTTTCTAACATTGGTAACCAAATTTGACTACATTCGGCTGAAATACTAGCTACACATTTATCTGAATTTAGTTGTATTAAAGCACTTTCTTTGATTTTTCGTCTTTTATTATTGGGCTCTTTCAATATTATTTTTGTCGAATCCCATTGAATTTTATGCCCCAAACATGCTTGGGAAGAGGGGCATAAAATTCAATGGGATTCGACAAAAATAATATTGAAAGAGCCCAATAATAAAAGACGAAAAATCAAAGAAAGTGCTTTAATACAAATAAATTCAGATAAATGTGTAGCTAGTATTTCAGCCGAATGTAGTCAAATTTGGTTACCAATGTTAGAAAGAGAAATTTCCAATAATCAATTACCGGCGTTATCAGGATAGCATCATAAGTTTTTATCCAGGTTTTCTTATGATTTATCTTTGGAATGGTTGTTAATCGATACACACTTCAATACACAAAATCACCAAACTGAGTTATACATATTTTGAAAACAAAATAATCATACACAAAAAAGTAACAACAAACGCGTTTATATTAACAAAGTTTCCAAAATAAGCAAGAAAAAAGCGCTATCCCAATAAAAACCGTTCCTGGAACGTGCACTTCACTGGATTCCATTTCTAGTGGACTACATATCGTTAGAATGTCATGAAATAAAATATTTTATTTATCATTTTACCAGAGGTGTGATCTACTATGAATGGACCTTAATAAAATTTGACAACAAAGTTTTGTAGTCTTAAACTTCAAAATATTATTGATTGTCTAGTTGTCAAATTTTTTTCGTTGTGTCAGATAGGGACCAAAAAATTTTTTCATTAATTCATTATTAGTTAATCTTGACAACGGTAGCTGGAACGCTACCGAAACGTTGAAATAAAAAATAAAAAAACATATTGTGGTTTCATTCCCAAGAAAATAAGAAAAAATAACAAGTAATGCCACAAGGAACTTATAGAAGATATTTATAACCTATTTCTTTTGACCCAAGTTGAACGAAATTTTCACAATATCGGTTTTTACTCAACAAAGATAGTAGTAGTATTTAATTGCATTTTGTTTATCCACACTCCTATAATATTTCAAAAGTGTAAGCTATTTTTCGTTAGGTCACGACCATCAGTCAGTTCTCAATAGAAAAATAAGAAATGACATCTTAATTATTTTAAATATTGTAAATCAAATAAAAATTCGAAATTTTTCAACAACTGATTAATTTATAAATACAAACAAAAATTCAATCTTACCATAATAGGAAGTGAGCTCAGAGATCTGTTCTCCTGTCAAATATTGTTTTAAAAACGATATAACTCCAGCAACTTGTCTGCCACTACAATGTAACATAGTTTGCGTTGCAGTAGTGAAAATTATAACGACTGCCAAATGTAAAATTAGAGGAAGATCATCAACTTTTTCCAATTGTTCCAAGAGTTGGTGTTTGTGAGTTAGCACTGTAGTACGATCTTTTTTCTTATCTATTTTTTTCAAGATCATACTACATGCCACTAAAGCATTCTCAATTGTCGTTAAAAATTCGTCAATACTTTGTCCAGACAAACTTTTAACAACGGGAATTAAAGGATTTTTATATTCGGCTGGCAAATCATTGACGAATTTTAACCGTTGGTCAACATTCAAATTATCTGTTAGAGTATTAATGTTTTGTTCTGTAGAAATATAGTTCAAGATTTCTGTAACAATATCCGTACAGATAGTTTTTAAAAGATATTTCACTAGCTGAGCTTGTAATTCTGCTGGTAATAGTTTAAGACCTGTAAATGAAAAAATATATACATTATCTCCATTGATCAAAATAAAATATATCTATGATAAACTAACAAAATATAATTTCGAGTTGTAATAAATCTAACGCAGGTTACGGTAAACTTCTTGGAATTCTATGTTAATTTTAGATTTGTTAAATAGCTTGCACAACAAACGCTATTCTAGGATACATATTTTCACTTTAAAGTTTATCACCTTTGAATGAATGAAACAAAAAAAGAATATTTAAAAATAGTTTGAAACATAATCATTTCCATTTGATAATGATAGGTTAGAAACTTCGATACTAGAAACTTGCATCCAGTCGCAAATTAGATACCGAACACATGTTACACTACTCCTACTGTAGTGTAACACTAACAAAGACACTACACACTATCTAACATGGTTATCGAAATGCGCGTAAGATAGGGTAAAGTGTATAGGGTCAGTGTTGGTGTAGTGGTAGTGTAACCCGCTGAAGTAGATAATTGTTTTTCAGAAGATTTCATGTTTCATGGCGAACAAATCAGAGGATGCAGTGATAAAAAATTTATCATTTCCACCAGCAATATAGGAGGAAAATACTTCGACTTTTACTAGAGCAACCAATACTTGTCAATATTTTTATTCAAAAAACCAAAAAACATATTCTCATTGCATTAAAACTTTCATTGTTTTTAAAAAATGTTAATTGATACACAAACGAACTCTTATATGAAAATAATTACAATACCTAATTCAAAAAGAAAATAGGTATGTTAGAAAATAAGTTTTAAGCAAACAAAAAAATTTGTCGTTACTACTTTGTAAAGTGCGTTTACATGTACGAGGATATATTGAAAAATTCTTAGCCTACTATAGAACCAAACAAAATTTCAATGTCAAAATATTTTATTACCCAACATATTCTCCTCTTAATTGGATACATTTATTACAGCGAACCTGCAACGTCTCAAGACCTTTCAAAAAAAATGTTTCTTCTTGCTCTGCAAACCAGACCTCCACAGCTTTTATTACCTCCTCGTTGGAAGAAAATTTACGACCTTTTAAACTTTTTTTCAGTTGAGGAAAGAGATGATAGTCGGACGGAGCCAAATCTGGTGAATAAGGGGGGTGTTCTAGTAATTCAAACCGTAAATCACGAATTTTTTGCATGGCAACATGAGATTTGTGTGCAGGGGCGTTGTCCTGCAAAAACAAAACACCTTTGGATAGCTTTCCGCGTCTTTTCTCTTTAACTTTTTACCGTAGAGTGGTCAGTAATGTCGAATAGTAATCTCCAGTTATTGTTCTACCCTTATCTAAAAAATCAATCATGATTACTCCATGGCAATCCCAAAAAACTGAAGCAAGAACCTTTCCAGCTGATTTTTGGATACGAAACTTCTTAGGTCTTGGAGAACCAGAGTGTCGCCGTTCCGTCGATAGTTGCTTTGTTTCTGGATCGTAGAAATGTACCCAAGTCTCATTCATAGTAACAATTCGGTTTAAGAAGTCTACATCGTTTTTCTTCTACCCTTGCACACTTTTGGTCAAATTTTGCAGCAATTTTTCTGTCAATTGTCAATTGACGTGAACTATATGATGAACGCGTTCGTATGAAATATTCAGTGCTTCAGATATCCGTTTTAGCCCAATTCGACGTTCTGATAAAATCATGTCATGAACTGCATCGATATTTTCGGGGACTGACACAGAAACTGGCCTTCCCGATCGGTCATCATCTTCAATGGAAAATTTACCTCTTTTGAAGCTTGCAGTCCAATTTTGCACGGTCGCATAGGAAGGACATTGATCACCAAGGGTATTAAGCATATCTTCGTAAATCTGCTTACCTCTTAACTCTTGATGATGGCTCGATACTCCAATTTTTCGATTTTCACAATTTCGGTGGACATCTTTTTTCTTTTAATTTATTGCGTAACTCTGGTTTACTTTTTTGACGTCAAACTTCACACTGACACTTCTAATAAGTTATTGTTCGTTGCTATGGTAACGCAATATTTTGTTTATGCATGGAACTGCTCTAGGCTAACTAGATATCAATACATCCTCGTAGGTATCCTATGTAATTTTTTTACACTCAAAATTATGTATGTATGTTATATGAAAATATAATGATTATTTTCCAGTTTATTATATAATATATCTATTAATTACTATCCATTATTTTGTTCAAATATAGAACAAACCCTAAACTAAAAAAAATATTTGCGCAATTCAGACAGCTATTAGATCAAGTGTTCAGATACGGGATTATTTTTTTAATATCATTTGGTGCTGCTCAGTTGCTCCCCTATCAAAATGACAAGTAGATTTTGATGAATGTCAAGTCGGATACGATGTTATGGAACACTTCATAACATTGTAGCTCTAATTGACATAACCATAAAAATATTTTTTCTAGAGGTTTAATTTGAAAAAAATGGGTTTGCATATTAATTAATTTTGAAGGTTACAATGATTATTGTATATGTTTACTGTATAAAATCTCACCAATGGCGTGTGGTGAAAGAGTGTCAATAAGTCAGCTAAGTTTATAAACGACATGCAACTGAACAGGACCTTTAGCATGAATAAAAAGAATATTCAAAGCTTTGTTTAGCCCGTTGTTATAAATAATATAATTACCTTTATCAAAGAGTCTTACATCAACAATTTGAGCATTCAATTTATTTTGAATATCATTGTGAGTTTGCCGGCGAGTAGCTGTACGATCTGCTACTGTAGTAGCAAAGATGGTAGCTGCTTTTTGGATAGCGTCTTTATTTAATCTAGGAAGTAAATATTGAACTATTTCGTCTGCTATTTCATCATCCAAACCTTCTTCTTCCAAGGCTAGTTGTAACACGTCTAAAAACATTATAAATTGGTATCCTATCAAAAAAGCAAATGAAACCTGACACAATTACTAAGTTTAATAATAATTCCCTGTAATTATTAGTTTGGTTATATTCCTCTATTAATAAAGATAAATACATTGTTGCCAATATAAAGACCTACAGAATTGAGAATAGAACGTTATGTCAAAATTTTGGAAGTGTTTGGCAAAAAACTAAAGACACATGTTGTTTGTACTCCAAGGAAACGTTTAAAATTTAAATACGGCTCCATCTACTGAATACTTAAATAGCAAAGAATGTTTAGAGTATGTTGCTACATATCACATCACCACTTATGGAGCTCAAAATCCTTAAATTTGCGATAAAACATATTGAGGGTCAAAAATATCCTACTTTTTAAATGGGACCACATTTTCAAAATTTCATTAAAATTGACTGAGTGTCGTCGAACAGTGACACGATATTTGTATACAAATATGGTAACTTTTTTATCTACCACAGGGGAACGGTATTCCCATCTCTACACTTTTGTGACGAATACACGCTTAGCGGTTTGTTGAACCCATTCCTTCCCTACGCGTCTTTCCGTTCACGTCGATGACATGCTGTAACTGCGTTTTTTATTTCGGTACAGCGATACTCATGTATTTCAATTCCTTTGGTTTATATAAAAATAAGGATTCAAACTTTATGGATCTCAGGATGGATATAAATTTGTTTAAATGGTACAAACATGCATAATTGGGGACCAACAAAATTGCAGTCATCAATTAAGTGATTTTTGAATATTTTTCAAAATATCAAAAACTTTCATTTTATTTTTCTTATTTAGTGTGAAAGTCTAATAGGCTTTAAGAACCTTTTATGGATTATTATCTAGACTCTAGACGATAAACAAACAAATTACCTGAAGCCAACATTAAACTTCAGATTCATTTTCTTTCCACTACGGATGTTGTCACATCACAATATTTAAGATGAATAATCATCCTATTATTTCAAATTTTGATGGTTCCTTAAAATTAGATGAGTGTATACAAAGCAATTTGTAAATTTATAGCTTCATTCATACATATACCCAGCAATTTGTTCCAAAATCTTTATAGTTTATATAGAGCTGAAAATAATGATAGTAAATCATAATATATAAAATGTGTGCCTTACTATCTTCGATGATAAGATAAATACCTCTAAAATTATAAATTGTTTTTATTCATAAATTATTCAATGACTTATTCAAAATTTAACCATATATAAGCACCACAAATGCACACTTACATGTACCCAACGTGAATAGTTTTTGTACTAGAATTATCCTATGTGGGCAGTTGTCAAGTGTCAACTGTCTAAAGGTGGGAGGGTTAGTGCAGTGCTACATAAAATTGTCTATATCCTGAGCCGTTAATTCCAACGAGATGTCACAAAAGGGTGCTTTTTCCTTGAAAATTAAACCAAATATGCATCATCAATCATTAAACTTCCTCCTTCCCGAGTTCGATAGGTTAATGCAGATCTATTTATAACACAAGCAAGTGTACATTTCTGGTTTTTATAACAGGCTAAATTTTAATTTATATACAATGAGTCACTCAATAATTATTAATAAAAAAAAATCAATTTCTTACTATAGATGCCTATAGTTCATTAGCAAAGGGAGTAAGGACCAATTTCATATGAAGTACTATCATTATCTTTAACCCCTATATAATCTCAAAGTTTTTTGTACAAACTCCATTCAAGGTTCACAAACAGCATAAATCTGAAGATTTCAGCATTTTTCATCAAATGTGCCAACACTGCTTGTACCAATACAGTGCTGTATCATTTAATATATGATCATGATCTTTCCAAAAACAACAGAAGTATCTCTATTGAGATGTTGGGTTTAAAGTGTATGGTCAGGATGGAGCATAAAGCCGCGTTCTCAGAGCTCCGTACTGTCGCCAGCGACAGTTTTGGAACCAATTAGAAATGACCATCTGATTTTCCCTAACCCCCACTTTTCTGTCGCTGGTGCAAGCCGTGTAGTTGAATTAATTGAACTACACTTCAACTTTTTGTTTACATGAGTGGTTTGTGACGTTCTTTTTTGTGGTTATAGTATTTACTTAATTTCGTTTGATTTTGGGATCTGTCGTACTTATTCAATAATTTCATTGGGGGTGTGTGTGTGTTTTAATATTAGACCAAGTCATACCTTCTCTTCCTACTCGTCGTCTTTTTTGTTTTCTGTTTGGTTCTTGATTTTCGCCAAAGATAGTAACAATAAACTAATAAGTTTTTTGTTTCCATTATTCCATTCATCATTCATCCACTTGCCTTCGCTCCATACTCTCCATGCTATATACAATCCACCGTGATTGTAATCACATCACGACAGTCTCTTCTGTAGCCAACGACAGTTAGACATACAGGTGGGGACCTGTCGTGGCGACAGTACGGAGCTCTGAGAACGCGGCTTAACTCGTCTAGTATTTTTAAAATTGACAAAAAATTATTTCAATGGAATGAAAGGTACAATACTTGAATGTATTTTGATAATATTTCACATTTACCTATTATGTTTAACCATTCCAGTCAACTTACTTACTTTTGACGTCATTGAAAGTAATTATCTCCAAAATAATTTTTTTGTCTTGCGCACCTCCATCATCGCTCTCGGAATTCCTTTGAGCAGCTTTGGCGGTCCTTTTAGATGATTTTGTTTTAGTTTCTCTACCTTGGGTCCCTCCTCCACTTTTTCCACCAGTAGCTTTTTTCCTTCTTTCTTCTCTTTTATCAACCTTTTCTTCAGCTTCTTCGACTTTCTGGGGTTTAGTAGACCCTATTTGTAAACTAACTTGATACTGTTGATACTTCCCAGATTCTACAGTTTCTTTACACTTTTCTTCAATTAGACTATCGCAATCTTTAACTAACTTGTCTAGAAATGCTTTACTGAAAACATAATTCAATAATAGTATTGTCTGAGAGCGCTTCTGTCCACTTAAGACCAAATCCAGAATCATTTCTTCATCTTTTTGGTTACATACTGAAGGTATGTTATTTTGTAATTCGATAAATGTTTTACTAGCGATGCATTCATCAATGTCAGCTTCTACACGATCTAAGATAGATTTTGAGACTATGCACGAATTTAGAGTATGGTAATCTTGGTTAACAAGTTGTTTTTTTATGTACGCTTTCTGGTCAGTTATTCCAAGGCGTGTGAGTGCATCAAATTCAAGATAATTGTTTTGTCTGTAAAAATGATTTACCCATTCATTCTAAAACAAAAATTGTATTTAAAATACTAGTCCAGTCGAAGAGATGAAATAGATAAATAGCTTTATTGACCTTTGAATTTGTACATATTAAAAGAATCTACAAACTTTTTTATACAGGGTTAGTTTAAAGTATGGAAACATCTGAATATCTCACAAACGGAAGAAGATAAAAAAAATATTTTAACACGTGTTGCAAGGTTGCCGTAGGAGCATATTTTCATGATACAACAAAACTTACAGGGTGGTCATGAAAAGCGTAGTGACTGCAGATTGATTTTTTAAATGGAACACCCTGTATAATATATCATTTTATGAATCCATTCGACTTCTAGATTAACTTTGTTATTAAGTACCCTATTCCCAAATGTTATGGTTACGCAGATATCGGCACTTTAATTATTGCATTACATGTATTGATAAAACTAATAGTAACCATAAATATCTTATGCACGGAAATCAACAAATAAAAATATTTTCACATGTGTTGCAGGGTTGCCACAGAAATATAAAATACTCGGAGTGGTAATGAAAACCGTAGCCAGTAAGCCTCTAAATGTTTATTCTAGTATGACATCTTGAATCCTAATAATATAAGAATCAACATTCAAAGAAATGAAGAAAAATAACTGAACAAATTCTATAATAAATGTTCAAAGTGCAAACCATTTACGATTTGACAGTATCCAAGTCTTTTACAAAATTGTCCAATTGAATCATGTAAATATGTTTGTGGTATCAGATTTATCTCTTCCAAAATACGATTTTGTAGAGTTTGTAAATCAACTGGTCTATTTTTGTAAACTTTATTTTTAAGGTATCTAATGGGGTCAAGTCTGGTGACCGGGGCGGCCATTCTATTGCTCCTCTACGTCCTATCCATATCTGTGGAAACACTGTATCTAGATAGGTACGTAGGTTTTCGGCCTGCCAGGCTTAGGACAGTTTTTAACATTTCCAGTCTCTCTATACCTCTTGACAGTTTTGAAAACGGTTGATCTGTTAATAACGTGTTGAGGATTCAATTCAATAAATATCGCCAAAGCCTCGTAAAGTTAGGATTTGTATGCGTTCTGTATCACTAAGATATGTCATTTTATAAAGTGACTGACGTTAACTAATTTTGACAGTTCGTTAATATTTATTTGCAAAGCATAGCCAGACTTTGTGAGAATAAGTACTTATTTTGTAATTGTCGATATCTGCCTAACCCTAGAATTTGGGCATAGGGTACCTCATAGAAAAGTTAATCTAGAAGTTGGAAGGATTCATAAAATGATATATTATACAGGATGTTCCATTTAAAAAATCAATCTCTGCAGTTACTACGCCTTTCATGACCACCCTGTAAGTTTTGTTGTATCATGAAAATATGCTCCTACGGCAACCTTGCAGCACGTGTTAAAATATTTTTTTTATCTTCTTCTGTTTGTGAGATATTCAGATGTTTCCATACTTTAAACTAACCCTGTATATTACATACATTAAAATACTAGTATAATTATAAATATAAATAAAATCTATAACTAAAATTATGTAAAATATAGTAAGTTCAACACTGAAATATGACAAAAATTACTTAAACTATAAAAACAGCTATTAACAAGTTTGTTTTTTTAATCCCAGATAAAAAAACAAACCAGAAATATGTTTTACAGTTTTTAGAAAAGAAAAAAATTTTGACGTCGCATTCTCAAAATATAAGAATGCATAATTTTATGAAAAATATACATATATCTAGTAAATCTATGGGTACAGTTGTGACAAAAATTATAGCATATTATGCTACAAGCCTATCAATAAAATAGGGAACTTTCTTTTTTTATCATTCATTAATATCATTAACTGGCTTCTAAAATTCCTAATCTCCGAGGCTTTTTTTTTAATGAATATTACCTTGGAAAACTTAGTTTAAAGTTCCGTGTTTTAAAATTATTTCAAAATACCTCCACAGCATTATAAAATTATAGGCATAAATAATGCATGTATGTATGATGGGGTGACATTCACTGAGACCTAAAAGATCCATTGTGCCCCCTTACTTCTGCTTAGTTCCTGAGGAACGTCTCAGAGACTAGTACGCTCCTTTAGTCCTATTTCCCTGAGGAATTTTAGGATATCTGCAGGCTTTAACTTAGGTAAATCTCCCTCTTCTATCCAATAATCTTCTAGGTGCTGTGTCCAAGGATTCTGAATTGCGGTGCGATTCGCAAGTATGTGGATGGAGGTTTCTTCTTCCATTCCACAGAATCTACATTCTTCTTCCTCCACTATTTTGAGCTTTTTCAGGTACCCTTTCAGGCGGCAATGTCCCGTTAGGATCCCTGTTAAAACTCTTAGTGCAGTTTTACTTTGACTTATACATTCATTTGATATCTATGGGTTGTAGTCATCCAGCAGAGTCTTTGATTGTCTAAGACCTACTAGATCTTTCCAATGGTCAGATCTTCTCTTTTATTCAGCTTTGCCCATTTCTTCCAATATAACATTGGGGCTGATACCACAAAAGGGTTTGATTATTTCTAACTGTTAATAAAGAAAAAGCATGAGGTTAATCTTTTGATGCACACTCCATTGCGGTGCAATTCGCAAGTATGTGGATGAAGGTTTCTTCTTCCATGCCACAGAATCTACATTCTTCTTCTTCCTCCACTATTTCGAGCTTTTTCGGGTGCCCGTTCAGGCTACAATGTTCCGTTAGGACCCCTGTTAAAACTCTTAGTGCAGTTTTGCTTTGACTTTGCATTCATTTGATCTCAACGGGTTGTAGCCACCCATCAGAACCTTTGATTGTCTAAGCCCTACTAGATCTTTCCAATGGGCAGATCTTCTCTTCTCTTCGGCTTTGCCTATTTCTTCCAATATTACATTGGGGCTGATACTGCAGAAGGGTTCCGGCCCCCAAAAGGGTCTTTCAGTCCCCCTCTTTGCTAGTCCATCTGCTATTTCATTTCATTCTACTCCAGTGTGTCCTGGAATCCACAGTATATTGTTCTCGCCTAATTCATTGAGTTTGCCTAGGCATTCCCACACCATTTTGGAACTGATTACACAAGAACTGAGTGCTTTAATGGCTGCTTAACTATACGACATTATGATAATCTTTTGCCTTCTATATCCTTTGTCAATACTGAACTGGGCACACTTTCTTATGGCGTGAATTTCCGCTTGAAAGACACTTGGGGTTTTTCCCAAGCTTTCAGAGTGTTTGGTTCCTGGCCCGTTCATCTTCTATCCCAGTTCCCTATTGCTTTTGAGCCGTTTGTGTACCATTGAATGGCATTCTTTCCAAGTCTGGTAATGGTATTTGGATCCCATTCCTTCTTGTTGCTTAATTCCGTAACGAATTTCTTTGAAAAGTTATACCTTTTCTTCATACTATCTTGTGGCATGTCTCAGATTTTTGATTTCTAAGGAGGTGGTTTTTTTAATGAAATAATATCAAATATAAATATAATATATACTACACCGTATGAAAAACAAAAACAAATTCAAATCCGAAAGTTTGAAATATTATTTGAACAAAAAATTCAAAAAGAACTGAATAATTATCAACAAAACAATGTACCAAACACAATCATTAATTTATCAAACAAAACTTTAAATTCTTCAGATGTATTAGTTCTTTCAAAAGGATTAAATTTTGCTTTGACCCCAAAATCAACACCAAAATTAGACATAATAAGTTCAATAGAACAAGTAAGTAGTGAACTATCAGATTTAAAGTTCAACAAAAGCCATTATTTGGTCAGTTTTGATGTAGTTAGTCTCTTCACAAATGTACCGGTACAGAAAACAATAGAACTTGTCAAATCAAAATTAGAAATTGATCAGACCCTTACAGAAAGGACCAAATTGTGTGTAACAGCAATAATAGAATTATTAAAATTATGTATAACAAAAACATATTTTCAATTCAATAATGATTTTTATGAACAGCATTTTGGTCTTGCCATGGGCTCTTGCCTCTCACCAATTCTATCGAATATTTACATGGAACATTTTGAAACCAAAATAGTAAATAATCAAAAATTAAAACCAATTGTCTGGTGGAGATATGTTGACGACATTTTTGCAATATGGCCTTACGACTTAGTATCTCTGAATGATTTTTTAACAAACATAAATGAAGGAGAAAAATCCATCAAATTTGAAATTGAAAATAACAATTTTTTACCATTTTTAGATGTTCTTATTAATAAAACACCTACAGGGTATGAAACAAGTGTTTACCGTAAGCCAACACACACTAATAGGTATTTGAATTTTGATTCAAATCATTCTATAAGCGTTAAAAAAGGAATAGTAAAATCTTTATACGATAGGGCCAAAATTATTTGTTCTAACGATAATCAATTCACAAAGGAGAAAACTTTGCTGAAAAATGTTTTAAATGCCAATAATTACCCGGTAGAATTTGTGAATAAAGAAATTAAGAATATAGAGAAGGGCTCATTGTTAATACCCCATAACAATAACAATAATATTAATAATTCAGCTAACATAATTTTTTAAAACTTGACAATACCGATGTTAATGGTTTATCAGAAAGAATTAAGAAAATTGGTAATCAATTCAATATTCGAACTAGCTTCAAATCTAACAATACGTTGAGATCTATTCTAACAAAAACGAAGCCAAAAAATGAAGAACAATCTTCAAAAAACTGCATATATCAGATATCTTGTGAATGCGACAAATTCTATTTAGGTGAAACATCTAGACCATTGAAAGTCCGAATAAATGAACATAAAAAGTATATCAAAGATAGGGAGTTCTTTAAGTCAGGTATTTGCAAACATGCTTGGGAAGAGGGGCATAAAATTCAATGGGATTCGACAAAAATAATATTGAACGAGCCCAATAATAAAAGACGAAAAATCAAAGAAAGTGCTTTAATACAACTAAATTCAGATAAATGTGTAGCTAATATTTCAGCCGAATGTAGTCAAATTTGGTTACCAATGTTAGAAAGAGAAATTTCCAATAATCAATTACCTGCGTTATCAGGATAGCATCATAAGTTTTTATCCAGGTTTTCTTATGATTTATCTTTGGAATAGTTGTTAATCGATACACACTTCAATATACAAAATCACCAAACTGAGTTATACATATTTTGAAAACAAAATAATCATACACAAAAAAGTAACAACAAACGCGTTTATATTAACAAAATTTCCAAAATAAGCAAGAAAAAAGCGCTATCCCAATAAAAACCGTTCCTGGAACGTGCACTTCACTGGATTCCATTTCTAGTGGACTACATATCGTTAGAATGTCATGAAATAAAATATTTTATTTCTCTTTTTACCAGAGGTGTGATTTACTATGAATGGACCTTAATAAAATTTGACAACAAAGTTTTGTAGTCTACTTCAAAATATTATTGATTGTCTAGTTGTCAAATTTTTTTCGTTGTGTCAGATAGGGACCAAAAATTTTTCATTCATTCATTATTAGTTAATCTTGACAACGGTAGCTGGAACGCTACCGAAACGTTGAAATAAAAAAATAAAAAAACATTATTGTGGTTTGATTCCCAAGAAAATAAGAAAAAATAAGGGATAATTTCTTGATCTATGCTGGCAACACTGCACGAAGAGATCGTATTCGTAATATATTTCGTAAAGAGATGTTGATTTTCGTTACTTTTGAGTATTCAGTACGAATTACTTTGATAAAATCATTTGTATCTTCTTCTTATTCTTTTGTTATTTGTTGGGAAATTAAACCCCAATATTTTTTCGGTAGCGTTCCAACTACTGTTATCAACATTAATTAATTTTTTTTATAATTTCTGGTCCATATCTGATATAACAAAAAAATTTGACAACTAATATTCATTACTAAGATTACTTTGCATCAGTGGCGGATTAACGTAGGGGCTAGCTGGTGCTTAAGCACCGGGCCCTGCGTATCTTCGGGGGCCCCGAGATAAAAAAACGTTATGGTAAAGAAAAACTAGAGAAAAAAAAAGGAACTTTAATTTATTTAATTGTTGCATTAAGTGTTCATTAAAATAACATATTTTCTATTGTTAATAAAGCTCGTTGGTAAAGTTTTTGTATTACTTTTCCTTATTTGAGGTTTTTCTCCACCCTTAAGAGGACCCCCGCTCGATTTAGTCCCGTGCCCCGCAAGAGTTAAATCCGCCTCAGCTTTGACTACTCTGATTATTGATATTGAAAAGTATACGAAATATGAAGTAATGCTACTATTACCATATTAGGCACTTGGGGTAGAGTCCCAGGAATAAGAAAAATATTAAAATATATTGTTATTATCAAAACGAACATATAATTATATATCTAGATTATTTAACTACGATAAAAAACTTAGTCTAAAACAACTTATATTTTACCGAAATAACACATTATGTAGGTGATAAAAATGTGAAAAAATTAACAAAAAATATATAAAACAAAAAACACGTTGCATCATCATCGTACGATTTGTACGAAACGCCGAAAGACCAAAAAGAATCTAGTCATAGTAATTACTAAGCTGTTACTAATTTTGTATCATTTTCGTTCTTAAAATTTGTATTATGATGTTTTTGTTATTAATTCTATGTGGCATTTAGAAAAAAATAATAATATAATAATTGACTAGACCTGTAAAATGTTTTCAGTTTTCTCATAATTTTAAATTAATAATAACAATATCAAAACTAGCAACATAATTTTAATGTTTATTATAAGAACATTTACATTAAAATCTATTTTTGGAAAACAAAAGTACATACAATAACAGCTTCTGTATTTACCAATTTGCTTTAAGACGACGAACTTCTCCAATAGAAAAATTTTCACTGTTTTTGATAAAATTTGCTATCATAATCATACTGTTCTACGTCACAACTAAAAGCGATGCGTTTACAAACGCTTCAAATATTTTGAATTTTTCGGCATTTTCAATTCGTTATAGTGGTTGTTTGTAACAAAAAAATATAGTTTTTTTCATGCAATGTATTCTTCTGGTTTATAGCCCATTTTTGTTAATTAAAATTTTAGTTCACTATTGTAACCATAGACCATTCCAGAATGTAGTCACTGACAGGTCGGCCATATTGCTGGGAGGACTCATGTCATTCTATTTAATTTTCATTGTTTACGGGTAAACAACAAATGACAGTTAGACTTTAATTAGTAATCAGTTCTTAAAATTATCCCAATTATGCCATTGGTTTGTACCTAGTGTTTATGAGTGTGGAATGTGGAGAGCATGATATAAGTTATATTTTTTTCGATTTCCGGCTGTATTAATAATAATATATTTAATGCTTCTAAGAACTTGTTTATAGCAACGAGTGGCTACATATATACATTAACATAAATATGATGATATAATCAGTAATTGAATATGAAGGATCGCTTCTTTTTTTAAACTGTTGTTAATAGGAGCTCTATCCTAGAGTAAATCTAATTTTGATACAAAAAGAGAAAATTCATAGTCATGTTGAGAATAACAAAAAAAAACTATCTTTGAATATTTACTCACCTGAGACCTAGCATAAACATTAGGAATATACTGAGCACCAATCGTTCTTCCAGTTAAAGTTCCATAAGCTGAAGTTTGATCAAATAGTGAATAAAACAGTTTCTCACTAATATTGATTTGATTTAAAATATGGGATATAGGAGTAGGTCTAGTTAGGCCAGCTAAAGCACCCTTAATTTTTGCTTTGGTCCTAGCAATAAATGATTCAGTGAAAAATACTTTTGGATCATTCTTATCTTGCTTGCCATAAATAATTTTTCCCAAATTTTTCTCTACTACCTGACTCTGTAGAAAATCGGCTGGTAGATCATATTGAATTGTCAATTCACTAATGTTGACTTGTCCCTGTTGAAGCAACTTTTCATTTATTTCTCCAGCTATTCTTACAATGTATGAGTTATCTATTAACTGTCCTAATACTGACTGTACATCTCTACTGCTCTTTAAGACTTCATTTAGTTGAGCATTGATGTGTGCAAGATCAACACCTATAATTTTAGCCAATTCCACTAGGTTTATTCGACCACCATGATCATATAATTCTCCTTTGATATCTGATGTTAACTGGGATGGAGTGAGATATTCTTTACCATCACTAGTGAAAATTAAATCTAGCATTTTTTTATCTATCAACATTGATATGATTTCTATGCAATTTCTCTCAGATAACCTGTAAACAAATTAATGTTCATTATAGTTACACCAAACACAAATGACTCTTTAAGAAGTAAATTCTTTTTTATCTGACAATAAAGAAATCCTTCAATGCCGAAAGGTATTAATTAGCTTGTTTTTTTTCTGCTGTTTAAATCTTTCAAGTTCCATTCCCAACTGCATATATTGGACAAAATAGTTAAATCTCTGGGTATGGTCCTTCATTCCTTCTCCTTTTTAATAAAGTTATAGAATACAAATTATTTAATATTTTTCCGAGAAGGGGGAGGGAATAAATATGTATGTATTTAGATAGACATAAATATCAAATCATTTGATATTTTTTTCTAGAAGGGGAAAGGAATAAATATGTATGTATATAGATAGACATAATATCAAATAATTTTTTGAGAAATATTATATTAGCAAACATTTCAAGTATTTTATTTCAGTTCTTTATTTCAAATATCATTTCATTTATTCCAAAGTAATAACCTCTAAAGCATAAAGGGTGAAAATGAGTATATAATAGAATTGCATTTGCTAGTATTGAAAAAATAACCTATAACATGAAATTCCGAGGGTCGCGAAGTGTATATTCAATATTTTAATTAGTATCAATGGTCACTAGAAAAGTATAAACAAACTCAAATTACTTATACTTCCAATTCTGACAAAAACGGTTTCAGAATTTGACCATTTAAAAACAAAATTCCTTGTTGAAAATAAAACATAAACGGTGAAAGGCTATAAAACATTTATTTAATATATTACTAAAATAATCAGTACATCGTTTTAATATATCATTTTATTAAATTAAAGAATTTGTGATGAAATTGATGCTATAGTAAAATGTAGTAGTAGTTGGTGCATCATGCAAATTTAAATTACTTGTAGCAAATTCAACTGGAGAGCAAGATTTGAGTGCACAACCTACCCAAGTTCCATTTGCATGTTCTCAGTGCCATGTAAAAGTTGATCCAACTTGGATCCAGTGGAGTAACCAAGTGGCACTAACAAAATGTGAGCCACACCAGTGCAATTCTTAAACCAACATTGGTTCGACTGGAATTGCTCCTCTAGAACTGTACTAGCAGCACAGTTCTAAAAGTTTACAGAGTGCTAAAAGACTGCACCAAGTGCAAGCCAGGCGAATTCTCAGCAGGACCGCAATAAATTGGTGCATGTCCGAGAGGTTCATAAATATTTTCAAAGCCAGTGTAGAACTTTATCAGTCAAACAACCAGCACCAAGAGAGAGTGCTTTCATTGCTGCTCAGTGCCGCCAGTGAAATTCGCTATAAATGATTTCATAGTTGTTATGCAAAATATTCAACAAATTCCATTTGTTAACCAAGTTGAAATTCAAATCGATTTAATTTAAAATAATAAGAATTAAATAATAACCATTTTTAATTGGATTGCTATAATAACATTGATAACAATACTTATTTGAAACCTATTAAAAAACTAAAGATAAAACGTACTTTTGTGTTGTAGAGCTCAGCTGAACTTTTTGAAAATCGGCTGCTAAGCGTTTGACTTCTTCCCAATCTGTCATTGTTAATTTTCAAAAAAAAATACTTGAATTAAAATGAACTAAGTTTTGTAAATAACTGTTCAGCCATATGGACACTCAAATATTATTTTGATCTGGTAAAACGTAACGTCACTTGCCATGCCATTGAGTAATAACTGTCAACGTCAAGTCATTACGTGGATCACAAAAGGTGCGTTCGCAAAACCTCTTTTTACTAAAAAGTATAAATCATGGCATCTACAATAAGATAGAGAGGTCCACGGTCAAGTCATTACGTGGATCACAAAAGGTGCGTTCGCAAAACCTCTTTTTACTAAAAAGTATAAATCATGGCATCTACAATAAGATAGAGAGGTCCACGGTCCGTCAAAACGGACCGTGAGAGAGGTCAACCAATCAAATATTGTTCGATGCAACCATCTACCAGAAAGCTACCTCTCTCATAAGTATGCAACCAAACATGCATTAGTGCCTGCTCTGTTGCGTACCTCTTTGTTGCTTATAGTTGTCCAAATGACATTATACTAGGTTATACAATGATTGATTTTATTTTCGAATTATGGAAATATTCCACGTTGTAAGGGCTGAAACTATTAATTTGTCATAACAGTTAAATTCACAATATTTCAAGACACAAATAAAATTCAATCATTGGAGGTAGAAGATAGAACAAAAAGACCTTCTATTTTAGATTTAGCCAAGATAGATTTTGGAAAAATTCAACAGACAAAGATGAAGTCCAAAATTATATTCTAATATAAGATGTATTTTTCAATTTTTGGCAGGAATCATCTATAAGATAGATTAAAACAATTTTATATTAAATAACCTAGCTCAGATCAACGATTATATACTAGTTAGTATATAATCGTTGAGCTCAGATAACATACGCACGACAATAATTATATTTTAATGCGTATTGTGAAAGGCTGTCCTATTGTTAAAGAAACATTTTGAGATTCATCGGGGACTATTAGAGTAGTTACTTTTAAATTTTAAAACTACCCTCAAACCCACTTGAACGAATTTGGGTTTCTTCTTGTTTTAAGTCCTATACTCAACAGCACTACAACCCGAATAAACATAAAATCTAAAGACAATTACTTTTATAACACAACCAATAAAACAATTATCATTCAACTTTTTAATGCTGTTCATATTGAAATTACTTCAGAAGTTTTTGATACAGTTTGCTAAGTTTGCTTACCTCTTGTGGTATTGTTAGGCTGTTTATTTCCGCTTCCTCGAACAGATGTCATCTTGTCCCACTCGGCTGCACTTTGCACAAAACACTTTTGGTTTCTTGCACTTTGCAAAAACATATCCTTTTTGGTAACGATTGAAATATTTTATCAAAGTATTATCCAAGCGCGATTGGCTGTGATGTTGTTTTGTAATCACATTTCTCAAGTCTCTTCCAGGAACTTTCCTCTTGTGGTGGTTTTCCTACACTTTCTACTCCCAAAGCAAACAGATATTGCTTATAAAGTGCTTCTAGAGGATCATACATTCCAGCACTCGCAGAGTTCTGAATAAGAGAATCAAAGATAAGAAACAATTTTCTTTTCCGTGATAGCCCAAGCACGTAATAACGTTTCCGAATTAGAGCTTTCCATTCTTCCCACGTATAATGACAGTTCGACAAGCTATGGTACCAGCTTCTGGCCATAGGTACCTGTCAAACGAGTATGTTTATGATAAATCGTTGGTTAACCGGCAACGCCATATAGTCAGGAAGAAATTCTGGAATGCAGTCACTGGTCACTGTCAACCGGACTTAGCGTTGTTGAGTTAAAGCATCATTTCGGTTAGCTAAGCCCATCATCATTACTTCCAGTCGCCTTATTCTTAAGTCCAAGTCGCACGCGCTTGGTGCTCTGCTTCTATCTAAACGACGGTAACTTATGCCCCTGTGTTTCGATCGAGTACTTGAGCTAGAATTAGAGCTAGTAAATCTAGTGTGAATTTCACTAGGACGCCGTCTAGTCTATGGTGTAATAGAGAACCAATTAAAAAAAACTTCCAAAACGCCACCATATTGAAAAATCAGCCAATCCGAAAATAATGCGCGAAATCAAACGCTTAACATTAAGGCGCATTCTCACGATTCGATTTTAGTTGATCAACTTTAGTGGATCAACTAAAACCGCTCAAGTTTTTTGCTCAGACATTTCAAACAAGAAATCGATCTAATTTTCTTAAACCAAAACAGTTTTGGCTTGTACACATCGTCCGTGCCCGTTCCACTTCTTTTAGGTCTCAAAACTATTGTTAATGATTTCTTATACATGGTTCTTATTGTTTTTATTTTATTTGCAACATCCGCTGTAGTTAGCCGTCTGATCCCATTTTCCGCGCAATCACATTTAAAGCATTTTCCCTGGCATCTTTATTTTTTTAACTATCATGTGTCAAAATCGCATTAAACAGATTTCCTGGCGAAACAAATGGGCGGTGTGCTATGCATAGAGATACTATAGATAGAGGCAACAAGCCAGCTCGGAGCTCGTCGGCATGTAAGAGAGAGATAGAAAGTCGGAGGTTCAGTCTGTCTTTCTCTAATGGCGCGCATGCTATATACACAAACAAAGACAGAAAAACCTCTGATCGTCTATCTTTTTCTCTTTCACCGGGACATTCCCACTTACACAGTAGCCTATGGCACTTGTAGACACATCAGTTAGCATTGTGTAGTGTCTTTTTTTTCCTACTTTGTTCATTCATTTTTCCGTTTTGGTTGTTTCAGCATAAAATTCAACAAGTCAATAATAGTTTTTAAACATCTTAACCAAGATCTTACCTTACGAAACCCAGACTCAAGACCTCAACAACAGCAATCCTATTTTTGTTCCAACAACAAAAAATTTGTAACCTAAAAATGAAGAAGACCAATAATTATAGTATTTGAAAATTGATAAAATGCCTTTGAATACCTTTAAAACTTAAGCTATTCAAGAATTCTTCGTCTACAAACGTGTTTCTACACTTTGATAACAAATCACAATTTCACAAATACAAATAAAATAATCAAATATCAACCTCCACATAACAAGCCAACAGAAAATGATTTGCGATTATGTACTCACAAAGTAGGTTTACGATTTATCCGCCAGAGGGTGTCTAGACTTTTGAAATCGCGAATTGCGGTTTTAGGGTTTCTTACCTGAAATCGTGCTATCAATATTTATGATAAAAATATATAATTATTATTTTATTCAGCAGTTCTTGAAAAAGTAGGTATTTGGTTTTATTTTATTTCAATACGCTATTATGAATCTCCCTCTGTATAAACGAGGTGTTAACTGCTAAATATTTCTTTGCAACCTTTAAATACTAGAATAATGGAGCAGGTAAAAAAAAACCAAAATTCTTTTATCTAGCTGAACAGCAAGTTGTCAAAGTGCAGAATGAAAACGTATTAAAAAACAATGAAAACTACCTAATATCTCTGCCAATGCCAATATACAAAACTAGGATTTTACAGTCAAGTTAATGCAAGATGATCCCTCCGTTTAATGGTCGTTTGAAAATTGTCAAGCCATAGTTCTATATTTTTCGGGAGCACATTACAGTATTATACAGGGTGGCGCACCGAAAACGAAACAGATGCATTTACTGGCAGATGATTCCTTTTTAAAAAAATCCCTCGGACCCGTCGATTTTGTTTTCGAGGGGGACACAAAATTGGCATAAAATCACAGTAACATTTGCAGCCCCCTAAGCGGGGGTGGCACCATCCCTAAAATCTTAAATGGAAAGGGGGGTCGAATGATCCATCATTTAAAAGGTCTTTCAACTCCCTTTACAATGATGTAAAATTCATGTACTTCAATTCAGTAGTTTTGGAGTTTTATTGATTTAAAGTTTAAAGTAGACTTTAATAGGTACATCAAATTAGTTTGTACTTCTTTCAGAAGAAATTTGAGTAAAAGCATTTTCTTGATAAGTAAATGCTTTTATTTACTACGCCCATGGTTTATTAATAATAAAAATAGCAATTGAAGTGTCCTTTGTGACAAAAAAAGTTGTTTCTTGAAGAAAGATAAGTAGAGAATGCCACGTACTTATTTTAAATAGGAAATAGTACATTAGTTTGCGATTGATTTGACCAATCTTTGTTGTTAAAATATCATTTATTGCTTTTACATAAATTAACCATGGTATATTCCACGGCAGAAAGGGTTGAAATTATTGAAATATTTTTCGGAAATAATCAGTGCGCTAATAGAACAGCACAAATTTTTAATGAGCGACATGAGAACAATAATGTGCACCGAAAATATGTTATAGAACTTGTAGCTAAATTTCGGGAAACTGGATCGGTCGCCAATAAAAAACGTAATATTGAAAATCCTATAAGGAACGAAGCAACAGAAGTGGGGGTTTTAGGGCAAGTTATTGTAGATCCTACATTAAGTACCCGCAAATTGCAAACTTCGTGTGGTGTTAGTCGACGTACTATCCAACGGATTCTAAAGGCACATAATTTTCATCCGTATAAAATTCACCTTGTACAAGAACTTAATGAAGACGATTTTGATAAGCGATTACAATTTTGTGAAGTTATGAGTGAACGAATTACAAACGATGAACAATGTTTATTTAACATTTGCTTTTCCGACGAATGTTCCTTTTTTTTAAATGGCGAAGTAAATCGTCATAATTGTCGATATTGGTCGGACTCTAATCCCAGAATTTACCATGAGGTACACACACAGCAGCCACAAAAATTAAATGTTTGGGCTGGCATTTTTGGCGATCATTTGGTTGGTCCTTTTTTCTTACCTGGAAATTTGACTGGTGAAATGTATTTGGAATTACTGCAAAATGCCATAGATCCTGCGCTAACAGATATAATTGAAAATCAGAATGATGGTCGATACGTTGAGAATATGTTGATGTTCCAACAGGATGGTGCCCCACCACATTACGCATTAAGAGTTCGGCATTATTTAGATCAGACCTTTCCAGGTCAATGGATTGGTAGAAGAGGTGCCGTTGAATGGCCCCCAAGATCGCCAGATTTATCACCTTTGGATTTCTTTTTGTGGGGTTACTTAAAAAGCAAAATCTATGCTACTCAGCCAACATCCTTAGAAGATTTGCGACAAAGAATTGTGAATGAGTGCCATCAAATTACTCCTCAAATATTGCAAAATGTCCGGCAACGTTTTCAGCAAAATCTTTATTATTGCATGGAAAGTAATGGTGGTCATTTTCAACATTTACTCGGCTGACAGGTCAGTTCATTCTTTATTTTTTAACAACTTTGCTGCTATGTATTGATCTCCTCTTACGATGATGTATTTAAACTTTAAATCAATAAATCTCCAAAACTACTGAATTGAAGTACATGAATTTTACATCATTGTAAAGGGAGTTGAAAGACCTTTTAAATGATGGATCATTCGACCCCCCTTTCCATTTAAGATTTTAGGGATGGTGCCACCCCCGCTTAGGGGGCTGCAAATGTTACTGTGATTTTATGCCAATTTTGTGTCCCCCTCGAAAACAAAATCGACGGGTCCGAGGGATTTTTTTAAAAAGGAATCATCTGCCAGTAAATGCATCTGTTTCGTTTTCGGTGCGCCACCCTGTATATTTATTAGACAAGACCCATTTACAAAGATATAACCGTTGATTGATAAGTTTTATCAATCAACGATATATAACTTTATTTACTAGATAGTACCTACCTATCCGTTAACGGAGATATGTTATACATATGGACAAGGTTGAAGGGCGAACGGGGCTCTGAAAAGTGAAGTGGGCTGTTTTAAGAATGGGGAAAACCACTAATTTTAAAAAAACAGCATAATGGTGATCTTCATGCCATATGACGTAATTATATATTTTTATTTGTTTTGTCCACGACCACTTAATAATAAGTCAATGTTTTACCTCCTAACAAAAGGTATATGGTACCCCCATATATCTACTAGAGTGAATTATGCTTCATAATTCATGCTTCTGCATTTAAATAACATGCCATGACAACTCAACACTCACAAAATTTCGGTACATAGGTGACTAGAGATGGGGGTACAATATGAAATAAACTATTAAATTTGCGTATTTTGTTTAGGAAATTTGTTTCTGAAATATATCGTATCGATAAAATATCGAAATTTTTAGTATTGATACTTTTCATAACGGTATTTTTTAATATTGATATTTTGAAAACAGTATATTTATAATGGTACGGTGTAACGATACTTTACACAGTATCACCCATCTTCATATGTCACATTATTTGACGTACTCCAGACATTTATTAATTTTGACGTTAGAATTGTCAATAATACAAAACACCGAATTTTTACTTTCCGTTCTACACTCGCATTATTTACTTGACTTTCATTTAATAAATAAATGAAGGGTCGTGGACAAAGTATAGTATTCTACTCGCAATTTATGGCCATTATTCACTCGGGTGACATGCGCCCCTCGCCTACGACCCGGGACGCAAACGTCACCCTGCGTGAATAATGGCTATCATAAATTGCTCTTTTATTAGCATCTATTACGCGCTCTCATTGGTGTAAAGCAGTAACGTACTAGCCGCAACACGACTATCGACCTTAAGCCGGCCAATCATATAACCGCAGTGAATAAAAACCCTTTACTGAGGCTCTGCGCTTGAGTCGTCCAGTATCCAACTAATCCTAAGCGTAATAATGTTTGGGGTTAGTACATGGTTAGTATGTCATAGCACACCGCCCATCTGTTTCGAACATTTTTCAGTTTTGAATTAATATGTTGATTTCAAAACGCCAGGAAATGAGTTTAATACGATTTTGACACTTGATAGTTAAAAAAATAAAGATGCCAGGGAAAATGCTTTAAATGTGATTGCGCGGGAAATGGGATCAGACGGCTAACTACAGCGGATGTTGAAAATAAAATAAAAATAAGAACCATGTATAAGAAATCAACAACAATAGTTTTGAGATCTAAATGAAGTAGAACGGGTACGGACGATGTGTACAAGCCAAAACTGTTTTGGCTTAAGAGAATTAGATTGATTGCTTGTTGAAATGTCTGAACAAAAAACTTGAGCGGTTTTAGTTGATCCACCATAGTTGATCAACTAAAATCGAATCGTGAGAATGCGCTTTAATGTTAAGCGCATTTCGCGCATTATTTTCTAATTGGCTGATTTTTCAATATGGTGGCGTTTTTGAAGTTTTTTTTTAATTGGTTCTCTATTACACCATAGATTAGACGGCGCCCTAGTGCAATTCACACTAGATTTACTAGCTCTAATTCTAGCTAAAGTACTCGATCGAAACACAGAGAAATAAGTTACCGTCGTTTAGATAGAAGCAGAGCACCAAGCGCGTGCGACTTGGACTTAAGAATAAGGCGACTGGAAGTGAAAATGGAGTACTTAGATAATCAAAATGAAGCTTTAACTCAACAACTTTAAGTCCGGTTGACAGTGACCAGTGACTGCATACCAGAATTTTTACCTGAAAATATGACGTTGTCTGTTACAACGATTTATCATAAACAATCGCGTTTGACAGGTACCTATGGCCAGAAGCTGGTACCATAGCTTGTTGACAGTGATTAGTGATTGCATTCTAAAATTTTTTCCTGACAATATGCCGTTGTTGGTTAACCCATGGATTGAGAAAATAGAGCAAATCAACAACTAGAATGACGTGACAACGATTTATCGTATGCAATCGCGTTTGACAGGTACCATAGCCTGTCGAACTGTCATTATACGAGGGAAAAATGGAAAGCTATAATTCGGAAAACTTTTCCTGAAAATTTTGTTTTTATTGCCATTTTAAGGAAAATGCGTTGAATCGCCAGAAGCCTACTACTTTGAGAAAATAGAGTTATTACGTGCTTGCGCTATCACGGAAAAGAACATCGGTGGGAAAAACAGAATAGAAAATCTTTTCTTATTGATAGGCCGGATATTGTTGGCTGGAGACTAGAATACTTAAGGTCAATCCGAAAATATCGCAACGAAAGTAAGAATATTTTCTATTTGGATGAAACTTGGCTAAATGAAGGACACACCGTATCGAAAGTCTGGCAAGATAGAAATATACTGAATTCCCGACAACCTAGCTGTCATGGAGTGTTGGTCAACAGGATTAAGACTTCCTTCTGGATAGGGACGCAGGCTTATTATAACCCATATAGGCAGTGAAAACGGATTTTTAACGCCAGCTATCATTCTCGTTGAGTAGAGAAGCTTCCCACAAGTTCATGGAAAATAGCAGTGATAATTGAGTGGTTGCAGTGTAAAGCCTTAAATTTCGATGATACAAAGGTGAAAACTTTTGCAAATTGTTAGACAGCGTAAGGCAAAGTTTAAAAAATGTGTAATCGATAAGATGACAAAAGGTAGAGGTATTATTGTACAACGCTTACCCCCTAACCATTGTGAGCTGAACCCAATAGAGCTTATATGGGAACAAGTCAAGGTTATTATGCCAGGAACAACAAAACTTTTAAACTTCAAGAAGTACGACAACTTTTGATGGATTCATTGGCAAATGTGACTGCCGAAAACTGGCAAAGCGCAATAAGACATGTTATAGCTGAGGTGGGGAAAATGTGGGGTCTTGACGACTTAATCGACGAAAGTACAGAGATTCTTCAGATTTTTCAGATGAAGAATTTACTTAATAATGCTGTATATATTATAGTTAAAGTAATGTTCACCTGCAATAATTTGTTACAATTTTTTACAAAAATATGTGTGTATATAAATCATAGTGAACAATTACTTTGTATTTTCATTATAATATTAATTATAATAAAGGTTAGTCAAAAATCATAAATAACCCTGTTCTACTACTATGGACCGTTTGGTTCAATGCGAATGCTTCATTTGCATTTTATTACCTATTGTTATTTGATCGATTACCGGGTGGCATGGTCACAATTTCTTTCTTCTTAGACTAGATACATTGTAAAACATAAATAAGAGATAAACTTTTTTGAGACAAGCCGGACCTCCGTTTTTCGTTTATTATTTCCGTTTATTGCTATCAACTCCTTTGAAACGAACTTTAGTTTTAAACACAAGATTACTTTCTGAGTGAAATGTTTATTAAATATTATTATAAACAGACAATACTAAAAATAATTATCCCAAAACCGTATTACGACGAAAATGGAAATATAGTTTGGTGGTTTAAAATTAACAGTATACTATGTGAAATATGTGAAAAGTACCACCCCATCTGCTTACCAGAATATACGACCTATACCGCAACAGAAAAAAAGTCCTAGTTACAAAATGCTGGTCAAATACCAGCAGATCGAAGTGGCGATGTGGTAGACAAATTTATCAACCACTTACTATAGTCGCTTGCCAAACCAAACTATGACGAAGAAAGCGGAGATGCCGCCCCGACCCTGCCACCAATATCCCTGACTTTTGGTCGTGTGGATATTTTGAAATTGTACCAAATTTGTTTTGCATCAATGTACATAAAGGAGGATAATAACAAAAGGGCTTTACTGATAAGAAATTTCTATATCCAAAACTTGAAATGAAATTTGTTGTCTTCCTGTTGAACTCATTAACCTTTGGTTACAAAATAATAAAGTAGGGCACTTCAGAGATGTCAACCGTTTTAAGTCTAGTTTGAAATTAAATATTTACATTCTATGACCCCAGATTTCAAGATGTGGGAATATCCAGAAAATGAATTTACATAAATGCATTCAAATTACATTTGTATTTAAATTAGTTGAAGGTAAGTCTGTTTATGATTAAGCCACAGAAGCATTCTATTGTAATTTATAAATTAACATGTAGATAATAGCAATGAAATGTATATTAATAATTTTTAATTATTTTATATATACTTGGCTGATTTAAAAAAACTCACAAGTTTAAATTAGTCAATAAAAACACGGATAGAATCGAAATTCGTTTCAGGATATTGATACTTATTCAACTAAATACTTGTATAATAAAGATTGATTATGTACATGCAAAGTCCCCTTTAAATGATTCGAATCGGACCTTTTATTTAAAAGCTACGACGGATATAAAAATTCTAAAAGTAAAACAAATGTCGAGGAGTCAACAGCCTAACCTATTAGTTAAGTACTGACAACAATAAACACCGATGAAGTTCAGAGTAATAGACACTCAAGGCAATGACTATAATATGTTATCTGTGGCAATGACTAATACGTAAACGTAGCATTTGACAGGTATGCGTGCGCAGTAAAAGTACTTCTCGGACGCATTTAGATACGCTTAACGTAAACTTGCGTGTTTCTACGTATGTATATCATAAACGTAGGTTTATTGAGCCGAGCTAGGCACTAGGAAATACAAGGTTTATCCCATGGCGCAATTTTCTATCTGCGCAGTACAGATGGTATTCTCCAAAAACTACGCCTGTCCTAGCATCATTGTATCTCACTTCTTATAAATATAAAAAAAATATTGTGGTTTATTTCCCAAAAAACAACAAAAAGAATATATTTATATGCCATTGACACACTTTTTCCCAACACTAGAAAATGAAAGAATGAAATATATATAAACATTTATTGGAATATGAAGATCATCTAGGGATACAACAGTACATGCTGCTTTTAACCATACTTACAAGAGACGTTTACACAATACAGAGAAAAAGAATTAAATGAAATTACCACACAAAGGTAGTTTATATGAGTTCAATTGGACATCAGCCAAAACAAAATTCAATATACCGCTTCTCGGCGCTTTTGACGACCGACAAACATCCCTAAAACAAACTTGGCAAATATAGAGCTCCATTAACTTAGCAGAACCATTTAGGAAATTTGAATTTTTTATTATGCCATAATTTGTCGGTAATTTATTACCATTATTAAAAATTTGTCGCTCGTCGTTTAAAAAAAAACCATATGGTTCTGCTAGGTTGGTAGAACCACTTTTATCTATGAACTTTTGGAAAACACTGATATTGCCAAAACTTCTCACCAATGTATCGCTTTTTTATTACCATAATTAAAAATTTGTCGCTCGTCGTTTTAAAAAAAAACCATGGTTCTGCTAGGTTGATACTAAGCTAGCAGAACCACTTGTTATCTATAAACTTTTCGAAAAAACTGATATTACCATAATTTGACGCTAATTTATCGCTCGTCGTTTTTAAAAAAACCCATGGTTCAGTGCTAGGTTGATATTAAGCTAGCAGAGCCACTTCTTGCGTAATCAACATTTCGAAAAAAACTAATTCTACCTTAACCTGCTGCTAATTTATTATCATAATTAAAAATTGGTTTGACCTGACGATATCCCACACGTCGATCACGTCACACATTCATGACTTATTAAAGGCCGGGCCACACCGGTATCCATCCGTCCGATGGATGGACGTCCGACCTCGGACGTCCACGGAGCGCTCCGATTCACACCGAAAGCATCCATCAAGTGGACGGATGTTTTCATGAATCTCTTCATCAACGGATATTTTGTTCGCTTGTGTCAGTAGCAGTGCAGTCAGTACATAAATAATGTCGTTTAATGTGCCTTGGTGTGAAAGTCATTTGTCAAAAAGTATCCCGTGAAATAAACAAAACTGGTATACTTGTGAAAACAATGCGACTAATGCGAGAAGAGTATCCTACACGAATATGTTTTCAGAGAAACCATTTGGATCAGGGTAGTTTTGTCTGATACCGAGTGGAGCGCGTGTGACCGGGCCCAGAGCTCATGTGTAGGAGAAACTTCCATGCGGATGCCATTGTAAAGGATACCAGTTTATAAGGTTTGTGAAATCAGCAAAATATATAAATTCAATATATTTTCCTGAACATGTTTCTTACGAAAGTATGTAAAATTTCAAAATGGTTTATTATAATAAAAACAAATATAAAAAAAGTATATTATTAAACGAGCAATATATGATAGCCATTATTCACGCAGGGTGACGTTTGCGTCCCGAGCCGTAGGCGAGGGGCGCAAGTCACCCGAGTGAATAATGGCCATAAATTGCAAGTAGAATACTATACTTTGTCCACGACCCTTCATTTATTTATTAAATGAAAGTCAAGTAAATAATGCGAGTGTAGAACGGAAAGTAAAAAATTTGGTCTTTTGTATTATTGACAATTGAAAATTAATAAATTTCAGGAGTACATCAAATGTGATATATAGAGATGGGCGATACTGTGTAAAGCATCGATACACCGTACCGTTATAAATATATTGTTTTAAAAATATCAATATTAAAAAATACCGTTATGAAAAGTATCAATACTAAAAATTTCGATATTTTATCGATACGATATATTTCAGAAACAAATATCCTAAACAAAAAACGCAGATTTAATAGTTTATTTCATATTGTACCCCCATCTCTAGTCACCTATGTCATGGCATGTTATTTAAATGCAGACGCGTGAATTATGAACCATAATTCACTCTAGTAGATATATGGGTACCATATACCTTTTGTTAGGAGGTAAAACATTGATTAATTATTAAGTGGTCGTGGACAAAACAAATAAAAATATATTATTACGTCATATAGTAGTTTTTAGGCATGAAGGACACCATTATGCTGTTTTTTTTTAAATGAGTGGTCCTCCCCATTCCTAAAACAGCCCACTTCACTTCATAATTCACTCTAGACTGAACTCCTCTATTATGGTAATAAAAAAGCGATAAATTAGCGACAAATTATGGTAATATCAGATTTTTCTTAAGGTTGAAAGATAAAAGGTGGTTCTGCTAGCTTAATATCAACCTAGCAGAACCATGGATCTTTTTTAAAAAACGACGAACGATAAACTTCTAATTATGATAATAAAAGAGCGATAAATTAGTGACAAATTTGGGTAATATCAGTTTTTTCTAAAAGGTGATACATAAAAAGTGGTTCTGCTAGCTTAATATCAACCTAGCAGAATCATGGATTGTTTTTAATAAACGACGAGCAGCAAATTTTTAATTATGGTAATAAAAGAGCGATAAATTAGCGACAATTATGGTAATATCAGTTTTTTCTAAAAGTTGATAGATGAAAAGTGGTTCTGCTAGCTTAATATTAACCTAGCAGAACCATGGGTTTTTTTAAACGACGAGCGACAAATTTTTAATTATGGTGAAAAATTAGCGCAAATTATGGTAATATCAGTTTTTTCTAAAAGTTGATAGATGAAAAGTGGTTCTGATAGCTTAATATCAACCTAGCAGAACCATGGATTTTTTTTTAAAAAACAATGAACGTAAAATTTTTAATTATGGTAATAAAAGAGCGATAAATTAGCGACAAATTATGGTAATATCAGTTGTTTCTAAAAGTTGATAAATAAAAAGTGGTTCTGCTAGCTTAATATCAACCTAGCAGAACCATGGTTTTTTTTTAAAACGACGTGCGACATATTTTTAAATATGGTAAAAAAATTAGCGACAAATTATGGCATAATCAAAAATTCAAATTTCCCAAATGGTTCTGCTAGGTTAATATGGAACGGAAAATAGGAGATTAAACGACATACGTAAACCAAAGAAGATACCGTAGACTGACCTTCAATTTTCTCCAGTGGGGAGATTATCGCTTGACTTACGAATTGATGATAAACGATGATCTATTGTTCATTGCCAAAACTATAGATTTATTTTAATTTCATCAGTATGGTCTGAACGAAAATTGAGAAAGCGTTTATAATTCATTTTTATATTAGATTGCTTAAATAAAAATAATTTGATTACAACTACTTTGAATTATGCAAAAAGTAAATGGTTTGATAAATTACAATCACATGAGAGAAATGTATATTATATGTTTGGCAACGTCGCTTCGCTAACAAAACTCATGAAACTGGAAACTATAATTTCAAATGTTGTGTATACGTTTCGGGTAAAAGATTTCTTATTTTTAAGCCAGTAGTGGTGGTATAGAGTGGTTAATATAAGTAACATTTTGTGTTAGTGAATAAGTGCGCACCCTAAAAAGGACTAAAAAAAATGAAGGAACCTCACGATCTGGAATCGCTAATGGGAACATTAGGTAAATTAATAGTTGATATATTTTTTTACTTTATAAATTACTTATGTTTTTCGGATTAGATACGTTGTTTTCACCTTGAATTTCGGAACGCATGTGCCCTTGTGGGTAAGAATAATATCGTGACTTATGAAATACACACACTTTAGTGACACTGCAAACATGTGGTGTTGATGTGTACAGTTTTACTTTTTATTTTGAGATTCGAAAAATCTAAATGATACTCATTTATTTATAAATAAAAAACCTAGTGTACCTACAAGTCTATTTAGATAGTTACATTTAATTATTATAACTAATGAACAATATTTACTTATAAATAATTATAGTATTTAACAATATAATTTAGAATAAATAATAATGTTTATATCAAGGTTTCGTTACTTTATTTTTTGTGTGATTAAATATTGAACATAGTTCCAGCATACAGCCCTTGATTTGGTTTCCTGTTGAATGACATTTTTTAGGGTTTGCAAAATTTTCCATTGGTAGTTTGTCTACTTAAGTCTACGCTACGCCATACGTGCGTCCTTATCGGAAATTCACCGATGTTTCGTTACAAAGAGTCGTTGAAATTAGGACGAATTATCGAATACGATATACACCACCATAGTATGCTCAGCACTACAGTACAGGGTGTCCCAGAAGCGTTTGTCTAGTTTTAACTTTTAACCGCAACTATTTTTTAGCTGAGACGCGATAGGATGATGCCGTTTTCTCTAAAAATATTATTTTTGCATGAAGTTTTTTTAAGAATAATTGTGTTTTTTGGATAAAGTATTTAAAAGGCTGTTAAGAAAATGTGTTCCTTTTAAGATAGTCTTTTTGAAGAGGAATTTAAAAAAAAAAGAATTTACTTCCGCTTGCACCCAACATATTTATTATGATTTCTTCAGTATGATTACTGTAAAGGAGAAAGGCGTTTAAAATGGTTTTTTTTTATTTACAATTATCTCAAAGAAGTAGTTTTTCACAATTGCTTATTTATATTTTCTTTTTTATTCTCAACTGAAATTAATTCTAAATAAATGCTTTATCATTATAATTATTATTTTATACAGAGTGGACAAATTCTGTAACTTGATAAATAAAGGTTTATCGCAAAATTCCTGAAACGTCAATTTTTATTTTCAATGGGGCATAATATATTACAAAGAGATTTGTTTATCTTTTTAATTATCTGGGGGGTTACAGAGAACACCCCCAACTTTTTTTTAATGGAAGGGTAGGTTGATGATTTTTTTATTTGAAAGCTTTTTCAAATGCAAATAGGATTCTATTTTTTTGTTACTTTTTATTAGCAATGTGACGGAAAAAAAAGAAATAAGGAAATATTTACTGGAATTACCTTAATGTATAGGTACATTTTTTCTTACTTGATATAAGTCCAATAAAAAACCTGCTGGATTGTGTTTCGTTCAATTTGAACTGAATGTGATTGATTTGTTAGTACCTACTTGTTTGCATTTCAACGTGTAAATTAGAAACGAACAATAAGAAAATGCCCTATTTAACCGAGACGCATCGTATCGAAATTTTAATGATAGTCGGATGTGCGGACAGAAGTCGAATACAGGCTGAAGTCGCTCCTCAGATTAATACATTAAAAATATACATTTGTTTACATTTAAAAGTGAACCCAACATTACATCACATTCTAAGGTAACTTGCCGAACCTTTGCCAGATGTCTTACTTTTTCTTTGAATTGCGACAACTGAATTATAGGACACGATAGAAACCTACAAAATAAAAATGTACTTTTAAGAAATTACATAAAAACGACTTTAAAATAATTATCCTAAGTAGTTTATGTAATAAAAATATGTTAGTTTGAAACAAGTGCGTGTTAATAATTTTATCTGTCTAAAATATGGCAACACCGAGAAAAGGGCGGAAACCATTTAACTATCAATTTTACCTGATTTTACTACGAAGTTTCAACGTTCCTAGTTTATTGAAGCTTTTGTTTTCGTCTTTTCAACTGATATTTGTGTGTGTTCGTACAGATATAATTTAAAACAATATTTTTGAGTGAAAATCATGGTTCGTTCAGTGCCAAATTTGCAAAAAAACAGTCGGAATTCTCCTAACCTCTCTTTTCACCTGTAAGTAAATAGTTCTATTGGCCAGTGGCACTGTCTGACTAGTCCGACAGTTTCTCCCCATACTCCTTGAAAGTCATTGATGAAAACGTGTATGGCGATAGAATGTTAGCCGTCTTTTCGGATAGTTTTATGAATGACTTGCGGACTCTATTTGTATGTATTACTCCAAGAGTCGCTCGTTTGTTTACTGAAGTTCATCGAGAATTACCTTCAATTAATCGAAGTACGATTAGCAAAATTGAAACTCAACATTGGGAGTTGGGCCTCGCAAGGGATGCTCCTCGACAAAAGCTTTTAAAAGTCGACGAAGAAGCCCAGTTGAACATATTATTGTTGGAAGTTGAAGAAAATCCTGTTACTCCAGCAAAGCAAATAGCTCGCGTTCATGGTGTCAGTCACACAAGCGTTTTAAACATTCTTAAAGAAGTTAAAAAACACCCATATAAGATGCAAAACCTGCATCCTGATCGTAGACTCGAATTTTGCGAACGAATTATGGCTTCTATCGATGGTGGACAAATTGCTTTGGAATGCGTGCTGTTTTCTGATGAGGCTACGTTCACATTACATGGGCACGTCAATCGACAGAACTGCCGTTATTGGGCTGACGAAAATCCCCGTTGGATGCGTGAATGCCATATCCAAAGGCATCAAAAAACAAACGTCTGGGCTGGAATTATTGGGAATCGGATTGTAGGTTTTTTTTTCAATGGAAACGTAACGTAGGCTTTTTCGCTTGCCATTGACAACGAAAAGTTTCTTGAGGGGAGTTACTTTACGCTCGCCGAGCGTAAAAAATTGCAAAAAGCTCGTTGCCCATAACAACCGATACTACAAATACAATTGTATTGACAGAGACAGTAGGGATCATAGAGCAACCAGGCTAGGGAGTGTTTTTCTTTCTTCTGAAAATCTTTTACAATCTAATAAATCGTTGTTTTGTTAAGTTTTTAATGTTTTTAATAATTAATTAGTGTGATTGCTATGTTACCGTATTCATTTTTTTTGTGTTTTTGTGCTTAATTGTTGTGCCACGATCTGAATATTTTGCATATACTCGCCGGATGGCCCTGCTAGCTGAGGCCTTTCTAATTGTAGAATAAGAAGAACATTATTGACAATAATTATATATTTAAAATTTTAAACTTTTGAAATCTTTGATAAATTTTGCAAATTAAAATTGAAAATTAAAACTATGGATGATATTAGTGAAAAAGAAAGTGACATGGAATGTACACCTCCAGATATACCTACGAAATGCTGCAAAATCAGTAACTTTGAATTTATTACCAGAAAAATCCAAACATTTATATGAAAAGCAATATAACCAATTTATAACTTGGTGTAACGTGAAGAAAATTTATAAATATTCAGAAAATGTTTGTATTTGATATGGAAGGGTAAAGATAAGGAGTACAATCGTCTGAAGAGACACCAACTAGGACAGTTACTGATCCATCACTAAAAAAGTAAGGTCCTGGTCGACTTCGCGACCCTCGGAATTTTATGTTAATTTTGAAACTGTTTGATAGCTCAGCGTAAATAAAGTAGATTCGAACAAAAATTTCGCTGGATCATTCAGTAATTACTTCAAAAATCTCGAATTTAGTTCAAAAAATGGTACTTTTCCAACACTATATTATAATATAAATTCCAAAGGTATGTATGTATACTGGGCTGACATTCACTGAGACCTAAAAGATCTATTATGTCCTCTTTCTTCTACTTAGTTCTCGGGGAAAAATTAGGAGACTAGTGGCTCTTTTAGACCTATTTCCCGAAGGAATTTTACACACACAGACTTCAGTTTAGTGTCCCTCTTCTATCCAGTAGTCTCCTAGGTGCTGGTCCCTAGGATTCCAAATTGCTGTGCAGCTCGCCAGTATGTGGATGTAAGTTTTTTCTTCCACACCACAGAATCTATATTTTTTTTCTTCAACTATTTTGAGCTTTTTCAGGTGCCCATTTAAGCGACAATGTTCAGCTAGGATCCCTGTTAAAGCTCTTAGTGCAGTTTTACTCTGGCTTAGGAGCTTTGTTCTCACCTGGTTGTGGTTTCCCAGTAGTATCTTTGATTTTCAAAGACTAGTCTTGTTCAAAAGTTAATTCTTGATAAAGCTCATAAAAATATGAGCGATGGCTCATTCGATTCGGAATGACGTCTAGAAAAATGTATCGAAAGAATAAAGAAAGTACTAGCACATAAAATATTGCAATTGTTATTAACAAATTAAGATAAAAAAGATAGCATACATTTTTTGTTACTAACCCGAAAACTATTAATATTTAAGGAATTTTGAGAAAATATTCTTAAAGAGGAGGAAATTTCCAATAAATAAGTTCCGACTCCAGGAACTCTATTATTTACAATTTTAATTCAACGCTGAAAATAGGTCGGTATGGCACATACGTGCGTTGATTATACGTTATTTATGACCCATTTAAACAAAAATTCATTGACATACAGCGTAAACGATATTTTCCAATCGAATGTTTCTTGATTATTTGCAGCTTTAAGGGCGCGTTGTATCTCACACCTAAACTCGGTTTAATTATAACTGATGTTTAGACTGATGTAATTATTAATAATAAATAAATCAATACGTCACAGTCTAAACATCAGTTATAATTAAACCGAGTTTAGGTGTGAGATACAACACACCCTTAAGCTATATCAACGGTGACCGGCAGGGTAAGGAACAACGAGAAAACATATATCTAGAAATCTTACAGGTATTGTTGAATACTTCAATCAAAAGCTTGTCAAATTATCGTAGGGTCATTGGGCCACCACGGTGGTTATATTTCACACAAAAGCCCTTTTTGTAGCTGGTTACGTCGAAGAAGCAGGTAGTCATGGGTAACACTACATTTTCGTGTTGTCATACAAAGTATGCAAAGTCGTGGTAGCGCTATAAAACGGTGTCTCAAGGAATCGCATCCCCGAGCCGCCGTAATTCTGGAAGCGCTGTCGGTCGCTCGCGCCACTAGTTCTCAGAATGCCGTGTTCTATACGGAACAATGATACATGGTGGCGCCACTAGCCCACTGTGGTGGCCCAATGTGCAAAGGCACTTTAGTAGAAATTTCAATAATTTCTTTCTTAATCATAAATATTGTCATTATTATTTGTAAAGGAAGCTCTGAAGTAAGATCTTCTGAATACTTTTGCCAAAAATTTCATTTTCTGTGACTAATGAAAATTTTTCCGGTTCCATGAAAGGAAAACTAATAATAAATTGTTTCATTCTTTCAAATCTTTGAACTATTTTTTTAATAGCTAAAATCACACATATTATGAAATACATTTACGCAAAATGTTTCTTCTACATTTTCTCCAAAAACATGATCACTTGCTAGTCCATCAAAAGGTCTCTTAACCACTTTCTGTCTCTTTCAAGCAGAAGCATTTATTAAGCGTCATAAATTGTCAAATGTCAAGTTTTTGGATGCAAACAATCAATGTTGGCTATTCTATATTTACAAGTGTTTTAGAAATAAGTATATTTGCTGTATTATTGTATTAATACTATATAACGATTAAAAAGGTATAAACATAATATATTTATTATTACTTAACTAACTTAACACACTTATTATAAAAGTTTGTTTGCATCCAAAAACTTGACATATGGCAGTTGTGACGTTTTCACTAAATGCGCGTATTGAGGCTATTAGTGAAGCATTATGTTTGGATGACTGTTACTTATCTCTATATATACTTTTAACCTTTTGCTTGCTTTTTCCAATTATTTTGTTGCAGTCCTGAGATCTATATTTTTTGTTACTACAATGTTGAGACCATACCGACCAGAGCACAATAACAAACTAAATCACGTGGACTGAGACAGAACAGCTCCAAGATCAATCTGCGATTGTGACTGCGAAGTCAGAGGGGTGTTACTGCAAAAACACAATGAGAAACATTTTTACTTTTATGAAAAACAAGGCCCAGAGTGACCTTTGGCTTGTCGGTCCCTTGCACTGGCCATGCGGTTGAAAAAATTTTCCCTTGAAAAAGAGAAATAAACAAAGATAAAAAATATTATACACAAAAAAAAGGTATATTATACCAAAAAGAATAGCATGATTGTAATTTACAACTGAGCAAATGTAGTTATGATTGGTCAAATGATTTAAAAATATACTGTTGGCTTTGCCAGTGCCATTAAAAAAAAAACAAAAAAAGGTTGGTGTAAAAAATTATCAATAACTTGTTTTTACTAGGAGGAGCATTTTTGGGAAAACTCAAACACACCAATAAAGTTACTAGATTGGGAGTATGTCCTGAAAGGGTCGTGTTTGAACTAAAATTGTATTGTACTGCTCGCAGTTATCGTAGCCAATGAGGGATTAAGGCATCGAATCATCATTAGCCAAAGTCCATCGCGACAAAATGTCACATTATTGTGAAAAAATGCATGGTTATAGTAAGTAATTAATGTAAAACTTGTTAATAATTTGAGAGTTAATGAGTATGTGGAGAATTCAATTGTACACATTTGTGGTTTAGGTATAGCACAAACCAAATGCAAACAGAAGTTTTGATATCTAAAAATTAACAAGTAAAAAGAAGGGACGCACCGGAATTCGGTCCCGCTACCTGCGGAAGGGACTACCTGTAACGGATTAAATTCGAAGTGTGGTCACACCAGCGAAAATGCGATTTCGGAATTGGGTCCCATGTACCTGCTATTTGTTTAATTTGACTTTTATTTTCCTTCACATTTTTTTGGGCTTAGGACCAACAGTACACACTTATTGTTGTTGTACTGGCATGTTTAAAAATTTACGCTAAATGCGTATCGTCAAAAATAAAAACAGTACGTGAAATAATAACCCAACCAAACCTACCCCTACCAAACCACCTTCGTATTTTTAGTCAATTTTTTTGTAGAATGAATTATAATAATTTCCAATAATAACCCAACCAAACCTACCCCTACCAAACCACCTTCGTATTTCTAGTCAATTTTTGAAGAATACATTATAATAATTTTCAATAATAACCCAACCAAACCTACCCCTACCAAAGCACCTTCGTATTTTTGAAATCTACCTGCTTCGACAGCGGACCGAATTACGAAATCACCCTTTCGGATTTGGACAAGGTCCCTGTGAGCAGGTAGCCCTTTTGCTAGGTACCCGGACCGAATTCCGAAACACCGAAAAGAAGCATGGACTATGGGTTTTGTTTATGAAACGGAATAAATAATAAAAATAGCAAAAATAATGGAAATAATGGAAATAAAACAGCAAACACAAAAAAGTGGTAGTAAAGATTGAACTAATGAATATTTTTATATAAATAAACACAAAATCGACAAATATCTTTGCCCGTTGTATCAAATTGCTGTATGAGACGGGCGGTAATCTGACTAATCACTACCTAGTCACCAGAAATGCCAACTTAAATTCAAATCGCTCCTCTTAGTTTAAAAACAAGGTATAGTAAATATAATAATAAATTCCTTTATCAACCACCTAGCTACGGATTCGTAATTTGATAACAGGATAAAAAAAAGATAAAGTTAATAAATATAATGATGCATAATCAGTTATCAACTGCTGTTCGTCATCAAGGTCCGATCGATATAATATTAAATACTAAATAGTTATAAAAAAATTATATCTAATATTACATTTTCACTATCTATATATCCAACTCAATAATACCATATATGCTCAATCAGTGGCGTGCTTAATTTTTGTAAATCAAATAATTCTGTAAATAAATAAATATCTCTTTAAAAAAATAATGTACAAAATGCAAGTCTGGCAACTTGGTTTATAAATCACGATTTTTGTACTCTTAAGGTGCGTCCACATTATGCCGATGTTTGCCAATTCGCAAAGCCGATTCGATGTAGACGCGACCGTTGGCACGTGCCAATAAGCCAGCCGTATCCCAATGAACTTCGCTGGTGTCGGTCTCCTTCAAAGGAAGCCAATGAGAACGGAGAGTCGGGACGTGCCAACCACTGGCCTCTCGCGGCTTTAGTAGCGATTTAGACTGTCTGTCAGCTAGTACGTGCTTTCAAATGGAGTGGAAAGTTATTAATTTGACAAATCTATACTGGGATCGTCCTATTCTGTGCACATTGGGCGACTAACCAATGACGTATTAAAGGTAGACAAGCCTTGTTTACATTTTGGTTGCCCCCAACATATTGAAGACGAGAGAGATACTAAATCTCGTATAGTAAAAATGATGAATGTATTTAGGATTTTAGCAGCATTTTCTGTTTAAAACGTAAGAAAAAAGTGGAAAGCATTTAAAATAGGTATGACCAACCCACGGTCCAGCTCACTATTTTTTTTGGGTTACAATTTTTTATGTTCTATTAATGCCATAAGTAAAATAGTTTATAAATTTTTAGCTTGGCAACCTCCAGCTACTTCTGTCATTTTGATGAAGTTTGTCAATATTAGTTGCTTTTTTTTCTATCTCCCAGCTTAGCTTAGCTAACTACAGAATTCTTAGCTGAGCTGAACTGTAGTTCGAACGCACTTTTCAAACGCTGCATAGTCGACAATATCGGCGCAAGTTCATTTGCATACAAACAAAGATGAGAAGGTAAACAAATTAATAAATCAAAAATTCATTGAATTAGAACTTTAAATTTCGAAGGTTAATTAAAATTACCAATAAAATCAGGAAACTAGTAGCAGATTAAAATGAAAATTCAAGACGGATTCTATTAAAAGAGCGCCCAATACATTTTTATAAGGTTAGAATATTTATCAGATGTCAAAAATGAGTGACTTTTCTTGCATTCGCGATTAAACTTGGCTAAGAAATTTTGCCAAGTTGAAAATCCGGCATACTTGGCGGAGGCAAGGGGGAGGTCATATTGTTTATTTTTTATTATCAGGTTTCTGAAGAATACTTTGAAGGATTTAGTTGCTTATATTTTCGGATTTGTAGTAAAAATCTTTAACAAAAAAATTATTTGCAAACAAAGTTCTATACTTTTAGAAGGTGATTGTAGTTTATACAGGACATCCACCCAGCAACGGTTTTGCTGAAAGAAGAGTTCAGATTGTAAAGAAAGAACTCAAAAAGTCTTTATTTCCGGAAAAAGAGGACATAACAAAACACCAAGTGGTCTTAAAACTTTCAGGTTTTCTTTTTTCATATAGGAATACGCCTACATCGTCTACAAGTATGTCTCCTTCTGAAATGTTATTAAAAATAAAACCAAGAACCAGATTTGATCTTCTAAAACCCTCTGGTCATAGTAAACATACCAAAGGAAGTTCTGTAGATGTACCTAGAGTAAACAGGTTATATAAACTTAATGAATCAGCATATGTTAAAAACGAAAATCAAACAGTGGCAAAAAGGAAAAATTGTAAAAATGTTTGTACTTATTTAGTACAATTCGGTTCAAATACTAAATCCATGCATGCTGATTCAATAAGACCTGATGCAACTAATGTAACCAATAATGATGTGTCAGATAATAATACAGATGTATATTCTACCAGTGGTATGGTTTGTGGAAATCAGGGTGGAAACCTTTCTCAAGACAACCTTGTGTTGCCTGATTGTTCTTCAGTTATATCCCCATCACCGATTCCTCCACAAAACAGTGCTACTTCAGCTTCACAATGTGTATCATCCCAAAAGAAAGCTAGTAACAGTCCACAAAATACTTATAGTAATAATAATGTTATTAGTGTGAAAAGTGAAACGCCCAAAGTCTCTCGTTTTGGTAGTCATTAAACCTACACCTAGATTAGATCTTTAAGAAAGGGAGAAATGTTGTGATGTGAACGAACCTTGTTAGTTCTGTCATTAGGTACGACATATATTACTTATGAATAGTTTTCTCATGTCTTGTCAACAGTTATGTTATATGTGTATTTGTGAAGAAGAATAAATGTTTTTCGTCTAAAAGCATAAGTCTCTTAATATAAATACACAACAAATATTATATTAACAGTTTCTAATCTGTAGTGCAAAACTTCAAAATCCTTTAAAGGTATCTATCAAACAAATAACTGGTCTATGAGCTACGATCTACGATATAATTTCCACTTATTCAAACGAAAAAATTAATAACGTACATCACTTAATCTAAAAATAATTTTTATAAAATAGTTTAAATGAACCCTTTCGACGTATACGCTACTGTGCGTTGTACTTGCCCTGATTTATGTTGCGACCAAAATATTGTGAAGGTAATAATGTGTGAAGGCTGGTCTATCTTTAATACGTCATTGATGCCAACACATATGTAGACGTTTTTACAGTCACTGGCTTGTCAATTGACATTGCCAACGTCAAATTGTGACATAGTGTGGACGCCTTTTATATTTTTGTTTTTATTATGTTTTCATGTGACGATTCTTAAGCAAATAAACTTTTTTCAAAACCGGGAGTGATTTTCTGGAATTTGCCCATTAATTGGTGCAATTCTGTAATCAAATGTTAACTTTTAGCGCATGGTTAAAAATTAGACAATCTTTAAAATATGAACAGAAAACTCTTACTTAAATGGACACCCTATTTGTTAAAATTCAAGTCCTAATCTTGACCATGTATATATTAAAACATTTCTAATAGCGTAAACTTTGTCAAATATAACGGCTTGCCGTTAATTTTTAACCACTTCTTATAGAATTGGCCCTATAGTGAGATGTTCATAGTTAATGTTTAATGACCAAATCAAGCAGTCCTCGTAGTTAAATCTTGAAGGGGAACACTTGAAATGTTTGTTTTACTATACAGGAACTTAATCACTTTTTCACAATTTCAAATTCAAATATTGTGTGGAACAACCTACACATTTACATGTTGATAAAGAGGATGACATTTATGTACGGATTGTTTGAAAATATCGAGCAACTTTTTATTTACGTCATAAAAGCAACAAGTGATCAAATCGACTTAATTTATTTCAAGACAACTTATATTGTAATTATGTAAATTTAGAAAGAACACGTGACATTTTGTTTAATGACATATATAAATTTATAATACATTGTTAATATTGTTGATGTACCTACTTATGCGTGTCAAAAATATTTTATCTACAGTTGCCAAATATTGATAAAACAGTCTTCATTTATTTTTATGTATTTTTTGTAACAGATAATGCTTTGTTTGATTGAGATAGTTTATAAAAAAATTTTATCATGAATGGATTAAGGTATATGTATTGATATTCTTCATACCCCTACGATTTAAATTGTGGTAAATCTTAACACAAAAGTGTTATTTTTCTGAAAAAAAATTCATACATTTTCAATTATTGAAAATTTATAATAATAATAATAATAATATAATTTATATCTTGGTATTTTTACACTACAGATTAAATTTTCCAGGAATACAATGAAATAAATAGTTCAGGATAATATTCATATATTTTTATTTGTATATCTGGACCACAGAACCACGGTGTATTAAATCCACTTTTTATCAAAAATGATATTATACATGCTTTCCACCTAAAATTTTCAGTGTCTCAGTTCATTTTTCGATGTATCACTTTATAAATAGCATTAAGTCGACATATATTTCCGAACCAGGATATTTAATGGGCTACTGATATTATGTGATTCCGATAAGATTCAAATTTCTGCAAGCTTCGAGTAGTATTAAGTCCCATTATACCGTTTGGCTTTTTGATGGGAATTTTTATGTCCATACCGAGTGGGACTGAATACTATACTTATCATTTTTTCGTGTCTCTATTTGTTTTAAGTCCATTCAAATGTTTGACATACTTGACTTACCTTACCTATGTTATTATGGGCTTAACCAGTACACTGTATATCCAGTGTATCATGCGCGGACTTAACCCCCATGTTTTTCCACAAGTTCGCCTTGCCATCATTAATGTGGTCTCCGATCTTGTGGCTACTTTTTCCAGTTGTATGGACCACATTAATCTCGAGTCAATAATTACCCCGAGATATTTAACATCCATCACAATTGGAATCTCCGTAACCTAGAAAGGATAGTGGTCCCAATCCCACCAGGTCCCTTCTTTTGGTATAAGGCACTATGTTTGATTTGGTGGACCTATATTTAAACCCACCTCTTCCTTTTTGAGTCTCCTTATCAGTCCGTCCATTACAAGGTTCCATATTAGAGGAGACAGGACTCCTCCTTAAGGAAACCCCCTTAAAACTAGGGCTGATAATGTTTCACCCATCTTAGGCAATCAAAGATTCTTCTGGGTGACTACAACCTGTTGAGATCAAATGAATGCATACGTCAAAGCAAAACTGCACTAAGAGTTTTAACAGGAATCCTAACGGGACATTGTCGCCTGAATGGGCACCTTAAAAAGCTCAAATCAAAATAGTGGAGGAAGAAGATTGTAGGTTTTGTGGAATGGAAGAAGAATCCTCCATCCACATACTTGCGAACTGCACAGCAATTCAGAATCCTAGGGCACAGCACCTGGGAGACTACTGGATAGAAGAGGGACAGTTACCTAAGTTGAAGCCTGCAGATATCCTAAAATTCCTCGGGGAAATAGGACTAAAGGAGCTACTAGTCTCTGAGACTTTCCTCAGGAACTAAGTAGAAGTGAGGGGGCACAATAGATCTTTTAGGTCTCAGTGAATGTTACCCCAAAAGACATACATACATACATGTTTCACCCATCAAGGTTGAAAATATCACTCGGTCTTCCAGCATACAGTCTATCCATCTGCAGCTTGTTTCGTCAATTTGTTTTTGACGAATTGCCCTCGTGATTACTTCGTGAGAGGTATTGTCGAAGGCACCCTCTATATCAAGGAATTTGTGGATACTCCCGGTCTGTATGCATATTGATCCAGGTCTATCGGTCTTTCTACCAACCATCCTCCTCTAATATTAATATGCCTACCAGTTTTTCCAATGTCTTCAGTATAAATGACATCAGACTTATGGGTCTTAGGGACTTTGTTTTATTGTCACCTGTTTTCCCACGTTTAGGAATAAAGACCACCCTTACTTTTCTCCAGACCTTTGGTATGTACTCTAGTCCCATACTTTCTCTAAGGATCGTACACAGTCTGTTGAGTATAATGCTGTTTGCCTTTTGCAGCATAATTGGATAAATCCCGTCCGGTCCGGGTGATTTATATGGCTCAAATGAGTCAAGTACCCATACTAGCTATACTGTAATATATAATATACCAAGAAAAAATCGTCTATTGACTTATCGAACTCGAATTCATTAAAAACAATTTCTGCGGAATTTAAAATAACAAAATTAAAATATATATTTTTAAACAAGGAGATAAAAATAACAATCACAATTATCATTCAATAACTATACTGATATAGTATTATACAGTTAGGTTATTTTGATTTATCATTTATGACCTCTTTCTTTGTCCAGTTATTCAGCTTAATGAGTTGATTTTTTTATATTTCTTGCCACAAAATCGTAAGAATACATTCAATGCTGTTCTTTTTTTTTATGAAACTCCGTAAACTTGTACTGTACATTTTTATAATACATTTTAGGGAAAACCTAACACAACTTTAAATTTGGAATTTAACATAGGATTTAATCCATGACTATCATTGGAATATCATTTTGTAAACAAATAAAAAAATAATATTTGTATGAACTAGAATGTTATTATCCTACTAGAGCCATTTGTTAGAAAACAAAGTAAAAAAACAGAAGGATTTTATCATTAAATAGACCATTTTTCTGTTATATATTTGTATGTATTAAAAACTTAGGTATATTTGTTAAGTGTTGAAAACAAGTAGAAATTCATATAATAATATTATGAGGAATTTAACGCTTGGATGTATTATTTATAAAGAAGCCCATATTCATAATCTATACATTAAAATCGGTGCACACGAATTCCCGTCAGGTTTCCTAATGACTTAATACACACGAGTTCCTGTCCGACACTTGCAGGTATCTTAATCCCGCATTCGAATTGCAGTCCAGTTTATTTAATCCGCTTCCAGGTTAACTAAATAGTTCTGAAAATTCCAGTATGTCGTAATCTTGAATTCTAATGAAAAAGTTGAATAACCTATTGAGGTGGCTAGGGGGTTAGGGTAGGTTACTAAAGTAATAGCATGTGAGAGTGCCAAACATAAAACATTTATAACTATTTCTTATTTCATACATCTGAAAACGGACCTCCCTTAAAACTTTTACTGTTCACTTATTACAATATGCAATAAATACATAGCTAAATATCAGATTCAAAGAATTTACCGCAATTACCATAAACACCTTTTGGACAGGTCAGTTTTCACCCTGACGGGAACTCGAGTGACGGCTTAACGTACCCTAATTATGAAACAGGTAGACTGGTTATCTTGACGGGAATTCGTGTGCGTCCATTAAAATGTAGTCTTATAAATTACTAGCGGACCCAACAGACGTTATCCTCTCTAACCTTATCATAATATATTATACAAATTTTGACTATTTTTATTTTGATTAAAAAATATCACATGGTCACTTATTTTGGGTGCAAAAATCAGATAGTATTGTTAATTTTACGATAATAGAAGGAATATATTTCTTGAAAACTCGACTTTCCAGAAATTTCTTTCAATTTTTCTGAGAAACAAATTTTTCACCCATTTTTTTGAATATTTTGAGTATAAAAAAAACTCGAACCCGATTGCAGCGCCACTTTTACCATAACTAATAATTCTGAATCAAAACCATCCAATTACTTACTAAACTCACATTTTATAATATATTTTTACACCTAGAGTTGGTTTTAGTAGGGATTTCTAGGGATCTCCAATCTTTTCCAGTAATAAATATAGCCTATGTTACTCAGGGATAATCTAAGTTTCTAAATAAAAAATAAATTTTTAAAATCGGTCCAGTACCTAGTTTTTAAGTTTATTCGTTTCAAACAAAAAAAAAATCCTCCTTTATAATATCATTATTATTAATTAATTATTAGTATAAGTATAGATTGCTATAAATAGATTTAAAAAAAACCTCTTGAGTGCGACTTCTGCTAGCTTATGATTTTCGTTACAACTTGGCAGCATTGTCGTAATATCAAGAATTCAGATAATCTATTCCGTCAATACATAGTCATAAATTATTGTTCTACAGTACTACGTTTGTAATCGTAAGTGGTACCTGAAATACTAAATACCTAAGTATCTTTACAATTTTGTTACTCAACTGATAGGGTCAATGTATTTGTGTAGGTAGGTTTATATTTTTAATCAAGACTAGCTAATGGTTTTGTTTGTATTCACCTATTTGTTTTGTACATAATATGGTAGGTTTTATTACACATTACAATAACTACTTATCAATATAATAATCGTCATCTCCCACCAGTGGCGTGAGGTACAATTATGAATTTCCGAATGAAAAATCGACTGTTTTTGAAGGCTATAGTATGGTCTGTCCGCTAAAACGTTAACATTGGTATCCAAATTTGTGAAACTTATTGCATTTTTGAAAAAACAAGTCGTTGGGTACAAATAGGAAAAATCTAGAGTAATTTGTCGAGATGAAATTTCTTCGTGTTGTCCCAGAGTAAACTTATATTTTACACAGCGGGTAAAAAGAGAATGCTTGCCTTCAATAATAGTCCATTTTTTTCATTCGGAAATTAGTAATTTTTTTAAAGGTCGGCGAAAAATGGATTATGCACCGCGAAAAAAACAATCTAGTGTATCGCCTGCTTGCCACCGATAGTTTGTAAATAATGTCTAGTGGACGCAAACTGTTGTTTTTTCTTTAAGGGTATAATAATAATAAGTTATCTACAAATATATTTTTAGTCGACCTATACAAAAAATTACATTTTACGTACTTATTTCCGGATGTAAAATGTCTATTTTTGACGTCATTTACGTCATTTCGTCCGCCAACACTTTACTTTTCGTCCGCAAACACTTTTCGTCCGCTGTGGTTACTATGGTTACCTGTGACAATAACTGTCATTTTGTGTTGTCAAATTAGTTAATTATTTACGAAATTCGCTAAGTTTTTCGTGTTAATAACATCGTGGAGTGAATATTAGTGATCATGATAATCAAGAATGAAATCACGCTTTATATATTAAAAACTGCTCTGTAGCAGAATAGCGCTGGACAAAACTTTGCTGGTCAAAATAGGGCTGGTCAAAATAGCGCTGGTCGAAAACAGCGCAGGACAATAACAGCGCAGGACAAAATAAAATAGCGCCGGTTGAAATATCCTTATAAAATCAACTATTACTGTAGGATGTGATTGAAAAAACAAGTTTCACCGCTAAGCATCAACCTTCCTTTACAACAAAGAATATCAGAATATAAGGAACGGAAAACAAGTAAGAGCAACAATCAATATTTTTCATCATACTTCAGCACATATCGCTTCCCGACCAACTGACACAGATCAAAGTGTAAACAACTACTTGTCAGTGTCATATCCATTTAAAGCCTAAAAAAATGCAATTTCATGTTGCTTGTCATTTCGGTAATTATATCCTTCGTGGAATAATGTATCACCTCCTTTCTGAGAATTACCAAATTGCATTTTTTTAGACTTTAAATAAATATGACACTGACAAGTAGTTGTTTACACTTTGATCTGTGTCAGTTGGTCGGGAAGCGATATGTGTTGAAGTATGATGAAAAATATTGATTGTTCTCACTTGTTTTCCGCTCCCAATATTCTGATATTGTTATAGACAGTTACCAACACTTTGATCACTGTCAGCTGGTCGGGAAGCGATGTTGAATTGACGAATTGAATTAAGAAAACTATTGTTATGACTGTAATTTATAAAAAATATGTTATTCCTAATTATGCTAATTCGGTACTATAGTCTATTTTTATGTATGAGGTAGTAGTAAAATAAAGAAGCATAATTATCTTTTGGCGGCGCTATTTTATGGAGCGCTGTTTTTGTCCTGCGCTGTTTTTGTCCAGCGCTATTTTGTCCAGCGCTATTTTGTCCAGCACTATTTTGTCCAGCGCTTATTTTGACCAGCGCTATTCTGCTACAGAGCCATGAAAAACAATACAACACGTTCAAGGTCGACGAAAAATAGTAATATGCACCTCGGCGAAGAACTGCCTATTGTCTCGCCTGCCTCGGCTATCAACTTGCAGACTCGACTATAATAGACAGTTTTTCGTCCTTGGTACATAAATAACTATTTCAAGTTGCGTTACATTTTCAACAAAATTTAAGCAAGGTACATTTAACCCTAACAAATGGAAATCTGAAGAAAAATATTTGTGCTTCATCTCCATTTCTACAACCGTCCACACATCACATTTGCGGCATTTTATTTCTAATAAATACCCCGTAATAATAATTGGATAGGTCGCTGCAAAGACAGTCCAGCCTATACACTATTAATTCCGCTGGTACCTTTAAACTACAAAAGACATACTGTATCTGTCTATTGCTTGATTGGAACTTAATAAAAATCCTGAAAAAGAGTGAAATCCAAGACGGAGTGAGATAGACATTGCACTGGAAGGAGCTTAGTGTGAACCTACTATTAATTGTTTATGTACGGTGTCAGTTTTTAAAAAGAAAGAAGAATTAATTCCACAATGCGAATATACACACACATTGTGAATATACTACCTTCAAATTATCTCCCAACCCAACTGGTTGTTCAAGATTATGGATGATACTAGATATCCAAAACTCACCGGAGACTGGCAGAGATAAACCGAGAGGTGAGAAACTCCCACTACAAGGAAATTGGGAAAGCTAAAAGAAATGGCTTCAGAAAATTCTGGTGGGATATAAACACAACACCTGCTGCGGCAAGACTTTACAAAGTCATGGCGAAAAGTAGGGTCAACAAGGATATGATTTTGAGAAAGTCAGACGGTGAATATACCGAAAATGAGGAGCAAAGAGTGCTACTCTTACTAGAAACTCATTTTTCTGGGAGTAGCCCAAATAGGGTAGATACTCCTCTCAGATCTTCAAGAGAAAGTACTACGATGGCTGAGCACATTTGTAGTAACGAAAGGTTTAAATGGGTATGAACACCTTTTCACCTTTCAAGGCACCAAGAGTACTAGAATAGCAGAGACGAGGACGAGCAAAGACATTGTCTCCATCTGTACAACCAGAGGATGTCCACAGGGACGAGTATCATCCACATTAATGTGGTCCCTGGCGGTTGATGAACTCCTGTGTTGTTTAACTGACCTTGGTTTATTCTGTCAAGGATATGCCAATTATATTGTCATAACAGCCAGGGGAAAATTCGAAAATACCTTTTGTACAAAAGGGTCTGATCTATACAAATCGCTGGCTTGGACACATCAAGCCAACTAAAACCATCTTGATAGCCTTCACTAACAAAAGAAAACTCAACCTAAAGACCATTAAACATTATGGGAACGAGGTTGAATGGAAACTAGAAGTCAAGTATCTAGGTTTGACCCTAGAAAGTAAGCTCCTGTGGAACAAACACGAAAAGGAGATTATAAAGCAAAAATGGCTCTAGTGGCTCTAGGAAAAATTGAAGTTGTAAGTAATCCAAAAATCCTGAGCTGGATGTACACTACCCTAGTGAGACCAATTATCACTTATTGCGTGGAGTAGTAGAACTAGACTATTGACTAGGAGAGAAAACCTCTCTAAAATGCAAAGACTAGCCTGTATATGCATTACAGGAGCAATGAGAACATGCCCAACGGCAGCCATGGAGTGATTGTCAATCTCACACCACTACATATGGCGGTGGAAAGTGTTGCAGAAAGAACAAGATATAGACTAAGCAGAGAGTGAATCATTAAAAAACCACCTCACTACTTCTTAGAAATCAGATAACCTGGGACATGCCACAAGATTGTATGATGAAAAAGTATAACTTTTCAAAAAAATTCGTTACGGAATTGAGTAACAAGAAGGAATGGGATCCAAATACCATTACCAGACTTGAAAAAAAATGCTATTTATTGGTACACAGACGGCTCAAAAGCAATAGAAGGAACTGGGATAGGCGTGTACGCGTCAGGAACCAAACACTCTGAAAGCTTGGGCGAAGCGTCAAGTAACTTTCAAGCGGAAATTCACGCCATAAGAAAGTGTTCACAGTTCAATATTGATAAATTATATAGAAAGCAAGGGATTATCATAACGTCGGAAAGTCAAGCAGCCATTAATGCACTGAGCTCTTGTGAAATCAGTTCCAAAATGGTGTGGGAATGACTAGGCAAACTCAATGAACTAGGCGAGAACATTATAGTCACCTTACTGAGGATTTCAGGACACACTGGCGTAGAAGAAAATGAAATAGCAGATGAACTAGCAAAGAGGGGGACTCAAACAATCTTTTGGGGGCCAGAACCCTTTTGCGGTATCAGTTCCAATGTAATATTGGAAGAAATAGGTAAAGCCGAAAAAAGAGAAGATCTGACTATTGGAAAGATCTGGTAGAGCTTAGACAATCGGATTCTTCTGGGTGACTACAACCCGTTGAGATCTAATGAATGCATAAGTCAAAATAAACAGTAAGAGTTTTAACAGGAATCCTAACGAGACATTGCCACCTGAATGGGTACCTGTAAAATCTCAAAATAGTGGAAGAAGAAGAATGTAGATTATGTGGCATGGAAGAAGAAACCTCCATCCACATACTTGCTTATTGCACAGCAATTCAGAATCCTATGGCAAGCACCCAGGAGATTACTGGATAGAAGAGGGACATTCACCCAAATTAAAGCCTGCAGATATCCTAAAATTACCGGGAAATAGGGCTACTAGTTCCTGAGACTTTCCTCAGGAACTAAGTAGAAGTAAGGGGACACAAGATCTTTTAGGTATCAGTGAATGTCATCCCAATATACATACATACACTATTACAATGTTCCCATTCTACTGGGTGACTCTTTTTATCAAAAGGACTAAATATAACATGAAATTTTATGCATATGCAACGTGCAATGGAAGAAGGAGATATAATGACCTAACCGATTATTTTTTTAATTTTAAATCCTGAATCTATACACTACTAGCTACTGTAGCTTTATTATATTAATGCTGTGGGATCTTCTACTGTTACCTAGCACTTTAGCAGCCACTTTTTATATGATAGTAAAGTTTTTTTACGTATATCGCTAAATGCCTGTCTAATGTATGAAAATGATATGTTGACAATAATGGACTGATAAGCATTATCGCTTGTCTAGGTAAATGGTGTTTTTTTGTCAACGCAATTAAATACCTACAAACCAAAAATATTCAAAATAACAAATTCAAAAAGATTAGGTAGAAAAATTTATAGTTTATTCCCTATTCTTTGTTACAGAGTGTCCAACAAATTTGTATAAAAATTGTAAGCATTTGATATTAGAAAAGCTTTAAATTTGTAATGAGTATAATAGAGTGAACGATTAAACCATACAGGGAGAGAATGAAGTATTTATTGCTAAATTTACTCCAATACAGTATGATGCCACACTAGTAAATGAAATTGTATTTACACACGACATTCAAGAAATATTACAAACAGCTGGTAGAAAATTAAAAATAAATACGTGTATCTTACATAGATGGGACTCAGTAATCCTTTTTTTTGTATATTAGCTTTTTTCTTATTATTTAGTAATTGTCGAGCCAAAAAAAACGAAATAAGTTTTAATAAAAATGTATACATAAATATAAACGTGGCAACATCGTTAATACTATTCGCGAATTCACCACATTACATAAAGGTTTTATCAGAAATATTTTAAGCATACGAAACACTGGATTTTTATGTTGATTATTCGAATTTGTAAACAAAGACATTCTCCACACTTACCAGATTTGTATTTAATGTACAGTGGAAATCTATTAATATAGCCGTAATATGTGCCAAGTTCAATGAATTAGACATTGAGTTCACTTGCTTACTTTCTAGTTTGAAAAGTAATTGTAATTATTATTTTTTGTAGATATCTGTTTGGTGAGGAAAGAAAGGTACAATTATAGTGAATTACCTATTTTTTTGTGCAAATTGAATTTGTTTTTTTTAATTGGTATGAATTTATTATGTTTTGTACAGTTTGCGGATGTAAAAGTGTTAAAAATTTCAAGCTTCAATGAATTGTATTCCTGCTGTATATAATTATTCAATTTTGATCATTCCGACAAAATTATATATTTTTTGTTAGGTTCAAAAACATCGGTTTTTTCATAATAAATTTATAATGTTCATGAAAGTGTTATCTACTAAAACAAACGGACAATTGGTATTAATCGATTGTTATTTCACTATTACTGAACATTATGCTACACAAAAATGAGTTTTGCCATTCAGCTGAGAAGTTGGAAATATTTTCCAGTATTTGCCATTATGTAATTTTATTTATTTACCAAGCTGTTCCATAAATAGTTTCACAAATATAACGAGTTACCTCTGTTAGTCAAACAACCGGGTCATCAAATTGGTGAAATTATTTGTTCAAACAGCTTTGTGTTTAATTTAAAAGTAATTTTGAATAATATCCGTTTGTGCATAGCAAAAGAAGTAAAGTTTATTTCACGAATTTACGCCTTTTTCGGATTATCGACAAACACTCGACGAGCAGTGTTCAGCTTGTTCAATTCAGTAAGAAGGACGAAAGTAAATTGCCCTAGTACCACTCCTAGACACAAGTGTAAAACAATTTTATTTTTCCCATTTTTGTATTCGTATAAATAAGAGATCTGATTACCAAAAATTAATAAAAAAAGAAGAAAAGGGAAAAACATGATTAAAACGAATAAAATGCTGGGTTTCTAACGCATCAAATATTGGGAGAATTTACTATCGAATCTTTCAGTACAGTTTACCATTTCACTCGATGCTTTTATGACTAATCAAAAACAGGCGTAAATTCGTGAAATAAACTGTATGATTGTATCTTAGACACGGCAACACAATAATTACAATAATTATGAAATGGTAGGTAACAAAGGAATAGTTATTTATGCAACAAGTGTGTAAAGTAACCCTTTTTTGACGAATGTGAATTTTGTCTCATGAGCCGAAGGCATACAATATTTTTTCTACTGCCGAAAATTTTATCAAAATACTGAAGTTTAATTAATTTTCTTCACCTACGACCCCCCCTGTAATCAGTCAATAACACACAGTCGACATCAATGTAATGACGTCTATTACGCACGGTGAAAAAAACGCACAGCTGTAAAGTAAATCGCACGGCTTCCCTAGCAACATCTTAGCAACTGTCAATAGACGTCGCCATTTTATTCAAAATTTACCATTTGAAAACATTCGATATTGCCACGTTTAACTATGAAAAGCTCAAAGGGCTAAGTATGTATTGATTATAATTGAAAAATGTACTTTATTGGTAATAGAGATGGAGATGAAAGTTTACCAAGCACCTCTAATGATGTAACTGTTGTTTCTTATGCTTCAACAAGCAAAGGAAGCGATCTATGATCTGTGTTTAATAACTGTACTGTTACTATAAACAATTATTATAAAAACTAATATTATGGTATTACATGTTATACAATAAAATTATTAAAAATATCTATTGTTGATGTTGTTCAAGTATTATTAATAATAAGATATAAATACAAGTACAAGTAGGTCGTAGGTTAAGTATAGTACGTAACTACTGTTGTAAAGCATTTTACGCACGCACGGAATTAATTTTTCCATTCGTGCGTAAAATGCTTCTTACCACACACGATACGTAATATACTATTACGCACTAGTGCGTAGAGTAATTTTAATTTTTCTTTAGAGGAAACTATAACGCTTTTATTGGTTCCTAATAAAATATATTTGCTTGCCCTATGTATAGTCGGAAGATCTCAATTTAAATTCCAAATGTCAGATTCAATGCACGAAGAAATGTTAGTCACTCTCATCTAACTTATAGGCACCCTATTCTATTGTTTTCCAGTACCCAATAATTATTTAATAATTATTATTAGGTATGTACTTTACTGAATTCTATATCTTTCAATCACTGATAAAAAAAACTCAGATTTATGGGTCTATTCTGTGTACGTCTGTAAGATAATCTGTAACTTTACAGGGGAATTGCTATTCTGCGACAACTGTATCTTACAGGAATCTTTAAAATAGTTACAGATTTGGTAAATATTTACGTGTGTATTGACTGCTGTCGTAGGAAATGGAATATTTTTGTACAGTTTGAGGTTGTCTCTGGCACGGAATCTGGTTATTTGGTTAAAGTTATAGGTTAGAAGTATCGAAATTTGACGTATAGTAGTTCAAATGTCTATCTGTAATTCAGTGAGTTACAGACAACATCACAGAATCGCAAAGTTACAGATTCTGTAAAATTCCATTTACAGAACTTTCGTTAGCTACAGATTCGTAAGCTATTACGAAAAACATAGAATCGACCTATTAATATCCGTTTATTATACCAAACTGTATTTTTATAAGACTAGGTATAACTACATACAAATTGGAACTCTTTACGCACTAGTGCATAAAGTAAAGTTTTACGCACTCGAAAGCGTGTCTAAAGTACGTATTTTACGCATGGTGGTAGAGAAACATTTTTTGAGCTTTGGCTTCGACGTCATAACCCATGTTTCGTCACCAGTTACGATCTTTTTGAGCCGATCTAGATCGTGATGAAATATACTATTTCGCCTTTTAAAAAAAATAAACTTCGTATATGTATACATAGTGATCATCCGCATTTTAGAAAACAGACGCAATTAGACTGTCACTGAGTAATAAAATCAGTGAATAGTTTACTCTTCAATCTCAATCTAATAAACGTACATAGAAGTTGTAATTTATACGTGTATATAAATACTTATTTTAAAACAGACGTATCTATTTTTACGTTTAGTGATGAGCAAACCAGGTGTTGGTCAGAAAACGCTTTAATAAAGCAAAAAATGCAGGTGAGTGGAGGGAATACAGAGTACAATAAGTTAGTCAAAAAAGAAAGCACTGTGAGGATGTAGAAAGCACTCATGAGGGAGCGAGACTACGCGATTCTGTCCAAAGAATCCCCACAAATGATTCAAACGATCCCTCATGGGACTCCAGGGATTAATAGCAGGATTCGAAGAAAGTGATAGATGTAGAAAAACCGAAATGTTGAACCACCCACACTCTTCTCCCATTTCCATGAGCGTGCCGCTCTCCCGTGCTTTGTGCCTTTTAAGTTTCCTCTCTCGTTGAGGATGATCCTTTTCCCTCTGCGATCTCCCGAGTGGAAGCTGCACCCTTTTCACAGCTGTTGACCTGTTTTGGGATACGTCTCCACTTGCCTCTGAATTTTATTTTTCCTAGATTGTAGTAGGGGGGCATAACTATCCTTCTGAGTTCCTCCAGGTACTCGCTGTTCATCAAGAAAGCCCATGTTTGGCATTTTTTAATGGTGTTTTTCCCAACACCGTCCATAGGTTGGTGTTGAGTCCGTGATTTGCGACCTTGGGCAGGATTTTTTCCGCTTCAGGCCTTTGTCCTCTGTCATTCGTGATGTATGATGAGCAGGATATTCTCCCCTTCGAAGACCCTGAGGCTTGCCCCTTCCCAGGATTGTATGGTTGGGATGTTCAAAAGCGATGGGAGTTTAATGCCTCCTCGTTCACCAGATATAACACCTTTAGATATTTTTATATGGGGCTACATGAAAAATGAGGCGAATACCCATCCCCTAACAATGAAACAAGATTGTGAACATAGAGTTCGCAATGCGGTAATGATTAATCGTGTAACAAACGATGGTGTTATAAGAAGGCTTACTAAATGCTTGGAAGTTCAAGGACTTGTTTTGAGTTCTTGAAATTTATGTACGTGGAATTACATTAAAAAACAGGACCTATTTATACGGCAAAAATAACTACAATTTCAATTTTATCAATATTATTACAACCAAATTGTGTTAAATTGTTTAATATTCCCTTCACTGTGTCACGGCTGGTTCGGAGTCGAGTTGGTATTGGGGATGTTCACACAGAATTTGCAATATAAAGGTCTGTGAATTTTTTATTAAAAAAAATAGTATCTTAAAAAGTAAAAATTTTAGAAATAGGGTATTCTCCACAAAGTGACATTAAAATTTAATGTAGAATCCGAAAAGTTAATAATATAGGGTGTTTGATTTAAAATAACAAAGTTATCATTCTCTTTCGGTATAACCGGAAGTGACATGTATGTCAAAATATTTTCCATAAATTCGCTTTAACTTGTTCTCCACTTATGTCAATTTTCATAGAAATCGTGTGAGCAGTCTACAATATATAAAAAGTATGAGCTAGTCGTAAAACAGCCTTTATAATTAGAGTAGGTAGTTTAAAATTTAAAAAACTTATTCTAATTATATATAGAATAGTGCTGCCGACCATATAAAAAGCAATAATTTACTTATCCTTGATGTATAAGCCTATTTAAATTTTATAAATCAACACAATCATTGCATACACAGACAGACACCTACACACATAAAGGTATAAATATATTATGTAAATTTCAAGACTAATGATTTAATATATCACATTTTTTATTTTAATAGTGTTTGGTAAACATTTGAAGCACTTCTGCCCAAGCTGCTAACCCAAAACTTTAAAATTTAATAAATAAATAAATAAAGTTATGTTTCGATACGACTCGGCACACCGGAAACATCGACGGAGAAAATCTCTGTTTTCTCCACAAAAAGTTCCATAGGACGGCGAAGGAGAAGAAAAGGCTTGTTGACTTAACTTGCGTATATTATCATTAATCAACAGCCTATGTACAATATTTTAACTTTAAAAACACCTATGATTAACTTAAATTATAAATAGGACATAAAAAATAAAAGAGACTAAGTTCAATAAAGAGAATGAATGCGCGTTGTTTGGCGTGAGTTGAATGTAATAAAAGTAAGCTCGAGTAGATCTAAACTAAGAGAGAGTAGTAGAGTGAATGCATGAATTTTTGTTATTTTACATTGTTCCCAAAACAGATCTCTTGAAAACCACATGTTTGTTTTTACCACCCAAGGGTTGTGTCCCTTTTACACTTCCTAGAACTTTGATAAATTAAAAGCTCCAGAAGAGAAAGTTTAACATGGGCGTCACACTTGTAATAAAAAAATGAAACCAAACAAATAAATAAAAACGTTCAACTAAAGTTTGAACATACACCCCGGCATTGAAGGCACTGCCTTCAATAAGCGGTAACTACATATTAAATCGAATTTTATTAAAAGCTAAAACTAAAGTTATGATGATTTCAACTTATTATATAAAACTATTCTTAAAGTATACCTACTGAGGTTAATTGAATTTAATCTTCAAATCTAGGTAATGGACATAATTTTGTTACGTTTCTGACGTAAATACCCTTGCTAGTTTTTATATTTGCTAACCTTACGTGCCCATCCTTGCTCGGGATGACCTCTAGAACCCTGGCTAATGGCCATTCTAGGGGTCTTGTGTTGTCTTCCTTCAGAAGAACAACATCATTAACTTTAATATCGCGCTCATGTGACATCCATTTAGGCCTGTTTTGGAGGTTATTCAGATACTCCTTAGTCCACCTCTTCCAAAATAATTGTTGTATTTGAATACATTTCTGCCAACGATCCAAACGATTTTTTGGTATATTAGAATGGTCACCATCGGGGTATGAAGTCAGTGGTGCACCTATTAGAAAGTGACCTGGAGTCAAACAATTTAGATCTGAGGGGTCATTGGATAAGGGCTGAAGCGGTCTAGAATTCAAAATGGCCTCAATTTGAGTCAAAGTAGTGGCAAATTCTTCAAAAGTAAGCTGCTGATCACCAATTAAACGTTTTATATGGTACTTAGTACTTTTAATAGCAGCTTCCCATAAGCCGCCCCAATGAGGAGAATGTGGGGGAATAAATTTCCATTCCATTTCATAATTAGAGACAAAATTGTGAATTTCCCTTTGAGATTCTTTAGAGGTCAGCATCGAATAAAGTTCTCTGATTTGATTATTAGCACCTAAAAAGTTGGTGCCATGATCGCTAAAAATTGTTGAGGGGATACCTCTTCTAGAAATAAAGCGTTTTAGGCATGCCAGAAATGCCTGAGTCGAAAGGCTTGATACTAGCTCTATGTGAACAGCCTTCGTTGCCATGCAAACGAATAAGGCTATATATGCCTTTTCAATTTTAGCGCGTCTTAAATTTGATGACTTTATAAAAAAGGGGCCACCAAAATCAACACCGGTTTTAGAAAACGGTCGAGAGGGTACAACTCTTTCCTTCGGCAAGTCTGACATAATTTGCTGAAATGCCTTTGCCTTGAATTTAAAACAATTAGAACAGTTTATTGAAATTTTCTTAATTTCTCTAAGGCCGTTTAGAGGCCAGTATCGAAGGCGAATGTTGGACAAAAGAGTTTGGAGACCTACGTGCCCTAATCTAAGATGTTCCTTTTGTAAGAGTAGTTTAACCACTTTATTATTAGATGGTAATAAAATTGGGTATTTATGATCGTAGGGAATCAGTGCTTGTGATAATCTGCCTCCGACTCGGATCAAGTTATCTGAATCAATAAAAGGATTTAATTTTAGAATTTGCTTGTTAGCAATTTTGACGTGAGGTGATTTAGATAGGTGATTAAATATGCTTGAGAATGCTTGCCTTTGTAGCGATTTTAGAATAAGGAGTTCTGACCCTTTCAGCTCATCTAAAGAAAGAGGACCCGCACGCTTAATTGCCTGAGCCCTTATGTTGTGGACGAATCGTAAAATGTAGGCTACTGTTCGTTGTAGCCTCGTGTAACTTGAATATCTTTCAAAAAGCAGCTCCCAAACATTATTTATTGTCGTGAGTAAAACTGTGTTGACCTTTTTGGTTTCTTCTGCGGTTGTGGTGGTCTTAAAATCAAACAGATTTGAATTAACCTCGGGGTGTTGTAGGAATTGTGGCCCGTGCCACCAAGCGCTCGAGTTTATGAGCTCGTCAGGCTTTAAGCCCCTAGACAGGTAGTCCGCCGGGTTGTCCTTTGATCTTATATGACGCCACTTCCAATCTTGGGATAATGTCTGTATTTGTGATATACGATTAGCAACAAATACGTTGAAGCGAGGGGGCTGGGCATTCAACCAGCACAACACGATTTCAGAGTCAGTCCAGAGATTGACTGATTGAAAAGAGAATCGTTTTCCAAAAATAGAGAGAATTCGAGCAGTCAAGTTTGCCAGTAGTAAGGCTCCACAAAGTTCCAATCTGGGTATAGTTAACTCCTTTATTGGGGCAATTCGACTTTTTGATGTTATGAGGTGGCATGACACGGTATTATCAGGGTAAAGAGCTCGAATGTACAAACATGCACCGTATGCCTTCCGGCTTGCATCGGAAAATCCGTGTATTTCGCACAGCCTGAAGTCACAGTTGGAAAACATATATCGAGGGATTTTTAAAAAAGAGTTGAGTTGAGAAATATTTTGAAAATAATATGTAAAGTCCTCCAGAATGGTACCTTCAATTGGGTCGTCCCAACCGTGTTTTAATTTCCATGTCTCTTGCATAATTATTTTTGCAATTACGATGACTGGGCCCATTAAACCAAGAGGGTCAAACAATTGAGCAATATTTGAGAGAACTAAGCGTTTAGTAACAATCCGCTGCATAGAAAATGCCGGCACATTGATATAAAACATGTCCAATTCGGAATTCCATCGATTTCCCAAAACCTTATTGGAGATTCCTTCTATCTCAATGTTGTAATCTGTGCTAGCTTGAGAGGGGTTAAGAGATGATTTAATTTCTTCTAAAAATGCACTGGAGTTAGAACACCATTTATGCAAATTAAAATGACCCAATTTGCATAATTCAATTAATTGAAAATAAAGTGCAACCAAATCATCAATTGAGTGTGTAAGTGCCAATTCTTTAAGCACACGTGTAGCTAAATAGGGAGCACAGTTAGTTCCGTAAGTGACTGTTAATAACTCAATGCATTGTAGCTCATCATCAGGACATTCTCGCCAAAGAATGTTTTGAAGATGTGTTTGATTCGGGTTTATTCGGATTTGTCGGTACATTTTTTCTATGTCAGATGTAAGCACATATTTAAAACTTCTGAACCTCACCAGTATGTCAAAGAGCTCTGGCTGAACAGTAATGCCTTTGTGCATGACGTCATTTAGAGATGTAATGTGCCGGGAGGAATGAGAGCCCTTGATTTGTATACACTATTTATTAACTTTGAAGGTTCACACTAAGTACTTACTTCTAGCCTTATATTTAGAATATTATGTGGATAACACTAGAGCTGAGTTTTAACTTACTGTTGGATGAATTGGAATGGTATTTAAACCATTCCCAAAACATGGTCGTACCAAGATTAAATTAGATATCTATGAGAAACATTGAATTTGGGCAAACAACATATTTCTATACAAATACAAACATTTGTTGTTGCTAATGAGATTTTGATACTGTAACAAAGAATAAGTTGGGTATTTATTTACTACACATATTTAAATATTATTAGTTTATTTTATATACTGATTTCAATTGAAGTTTGACTAAGATAGTCGAAATTATTCCAAGATCTCATTAACTTACATAGACGTAGTGATGGGGACATTACACCTCCCCCCTACGGGAGAATTTTTTTTTCAAAAAAAAAATTCTTTCTTGAGGACAAATACATATATATTAAATTAAATAACAGGTGATAAAAAGGGACTTATCTTAATCATAATATATATTAGGGTAAATAACAGATGATTAAAAGAAACTTAACTTAATTAGTAAAATATAATAATCATAACTATTCTAAATTGGTTTTTAAATTCGCAATGCGCGTACTTCTTCTAACATTTTTATCACTGCATGAGGCTGTATTGGTTTTTGTATTATTGATATCTATTGTCTCATATGTTACAGGAAGGGGTACAATTTGATTATTACTTGGTTTATCTTTGCATAGTTTGAAAGTTATGCAATTTGTGATACAACTGTTTTCATGTCTGTGATCTCTATTATATTTTCTTTTACAACGTTTAATTAATTTATAAATTAGGAATAAAGCCAATATTTTCATTAAGCTTAAGAATATATATGAAAAGTATGAATTTTGGAATATTTTTAAAGGAATGTTAACTTCTTCTTCGACTTTCGATATAGTTTCTTCAAGTTGTGATAATTTATGACTAGCTATATTGAGATTTTCTCGATCTAGGGTGAATGAATGAGAAGGTAACATGTGTAATTGTGTGACATTATAACAGAAAATGGAGTAAAACCAGACCCTAAGAAAATTGACTCCATTATCAATTACCCTATCTTACAGAATGTCAAAGACATTCGCTCCTTTTTAGGTCTTGCTGGTTACTACCGGAGATTCATTCCTAACTTCAGTAAAATTACACAACCTCTCACACAACTCTTGAAAAATAATGTACCTTTCAATTGGACTAGTTTGCAACAAAATTCTTTTGAAACCTTAAAAAACACTTTAACAAGTGAACCTTTACTCCAATATCCCGATTTCAATGAACCTTTTAACCTTTCTACCGACGCAAGTGACTTCGCTATCGGATCTGTATTATCTCAAGGCAAAAACAAGAATGATTTACCTATTGCTTATGCTAGTCGCTCACTAAATAAAAGCGAGTCAAATTACAGCACTATAGAAAAGGAATTATTAGCTATAGTTTGGTCTGTCAAACATTTTCGTCCCTACCTCTATGGTAGAAAATTCAATATTTATACCGACCATCGTCCTTTGACTTGGCTATTCAACGTCAAAGACCCTAGTTCTCGTCTAGTAAGATGGCGTTTACTCTTAGAGGAGTACGACTATAATATCGAGTATCGCCCCGGCAACAGAAATCAGGTAGCTGACGCTCTTAGTCGTATTAAGTCAGAAGACGCTACAGTTAATATTTTGCAACCTTCCACAGTTCCTTCTTACTCAGATTTCCTAAAGCATTATCAAACTACTTTAATATCCTATGAACATATTAACGAACACAATACCGAGCTTCCAGTTGGTGCAGGTAACAATTGTGCTGTTTGCCTTTCTGAAGATTTAGAATTAACTGACAAATCTTTATTATTACTAAACGAAAAATTTGACCATATAAAAGGGTTCTTTAACACTCCCGTTAAACTAGGCGAAGTGAAAATGGAAAAAGAAGGAAATAATTTCATTTTTTATTTAATACATAAACGATATCATTGGGAAAAAGTAGAATACGATATAATGTTTAACCTACTTCTAAATCTTAAAACGATTTTAATTGAGAATAATATAAATGTTATAAATCTACCAAGATTGGGTATTGGTTACCTTAATTTTAAAAAATTACGGGCAATAATAAGATTTATCTTTGAAGGATCAAATATTAAAATAAATATATTTCATGACGTACTTATTCACCCGAATTCAACTTTAATTCCCCAAATTCTTAAAGAAAATCACTCAAACCCTTCCTCAGGTCATTCGGGTTTCCATAAAACATATAAACGAATCAAATAAATTTATAAATGGCCAAACATGAAAATATATATTAAAAACTTCATTAAGTATTGCGAACCATGTCAAAAGAATAAATTAGTTAGGAAAAAGAACCGAGAACCAATGGAAATAACAACTACGTCACAAAAACCTTTCGAACGCATAGCTCTAGATATCGTTGGCCCCTTTCCGCTAACTCTTTCTGGCAACAAATATATCTTAACATTACAGGACGACCTTACGAAATTCTCCCAAGCTTATCCATGTCCTAATCACGAAGCTGTTACTATTGCCAACCTTTTCGTTCATCGTTTCGTTTGTAATTACGGTATACCGGAATCTGTCTTAACTGATCAAGGACGTGACTTCATGTCAAATACTTTCAAGGAAGTTTCTAAACTTTTTAAAATCAAGAATTTAACCTCAACAGCCTATCATCCCCAAACTCATGGTGCTTTAGAAAGGTCACATGCCACTTTAGCTGATTATTTAAAACATTATGTTAACCAGGATCAATCAGATTGGGACGATTGGTTAGATTTCGCAACATTCTCATATAACACGAGTACCCATACTTCCACAAAATTCTCTCCATACGAACTAGTATTCGGCACAAAACCTTCAATACCTTCTCAATTATCGAAAAATCCAGAATTCAAATATAGTTACGATAACTACCTTGATGACTTGACGCTAAAACTACAAAAAAGCCACCAACTTGCACGAGAAAATTTGATAAAATCAAAGGAAACCAATAAATCAAATTACGACAAGAAATGCCGACCGATGATATTTTCCGTAGGAGATCTCGTTTACTTAGAAAATAATGTCACCCAACTTCATAAATCGAGGAAACTTTCACAGAATTACACTGGCCCCTATAAAATTATCAATATTAATTCCCCAGTAAATTCCACAATACAAAAAAATAATAAGCGTGTCACAGTACATAACGATCGTTTAAAACTAGCTTTTGTTTCAGATTAATACTATTGGTTAAGGGATTCCCCTGTGAATCACCTATAGATATAAAACTTCTCGAATACTCACCTGGTATATACTACGACCACCTAGAACCTCTTAAATTCTATGATTCCTCTTGGAAACTCGTAAGTCATCTCAGTTTAGACTCATTCGAAGAAAAGCTAACATTTATAGAAAAAACTATTACTAAAACACGGGAACTTTGTAATTCTCCTCAAATTCAAGAATTATACCTATGCGATACTTCTTTGAAAATAATTAAGCAACTATTTCCCATTCTCAAAGGAAAGGATTTAACTTTAAAAAACTTAGCCAATAAACCCAGAGTCACGCGAGGCTTGATAAATGGGATAGGCTCAGTGTTCAAAACTCTTTTTGGAACCATGGATCAAAATGATGCAGATTATTATTCAAAGGTTATAAATCACATTCAAGCTGATGATAAACATGTAGTTGAACTATTGAAAAACCAAATTCAGATTGTTCATTGTACAATTCACAATTTTAACTCCTCAATTACAAACGTTGAACTTAATAATAAGATTTTTGAAACCAATTTTAACCAAATCTATAACATAACCAAGGATAACAAGAAACATTTTTTTAATTTAAACCTCAAACAAACAATTGATGAACATTTGTCAGTCATCACTCTTTTAACAAGCGAATTAAATAACGAATATTCTAATATAATAAATGCAATCCTGTTATGTAAATCAAACCAAATTCATCCTATTATCATAAACCCCCAACAATTGCTACTAGAATTAACTAAAAGCCTTTCACACTTGCCTCCCGCAGTTTCATATGCTTTACCTTTAGAGAATAACAATACACAAGAATTAATGTCTTTAATCCATACCACTTATTACCTTTCTGAAAATAACATAATTTTTGTCCTTAAAGTTCCTTTAATTAACCAAAATAATTTCGACTTGTTTAAATTGATACCCTTACCTACCTTGAATAATGTGAATCAACATATCTTCATTCTACCAGTTTTCGACTTTTTAGTTTTATCTGACACTAGAAATTCATACAGCATACTAAAGGATTTAAGCAATTGCAATAAATTAAGCACAAATCAGATAATATGCATTAGCGATTCCCCAATTTATTCAATTTATGCTAAACCTCTATGTGAAACAGAACTACTCTTCAACCCCAAGTCCTTACCGAAAAATTGCGATATTCGAATCATTCCGGCAATAACAGAAACTTGGCAACCTTTAGCCAAATCAAATTCATGGGTTTTTGTCCTAGCAAAAGATACTACTGCAACTCTAAGTTGTAAAAATTCCAAACCTATAGATTACACCCTAAACCATACTGGTATACTCAGTATAGACCCCGATTGCAAACTCTTCACAGCGACTACTGTTCTAAAAGCCTTAACCACTGAAAAAAATCTACAAAGTAATTATAAATCAATCTTACCTTCCTTCAACCTTATTGACGATTGCTGCGGTAACATTAAAAATAATGTGATTTATAACCTTTGAATAATAATCTGCATCATTTTGATCCATGGTTCCAAAAAGAGTTTTGAACACTGAGCCTATCCCACTTCTGACACCAATTTTGTAATGTGCCGGGAGGAATGAGAGCCCTTGATTTGTATACACTATTTATTAACGAGATTTGGCCTGGGTAAGGATTGCGTTCCTCGAGGTGGCCTATTCCGGACGAGGAACTCTGGGGTTTAACGAATTGCTAGTTCCTGGTTGCGAGTTATTTCTTTGATTAAAATTGCTAGAGTTTTTATTTAAATTTTGATTAGGAAAGGAATTCACATGACCTGATGGTCGATTTTGTCTAAGATTGTTATTGTATTGTCTTTTCCTACATTCATGAATAAGATGACCCGTGTTTTTACAATAATTGCAGATTTTAATGTTAGTTTCTGTTCTATTAAGGGTATTTACATGTCTAACGTTATGTTGAGAGTTATGATTATAATTATTATTTGATTGTGTGAAGTTGTTAGGATGATTTCGATTGCTTGTATATTTATTCTGATTTTTATTTCGACAGTTGAAGACAGTGTGCCCACTTTTATTGCAGAAAGTACAGTGACGTGTATGTGTATAGTTAGAATTTATATTTTGGTATTTAGAAATTTCGCGTAGAGACTTTACTTCGCGTTCTTCATTCAAAGCGAACTGTACAGCTTCTTCTAAGGTTGAAGGATTTCTAGCTTTAACGATAATAGCAAGGTCTCTGGATAATCCCATCAAGAACACACTGAGTGCTTGATCTTGCAGTAATTCTGCATAGCCTTCGCGACGTTCTCCTCCAATAGAATCATCTAACGTCCCTAAGAGTTTAACGTAGCAATTCTCAACTTTATTGGCAAAAGACATGACGTCTTCGTTCGGATTTTGTTTACAAGAATGTAATTCTAATTGCCATTGGCCTTGAGTCCTTTTATCTGAATATCCCTCAAGAAGGTAATCTTTAAGCGTATTCCAATTTTCAAAATTCCTATTTTTAATTAAAATTCTGGCGCGATCAGTGATTTTGGATAAAATAATTTTAAAAAGTATTGGTTTATTTTCGGGTTTTGAAAGAGACATAGCCATGGAACAGTTGTCAATGAATTCGTGTAATTTACTTTTATCACCGTCGTATTTGATTAACATTCTTTCGGCCATTTCTAATGAGATATAAGTGGTTGTAGAACTTGGAGTAGTCATTGTTTATATATTCTACTAGAGTTTCGAAAAAATGTATAGAGATTTTTGAAATAGTATTAAGGTTAAAAGTATGAGACAATTGATATAAAAATAAAAATCCAATAACTTACATTAAAATAGTAATCATTCTGGTATTGATGTCTTGGAGTCAGCAGAACTGGTGAGATTCTTGATCTTCGTAGAGATGTGGAACTTGTAGAACAGTGGATATAGTGAAGTCGGTGGATGTAGTAGAATCAGCGAATGTAGTAGAGTTAGTGAATGTAGTAGAATCAATGAATGTAGTAGAAATAGTAGAGTCAGCGGGTATAGTAGAATCAGCGAATGTAGTAGAGTTAGTGGATATTGGTTACAAATCAGAGTCGAATCCTCCGGTGCACTGGATTGAGAGTTGAATGGTTTCCTTATGGTACTTTCCGTTTCAGACTCGATATCAATCCTCTTCGAAATTATCCCACTTCTGACACCAATTTTGTAATGTGCCGGGAGGAATGAGAGCTTTTGATTTGTATACACTATTTATTAACTTTGAAGGTTCACACTAAGTACTTACTTCTAGCCTTATATTTAGAATATTATGTGGATAACACTAGAGCTGAGTTTTAACTTACTGTTGGATGAATTGGAATGGTATTTAAACCATTCCCAAAACATGGTCGTACCAAGATTAAATTAGATATCTATGAGAAACATTGAATTTGGGCAAACAACATATTTCTATACAAATACAAACATTTGTTGTTGCTAATGAGATTTTGATACTGTAACAAAGAATAAGTTGAGTATTTATTTACTACACATTATATTTAAATATTATTAGTTTATTTTATATACTGATTTCAATTGAAGTTTGACTAAGATAGTCGAAATTATTCCAAGATCTCATTAACTTACATAGACGTAGTGATGGGGACATTACAGAGACAACCCCGTGGAAGTTTTCATAGAACCGTCAAAGACAACACGTAATTTCGTAGTTTGACTACTTTCACGGAGTACGCAGTGATGTGGTAGAAAGTATTTATTCTCTTGCATTTCGTTTTTTAAAGAGAGGGGGACTACCCGGGCGTGATTAACTTAAATTATAAATAGGACATAAAAAATAAAAGAGACTAAGTTCAATAAAGAGAATGAATGCGCGTTGTTTGGCGTGAGTTGAATGTAATAAAAGTAAGCTCGAGTAGATCTAAACTGAGAGAGAGTAGTAGAGTGAATGCATGAATTTTTGTTATTTTACATTGTTCCCAAAACAGATCTCTTGAAAACCACATGTTTGTTTTTACCACCCAAGGGTTGTGTCCCTTTTACACTTCCTAGAACTTTGATAAATTAAAAGCTCCAGAAGAGAAAGTTTAACATGGGCGTCACACTTGTAATAAAAAAATGAAACCAAACAAATAAATAAAAACGTTCAACTAAAGTTTGAACAAGTTAATTAACTATTTCACTTACTAACTATTACAAACTCTAAACTTAGAATAAATCGATTTTTCAAAAATAAAATTTCACTTTTGTATAATAACATGTTGAGTAAAAAAATGGGATTGGCTAATTGGTTAACCGACTAGACAAAAAAAACTTTCAAGTCATCCCAAAAATCAAATCAGTAGCCTCTTGCTAACCATTTAAATTGAAGGTGTGAATTTTTCAAACTATTTATCAAGACTGTCCTTGGTCTCGTGATGATTTTTTACTTTAAACAGTAAGCAGAGTTAATTTTTTTTCAATCTTCATTAAAATGCAAGAGATTATTTGCTTTCGATAGCTGTCAAGGACAAGTTAAATGAAGCAGCATGCTAAAAATTTTACAGTTGTCTATCAATAGTTTTCAGTTGACGGAAGCAGTACTGCAAGTTTTTTCTTGTTAAATTCAAAAAGCATCTGATGAACTGACCGAGTATAAAATTTGCAATTTATAAGCTCGTAGATTTGCATATTATTCCTATATTTTATTTTGTTTTAATTTTCAGGCGACTTCGGAAAATACCAAGCATGGCAATTCACCCTTCATATTTTATCGGCTTTAACAGCCGGTATCAACATGATGTCTCTAGTTACAGTAGCTGCAGTTCCAGAATTTAGGTAAGCCTGTAAAGAATAAAAAATGATTTTCTACCCGTTCGTTTTAAAAACCATCAAAAATATTATAATCTCAATAAAGTTTAGTTTCGAAAACTGAAACACATGCTTTATTGATATCAGATAAGAAACCCAAAAGAGACTAAATCCACGGATCGTACACACACAGCTGTGGTAAGAGCTATGGACACCTTTGGAGCCTTTTAGCCTGTTAGCCAAAAACAGATCAAAGGAAAGCCAAACAGGAGCTATCAAAACTATAGAGGCTTGCAGGTTCGATGAAAACCATTCCAACGACCGCATTGGAAACCATACTCAATATTTCACCTCTTGCTCTGCATGTTGAGACAGAAGCGAGAATGACTTAGTACAGGCTGGAATGCAATGGGAATTGGAACGAAAGAACCAACACCCACAATCATTCCAGAATCACAGATGTTTTCACAAACTATTGCGCTATTGGCACGTATTTGCAAATGAGCATCGAATGGGAGTATAGATGCCAAAAGATCCTTATACTCTTAGATAGTCAGGCAGTACTGAAATCTTCAGCATGCACCCAGATCAGATCTAAACTGCTCTGGTACTGCCTTCAAAAACTCTTAACCCTGGAAAACCCTAGCAAAGCTAGGATCTAAAACTGCATTCCCTGGTCCTGATCCAGCATTTGGAATATCAAAACTGCAGCACGTGGTTATACATCTCAGTAAATTCAATCAAAACATCAGACGTACTGCCAAAGGAGGAACACAGCAAATTACTGGTCATAAAACCTTTGGAGTTGCTGACTAATGAGATATTAATCATTAGCAGGAAGCTTATGCATACAGTTGGTATTTATAGGAATGAACCTATCTGTCGGTTGTGCATGCGGAAGAGAAGGAAACAGCTTCACATATTAAGTTCGAATGTGAAGCATTGTCTCATTGAACGGTAAAACCAAGAAAAGGCTGAGGTGCCGATGTCTCGAATCCTCTGATTGGTGGTACATAAATAATCAATCAATGCCCCTGACAATGTATGTACAACATTTCATGATTAATTTTCCTATTTCTCAGTATCAGTATTTTTGTATTTTTTTTCTGGATGAAAGGTGCCAAATATCCTTTTCTGTACCCCTGGCAATGGGTGTAGAAAATTTCATGATGAACAGTTGAGTAGTTAAGACATGAAAGCTATAAAACTATAAGCTATAATTTTTATGTTTCCGGAATCAGTATTTTTTTTAATGTTCTCTATTTCCTTTTCTGTATCATCTCACAATGGGTACATTGCTGTGTTAACTATCTAATATTTTCTAATGAAAGGGAACTTTAAATTATTGCTTCACAAAATTTAATATGTTCATGTAGCCAACTGGTCGCCAAATTGCTGGAATTATATTACCAAATTTTGTATAGCACTTATTTGATATTAAAACCGTTTTCCAACATGCATTTATGTTATGTTTGACCTAATATTAATCATGAACAATTTATTATTTTATCTAATTCCGCTATCAAATGTGACACTTTAAGTCACTCCTTGACATTAGGAAACGTCACATTTTTCATAACCTTCATTATATCAGTTATGGAAAGTAGTTATGTGAAAACTTTACGTAACTGTTTAAGTTTCAAAGAATAATTTATTAATTACTGTAAAAACTGAAAATTATTTCATTATTTAAACTGACAATTAACTCATTATTTTAATTCAATAGTATTTTAAGATTCATAAACATTGAAAACAACATTATTGAAGACACAGTTAATTAAAGTAAGTCCATTTTCTGGGAGAATATTCTCTTGAAATTCCCCCCCAAAAGGGTCTTCCAGCCCCCCTCTTTGCTAGTCCATCTGTTATTTTATTTCCTTCTATTCGAGTGTGTCCTGGAATCCACAGTAAGGTTACTATATTGTTCTCGCTCAGTTTATTGAGTATGCCTAGGCATTCCCACACCATTTTGAAAGTGATTAGACAAGAGCTCAGCGCTTTGATGGCTGCTTGACTATCCGACATTATGATAATCTTTTTCCTTCTATATCCTTTGTCAATATTGAACTGGGCTTATGGCGTGAATTTCCACTTGAACGATACCAAAAGCGATACGATACCCAAGCTTTCAGAGTGTTCCTGGCTTGTACACTTCTATCCCAGTTCCGTTGGGTTTGAGCCGTCTGTGTATCATTGAATGGCATTCTTTCCAAGTCTGTTAATGGTGTTTGGATCCCATTCCTTCTTGTTGCTTAATTCCGTAACGAATTTCTTTGAAAATTAATACCTTTTCATCTTGTGGCATGTCCCAGGTTTTTTGATTTCTAAGAAGTAAGGAGGTGGTTCTTTTTATAATTCCCTCTCTACTTAGTCTGTATCTCGTTCTTTCTGTAACACTTTCCACCACCATATGTATAGTTGTGAGAGGTTGAGAATCACTTCCATGGCTGCTGTTGGGCATGTTCTCATTGCTCCTGTAATGCATATACAGACGAGTCTTTGAATTTTGGAGAGGTTTTCTCTCGCCGTCCATGGACTAGTTCTGCTACTTCACGTAATGGCTCCATAAGTGATAATTGGTCTCACTATGGCAGTGTACCTACATCCACCATTTGAGCCAGATAACTCGCTTTACTAAAATGACAATTTTTTACAAGAAACTGTAATTAAGTAAATAATTACAAAACCAAGATGGTTTTTTGTCAATTTGGTATGTGATTAGATGTGGGGGTGACGCTGTTATCGCATTCTTAACATTTCCTGTACTGTGGATAATGAAGAGCAAATACGCCGAAACCGGTCTACAAGTGATATTGTCCCTTCTAATTACAAACCAGAATGATTGGTTATATATTGCATATATACCAACCCCGTTGTTGCTTCTTAGTGAACGGTCTGCTCTTTATTTACAAAAACTTTGCAAGGCGTTATAATAGTTGTCAAATTTTTTTCGTTGTGTCAGATAGGGACCAAAAATTTTTCATTCATTCATTATTAGTTAATCTTGACAACGGTAGCTGGAACGCTACCGAAACGTTGAAATAAAAAAATTTCACCAATTATTGTGGTTTGATTCCCAAGAAAATAAGAAAAAATAACAAGTAATGCCACAAGGAACTTATAGAAGATAAATAGTATTTAACTATCATCTTTGACACCTAAAACTTAATTTGTTGTAATTAACATTTTCCACTACGTAAGGCTCGCAACAATAAATAAAAATTAATTATTTTGATTTTCTTTCAGATGTGAAATTCCAGACTACGATGTAAATAAAACGTATACACAACTGAATGATACACTTTTATCAAGATATTTTCCAGTTATGGACTCGGGACATTACGATAAATGTTCCTTAATAAACGGTACTTCCAAATCGTCGTATAAATGCAATTCCTTTGTTTTCGATGACACTTTTTATGGTAATACGAGAGCCACCGAATGGCTACTTGTTTGTGATAGAAGGTAAGTTGTGAATGTTTTAATATGACTAGATGCATTTCATTAGATTTGCAGTTAATTGTAAAAATTTAACAGTTTTTAATATACCTAAGGCTAGTTGGAATCTTTGTGTTTCCCGCGCAGTAACTTTAAATGCCACACCGCCATATATGTCAAATTTAGAGCCAGCTGCGTTATTAAGACCCAGTTGTACAATAGCCGTTCACGAGCAGATCAACGATGACCTCAGTTCAAGCGTCAATTTACGTTCAACCAACATCGTTCAGTGCTGAACTGAGGATCACTGTACAGTTCAATTGAACGGAAAGGCTTTGACCGATCAAAGCCAGTTCAACGTCATTTTGAGACATTTTAACCTATCAAAGAAAGTAGACAATAAACCAAATAAACGTTCAAAACATGGATTTTTTAGAGGAATTAACTGATGAAGGCTTTTTAGAACTTACACATCTTACCACAAATGAATAGATAGCCAGTTTTTAAAATTTAGACAATCAGGTTTACCATCATGAATCACAAAAAGTAAAAGCATAACTTTACTTAAAGTAACCAAACAAGGCGATTATGAAAAAGGATGACTATTCAGTTCTTAAAGTAACTTTAGCTAAAGTTACTTTAAGGAGCTTATTATGAAAATGGCCGTTATTGGATTGGATATTGGTAGAAAACTTTACCATTTCAGGGTAATCACCCTGACAAAAATATATAAATTGAACGTTCAATAGAACCGAGTTAAATTTTCACTGGTGCAACCAATTTGTTCTAGAACCACGATCACCAGTGACGTGTGGTTCATTAGAACCATTTGTGAACTTTTGGTACAACCGGTACCATGTGTGTATTTGACTGCCATTGAAACCAATTGGTCAATTTTAACAAAAATGGAAAACATGACGGATCAACGCATAGCCTAAACCGCTGATCGTAGAGACCTGAAACTTGGAGAATGTGTTCTTTGTATCACGTATACATCCGATAAGAGTAGATTTTCCGAAATTCTACCCCTATAAGGGAGTGACACACGGGGGCAAAGCTTGTATCGGACAACGTGCATGATTCCTTGGTCGAATCTACTTCAAATTTTGCATAAACAATCTTTAGCAGAATTGATGGAAGACGTGTTTCGTATTTTATTGAAACTCATTGCCTAACGGGGAAAAAAAGGGGGTAGAAAGTTATTTTGGGGGTGATTTACATTTAAGTTGATATCAATACTACTTAATGCTTTTGATTTAAATTACATTTTATTTTGACACGTTTGAAAACTCAATCCGATTTGATTCAAAAAACGTTGAACTCACTTAAAATCTTGGTGCAATGCAATACTGGCATTCATAATGACGTAAAAACTAAATGAAAATCCTATTGGAGCCATTTTCGATTTGTACGCGGACGAAGTCGCGGGCAAAAGCTAGTTTTGTATAAAATCCATGGACGATGCTATAGGCATCTCAACTGAGCGTGTACATCACATTTTACATAAATATTTGAACATGAAAAAGCTATCCAACCTATCCACACTCCACAAGTGCAGCCGTGTAATCATTACCAAGACTGATTTTTTAGTATTCACATTCAGATAGCAGCGTTCGAGCTTTCTATACAGGAGAGTAACTAGCATGTTGCCAAATCATAATATGGTCCGACTCCTATGGAAAAGTAATAATAATAGTGGGAGGTATAATATGGAAAAATATTAGACTTTCGCAGGACGTTTTTGGATCATATAACTTTTGTGTTGGTATTTTGAAAATAGAGAGTTACTACTAAAATCATAAATTCATTTGTTTCTTGGAATTTTGGGTTTTATATTTTCCATTCAATATTATTTCCAATTCGTGGAAATAAAATAACAATATGGATAATCCCTTTAAATGACCTCAAACTATTTATGTACAATAGCAGATATTAAAGATTAATTTAGGATAGAAAGAATGAAATCTCTGCACTGCATCTGAATGTGAATTCCACTCTAGTTAATTCTTTTTCGATCATGTTTTCAAGTTGAGCTGTGTTATGTCATTGTTTAGCGGTTTATTTTTCCTTGAAACCAGCAAAATTTATGATACGCTAGCTATAAAACAACTAGTAACATATTTGTATAACAGTGTCTCGTGATATTTTAAAATGAAGTATTAATAAATTTCCATTAATGAAAAATATACCCAACTACATTTATATCAGATTTAGAATGTATAGGCATGTTTTTTTATTCACCGGTAGATACACCAATCCACAAACTGCGTTTTTATATTCAGTGGTAGATTTTAGATTGAAGAAATGATACGCGTTCATTTATTATATACTGTTGCATCAACTAAAATTGCAAACCATTCCACCGCTGTTTCGAGGTGGTGGATAAATTTAGTGGTTTACAAAATGACAGCTTAACCTCAAAAAAGTGAAGATTTGAAGCGGTTATAGCGAATTATTAAAGAAATGGACGAATAAATAGGAATTAATTTAGAATGTGATAACATTGTATCGACTGCACTATTAACAGCGTCAGAAATTCAAAAAATATTTGTAGTGGTATCGATTGTCAGTTGTCAGATATAATGATGAATGATGTAAACAAAAGCAATTGCGTTTTTTTATGTGCTACTGATGACTCTAAAGAACTATTTACACACATCAGTTCCGTATTATCATTGTCTATTCTTTTTTTAGACAATGGTATTATTGCCGTGTCAGTTCAGTATCAGTGTCAGTGAAAAATAAAACATCGTTGCCATAGTTTCAAACAAACTTGTTCGGACAAGTCCGGCGTAGTGAAGTTTTTTACCATCAGTGCTGCTTCAGTGCCAGTTCCGAAAGTCTGGAACGATATTTTGTGTAATTCACTGACGATAACCGATTGAAATTTGCGTTTGAATATGGATCTAAAATCAATCGAGTTGGTACGGAATTATCCGGAATTGTATGATAAGTCGAAAATACTTTTCGGGATCTTATAGAGGAATTTTAAACTTTGGCACTTGGACAAAGCAGGTAGAAAACCATACATTATACAATTCACATCTGTCGCAATTAACGACGGCAAACACTTATCCACTGCTTCGCTAAGTCTTCATTTTTTTGAAATCCATAGTATTTTATACCCGTTTCTTTCGTATTGCGATTGGTATTTTTGCATGTAGCCACGGCACAGCCCGGCATTATAATTAAAGTAAAATAAAGTTTAACGTTTTAAAACAAAACAAAAAACACTTAAGATCAACTCTACCATAATTTTAAACACTGCTGATACCTACTTCATAACCAAACTACATATATATTTATCCTTGTTTTTTGCCTTAATGTCTCATTTTCAGAGTTTAGGTACTGCTTACTTTAAGCCCACTTTAAGTTAACGATTTGGTCCATGCCCCCCCCCCCCTCTCAAAGTGTATATGACCGCCACTGCTGGTCATACAAAAAATAATAAAAATAATATTTGGAATATCATAGGAAAAGAATTAAAACAAATTGTGTTAAAGTTTTGAGCAATATAGTTTTCCACATGTCTTCTGAAGGTTGCGGGAGCATTTCATTTATCGTTCATCAATTCCTTGTATAGAGTTATAAATTCTCACTTCCTCGTTTCATCCAAGCTTTATGTACCCATTTTCGTTTCTTGATTTGATTTTCTTCCTCTTTCTATCGTCTAGAGCTATAGCAGTAATAACCATTATTTTATCAGTAAAAAAGGCCATCTCTGAATTCTAATATTTCACTAAAAGCAGGGTAACTACTGACCGGGTACGGACTACAGGCGGATGTGTGTGAATTGTCACCACTGAAGAAGTACGGTTAGCACTGATACTGAACTGACGAAGTTTTCCTTGAACTAGTTGAGGAGCACTTGAAATTAAGTTCCCGATTGTGTCGACTTAAGTTCAAGTTAGTTTAAAATTCTGGTTGACAGCTGATTTAACCTGAAAAACTTTATTCATTTTCAAGTTGTTTTTGATTTCATCGAAATAATAGACTTCGAATTCCCAAGATGCTTTCCACTCGTTCTGATCATTTCCACGACATGAAGGAAATTGTATTTTATCAAAGATTCCGAGTGCTGAAGCAATGTTGTTTACGGGTTTCACGGAAATTAGTTTTAAGCAAAATATTAACTTACACTGACGAAACTGGTTTCATGAGAGATGAAACTCAAGTTTCGTAAAACCAGTTCATAAGAAAATTGAAAGATGAGTACACTGAGTTTTAAGAAACTACAATTTCATAACGTTGCGCAACTGCATTTCACGCAACTCCGCTAGCACGGTTGCATGTAACTACAGTTTGTTGTAAACCTCCGTTGGCGTGAGTTGTGTATTTAATATTTGCAGCAAAAAGCGATGCCTGAAGATCAAGTTTTCAACACAAAACTCGTGGAAGCTGTAGAAAAGCATCCGTGCTTGTACAATTACAATTTGAAAGAGTACAGTAATAGAAACAAAGTTCAAGCTGCATGGGAGACCATAGCGCAGGAAATGGAAAGTACAGTAGTACTGTAGCAAGTGATTAAAAGCAGACTCCGACATTCGATAAAAATTTTGAAATTTCACTGGGTCTTGATGCAGTTCTTTGGCCACTACATAATTGCTGTGACATCTGTTCTGTATTAGGGGATGAACCCAGTACTTCCGCTTCTTTTTTCTGTCTATATCTAAATCCTTGGGTAAAAGATTTTGAAGCCGTCACGAGTTACCGAACATATTCACTGAGCGAGTGAATATCATCATCCCATCCAGGGAACAGGTGATGCATACAGGTAATTCTGGAGAAATCATCTGGTTCACTGATTGTTCCAAAACAAACCATGGCCCTAGAGCTGGTATAAATGGACCTAGGAAGAAAACGTTCTTCAGCATTGGTCCATACACGTCTGTGTTTCAAGCAGAGACGATCGCCGCTATAGCCTGCATTGATGAAAACATCAGAAGGGGAGATACCAGACAAAAAAAATTGAAGTATTCACTGACAGCCAGGCTCTGCTTAAAGCTATCAGTAATCCAACAACTAGAACTAAACTGGTAAAAAACTGTAAAGAATCCCTTAACATGCTGGCAAGAGACAACAAAGTGTCTCTAATATGGGTGCCGGCACATGATGGGATAGCAGATAATGAAATGGCAGACAAGTTAGCTACAAAAGGTTTCAAAGGAGACTTCATAAGTCCGGAACCGTTTTGTGGAATCACAAAGGATTACATAAGAGGAGAAATCGGGAACTGGCTAGTTAAGGAACACCAACTCATCAGCGTTGGTCGATACACGTCTGTGTTTCAAGCAGAGACGATCGCCGCTATAGCCTGCATTGATGAAAACATCAGAAGGGGAGATACCAGACAAAAAAAAATTGAAGTATTCACTGACAGCCAGGCTCTCCTTAAAGCTATCAGTAATCCAACAACTAGAACTAAACTGGTAAAAAACTGTAAAGAATCCCTTAACATGCTGGCAAGAGACAACAAAGTGTCTCTAATATGGGTGCCGGCACATGAGGGGATAGCAGATAATGAAATGGCAGACAAGCTAGCTACAAAAGGTTTTAAAGGAGACTTCATAAGTCCGGAACCGTTTTGTGGAATCACAAAGGATTACATAAGAGGAGAAATCGGGAACTGGCTAGTTAAGGAACACCAACTCAAATGGAGGCTGACACAAGGACACCTTTACTGAATAAGGTAGACAAGGAACTCTCGTCCAGGTTAATGAAACTGGGTAAGAAGCATTTGAAGACAGTGACCGACCTGATGACTGGACACTGCACCCTGAGGAAGCATCTGCACAAAATAGGCAAAGCTAGTGAACCTATGTGCAGAAAATTTGAACTCTACGATGAAACACTCACATACTCTGCTTCTGAGAGAACTTACAAGGACTTAGACGAAAGCACTTTGGAGAAGAAATTATACAACCTTCATAACTACTGAAAATCCCTCCATTTAAACTGGTGGCCTATATAGAAGACACGAAGCTTCTGGAATGGAAGTAGATAACACGGGTAATGGTACAAAGATTCAGTTCAAGTGCCTGGGCTGTTGAGCACAACCCAAACGAAAGAATGAGTTACCGAAATGAGGACGTAATTGTCAAATTTGTTGAATCACATGTGATTTGAAAAAAATAGCGGATTTTCAGTACTTTCAATTGCAATTTTCTCTTTCAAACTTGCATCATACAAGAATGTTTTTCTTTTAAAATGTTTTATAGCAATAGGGCTTTCTAATAAAAAATTGCAAAATTTCGAGGGTCGCGAACCTTACCGGACCCACCAAATGATTAACTAATATTGCGTAAATAACAGCGTGTCTCCAGTTGCTATTACAGTAGCACTTCTGTTTTATGCGTACCATTGATATTTTTTGAAGTTGTTGGTTTCTTTGTATCCATAGGTTAACCGTTCACATTTGACGAAGTCAAATCTGAAAAGCCACTAATAAGTTACTAGATTTTCTCAGTGTTGCCAAGTATGCAATGCAATTAGCGTTCCTTTACTAAGTAATGCTCAAGCTGCTGTGCAACAAGCGAGATGATTAAGTGATTCTTAAAGTTAAGACAACTTACAAAAGGTGTGCTTAAATTCCAAACGGTGCAAGCGGACATAAGCTACTTATATATTTTGAATGGACTCATCAAAGTACCTATTTATAAAAATCACCACAGTTCATTTATTTACATAATCTTACTTTTAATATATTATAATATGAACATATTCTAGGCCCTAAAATATCTTGAAATCGACTTTCAAACTCATTCTTAATAAATGTCGACCACTCTGTATCTTGGAATATTTCTGATTCAAGTCTTCCTTTCCGACTTTTAGATCTCCAAAGTAAGAATTTCACATTCGTTTTTTATTTGTCAATATATCAATACTAACAGTATTTAAAAATTTAATTTTAATTTAAGCGATTTTATGGGTGTGTGTGGAACTTAAACTGATCCAAATGTAATCAAGTTAAGAAAAGTGAGTCAATTTTTTCATAAATGGTACGAGGAGGGGAAAAGAAATAGAAATTCAAAACAATATTTTTCCTCGTCATACTGCAACTCTAAAGGACGAAAGAGGACTATGTATTCCTTTCTCTTTATGCAGTTTCGCAATCCACCTAGCTAAAAAATGTTTAATGATGTAACGAAATTATACGTTGACATGTAATACATCAACAAAAACTATTTTACATGCAAAGTTATCTAGAAGAATAGATAGGTAGTTCAATGATATTGAAACAGTAAACGTAAAAAATTACCTTTCACCTTCTAGCCTAGATATTGACTACGAATAATGCAACAAATATTCAAATACATATTATAAAGTATATTAGTAGCTTATCGAAAAAAAATTACTCAATATACTAAGTAATGAATGCTGTCAGTAGAAGAATTGAAACTTTCATTTAAATACACTGCTCAAAATAATTGAATGAACACATATTTATGACTTAATAATTGTATAAATTTAAAAAATGTGAAAATCTAATAATGTTTATTTCACACGAAAATTCTACAGATAACCATACCTTCTCAGAGAAACTACAAGAAATTGAGTGGGGAAACCATCCCATCGGTCTAACGTAACGTGAACTTGTTAATAAAATTTTCATTTTTAAGTCTTTTTCCACCAGCACGAACCACTGATTAATAATAAAAATAATAAATTTATTCATGCCTTCAGATCATATTTTACTTGATAGGTACAAGTCATAGAAAAAACACATAGAGTATAATATATACAGTTGACAAATAATTAAGTGGATTAAGTGATGGAAGACGATTGGAAAATCTTGTTCCAACATAGTAGGGACTAAGTTCATAAAAGTTTGTTGAATGCCTAGGAACGCAGAACTTACCACCAAATCTGGTAGTTGCGAACATTCTTTCACATACATGTTTGTTACTGGTTTGGCATCCACACTTGCCACGAAGTCAGTCGTCACCGAGATGTTGACCGAAGAAGATGTGATTTAGCTTGTGCTGTTTTTTTTTTAATTTGATACCATGTGAGTACCTTACCAAGGAAGAGGCGCTGGTGGACCCGCAGGTTTCTTGAAGAAGGTGTCCACGGTGTCATTTTCACTGAATAACTTCCCTACAAAATAACAAGAAAGCACTGGACAACTGAATCGGTCAAAGGCAGAGTAAACAAAAAGAGGTTGTTTATCGTCTCATGCCTTTCGACTCTTCCACACTTGAGACAAAATAATTGTATCTTGTATCCGTGTTTTCCATTTGGTTGGGAAACAAACAACATTGAATTTTGTCTCCGGAAACACAAATTTTGTATGCCGATTGTATGTGGACTGTCTGCATACTGTCTCCAAACATCGCCACATACAAAAAGATACAGTTTGCATGCAATGTAACCGGATACAAATCTGCCAGTATGGACTGCTAGTACATACGGTATTCAAAATCAATTATCCAATTTTGCTAGAAGTCTGGACATTCTGTACTGGACCAAGAATCATTCTGTATAAGAATTATTGCAATAGTTCGGAATAAATTGCTATTTTTACCTAGACTAACATTCAAAAAAGGTCGTGTAAAAATAAAAACTTGATTTTATACAAAATTTTTAACTTGACCACTTGCCAATGTTATGCATTATGGAAGGTAACATCACAAATAGTTTTTAGATTACGAAATAACACGTGCTGGTCGTTTTGAAAATTCCGATGTATTTTCCATTTTAAACTAACATTTTTTGTTAAAAAAACTGTTAAGCTTTCATTAAGTGGTACAAGATCTAATTTACTAGAGATATAAACTTCTGAGACTATCACTCCCAAGAAAGGCCTTGTAAAAACAAGCCTGATGGGGACATCAGGTATCTTCACATAAAAAAGCTGAGGTGCCGAGGACGTGTAACCTTGACTTGCTGTACTAATAAAATCAATCAATGAATCAACATGAAGCTAAAATATATTATTTAATGTATTACGTTGTGTATTGTTGAACTATCCTTATTTTATAATTTAGGTAATGATTTCGCACGGATAGTCTTTTTTTGTCTATATATTCATGTATAATGTGTTGTACCTGTCACTTGTGTTGATATTGTTTAGAATAAGAAGTTGTAAACTTCCTCTGTAAGATAAAACTGTAGTTTTCTCAGTGTTAAAACAAAGTCGATTCGAGTCAGGTCAGGACTTGGATATAATAGAGTGTAAAATGTTCGTATCTGGACTACTCCAGAATCCTTTATTTGTCACGTAAGTCCGTGACATCTTCAATGAAGAGCAATTAATACTTACAAGCATAATAGAACTGAATAAACGACAGCTTTACCATTGAAATGTAGTATGCATAGAATTTATAAAGACTTTCCTTGGCTCCGAACGCTCCGGTGAAGTTTTTAATTCACGCAGTTTTCGATGTCAAACAAAAACTAAATAAGTCAGCTTTACTCAAAATTTGACAGTATTAATCGATGACAATTGGCGGGAATAGTGTTGCATTTAATTACAACGCGGGAAATTAAATAAGCCCCGTAGATCTGCATGAAAGTATCGAGCTGCGATATATCGATATAAAACACTTTCCTAAATATGGGGATTGTGAAATCAATTGAATGGTCTTAACTACAACTTACAATTAGTGAATTCTATGTTTTTGCTTAGCTTGGCAATAAAAATGAAGGAGCGTTTAACACATAAAGACTAGCCGAAGAAATTAAACTTTATAATTAGCTTTGAATTACTCAAGTGACGTTTGCCTTCGATCAGCTATTCGTGAAAGGAATATAGTACATCTTAATTGCACGTACCTTCACATGTATTATAATTATTGAATTATTATTTTGGATACCATAAAAGTTTATTGAAGCCGTAGCCTTCACATTTATAGTAATATGCGGTTTCTGCGTGGAGGTGCATCCTATATAGATAGATAGATACAGTTGGTTCGGTGAATCTTTTCCCATGTATGAAATTATTCACATACTACTTTTTATAGTACGTCTCGTTTCAACTCACAGAATCTAAACCCTCGAAATGAAATCGTTTGTTCCATTACAACATAGTATAACAAACAGAGATAGCCATATGATGAATGTCGGCGATAGGTGTAGCCCACACAACAGAAGTTCTGTGGTTTAAACTTCAATTTGTACATTGACTTTGTTTACATTTTTATTATACATTTTTGTCCATTTTTTTGGCCCCTTGTATATAAATTTATTTCAAAAACAGTTGTTATAACGACTAACTTATACCTGAGTGTTCGAATTATTGTGGTAAGTAAATATTATTACACCAGCTTCAATACAATAATAACTAACGTTCACCGTCACTTTAGTCACATTCTAATTAAACCATCAATCTACGACCTACGTGTTACTGAATGTATTTTTATTGATGTAGGTATTGCGTTTGTATATGAATGATGACGCATGGGAAAAGATCCACCGAACCAACTGTATATTTAGGGCCAACTGCACCGTTTCTTCTTCTAAGTAATACTTTCGTAAGTGAAACTTTATTCCTTAAGTAATACTCAGTGTAATTCAACTGCACCGCGTCTTATTTAGCTAAGTCGACTAAACACAGGATGTGGACAGGCGGACAGGGATTTTGGTTCTGGTAAAAATTGAAATGTGACAGATATGACACTAATTAATCATGAAAATGACAATACAAAATATAATCAATATTGAAGTGTGTATAATATATAATCTTTGGTTTGCGACACTCTTTTCGTAATCGAAACTTTTTAAAAAATGTATAATCTGAAAGGCTGTTGTAGAAGTCTTGTCTGGGAATTATATTCCTGGGAACACCAAATTAAATCAATTCCATTTCGTAAAGGTCATCAAAAAGCTCTATATCCATTATTAATTCCATTTTGCTTGATTTTATAAACTAACATCTCTACTCTATATTTTGATAGTTTGGTCTGCCGAGACATAACCTCACTTTCACATAAGTGGGACTTAAGTAGAACCTAGACTTCGACTTACGTTAAGAACGACTTACGACGCGGTGCAGTCACACATATTTCCTAAGTGTAACTTAAATCCTTAAGTAGAACCGGTGCAGTTGGCCCTTATTGTTCATTCATACATAGTAGGTACAGTACATGAACAAGGAGACGATATGATATAATATAACAAAAAAAAGAGAAAAAGAAAGAAAGAAAAAAAATACAACTGATTAATAAATAAATAAATAGATAAATACAGTGCTATTCAAAAGTCCCCTCCCCCTTTCTCGTATCTTTTGAACGGCTACACTTACATTAATAAAATTTGGAGTGTGAAAATAAAGTGTTGTAAACTTCTTTACGAATGGTAACAGGTGACGTAATAGTAATAGACGACGTCACAGTGCCACTCTGTCCAATAATTTTAAATAGGACCTTATGGCAAGTGATATCTCGTTTGAAAGCCATTGACATTGGCTACATAGCCATATTAATTTTGTTTGGGTTTAAACTAATTTTGACGGATAAATTAACAAACGAGATATCACTTGCCATAAGGTCCTATTTAAAATTATTGGCCAGAGTGGCACTGTGACGTCATCTATTACTATTACGTCACCTGTTACCATTCGTAGAGAAGTTTACAACACTTTATTTTCACACTCCAAATTTTATTAATGTAAGTGTAGCCGTTCAAAAGATACGAGGGGGGGAGGGGACTTTTGAATAGCACTACAGCCAAACCATGCTGGATTTAGGATAGTAGTAAGGGTATGCAGTTAAACAAAAAAAGAGATAAGAAAAAAAATAAAGTTAGGGCTTGTATAGAAATGCTATTCATTAATAATAAAAGCTCGTAGTTTCATTGTACCCCCTATAAAGTTATATGTTTTTTGTAGTGTGATGACATTTGTTGTAGACAAAAGAGAGTCGAGGGCATCTGAATGGCTTCGCTTCTCGAATATAATTGTGTGTCTTAGACACACACATTGAGCAATCAAAGAATATATGCTATAAAGTTTCCAATGATTGTATATTACAGATTGTGCAAATCTGGTCAATTTTTATTTTGTGCGAGATATTGTTGACATAAAGATAAATCGTTTCACTATTACTTGTGCTGTTAAACGTTTAATGTGCAGTGGAGATGGTCCGCAAAGATAACTGATAGGTGTACTATCCCTGAGTAGAAATTTATATGTTGGATGGTGGACACTTAGTAATACTTTGTTCCAATCGTCTTGAGTGTTTCTAACTAAGTATTTGTTTAATAGGTCTTTTGATATTTTCATTGATGGCGTCTGGATTAAAGTTTGGATAGTATATTCCAATGATACGGGTTAACTGATCAATCCAATACTTTAAGCTCCGCATTCAAATTTTTGTAGCTTTGTACTAAAGCTCTATGGTCGAATCTCTTATTATCTTGACTGGTTATTCTGATTAATTGTTCAATAGCTTGTTTAATTATATAATATTCTAGTTTGCACAGGTTAGCCTCAATTCTTATAATGTATGCAGCCGTTGTTCTCTGTAGAAAAAGGAGCTTTTTCCAAAAACAAGTTTGTATTTTCTCGGATTGATCTAGATAGCGCAATCCCCATATGCTACTAGCATAGTTGAAAGTCGATATTACTACAGTATTGAAAAGGGTCTTAATGGAAAAAGTGGACGAAAGTTTTAATGAATTTATTGTTTGGAGTATGGTTCCTTGGGTAATTCTTGCTTTTCGTTCTCGACATTTGAAACTATTGAGAAATGATCCGTTAAAGGTAAAAACGACTCCTAAATAATCGTAGGTGTTAGAAATTTCAATGATGTTATTTTGGTATTTAAATTGAGGCTGTTGTCGGATTTTGGGGCTTCTACGGAATATTACTATTTTCGTTTTATCGGTATTGACTAGGAGTTTGGATTTAGTGCAAGACCATTAGATTATTTTTCATTTGCGCTTCGGATTCTATGGGCATTGTCAGGTCAGCAAATAGTAACGCCCATATGTTACCTCCCTCATCTAGCGTGACTCCCTTGCTGCCCTGCTCTTGAAAATAAGAATCTATGTCGGAGATAAATAGTGCAAACAGGAGAGGGCTAAGCGGATCCCCTTGTGGAACACCTTTTGTTATTTGTATTGTTTCGGAAGTATTACCGTCTTTTTCTATGAATAAAGCTGCTAAATTGTACATTAGTCTCAAGATTCTAATAGTTTTTGCACTGATACCTTTTGAGTATAGTTTTTACCAAATAATTCCATGATCTATCCGCTAGATTCTAGCGAGTTGAATGCTTTCTTAAAGTTTACGAACAATGTATAAAGTTTTCTTACAGGGAGACGTAAATAGTTATTGATCAGAGTATATAAAACAAATATGTTGTCTTCACAAATACGTGTTTTGCGGAAGCCGACTTGACGTTCAGGTAGAATCTCATTATTTTCAACAAAGTTTGTTAATCTATTGTTGATGAGTTGGGTAAAAAGTTTGATTTTGTGGTTAAGAAGGGCTATACTACGATAGTTATTGGGGTCTGTGGTGTCTCCTTTTTTGTGGAAGTGGATCATTTTAACATCAGACCATGTTGGTGGTATTTGTTCTTCATTTAGAATCTTATTGAATAGAAAGACATTTACGCCGCGAAGAGCAACTGAGAGCAGAGTTGATGGACATCAAGAATGACATACTTTGGTTTTCAAACTGATACGCGTCGAGTTCGTGTGTGGAGACGACCTAGAAATCTGGAACGATCTATAAATCTGGAACGTGTTGCCGCTGTCCAGGAGGTGTATAGTTACCAAGGTACATTTATGGTATGGGGCGGTATTCGTATTGGAGGAAGAACTGTCCTCATTTTACTAGACGGCTATTTGAATGCCGCCAGTTATCGAGACAGCATTCTGCAACCCATTGTGCGTCCATATGCTGCACAAGTCGGCATGAATTTCCAGCTCATGCATGACAATGCCCGTTCACACACAGCACACCTAATAAACGAATATCTGGAAATTGCGCAAATCAATGGTTTACCATGGCCTGCGCAGCTCTCCGATCTCAATCCCATCGAACATCTCTGGGATTCGATAAAACGGAGACATATGCTCCATCAAGGAGCTTTCCTCACGAGACAACAGCTTTTTAATTGCCTTTCTAATCTTTGGACCACCACAAACCAACTGGAGATCGATAAACTTATTTTCAGCATGCCCAACAGATGCCAGGTTAAGGTTAATGCAAGAGAAGGCCATACAACCCATTGAGGGACCTTTGACTCTTCAATATTTTTTTATACTATCGTACCAAATTTATTAAAATGATTAACATTCACCGTTTGTCTTTTTTTCGGAACTTCTGTAACAATTACCTCTTTTTGATGATGGGTTCAACGGCAATCAGTACCACCCACATAAATTTTAAAGTTTATATATATGCCACACAAAAAAAGTTATAACAAATTTAAATATTGTTTCCTAGATTATTTTTTGTATGTATATTATCAATTCTTCCTTGTTTTAGATGGTTGGGAGCTATAGCTCAATCTGCTTATATGCTAGGAGTATTTACAGGTGCTGTGGTATTAGGAAAAATGGCGGATAAATATGGCAGAAAACCTATTTTCTGTTATTCAGCAGTATTACAATTAATAATAGGTGTAGCAGTGGCTTTTACCCCCGAATTCATATCTTTCTTTATATTAAGATATTTTTATGGTATTTTTGGATCAGCTGGTAGTTATATACCAGGTATGTGTTTAGCTGTCTAGTCATATAGCATTCTTGGAATGACCTCCAACAGTGAAATATAACTGACTGAGTGTGATAGATTGATACATTTATGTTTGTTTTGTAGGATTTGTACTTACAATGGAGTTAGTTGGTCCAAGCAAACGGTCAATCTGTGGAGTGGCTTTCCAAGCAAGTTTTGCCACTGGTATTATGTTAGTTGCTGCTTGGGGAGTATTAATAAAGGATAGACAAGTTTTACAAATTGTATATGCTTGTCATGCTTTACTTTTAATCGGACATATATGGCTTATGGACGAATCACCAAGGTAAGTACACTATTTATTTCTCAGTCCATTTTCTTAAGACTCTTGATCCAGATAGTGAAACTATACTTGGAAATAATTATTTATGTAACTGGTTTGTAGAGTGGTGTTCAATCAATAGATAGAAAAAACTAATGGCCGAATTGCATACCATAATTTCTATAATAGAAATGATTAATGATGATGATAATTGTTTGCACTACCACTACACTGAATGTAAATTGTTATTGTTGGAGTAGTGGTAGTGTAAAACAGTGGTCAGTGTCAAGTATCGCCAACGGATCCAAAATTCACAACTTAATATCCTAGTATAAATTATGCATTTGCCAGCTCATTCGCACTAGTGTAATGTTGGTAGTACTACACAGTTTCGTGGTACTTTCCTATGTAGTCGTAAGAGAATAACTATTATTAGCTAGGACCAATACAAACAGGCATTCTGTAATACCTTAAAACGTAGGTATCGAGTGTTGCCAAAGTACTGTTGATGTACACCTCGACCAAATTCATTTCAAATCTGAGATGCGCTAACAAAGAAGCGTGAGGGAGAGATGTCAGTCCCGCGGAATAAACGCATGTACACTTGGCGGAAAAAGTTTACTTAATTAAATATTTCCTAAATAAAATCCTGAGAATTTGATTGTGCCTCCAATGTCATGAATTTAAAAACATTATGCAGTATTTCACGACTTTGTGCACTCAAAATCTTGTGTTTTACAAACGACTTAAATTCCATATTAAAATTCCTACGCGGATTGTACCACTATCAGTTCAAATGGATCTTTACAATGCAACGTTCTGTCTAGGACCATAGATACCGATTGCCTAGGACTGGTAGCTGCCGACATTGTCGTACGCGTGATCTACGCGCATCCGAATCTCACGGTTGAAATGAATTTGGTCGAGTTGTAGAATGAACTAGATTTTTAAAAGTGGACTGTAAGTTTATCGATCACTGCTGCATAAAAGGAATGATGCGTTCTTTTTTCTTCGATAGGTTTTGAATTTTAAATAACGTCTATAATAAAACACTTAGATCACGACAAAACATAACACGTAAATCAGCTTACAAAAAATTGTTAGTGAGGTAGAAAACAACAAATTGACCACAACGAGTTGATACTTAAATAGTTACAGTTATTCACAGTATCTGGAATTCTTGTAAAAAATTGTATATCTCTCGTTACTGTTGAAAGACACACATTTAGTTAGCACTTTTAAGTTCGCGATATATTTAGGTGAAAATCATAATTTTCCCTATTTAAGATTAAGTGAAAAAAACTGATCTAAGGTCGATCAGTGTGACGATGACAGTGATGACGAAATGAATGTGAGCGATGAAAATTATAACAAATGCATTATTTGCGAGGAATTTGGAAAAAATAACGAGATGTGGTATCGTTGTGCAACATGTGAGCTAAGGTCTCATGCTACATGTTCCGGAATGGATTCGGCAGAAGGATACATCTGTGATTTATGTGCTTTACGATAAAATCTTTTTTGTCTTTGTTACCCTTTGAAAAGTTGTAGCATACGTTCATATAAATTTGTTTATTGTATAAGGCTGATCTCAGATACAAATATTTGATTATAGACTTTACTTTAATTGTTTAGGTACTTTTTTTAAAAAAAGGAGCCGTCCCTTCGCCGGCACCACTTCAGCCTCTTGGGCTTATTGTGGATCCTCCTAGTGTTCTGACTACAGCCTATTCAGCCAATCCGTTCCATGTATTAGCTCATACAGGTTCTTTACTGGTTGGTTGTAGAAGTCTTCTCGAGTCATTTGGGGTCTTTCATACAGTTTCTGCCTCCTGTGGTCCAGCGTCTCACAGTTGCATAATATGTGCAGAGCTGTTTCGGTGTCCTTTTTGCATCTTCTGCATGTAATGTCTCCGTTATACAGCCCTATTTTGTTCAGTTGCTTCTTTGTGGGAAAGTGTCCCGTAAGAAGCCCCGTTATGGTGCGTAGTTTGTTCCTGCTCATTGAGAGCAGTTCTTTCGCTATAGGTACTTTGATCTCATGCTTATTTGCTATTGATAATGGACCTTACTTCATTCATTCATTCATACGTTTGGGTTGTGCTCAACAGCCCAGGCACTTGAACTTAATCTTTGTACCATTTCCCATCTTATCTACTTCCATTCCAGAAGCTTCGTGTCTTCTATATAGCAGTTTAACTGGAGAGATTTTCAGTAGTTGTGATGGTATAATTTCCCCCAAAGTGCTTCCGTCTGCGAGTCCTTGTAAGTTCGCACAGAAGTTCATCATAGAGTTCACATTTTCTGCACATAGGTTCACTAACTTACTTGTTATATTGCAAAGAAACAAGTTTAGGTGTCATTACCCCTTCGCCTGAGCGGCATTACCCAATGATAGGAGCAATGACGCTCAAACCTTTTTTTTTTCAAATGTTTACTACCGCTAATAGTTTTAAAATAAATACGATTCTTATTAAAAAGTTGATTATTTAGGTAATAGTTAAAGTTTATGTTAAGTTCTATATTTTAAAATAAAACGAACTATTGTTTTCCCTAAGTGAACGCCAATCCCGCTGTTTACCCAATTTGGTTTAGGAAGTCGAAACTTCGGCATATGAATAGATCTTTAGAAAATAAGTATATCCAGCTGAGACGGTTAGAAGGCGCCACTTCAATAGTTTAGGGTGGAACTTTCTCTGTACTCTACAGACAATGGATTTATAACATTTTTAAACTTTCGCAATCTTGGCAAGCGCAGTTGCCAAATTGCAACAACTGTTTTCAAGTTGAGAATAATGTTAATAATATATTTTATTTAACCGAATAATAATCCATAAAAAATTAACTGAATGGTATGCGAAAAAATACTTGATTAGATATTATGTAAGTGATTATTGCACCTATCTTTAAATCTGGATGGAAAAATATATATTTGAAATGTAGAATCTCCTTTTAGGCATGATGACAGTCACTAAGAATTACTGAAATAATCATTTTAAATAATTGTATAGATTACAAAGTTTCTAAAACAATCACTTATTTTTACATTACAACTGTGACAATCTGCCATCTTAGCTAAAACACCGATTAGAAACGTGTGACGTCAACCTTTTGCATATCGTTCGAAGTTTTATCGTGTTTTCTGGTTTTGCATCGTTTAAATGATATTTACACACAAAATAACTCAAATCAGTAATCAGAACAAATTTTCAGTTTGCAGACTGAGTGGAATATTTGAAGTATTTACAGATGTGTGATGTCATAGAGACGCCATTATTATTCTAGCGTTTTGGTACGAAATTTGAATTGTATTTTAAAAACTCTCCTTCAAAAACTTTCAAGAAACAACATTTTTTGGATAAAGCTTATGCGTTCAAGCATCGTGGAGCAGTTTTTCAAAATCATTCATCATGCCTTTTATAGACATTTTTCTGTTTGAAATATTATTAAATTATATATTGTAACTTTCTATAACAATCTTTTTTATAGGTGGTTATGGAGCAATGGAAGAGTCCGTCAATCTGTCGAGATAGTGAAAAAGGCTTTGAAGATGAACGGTAGTCCCGCAAATCTAGATACAGCAGAATTTGTTAGTAAAGGAATGTCAGAAGACAGAACTAGTAATGAATCGGGAAGCATAGGAGACTTATTTAGAACTCCTAACTTGAGAAAAAGGACACTTAACGTTATGTTTTGCTGGTTTGCTAATAGCTTGGTGTATTATGGACTATCTCTTGGAACTAATTCGTTGCAAGGAAATCCTTTTATGAACATGTTTGTTATGGCTTTAGTTGAGCTACCAAGTTATGCGGTTACAGTTTATTTGATGGACAGGTAGGATACTTTTGTTTTCTTATATGTATAGAAACATTTTTCATCTTTCCCTTTTTTCCTTCATTTAGAAAACGATATTAGCTATATAAGAATCAAATATTTTTGTAGTCCGTTATCCGAATTTGAAAAACATTACTGCGTACTGCTTTTATCATTAAACATATTAGATAAATAACCCTATACTTGCAACACACTTTGTTTGTAACCAACATCTATATCGATTCTTTCATTCCAAAACAAGGACAGCAATACACACAGCTAAGGTCACAGATTCCAATAACAGTGCTGTGCTGTGAGAGGATTAAAATTTATTGAAATATTTATGTTAGATTTATTTATTACCCGAGGAATGAATTTTAGTTGCCGTCGATATTGAATTAAAAACATTTATTACAGTTAGACATTGTTTATTTTCTCTTAATAAAATAAATCTGATGTATTCTTATTAGAATGAGTAAATAGTATTTAAATATCAAATGATACGACAATAATGGTAATTTCAGAACTGTAAAGCACTTTTTCAGTGAAAGGATGCATTGTATCCTTTATTTTTTTTTGCATAGTATACAACAGTATTCACCATGTTAAAATTATTTAACTAATAAATAAAATATCCTTAATTGATCTACATTAAAATGTCTTCACAATATCTACCACAGTTGAATGCAACAGCCATAACATAATTATTTAGTAATAAAAATCAAAACAGCTGTCAAAAAATGTAAACATTGAATATAAGCGGTTTTGTCGCATTTACTGAAACATGTATTAATGAAATTTGGTAGACTCCATTTCACATAAGAAGAAGCCACGTGAAGTTTGCCAACATAAATCAAAATCGGTCTTGGTTATCTATGTCGCCTCGTAACGACCGTTTCATGCCATTGGCGTTACAAACGAACATCTTCAATCGTTAATTGAAAGTATAAACATTTCAACGATACCAAATATTTTCATATTTTCGTCAAAGAATTCCAAAATATGTTTTATTTAAACTATACATATGATGAATATACATTTTTAATATTCTAATTGTTTGTTAACCTATAAAATTAACGCTATGCTAGTGATTTGAAATCGAATGCCAATTTTACAATATGGCGCTGGTTTTAACAACAAGTACACGCATACGACTGCAACTTCAAGTGGGTTCTTCTTACGTATGAGACGGAGTCTATATTGTCAAAGATTAAATAAATAGCTTTCCATACAGGCACGTATCCAGGATTTGGTTTCGGGAGGGGTCCGTAGGCAAAAATTTTTGAAGAGGTCAAGGTCAAATGCCTTACCTAAATGAAAAGTAGAAAATTGTCAAGGTACAAAACAACACGTTAAAATACAGGTTTTGTTAGAAACATTTTTAATCTTCTGTCAAAAATTGAGTTATTATTATTACCTATAGTTACAAACAATCTCATAATTGTAAAAAGTATAAGTGTGCAGTAAGAATAATGGTTACAAAGACAATCTTCGCTTTTTTTTATTAGCCATAATGTCAAGTATTTTATCAAGAAAAACATCGATGTCCCCGTGTATTGAGAGCACAGCCAGGGAACTTAGCCAATCCTGTGACATTTTGTTTCTTAGAAAGGTTTTTACCCTTTTAAGAATAGAAAAAGATCTCTCGACACTGGCTGTAGCAACAGGTAAAGTAGAAAGAATAAATGATGAAGAGTAGGGAAACATTTTTTGTTACATTGCTCCAAAGCCTTTAGGGTTTCAGACAGCGAGTAATTATCTTCAATATACATAGAAAGCTGCTCTAGCTGACTTACATTTTCATTTGAGGTAAAACCTGGTAATAAGCTTTGAAAAGCTATTAGTTTGGTAGAGTTTGTTTCAAAACGATCTTGTAGATTCATTATAAGTTGATCGACGATAAGTTCCTCTGTCTTGCCAATAGTTAAGTTAAGCAATTGATTTTTATTTTTAAACTTGGACATTTTAAAAATAATATTTTCAAAACTGTATGCCGTTCAATATGTCTATACATTTTTACTTTACTGCCTGTACCTACATAAAAATTATGGAATCATCGTTTTTCTAGTATGCGTTTGAAAACATTTCGGGGGGGGGGGGTCCGGACCCCCGGACCACCCCCGTGGATACGTGCCTGTTTCCATACATTTATCTTAATTATATAATAAGTATTAAAAGAAATATTATTGAAGAACCACAAAAAATGTAACTCATTGTATGATCCTTTCAATTACATAGTACGACAAATCTGTGGAATCCAGCAAAAGAAATAAATAAACGTTGGCATTGTTTATGGTGGCATCAGATAATACATCTGTTAACTCTTCTTGTATGTCAAGTATGTCCATTGTTCGTAGGTGTAAACATTTTAGAATTAGGAAGTGTCTATCTAGATTTTGAAACATCCTAACAAAAATTGTATAGCAAACGTCTGTTAATTCAGTACACATTGGGTAGTTTTTATATTCATTTTATAAAACATGAGCCTTGATATTGACACAATAGCTTAAAATAATAGTATAGTGTAGTATCTTTATTCTAACTTATTACCAAAAAAGTTTCCTCTTAATGAATTGTAATTATGTAATAAGTAACTTATTATTGAGAATTGAGCGTCCAATGAAAGTGATTCTAATATATATTATTCTTTTTAGGTTGGGAAGGCGATCATTAACTGCTGTGGAAATGATCATTGGAGGAGTGTGCTGCATTTTGTCGGCCAGTTTAACCAATGGAGCGGCATCTCTAACATTTATGTTCATTGGAAAATTCTTAATAGCTAGTTCTTTTGCTATAATTTATAACTTCTCCGCCGAACTGTTTCCTACAGTTGTACGAAGTTTCGCTATGGGATTGGGAGCAATGTGTGCAAGAACATCTGGAGCAATGACTCCACTTATCGGTCTTTTGGATTCTTTTGACCCAAAAATTCCAGCAATGATATTTGCTGTTATATCTATTATATCTGGACTTCTTGTAATGTTCCTTCCGGAAACGCTTAATAAACCCCTTCCTCAAACTTTGCAAGAAGGCGAGACTTTTGGACTAGGGGATACTACGTTTGCCAGTTTATGCAATAAAAAACGTTCTGAGAGTATCACTGTTTCCAAAACGAAACAAAGGGAAGCAGAACAAACGCAACCACTTCGATAAAATTTCGAGATTTTTAGTTAATATAGGGTAATGGGTGTAATTGTTATGCCCAATTTCCAGTGCAATTATATTTTAAACTTGTGGATATCAAATATTTTCTTCCATCGCTTAAATTAAATAGGTATAATAACCGGCAATCTACGGTTTCTTTGATTTTTCTAATGAGCATCGGATTTTTTTCATATTTTCGTAATTATGCAGCTAACACACAGAATTTTATAAGTACAAGAGAAAAACTAATGAAGATATTGAACAGGCTACCATCTTTTATTATACCTCAGGGTCTTGAAAAATATAATATAAAGTTCACTACTACCTATAATCGACATACTATGGTGTACTTAATATTTTATTTATTATGCATCATTTTGATGCTGGAAATGTTTAAAATCCCAAGCAATACCTACACTAATGTACTCTCAGATACCAACTTAGTCAGCTTATAATCCCATCATTTTGTTTATTTTGATAGGTTAGCTCCCCCAGTAATACTAATATTTCAATTTTATATATTATAAGGGTACGTTCTATGTCCCCTTTCTCGATCGTTTGACAGGAAATTTACACTTTCTTTAATCTTTAACAGATTGAAGGTAAAATAACTTTATTGTAACTGGGGAATAATCCACTTAAATTATTATTAACATATTGATAATTATACTGTCAATCACTCTCAAGACTTTCTAATATTTAGATCATGTAGTGTACAAATTATACGTCATTGATTTTCCTTTTAATTGTTAATATTAGATATTTGTTTTCTTATAATTGTATAAATAATATAAAAAGGTACGTCAATTATAACTACATAATTTTATATTACAATGTCCAATAAAATACTTTATTTTTTATTGCATTTTTCATTTTTTGAATACAAACTTTTTTCATAATTTTAGTCTATTTAAAACACCTTAACCCGTTCGCTGCCGATCACGAACAAGTTACGTGATGCGCATGTCTCTTTTTAATGTTGACTGCATAGAGAAATAAATAATAGTGAAAAATTGTTTGACAGTTCCAAAAACCAATCAAATTTCCTCATTTTTTATCATATGAACAATTTCACCCAATCATGTCAACATTACGCTGATAACAGACCTTGGGCTATTGCTATGGACACATATTGATTTATTTCGGTTTTGAAGTTTCAAATATTTAATATTTCGAAATGTCACGATTTTTTTTTATAATTAGCAAAAAACTTTCTATCCGAATAACCCTCGGACATTGATAAATGCTCAAAAATTGTATGACAACATTTTCAAGCTTGTTGCTTGAAAGCAACAAGCTTTCGAAATCTGTCATAAAATTTTTTCCAACAATTATCAATGTCGTTGGGTTATTACTACTGATAACATTTTAAGACAGGGGTTTCCAATATAATTCGTCTCAAACAAGATTCACGCTACAAAAACGTATGTGAATGATTACTTTAAAATAGCAGCTAGGAGATCATTAACAAAAACAATTTTGTTTAACAATTAAGTAACTTTATTTATTTACATCGTTATCCACAGATTCTCTTTTATACATATAAACATTCAGAACGGAGGAAATATTTACGATTTGTAACAACTTAACTGAAATTAAACAAAACCTACTATTCCCAAATCAGAAACACTACATAAGAATCTACAACAATTTCATTAATTGGTAACTTTAAATACTGATTACTTATCTAATTTGATACCAAATTGTTTAATTTATCAGCTTTACAGTCTTCGTGAATTTCGTTAATGTCTGAAAATAAATTTTTCGTTAACATTGTAAACTAATGTTTTATTTTTAACAATTTTTACAAAAACAAATATTACAATGTTTTATCATAAACTTCCATTCAGTGCAAATCAATAGTATTATCGGTATTTTATATTGTTACCATGATATTAGAAAACATTTAGTTCAACCACACTTAAACTGATGTTAAGATAACCCAAGTACTTGATCTATTAAAATACTGGGACTTCAAAGTTGAACTTTTAAAGTGTGTCCTACAATATGAATGTGTTCAAGAATCAATAGCAGCAGGAATACAAGACGTGATAAAAAAGCAGAATGAGACAAAACCAGAAGTATATCGCAGATCAGGGAATGATTCCCAAATGGGAAATTGTTTATATGTATGTAGAATAAAGCTTTAATATTATGAGCATAGAATATATAGTGACTTGAGCCCTACGGAAATATATGGGAGCCTCTGAGCAGAAAAAAGGGTTTGAACAAATCAAAAATTACTCTTTAAACAAACATCTATGTATGGAAACATCATCCAAAAATACTGCAGACAGTACAGTCTTACATTTATAGCATAAGCAGAATTCAGGCTTTAATAGCGCAAGTTGTAGTTGTAAGATGCCATAGAAAAGTATGCCTAGTTCAATAGGGATAAAATATATAGAATACAAAGGATTATCAGAATGGATAATCAAGCAGCCATTAGAGCACTGGACTCTTGTGCAATCAGTTCTTAATGATATGGTATGACAATACATCGAAAAATTCAATGAACTAGACAAGTACATCATCGTCACCCTACACCTGGAAGGAAATGACATTAAATAGTCGATAAACTATAAAAGATAAGGGGTTAAAACACTTTCGGGGACCGAAACCCTTTTGCGATATCCGCTCCAATGTAACTTTTGAAGAAATAGGTAACATCAAAAAATAGAGAAGATCTGACCATTGGAAAAATATAGTGGGGCTAAGACAGTTGATATTCCCGAGAAACTACAACCAAGGGTATTCTAACAGGACACTACCGCCTAAATGGGCACCTCAAAAAGCCCAAATTAGTGGAGTATAAAAATGAAATAATGTAGATTTTGTAGAATGGAACATAATATAGTAATACAGAATCCCAGGGCACAACACCTGGGACCATATTGATGACGGCATAAATTATTGATGGCAATAGAATAGCACGTTCCCCGGGGATCATTCCCCTATTCTACTCTACTGGGACCCAATTCTTGAAAACCAAGGAGTAAAACAAGCGAGAGAAATGAGGCGTGGTGGTTCTATTGAGAATGGATAAATGGTATTCTTATATCGAACGTCCCTCAAATTATTTATACATGACCAATTTTTTGTACATTAATAAAAAGCAACAGATGTCGAAGAATAATTATTTATATTTATCAAAAACAGTGACCGTTCAACTAAGGAGCAACAACTACTTCCCGTTGATCCTAAGTTGAACGGTCACTGTTTTTGAAAAATATTATTTTTCAAAAAATTCATACCGTGTGAATATAATTATTATTTGACATCTGTTGATAAATCACTTTATTAAGTACGACAATATTACAGGAAACTGTAATAAGCTTTAATAAAAAGCAGTCGAATGAAATAAAAATACTTTTTTCTAGTCTGGAGAAAAGGATGAAGAACGTTGGGAAGAAAGAAATGAGTATAGCTTTGTTTCAACAGAATCCAACAATCTCCTCTCGTAAAAAAGACTTTCTTAAATGTGAAACATACGAGAAGATGGTGGAAACCGCAAGTTGAAAATCTATGAACTGATCTTCAATGAACGAACATACCAATAAATCATGTCTTGATATTTATTTTGAGCCTTCAATGATTTGATCTCGAGTTCTTCGATGTTAACTTGTGGGACTCACTGTTTTTGATAGAATAAAAACAAATTTGTTGAATTCTACTGAAACAAATGGGGGTTATAACTATATCATCTTATGTTCTCGATTCTCGTCTTCACCGTTTATTTGATAGGTTAAAACAAATTTCAATTTAATTAAAACAATTTTTTCAACCAATCAATGCGGTTACTGCCTCTAGCGACCGTTCTACAAGTTTCAAAATAATTTACTGGAATATCTCTTAACAATTTTTTTTTACATATTTCCAATCATCAGTTTCCCATATACAGCAGGCAGCATTTTTTCTTTCTACCTCGATACAATTAATTTATTGACAATTAAACAAGTCTGTTGTATAAGAGTATAAGACTCTATTGGAGGATAACAAAATAATAACTAATAAATTAATAAGTTATAAAATAAATAAATTAATAAATAAAATTGAAAAAATAATTCTGGTATTAGAAAAATTACAAAGTTGTAATACTGTTTATTCCTTTTGGTTAAAGGATAAAACTGGTCATTTGAACCAGCTAGAATGAAGTGCTAATAATTGAATTTATTGTTAAAAATGTCGATTTACACGACAAAAAAAATGTGGCAAATTCTTTTAATCGCAAATAATGGCGAAGCTCACAACTCATCTTGAGTGTGTTGCCGGAAGTTTGTAGCAAAATGTTATTAGATGATCATGTGGTAGCTTACATTTCTAATCAGTACAGTTGAAAAGTGTATTCAATTTTTCTACAATAATTTTGACGGTCTTCTTACTGCAATAAGCTTACATTTACTAGGCCGTTCCACACGTTAGTTAAAATGCATCCTCTTATAAAATACTGCTAATTCCATTGTAGGTACAATCCACCTGCAATAAATAATATGAAAATTTTATTTGTATTTGAAAGATCAGTTCAAGCAGGTTTTACTAACATCCCATGTACATTTTCATGAGAATATGTTGATCCGTTTTTTTATTTAAAAACCACTTCTAAAATATCTTCTATCATTACTATCCATTTTTGATAAAAGCAAATTAGCTTAAATAGACTTTTTGACCCCTGTACTAACGCGTTTTTAGAATTCCGTTACTTTGGCTAAGAGGAATTATTCACTACTTTTTTTAGTAACGATCCCAGTTCTGCCTAATTGAAAGAAACTGTCTGGAAAATCGGCAGATTGAATTTTGTTAAAATTTCACCAATTAGGCTGCTCGGAGAGTAAAGGATACCTACTTTATGTATTAGGGCTCAAAAACGCTGAAAAAACCCATAGTTAATAATCACAATAATCTTGATGTTTTTATAGAGGATATCAGTATCAGCACACAAATTGTTAGTGTTATGTGTCGTATATGAATACACCAAATCCACAAAATATTATTTATTATATTTAGCTTTCTACTTTATTTTTAATTTGTTGATATTCATAATACAAATCATTAGAGCTATAACAAACAATACTATGATATTCTATTGCATCATTTTTCACGTCTACCGATTTATTTTCTTCACGTTTGCCTCCCCAGATCTCATAAACTTAGTGCTGATGAAGGACTAAGTTTGTCAATATCTGAATATCTATAGCACTACAGATATTTTAGTTAATAATTGTGAAAAAGAGTTTTCTGTATACCAATTTTTTATTAATCCAGAACTTCTAATATCCATGTTGGTGAAAAATAAAGTATTTTACTATTGGGTAGAATTCATATTTTCTGATATTTGCATTTTGGGGTTTAGACCATGCCGAACTTTTTATGAAGAATACCTTTTTTCGTAAAATTGATAAAAGTTTCTCATATGCTACGAACTCAAGACAATTCCTACGTGCTATATGGTGATTAAAAAAAATGTTGTTTTAAAAAATGGATTGTACCCGCCATAGTTTATTCATAGAAAATTATAATACTGGGAGTTCCAGAAGTTTCTGACTTACTATGTCAATCTTGAAAAGGATTTTTTTTTAAAATGTTTTTTTTATTGCAAATTTCGTCGTCTTTCTTAAATGGAACCTTTTACATATAATTTGATTCTATGTGAGCTCGGTCCCTATCTAAAAATGTATAATTCGTTGCGGTTTGAATGAAAATATTGGGAGTTATTTGGTTTTTATGAAGTACTGGAATCAAAATTGATTACTACGATATTTCGTTTGTGCCAATGGGTCTTTTCAGACAGAGAGTAAACTCGAGTGATGTTGCCGGATTGTAGTTTGTGGAAACTGTTGATAGTATTTGTGTATGTACCGAGTGGACGAAAAAGAACGGCAGTCGGCATATCATGGGATCGGATTGTACGACAGCTTTGGAAAGAACTATATCAAATGCGGCACGAGAAAAACCTGGAAATTATTTACAGACTTGTAGGTCCACCTCTAGAGGGCGTATTTGAATTTAAAAAAATTATTATGCAACAAAAACAAACATCGTATTCTTCAAAAAATTCAGTGCACGGTTTATATTACCAGTTCTAGTTTATCTACTCAAATATTAGGTGGGGGAGAGTGAGAACCTTGTTATGTTATTTGTCCACCTACTCATATATGCTTTTCATATTACTGCAGTGATAAAGTAAAGAGTTTTTCACAGATTTTTATAATGTTAAAAATCTCTCGGGCGAATGTGACTGTCAATTTGAGATGAGTGATAGTGATACGCACTAGCCAACAGGTATATCAAAACTTGCAGCACCGGAGTGTATATTTACCGGAGTATCTACTTAATCGGAGATTTACACTTATTGAAATTGGTCAGTAACTAGTTAGATACGATGGAGGTATATATTCTCACATCCAGGTCTTTCATGCTGACCGAAGGCGCATTCGCACTATACTGATAAGCAAAGGCCGCATGACATCACGTTTCACTGCTGTTGTAGTGAGTACGCGAGACGAGGCCTTTGAAAAATGATCAAAGTCGAAGATGACTAAATGGTGGTATTGGCAGCTGCAATTGTAGTTGATGCGCTAATCCCAAAACGTCGAAAGAAAAGATTTTTGGTTTTGTCAAGCCTTCGAAGTCGATATAATGGCAGTGGTTTGATTTAATATTACAGTACCACAATAATTCGCGGTAAGATTTTGAAAACCTAAAACATTTATATCATTTCACTCCAATGTCAAACTACATACAATGTCAAAGTACATACGTACAAAACTGCCAAGCATCGTTGCCGTTCGGTTAGGTTTGCCGTCCACATAACAAAATGCCGATCGGCTTCCTTTGACCGAGACCGCTAAGAATCGGATACATAATCTCTTGCCACGCTGCTTTGGGTTCATGTTGAACAAAACATACGTACTTGTAATGCAAAGCCGATTGGCATAATGCGGATGCGCCATTACTCACAGAAAAGGTAGTCCACGATACAGTTAGGAAATATAAACTTTGGGGTAATAGAGAAACCACATCTAGCTAATACTAAGTTTCAAATTACACGCGTCAGTAACAAGTTGTATACAGACAGCTTTTTTAATACTACCAGGTGCATTAAGTTGAAGAGGGTGTGTTAAAACAAAACATCAAACGTACTAGAGTCGTGTGCCGAAGCAGGAACACTGCAAACTCCTGGTCCAAAAACCTTCGGACTCGCTGATCAGCGAAATGCCAAATAAATAAAGTGACAGGGTTACTCACCAGTGACTGCACCCTAATGAAGCACGTGTATATAATGAGCATATATTATACAGGGATAAACATCGATTATGCATGGACGAGGAAAAAACAGCCTAAGACATTATCTTCGAATTCGAAGCACTCACTCATTGGAGATATTAACTCCTTGGACTAGATCACTCAATGGAGGATTTCTCCAAGAGAATTAGTGAAAAGACTGCTAAGTCTGAAGTCCGGTAAGACCGACTAGTCTTTTCACATAAACAGTACAACCAAGACCACAAACAGTTTAAAGGATCCTAATTGATTTAAACTCATATGATATAATTTTGTAATTACATATTTTGATTTCTATTATTTGATTGTATTTTTCATTATTAACAATGCAGTAAACTTAAAAAGTAAATATCCGGCTAATCATTTGTTGCCAAATATTTGACTCAATCAAAAATTAGAAAACTATTTTATCAAAAATTGCACTAGAATACAATAATTCCATCATTCAATATTTTGTTATTTACAAAATCAAATCATCAACTCTTACCATTAATCAAAGTTTTAATAATACTTAACTTAGCACTTTTCACCTGTTCTAGGATTGTAACAGTACAGATATGTTCTTGTAACTAAACACCTTTGATTTTAAGTTACCTTATAATTTTTAATTGTTTTATTTGACTAGATCTAAAGCTACTTTCAACATAAACAATAGATAAACTTTGGAAGAAATGTGATATTTTTTTATCTTAGCTTATAATTCGAAACGTTAATTCCGATAACATAAACAAGATATCGTCTAGACCACTATATATAGACATGGCACGTTACTATTGAAAACCAAATCTTATTCGCGTTATGCTTGACACATTCGACATTGGTGGCTTGTTGACTTGTCAATGTTTTACTACACCAGAGGTTAGAAAATACCTAATAAGAATTAATGCATTCTTTGGAATTTAAGCTCGCCATTCGTAAGCTTTTTTATCTTTAAGAAGAACTCAATTGTTGCACCGTTACAGCTTAAGCATTACTTAACACATTGTTTATATGGCAACACTGAGAAAATCTAGTAACTGATTTGCGACTTTTCAGATTTTGGCTTTGTATCGAGTTAGCTTTCGCCCGCGTCAAATGTGAACGCTTAACCTATAAATACAAAGAAAACAAAAAACTTCAGAAATCAGCAATGTTTAACAAATGCCCAGCACAGGCATAAAACAAATGTGCTGCTAGCAACTGATTAATTGGAGAGACGCTGTTGTTTATGTAATAATAGTTAATCATTTGGTATTGTAGGTTTCCTTATTAGGTAATATTTTACTTAAAAATTAATTCGAAACCTAAGAGGTTTCTCTATCAACCTTGAAACCATTACTTTGTTACTGGATATCAAATTCCTTTGTCGCGGAAATTATTAGATAGAGTATAAAGCATCTCGAAGTCTTTTATTTCGAGGATATCAAAATCAACTTCGAAAATGAATATACAAGTTTTTCAGGCTAAATCAGCTGTCACCCGCTTTTTTGAACTAAGTCGAACTTAAGTGATCCCAATCGGGGGTTTAAGGAATACTTCTTAGAGAGCGGTGCAACGTAAATTAGTATTTTCAAGATTACTTTATTTTAAGACTATCTTAAAGTAAACGTTGCGAGCGGGCGTTATTGACCGTTGTAATGTGATTTACAAAAGAGAATTGTCCTGTAACACAATATAATCATTATAAATAAAGTGCATAAGGTACCAATACTAAATATTAGAAAAACTATTGAAAAAACATTATTTCCAATCTATAAATGTAAATACTTGAGATGTCCCTCTTTTTAACCTGCTTACTGCCATTTTGACTTTATGTTTAGTTTATCGATCATTTTACAGCTTCCGATTCTTCAAAGTTACCTATTCATTTCTGATTCTCTTGAAATTTTGAATTTAAATTGTATTTACTGTTTGGACCCTCACTTTGTTGACTCTACTCATATTATTGTTACAAATAAAACTTATGGCGGATTCATGCAACGTTCGTTATAATTACATTATATTACAACTACACTTATATTACTTTTTTACTGGCTAATGAAACCAGTTCATGGAACGAGTTAAATGCGCATGAACTGACAAGAGTGAAAATATTTTCAATCGTTTGTTGTTGTGTTGGAAAGTCGGTTATTTGCAATTATTTGGAAATTATGAGGTTCTCACGGCAAAAACGTGATGGAATATTATAAGCATCACTGTTTTTGAAACTATTAGTAGTTGGTCGAAATAAAAGGTATTAATAATGAGAAATAATAGATTATTTTCATTACTTGAGCAGTCCGTTACGCTTGCAATTATTGTTGACCAAGTATTTTGCTTTGCTTGCTTGTTTTTGAACTGTCGGTGTCATAAAGATGAGTATGTTGAAATTCCAAGTCAATGAATGTTCTTTGGTTCGATATGATTTTGGAAAATTATCAACAAAAATGCCTTCAGGCGATTTTATTATTGTTGTTCAAAATGATAACACTGAAAGCTGACAAAACATAAGTCAAAACAAACCTGGGAATGACACCTGAAACATTTTTGGCGCACGCGATTTCATGGTGTTCACTAAAAATATAATATAATTATAATTTATAGTTGAAAGTAGACCAACTTCTTAATGCAATAGTGTAATTGAAATTCAATAATGTGGTTCCATGAACATCTTATAGGGAACTATAATAATCAACTTTTTCTAATGTAAATTTAATTATAATATAATGATAATGATCGATGCATGAATTCGCCTTAAGATATTTATTAATAATTATTTCGATATTGACGTATCATCGTCAAAATAACAGAAGTTACATTTGATGTGATGCCTACCTGATGTTTAATATTTTGGCTAGACCAAATAGTGACCTTGTGATTAACTAACAAATATTAAAGCTTAGGTGTTATTAGACCTATAGGGATATCCTGGATATCTTTTTTCCCATTTAAGATCAGTATAATTGTGCAATGATATAGGAAACCAAGGAAAACTATACATACTGATCTTTACACGTTACTTAAGAAGACAGTTTAATAGTGGAGAGCTCCCTAGATTTACCTGTTCATTGACGACTTCATACTGTGAATCTCTTAAGTGTTTTCTAATTTTCATTTCTTCAGGGAAATCTAGTTCAAGTTTCCCATCACAAATATACTAGTTCTGTGTTAGGTCTTAACGAATGTTTGATGTAAAGTAGATGTTTTGCGTAATGGGATTTATCTGATTGTTTTAATCTGTATGCTCGTAAGTGTTCATTGCGTCTAATTTCAAAATTTCGATTGGTTTGACCAATGTAGACAGCATTACATTCTGGACATTTAAGTTTATATATCTCAGGATATTTTTCTTAACATTCAACAGTTTTTTAATTACATTGCTTTCTGTTTTAGAAGAAATTGTTGTAAATATCAAAATAATGATCAATAAGTATCTTAGAATTTTCATAACTTTTTCATTAAATAGGGGAATTAATTTGAAAGAGTTAGGTTCATTTATAAGAGTAATTTGTATTCAAAGTTTCTTCGAAATGTCCTTTCGATTGGGCAACTATGTCCTTGGTTTCTGTTAATATTTTCCTTTGTTTCGTAGCTTTATTGGTGAAGTTATGTTGCTTGCCGGATCTGTGTGCTTTTATTATCTTGCAAAACAATTTTTTATTTCCGTAGCTGTTTCTTTTCATTTTTTACGCGAATTTTTTCTAGGATTTTTATTTTGCATAGTTAACTCATTCTTTTTCTTCCTGTCTCTACGTCTTGTACATCTCATAAGTATCAGTATTTCTGTTTTTCAAGTATGCATGTCATAATTTTTGTTTATGGTAAAAAAATTGAACTAAAAATTAATTTCTCTACCCGTTAAGCAAGCCAAGTTGTACTGAGGTAAATTGACTTGTCCAAAGTAACTACAACATTGATCATGCGGGAAGAAAGATTTTGTTTAATGCAATCTAGATTAAAAGGGCCAGAATAAATCTAAAAAAGTTGCAGTGGAATAGAACAAATCGCCACCTCATCAAATCTAATCTATTAGCCATTTTGAATTATTATTTTCGTTACAATAGTAATTTTTAGAAAAAATCTGTATTGAATTTTTATAAGAAAATTCAACAAATTTTTTGACAGAAATGCGTAACACCATGTCTATTTATATTGTGATCTAAACGTCAATCGTTAAATCCATAGAAATAAATAAATAATTTATTAGACCTAAATTTTTTTCTTAAGAACTCCAAGTGCCATTCGCACCGGTTACACTTAAACGCAAAGTGTCACTTAAATCCACTAAGTGTCACTTAGTCGTTCGCACCGTATTTAAAGGCATCCTTAACGCGGCGTTAAGGATACCTTAACTAAGCTCGGAATATCCTCGGCTTAAAATTCTACTTAATCTCGAAATACTAATTTTGAAGTTTATTTCAGTTTATTTATGACAGTTTAGGGTAGATCATCGTCTTTGTAATTTTTCTTGTCGAAATGGAAATGTTAGAATATGATGACGATTTAGAAATCATTGATTGATTGAATACGGCATACCCAGACAGTTATAAGGAATGATTATTTCCATACATTCGATCCTAGAACGTTTTTTCTCAGATTTAGAATGACGAAGGAAACTGTCCACAATTTTCTTGAGAAATTGAAGCAGAATTAGAAATTATATTTTACCCCAGCTTTATAAAGATTATACCTATTCATTCACTAGCAACTAATATCAAAGACTGACCATAGATACGAGTGACGTTAATTCTTGACAAGTTCTGACAAGATCTTCTTTTTCAAAAGAATATTTAAAAAATTGCAGCGTTGTCAAATGGTATCTCCCACTTAGTTAAGGGTGGTACGGCGCGAACGAAGTTGCACTTAAATTATAAGTGTCACTTAGTTAAGTATTACATATAAGGATAATCGGTGCGAATGGCCCTTAAACGATCTTAATAATATTTACAAAACATTACTTATATTAAAAACAGTTCATGTAAATGATTTTAGCAGAAAAAATATGGAAATTGTAAAAACGCGCCTATTGTTGAGTAACGCAAGACATCAATGCTGCACCTTTTTAAATTGAGATATTTATTTCAATTTAGACATAGATCAAAAGCGGCGACCAAAAAATTATTAGCTACAATCCTATAGCATTTCAATACCATTTACCTATTGACAACACTTTATCCTTAACTCCGATCCGGAGCAGCTGTATGCATAATTCTAGGTTTAGCACCAGTATTAGCAGCTCCTAATGCCGTATGAACAACTATAGCCGGTTGACCTGGAGCCGGTGGATGTAGTTCGTGAGTACCCCCAGGAGAAAGGGTAGCTAAAGCAGCTAGTAGATCATGGTTTATGATGGGTTCTCCTTCTGGACGCGGTTCCCAATCTAATGGTGGTGATGCGGGCGGTGAGATTAGAAATTGTTTGTAAGGTGCAGGTGGTTGCAGATTAGGATTTTTTACAGGCGTAACAGGTTGAGCAAAATAGCAGGTTATTACTGACTCGTTAATTTTATATTGATGCAATTCGATTCTTGCACTAGCAGCTGCGAATGGTGTTTTAAAATTAACCCGAAGCCTTCGGAAGCTCCGCAACCATTGGAAGGTTACATTTGGATCATACCTTCTGAATAATTCCTCAAAATCTCGTTTTTTATCTGGAACAAATATAAAACCGTGTATAAGCTGGAAACTTAAATTAAACATTTCCCCCATTCTCCAGACCCGGTGTCATTATGAAAAATGGCCCCAAAATTCCAAAAATCCGTTTTTCGCTAATATCTGCCAAAATATGTCATTTAGAGAATTTTTGATCTGATAAAAAATGAAGATCAATTCATTATCTACAAAAATGGTACCTATGACTTTTTCCGAAAACTCGATAGTTTCCGATATAACGGCCCCAAAACGTACCCTTTGCTTGTAGCTCCTGCTGTGAATGCAGGAGAGCAAACTCGGGAAATGTAGACATAAGCGGACGGACATATCGTCCAATAACTCGAGTAAAAATGGATATTTTTTCGTAATTCAAAATTCACGTGAAAGGGAAACCCCGTAAGCTATAGTATCCTGTGTCTTGGACCACCATTAAATTTTTTTAATATTCTCGACACCTACAAAATACATCCATATTTTAATGAAGAATAGTAATTTAGTCGGGTCTTTTTTGATAATGGGTCCATGAAAGCCATCGAACCAGCTTAGAAAAGTTGTATTTTAGTTTTTTTGGTTTGCATCCCATGTAAAAAGTAACTTTGTTTCTCCACGACTACAAATTATTTTTACATATTGAGCTGAATAATGATATAAATTCTTCACAACAGTGTAGAATGAAATAGAATTCACTCTCATTAGCCAATCACATTCTATGATTATCTGAAATCACGCTAAAATGAATAAATCAAAACGTCTTTTAAAACGTCAAATATCTAACTAGATAAATCGTTCTGACAACGCGTCGTTTGAAACGTCAAAATAATCATATAACAACAGTAGCGATAGTGAAGATTTAATACGTTTAAATATCTTCTATAAGTTCCTTGTGGCATTACTTGTTATTTTTTCTTATTTTCTTGGGAATGAAACCACAATATTAATACAACTAAATTCAGATAAATGTGTAGCTAGTATTTCAGCCGAATGTAGTCAAATTTGGTTACCAATGTTAGAAAGAGAAATTTCCAATAATCAATTACCGGCGTTATCAGGATAGCATCATAAGTTTTTATCCAGGTTTTCTTATGATTTATCTTTGGAATGGTTGTTAATCGATACACACTTCAATACACAAAATCACCAAACTGAGTTATACATATTTTGAAAACAAAATAATCATACACAAAAACGTAACAACAAACGCGTTTATATTAACAAAATTTCCAAAATAAGCAAGAAAAAAAGCGCTATCCCAATAAAAACCGTTCCTGGAACGTGCACTTCACTGGATTCCATTTCTAGTGGACTACATATCGTTAGAATGTCATGAAATAAAATATTTTATTTCTCATTTTACCAGAAGTGTGATCTACTATGAATGGACCTTAATAAAATTTGACAACAAAGTTTTGTAGTCTTAAACTTCAAAATATTATTGATTGTCTAGTTGTCAAATTTTTTTCGTTGTGTCAGATAGGGACCAAAAAATTTTTCATTAATTCATTATTAGTTAATCTTGACAACGGTAGCTGGAACGCTACCGAAACGTTGAAATAAAAAATAAAAAAACATATTGTGGTTTCATTCCCAAGAAAATAAAAAAAAAAAAAATTAATACGTTTAATTACGTGTATTTATGTTATCTCTATTATTATTCCAAATAATGCAATAATTTCGTTTAAATATGTAAGTAAATGTTTCTATTAAAAATATGAGTTACCTATATCTACGTTCTTTACATTTTAATAAATAAATGTGGTCGATAGCTCAGTGGTAGGGATACTTGACTCTTACGCGGGCGATCGAGGTTCGATTCTCATTGCAAATGTTTTTTTAAGCATAGTCGTGGAGAAAGTACAGTTTTTTACTTGTGTAGAATGGCTATTATTCACCTGGATGATTCTTCATCCTCGTGAATAATAGCCATCATTCTACACTCGTTGAAGAATATACTATTATGTTGATTTTTCAAATATTGTATCGGTTTCCAATGCACATCTCTGAAACGCTTGGAATGTCTCCTTTCCGAAGGTCCTTTCGATTTTTTGCCAACTCCAGTAATTTTCTAGAAATCAGTAAATTGGTCACAGGGGTACATTATGGGTTTTTTTGTTTAATAGTATATTATTAAACGAGCAATTTATGATAGCCATTATTCACGCAGGGTGACGTTTGCGTCCCGAGTCGTAGGCAAGGGGCGCAAATCACCCGAGTTAATAATGGTCATAAATTGCGAGTAGAATGATATACTTTGTCGACGACCCTTGATTTCTTTATTAAATAAAAGTTCAGTAAATAATGCGAGTGTAGAACGGAAAGTAATAATTTGGTGTTTGCTGGTATTGACAATTCTAACGTCAAAATTAATAAATTTCTGGAGAACGTCAAATAATATGACTATACCGTTATAAATATATTGTTTTAAAAAAAATCAATGTTAGAAAATATCGTTATGAAAAGTAACAATACTAAAAATTTCGATATTTTATCGATACGATATATTTCAGAAACAAGTTTTCTAAACAAAATACAAAGATTCAATAGTTTATTCCATATTGTCACCTATGTACCGAAATGTTGTGAGTGTTGAGTTGTCATGGTATGCTATTTAAATGCAGAAGCGTGAATTATGAACCATAATTCACTTTAGTAGATATATGGGTACTATATACCTTTTGTTAGGAGGTAAAATATTGACTTATTATTAAGTGGTCGTGGACAAGTGATTTTTTTCTCTTCGCGGTTTATTTCTTGGAAGTTTATTATTTCCTTGAAATAAACATGACATTTCGATCTTATATTATAATACGCGCATATTATACTATAGATGCGTTCTTTTTGACTGAGATCTCAGTTAATTTCAGCTCACATCGATAATGTGCGCTTTCTTTTTGATTTACTCACTTCGAAGCTGAGGTTTTTCCTCCCCCATCACCGATGTAGCATATGCTATGCGGGAGTATCAGTTATACTTAAGTCGGAAATAAAATGGAGAGGATGAAGAAATATTTGATTTGTTTGAGTAATTATTGCCGAGCAAAAAACACACTTACAAATCCCAAAAATGGTTAAGTAATCTGGAATTCCAGGTTGTCGTATTTCGCGACTAAAACTAACGTGGTGGCGCCATCTACAATTTGTCTCTCAAGTCCAAAACACGGAGATTTGTGTATTTCCCCTCGATTTTAAATTTGTCAAAAAACCGGTATATTTATTCAGTCTCATTTGTGTTTCGAAAAAAAAATCATTAGGCGAGTTCAAACAATTCAAGTAGTTTTTTTAAAAGCTAAAGTAAAATTTGTCAGAAAAACCTACCGACAACAACCAATCAAAATGATGATTTTCTATTGTTGAACAGTGTATTTTTTTCTTGTGGATCAATGGACGTATTTTAAATCCCAAAATATGTGTCTACTCAAGACACCCGTATACATAAAACTTGTTTTTTAGTGCCAAGATCTTTTAGTTAGTTAGGCCAAACAATTCTTTTATTTTGTAATATTGACGTAGAGTTCGACCACAATAACTTTGGGACACCACGTGGTCGCGGGTGTGGCGTAACAGCCAGTGGCGTTACTGTCTTGCACATTTTCATACTAAATTTAGTGTCAGGAATTTATTTCAAATTTTGGATACCTGTAGAAAACTACATAATGTTATCACTCGCTTTACGCAGGTAGGCGACGGGATCAAAGTTGGATTTTTTTGAATTAATTAAATGATTCAACGTATTATCGAGGATGTGCTCTCGTTCTATTTGAGAGTTTTCATATTTTTTGACGTGTCGACAAAACTATTCGTCCATTCACAAAGTGGCAACTCGTCGAATCTTTTTCGGGATAATGCTTCAACTAACTTTAAAACAAATGTAGTATTATGAGCTGCTACCCAATTTTTGACTCTTGCCCATATTTTTTCAATAGGGTTCAATTCATCAAATACATAAGTGGGCATAAATACAGCAACCCGAACTATAATTTCCTTTGTTTGACTATGCAAAGCTTTTCCTTGTTTCACTCTCTTGGGAGATGTGACACAAAAAGTTCCAAGGCATGAAAAATTCACTATTCGCACAAGAAGACCGAAAGCAAAGTACTGTCTGGTCTGCTGTCAACACTGAAATAAAAACGAAGAAGCTACATAAAATAAAGCGCCAGTTCTGCGCCGCTGGCTCACAGCCGCAGCCAGTCAGAGTTCGGCATCGCATTCGAGGCCCTACGTTGAATCAAGTGGTGTCCCAAAGTTATTGTGGTCGGACTCTATGGTTTATTTGCGATAAAAAGTCGATGACGACATTTTTAGTTACTTTCCTGCTTATCAGAATAAATAAAAATTTACCAGCCGTTAATACAATTTATACTATTCTTATTATTATTCAACTAAATAAGATTTAAGGAAGATTATTTCCCTCATCTGTCAAAATGTATTCGCTAATTCAGCCCCCTTCCTTTGCAAATACAATACATCGTCTCGACTGACAACTAAATATAGGGAACACTCTATAAATAACATATGGTTCCCCAGTAATCCGACAAACCTTTTGCAGGGCAGTGTGACCAACTATCGAATTGGTCGGATTATAGAGTACTGCCTAAAACTCCTTAGTCCGGAATTTTTTACAAAAGAGTACCTTATAATCCGACAAATTACAGATCCAATGATAAGATTCTATGTTATACTCTGCTATACATTAGATTGTCAAAAAAAATATTCATTGTAATAGAAATGACGTATTATAAGGGGGTGCTGGATTAGATAGGGGCCGGATTACCGGGGGTCCACTGTATATTAATAACTGTACGTTAATAATTAAAAATATATGAGTCAAAAATATTTATTTCTTGATAATTAAATGATTCGGTATCCTATTAAATATAACGCGACCATAATTTATTAAATCAGTGAGTTTTTAGACAAAACTATTTGTGGGAAAATCAAAAAATGTATTCGTTCATAAATGAGGTCTTGTTATATCTAGTGATGGGCCGTGGGTATTTACCCGATGGGTAAATTCATAAATACCCGGTAAATACCGGGTATTTACCCGAAAGATATTTACCCGTGGGAAGATTGGGTTTTTTCCTTAAAATAACATAAGGACTTCATAAAAAACATAATAAACAGCTATTGATGAAAAAAATCCCATCATGGCTATCTTCTTCTGCAGTGTCGCCTTTGGTATGGTGGAAGGGAATATGTAGAAGTAGTCGCCTTTCAGAGGTAGCGGTGCGTATATTATCAGCTCCAGTTAGCTCTGCTGCCACTGAAAGGTCGTTTAGCACATTCAGTTGGATTCACAATAAAAGACGCAATCGCCTCACAAACTTAAGAGCAGGAAAGATCACATACCTTGCACATAACTGGAAGCTGCAGCAAAAAACTAGAAATAAGAATAAGACGGAAAATGAAGTGATCATAGAGTCGGAAATATCAACTCATTCAACTCAGACACCACAACCAGGTCCTTCTGGACTGAGCAATAATTTAAGCAGAAAATCACTTCATTTAGATGATAGCGTATCACAAATTATAAAGAAATCAAGTAATTCAAACGGTAATAAAAATAAAGTGATTAACACTGATGAAACGGACGAAGAAGAACTGGAAACCAGCGATACTGAGACTGACGATGACAATGACAGCGACAATATTCCATACATGGACACAGACGATGATATATCCGAGCCAGAAACAACATAATTTATGCAGATTATTATATTATTATACTGTTTTTTCATTTTAATATTTTTTATATATTTATTCGTTCTACTCCTATCCTATAAGTATTATCTCTGCTAGTCGTAGTCTAGAGAATCGAGATTATGTTTTTACATGTTAAAAAAATTTCACTGTTTTTCTTTTATTTTGTTTAACTCATATTAGCTTTCTAGTAATGTTAATGTTATGTTTTTATTATTTTTTATTGATGTGTTACGACTTAAAGGAATTTACTAATTTACATTTCCAATAAAATATATAAAAAACCTTAAATCTATTTATATATATCCATTAAGGGTCCGGGTAAATATCTGGGTAAATACCCGGGTATTTACCCAAAATATATTTACCGGGTATTTGCCCATCACTAGTTATATCACCCCCGAATAAATTCATACGAAAATATAATATAAAAGGTAGGTGAACGAGTAACTGTGCATAATAGTCCAACAGTCTTAAATATATGAACAAAAAGAGTGGAGACTATTTCTCAGGACAGGTCATTGTAGTTGTAGAAAACTATTAAATACAAAAAATTTGAATTGATATTTTAGTATTTCAATTTGCATCAAGTGTAATGTAAAATAATAAAAAATCAAATGTTAATTGAGATATAGAATCATTGATTAATGTTTATTGTATTTTATTCTCACCTTTGACACACACTTATATTAAATAAATCTGAAACTTTTATACAAGCCCTTTATTTGTAAATAAACACCTTCAATTTATGCCTAGCAAGGTACAAGTGAATGAAAAAGAAGAGCTGTCACATTGACTTTTACAGTTTTCTTTGAATAAAGAAAAAATCTACATGCTGGCAACATCACAAAATTTCGTTTCTTAATGTCATCGTGTTTTTATCGTAAATAAACCATATTAACATTTTTTATTTGACTTTGTCATCAGTATATAATAAATGATTCATCATTCAATCATGAATGAAACCAAACTCACCAGGAGTAATAAAAACTGAGTCATGGATATTTGTAACAATAAGAGAAGAGGGTAAATCTTCGAATTCATCATCGGAGTGTTGTTCCGGACTGTCAATTTCTGCTTCACTAATTAAATTGGGATGTACATTTGGAAGACCATCCTGGTCGTTGATGATGATGTCTTCATCACTCAACTCACCATTACTACTTTCAGCCATTATTTTAATGGGTGGAATGTTGCTAGAAACAAAATAAGTTTAGTCTTAACAATTATTAAATAATATAACAATAGTGATTATAATACAATGTCTCTGTACTAATTAGAAATACTCCAACCTCTGAATAATGAACATACTAGAAGAGTAAACAGACGTAGAAATATTGTTTTTTTTTTTTTTTTCTTATTTTCTTGGGAATCAAACCACAATAATGTTTTTTTATTTTTTTATTTCAACGTTTCGGTAGCGTTCCAGCTACCGTTGTCAAGATTAACTAATAATGAATGAATGAAAAATTTTTGGTCCCTATCTGACACAACGAAAAAAGGAACGCTACCGAAACGTTGAAATAAAAAAAAAAAAAAAAAAAAAAATATTATTGTGGTTTGATTCCCAAGAAAATAAGAAAAAGTAATGCCACAAGGAACTTATAGAAGATAGAAATATTGTCTAATGTCAACATAAATAATGTCAAAATTTATTTAATTATTTTGCTGGAATCCACAGATGTTGCATTGTCGTATTATTTAAAATCAATAATCATTCAATGACATGTATTTTTTTGTGGTTCCTCAATATGTCCTTCAATGTTTGACAATATACAAAATTTCGTTAATATATTAGTGAATGTCAATTTCAAGGTTTCTGTAATTCTGCATTTTTCAGTAAATGTGACAAAACTGCTTTTATTAAATGTTTACATTTTTGACAGCCGTTTGTTTTGATTTTTATAAAATATGTTTTGGTTGATGAATTCAACTGTAGTGGATATTGTGAAGACATTTTAATGCAGATGAATTGAGGATACTTTACTTATTTAATAGTTATTTGTTTTACTAGGCATAAAAGCACAAGATTTAATGCCGCGGCTGGTGTTTCATAGCCGAGCGTAGCGACGCTATGAAACCAGCCAATGCATTAAATCTGCTTTTCTGCCGTGTGAAACATATAATTTTTTCTTCAAATTTGTTCCAATTCCACGCAAAATCGACTTTTTCATATTTAAATTGCGTTTCATTATTATCATCAGTATCATTTTGAGTTTTCTTAATGTCATTGTCAATTTTAATAACCAGTTTGATTCAAATTATTACTTGGAAGGTTGCCTAGCAACGAACTTTTTCTGCCTAGGCAGTAAAAGTGGACTTTTTCTGCCTAGGCATTAAAAGTACAACTTCTAAGCCTGCCAAGTGTCATTAAAAGGCCGCTTTTAATGTCATTTGGAGAAAAATTATATTTACAAGACAGTGTATTGTTGTGTGCTATTCAAAAAATAAAGTATCAGTAAGTACAATACATCCTTTCACAGGTAAGCAGCAAGTTCTGAACAGTTCTACAGTTCTGACATTACCAATGTCACATCATTTGAGATATAAATACCGTTTGCCCTTTCTAATAGGAAAACAAATTTATATTATAGTATATTATATATTATAGTATTTTTCACTCAACGATTATATACAGAAAATAAACGATGCGTAACTATACATCTTTATAATTCACTATAGACAGCAACTAAAATTCATTCCTTGAGTAATAAATCAATCTAAGATAGATTTTCCTATTAAAATCAAATCCTCACACAGCATGGCAGTGTTATTGGAATCTGTGACCTTCGCTCTGTGTATGGCTATCTTTGTTTTGGAATGAGAGGATCAAAATAAGATGTTGGTTGTAAACAAAGTGCATTGTCAGTATAGTGGGTTATTCATCTAGTCTATTTAATGATTAAATATTTCAACTGAATAATCCTGTGCTCCAAATATGAAGATATGACCCAAATAACCTAAATAAAATGTGTCTATTTTCTGAGTTACTGGTTTTATTTATTATTATTTCTGACCAGTACCTTAAAACCTCGCTTAAAACTATTTGACATGTAATGGTCATAATTGGCAGTTGGAGTTGTACTAAATTATGTTAATAGTATATTACATACCTAGCGGGGAAGTAGATCATTACAGCCCAGGCTTTGTTAGAGACCCACTAAAAGCCGTGGATGGAATTATCCTTCCCGCGTGGTATGTATACTATTTTATTCACAATCGCTTAGTTACAAGCTTTTAAAAGCATTAATTTTAAGAAAATTTGCTATCACAATTTAATATTTATTTCGACAAAGAACTTCATGAATCTGTTGCTAGGCAATATTACTAATTTATTGGTTTTGACAATTATGTCATAAAATATTCTTTCTGTCACGGAATTTTAATTTTTTTGCTCAAACAAGTACATAATGTCTTATTTTGAATTAACGTGTACTAAAAGAAAGGTATTAATTTTTTTTAAACCAGTTTCACACAATATTGTCATACTTCAGAAAAGTGACACATGCTTCTAACTGGAAAAGTACTTTTCCGGCTAAGGCATGGAAGTGAAAGTAAGTAATGAGTAACTTCCCTACTGTTCTAAAGATAAGAAATGTCTATATTACTGACCGATTGTGAATAAATAATCATTCCAGGCAACTACCAGTGGCGTACGCTTGGGGGAAGTGACTGATTGATTCTTCTCAAATACTATGCAATTGACGAAATCGCAATTTTTCGATTCTCCAATACTTTCTATGTGAATATCATAGTTTTTTTTCATGATTTTTTGAGATATTCAAGTTAAATGTGAGGCTGCATAATTATTTTCATTTTAATGTCTATTAATTATGTCGGTATTGTTGGGTGACAAGATTGCATTTATTATGCAAATGAAACTTTAATCCGTTATTGGAATTCCTGGAAATTAGTAGATGTATTAAGTAATCAAAAACAAATTGTGGTTTTGAAAATATTATAATCTATGTCAATTAAAGAACAATATTAATTACAAGAAAATATCAAAAAGCACAGGAACATAACCTTTTATAACCTAAATATTTTTAATGCTCAATTAGGTTAGATGAGTGATAGATGAATAGCATCTATTTACTTAATTAATTAACTTTTTCATTCATTTATTTTAATTTTTTAGTCTGTACTTATTTTTCATGTGTTTATTGATTATTATAATAATTTATTCATCATTTTTAGTTCACATTATTATTATTCATTTTATTTTTTTCCTTTCATCAATGCACATTCAATATTTAATACATTTGTTCGCAGGAGTGCTTACAAGATGGGTTGAATTTTACAATTTTATCTTACATCTTTTAATATGTTCGTATGAACAATATAAGAAATTGGTATTTTTACTGAATACAATTTGATATAGATTTGTAGGAAAATTCCAATTAAGATCTACTAATTCCTCATAAAAAATATTTTTCTAATAAAACAAGTATACAAGTCCATGTTTAAGAAGCACTTATTCAAGTACATTAAAATTATATATTAATTTCATTTCCAGATCTAGACTACATTATGAATCATATTATTTTTTCAAAAGTAGATTTAAGTTGTCACTTTACTATAATATGAAGTGTTTCAACAGTAATAACAAATTAATATTAAAACAATTCCATTTCCAGAATGGTGTTCGAGATTCTTTAGCTATACTGGTTACTTCATGAAATATATAAAACAGAGATGTATTCACATACCAATGTTTATAAATGAGTATATTCTGTTGAAAATATAGTTTATCCTTTAAAATTTACCTACATAACCAATGAAATTGACAAGAGTAGAAGCCACTAGTATTATTTATATTTCTATATCTTTAGTAAAATAAGTATTTAACGTAAGCCTCTCGATCTTGGGTAAAGTTAGGTTAAGCCAATTTTTAAATACAATAAATGATATTACGGTCCAAATTAAAACAAATATTCCATGTTAATAATGATACACAAAGTTAAATATGCGTTTACGAACCACAAGTTTTATAAAATATCCTAAATACACAGTGAGTTATTCTAAAATATAATTTAACCCTCATAAAATTGCACAGTACATAATTTTAACCAAATGAAGTATACAGACAAAGTGAATATTTACCTTTTAAATGATTATGTCAGCTATTTCGGTTCTAGTGTTCTGCTAATAAATTCGGCAAATTGAAATCGAATTAATATTAAAAACACAACAAAAACACCTCAAAAACTAACTAACTACCGATTGACCAAAATGTCAAATGGTCATGCACCACTGATATTGAAATTCCTAGATCGGCCCATAGACAACGATCGGCCTTCAAGTTCAAGACAGATCACAGAGAACACGAGTTTACTCCGAGTTAATGAAGCACACAGCGTCAGAGTTGCCAACGGTATAAATACGATAAGATAATTTACTTGTATGATTTTTGAATTTTGAACCAAGTTATTATCGTACGCTTCTGTACAGTAATTTCACTTGTGTACGATTTTTGAAATATACTTAAAAATTTATATTTTTGGTTCACCCATTTCGAGCGAAGATGAAAATTTTTATCTGTTTTGAGCTATGATGGTGTTAAATAAAATAGGTAGTTGGTACATCTGATACTCAATTGACCTGTCAACAGCTGAAAATCAAAATTCAAAATATCCAAATTTTTGTGGTTATGTCTATGTTATATTTATGTTGATGTCTGTATTTTTTGACGGTCTCTTGATTTAAATATTTTATAATTGTACGTTTTATGAATTGTGATTTTGACTAGGTTTAAAAAAATACTGTTTACTAATTTAGCCTGCTAAGCTCATAGTGTCATGGCTTTTAATTTTGGAAATACTTCTCAGTCAACTTTTGGGGGTGCACCTAAATGTAAGTATTAATAATTAAATTGGTTTAAATAAAATTTCAGGATATATTACTTTTGTAAAGTCCACCATTTATATGTTTTAAATAATTTGAAATTGATATTTATCAACTACAATTAATTTCTATACTTAACAAAAATGTTCTCAACTGAAATTAATGACCTTTAATTTCAATCAAATAATTATAACAACACATAATAATTATACAAATAAATGCCTTGAATCGAATTAGTATTGATTTAGTGTTTATTTTTGTAAGAATGTCAAACCATTCACATCTATCAATATTGTTAGTTATGCATACCTAAGTAATATTGGAAGCTATTTGTTATTCACATACAGTAGTTGTTCTCAAAAGAATTAACTGATTTTATTTTTTCTGGTTTGCAGGTTTAGCTCTTTATATTTATTGTTTTCAATAGGAATTACTGTACATAAGTGAATGACCAAGTATGTAGCTCAATTCAAAATTTCAACATGCCATATAAATTTGCTCTTTCATTTAATTTATCGTAGCCATCATAGTAGTGTCTATGACATCAACATCTTTCACATGAACATCTCAATATGTCATAAGCAATAAAGAAAGAAACAAGTATTACATGCATTTTTAAAAAACCTGTCAAGTAACGATTATTATGCAAATTATGTCTTGAGTAAACTCAATTCAACAAATATTTAATTGCTCCCAAAGCAATTTCAGTTGATTGTGTTCTTATGTAGTAATAAACTATACTGGCTGCAGACTGCTCAATATCAGTACCTGTTTGTAGTTCAAATAATATGCTTTTTTTAGTACATATAACATTCAGATATTTTTCAAGAACTGTTAACTGAACTGTTAAAACTAAACATCAATTTGAAATGATAAAGAATAATGCTATGGTTTTTGTAAGGCTTATTCATGTGTAGGTTGATGTTTGAAATAATGGTATAATTATACAAGTTAGGTACAGAAAAAATAAGTTTCTTGGATTCAAATCGTAACTATTTTTTTTAAACAAAGCTCTTTTTCACTATCGTCTGTCTTCAAGGCAGGGCATACTGTCTATTAAATTACCCTTTATGTCTTATCTTTTACCCAACTTGCTGTGGTAAACACCATAGCCGCTAGGATATCGATAGGATACTCAACAACCCTCTGGCATGCCTAATGCAACATGAGCATGGAATTGAACCCCTTGAAAAGAGTCTAATGCTGGCAATTTTCTGGAGTGGCCACTCTAGCGCCCAAGTGAACATAAAGTTACAACCGGTTTAAGGTAGGAAACTCAAAAAATATATACAGTATTGTCAGTGGTGATTAATACTGGGCTTACTATTATGAACCCAAGAATAAACGTCAGCCAGCTGTTTGGGTGTTCCAAGAAGAACCAAAACCGACAAAAGTTATTCATTCTCAAGTGTTTCCAAGAAAATGGTGTTGAACTTTCTCTCAAAAGCAGATCACATAGCAACAATTCCTCTGAAAGATCAAAGAACTGTTACTTCTGATTGTTATATATCGATTTGTTTTCTGGAAGTAATTGCTTCTAAAAACTTACCCACAATATCCAACGGATGTAAAAATGCATTTCTCTTCGTGGAGGATGCTTTGAAAAACAATAGTGTTTAGAAGTTATTGACTGTTTTTTCTAGCTCTATATGAAAAATATAAAGGAATATCCTCGTATTAGGAGCTTTATCAATAAAGTGTACAAATATTTCTCTACATAAATTGAATAAGTAAGACAGTGGCATACACCAACTTTTTTATTATTATTATTTGGGAGTTTTCATACATGATACTTTAATCTCCCTGTGTATTATTCGAGATATTATTGCAATATTTTTATGTTTTGTTTCAACCATATTTGAAAATATATACTGAAAACTTCTCTTTTGTATACAGGTTGTTAAAAAAATGATGAGAAGCTCAAGCTCAAAAATGTAAAATATCTTCATTTTTTTAACGAAACATATTTTTGTGTCAATGGCAGATCATCTGAAAAATGTAAATGTTCTTCCATAAAGGGACATATACATTATTGTGTAAACTTTTTTAAATATTCTAAGATGACAATCTTCTTTTTCCTAGATCCGACAGCCTGGTCAGGCTGCTTAAGAATTTTGCTACAGTTCCAAGATACCAATTTTTTCGAGGAAATTGTTTGTCAACATCTCTTGTATCATACTAATTAAATCCTTCTCAGAAATAATTAATCTTCTTTGCTTGAAACTGGTACTATAAACTGACATATTACCTAATTCAACTTATAATTATCAAACAAATTTCATGACAACCTGAGTTTTTAGTGAAAAATTGTTTTACTTAAGAACCACCTAAATAATAATTTATTATTTTTTCACTTTATGACAAAGGCGCGAATTCTTGACAGTTCTTCTACCAAATGAACAGATCAGTTCAAATTTTGCTAAAACAGGTTCATAAATTTTTCTAAAACAGGTTCATTTGCAACAAGCAAGTTATTTTGAATTAAAAAATGTATCCTTTTATTTTAGGCCACAGAGTATGTTTGGTTTTATATCAAATGCCAATGTAATTGTATATTTGGTTGCATATACTATGAGTTTACAATACAGGGTGTTTTCAAATGACACTTACAACGTTTGCATGTAGATACCTCTCATTAAACTGAACAAAATGATATAAGGAATGAGGGGTCCAGCTCATTTACTTTTTGAGATACGGGTTGTTGAAGTTATGAAAAATTAAATGTTTTCATTTTATAACTTTAAAATGGATGTATAAATTGATTTGACATTTGGCAGGTTGTTTTAAAATGTAAAAGGGCATATTTTGATGGAAAAACAATTTTCAATTCTTGATCCAGTGGTGTACATTTAGAGAAATATGTCACCTTCCCCTCCCATTTTTTACGTCACTGGCATTTGAAGCAATTTTTATTCAAATTTGTATTCCTCAGTGGTTTTCACGTGAAAAACGCATAACCTTTACATATCAAAATATGTATAGTTTTCAAGATATTTAATGTATTCATGAAGTCTGCAAGATCACTTTTTAATAATGAAATAAAAAAATATTATTATTGTATTTTTTTAATGACTACCAAACTAGTTATGGTTAGAATATGTAACAAAAACTATTCTGTGAAACAGCAATGCATCTAAAACATTGAGAAAAGATTGTTGAAAATACTTTTCCAAACTTGTGATTTTATTAACATAAGAATTGATGACAATAAAAAATAAGATAGGATGTTTAAATGTAAATGGACAAAATTTTGAACATCTCTTGTGATTTCTTGGCTGCTTAGTAAAAAATTATGTATATTGTTTAAATTTGTAACTACCTATCTAATTTTTTATTGTCATAAATTCTTATGATAATAAAATCACAAGTTTGGAAAAGTATTTTCAACAATCTTTTCTCAATGTTTTAGATGCATTGCTGTTTCACAGAATAGTTTTTGTTACATATTCTAACCATAACTAGTTTGGTAGTCATTAAAAAAAATACAAGAAAAATATTTTTTTATTTCATTATTAAAAAGTGATCTTGCAGACTTCATGAAAATATTAAATATCTTGAAAACTATACATCTTTTGATATGTAAAGGTTATGCGTTTTTCACGTGAAAACCATTAAGGAATACAAATTTGAATAAAAATTGCTTCAAATGCCAGTGGCGTAAAAAATGGGAGGGGAAAGGTGACATATTTCTCTAAATGTACACCACTGGATCAAGAATTGAAAATTGTTTTTTCATCAAAATATGCCTTTTTACATTTTAAAACAACCTGCCAAATATCAAATCAATTTATCCAACCATTTTAAAGTTATCAAATGAAAACATATAATTTTTCATAACTTCAACACCCCGTATCTCGAAAAGTAAATGAGCTGGACCCCTCATTCCTTATATCATTTTGTTCAGTTTTATGAGAGGTATCTACATGCAAACGTTGTAAGTGTCATTTGAAAACACCCTGTATAGCAATTCATTAACTAATAGCGGTCATTAACGTACAGTTTTATATTTTAAGTACATTAACACAAGGCATAAATGAACAATTGATGCAAATACTTATTCAACTTGCAAGTGTATTAACAAGGGCGATTAACAATAGTTAATATTCGAGATTGTTAATTATACAGTACAAGAAATAACAAATTCCACAACAGAAATATAACATACAGGGTGATTCATTAGTGCGATAAAGTCCATAATGATGATATTGTTCTAATTTAACTATTTAGAAGAACTACATAAGATACCTGACCCTTCTGCACGTGTGGTGGTACTGTTATCGACCCTTTAAAACCTTTTTCTAAGTTAACACACTTTCCTAATGCGTTAATTGTTGTGAATGAATTTTATTATCTTCTTTTTATTGGAAATAAAATTTTTAATTACAAAATTATCACAAAAACCATTCAGTTTTGGTATAGGGAATATGACGTTCTTGCACACGCTGAACAATTGCGACTAATTTCAAAATATATTCCTCAAGGCCGGCTACAATCGGTCAAAATTTCATTCAAATATCTTTGACGATTTACAAGATATTGGACTTTATCGCACTAATGAATCACTCTGTATATTACTATACCGGTTTCACAAAAAATATTTGCATCGCCAGGAGTAAATTATAAAAATTAATATCAGTTAGATACCTCGAAAATATAATTTTTTAGACATGGCGCAAATAAATAGAAACTCTTTAAGAACGGAAAATTGGCAAAACTAAATTTTTAGTTCACCTGTCAAATTACTACTGTTTAGACATTTTGTCTCAAAAATATTTACTAAAAAGGGTCATTTTTAACCTCTTAAAACCGCCAGGGGCCCAATTTTTAGAAAAGGATTATGAATAAATCGATAAACAGTGAAAAAGGAGTGAGATAGTGCCGTGGTGTTATTGCTTTTTTTTTTTCAAAAATATTGATTTTGTTCATTTACATGGGTTATTTTGAACCCAGCACTGTAGTGGAACGCCCCTGATGCGTTAATTACACTCAAGAAGTGTCGAGCGCGGTTAGTACTTGGATGAGTAACCACTGGGAAACACCGACGGAAAGCCCATACAGCCTGCAACGAAACATTTCAGACCGATGTTAAATAACAAAGGGAAAAAAAGAGATATCAAAAATTAGTAGATGTCTTTAAGGTCCATATTTTGAAATTAGCTCGAACTGTACAGATTGTTGCATAATTCCGTTACACACAAACATATGATTTTTTTAAAATGGGAACACCTGTATTATAATGGGAAACTTATTTATTAGTATTTTTTCGACAAAACGACAAAGGATCAAAAGTAAAGCTGCAACTTCATTGTGCGGGCAGAAAATAATAGATTCCTGCCCGGCAAAACAGTCGCATTGGTCTGAAATTGACTAGTTTCGGTTGGATCAACAGGTTATATGAAAACTACCTTGTGTCTATTACGGAAATAAAAACCTAATTAAATTAACCTCATTGTAGACGTAGACCACGATTTCTTGGTCTATGCTATATAACTCGGAACTACTTCCTGCATGCGGATGTTTGTGGTACTCTTTTAAATATATTTTTTTAAATAATATGGAATTGTGGTTGGACTGTAGTATAACAATAATTTCGACATCGGAAATGAATTGTAGAGATAGCAATAATTGTTCTAATTTTCAACATCTAAACTGTGTCCGTAAAGTATGGAACAAATTCATTTTTAGCTAAACATATCATTTTAAGAAATAATCCTGAAACACGTCGATTTTTTATTTTAATTTACCGTATTTTAAGATAATAATCTAATATACAGGGTGAATTACTTTCGACGTCACAGTCATTTTTTTTAAATGGAACACCCCCATTATGTCCCAATTTTCGGATTACTCTAAATGAGCTGATTCCAAAAATGTGGACAAAAATACAATAGTTTTGTGAGTGCTCATAAAGTAAAGCGTAACATTCTTTATTAGTTAAATTAACAATATTATCAAAAATACTTATTGTCTAGCGGCAATTGGTTTAAATGTAACACCCTGTAGTTTGTTACATTTTTAGATTAATAAAAATGAGCTGTTTCCAAACATGTTTGGTACTTGTGGTCTAGCAGACAGAATATGAAAGATATTATTTCTTATCAATTTAAAAAAATCATAGTCGTCTAGTTTTTTGTGAAATGTCATTATTTGTTTAGTAATTTATTGATGTTCATTGACAGTTTAGTACTACAATAATTTTGGTATTCGTGAATGTTTTAATTATTGCTTAGATTTAATTTGAAGTAGAAATGGAGTTAAGTGTAAAACAAAAAATTGAAATACTTATGATGATTGGGTATGGAGACAGATCGCGAACTCAGATGGAAGTGTGCAATTTGTTTAATGATAAATATCCAGAAAGACCTATAACGCGTTCAACAGTCGGTAGGTTTGAAAAGAAATTTCGAGAAACTAGTACGGTTGAAAATGCACGCAAATCAGGTCGTCCCTCTGCAAATGCTGATACAGCATTAGATATTTTACTTAGTTTTGAAGAAGATGCGCACACTTCTGTGCGTAAAGTTGGTCGCGATATCGGTGTTAGCAAAACAACGGTACAAAAGCTATCAAATCTTGAAAAATGGCATCCTTATAAAATCAAACTTGTGCAGGAATTAAACGAAGATGATCCCGATAGAAGAATCCAATTAAACAGACAACGTGTTATATCGAGGCTAGTACTAGAGTGCCACCAAGATTTAGCTGACGCCTCGGCAGATAACAATATTATCCTGAGGTGGGTTAAAGGGCACGACAGGAGTAAAGGAAATAGCATTGCTGATTCTTTAGCCAGGGAAGCCGCTGGACTAAAAATTCTACACCCATACTCAATCCCTTAAGAGATGGGATGGAATCAAAGGATGCAGTCTTGCCAGGATCACCCTGGGCGATCCTGGGAAGCTGGAACCGAAAAAATATTTGGCGATGACCAGGAGAAACCTACGTTTAACAGTAGGATTTCTGACTGGTCACTGTCAACTAGGGAAACACCTCCATACTATGGGGCTAGTGGACACACCTCTATGCAGGATGTGTGAACAGGAAGATGAAACTGTCAGGCATGTCTTATGCGAGTGTCCGGAGTTATCGTCAATAAGAGAGTGTGTGTTCGGTGAGTCTTGGCCTACACCTGCCGATATAAAGGAGATGTCTCCTAGTGACCTGTCCACCTTCCTGAGAAGGACAGGATGGACAATGACCTAGGAAGACAACTCCTCGGGTGGATGTACAATGGGTCACATGTGGCCTAAGTGCTGTGAGCCTACACTCACCCTCCCTACTCTACAGATACAGAGATAGAAGAATCCAATTTTGCGAAAAAATGATGGATAAATGTCACCGAGACCCTCTCTTGATACAAAACATTATTTATGCTGATGAGGCCACTTTCTCGTTAAATGGCGAATTGTAGATACTGGGAAAAAGAAAACCCCCACTGGATGCGTGACCATCATACACAATACCCGCAAATGGTAAATGTATGGGCTGGAATTGTAAGAAATCGAATCATCGGACCCTACTTTATCGAAGGTAATTTAAACGGGGCAACGCACCTACTTTACGTAATTTGTTTCCCAGCAGACGTAATCCTGGACGTTTTGATGAAAGTTTATAGTTTCAACAGGATGGTGCACCTCCACATTATGCTGTAGATGTTAGAAGGTACCAAGATGAAATTTTTCCGAACAGGTGGATTGGTAGACGTGGACCTATTGAATGGCCAGCGAGGTCACAAGATTTCAATCCTTTGGATTATTTTATGTGGGGCCATCTGAAGAATGTTGTGTATCAAACGAAACCAGCAAATATTCAAGAATTGAAAGAGAGAATTCGGACAGCAATAAAGAATATTTCTCAAGACAACAAACAAGGTTCAACAAGAATTTGTACATCGTTTGGGTTACGCGTTATTTTATGAGCACACACAAAACTTATGTATTTTTGTCCACCCTGTACCGAAAATTGAGACAAAATGGGGGTGTTCCATTTAAAAAAAAAATTACGGTGACGTCATTACTCAAAAGTAATTCACCCTGTATATTAGAATAGTATTTTAAAATACGGTAAATTAAAATAAAAGATCGACGTGTTTCTGGATTATTTCTTAAAATGGCCTGTTTAGCTAAAAATGAATTTGTTCCATACTTTACGGACACAGTGTATAATATATTCTGTCTGAGATCATGATTTGTACCAGATTAATTGAAAATATATGCTAAATATGTAAAATCTTATTTAAACAGTGGCGTTGGATAGCTTCAAATTAGTAACTTTCTACCAATTTTATATCTACCTCGAAAACTACTTGCAAACTACTTTTCTTTTTGTTGGTCATTACCTAAATGTTAAAGTTACAGAAAAATAGTGTCAGTCTCAGAAAAAAATTAAATAAGGTTATTACAACATTTAAAACAACACCATTAACTTATTATCCTAAAGGTATTTTTTTATGTTAAAATATAAATGTATGTATCATTTTTAAGACTTAAAATCATATATTTTTTGTCAATCTTGTATCACTATGGGAAACAAACGTTTCTGAAGATTCGCTACCAATTCGTCCAAACTTTTCTTAAATTAATGACCATTCCCGAATGATGTCGCTGACAGGTCGGCCATATTGTTGTGAGCCCTCAAGTCATAATCTATTTTTAGTTTTCATTGTTTACTGAAACAACGGATGACAGTTATACTTTTATTAGTAATAAGTTCTTGACATTATCTAAAATGAGAGTTGCTAAGTGTGGAATGCGAGGAGCAAGAGATAAGATTTTTTTTTTATTTCCAGCTGTTTTAACCAAGACAATTCAGACAGGTTACTGACTGCACTATGTGTTGTTTGTAAAGTTTTTATTATTAAAAATAAAATATATATTACATTGACATTGTTTTACAGTCTATCTGACAACCAACTTACTTACACCACATGTCAAATGGTCTATTGAGAACAATGTGGCTTTGTTACAAACAAGTGACTTAGGAATACAAATAATAATTATTGTGGTTTAGTATAAAAATTCTATTCTGCATAAAAAACAATACACTTTTATAAGATATACATTGATACATAGTTGATATTTTAAAAATATTTTACAGTTATACAATATAGCTAGGAGTACTAAAATCTGACATTTGTGAAACTCGATATTTTGATCTATTGGGATGTTTTCTGGCTCTTTTATAACGGAAAAACAGAATGATAGTTATAATTATGAAAATTGTAATCACAAACCCAGATATTATTAAAAAAATTATGTGATTAGAATCCCAAAAAGATTTATTCATTGCCTCCTCAGACATATTGTCCATAATTGTGGTCAGAGTTGTATCTTCTAAAGTATAATTGGAAGTATCATTCGTAAGTGTAGTTTCAGTCAGATCAGATGCCTTATCGATATATGTAGTATTTGTTGGAACAAAATCACCAAATCGATATGACACTTTATCATTTATATTGAGACTGGGTATATCTTCTTTATATTTTGTTTTTGGGAGATCATTGGTATGGGCGATATCAAGAAGTTTGTTTTTAAGAGTCTTTAACAAAGTTCCTTCTGTGATTTCTTTTGGAATATCAGTTTCAAATTCACTACTTTGTGAAGTAATGTAGATCTTTTCAGTTGCATTCTGTAACTGTTTTATAGCTATAGTAGTTAAATTTTTGTTTTTATTGGTAATTTCAGTAAAAGTATCTAGTGCATTGGAGTTATTTAAAAATTTAATGAGTGAAGCAGTCATATCTCTCTTTATGTTTTGTAGTACCCCAAGACTTTCTGGAATCAACTTTGATGTATTTGTCATCATTGCAAAATTTCCATTTATATTTGGGTTGATTTCTGTATACATTTGTGTTATAGGTTTTATAAATTGGGAGATATGATCTTCTGTGGTAATATTTGCTGAAATCGAGCTGGAAATATTATCAGTTACATGATGTATTGCTTCAGTAATTGTGGAATTTGAATTTGTATATTGAGCTATGTTTTCTATCGTTTCTTTTATAAATGGAGTGGATGAATTCACACTTTTTTCTGAATCGATGTGCTCTGAAAACAAACTGGATATTTTATCCATTGTATTATGTATCGTTTCGGTAACTACGGAATTTATACTTGTATCTGGAGTAATTTTTGTGGTTGTTTCTGTTGAAAATGCAGTTGATTCCTTAATAATTGATTCTGAATCCTTGTGGTCTGAAAACAAACTGGATATTTTGTACATTGCATTATGTATTTTTTCGGTAACTGTGGAGTTTATGCTTGTATCTGGAGTAATTTTTGTCGTTGTTTCTGTTGAAAATGGAGTTGATTCCTCAATACTTTGTTCTGAATCCTTGTATTCTGAGAACAAACTGGTTATTTTGTCCATTGTATTATGTATTGTTTCGGTAACTGAGGAGTTTATACTTGTATCTGGAGTAATTTTTGTCGTTGTTTCTGTTGAAAATGGAGTTGATTCTCGAATACTTTGTTCTGAATCATTGTGTTCTGAAAACAAACTGGTTATTTTGTCCATTGTATTATGTATTGTTTCGGTAACTGTGGAGTTTATACTTGTATCTGGAGTAATTTTTGTCGTTGTTTCTGTTGAAAATGGAGTTGATTTTTCAATACTTTGTTCTAAATCTATATTTTGTGAAAACAAATCGGACATATTTTTGATTGTATTATGTATTGTTTCGGTAACTGTGGAGTTTATGCTTGTATCTGCAGTAATTTTTGTCGTTTCTGTTGAAAATGGAGTTGATTCCTCAATACTTTGTTCTGAAACCATGTTTTGCGAAAACAAATCGGATATATTTTTTATTGTATTATGTATTGTTTCGGTAACTGTGGAGTTTATGCTTGTATCTGGAGTAATTTTTGTGGTTGTTTCTGTTGAAAATGCAGTTGATTCCTTAATAATTGATTCTGAATCCTTGTGGTCTGAAAACAAACTGGATATTTTGTACATTGCATTATGTATTTTTTCGGTAACTGTGGAGTTTATGCTTGTATCTGGAGTAATTTTTGTCGTTGTTTCTGTTGAAAATGGAGTTGATTCCTCAATACTTTGTTCTGAATCCTTGTATTCTGAGAACAAACTGGTTATTTTGTCCATTGTATTATGTATTGTTTCGGTAACTAAGGAGTTTATACTTGTATCTGGAGTAATTTTTGTCGTTGTTTCTGTTGAAAATGGAGTTGATTTCTCAATACTTAGTTCTGAATCTTTGTGTTCTGAAAACAAACTGGTTATTTTGTCCATTGTATTATGTATTGTTTCGGTAACTGTGGAGTTTATACTTGTATCTGGAGTAATTTTTGTCGTTGTTTCTGTTGAAAATGGAGTTGATTTCTCAATACTTTGTTCTGAATCATTGTGTTCTGAAAACAAACTGGTTATTTTGTCCATTGTATTATGTATTGTTTCGGTAACTGTGGAGTTTATACTTGTATCTGGAGTAATTTTTGTCGTTGTTTCTGTTGAAAATGGAGTTGATTTCTCAATACTTAGTTCTGAATCTTTGTGTTCTGAAAACAAACTGGTTATTTTGTCCATTGTATTATGTATTGTTTCGGTAACTGTGGAGTTTATACTTGTATCTGGAGTAATTTTTGTCGTTGTTTCTGTTGAAAATGGAGTTGATTTCTCAATACTTAGTTCTGAATCATTGTGTTCTGAAAACAAACTGGTTATTTTGTCCATTGTATTATGTATTGTTTCGGTAACTGTGGAGTTTATACTTGTATCTGGAGTAATTTTTGTCGTTGTTTCTGTTGAAAATGGAGTTGATTTCTCAATACTTTGTTCTGAATCATTGTGTTCTGAAAACAAACTGGTTATTTTGTCCATTGTATTATGTATTGTTTCGGTAACTGTGGAGTTTATACTTGTATCTGGAGTAATTTTTGTCGTTGTTTCTGTTGAAAATGGAGTTGATTTCTCAATACTTTGTTCTGAATCATTGTGTTCTGAAAACAAACTGGTTATTTTGTCCATTGTATTATGTATTGTTTCGGTAACTGTGGAGTTTATACTTGTATCTGGAGTAATTTTTGTCGTTGTTTCTGTTGAAAATGGAGTTGATTTCTCAATACTTAGTTCTGAATCATTGTGTTCTGAAAACAAACTGGTTATTTTGTCCATTGTATTATGTATTGTTTCGGTAACTGTGGAGTTTATACTTGTATCTGGAGTAATTTTTGTCGTTGTTTCTGTTGAAAATGGAGTTGATTTCTCAATACTTAGTTCTGAATCTTTGTGTTCTGAAAACAAACTGGTTATTTTGTCCATTGTATTATGTATTGTTTCGGTAACTGTGGAGTTTATACTTGTATCTGGAGTAATTTTTGTCGTTGTTTCTGTTGAAAATGGAGTTGATTTCTCAATACTTAGTTCTGAATCATTGTGTTCTGAAAACAAACTGGTTATTTTGTCCATTGTATTATGTATTGTTTCGGTAACTGTGGAGTTTATACTTGTATCTGGAGTAATTTTTGTCGTTGTTTCTGTTGAAAATGGAGTTGATTTCTCAATACTTAGTTCTGAATCTTTGTGTTCTGAAAACAAACTGGTTATTTTGTCCATTGTATTATGTATTGTTTCGGTAACTGTGGAGTTTATACTTGTATCTGGAGTAATTTTTGTCGTTGTTTCTGTTGAAAATGGAGTTGATTTCTCAATACTTAGTTCTGAATCTTTGTGTTCTGAAAACAAACTGGTTATTTTGTCCATTGTATTATGTATTGTTTCGGTAACTGTGGTGTTTATACTTGTATCTGGAGTAATTTTTGTCGTTGTTTCTGCTGAAAATGGAGTTGATTTCTCAATACTTTGTTCTGAATCATTGTGTTCTGAAAACAAACTGGTTATTTTGTCCATTGTATTATGTATTGTTTCGGTAACTGTGGAGTTTATACTTGTATCTGGAGTAATTTTTGTCGTTGTTTCTGTTGAAAATGGAGTTGATTTCTCAATACTTAGTTCTGAATCTTTGTGTTCTGAAAACAAACTGGTTATTTTGTCCATTGTATTATGTATTGTTTCGGTAACTGTGGAGTTTATACTTGTATCTGGAGTAATTTTTGTCGTTGTTTCTGTTGAAAATGGAGTTGATTTCTCAATACTTTGTTCTGAATCATTGTGTTCTGAAAACAAACTGGTTATTTTGTCCATTGTATTATGTATTGTTTCGGTAACTGTGGAGTTTATACTTGTATCTGGAGTAATTTTTGTCGTTGTTTCTGTTGAAAATGGAGTTGATTTCTCAATACTTAGTTCTGAATCTTTGTGTTCTGAAAACAAACTGGTTATTTTGTCCATTGTATTATGTATTGTTTCGGTAACTGTGGAGTTTATACTTGTATCTGGAGTAATTTTTGTCGTTGTTTCTGTTGAAAATGGAGTTGATTTCTCAATACTTAGTTCTGAATCTTTGTGTTCTGAAAACAAACTGGTTATTTTGTCCATTGTATTATGTATTGTTTCGGTAACTGTGGAGTTTATACTTGTATCTGGAGTAATTTTTGTCGTTGTTTCTGTTGAAAATGGAGTTGATTTCTCAATACTTTGTTCTGAATCATTGTGTTCTGAAAACAAACTGGTTATTTTGTCCATTGTATTATGTATTGTTTCGGTAACTGTGGAGTTTATACTTGTATCTGGAGTAATTTTTGTCGTTATTTCTGTTGAAAATGGAGTTGATTTCTCAATACTTTGTTCTGAATCATTGTGTTCTGAAAACAAACTGGTTATTTTGTCCATTGTATTATGTATTGTTTCGGTAACTGTGGAGTTTATACTTGTATCTGGAGTAATTTTTGTCGTTGTTTCTGTTGAAAATGGAGTTGATTTCTCAATACTTAGTTCTGAATCTTTGTGTTCTGAAAACAAACTGGTTATTTTGTCAATTGTATTATGTATTGTTTCGGTAACTGAGGAGTTTATACTTCTATCTGGAGTAATTTTTGTCGTTGTTTCTGTTGAAAATGGAGTTGATTCTCGAATACTTTGTTCTGAATCTTTGTGTTCTGAAAACAAACTGGTTATTTTGTCCATTGTATTATGTATTGTTTCGGTAACTGAGGAGTTTATACTTGAGTATAAATCATCATATTCCTCATAAAACCCAGATCCGGGTTCCTGAAACAATAAATTTCAATTAATAAAGTATGGATAATGATCATAACATTCATTTGTACAATTGGTATTAATAGATTATGGTCCAGGTAAATGCATCATACATTTTACTAGAAGTTCTTGTAACTCGAATATACTGTTTGTATTATGTTATTTATGAACGAAAGCTGTAATTTTTCAATCAGTAGAGATACTGGGTTTTTAGTCAACTATCTGTATCAAAATCCCCGATAGTAATAAGTTCAAACATTATGTGTATACCTATATAGCGAAGTAAAAAATATGTTAAACACTATACAAGTTCTGCAGCTACGAAAATAGGAACACATGCGAAAAGTCATTATTAAGAAATTATATTGTAATTAATAATTTTCATTATCTATTTTTCAGTCAATAAGATTTTTTTATTGAATAAATGCAGAAAAATTGAATTCAAGCTCAAAATATGATAAGTAAAATTTGAAATACATAAGTAAGTTTTGTTTTGTGTGATGTACGGGGGCTTTTTTTAAGAATTATTTTCCAAATTTTTGTTAGTTCGGACATGGATTTTTTTTATAACTTGGTAGCAATTTGTTTGGACTTTGCTTCAAAACTATATGTATATATCAACAACAAAAAATACAGGGGGCCCCTTAGTTATTATTTGAATAAGAAATTCACAAAATGAGGTTACAAATACCATATATTCTAACAATTGGTGCCTTTTTCTACGACTGTAAATAGCTCTGGAATGCTACCGTAACGTTGAAATAAAAGTGGTAAAAAAATTATGTGGTTTTAAAATCAGAATATATACGATGTCCAGAAACTCTCCCGTCAAACGCAAACCATGGATACTAGATGTTATTTTATGTTCATCTTTATCCAAACGTTCTTCCATTGGGAGGTAGCGCTTTTCGAAAAAGAGCTACCTGCAAATTTAAAACTTGCTACATTGTATAACCCTGCCGTTATAAATTGTTAACTACAAACCAGAGTTTTTTATTGCCATCTCAAGTGTTCAACAAGATTTGGGCAGCGGTTGAAATTTTTGTGTTCACATCAGTTGTTTGAGAAATTTTACATTGAATTCCCTGGAAATTTGAGTTCTTAATATTGACTCTAAATATCAACATTTAAAATATTTGTATCTTAAGGCGGGATCCCACGGCGCTAGGAGTGCCACTCCACGAGCTAAACTTGCCGATTTACGCGCCGTTGGATAGGGTGGAACGGACGATCTTCCGTCGGAGCGGAGAGTCCCGTCGTTTGTCGGTAAACCAACACAGTTCAAAGGAATTTTAAAGCGGGCATGCGTCCAATTTACACCACTCCAACGGCGCGGGCAAGAACGTCATTGTTTCAGTGTGTATCAGTGTCTCGAGGATTTTCACAAAATGGAGTGGTCTAATGAATTGGTGTTAGAATAAATATAACCATAATTCCCCCCATACAAATCTTCAAAACATTCCTTCCAATTCCCGTCAATGCCATTATCCTAATAATGAACCTAACAATATTTTAAGCAGACCTGGATCATCTGCATCATCACACTTTTCCAGCCAATATTCTGGAACAACAAATTCCCCTTTACCATCACCTTTTGAGACAGTAGTGTCCAACGTAATATCCCAACAAGTTATTTTAGCAACCCAAGAAGTATCTCAAGAAGTAACCAGTGAAACAAGTTATGTCAACACTTATGAAAAATTGTAAATTTTTATTGCGTTCTTTTTTGTTTCTTTAATTTAATATGAATAAATTTCTTTACCTTTATTTTATCTTTTAATTCATTTATTAGTGCTCTGCAAACATCTGTAACACATCGGGAAACGGTTTGAGGTGAAAATTTAAACAAATATGATAGGCTCTTAAAACTGTCTCCAGTGGCGAAAAATCTTAGTGTTACCGCTAGCCTTTCTTGTACTGGTATACTCTTTCTCATATTGGTATCAGATTTAGTAATTAGAGGCCCTATTTTCCCTAATAAATATTCGAAATCAGAAGCTGACATTCGACAAAAATTCTCAAAATATCCTGATGGCTCTTTACGTAAATCTTCCAACAAGTTGGTGGCATTATATCTAAAAAAAATTAAAATCAAATTATTTATGCAATAATATAAATTATTATTTTTTAACTATTATTATTCCAAGCTTTCAAATAATTTTAATGTGCTTACCTTTCTCGATTTTTATATAAAGACACACGCCACCATCTTTTTTTCTTTTTTTTTTCTTTGTTCTTCTTTTTTAATTTTATAAACCGCTAACATAAAATAATAGGCTGCGGCAGAAGCGACACAAATTTGTTGATCCATCTTTATTTTAAATTTCTTAAATAAAATTTTTTATCGCCAACACTGCTAACATAAAGTAAAGAGTACTGCGGCGCGTCGAGAACTGAATCCAAAATCATAAGACGCGCCGTAGGATCGGCCCGACCGCGTATCCTTGGAACTCAACTCTTGCTCGTGGAGTCGCACTCCTAGCGCCGTGGGATCCCGCCTTTAGCCATATTTGAGTTTATCGCCTTGTTCTAGATTGGGAGATCTTCAAAAATGCTTATCCCAATCTAGAAAAATCCTATAGCATTAAATACGACTCAGAGGTGAAGATATTAAAAAATCATCAAATAAGTTTACTTGTATCTACGTGTATGTACGTACGATATTTTGAGTGGGGAGCGAAAATTACAAAATCATAAATCATAAAAAAGCTCCCTAATATACAGGGTGTATTACGTCTAGGGTCCATTAACCATAGATGGAAAACTAATGCTATTTGGAATTTAAAAAATTATTAAGTAGCCTTCAACTTTGTTACTCTAAATGGAAAATACAATTTTTCTCTCAATTTTTGGAATCACCTTATAATTCTGCATAAAAAATTATTAACATACTTTGGGTATAAAGGACCCCCCGCTTCTCTTATGACAAAGTGGCGTTCCGTCAAATGTTATAAATTTTGGATATGATGTTGTACTCGACTTCTTGACCAAAAGACAATTGAATCCTATGACTAGTTTCCTATATACAGGGTATTAAATTTTAAAAATCCTTGTTTTTTGTGACTACAAATAAATATGTATTTTTAGTTGATAGTGCCATTGATATGTTCTAGTTTTTCGTAAACTTACACATAAATAGTTCAAAATGTCAACATATACAGGGTGGGACTCAATTATATAAGGACGAATTTTTGGAATTCTAGGAAATTCTTATATTGAATGAAAACAAGGTCAGAAATAAAAAGTTACTTCTTATTTCATGTTCTGGCATCAATTATACTAATTCTAGAGGTATTCCATACAGGGTGATTCTTAATGTAACCTGAAATTAGTATTTTTCTATATGAAATAAATAAGTTACACCATGTATTTCAAAATTAGTTTTTGATGTTGAAAACGTATTGGTTACCTAGATATTAGTATCTTTCTTATAATACAGGGTGATTTGCACATACATCTTGTTATTAAACCGACAAATATTAGAGAAAGTACACTTTTTCTTAATCACCCTGTATTTTATAATTCGATCCGTCAAAATGATTAGTTTATTTTGTTTTGTAATTAGCTTAAAATAGTAAATGAACTGAAAAAATTTCATAATCTGACTATGACCAGTTTTTCAGAAACAGGGTCCTGAGGGTAGAGCACTCGACAAAATAGGCACAGTGAACGAAATTATAATCACATTTCTTTGGATACATACCGAAGTGTACTGAACCATTGATAAAAAGATGAATAAATTATAAGTATTTTATCATCCTGTAGGTATGTACTACAGTAAATTATTAATTAAGAAAATGCTGATATTTTTTTTCTGAAAAACTGGTCATAGTAAGGTCCTTTAACCGTTAACCGTTTTCGAAATATTTAAGGTTTTTGGAATTTTTTTAGAAAAATGCGTACAAATAACTATCTTGCTTATTTATTAACCTATGAAATTAAAATTTTATACAGAAATCACAAAAAGATTCTCCTTCTCAGCATTACAAGAAGTTATCAGTAATAATGGAGCTATGACACGTTATTAATTATTGAATGTTAACTTTCATGGCCGAAATTTGTTTTTGGAATTGTTTGTTTTTATTTGACGTCAGCCTGTTTCTGCTACCATGGTCCTATAATCTATATTTGTATATGTTAGTTTATTTGTTTGAACTGCTTTAATTTTGAATTACGTGGATCTCCTATCCAAATTTTATTAAATTGTAAAATTTTTCCTTTTTAATGAAAATTTTATACCAGTTCATTTTAGCCAATCAGATGCCTGCATTTTGACATGCTGCTATGACAATAACCTAATTTCTTCGGAAATTTCCCTGCGTAGAGGGAAATTAATAAGTGGAAATTTCCCTCTGGCTTGACAGCTGTCATAAACACAGTGGCGTAAAATATTGTTTCTACTACCGTGCTTAAAGTACGTACTTTAGACACACTTTCGAGTGCGTAAAACTTTACTTTACGCACTAATGCGTAAAGAAAAAGTGCCAATTTGTATGTAGTTATACAGTCTTATAAAAATACAGGTAGGTCTAATAAACGGATATTAAATCTAAGTAAAGTACATACCTAATAATTATTGGTTACTGGAAAATAATCCGACTATACCTAGGGTAAGCAAAAGTATTTATATTTAGGTATCTATTGAACATTTTTAGGAAACTATGATGTTATTTTAGATTATTTTTTAGAAAACGGAATAGATAGGTACATATAATTATAAAGATGGATTCCTCTGACGATCGCTCAGAAGATCGTTTCGCAAATACACCACAAACATCTTAGACTTAGCACAGAATGCTTCTAATGATTTATTGCCCCAAAAATATATGAATATTTACGAAAAAAAATACAATTTGTTTAAAGAATGGTGTAAGAAAAATAAAATAAGAAAATATTCCGAAAATGTCGTAGCGGCATATTAAACTTCTGAATTTTGATAAAATTTTCGGCAGTAGAAAAAATATTGTATGTAATTCGTGTGTAAAGTGCCTTTTTAGGGTTACTTTACACACTAGTTGCATAAATAACTATTTTCTACTACCGTGCGTAAATTACGTACTTTAGACACACTTTCGAGTGCGTAAAACTTCACTTTACACACTAGTGCGTAAATAAAAAGTTCCAATTTGTATGTAGTTATACCTAGTCTTATAAAAATACAGGTAGGTATAATAAACGGATATTAAATCTGAGACTTTTTTTAAATCAGTGATTGAAAGATATAATTCAGTAAAGTACATACCTAATAATTATTAGTAAATAATTATTGGGTACTGGAAAATAATAGAATAGGGTGCATAGGTAGGTATGTACCTATAAGTTGGCTGTTAGTGACTGACATTTCTTCGTGCATTGAATCTGACATTTGAAATTTAAGTTGAGATCTTCCGACTATACCTAGGGTAAGCAAAAGTATTTTATTAGGAATCAATAAAAGCGTTATAGTTTCTTCTGAAGAAAAATTAAACTTACTTTACGCACTAGGGCGTGAAGAAAATTAATTAAACTTCTGTACTTATTTTGATAAAATTTTCGGTAGTAGAAAAAATATTGTATGCAATTCGTTTGTAAAGTCCCTTTTTTGACTCATGCGACAATATTCACATTCGTCAAAAAAGGGTTACTTTACACACTTGATTTTTATTTATAACTTTTAATTCTACTTAATGTTGTTGTTACTGAACCATTAAAGTTTTCTGCAACTTTTGCGTGTCTTGCCATATTAAAGGGATTTTCTTTTAAATAATCAGTTAAAGAGTCTAGTTCTATTATAGTTAAAACTGTTCTTTTTTTCCATTATTCTAACAACAATTTGATCCTTGTCCCACCTTTTTTATAAGTCATTCATCTAATAAACCAAACATCTATTTTAAAAAATATTCGAACTATAATAATATTTATGTATTTATTAAAATATCATACTATTTCTTAATTTAAGCTAGTTACTCTTTTTGTATAGGTAAATGTCATAACAAGTTTTTATTTTTTCCACTTTGTTTTATTGCTTTACAAAATTTAATTTTATCACTACATCAAGTACTAACATTTTTGTTGAGCTGGCATTACTACCCTAGAAATTATACCATAACACCTAGTTTAGTATTGACACATTTTAAAAGATCTTTTTACACAGCTAGAAAAACACAATTTTCAAGTATTATAGTTGTACCAGTTTTATATGACCAAAATGATTGTTATTATGATCCTTATATCATAAATATCTATTCTGTGACTAAATTGATAATTATTGTTTTGAAATGTTGTTTTTACCTGTTTTAAAATTACTTGTCGGTATTCTGGAAGTTAGTTTTATGGCTCTGTCAGAAAGTCCTATACACTATTTTTGGCGCTGTTGGATGATTCTTAATTGTAATTCAACCTGAGCACTTTCTTAAAATTCAACAAATACTGCCATATAACAATAATGGTTTGTTTTTTCTGTAATTTACTAATTAAAAAGTGCATATTTTAAGATATTTCGCAGTTTTTCAAAACTACTATTTTTTACAGTATATAAAATTGCATTTATTCAATCTTTTATTCACCCCGTAAAAATATTAAATTTTCATGATGACCCATCATTAAATTTAATTTTAATTGATAAAAACTGCTAAGATTTCACTCACCACATCAGCCATTTTTCACAAAAAACTATATCAAAATTGAAATAAATAAACTTTTCTTTTGTTTTTGCGATACGAACGAGTCTAACGTTTTGTTAATTATAAATATGTTTTTTTGGTTTCATGCTGGATCGTTAGGTATCCTAATTGATAAGCTTTGTTTCCCTGCTGTGGTTTTATTATCAGGACAATATCATGTTAAAGGAACGTTATTGTGTGTTGTATATTATGTTGAATAAATTAACAAAATATCACAAATAAATAAAATAAACTATTATACAATAATGGGTAAGTGTATGTACATTGTTTTCTCTAACTTATTAGTATTGTACAACAAAATTTATAAGTCTGGAATAATGGTAGAAGCGTAATGAACTCATAAATGTGTCATTTATAAAAACCCTAATTTTACTTCAACAGGGTTAACGCAATGTACAGTGCTATTCAAAAGTCCCCTCCCCCCCTCGTATCTTTTGAACGGCTACACATACATTAATAACATTTGGAGTGTGAAAATAAAGTAAACTTTTCTACGAATGGTAACAGGTGACGTAATAGTAATAGACGACGTCACAGTGCCACTCTGGCCAATAATTTTAAATAGGACCTTATGGCAAGTGATATCTCGTTTGAAAGGCATTGACATTGGCTACATAGCCATATCAATTTTGTTTGGGTTTAAACTAATTTTGACGGATAAATTAAATAAGTACCAAAATTATTGAAATTATTTTTTTTAATTTAATTAATCAAATATCAACAATGGATTCTTATAGCAAGTGTTCGAAATGTGCTCCGTCTACTTCCTGACAGTAATACATCCTATTAGTAAACTCTTGTCGTACTCGTTCGAATGTGTCAGCTGAAATTGCATTGCATTCTTCAATAATTCTTTCTTTCAAAACGCCAATGCTATCTGGTGCCGTAGTATAAACCTTGGATTTCAAGTACCCCGATAGAAAAAAATCTTATGGTGTCAGATCTGGTGATCCATCTACCTTGATATTCTTCATCCAGGTAACGTCTTACTGCACCATAATAATATGCAGGAGCACCATCTTGTTGAAATGTTACTTCCAGATGGCCGAATTCATCTGGATTATCTTCCAGAATTTCAAGAATTAACGGCTCAATTGCATTTTGTAACATCTCCAGATACACTTCACCGCTTAAATTTGAATTTAGGAAAACAGGACCAACTATGTGGTTTCCCAAAATACCTGCCCAAACATTGACTTTTTCTGGAAATTGGGTATGTTGTTCACGAAAGGTGTGAGGATTTGTGTCACTCCAATACCTTACATTTTGTGTATTCACATTTCCATTGTGGCAAAAAGTACTTTCGTCACTATAACAAATTGTTTTTGTGTAATTTGGGTTTTGACTAATTTTATTTGTCATACATTCACAGAATTCAAGTCTTCTGTCGTCATCCGAAAGGTGGTGCACCATTTTTAACTTGTATGGATGAAATTTATTTTTAGCCAACAATCTCTGTACTGTACTTTTACTTACTTCACAGATAGACGCAACTTTAGTTAAAGAGGAAGTAGGGTTTACTACCATTTCAGCAACTATATCAATTTTTTAATCATCACTAAATGTTGGTCGACCAGATCGTTTGGCATCTTGAACACTACCTGTTGCTTCAAACTTGTGAAGAAGCTCCCTCAAATAAGTTCTCGAGATAGGGCGATCTGGGTATCTCTCATTAAATAAACGCTATTTAGAAAAACTTTGCAAAGCAACAAATACTATTCAATTAAAAACGTCAATTTTTTTGACAACTAACCAGAGGCGGACTGAAAAATCTTCAATATTTAAATGTGAAATAATAATTTTGGTATTTATTTAATTTATCCGTCAAAATTAGTTTAAACCCAAACAAAATTGATATGGCTATGTAGCCAATGTCAATGCCTTTCAAACGAGATATCACTTGACATAAGGTCCTATTTAAAATTATTGGCCAGAGTGGCACTGTGACGTCGTCTATTACTATTACGTCACCTGTTACCATTCGTAGAAAAGACTTCATTTTCACTATATAATAAATTATTAATATAAATGCAGTCCACCTTATAATTAATAATTTTAAACAAAAATATTACAGATTGCATTACTCGTCTTTTAATTAGGCTCTGTGCGTGAAAACGGTCATAAAAGTATTCCTGATCGATACCTCTTGCAGGATAAACACCATCTATCATGAAGCAAGCTGATTTGAAAAAACGTCTTTGAATACGTTCCAGTAACGTTATGTGATTATTATATATAGGACTCCAAATTACATTTCCATATTCAAGCTTGGATCTTACAAATGTCGAAAATTACAAGAACATAGTAGAAAAACTTTAAAACAGTTTCATGTTTCTAATTACAAAACCAAGCATTTTGTATGAGGCTGCAGAGAGTTTTTCAAAATGTGCGACAAAAGTTAGTTTGGAGTCAAAGTAAACACCAAGATCCCTCATTAAATTGGGGCGAGCTAACACGGTATTGTGCAGTTGATAATCAAATCTTATTGAGGTGTCTGTTCTATGGAAAGACATGATGTTGCATTTACTGGCATTTAAGGGTCTTTGGTGAACAAAAGGTGACAGGGCGGAAGAAGGAAAGAAAATTGGAAAAATTAAATGTTTTATGTCATTGTTATCTCGGGTTTTTTATTTGTATTTTTTTATTGGTTTATTATTTTATTATTATTTTGATTGTATGCATATTTTTCTTAATGGGAACCCGCGGCTTTTTAATGTTTTTCAAAATTTATAACCACGATTGAATTTGCCAATATTTATTAAATCAATTATATCGAAAGTCAAAACTCAAACACATTATTTTCTGTCATTTTAAACGGATCACCATATATAAATTTTTTTAACACTTCCCGTCCTATTAGGACCATTCTATACGGACTGTTTAAACGCGGCAGTTTGAACGTCTTGAAAACGCCAAGTGTATAGTGCCAAGATGCGTAAAAACGGCGCGCCGTGGAACAGCTTGTTTCTCTATACGGGCGCTTTTGGAGCAGTTCTAAGGAGTCTTCATAATTGTGTCTTGCTTACTAACCCGTAGACAATCGACTTGCTAGTACAGGGTGAGTTCCCCATCTTTTTTCTCATGCGTCAAGGCAAAGAGATGCTGGAATGCCGCTTTAACCGTTAAATGGAGTCCTGTTATCATAGATCTGAATGAATCGGACTTCCACAATGATGATGAAGATGATTTTGTCAGTGATGAAGCAAAAAACTTTGCATTTTTTCAGAAATAAATTTATTTATATAGCAGATTAGGTTTGGATAACATCTCGACAAGAGTAAGGTGATATTATTCGTTTATAATGAAAGACCTGATTTTTCATATTTTCTTTATAATGTCATATATTTGATAGAGAATTTGTGGTTGAACCTCATTATTTATTATTAATTCAATGTCAGTTACGGATAGATATATTTCAAAAAAGGGACGTCTAATTCCTTCATACACTGGACAAACAATAAATAAGTGTTGTAGGGATTCTAAAGCAAGGCAGTTACAAATAGTACATACTTCATTGATTTTTATTGTGTATGTAGTGTACCATTTAGTTGTTATGGATTATATTTAGATATAGTGTTTTAGCTTAGATACATGTTTGGCAGTTCAAAAATGTCAGGTTGTTAATGAGTTTGATTGATAAGAAAACGTTAATAAAAGTCTTTAAAAGTACAGTCTCTGCGTCTGGTTTAATACATAACAGTTTGGCGACGAAAGTGGAAACGATCCTGTCAAGTTCGGTCAAGTCAGCAAGTCCCTGTGAATAAAAGATATACAGTCAAGTCTAGGTCTCATAATGTCGAAATTTAAAACGTTTGACGAAGAAATTGAGTCATTTGAGTCTTGGGAAGAACGATTACAGCAATATTTTTTGGTAAATAAGATCGAGAGTGAATTACAGGTACCAAATTTAATTACTCTTTTAAATCCAAAATCGTACGAGATTCTTAAAACTGAATTATACCCAGAGACTCCTAAAACAAAGAAATACAGTGAGCTCGTAGAAGTCTTAAAAAAGAAATTTCAACCTACTAAAAATATAATTGTTGAACGGTTCAAGTTCTATATGAGAAAACAAGAACCTACCGAAACTATTAGTAATTTTGTTGCTGCTCTAAAGGAATTGTCGAGATTTTGCAATTTTGGAAATTTTTTGGATCAAGCCCTAAGAGACAGATTAGTTTGTGGGGTTATTAGCGGTCTTATCCAACAAAAACTTTTGAGTCAGGGAGAGACAATGACATTTCCTCAGGCTTGTCAAATTTCCATAAGTCTAGAGGCAGTAGAGGAGCAAAGCAAATTAGTACAGGGTGCTTCTCTAAGTGTAGATAAGCTTCATTTATCTGCAAAACACTCTAGAAATAGTAAATTTGAAGATTTTAATAATGAGAAAATGGTAAATTCGCGGTTCAAACCATGCTTTCGTTGCAATCGAAGACATGATCCGGAAAAATGCCCTGCGAAGTCCTGGGAGTGTTATCGCTGCGGTAAAAAAGGGCATACCAGTCAAACCTGCAGGCTGCACCAGCTGGAAGATGATAGTGAAGTTAATCGTAGTGATGATCGTACCTGCAGTTCCGAATATCATCAACAACTCGCTGAGAGAGATTCTGATGAAGATTCTGTACTGGATTTGGGATTTATTAACGTCATGTCAGAACAGCCATTGGAAGTTAATATCATGATCGAGGGTAAGCCTGTAGTGATGGAGATGGACTCAGGGGCGTGCAAGTCAGTCATGCATGTCGTAGATTTTAAATATTTGCTATCTCATTTAAATCTTGGTTTTGTACATTTTAAACTAAGGGTAGTAACAGGGCATAAAGTCAAAATTTTGGGTCAGGTAGAGGTAGACGTACTTCATAAGGGTCAAAAATTTCATTTACCGTTGGTTATTTTAGAGAGCGAACATAAATTTAGACCACTTTTGGGACGAAATTGGTTAAATGTTTTATTTCCTTATTGGAAACAGTTTTTTAGTTTAAATTGTTCACGTAAAGGTAATAAACCAAACCTGGCTTCTTTGGCTAGCATAAATAATATTGAGGAAACAAAAATTAAATATATTGAGGAGATTAAAGAAAAATTTTGGGTGGTTTTTAAAGAAGAAGACAAGTCTTACATACATGATTTTAATGTTGATTTAAAGTTAAGAGATGATGCTAAGCCTATTTTTCACAGAGCATATAATATGTCTTATGCTCTCAAACCAGTTATTGAGGCAGAGTTGACAAAAATGGTTAATTCTGGGATACTGACAAAGGTAAGTTCGAGTAACTGGGCTAGTCCTATAGTGATTGTACCAAAAAAAAAAAATTGCGAAGAAATAAGAATTTGTGTTGATTTTAAGCAAACAGTAAATAAAGCGATTGAAATGAATCGTTGTGTTTTACCACTTCCGGAAGATATTTTTGCTCAATTATCTGGAAGTTTATATTTCTGTGTTATTGATTTAAAAGGAGCCTATCAACAATTAAAAATTAGTGAGAGTTCAAAAGATTTACTTACAATCAACACACATATGGGCCTTTTTAGATACAACCGATTAACTTTTGGTATCAGTTCAGCTCCAGGTATTTTTCAAGCTGTTATGGATTCTATTTTGTCTGGAGTTCCTAAAACTAGTTGTTATTTGGATGATATTCTTATATCTGGATCTAGTCTATCTGAATGTTATAAAAATTTGAACAAGGCCATGTCGCGTTTAGCTGAATTCAATGTAAAAGTTAATTCAAAAAAAATGTAAATTTTTTGAAACTAAAGTCGAATTCTTAGGCCATATAATAGACAAAGATGGAATCCACCCGACAGATGAAAAAATCGAGTGCATTCAGAATGCACCCAAGCCTGAGAATTTGACACAATTAAAATCATATTTGGGTCTATTAAATTATTATGGAAAATTTTTGCCAATGTTATCTTCAGTTTTAAAACCTTTATATGATCTGTGCAAAGGAGGCGTACCGTTTTCTTGGAACAGTAAGCACGATGAAGTATTTGAGTATAGTAAAAAAATGATTATGTCAAACAAAGTACGCACTCATTATAACCCCAAATTACCAATTTATGTCAGTTGTGATGCTAGCAGCTATGGAGTTGGTGCAGTATTGAGCCATAAAATTAACGGCATAGAACGTCCAGTTCTTTTCGCGTCCAGCACCCTCTCTTCAGTTGAACAAAAATATTCTAACATCGAGAGAGAATCTTTAGCATTAATTTTTGCTGTTAAACGGTTTCACAAGTACATTTTTGGCAGAAAGTTTATTTTGCTTACGGATCACCAACCCTTGCAATTTATTTTTGGAAAGAAAAGGGGTATACCTGTTACAGCTGCTGCCCGAGTCACTAGGTGGGCTTTAATTCTTTCTGGGTATGATTATGAAATTGAGTATCGCAAAGGGTGCTTACTTGCTAATGCTGATGCGTTGTCTCGTTTACCAGTAACGGCAAGGACCAGAGTCTCAGACGAACTATATTCTTTCGGCGTAATTAATTCTATTCCTGTAACTTTTGTGGAAATCGAAAAAGAAACAGCCAAAGATAATATTTTATCTGAAGTAATAGACTTCACCAAAAAAGGGTGGCCAAGGAAAGTTGAAAATCCTCTTTTAAGTTCGTATTTTGCCAAGAGGTTGGAACTTTCAGTAGAAAATAATTGCTTGTTTTGGGGCAGTAAAATTATTATTCCAAGTTGCTTGAGATCCAAAATTTTACAACTTTTGCATGAGGAACATATTGGGGTGGTTCGATCTAAAATGTTGATTCGTTCTTATTGTTGGTGGCCTGGTCTAAATAGCGATATTGAACATTTTATTCAAAACTGTTTAATCTGTCAAAAAACTCAAACATTTTCTAATTCAGTAAAACCCATATCGTGGCCTTGTGCTCCGACTAACTTTTATAGAATCAATATAGATTTTTTTTACAAATACGGCTTTACATTTTTTATTTTGGTTGATAATAAAAGCAAGTGGATTGATGTGAAATTAATGTCAAAAAATACCACTGCCAAAGAAACAGTACTTGCGCTGAAAGAATGTTTCTCGTTTATCGGCCTACCTTATGAATTAGTGTCTGATAATGGTCCACCATTTAGTTCTTTAGAATTTTTAGATTTTTGCTCTTCTAATGGAATAAAATTAATCAAATCGCCACCATATCATCCTCAAAGCAATGGAATTGCAGAGAAGGGTGTTCAAACAGTTAAAAAAAGTTTGGAGCGATCACTTTTTGGTTCAAATACAAAAATAAATTTGGAAACTTTGCGCAGTAAATTGGTAAACTTTTTATTTAATTATAGATATACTCCCTCAAGTGTAACCGGAATTTCACCTTTTGAAAGTATATTTCAAATGCGACCAAGAACCAGGTTTGATTTGTTAAAACCAGCAACAACAGAACAAGGACATAAAGATTTTGTTATAAAAACACCTCTATTTAATATTGATGATAATGTTTTTGTAAAAAATTTTAAAACTCACCAATGGGATCTTGGCAAAGTCGTTAAAGTTCTTAGTTTTTGTACTTTTTTGGTAAAGGTCGGTGAAGTCGATAAACATGTCCACGCCGATAGTTTACGCCTAAATTTTGCTAAAGTTAAGGAAAGACAAAGACAAAGCCTAGGCTCACCAAAAGTATTATTAGATATTCCAATAAATGTTTCCAATAATGGTTCTGAAACAGTGTCTTATGATTCGGAAACTGGAAGTAACGGTCAACAATCCGTATGTGAAACTGAGGGTTGTTCCGAAAATACTCATGAGTCCATAACTGTTTCAGATGATATTAACAATGATCATCCAAGTTGTAAATTATCCTTGCCTGAAGCCAATGTACAAAGTAATGGAGGTTATACTAGATCTGGTAAGCTTTTTAGGGCACCTCCAAAACTAGATTTGTAAAACGGGGAGAAATGTAGTGTACCATTTAGTTGTTATGGATTATATTTAGATATAGTGTTTTAGCTTAGATACATGTTTGGCAGTTCAAAAATGTCAGGTTGTTAATGAGTTTGATTGATAAGAAAACGTTAATAAAAGTCTTTAAAAGTACAGTCTCTGCGTCTGGTTTAATACATAACAGTGTATACATTGTTATTAACATACTATATGTTTATTATATTATTGTGAGTGCGTATCTGTGAAATTAAGCTTTTAATATGTAGAGTTATGGAGACCTCTAAGTGATTTGTACAATGGAAAGGATGTTTGCCTTGTAAAATTTGTTTCTACATTGGGTAGTATGTACTTAAAAGTATTTTGTTCCAATCTTCTTTATGACTATGTTGCTCAAATATTTCTAAAATAATGCTGATTGTGTCCGAGTCAAAAGTATCAATATTAAGTTCCGAGGCCCCGATTTTATGTGGAATGTCATTTAATTGGCTGATCCAATTATATTTTGATACTATTTTATTCTGCTGGTTTAGTTGACACATTCTCTTGGGAAATCTATTTAAAGGTAACTTTTTAATCTTTAATAAATATTCTAGAGCTTGTTTTATAATAAAATACCCAATTTTATTTCAGCTCTCAAAATGTAACTGGGCGTAGTTTCCTGTAAATAGAAAAAAAATTTCCAGAAGTGATTTTGAATTATTTATTAGTATTCAATCAGTTACCTTTAGAAATAAAAGTAGCAAATACATTTAATAAGTTCCGGAGATTGACAAAGACATTTCTGCTTGAAAGACCTTATTATTCAGTGGCAGAACTCTACAATCTACCCTATACTTTTGAGTAACATTGGCATAATTCAATATTTAGTACATATATTAAAATATTGTATTGAATTTGTATATTACGTTATGGTTTGTATTGTTAGAATACAGTCAGTATTTTTATTTTTTTATATTTTCAAATTTTTCATGACAATAAAGCTTATCTCTCTCTCTCTCTCTCTGTTTTAAGAAACGGACTAATGATTTTATATAAAATTTATTAATTATTGTTCATTACAGCTTGGGATACAAAATTTTCAATTATATTTAATTAACAATTATTTCAATAAATAAAACATTTTTTATTACCAGTAAATTCAATTACCGCTACAACTACTCAATTCTGGTATTTGGGATACTTGATACCCTGAACATTCTTTATTTTGTTTAATTTTCTTGTAAAGGAAAGCCATGCCTATTCCAAAAATAATTACTATTGCAATTATAACCCCCATAATGACATAAAAGATCCAATCGTTATCATCATACTCCATATATGTTCCATCAGTAGATGTATCATTGGTAATTTCTAAAATATTTTTAGTTACAGTTGAAAACGTCGTAGTAATGCTATCTTCATATAAATTAGGAGTCTCAGAAACAACAGTAAAATTTAAACTGCTGTCAGTTACGGCTTCAATTGTAGAGTTTTGCGAAACTGTTAAAATATCGCTGAAGGTATTAAGTACGGCATCACTTGAATTTGTAGTGATCGTTTCATTTAATATTGTCGTTTCCGTTGTAACTACACTGCTTATTATGTCTTTAGCTGTAAATTTATTAATCATAGGAGTCTCGGATATTGTCGTTGAGTTCGTAGATGCTTCTGTAATTTGTGTGATCATATCCCTCATAGTGGTGTATATGTTTGGAAAGGATTCAGTTGTATTTGATGACATAGTTGTGGTAAGAGGATTTTGTGTCGTGATTCCTGAATCGGTTTGAATGGAAATTAATGGATGCTGCGAAGTAAAAATGTCTTTAATAGTCTCTATTGTATCCGACGTCGCAATATCCACATAAGTAACTTCTTTTTGGTCTGTTGGTAGGATAGTTTGTTCCTGTTGAGGCCATTGAGATGTCAACTGAAACAAAATATAAATAATATTATAAATTCGTAAATTAACTAACTTGACAAACATCGAAGAATGAATTGGGAAAGGTAAATCTTGACCTGGCATGACCAACGTGCGGCCCGGGTAGCTTTGCCATGCTGTCTCTGAGCAAATTTGGAATTTCTAAAATAAAAGAGGTTTGAAAAATGTTTTTTCTACGACAACCTCGATAAATGTTCATTTTATAACCGTAACTTCAATCATAAACAAGCACATTTTGTACAGAATGTCATTTTTGCATCGGTTGCTAGGCAAGTTGACAAATGCGAAATGGAATATTTCGTGTTGGGTCTAGGTTCATTCTAAAATCACGACGACTACGGCTTGTCAAATTATGACTTCCAACGACAAATTGATGAAATGTCAGCAGATCGTTTCTGTCAAAGTTTTAGTAGGTAACGAGTAAGTTGTTTTCTATAAAAACTATGAATTAAAATGGAAACTGATAGTGATATTCACTTAGATTTGACAATTTGTATTTTAATTCTGACAGCAATGTTTTCGCAATATATGCATGTATTAAACGTGAACGATATGTTTGTCATAGAAAAAGTATAGTATGCAACTGTCAACAAAATGGGCATCATTTTGTGCTCATTGCATAATACACTATTATTTCTAAAAATACATAATTAGAGTACGGTAAAATTAATGCTAAAACTTGAGTTTGTTTTTGTATGGCCAGCTTCGATGTCAGGTTCAAATTTTGTAGTGGCGGCCCTCAGTAGATAATGAAGATGATCTTCTGTAAAGCGATACGTGTCTTTGCTCTTGATGTACATTATTCTTGAAAATGCTTCCTCGCATAAATATGTTGATCCAATCATCGAAAAAATTCGTTTTGACAGCTTTTTTATTTGTTTCCGGAATACTCTCCTCAGCAAGCTTTTTATAAAAGTTGGGCAAGTTTTTTTGGATTTCTTCGTCTTCAAGATACGTATTGGTTTTTTAATTCTATAAATTCTATTTGAAAATTTTCCCGAACTGTTGTTTCATCAATTTGGAAAGGATTTTCAATCAAACGAAACAACACACTTACCTCTTTAAGTTTCTGAAAACGCTTTTGAAACACAATTTTTAGTTTTTCCAACAAGTTCAAATATTTTACGAGAATTCTGTAGGATAACCAAGGGAACGAATGGAGTTCACAATGTCTCTCAAGACATGGTTCATTTCGAGTATTTTACAGCTTCAAATTTTGGAAATACCACTATGGATCATAAATCAATCCATTTGATGAACATGAAGTGGAGCATGTGAGAGTACAAGAGGAGCTACTCGAGCTTAGCTCTAATGAGGAGCTGAGGGTGACATTTAAAGGGTATCAAACATTTGTGGGGAATTGCTAGAAAACTTCTGATAGCGTTTCCCTTGTCATATGTTGTAGAAATAAGTTTTAGTGTCGTTACAAACCTTTTGACAAAAAAAGAAGCAGATTGAATATCACAGAACGAGGAGATTTGCGGTTATCCCCTAACAAAACCGGAGCCAAATATTGGAAATTTACTGTCAATCCATCAAGTACATCCTTCCCATTAAAATTATTACTATTTTGTGATTATCGGGGGTAATATCCCTAGTGCATTTAATTTTTCCGGAAAAATTCGGAAAAACGAGTTTCTTAGTAATTTGTTAAAACAGATTACTTAGAAACGAGTGTTCCAATTTTTCCACAGAAAAAATTAGATGCACGAGGGATATTGGATAAGATTATTTCCTGAGTTAAATAAACATTTTATTTTAATACAACAAATATCAAACTTGCATGAAATTTTTTCGATAATTTTTTTCCGGAAAAACTTTTTCCACTTAAAATTTATATTTGACATACCAATTCTTGATAGCGGCTGGTCAAAATTAATTGGTAGGAAATAATCGTTGTAAAAGTTATAACAATAATAATTAATAGTGTAATAATTAGATATTTGAATAAATACAACAGAAGAAAATATACTATTTTTATTTTTTACCACTCCGAATGGAAAGTTTTCTAAATAAAAGATTTTTTTTTGTGCTGTGTTTCATTTCAATTCAATAAAGTAAAGTTAGATGGAATCACTTTTTTGATTGACCAACTTTTACTTTTTTGGCATCAACCTTATTATTAATCAATCAATTCTATTTTTATTTTTTATTTAATTTTAGTAAAAATATGGAACTAATTAGAATACAGTACAATGAAAAATTGTTAAATGTAACTTACCTGATTAAGCGCCATTTTCAATACACAGCTAACAAAACCAAACTGTTCAAGAATATAAAAAACTTATTAATTTCACAAACTCCGTAAAAATGTTCTTAGAGATATTTGATAAATGTTGATTAAAGATATAAAAACACTACTGCACTATGTATTTCTGGTTATAGTTATTCTTTTATTTATATTTATATACTCTTTAACTTTATTGTTTATATATGTTTGGAACATTTTTTTCCGGTGTGTGCATTGTGGTTGAATATTGTCATCATAGGGAAATTCACAATATAAAAAAAATCATTAACAGTACAGTTATTGAAATAGTATTCAAATATAAATAGTGTCAGCACATCCACTCCTTCGGGATAAAAGAAATAAAGTTACAAAAATTCCTTTCACGAAGGTAGTGCTATACTTTGTCCATTTTTGACTGGCAGCACGACTTCGGGGTCTCACCCATAAAATAATCATAAACCAGTTTAGGTCTTGATAATAAGGTCATACTGTACAAAAAACCTAGGTCAACACTAACACAAAAACATGGAACGGTATTCCACCTCTAGAAAATATTACATTTTTTCCTGCCTTACTGGAAAACCAATCATATAAATACCAAAAATAGGGCGGACAGTATTGTTTAGTAGCCCAAGGGTGGAAACTTTATAACGCCACGATTTTTGAAGTTTTTCACCTGAATTTTTCAATTAAACGTCAGTGTGTTTTAAAGTTTTTTGTCATTTTTTCCTATTTTTCCGTTTATTCGGTAATTTTTACGTTTCACCTACATTTTTTAATTAACCCTTAACTGGTGTGGTAAAAGTTTAGTGCGTACATACCGTCCTGACGTCCCTGGGACCACATAACTAATAGCTAGAAAAAATAGTGTATTCAACAAAAATGGTATTTTTAATTTTTTTGTACTTTATTTAACATATTGTTATTAATATTTTATTAAAAGATTTGTCAATTAAAAATAAATGTAGGGTAATAAAATAGTTATTTGTACGCCTAGGCCGCGAAATACCTTTTTAACGTACCGAAAGAACAGTTATCTCCGAGGCCGCTTGCGGCCGAGGCAAGATAATCTTGAGGTCGTTAAAAAGTTTCGCGGCCATGGCATACACACTATTTTTCGTGCAATCGTTAAAATTATTAAACTAGATAATTGTAAATAAATATATGATTCCTCTAAAATCAACAGCAGTTCAATTTATTTAACAATGTGTGCTATGGAAATGATATGTTTCAATATATACAAAATATTTTGACAGTTCTTGCTTCAACTTCTGGAGTAAATATAAGTAATAATACAAACTGTACAATTAATGTTAATATTCATCCTAAATAATATAAGTACTTATGTATTTGTTGGTATTCAATAAAAAATAATCCTTGTCTTTTTAGTATTTTAGAAATGTCAAATTTGGAAGTGACGTTTGGTTTCGCAGCCGTTGCTATGTGTAACGGCCGCGAAATTCAATTTCGCGGACTGTGTTGAGAACGGGAAATATTGACTTCGCGTCCGATTGCACGAAAAATAACTTTATTTGCTAATAATGTAAACAAAAATTTACAAAGCTGAAAGCAAACGCTCGTAAATCATTTAAGAAAAAAAAAATAAGTCAAAACAGAAAAAGTATAGTCTCTTTAAACATCAATAAGTATAAAAAAATATATATATTTAAAATTAAACTTCTACAAAAGAAACGTGCAAGGGTCCATGAACGTTTATAATTCTTCACCTGTGGCACATCCTACACACATTTTTTTGCTACATTCTAGACATATTGGTGGTTTGCATGAAAAACATAGGTAGGCGGTCTTTCTTCTTTTTTTTGCAGGACATATACAGCATGTTTTTCTTTGTCCTCGATCTAGTTTATCGGACTGATCAATGAAGCAATTTGTTACGTACTTGCCGTCGTGAGGTCCCGGGGACCACGATCACACTGTCACGTAAAAACAGAAAATAACAACGCACCAACAATAACGACCCGTGGTCAAGGGCATACTAATTAGAAGGTACTGAGATGCACAGCCCGAAATTTCAAGTAGTGGTTGGGGTGCATACCAAAATGTATCAGCTTGGGTCCCAGGGACGTCACAACGCCAGTTAAGGGTTATACGTCAGTGAATGTAAACATTTTTTCTTATAAGGAAAAGCTTTAGTATCCCTTAACTATCACCTGCCCTCGCTTCGCTACGCTCGCTCGTGCATCTAATAGTGTTGGGCTGCTAAAGCTAATTTTCTGCCCTTGTGACACAATATACTATAATCGTTTAATGACCGTACTAACGTATTGGATTTCCTATTTGTTTTTATCATTTCCTTGAAACATCTTTGTAAAAATATTCGCTGTGGGGGTATCCATACATTATTCATAACTAACAATGAGTGAATATCGTTTTAAGCAATACAATAAACAATGTACGTTTTAAACGATTTTACACATTTTGTCAATTTTAGGAATATTTTGTAATGATTAAAAGGGAATGTTTAATTTTCGTAATTAATGATTCAGTGGAAAAGAGAGCTATTTCAAAAGAAAAGTAGACTCACTATCACTAACTAGTCACTAAAAAATTTAAAACTGCTATTGTATGAATCAATCGTTACTACCATAAGAAAAGCAGAGAAATTGAACTATAATTTACCAATTTCGATAGCACTATTATGTATTTAATTTAAAATCTGTTAACAATAGTTTTTACAGACGATTTTATCTTATTTTTTTATTCTAGTAACTGGTTTTGGTACAAATTTTGGTACAACTCCTGCCACAACAGCATCCACGGGTTTCGGTGGTTTTGGTTCGACGTTTGGAGCGCCAAATACACAACAACAAACTTCTGGTTTCGGTTCTTTTGGCACTACTTCCACCGCTCCCACATTCGGAACTAGTTTTGGTACTCCTGCATCATCTGCTCCATCAGCTTTCGGAAGTTCATTTGGAACACCTATTGCCACAGCTACACCCACTTTTGGTGGAGGTTTTGGTGCTCAACAAACACAACCTAGTTTGTTTGGTACCGCTACTACTACAACGCCAAGTCTTTTTGGAGCCACTACGTCAGCTCCCAGCTTATTTTCCAACACTTCCGGCGGAGGATTATTTGGCTCTACCACTACTCAGGCTACGGGTTTGTTCGGTAAAAGAATTACCTTTGTAAAAACTTGACACTATTTCTATACTTCTATATGGATTGTAGGGAATGCTGCGACAACTACTACACCTAGTCTATTTGGCGCAACACCTACCCCTTCATTATTTGGACAACAAGCAGCTACGCCAACTCCTAGTTTATTTGGTACCGCAGCAACGGGAACTGCTTTTGGCGCTAATGTATTTGGTACTAATACTACTTCAGCACCGTCTTTATTTGGTACAGGATTTGGCAATACATCAACCGCACCAACAGGATTTGGGGGATTCGGTGGAACTGGATCAGCTTTTGGTGGTTTTGGTACGCAACCTCAAGGATCATTGTTTGGCAAACCCCCGATGCCACAAGTTGGTAAGTCATTATTAGTGTACGGACCACTTTTTAATTGAAATGTTTTCTTTGATCAGTATCAAAATAATTCTGCGATATAAAAATATTTGTCTTAATATGTATGTCAAGTTTACCAGCTTATAAACCTTTAGTGACTTTTCGATAAGATATTAATTTAATTTAATTTTTGTTTAGCTCCTCAACAACCTCAAGCATCGAAAAATCAGCAAGTAGTAGCCTCAGTATACGCAATAAATGTCTTCAATGACGAAAGAGACGATATTCTTAAGAAATGGAATATGCTTCAGGCTTGTTGGGGCACTGGTAAAGGATATTACAATAGTCAACAAATGCCTATCGAATATGATGCTCAGAATCCGTTTTATAGGTTCAAAGCAATGGGTTACAATGTTATACCAGAACATGACAATTGCGATGGGATAGTGAAATTGGTTTTTAATAAGAAGCTCGATGAAATGAAGTAAGTATACAGTTGATTCAAACAAATTTGACGGAAGATTCGATACTAAAATAACTGTCATAATCAAAACTATTCATCTCCAATGCTGGACGTATTATTTCCGTGAATCACTCCATTTGCCCAAATCGTGTCATATTAGTTTTCCTCTATCTGGTATTAGCGGCCTACCTAGTTGGTGAACGCCCACTTTAAGCTGATTTCCATTCATATGCGGCTGTTAACCCTGTCATAACCTAAAACTCCCCAATACTCTTTTTCTTTTATTTTAAATAAATTCAACCATTTTTTTTTGTTATCTTCACTTATAAAGCTGCAACATCGACATTTCTAAATTAGCAACAAAAAACAACGAGTTGTGGTCGGTGCCAGGCGAGCAAAAACCGATTTTATCGCGTTGTGGACAATGATCTAATGACCAAGATCCCGTTAAATGAAGTTTTATGTGAAAACAAGATCGGTTTATGAACGTTTATAATCATCCACAACGCGTTATTGTCAATAATAAAAGACGTTAGGGGGCATTCATTTATTATGTAAGATGATTTTTGCCAGTTTTTGACCCCCTTCTCAACTGTGTAAGATAAAAAAAATGGGACGACCCCCTTCCTTCAGTTTAATATTTATTACGTAAGAATCTAAAGGAATACACGTGTTGTTTACATTTTTATTTTTCAGAGAAAACATTTTTAGGAAGGTTCATACCTTCAATAAAAGGAATTGTAATATTTATTTTCTTGGAAAAATCAACTTTGGTTTTATTCAAAGTATTTCTAAATTATTCCCCTATACATAATAATAACAACTTTATTACTTATAGAAATAGTATATTACATTATTACATACCTAGCGGGGAAGTAGATCATTACAACCCAGGCTTTGTTTGAGACTCGAGGCGCGTAGCGCCGAGGGTCGCTAAAAGCCGTGGATGGAATGATCCTTCCTGCGTGGTATGTATACTATTTTATTCACAATCACTTTTAAAAACATTAATTTTAAGAAAATTTGTTATCACAATTTAATATTTTTTTCGACAAAGAACTTCATGAATCTGTTCCTAGGCAATATTACTAATTATGTTCTTTCTGTCACGAAATTTTAATTTTTTTGCTCAAACAAGTACATAATGTTTTATTTTGAATTAACCACCTGTACTTCTCCGGAAGTCCAAGAAGCTGCGGTTGAGGGAAAAATTCCGTAGAAAAGCAAAGAAAAGTATTAACTTTTTTTAAAACCAGCTTAACACAATATTGTCATACTTCAGAAAAGTGACACATGCTTCTAGCCGGAAAGTACTTTTCCGGCTATAGCGTGGAAGTGAAAGTAAGTGATGAGTCACTTCCCTACTGGTTTAAAGGTAAGAAATGTCTATATTACTTACCGATTGCGAATAAACAATGTTTACAGCAAGGTTAGTGTGTGTAATATACAAAAAATTTTTAAGTTTTCAAGACAGCTGGTAACAAAAAAAATTAAATAAATAAATTATTTATCTAGTATAAATGACCTCAATTTGAGAATATTCCAAAGGTAGCAGCATATAGTTTTCCCCTCAGATAGGTTTATATTTTGTTGAGCATTTACTAATATTTCCAAATTTTGCAGACAGGATGTATTCATGGCTGTATATATCGGACACTGAAACAAAATATGAAAAATAGTTTCCTTCTCGTCCGTATTACAAACAGGACATGTTAGAGTAGGATCTATACTGTAGGTTATGCCATTTAATGTAAACTTCATTTTAAACCGATTAACCGTACGGAGTTGAGCCAAAGTACGAGCGATCTGAATTGGTGACTTCAACAATAACTAATCGCTTGGTTCACGTGTTGTGGTGAAAGCATTATATAGAGCCATGAAAGGGCTCGGATTGGTACAGTAGTTTTTTTGTCTTGTTAGATGACGATAAGTTAAATTATTCCATAACTGCAATGAATCGCAATGAGCGTAACAGATATTTAATTTATATGAAATTTTGTGAAATTGAATTTGCATATCTGAATAAGCTATGTTAAAAAGGATTTAAAGTTGAACGGTTTAAAAAAAAAGAAAGATTTTATTGTTGCTTCTGATCACTATCATAAATTGATGACTGGTACCTAGGTCTTACCAAATAATTTTTTAGCGTTTAGTAAACTATCTATATCATCATTATCTTTCTTTTCAATAGAACACACAAGCTTGTTCTTTCTCAAGCAATTTCGAGCCTAAATACACAACTGTATGGTCTACAGTGCTGCCTTGCAATTTGGGGACAGTTGAAATCTACGACAAAATTAAGGGCAGACCCTTCTTTTGTCCGTTCTATAATTGAACTTTGTTGGAAACTGTATGGCTTTATGGTGAATAAGATGTACGCCAGTTTTTCCAAAGCCGATCCGAACCCTAATTAATGTATGTACTTACTGAATTCTATTCAGAATCCTAGGGCACAGTACCTGGGAGACTACTGGATAGAAGAGGGACAGTTACCTAAGTTGAGGCCTGCAGATATCCTAAAATTTCTCCGGGAAATAGAACTAAAGGAGCTACTAGTCTCTGAGACCCTCCTCAGAAACTAAGTAGAAGTAAGGGGGCACAATAGATCTTTTAGGTCTCAGAGAATGTTACCTCAAATTACATACATACATACTGAATTCTACTAGTTAAACTCCTGCATTTGACATCCATGTTGAAAGAGGTATTTTGTGGCGGCGTCCATATTGTATATACAGTGATTCTGAATATACATAATTGTTATCAGAACTAAAGGTTCCAAATTTCAAATCAATCCCTCAACAAGAATTAATTATTACTAAAAATTCAACAAACAAGAAAAAATAAATTAAACCGTTTAATAACAAGTACATAATTTCCATGAAATAAGTCTTTGTAAAAATATTTTTTGGAAAACTATATTGGTGATTTTTTCAATTCAATCTTTTTAAATAAATATCTACTAAAACGATCTTCAAAGATAAACACTGCAAAATCTAAATCTCATTTTATGTCGATTTTTTAGAACTCTTCAAAGATGAAACTGTATTCAATAAACTTCCTGTTAAATGTTATCATTTTGTATATTTATTCCTTGGAATGAGCCAAATAAAATTCCATGAACACGATTTTTTAAATGTAGCCGTAAGCGGTTCGTGTGCGTATTTTTTTGATCATTTTATTGCATCTTAATATTGAATTAGTTTCAACATATTTACAAAAAAAAATAGTGCATGTATATAGTTTCTGAAAAAAGAAATTGAACTTTTCACGTGTCTGTGCCTGTGCAATTGACTAACAACTAAATTTCTAAATTATAATAGATGATTGTCGAAAATAAACATGGTTGATCAATAATTGAAGAACAATTTGTTAAAAAAAGTTATAACAAAATGACAACTGAAAACATAGAACACAAAATTAAAACTATAACATATTGATGCTCTACATGGCAGCCGCTCGTTTTTAGGAACAAATTTATTCGCTTTCCTAAAGATTCCAATTCTTGCAAACATTTTATTTCTTAATTCGTTACAAGCATCCTGAATTCGTCTCATTGCGTGTTTTTATTCGTTGCCGATACTATTGATTTGAGGTACCAACACACACAAAAATTGCATGGATTTATATCTGGAGACCGAAAAAAAATCTCTTAATAATAAACTAGAAATCCTCCAACAAAGTTTTAATTGCGCGTAATATAGACCCATTTTGGGAATGTTCACCAAAATAGTTTTTTGTTTCTATAATAAAATATTCGTTGGTCACTTTATAAACGCAATATATAATCATGATAATCATTTATCACCAGTTGATATACATACCACATAAACGGAATTTATTACCTCAAAAATCTTATTCTATATTATATACCAATAAATAAAAGCTATAAGTAAGTATTAACACTATTCCCAAGAAAAAAACAAAACCTTTTGGAATTTTATTTAAAAACAAATACATCATTGCGGTAAACATTTTTTATACACGTCTATATGTCAACCAATAATGACTAATTAGTGCAATTCGTAACAAAAATCGTAATATTAACAAACCGGTTTGCGTGATTTACTATTTTATTTGGAGAACGCGTAATATTTGGAGATTTCTCTTTGTCTTATTCATAGAATATTTGTTAAATATACAGGGTGCACAATCTTACGACACACTTCGGTATATGGATTATATTTAGAGATATCAAAAATGTTATCAACAAACATAGTAGATGTGTTTGAGGTCCATATTTTGAAATTATATTAAACTATACAGAGTGCTGCTTTAAATGAGAACTCCTGTATATTATACCAAATTCGGATTGCTCACTTTTTTTTGAAGCTTTTGATATGAGGTTTTGCTACGTTATACAGAGTCCTTCAATAGCTACGGACATGTTTATGTGAAAATCGTAGGTAATTCAACACTCTGTAGCTTATTGTACTTTGAAGAAAAAAAATGTATTTTGCCTAACAGAGTTTCTTAATATGATGCAATATCTCCGTATTGTATGAAATTTTAATTATTTCCTTTTTTGTATACAGCGTGGACGGAAACTCGAACCTGTCATTTTCTTTCTTCTTTAAAATGGAACACCCTATATTTTATAGCAAAAATAGAATCTTCGATTATGTAACTATAACAATTGTTAAGCATTCCCTTTACCCAACGTTTATAAAAACAGAGTTATTTTGTAATATTTATTGGAAACTATAATCATTGACCCACAATAAACGTTGAATGTAACAAAAAATCCTAAATAATAATAAATTTTAATAAACATAAATTTATTCTAAACAAAACAAGCCACCAAAAGTATAATCCTAAGCGTAATATTAAACTACAGGTTCAAAATGTTCACCGTTAACATCAATGCAATGCTGCAGTCTTAGTTGAAATGATTGACTAACATTTGTCAGCATATCAAAGTTAACAGATCGAAATGTCGCTCTGATTCTCTTTCATGTCCTCTCAATAGTCGGGGGAGTTTTATAAACTCATTTTTTATGAGACCCCAAAAAATAAATACACTTTTGTTAAATCGGGAGACCGAGCTGGCCAATCAGTTGGGCCCCCTCTTACAGCATTGCATTGATATTAACGGTGAACACTTTGAACATTTAGTTCAATATTACAGTTACGATTATACTTTTGGAGACTTGTTTTGTTTAGAATAAATTGTTTATTAAAATCTATTATTATTAACGATATTACATTTAACGTTTATTGCTTTCACATAATAATTTACAATAAATATTACAAAATAAACTTTGGGTATAGGGAATGCTTCACAAAAATTGAAGTTACTTAATACAAGATTCTATTTTTGCTATAAAATACAGAGTTTTCCATTTGAAATGTGAAAGAAAATTACAGGTTCGAGTTTCCATCCACCCTGTATACAAAAAAGAAAATAATGAAAATGTATTAGAATACGAAGATATTGCATCATATTACGAAACTCTGTTAGGCAAAATAGATTTTTTTTCTTCAACGTACAATAAGCTACAGAGCGTTGAATTACCTACGATTTTCACATGAACGTGTCCATAGCTTTTGAATGACTCTGTATAACGTAGCAAAACCTCATATCAAAAACTTCGAAAAAATGTGAGCAATCCGAATTCGGTATAATATACAGGGGTTCTCAGTTAAAAAATCATATGTTTGATTTGTAACGTCGTTATGCAGCACTCTGTATAGTTCGATATAATTTACAAATATGGACCTTAAAGACATCTACTATTTTTGTTGATAACATTTTTTGATATCTCTTGAAATAACCCATATACCGAAGTTTGTCGTAAGATTGGTACGAATGGTATGAATCAATGGAAGAAGCAGAAATTAACAAACAGTCCGTCAAATGGAAATTGTTATGAAGTTAGTTTAATAAGTTAGTGAGCTCATGAATTTCAAAGAAAATGGAAAAAACTCAATTTCGTGTGCTGATTAATAAATGCTATAAGGAATCTGCACCATCAAGTTCCGTTGTGGTCGTGTTAGCGCAAGTGACGCCGAACGCTCGAATCACCCAAAAGCGGTAGTCACGCCAGAAATATTCGATTATTATCCATGGAACGATATTGGACGATCGGAGAAAAAAAAGTGCATGACGTGGCTTAGGCTGTAGATTTCTCAATTGGGTACATGAATATTTGGAATGAAAGTGCTATCCGTGCAATGGGTGTCGCGGTTATTCCTTATGTATAATTATTGTATGTAATACTAAAGAGCAATATATGAGTATTTATTATTAATACCTCGGCGGCCACCAGCTCTTCGACTATGCTACAGGGTGTTTCATTGGGAAAGGGCCTAACTTTAACTGAAGATGGAGATCACTTTGGTGCTTCCAAAAACCTATATTTAATGTGTCTCCTGCACTTTATAACCGAGATACAGGGTGTTTTATAAATTTATCGTATTTCTTTCGAACCTCATAACTTCCGAGTTACGCTATATATTATTTAGAAATTTGGTACACGTAATAACCATTATCTAGAAACTCCATCAAAAGCATCTCCAAAAAGATAATGCAGGTCCGGCTTAACAAAAAATTTCAAAACTCGTCTTTCCTAAAAACAACACCCTGTATATAGATTTTTTTTAAATTGCTCTTCATAATTGGAAAGAGTATAAAAAATCGAATCTACTTATTTTCTTTTTATTTTTCCGCAAACAATTTTTCTACCAAAGATTGACCGTCAAAGTTATAATTTATACACCTTTTGGTGGTTAACAATGGTATCGTAGAGGTTTTTTTTATTTTTTAGCTTGAAATGAAATCTATTTAATGCATCTAGAGAAGCATCCTAGAAATTCAATTGAGTTTGTATGTTTACGAGTACAGACCACTAAAAAATGTGATTACAGGGCCGTACTTAGGACATACTCATTCAATAGGTTTCGAATATTTCGAACACCCTGTATAAGGATATGTATCTGGAAGCTATGCACTTCTACATTTAGAATAACCAGAGTAAAATACGAGAAATAAATTTATACCGTATATGCTTTGAAAAATGGAAAGTTTTGATCCAAAATCTCTTATCGTATGGATATACGTATATTTTTAAAAATATTGGTCCAAATTTTAAAAATCAAAGTTTAATATAATGGAAATTATAAGGGCTCCGTACTTATTCGATGTAGATTTAAAGTGATGGTGTCAAAAATAAAAAAATGTAGAAGCTACATTCAACGTTTCATTTTTATAATTTCCAATTTGAGAATATAAATTTCTTTAAATTACACAATCTGAAAAATTGTTTTCGTTTTTTGTTCTAATGTTTATTTTATGGGTTTTCGGTTAATTATGCACAAAACCGAAAAGAAAATACCTTTTTCATATAAAGTTTGCTTTGGTAACAGTTAGGTATAGTAATAATACTGATTTTAGATTTTCTTATAAATTTTAATTAGATCTAATACATTAAAAATACCGCGCGATCAGGATGGGGTTTTTACGTTCACACAGCGCCTCCAGATGGCACTCTAGTGATAAACAACGATAAGGTGTTTTGTACAAGTCTAGAAAAAGTCACCGCGAAAGCGTAAATACGATGCCGATACATTTTGCTATATATGGATGCCATTGAAAGTAAATGTTTATGCTGCATGTTAATTTAGATCAATTTGAAAACAACTAGCACTTGAACTCCGTAACCTTTTATTCGATAAGGAAATTTCTTTCTATATTCTCCGTATTCGGAGATTCTAGAGTAGTTCCGTGTGAATATTCGGCAAATAGAAATAAAAACGGTTGAAACCACGATATACGTGTATCGTGGCTGAAAGGTTTTTTTTATATACATACTTATCCCGTTCTGCCATTGTTTATGTTGATTATTGTATATGATTAGGTTCTGAATATTGTTTATTATCTTTCAAGATATATGGCTGGATTTAATTAAATAAACTTAGGCAATGGATTTTTTCGTCTACTTCGCATTTTTCAAGTTAAGTAGTATTCGTTTCTTTCAACCCGAGCTCGCCGAAGTTTTCAGGAAAAAGTCATAGAGGGTAGCATTTGTCGATAGAAGGAAATTTCTTTTCTTTGCTATTTATTTTCTATTTCTTTGAAGTTACAAAGTACGCGCTGTCCGGATTAAGCAAGCGCGGGGCCCGTAGCAAATTCAAGAGCCCTTGATCTGCTATGGGTTCTAAAAAAACAATTCAATACTCAATACGTTTATTTGCGGATTGTTTGTTACGATACTCAGTGTTGCCAACTTCGATCACAAATAATTTGCATTGTCCGGGTGCCAATTGTACCGATAAGGGATAGGATACCTATCATTAGTTTGAAAAAAACACGCGTGAGACTCTCGCGTCTAAAATTTAAACTTCTTTGGTTCTGGAAATAGTTTATTGAATGCATTGCTCTTTATGCAGTTGGTAATGATCTTACTATATCACGATTACGAAATGGTTATGAAAAATTCAGGTGGAGAAAATCTCTCTTTAATTTTTTTTTTAATCATAACCTCTAAACTCAATATACTAATATTCTAGAAAATAGATTTATGGTATATGGTTACTACATTATACTAAAAATAATGTAGAGTGTTATGCCCGGTTGCAAGAACGCTAATCAAATCTCTCATCATGTGATGGTTGATTAAAAAATGATGAACCATCAATGGGAACCCGATTGCACAAAAAAAAATAATGGTCGATTAATTGTTCATCATTGCAGGTACCTATCCGTTGCATTTTGATGTGTAAATGATGGTTGATTTGAAGAACTAACGAGTTATTATTTCATTGATTAGCCGTTAATCATTCATCATTTTTAATAAGCGTTCTTGCAACCGGGCATTAATCTTACAAATATATAGATAATTTTAACAATTTAAATCGAGCCATTATTTCAATTCCGCTACACATCCACACTAACACTAAGGTTACTAAGTGTCGGCCAGAGATAATATACACAAGTAGATCGGCCACTGTGTAGAAAAAAATGGCCACGCCATCAAAACTAGTGACATCTATATTTGGAGCCGAGTAATACTAATATTAATTTCGCCAAAGGTTCAGATCCAGGCTAAACCTGTCAGTGTTAAAATTTAGCGGTTGATTCAAAAATGAAATAGCGCGGGAAATTCAAAAACGAAATAGCACGGGAAATTCAAAAATAAAATAAGGCGGGATATTCAAAAATAAATTTACGTGGGAAATTCAAATTGTTGTATTCGTAATAATTCTGTAATGGTGAGGTAACCAGTTGTAACTGAAAGCTATATTAGTAGAGTTATTATCTTTGCATTACACTCTTTATTTATAAAACCAGTGTAATGTTAAGACAATAACTCTACCAATATAACTTGTAGTTACAACTGTTTACCTCACTATGACAGAATTATTACGAATACAACAATAAAAGGTAAAAAAATTAAAAGGCGACATGAGCATTAATCTAGTTTTTATTTTTCCACTTAGGTATAGGACATTCAATGTACAATTACTTTTAAAAAATCACACTTTATTTAATAAACTTGTAGAAATATAAAAACACAATAAGAAAACATATTATTCATTGAAAATTTAATATGTAATTTATTTATAACAGAAAAAACATTGAAAATTTGAAATGTAATTTATTTAAAACACTTATTTTAAAATTTTAATATTGTCTATAACCATGTAGATGTAGTGTTCAATATTTATGTAAGTCTTAAAATATTATGCAGACGATGAAATTGTGATATCAATATGTAAAAATTAAATTTAAGTAGTAATAAATCTATTACTGAATATAATTTTAATGTTGACGCTTTGATATCACAATGTCATCTTCTGCACAATATTTATTTTATTCCAAGAATACTATAGAATAATATAAAAAATAAGTTTTCGATTATTGAAATAAAAACAAAAGATCTTGGCTGTATGAAAACTATAAAAAAAGTTGTACACTTAATGTTTACACTTTTCTGTATATTTTGCAAACGCCATAGGTACTCATTATGATATCATAATCTTTACAGCGAACTGTGTCCACATAATGAAAAATACAAGCATTGAAAACAATATTGATAAATAATGTATCTACAAAACTTTTAAGATCCATACAAAAAATAGAAGAAATTTCTGCTAAATCCTCTGAACGAAAAATGGGGTTTTTTTATTTCATACGAATTTATCAAGTGTGGCAATATTTCAAAAAGTTTAGTAGATATACTCTTAAAAATATTATTGTAGTTAACTGATGGTGCACATAAAACATTTTTTTTTAATATTTACCAAATCAAATGTTTTAGTAGAATGTTCACAGAAGTAATATGCAATACAGAAGGCTGCTTTTGATTCCAACTTCTACGTACACCTTTGACCTTAAAAAGTAGAGCATGATCTGCAAAAGCAGCTCTCCTGTCCTCTTTACCAAAATCTATCAAACCCTCCAAACAGCCCTTTACTGGATTATATGTAAGACAAGTATCCAATGAAATTTCATCAAACACTAATGTTCAAAATTTATCAACATCAACAATTTTATCTACAACCCCTTTAAGATGATCAAAAATATTTTCATTTATCCCACAACTGAAAGGCAAACGATTTATAATAACCTACTTAAAGTGCTGCGGCTGGGTAAAGAAAATATTTTAGAAAGAAACCCTGCAACCTTTTCCACTATTTTTGTAACAAGATAGTGAAAACATTTTATCTTCTAAAGTAAATCTCCTTCCTCTGGGCTTTAATTTTTGATTTCTTTGTTGTTGCATAAGAATTGAAATGTGGATAAATTGACATTTTTTTAAAATTTAGTGTGCTGCAGATTTCTTTCCAAATATTTAATTATCCGCTTTGGACGCAATTTCTGGGCTTTCTTGGCAGCTGCCTTCCACTGGCTTACATTTCTTTTTCAAATTCTTACATCTAGAGAATCGAAATGTTTTCTATTGCCTCTATGTCGATGAGCTAAAAAAAAGTCATCCTCATTCAAGTTGTAGGCAGTAAACTTATAAGTCATATACGCAAAAGCAAGGTATTGCTGTGAACGTTTTATTATGTAATTTGTAGTTGATTTCCTTTAAAAACTGTACTACCGTTTCATGATGATGAATTGAATATTATAATATGTTCACATACAAATAAAGTGCAAAGAGTGCCTAAATACGGAATTCTACGAATATTAACAAAAGTATTGAACAAGTAAAAGCCTCATCTACTCAATTTTTCAATTTATCTTTTAAATTTTAAAAACTTCACTTTTTCAAAAACCAACCTAGAATATACTTTTTGAAATCACTTGTACTTATAATTATTAAAATTGAAGCTACCATATGCAATACTGAGTTTTTTTATTTAAGCAGTTACCAGTTGCAATTAAAACTCGTTTATGTCTGTCCAGATGCCCAGAAGTGGATGGTACTTGTGTGAAACTTCAGGTGTACGATAATTGTTAAAAACTTGATGTGGATGGTTCATCCAAATCAAGTTTACTGGAACTGCAAGCTGAAAATTACATAAGAATTTTTTACAATTTAGTTTCCAACATAACACAAGTAACCTTATAAGCTATACTGCCTTTAGCTGTTTTAAAAATACTTACTAGGTTCTTCATCAAACTTCCTTGAATATGTCTTGATTGGTCGTTGTACTTTTCCTACTGGACTATTACTACTTAGAATAGAAGTGGATCCTGAAAAAGGTTTTTTTTAATGAGTATCAATAAATATCCAAAAATTAAATTAGCACATCTTTTGGGGATCAACTTAAAACAAAAGTATTTATACATCACTAATCATAATTTGTACAGTTACAATCTACTGTCTATTGTTTGTAGTCACAGCTAGCAATTCCAAATATTAAGCCTATTATTATTTGAATCCAATTTATAAAAAAAATTTCATGGGATGCTTTGAAAGTTTAACTAGTACCTATATTATAATATATTAAATAATTCTCTATACGTCCTCATCACTGAAATCCGGTTAATTATTGGTTTCTAACAGAAATTTGGAAATTTTTTTTCAACTGATAATATAAAGGTGGAAATTAACATGTTATTTAGTACTAACCTTCCCGACTGTTTGTCAATGCATCCAGGAACACAACAATATCTCACATAGGAACTCATCTTCAAATAGGTAGTTATAAAATATTATAAATGGGTAATTAAAAACACCAACAACCACGAAAGAACGCGATAAAATATAAAATGATTATAAGTTGATACTGACACACCCTTTATTTGCGTGCAATAATAATAAACAATATGGCTGCTAGTTCGGTGCATGATTGCAGCCTAATTTAATTTTAGACTCCATGATAGCCAATTGAAACAATTTCATGTTAGGCTCCATCTACCAGCTCTATTTGAAATTTTTAACTTTTATCTTTCGGCTCCAAATATAGATGTCACTGAAAATCGTGACAATTTTGAATTAATTTCGCCCACCCGAGTGTCCGGGCCCTGGTGTCGGTGGGTAAGAGTGCTTGCATAGGTACAGCGGACAGAGCTTCTAAAAGATTTAATTTCATGGATTTAGGTTCTATATGCAATGCAATTAAAGTTTTGCCCATTGATTTTACTACTTTCCGAAGAGAATCTGTTCCTCCTCTGTATCCTGTTTCTTAAAATTTTTTTAAGTGTAGGCACAATTTTGTCAACAGTAAACGTATTCACAATTATTCTACGTAGTACACCTTTATCTGCATCGTCTAAGTCGGTTTTAGGGTTCTTTCTCTTTTTAGTTTTTTTGGCGACGTAAAGGATGCTTCGGTACCAGCATCTATTTCCTTTTTTTCATTTACAGTTCTTCGAATACTTGACTCAGACACACCCGTTGCAGCAATAACTCGTTCATACAACTTATCGAGTGAAATTTTTAGCACTCCAGTAGTTTTTTCTTCCTCCATATATTCAAATACATTAGCGACCACTTCACGAGTTTGACTGTTCAAAATGTGTTTATCTAGTTTACTTTTAAACTCCATCACTAGCTTAATTAACTATATCCGGCACTGTACACAGATGTATATCGCTTGAAACGACATAAAAGATAGACTCCTGAGGTCTAGCGACGATCGAATTTCGTGCGCATTTCGTGGGCGGTACTTCTGACCGTTCACGTCTCGACCTGTTCACTGTACGTCTGACTTTTTGTAGAGCTGATTATCAGGCCGACTGAAATTTTACACGTTTATACAAGCAACTTTTTGTAGAACTTGTGCGTTTACCGTATGAAATTCGGTGTTTTATTTACGCCAAGGAAATAGGCGGGTACCGAGTGTCTGACGTGGATTGTCTTGGTAGGAAAAGCTGTAACGTTTCACGTTTTTGTGACATCAAAAAAATTCAACATACCACATCTTAATAAGTTTCACTCAAAAAATTACGCTCAGGCAGAGATGAGTGGGTTCGAATATGCGGGGCCCATAGCAATTGCTACTCTTGCTAAGTGGTTAATCCGACACTGAGTACGCCTATTCAGAACAGCAAGAAGAACATTTTCATCAGCACAACCTTATCAAGGCCAATACAATGTTAGTATGATTGGAGACTATATTTGGGGTTTACTGAGAGAAAGTATCTGTGAAGATCACAGAAAAAGTAAAACCGTCCACTTTTAAATTGTTTTCCACATTTTTGTAAGCTATTTTGATTAGTAGAACTTAATAAAAATAATAAACATATGTATTTGTGTGGTTTCATCTTCAAATTAAAATCACAGATCTTAAAAAACGGTCTTCTAGATACAAAAGTAAACTTTTTCATGTCATAGATATATTATATTTTTTTAGTGTATTTATGATCTAAACCAGAGACTTTTTTGTGTCGGAGACCCCTTGCCATGTTTGTCGGTTTTTGGTAGACCCCCTAATTAAGTGATATTGATTTCTTGTAAATTTGTAACTGTAGTGAAGTTTAGTGTTAAAAACTTAAAGTAAAAACACATGCCAAGTTTTATACATTTATTAATTGAATTTAAATTAAAACTACTCCACTGCGCTTAAAACAGCTGGGATACGTGCGAAGAGGGGAAGAGTGCAGGCACGTCAAGAAGCTCCGGCTACTGGAAGATATTCCAGTTCTGGCTCGAGCACCTGATGAATGCCTGCGAAAGTACTACTTCGCAACTCCGTACAGGGCCATGATCCGGGATAGAGAATCCTGGGAAAAAGAGAGGAATACACAGCCTAATGGGACTGTCTGGTACACAGATGGCTCATGCTCCGGTGATGGAGCAGGGGCTGGAATTTACTCTAGGAACCCAAGAACACAAGTTAGTGTACCATTGGGTGATGGTGTATCTGCATATCAGGCCGAGATATATGCTATCTTGGAATGTGCACAGATAAACCTAGACAGAGGTTATGTGGATCGACGCATAACCATATACTCCGACAGTCAGGCAGCAATTAAAGCCCTGAGTGGGTGCACCAGCAACTCAGGACTTGCTAATGAATGTCGAGAACGACTTGCTAATCTTGCAAGGCACAACGTGGTGCGGCTAGAATGGATTCCAGCCCACTCTGGTTTTGAAGGCAACGAGATGGCGGATGCACTGGCTGCGGAAGGGGCGGCAGCTCCCTTCTGCGGCCCGGGCCCGACCTTGGGCCTAACAAAACAAAGAATACGCAAGGAGACGAAGAAGTGGCTGAAGAATCAGCACCTCGCTCATTGGAATGCTATGCAGGGTCCTAGGCAATCCAAACTTTTACTGAAGGGATGGACTGATGGACACGCTAGAGCAGCTACTGAACTACCAAGAAGTAGGCTAAGGAAGATAGCAGGACTCCTAACGGGGCACTGCTGTATGATGAAACACCTCCACAACTTAGGAGTAGAGGGAAGTTCCCTATGCAGGGGTTGTGGCATGACTGACGAAACGTCAGTCCATGTTCTCCTAGAGTGTCCACACTGGTCTTTACTACGCAGGCGAATCTTCGGAGTCCCTGTTTTGGCCCCTGGAGACACAAGCAGGCATCCATTGAAAAAGGTTGTGGCCTTTATTGAAGGGCTCTGCTTTATGGATGTCTAGGTAGCAGGAATGGCACAATGGGCCCGCCAGTGGCCTCAGTGCCGGAACCTTGGCTTGAGTTTGTCCAGGACAAGGTTCGCCTGCAAACTTAGTAGTAGTAGTAGTAGTAGTACTCCAAATAAAATGTATCTCTTATATAAAATAAACGTAACATAAAATAAACTTAGCAATAATTAAATGGTTTTAGTGGGAAGGATGAACCTGATGCTTTAATAATAAATTATCAACATTTGGCGTCAACTTTGTAAGGTTTAGGTAATCTTAATTCTCCTCGGCTAATGCGATGTCCAGTCTGTTTCTATTTTTCGTTAGGAGATTGGTAACAGCGCTGAATCCCCTTACCACTAGGTATGACGATGGAAAGGAAATTAAAAATTTACTCGCTATATTCCATAATACGGGATAAGTAACGGGTATGTTTTTTGCAGCCAGAAGTGCTAATATCCGTGCTTAAACTGAACCTTAAGTTCTTCGTTTGTACTTATTTCAGTCAGTTCCTCTTGTATTATGACATCCGTTTCTTCCATGTCACCATATGGGTTAATTATCCACGGTGGTATTACCGTAGTCAAAACATTCTCAAACCTAATTTCAAAATCTGAATAGATGGTATTTAAATGCTGAACGTAGGTTGAAACATCGTCTTCCTGGCAGTTTGTCTGGGACAAATTGGAGAACTGGGAATACTGGCCCCGTCTAATAATTTGGTTCATTAGTTTAACTCTGGCAAGAAACGCTGATAAGATGGACTTTGTTTTAATCAATTTTAGACTGTTGCCTTGTAACTGCAAATTAACCGTATTAAATTTTGTAAACAAATCTGTTAAATAGGCGATGTCTGTTTTCCACTTCTAAAATTTTGCCCACTATCATGGACCCTAATTTTCATTTTTATGACCCCTAATTTTTTTCGCTGGCGTAGACCTCTTGCTGGTTGTCATAGACCCCTGGGGGTCGATATAGACCACTTTGGGAATCACTGATCTAAACTATCGACATGTTATACTTTAAAAAAGTTAGTCAAACTATTAGTAATCTAAACCACAAATTGTATAAAATGGATTTGTCAAACTAATGATTTAAGTTGGAAATTATAGTAATAAAATGTATATATCTGTGAACATATCGTTTCAGAAATCAGCAGGAGGTTCTTAAAAATGGTATAGCCAGTATTCTAGGTAATAGACCCAATTTAAATGTTGAAATACATCAAATAAAATCTGTATCTGACACCCAAACGGAAGTAAAAATAACTGTATTAGAAAAAGGAGTTACAGGAACAAGTAGAAAAATTCCAGCTTCGGATCTGGCGACATTTTTCAATCAACCTGTTCAAAAACAACACCTTAGCACAGTAATGGTCACTTCCATCACTCCTTTTGTTACACCAACCAAAGCTGAGTTAGAAGAGTATTTGAAACATCCTCCTCCAGGTAAGCTAAACAGAATTATAAACTATATATTAGAGTACATCTTGTAAAATACATGGTTATATAAACTCAAAGAACAGTGACAACAAATCATTAATTATACTATTTTCATAACGAGTTAGAGAACTTTCCAAGTAAAGAACGTTTCACAATATTCCTGGAAATCGGTTTGCACCTTTTTTTATGAATTTTGGTGATAGTTTTGTAATACGGAGGTCTTAAGTATGTAAAATCCACAGATAACCTGTAAAATTAGAGAGAGAGAGCTGATTGAATAATTTTTTGGCATTAAAGGTGATGGAATTTTTACCAGATCAGAGGTGGGCATTGTTGAATAAATTTCGAAATTTTTTCTTCTAGTAGGGTAAATATGAATTGGTTTGGATTGTGGAAGTATTTTCGAACCAAACACTCGAATTCCAAAAGGAATAGAGCGGGAAGAGTTAAAGATTTGTATTTTTTTTAAATAGAATTCGTAATGCGTCCTACTAATTAAACCATAAATGTAACGAATAGCTCTTTTTTGTAATTTCATGCTCAGAAAGGCAAACCATAGTGAATGCGAGCACCCAATATCGGGAAGTCTTTTAAAAATTGCACTCTAGATTGCTGGGTAGTATTTATATTATTGCGGGATCTTCCCTTTTTGTAAATACAATCAACTTTGTTTGTGTGTGGGCATTGTTATGTAACCAGTATCCATAATTATGTCGATTTGTGTTTCCGTTAATAACCAAATTGGCCTCATCGCAAAACATAACATTTGACTACAATGTAAATACTACCATAAGATCGGCCGTATTACAAAATCATTACAGACCCAAATTTATAAAAATCGTAAAAGTCGTTTCCGAGATGATTAAAACGTTCCAAACTCTCTCTGTATAAAAAGTTAAAGCTGGATTACAAGACATAATAGTATTTTATGCATGTAATGATAGCCATTAAGACACGAGCATGTTGTAGGATACGAAAGGAGCCGCAGGCGAGTTTCGTATATAATATGCGAGTGTATTAATGGCCATTACATGAAAGTTGCATACAATATTTTTTCTACTCCGATTAATAAGAATTATTTAATTAATAATTATAATTTATTATAAAAAACAAGAACAATGAAAGGAACTTAAACAAATAAATTTTACAAATTGTTTGTATAATTTTTCATAAGTTTTCTTGGATTTTTCTGGTAATATGTTGTCAGCTGCATTTTCGGCTCTTTCTCTAATTTCTGGAGGCGTTAGAGGAAATTCTTCGTTATCACTCATTATTTTAACACAATTTAATTATTTAGTTTAATTAATTTTAAATATAGTTACTTTTGAAAATCAAAATTATTTGACAGCTGTCAAATTAAGTGTTACTTAATAGGTCTGTTCGCCTGCAATAAAAGTGTAGCACTGAGCTATATAATTTTGAAAAATTCAGGTCTATCTGTGAAAAAATGCGTGTAAAATTGCTAAGTTTGGGACTATCTATGTATATTGCATTTGAATACTGCAAGAAGCATTAAAACATAATTAAAATAAATAAAATCGTATAGCTCAGTGCTACACTTTTATTGCAGAGAACAGCCTAATAAAATTAATTTCAGAAATTCAACCAGGTATCCATGGCTATATTAAATATTGTGCGAATGTCGCATTCCTATTGGCTTAAAAATCTATTCCCATTGGATTAAAAATCTGTATCATAATGAAAATTTGTATCATAATGAATATCATTATGATACAGATTTTAGTCTTGTAATAAGTATATTATAAAACAGGAGTAGAAAAAGATTTATTAGTTACCGGTTGCAAAATAATTCATCGACAGCTCAGTGGCATAGGTTTTTAGTCCTCGGCACCTCAGCATTTTATTAGCTGGTTCTAGTCCAGTTTTGCCTCCAGTAGGTCCAATGTTTCTTAACTTCCTGATTAATTGAACCATATTGTACTTCTTTTTCTTGTAAAACCTCCGCAACTTCTATCACCTCTTTCGACCTTTTAAAGTTCTCAAATGTTTGTCCTTTTTAAAATCATGTCATGAATTGCTTTAATATTTACGGATACGGAAATCGAATGGAAAATTTATTACTGTTGAAGCTTGCAATCCAATTTTTCACGGTCGCATACGGAGGACATTGATAGTCAAGGGTATTAAGCATATCCCCGTAAATCTTATTACCTATTATTCTTCGTTGCTACGGTAACTCAAAATCTTCTTTATCCATGGAACTGGTCTAGGCTAACTAGATGTTTCTGATAATTTTATAATATTGAAGGTGTTTTTCATATCTTTTGAGTGGTAAATCAAAATCTATTATAAGTAAAAGTTGATTCTATATTCAGTTGAATTATACTTTTTTCCAATTCCTTCTTCTGAGTGCACGTTTGTTACGATTTTTCATGTTTTTAGGTATTGATCTGCAAATGTGGCAAGCTGCTATTGACGATAACCCAAATTCTAAGAAGTATATTCCAGTTCCCATCAATGGTTTCTCCAACCTAAGATCGAGATTATTACACCAGGAACATCAAACCGGATTACACCAAGCTTTTCTGGATAAAGTGAATAAAGATATGACTCATTTAAAAACCAGACATTCATCTTCAGTAGCTCAGATTGCGGAGTTAAAATCCAAATTTTTCGAATTGCAGCATAGAATATTACGGGTAAGTATTGTGGGTTTTATGATTCAGTCGAATAAAAAAAAAATAGTATACCTATTTAATTCAACATTATGTAGTCAAGGAGTATGATGTGTAACAACAACAGCTTGCATTACAATATTAAAAAAAGTAAACAACTGGGTTGGTTTTGAAAAAAGTGTTTTGCTGTTGCTACGTCTCGCTGCCTTTTACATCTGTTTTTATGTGTATTTCATATCCATTTTTGCATTTTTAGGAAACATCATTTATAACCCTGTCTTTTGTGCATTTCAATATCATTCATTAAATCCAGAATTTACGTCCCACTATATAGTCGCGTCAACCCTTGCGGAAGTGGATACCATGCTCTTAAAATGGTGCCAAAGGTCGTATCGGGATGCGGTTTTCTGCATTCTCTTCCAAAACGATTATCTCGGAATGTGCCTGGGTAGATTTTCCCCGGAGACCGAAAATTGCATCGATGCAGGCCAAAGTGCCCGCGAAAAATGCATTATCTGGGAGGCCTTTTGGAAGATTTTCAAATTTGATAAATAAGGGTCAGAACTCGCCCGGATCGGGTACTCGGGGGTTTTCGAGGCCGCTGATCACGAATATAATGTTCAAATTGACCTCCGAACACCTGGTGCACCAGAACCTGACCCTAAACGTCATCTCCGGGAGTTTTCCTGACACAATCAAAGAAGGTCAACCAAAAATAATTTCGAGGGGTTTTTTGGCCCGCTGAATCCAAATCTGGCATCGGCAAGCACCCCACTGGCACCTGGTGCACCGAAACCCGGGCTAGAACGTCGTCTCCGAGAGTTTTCTTGAGAAGACTGCCAAAACCTACCCGAAAATCATAAGAGGTCAGTTCTGTGGGGCGGTAGTCCCGAATTTCACGCCGAAAACAACTCCCCGAACACCTGGTGCACCAGAACCTGACCCTAAACGTCATCTCCGGGAGTTTTCCTGACACAATCAAAGAAGGTCAATCAAAAATCATTCTGGGGGTTTTTTTGGCCCGCTGAATCCAAATCTGGCATCGGCGAGCACCCCACTGGCACCTGGTGCACCGAAACCCGGGCTAGAACGTCGTCTCCGAGAGTTTTCTTGAGAAGACTGCCAAAACCTACCCGAAAATCATAAGAGGGCAGTTCTGTGGGGCGGTAGTCCCGAATTTCACGCCGAAAACAACTCCCCGAACACCTGGTGCACCAGAACCTGACCCTAAACGTCATCTCTGGGAGTTTTCCTGACACAATCAAAGAAGGTCAATCAAAAATCATTCTGGGGGGTTTTTTGGCCCGCTGAATCCAAATCTGGCATCGGCGAGCACCCCACTGGCACCTGGTGCACCGAAACCCGGGCTAGAACGTCATCTCCGAGAGTTGTACAGACACGACCCCAACAAACTCACCAAAAACCGTCTTATAATTTGACACATTTATTAATGTGTAACTCTGGCGTAGGGCACTCGAAAGAGTTGTTCCAGTGCTGCAGGAACAACGAGAATAATTCCCCCCTAACCCCCCCAGAATTCCAAAGCATGCCGAGCGGGCCTTTCACTTTCTAACGAAGCGTAGATCGAGCAGCTGCCGGCATCCACAGTCAGGAGAAACACGTGTTCATTTTTGGAGCATTTATGTTGCCACGAGATATATTTAATAATAACAAATAGTTCTGTGAGTGATATTTTTTGTGCATATCAATGAGGGACATTTTTCGTGCATATCTGTGAATCCTTATTTATTTATCATCTATATCTCAGTCAACGATAATTCGTAGCTGTGCATATCTCTTGATTAGAGAGGTAATTTATCAGTGGAAGTCTCATCATAGAAACATATCGATAATCAGGGTGAGTTCTCCATAACTTTTACAATTTACTGAAACCACCGCCCCACACAACCGCCCTCTTATGATTTTCGGGTAGGTTTTGGCAGACTTCTCAAGAAAACTCTCGGAGACGACGTTCTAGCCCGGGTTTCGGTGCACCAGGTGCCAGTGGGGTGCTCGCCGATGCCAGATTTGGATTCAGCGGGCCAAAAAACCCCTCGAAATTATTTTTGGTTGACCTTCTTTGATTGTGTCAGGAAAACTCCCGGAGATGACGTTTAGGGTCAGGTTCTGGTGCACCAGGTGTTCGGAGGTCAATTTGAACATTATATTCGTGATCAGCGGCCTCGAAAACCCCCGAGTACCCGATCCGGGCGAGTTCTGACCCTTATTTATCAAATTTGAAAATCTTCCAAAAGGCCTCCCAGATAATGCATTTTTCGCGTGCACTTTGGCCTGCAGCGATGCAATTTTCGGTCTCCGGGGAAAATCTACCCAGGCACATTCCGAGATAATCGTTTTGGAAGAGAATGCAGAAAACCGCATCCCGATCCGGCCTTTGGCACCATTTTAAGAGGGGTTCGCAAGGGTTGACGCGACTAATAGTTACAATAAGCGAGTGATGTCTATTTTGATAGTATTTGTGGTATAAAAATATTGTTTGGTTAAGGATTTGAATATTAAGTTTTTACTGTAAACATACTTTTAACAAAAAAATGTAACCTTTTTAATTAATTTAAAAAGTCGAACATTAATTTTGAAAATGTTCATATGTGCATTTATTTGCTTAAGTATAAATTAAAATTGATGGCTCATAAAGCAGACGTAAAAAACTGGCAAATAGGGTGTTTAGACGCAAACGATTTTCAGTGCTGTTAAATGAGTTACGATAAGCATTGGATTTTTGTTTAATTAATTCACATATTCTGCTAATACCTATCAACTTTCTGTAACATGCTGAGAACTTATTTTTTTGTGGTATTTTAGATTTTAGTGAAACAAGAATGTACAAGAAAAACTGGTATAGCCATATTACCTGAAGAAGAACTATTACGAGGAAGATTTGAAATCATGCATCAACAATTAAACAATCCTAAGCAATTTAAGGTAATCTACTATATTGATCATAATACATAACATAAAGTTTCAAGAAAGTCGTTTTGTAAATCTATCAATTTATCATCAGTCATTGCAGATTATGGATAATACTAATGCATTTTGATCCATTATTATAGTTTCCTTATTTTACAATCTATTGACAGTACGTGCTAATCTTATTATCCAGTTCTACTCTTTCCTATCCTTGTATGTAACTTTCCACTTCTTTATTTGCCTTGGCTATATCATCTTTCTATGATATATTGGAACCCAGTCTGTTCTCTTCCTGATCAGTTTTCATCTCATAATTATGTCCTGCGCACTGAAGCGTCTGTGTCTGTATCCATTCTATTATATTTTCTCCTTCAAGCACCTCCTTTATGTCTTCAATTTTTTGTCGTACTCCATTTTGTGGGATTTTTGGTCCAAGAATAGTTATTATTTTTCCCCGTTACTTTCTTTTTTGCTATTCTAGCTGGCTATTTCCATTGCATAAGAGAAGATTAGTATTATCAGAGTTTTACAAACAGTTATTTTTGTTTTTCGACTTAGTGCTTTATTTTTTAATAATGATCGGTTCGTACCGTACGGTTAATCCCTTTCAAGATTCTTTCTCTTCTCGGCCATTTCCATTTATTATTTCTAGGTAATTGTAATAAGTAAAAGCTTCAATTTTTTGCTCCTTTATTATCACTGTTCTGATCCAATCTTCATATTTGTTGTGCTCTTCTTCGTTAATCTTCAATCCGAATGTTCGTGCTGTATTGCATAGGGGGTTAATTCTTTTATCATTGTTGTTTTGTAGTTCCTATTATTTTGTTATCTTATGCATAATACGCTATTATTTATAACTGACAAGTCATTATATTTTTCTATTAATTACTGTGTTGAAATAATGACAATTAAAAAAAACTATGCGTTCTTAAGTATAAAAACCATTTTTTGCCAAAATGTATACAGGGTATTTATACCTTGTTTTTAAACTAAGAGGAGCGATTTGAATTTAGGTTGGCATTTCTGCTGCTGATTGGTCAGATTTCCGCCCGTTTCACATAGGTCTGTTGATAAAACTGACAATGACATTTGCCAGTTTTGTGTTTATTTATATGAAAATATCAATTACTTCAATCTTTATTGCTACTTTTTTGCTTTCGTTGTTTTATTTGTAACAAAGAATCATATTCCAAGTTAATTGCTATTTTTATTATTCAATCAGCTTAATAAACAAAATCTAGTCCGTGATTGTTTCTTTCTTCTTCATAATATAAGTATTTTTACATCAGGTTTTACATACATTACAGTACAAAATTATGGTATTTTTCGATATTGAATCTATTTACTTTTAGTTTGTGCTATGTCTAAGCCTCAAATACGGAATAATTTAGACATACAATATTTTCTATTTATTTATACTCAAATTATACACAAATTTGACATAAATTACTTATTATAACCATATATTTTCTCATAATAATGTGACATTTGGTTACTACTTTCGCCATGGCCCGTGGCGTTCTCTAAGTATGAGAACAGCTTGTTTGTAACTTACCGCCTCACGTCAATATAATTATTTTTTAAATTGCTTTTTTCTTGTTAAGAGGAAAATCAGAAATAAGTTCGCGCCCAAACTATCTCTCCGTATTCACAAACCACTTTTCATTTATTACAAAGAGCATCCTAATTAAGGTACAAATTTAGGACTGGGAAATCTTAACATGTTTATCGCATTTTTAGACATTTTTATATATTTTTCAGGGACAAGTAAATGAAATTCTTTCCAATATCAAGATGATGGCTGGAAGTCATAAACAATGTAACCCAAGCTACAGATTAGATGCCGAAGCTCAAGAAGAAATCAAGCAATTTTTAAAAATGGAGCAAAATGGAATAGCTCAATTAATTAGTATCATCCAGGCCGATTTAAAAGCGTTAAATATAATAAACGAAGGACTGAAACAGAAAACTGTCAATGGTCAATAATTTATTTAGTACAATTTTTACTGACGAACTATTTTAATTTGATATACTTAATATTTAATTGAAACATGAAATGTAATTTTTTCAAAGTATTACATGAATTTCAAGATATACTATTTTTACACAATAGATGATAATGTATCGATATAATGACCAACATTTAAGGTGCATGTATACAATTTCAGGAAATAAAAAAAATAACACTTTCTTAAAAAAAAATTTATTTCAAAATGAACTGCGAAAAGGAAAACCGAGATTGCCACATACCAATATAATTTAAATCTCATTAATTTATTGGTCGAGTATCTTGTGGTATATAATTACAACTTGAGAACACTGACCCATGGTATCTATATTACTTGGTGGACTCATAAAACGATCTCTTCGCAGATTATCAGAAACAATCCATTTTATAACTGTGGATTCCAGGACACACTGGAATAGAAGGAAATGAAATAGCAGATGGATTAGTAAAGGGAGGGACTAAAAGTCCCTTCTGGGGGCTGGAACGTTTTTGTGGTATCAGCCTCAAAGTAATATTGGAAGAAATAGGCAAAGCCGAAGAAAAGAGATCTGACCATTGGAAAGATCTAGTAGGGCTTAGACAATCAAAGATTCTTCTGGTTGACTACAACCTGTTGAGATCAAATGAACGCATAAGTCAAAGCAAAGCTGCACTAAGAGTTTTAACAGGAATCCTAACGGCACATTGTCGCCTGAATAGGCACCTTAAAAAGCTCAAAATAGTGGAGGATGAAGAATGTAGATTCTGTGGCATGGAAGGAGAAACCTCCATCCACATACTTGCGAATCGCACCGCAATTCAGAATCCTTGGGCACAGCACCTAGGATATTATTGGATAGAAGAGGGACAGTTACCTAAGTTGAAGCCTGCAGATATCCTGAAATTCCTCAGGGAAATAGGACTAAAGGAGCTACTAGTCTCTGAGAGGTCCCTCAGGAACAAAGTAGAAGTAAGGGGCACAATAGATATTTTAGGTCTCAGTGAATGTCACCCCATCATACATACATTCATCCATTTTTTCAAATAAAGGCCGAGGGAGAGTTGGAATGTTTTCAGGATTCGGACTCGGCTGGAGAACCTGGAAAAGTCGGGGAAAAATAAAATGATACTGGAAATGTCAGTGAATTTATAGTTCGCACAAAAAAGGCAGGGAAAAGTCAGGGAAGTTTGCAATAATCAGTAAAGGGTCGGGGAATTTCAAACAGAAGGCTGGAAAATTAAATTCAAAGTAACAAACAGTTCTCGATAACATAATATGAAAAGTAACGGTTATGCTAAAAAATCTTAGAAAAAAGATATAAGAAGAGATATACAAAGTACCTATAATTATGTAAGCCACCTAAAGTTGGTAGTGTATTTTAATATACATTTATACCAAAGTTTTTTTTTTATTAGAATTTTAGGGTTGACTAAGGTGTTTTTTGTGCAATTATTATCGAATACTCCTGCAAACAAGGTCAATGTATTATTTTTTTTAATGTTTTTGTTGACTGAAGTTTTTGTGCATAGATTACTCTAGTCCGATTTTGTTTTTCTTTGTAATTATAGTATGCGTTTTTTTACAAAATTTTTTCTTTTAATATGTTAATATGGTTTATAGTAATATGTATATCTAGCTTCAAGATATTTTGTCTTATTTTTTGTGGCTGGAAAACCTGGAAAAGTCAGGGAATTTTTTTTGAACTGGAGAGTCCGAACCCTGCTTTTTATTGATAAATACCTATAACTTTGGTTTGGATCAACCGAGTCTCAATCGAAAGAGCTTATATGAACCAATAACATCTTTTAAAAAACAATTTTGCATTTAGTTTCAATAGTAATAGTCTATGTTAAAATTTGCAAATGAAAACATTGTAATTACAACGGAAACTGATTAAATTCGCAACAAAATGGAACAAGCTGCACGACCATATTATCTCTGATATAAGTAAAAACGCAAGATTCCCAGAAAAAAAATCAAAATACAAAATGTCGAATAAGATAAGGTCGAGTAACAGAAGGTCGAAATAACAAAAGATCGAATTTCAAACAGTCGAAGCTGGAAAATATCGAAAATACAAAATATCGATAAAATTGAAACAATTCTAGTTTTATCCTGACGTGACCTAACAATGTCTACTGAATTATAGAAACTACTAACCATACCAATTTTTATGCGGTATTTTATCACTCGCTCTTTTGTCTCCTCGCATATTATCTCTGATATAAGTATCGGTATTTGGGCCGTCGTTATTTTAATACATATCCCATATCAATACGAACACCCAGTATAATGATAACAGAAGGACAACTATTAAACAAAATGCTTGCAAAACTTTTATGTGGTTTCTACGTCAATTTCAAATAAATATTTAATTAGAAACACCTTGAAAGATTGTATCGTGCTCCGTTATGACAGAAAAAGGCAAATTTGAATATATTATTAGCCAAAAAGGTAAACGAAAGCTATACTGCGATGGTTTCTATTATGTGAAAGAGAAAGAGAACAACGATACAGTATACTGGAAGTGTGATAATTATAAGAAACATCAGTGTAAAGGCCGTACAATTTGTAAAGACGGGGTGTTAACAATGAAACAACCACACAATCATGAAGGTAATCCTACAATGTTAGAAGTGAACAAAATGATGTCACATGTGAAAAGCCAGGCGTCAAACACCAAAGAAACTCCTCGGGCTATAATCGCAGAAGCTTCCGTCTACCTTAGTGCTATACAGGGTGTTTCCTAAGTAATCTAAAATATTGTAGTGGGCGCTTCGTCACTTCACTTTAAGACTAAAAGTTCTTATAAGCATGTGTGATAAGTCTTGTAGTTGATGAGATACAGGGTGTTGAATTGTTTTATTATTTTATTAGAAGCAACAACATGAGTGTTAAACATAAAGGTAAAATAGTACTTTCAGAGCATATGTTCAAAATGTGCACCTCCAGCCAAAACGCAAGCATCCGCTCGACTTCTAATGGATTGCCGAATACGTTCTAAGATACCTAGATTGTTACGAGAGGATTGTGTCCAGGTGACCTAGGAGGCCACGGGAGTGGAGATCCTCGTCCGATCCAAGGGTCTGAAAAAACTTTATTTAAAAACTCGCGTACTATCACTGCAAAATGTGGAGGAGTACCGTCATGCATGAACAACATGCGCCTTCTAATAATAAGAGGTACATTTGAACATAATATGTAAACATTATTTCAAAGAATAAGCATATTCTTTCGTATTACTTCTAGAAACCAGTAGCGTCACCAGAAAAAATAAATTTCACTTACAGTCAGAGCTCATTTATTACAAACAATTCAACACCCTGTATCTCATTAACGACAAGACTTATCACACATGTTTATAAGAACTTTTCGTCTTAAAATGGAGTGACGAAGCGCCCACTACAATATTTTAGATTACTTAAGAAACACCCTGTATACATCAAGTCCCTCTATAAGCTCCATTAGCAGAACTTAGACATATAAGGGAGAATCAGAATTCAAGATATTCTATTCCATTTTCTTTAGACAACTTAAGTATTCCAGATAAATTTAAGATGACTGGAAAAGGAGAAAAGTTCCTGTTCTTCGATTCTAAAGATAATGATAGAATTCTTATATTTGCTACAAAGAAAAACTTGGAGTTCCTACATAACAGCCAGCAATGGTTCATTCATGGCACATTTAAATCAATACCAAGCCTTTTCTATCAACTGTTTAGTGTACATGGAAATATTAATGGGTTCTATTATCCACTGGTGTATGCATTATTAACCAGAAAAAATGAGAAGACGAATGTTAAGCTTTTTGAAGAGATTCTATTACTATTAAACATGCCGAAAGTAGCATCAATAATGAGCGACTTTGAACTTGCTGCAATCGAAGCCACGAAACTTTTGTTTCCGACAGCTTTACAACAAGGTTGCTATTTTTACTTCCGTCAATGCATTTCCAAACGTCTTCAAGCCACCTGTCTTAAAGTTAAATACGACTCAGATTTGGAATTTCAACATAGAATGAATCTTTTTGTAGCAATAGCATTTGTTCCCATGGACAAGAAAATAAGGGCATTTGAAATTCTTTGTGACAGCGACCTAGTAGATGCAGATATTATTCCACTGAAAGAGTATTTCGAAGAGAATTGGATTGGAAAATTGGAGAAAACAACCAAGGACCAACAATGTGGTGGAAGGTTGGCTTGGCATAGCAGCCTCAACAAGCATATTCAAGCGAAGAATCCCTCAATTTGGAAGTTGTTGGAGGGTCTGATTGAGGAGCAAGCATTTCAGGAACTTCGTCTCAATCAAAACCTATCAGGTTATAAGGGAACAGAAAGAAAAAAATATAAGGACAAGAATAAGAGATTAGCTTCTGTTGTAAGACATATGACGGAAGAATTTGAAGATACACCGTTTTATATTTTGGATTTCTTGTATCGTGTTGCTTATAATTTATAATGTTGAGAATCTACAAATTTGTTAACTTGTTCCAAATCCATAATTAATAATTATTAAAATTATATTAATCACTTAAGTATACAGATTATTTCGTTATTTGTTTTTCAAAGAATACTTAATAAATTATAAAGAATATTTTAAATTGTTTTCTATTTTTTCCTTCTTATCTTTATGAAACATCAAGTAAGTATCTGTATCTCAAACCTCATTTTATTCTTTGCGGACTGTTGACTAGTGCTTTCTTGTCACTGTGCGCTTCTGACATTTTTGTCGTACACGCTTCGGTCCGTGCGGTTTTGTACTGCGCACACTTTGTCACTTTGTAACATTGTATTCTCGATAATTTGTTATTCTATATAATGTATTTCGACCTTTTGCGGTTTCGACATTACGTGTTTCTATCACTTGTAATTTCGACATTTTGAGCTTTCGACTTTTCGTAATTTCGACATTTTGGATTTCGATTTTTTTTCCGGGAATCAAAACGCAAAAACATACGTAACCAGCATTGACCCATCCTATTATTATTACAACTTAAAAAAATGAAAAGAATATCACATACATTAATACTTAATGTCAACTTGAATGTGTGAAAATTATTTTCCATCATTGTCCACAAAAAAAAGTAATCTATCGAGAATAGATATATCACCAATGTGATATTTTTCAATCAAAAGAAAAACGTTCCAAATTTGCATAATGTTAGTTGTAAAGGCAAGGTTAGAACAGGACAGCGTCTGTCAGATACTACCAGGAAATTATATATTTTAAGCATAATTCATTATTTTTTTATTAAAAATCAAAACATTATAAATAAAAATATCACATTTCGTTATTGCCATGTTCTTAATGTACAGTAAAAACTTACATCTAAATAATTAGAAAAAACTCACACAGTAAATAATATCAGTCTACAAATTCTTCGTTACCTATTTAAATTATCGACAATCAGTATTCTTTTCTACGTAAACTTAAATCTAACGGACCATCTACTTGCATTTCTTCATAAGGTGGTATACAACCATTGTTTGGTTCTGTTACAAATGGTTCCATAAATGTATTCCAAGTAGGTGTATTTTCGCTTTCTTTGATATTAATTAAATTTCCTATTTTGAACAACTCAGACCTACTGCTCATACATTTGGTTATACAACATGCTCTATTACAGTTACAAGGATGTCTGATGACGTTTTCTCGGAACAAAGGTTCCGTACTAGATAACCTATCATCTACTATATGTTCGATAGAATTAGCTTCTATAGTCCCCATACTTTTAGTCTTTTGGTTTTCGTTAACAAAGTGTTTGTAAGTTTTAACATGTTTTCTTAAACTGCTAGGGTCGGTATACCTTTTAGAGCATCCAGGTATTTTACATTGGTATGGTTTGTCAACCTGATGCGTTCTAGAATGTTTAAATCTGTCGCTCGAATTTGAGTAAGCCTTATTGCACCCTGGAACAGGACAAACGTACGGTTTTTCGCCGCTGTGGGATCTTGAGTGAATTTTTAAATTTTCCGCTCTAGAGAAGGACTTTTCGCATTGAAAACATTTGTGAGGTTTTTCGTTGGTATGTGTACGAACGTGGACCAGCATTTTATATCTGAAATAAAATAATATGTTTCAACAAAATGCAAAAAACAAAAAATTAAGAAAAAGAATCGCCAAATAAACATAATTTTCATTACAAGGCTTATTGATTGATTCAACTAATTTGACTGACTAAAACGTCGTTCTTATAATCCGAATTAAATACTACTCGTGTTATGAATAAAAACCAGAAGCCGATAAAGATTTGCTTATGCTCTTCAGGTTGAGAATCTACAACATAAATTTGGATTCTGATGATGGTCACACATGATTCCAGTTTGACCGCCTTAGAGCATTTGCCCAGTTTATTATTAATGTGCGTTCCGAAGGGAATTTTAAAAACAGAAGTACGGTTGATCGTAACTTAAAAGAAACTGTGGAGTGGATATCAAGTTACATTTTCGGTATCTAGAGAAAAAATTAGTACTGCTATATGTAGGTATCCGTTGATAAAAATGAAAGTATTTATCAAAACCCAAATGGTCCTTGCATTTTGGCACCAGTTAACACCTTTTATTGTAGTTGCTGCATTCTATAGGGTATTTCAAATTTCGGTTAAAAACATTTTCACGGAAACGGAGTTCAACGGCCTTGCTATTATTGACAAATACGATGAAAAAACTCCAGATAGACTTCAAAAAAGATTTTACTATTTGGCTTCAGTAGAATTAGCGTGGTTTGGTGGCGAAGGTTGTTCAGCTTTAATTGAACATTTCAAATTTGATGATAGAATACAACCCAATTTTTACAAAAACCTGTCAAGGAGGAAACCATATATGCACAGACAGCAAGTGGCTCACTAAAAATAAACGAAAACCACAGCGCTGTATTGTTAGATTGTTCATAGAACTGATTGGAAAAAGAGGACCAGGCTTCACATGCCCACGTTTGTTCCTAACTCCAAATCCATTTCTGGCAAAAAGGAAACTCATTGTGTTACAAGAATTCACCTGGTTGGGAAAAACGAACTTTCAAAATGGACTAAATTGGGTGCAAAGTCTATTGATTTATATACCAAACAATTGAAAATTATAAACCAATCTTGCAGATCAACTGGCAAAATCCGAAGTGCCGGAGCAGCAACTAATTCAAATTACTGGCCACGCTAGTACTTCTTGAATTCAACCTTACTTGCAGATGGATGAACAATATCACCAGTTTTTTTAACAGATTCAGAAATCAGAATGAATGGGGACCTTCTACGGTTAATAGGTACTGCCAGTTTCAAAAGTAAACCAATGTCAGAAATTACAATTGATTAAGTATAAAGCTAATGGTGCTGTTTTAGTTTGGATTTTGTTGAATGTTGTTGATATTTTGAATAAATTATTCCATTTTGTGAATATGACTGATTAAAGAATTGTATTCAAGAAATAATTAATCTTCATAAAATATAACACGACCTCGATAAATTATATTATATTATATTATATATAATCTGATGAAAGCCCGTTAAATTGTTAAATTATTATAAAATACAATCGAAATTTAGATGCAACAAACGAGGACTGTTTATCAAGGTCTTGTACTTGAAGATTGTCAGTTCAAATCCCACTGTTTTAGTTTTTTTCTTAAATTCTATTTTGATTGTTTTAACACTAATAATTATCATAGTTTTGTACAATAATATAACAATAACGTAGTATTTTATTATAGAAGTCAGCATTACACAACATAGCTATTTTTCATGTGACTGTATGTTTGGTTGTCTATACCAAAATTATTAATATATATCAAAATATAGCCATGGTCAATGTGACAAAATCATAAAAATCAAATGAGTGGAAAATGTGCGCAATTTTTTGACGGTAAGTATATTTTGGAACTTCACAATTTCAACTATTTTTGGCATAAGCTGAAATATTTATACTGTCAGCATGTGCTGTATATTCAGATCATATTGTATTCACCGGACTTGACCCTCCTGCCTCTTTTTTGTTTTATTATTGAAATATTAATTTCATAAAAATGAACTCTCAAAAAATTGCACTTATTGCGTCGTGGCTCTTCAAAGTACAATTATATTGAACCAATATTAATAAAAATAGTAATATTATGTGCCAGGAAATAAACCACTTAAGTGTTTATCAGTTGAGGTACTTGTACTCGCGATATTTTCCTTGTAGGTGCATTGAGTACAATCTAGATACCTACATATTGTGTACCAATAATAATTTTCAAAGTTTCTTATCTATTATTTACGAATTTTTTGCTTTAGGTGCATTAAGGACATTTAATTTTAATAACTATTTTTTATCTACATCAAGTAGGTACTTCATCTTAATTAATTAATTATTGTGATAAGAGCTAAAAATGATGAAATTGGCTTTAAAATGATCTATTAGTAACTAAGTTACCTCATCGCTTTTTCTCAAACAACGAAATACACACAATTGTGGGATTAAGTCCAATATAGATAGATATAATCGATGATTTTAAGTAATATTTTTAATCTTAAATAACTAGGTACTCCCTACACAAGTGCATTCATCAAATTGTTATGCACAAATTTAAGTACAAACCAGTGCACATCTTGTTTTATATTTCAACCAGTGTCTTATAAATATGTTAAATTATTGTAATAGCCTAAATATGGTTATGCCAATAAAAGATTATCAATTAAATAGGTACTAATAATTAGGTGTACTTTCATTGAGTATAAGTCTAATTTTTCATGTTCGTAGTCAATATTCTAACACTTTCTTAGGTTATTATATTACTGTCAATGAACTAATAATGATGATGATGATGATGATATAAAGTTAAAAAAGTAACAATTAGGAACGGTACGATGGAGCGCCGTTATGGGGGGGGGCGCTGAAATCGCCTAAACTACTTCAAACAAATGGGGAAAATGTGTGGTTGAGAATTTGTTAAACTTATGAGCTTGAACCCATTATAGAAATGCCTTCAAACAGCAAAGCCACTTGAATTTCTCCGGCCTATTAAAAAAAATGATTGGCAGGATATTTTCTCGAGTGCCTGAACAGTGCTCCGTATCTTGCTGACCATACTATAGAAATAGAATTAGTCATGATAACTCAGAGCGACTCCTTTGTTTTGTCAGACGGATAGGTTGTCACCGGTAAACCAAGATTTGCGACTGACGTTCTCTTGACGCTAAACGGGCAGGATAGGGCTTGTTCTTTCACAAATTAACATAGACCGTTTTATGGTAGTTTTATTGCAATTATATTTACAATTAATAATAATCCGGTCCTGCCAATCTTTGACGTGCACTCCGCTAATCTCGTTTAGCAACTGTGGACATTTAAAAATGGCTACCTATGCACATGACCTGCTGTGCAGTCTGACAGAATTCCCGGGAGTAAACCTATTTCTATAATATCGCTGTGACTGTCCTAAAGAAGAACGAAGCTTTGGTTTGTATGTTTTAAGATTGTTTGCAGCATTTCTCATCTGTACAAAATATCACCATAGCAGGGCAATAGGGAGTTGTCAAGTGCGACAGAGTAGTGCAGACGGGTGGACAACGTTCTTTCAATGCAAATAAGAAAACAACTTCCATGTCAAGCGCGACAGATTTTGTAGTATAATCGATTTATTTTAGACCCCAAAATATATAAAATGTATAACTTAATTAATAATCTACCTCTTTGTTATATCCTGGAAATGAATATATATAATATAATAAAATAATGTGCTTTACCTAGCGTTAAATCCTTTATCATTTCTGGTACATCCATCCCATCCGCAATAGAACAGTCCTCCTACGCCACTTGCTGAATGTACTTTGGTAACATGTAATGCTAATTGGTCCAAAGACGAAAATAAGATTCCACAGGATCTCCATCGACACTGAACTTGTGGCAGTAATTGAGTATTTTTGATGAAATGACTAGTCGACCGAAGTTCTTTTTGTGGGATTTCTATGCTGGATACTGAATTTTCACTGTCACTCTGTAAAAGAAAACCAATAATATTGTATTATATTAATGCATTTAGATTAACAGGGGGGTGTTAAACCGATATCCGGCTTTTGGTATTTTATTAAAATATATTCGTACTACTTTGCAAAAATTAATTTAAAATTTTTTTAAACCGAATATTATAGGAGAAAATTGGAAATTAAGAATTCCTATATGTTTGAAACTTTCACTACAGATATGTCACAAACTCAAAGTTTTGTGTATTCTTTGGTTTTGTTTACAGCACGTAGACATACCTAGTCTCCCATGGTTTACAGTTTATTCGAGTTTGGAGTTTCAATATTATAAAAAAATGGTGTTAATATTTTTTTAGTTAAGTTAGTTAGTTTTTCTCCACAATTTTTCAAGTTAGACAAATGTCAATATTATATAAATCTTGTTTTGTATCATACTGCGCGAACACAACAGTTACAACGACTCTTTGAAAGTTTGGAACTGTGCCTCCAGTAACAGTTAAACGAAAATTATGGTTTGAGGCTGCTAGATGAAAATATAAACAGACTACATCTAGTTACTATTCACGTGAAGATCATTTTGATGTAAGTAATTATATATGTGTGTGTATTTGCCTGGACGAACCCAGTCATTCTATTAATTTACGAAAAATATCTAACACTAACAAAAATAAAAACCAACTGTAAATACGTTAATGAAAACTCATAATGGTGAAAGTAAAATTTATAAAATAATCTAATAGCCGTAAAAATAGGTAAATCGGAAGTAAATTTAAACAACTCCGAAGTCGTTCACTATAAAAGCAATATGACATAAGCATAACCTTAACCCTTATACAGGGTGTAACAAAAAGGTCATAAATCATACCACATATTCTGGGGCTAAAAATAACTCGATCCAACCCAAGTTACCCTAGTACAAATGTGCATGCGAAAAAAGTTACAACCCTTCGAAGTTACCAAATGAAAATTGAATTTTTCAAATATTTCGACAGTTGTTCGATATATTACAATGAAAGTTGACAAGTGGCTTTATCATGATTAGAGCATCTTAAAAAAAAATTAAAGAATTATTGCACCCCGTTAAAAATTTATGAGAGTTGAGATCCCCTAAACCCCCCCAAAATTATTGTGTACGTTGCAATTTAATGCTTATTGTGGCACCATTATTCAAACACATTATTTTTGAAACTTTTTTGCTCCCTAGTACTTTTTACAATTATCAGTTTTTATCGAGATACGGCCTATTTTTCATTATGCTTCAAAAATTTCGAGTAACAAAAATTAAAGTCAATGAATTTTTTTCGAGGGTGTATGCTGTAAAAATGACGAGCGAACAACAACTGAGGAATATAATCCTTGAGGCTGCAATTAGATATCGTCAGAAGCCATTGCTTTTCCAGAATATTCGGTTTTCGTTAGTAGAACGGTGCCGACTGTGTATTCAAGAAAATGGGGGTCATTTCGAACATAAAAATAAAAACTACACATTTGTAAATAAATAAGATTCAATCAAAAATGTGGGACCCTCGAAAAAAATTCATTGACTTTAATTTTTGTTACTCGAAATTTTTGAAGCATAATGAAAAAAGGGCCGTACCTCGATAAAAACTAATAATTGTAAAAAGTACTAGGGGGCAAAAAAGTTTCAAAAATAATGTGTTTGAATAATGGTGCCACAATAAGCATTAAATTGCAACGTACACAAAAATTTTGGGAAGGGTTTAGAGGATCTCAACTCCCATAAATTGTTAACGGAGTGCAATAATTCCTTAATTTTTTTTTAAGATGCTCTTATCATAAGAAAGCCACTTGTCAACTTTCATTATAATATGTCGAACAACTGTCGAAATATTTGAAAAAATCAATTTTTATTTGGTAACTTCGAAGGGTTGTAACTTTTTTCGCATACACATTTGTACTAGGGTAACTTGGGTTGGATCGAGTTATTTTTAGCCCCAAAACATGTGGTATGATTTATGGCCTGCCTTTTTGTTACACCCTGTATAGCTAACTTCTCTTTGAGGGTATGTACGTCACGTCACAGTATAAATGGAGGACTATTTAAATCATCCAAAAGTTGAATTATCAAATCGACAAAAGAACCTTGTGAGAATAAAAATATTAAAATTAATTGATTTCCCATTGTGATTATGTCCACCACTAACTATTAACATTGAGAAAACATCATGTTTTTGTTAAGTTTAACACCTTGTTGTCAAACTTTTAGGTACAAAGGGATCTTTGAAACGGATGAATAGGCGATCACAGAAAAGCTTACTTTTTCTTCTTTCCAAAAATATTTATAATGTACTACTTGGTTAATTGTTACTCTAACAAAGTGTCTCTAATATGGGTGCATGAGGAGATTGCAGGTAATGAAATGGCAGACCAGTTAGCAAAATAAGGTTCTAAAGGAGACTTTATAGGTCCGGAAACGTTTTGTGGAATCACAAAGGGTTACATAATAGGTAAAATTGGTAACTGGATGAATGAAGACCAACAACTCAAATGGTGGTTGACACAAGGACACCTCAATACAAAGAGTTTACTGAACAAGGTAGATAAGCAACTCTCAACTAGGCTACTGAAACTCGGTAAGACACATTTCAAGACAGTTACTGACCTGGTAACTGGACTCTGCACAAAATTAGCAAAGTTAGTGAACCTATGTGTAGAAAATGTGAAGTCTACGATGAAGCACCTACTCACATACTCTGCTTCTGTGCATACACTTTGGAGAGAAAATAATACAACCATCACAACTACTGAAAATCCCTCCCGCAGTGGCGTAGGTATCATAGGGCCAGGTGGTGCAGTGCTTAGGGGGCCCTTTAACCTCAGCTTTGAAAACACCCGACATTGAATGTAACTACTGGATTTTAATCCGAACACCCTTAAGACAATAAATGTTTTTATGAGAAAGTGGTCAAAGTGAGTATACTTCGGTTATTTCGTTATATTACGATAAATACTGTAGTTGATAATTGGATTGTTTGGAAGTCTTGAGTGCACCTGCACCTACGTTGCACCAGAGCCCTTGTCCCCCTAGCTACGCCACTGCCCTCTAGTCATACTAGTGGCCTATATAGAACACACAAAGTTTCTGGAATGTAAGTAGATAACATGGAAAATGGTACAAAGATTCAGTTCAAGTACCTGGGCTGTTGAACACAACCCTTACGAATGAATGCATGAATACCAAAACACACAGCAGGTAGTCGTTAATCCGATAACAATAGCACATATTCGCACTGGTTTCTTCGAAAAGTGATAAGATAATGCCTAATAGTATTGAATTCACTGTTTGGACCTTTAAGCAGGACGCGCACTGAATCCGCTCGACTCGGATCGACACGGCACAGCATTGCCGAACGTTTTGCATTGTTCTTATTTCAATATGTCACCGCGCACTCATTCGGATCGGCACGGCAGTGACCGTTCGACTCGACTCGACTACGGCGGAGATTCCTTAAAGCAGGACGCGCACTGAATCCGCTCGACTCGGATCGACACGGAACGGATCGGATCGACATAACTATTACCCGCGCACTGAATCGACTAGCAACATGTTGTCTATGCTAGAAATTAGTTTTCCTCCATGATAAATAGAGTATTGACACCACTATTGGATTGAAATTAATCAACTAGTCGTTCGATTCGGCAGAAGTTGCCATCCCAAGGAATCTCCGCGCTAGTCGAGTCGAGTCGAACGGTCACTGCCGTGCCGATCCGAATGAGTGCGCGGTGATATATTAAATAAGAACAATGCAAAACGTTCGGCAATGCTGTGCCGTGTCGATCCGAGTCGAGCGGATTCAGTGCGCGTCCTGCTTGAGATGGCAACTTCTGCCGAATCGAACGTCCAGTTAATTATTTGCAATCCAACAGTAGTGTAAATTCTGTATTTATCATGGAGGAAAACTTGTTGCTAGTCGAATCATTGCGCGGGTAATAGTTATGCCGATCCGATCCGTTCCGTGTCGATCCGAGTCGAGCGGATTCAGTGCGCGTCCTGCTTTACTTTCTTGAATCTACTCATATTAATGTTATAAATGAAGCTAACCACCTATTTCTAATTAATTCCACTAATTAATAAATACATTATGGAAAGATATTAGTGATAATTCATTTATAACATTGGCCTAATAGTATGATTATTTTACAACTGAGATATTTGGCTCGTAAAATAATATTTGAGACTAATTTTTCAATTTATTCAATTATTCTATTATTTATTTGTGCTTCGGAAGATATATTTTCGAATTTTTATTTTTCAAGTTAAAAGTATATTTCACGATAAATGTAAATTGTCATTGAATATCTACACCCTATACTCTATTTTTAAAGAAAAATTAGAGGAATAACCAGAAAAATATAAAATGGGAAGACGTAGTTAAAAAACTCTTTGAAAACTTGAATATGTTCTTGCTTCTTATGTAAATAATATTGGGTCAAATAAATTTTATTGAGAAATTCGTGAGCAAGTTAATGAACTAAGTTATCTTGAATATGCTCAACTGCGTAATGCGTATTAATGAATACATTAAACCAGATATTAAAATGTGTAGAGATATTATAATTATATTTTATTTTTATCATTCTATGCAGTGTTTTAATTGTAATCAGATAAAAGATAATGCATTGTGCAAACTTACAACTGTATATAGGTCAAGCGTTGGTACAAAATTCAAATTCATTTTTAATTCGTTTGTTATGCAGGAATGCCTTGAGAAATAGGTATGTTTAATGAAATGGGAGAAGTACAATTCAACAATTCAATTATATTTTTGTTGTATATATTATTTAGACATTATTCAAAATTATAGGTTTTGTTACTGGTAAGTTCAATAAATATTCAAGAAAAAACTGTTAACAATCGATAAAAAAAAGGTTCAAAAATGGTTATCTTTTGAACGACTCATTTATAAATGTGAAAATGTTTTTTATCCGAAATTTGAAGCACACTGTAGGCCTGTAACAAGAGTATCAACTAGTGTCAAAATGTAGCATCACACTTAAAGATTATTATGGTTTTTAAATCGTGTTATTATTTCAGATATTAAAAAAGATTCATTGTTTTAAACCAAAAGTATAAAAAGAACTGAAAAATAATGTTGATCTATTAAAGATCTAATAAAAACATGAAGATTTTAGAAAAAATCAAATAATGTAATGCGCTAATATCAAGTGTGACCCATTTAATACCGCGGGTGGTGTTTGATCAATCCACCTAAGGGATTAATGTCACTATTTTTTGCAATTCCGGTAATTCTACAAACATTTTTAATAAAAATAAATACTTCTTGGGCATAAAAATAAACCACCGTTGGCCGATGGGACTACATTATCTTCCTTGAATCGAAATCCTGATCCATTATTCACTTCTGTCTGTTCAAGTTCAACTAGTTCATCTATTTCTGATATTAATAATCGTGTATTTAGTTTGGTTAACTGCAATGATGTGAACATTACTTGTCATTTTAATTCAACGCATGAAGATTAATGTTACTATGGTACGTTTTTATTTGTACTTTAAATCCCTTGGGATTATATAACTGTCACTTTCTATCCCTTGGGTCTAAAAGTGACACTTTAGTTTCTAACATGTGATACTAAAGTGACCACTTTATTCTCGGAATTGCAACAAAAGTTTATTGCACTCATCTGTCATTTTACGATAGTGTTTTGTCATCATGACAAAAATAAACATTCAAATCGTCTCCATTTTTAGTCCATTTAAAGCAGCCTAAATAAGACATTTTTTGGTTTTAACATGCACGTAGAAAAAATATTGTATGCAGCAAGTGCATAAATAACTATAATTGGATAAGGAGTCAAAAAGAGTTGAGAAAAACCAAATTTTTATACAGGGTGCGGCACCGAAAACGAAACAGATCGCATATCTTGAAGAACACGAAAATATAGACGTAGTAAGTTAAAATTTGATTCCAAAGGTAATTAGCATTAAATTGTTGAATTTGGCTTTCATATGAAAATACGCTTATTTGAACTGTCACATGTCACAGTGTCAAATTCCTTATGTCACAGTGTCAAATTCCTTATAAAATTACCTTTTCAATAATGTGTCACACTTAATTAGTACTTTCCCTATTTCAATTTTATTGGTAATACTGACAGAGGGGAGGGGAGGGATGTAGGATAGTTGAGGATAGATGATCGATACATGTCCCCCTTGAAATAAAAATCGACCTCTTTTTGCATTTTCTCCAAAAAAATTTGTCTCCAAGATATGCGATCTGTTTCGGTTTCGGTGCCGCACCCTGTATGCTGAAAACAGGTTCTTGTGTTTATTTTAAATAAACTTTTTATACTAGATTTTATGTAAGCATTTTGTTATTTATTTTTTTTTTGTATAACTGTATGTTATCATTATTGGGATTCACATTACTAGTGTTTTCGGTAAGTTACCAAGTAGGTACATTTTAACAAAAAGTTCAAGTAGAATACTTTCAAATAATCTGTAGAACGCCAAAGGTGTAATTTAAGCTAAAAATAGTTATTTATTATACATTGTTGAGACAAAGTTGCAAATATGGTAACGCTCCTTCTCCAAATTAAAATGAATTATTATAAGAAGTACAATGCTTCAAGAGAGATCAACCAGTTTGTCGCTGATGTCCATAAAATCTGATGTGCTAAAAAGCATAGATTTTGAAGAAGTGATTAACGACTTTGCCTATCTGAAATCTTCTTCAAAAGATAACATAGATTTTTAAGCACTAACCTGCAAGTGCTAAAAGAGTTACTTTTGTGGACTATAACATATTTATCTATTCGTTTAATTTGATTGTTAATAAAAATAAATATTTAACCTTGTTTATCTACTCTCTTTGTCCATTCTAACAAAATAGTGTTCTGTCAAAGTCATAGGGGCCCCATTATCCTAATTTGCCCAGGGTCTCCAATAGGTTAAAGACGGCACTGTTATACAAGGGAAAAAAGTATTAGATTTTAGCTCGAGAAGGAGATTTTAGCGGAGGGAGAGCTAAAATCTAATATTGTTCCCGTATAATACACTATTTTTTTCTGTGACTAGAAAAATGACTATGTAATATTGAAAAAATGTCTTATTTTGGTTGCTCTAAATGATGACATGATGACAAAACGTTGTAGAAAAATGTCAGATGAGTACAATAATATATCTATATCTATATATGCGGGAAAAAAGTAATTTCATAAAAAGAGATATTTTTGTTACCGGACAACAATGATAATATGTCAAACTTTTTTCCCGTCACAGAAAAAATGATTTTATAAAAGTTTCACTGCAAATTTAAATTTACTTTATTCACATAACGTATTTGTGTGCTTTTTTTTAATATTTACCTGAGTGCTAGCTGGAGAAGAAGGCGACAGAGTGTCGACAGACATGTCCATTTTTCTAGGATAAGTCTCAAAATTCTTCAAATATATACATCGGTCTTCATCCTCGTAAGTGTAAGGATTATAATAATACAAAGGCTGTCCTTCCACTATTCTGTAATGCGAAAACAGCATTATTAAACAAATAATGAACCGCACTTGTAGTAATGTTATACTCGTTGAGTAAAAATTTGAATAAGCTGTGGTTTACAATGTGGTGTATATATAACATTAAATAATGAGTACAGTGGCGGTTATCAGTAAATTTTAAAGCTGGTATTTAGACAGGCGGTATGTTGTTGAATATAGTAAATATTGGATTAATCTACTGCAAGGTCAAGTGACTTTTTTATAAATTAGGAGATTTAATAGCAAATATGAAGCAGTTGAGAGATATTTATATAATATTCACTGTATTCAAGATTAGTATTCTAACTTATAGAGATTTCGAGAATAGTAAATGGGACATGTGTGATCAGGGAACTAGCAAAATGGCTGTAAGAAACTAATAATGAAAAATTTGGAAAATGATTGTATAAAATTTATCGTTGACTTTTTCATTGGTGCTAGTGGAATATAAAACATTGACCTTAATAATCTTAAAAGCAAATTTCTAATAGGTGTAGTCAGATATTTTTGGAGGATTTTCTTATTACAAGTTCAGTAATACATCTAGCTTATTGATCTGTTTGCATTTTGAACGGATCTTTATTTTCATCTTGGCCATCGAAGAACAATATAATCAGAAAAGGATCTTCTACTACTCATTAAACATAGCGCTAGCGGTCCAAACTCATGTTCAGGGAGTCCAGAATTCTCCTGCCAAATGCAAGCTACACCTGTATCCAAAAGATTCTCCTAAGGGAGCTAGCGCCATTTGAAGATGACGCTGGCAGTTTTTTGAGCATATCTCAAAAAAACCGCTGCATATGAATTTCAAACACGGTACATATTCTATAGAGAGAGTTTTAAATATGGAAATTATCTCGGAAACGGATATCACGATTTTTGTAGATTTTTGGTGTTATTTACATTGTTATCAGATCTTTCCGTTTTCTGGAATAATAATTATTTCAATGCTAAATCCTAAATGCCGTAATTCAGAAGTTATAGCTACATTTACATTATCTCTGCCGAAGTTAAAATAATACATTTAGATGGCTATGACTGCTACAATAACATCTTTTGACGTTTAAATAAATTAGTATTGTTGGTGATTATTGAAAGTTACAATGGATCGTATATTCGAAAAAGGACGAATTGAGATTTTAATCATATTAGGATATATTATGGCGATATGCGTAGAAGTCAACAAGAAATATGTAGCATCTTGAATAATTTATATCCTAACCGACATCCCATAACAAGATCTAGTGTAAGTGAATTAGAGAAAAAGTTTAGAAACTGGTTTATCCAAATCAGGTCGCAGAAAAACTGCATCAACTAAAAACAAATCTTTTAGATGTTTGTGTTACACACTTGAGTAGGTACTAGAGGGAAACTTAATTGGTCGGGCGAATTTAGATTTATTGGAAAATAGTTTTATACCTGAGTTAGCTCGGTTATTTCCGAATACAAGTAAGTATTTTTAATTACATTTTAATGTAGTAATTTCATTTCAGACAATATCAATATTCCTAAAGACAATATCTGGCTGCAACAAAATGCGCTTGTGGTGAGGCAATACCAAAATAATGTGTTTCCCAGTAGATGGATTGGAAGGCGTGGTTTTATCGAATGGCTCCCGCGATCACCAGACATAAATCCTTTAGACTATTTCCCCTGGGATCACTTAAAAAACATCGTTTATATAAAACAAAGCCCGCACTTGTAATAATGTTATACTCGTTGAGTAAAAATTTAAATTAGCTGTGGTTAACAATGTCTACATACATAACATTAAATAACGAGTACGTGAAAAAATATTCCGCGAAGAAAATTTAACCTCAATAATTCTTATGGCATATTGTATGTATGTATTATGGGGTGACATTCACCGAGACCTAAAATATCTATTGTGTCCCCTTACTTCTTAGTTCCTGAGAAATATCTCAGAGACTAGTATCTCCTTTAGTCCTTTTTCCCTGACGAATTTTAGGATATCCAATAATCTCCTAGGTGCTGTGCCCTAGGATTCTGAGTTTCTGTGACATTCGCGAGTATGTGGATGGAGGTTTCTTCTTCCATGCCACAGAATCTACATTCTTCTTCCTCCACTATTTTGAGCTTTTTCAGGTGCCCGTTCAGACTTCCATGTCTCGTTAGGATCCCTGTTAAGACTGTTAGTGCAGTTTTACATTAACTTATGCATTCATTTGATCTCAACGGGTTTTAGTCACCCATCAGAATATTTGATTGTCTAAGCCCTACTAGATCTTTCCAATAGTCAGATCTCTTTTCTTCTGCTTTGCCTATTTCTTCCAATATTACATTGGGGCTGATACCGCAAAAGGGTTCCGGCCCCCAAAAGGGTCTTTCAGTCCCCACTCTGCTAGTCCATCTGCTATTCCATTTCTTTCTATTCCAGTGTGTCCTGGAATCCACGGTCAGATTACTATATTGTTCTCGCCTAGTTCATTGAGTATGCCTAGGTATTCCCACATCATTTTGGAACTGATTACACAAGAGCTCAATGCTTTAATGGCTGCTATCCGACATTATGATAATCTTTTGTTTCTATATCCTTTGTCAATATTGAACTGGGCACATTTTCTTCCTTCTATTGCTTTTGAGCCGTCTGTGTACCATTGAATGGCATTCTTTCCAAGTCTGGTAATGGTATTTGGATCCCATTCCTTCTTGTTGCTTAATTCCGTAACGAATTTCTTTGAAAAGTCATACCTTTTCAACATTCCATCTTGTGGCATGTCCCAGGTTTTTTGATTTCTAAGAAGTAAGGAAGTGGTTTTTTTAATGATTCCCTCTGCTTAGTCTGTATCTTGTTCTTGTTCACATTAAACAACTGAGCCATAGGATTTAGGTAGAATGATATATAAAAGTTTGTCGCGAGATTTACCTGTATGAATAAACAAGAATACATTATAGAATAACTTGATGTCGATATAAGTAATTCAAAAAAGTAGGTTACATGTATTTATAATGTAATAAACTGATAGGTTTGATTTAATTTAAAGTTTATTCTCTTCTTTCCATACCATTTAATAAAAGTTAGTTTTAAAAAATGTTCTTCACTGTTAATTGATTGATTTATACGGTAAATCCAATAAGAGGCTTCGAGTCCCCGGTATCTCAGCCTTCAGGCTTTTTGAGCTCTTGGCTGCTATTGGTTGTTAATGTGAAGAGACTAACTATCCTTATCATGTCTTGCAGTCTTTTCAGAAGATCCTCATTAAAGAAATCCTTCATTGAGCACTCTATTCCCAGGGGTTTCTATTTCCAGTCAATGCTTCGCAATCGAAGGTAAATGGGGCTGTTTTCTCCTCTTCCATGCACAACCGACAAATATGTTCATCCATCTATATTCCAATGGTATGCATGTGCTCTTTTAGGGTGCAGTGACCGGTGAGAAGTCCTGTCACTTTCCTTATTTGATCCCTGCTGAGATTTAATCTTTCATATTAATAATAAATTTCCAACAAGGGTAGAAAATGATGGGTAGCCGTTTAATACTCCTGTTTTACCTTATCCAGATTCCCGTTTATGGAGTGTGTTGAAGGACAAAATTAATTTTAATGACAATAATAACCTTGAAACAAATGAAAATAAGTTACAGGATGGAATTATTAATTAAACAACAATCATAATATTATTTTTGAATGTTTATGTAATTTAGGAAAGCGTTATCAGCTTTGTATTAATCACATTGGTGGTCATTTCAAACAGTTATTTTTTTGTATTTTTGTTATTGAAGAAAATTGAAGCGCATCGGCCCCTTAGGATATTAGCGCTACTAAACGTTATAGTAATAAATAAATACTAAGTAGTACTACAGGTATAAAAACATAATCAATTTTAATAGTCAACATTTAAATTTTTTGCAGTAACTAAATAGCACGTAGACAAGCTACGAAGTTTTCCATATTGAATTCTTCTGAAGTTTTGATTATCACATTTGGAGTTACAAATGCGGCTCCAACTTGTCAACGATGTATCACATACAGATAGAAGGAGATGGATTGAGGGATCGTAGGAGGAATCGATATATTTAGAAGGTTGAGGGATCTGTTAAATACCGTCCTTGTGTATATTTGTTGTGTATCATTTGATACTGTGAACCATGTAAAACTAATTAAAAAACTGAAATGTTACGGTTGTAGAGGTATAACCTACAATTTTATTAAGGACTATTTAAGCAATAGAGTACAATTCGTAAACATTAAAGGCGGATTCTCATGCATCCGACATCCGACGATACGATGATACGAAAATCATTTTATTGGTTGAAGTTATGGATTTGTGATAGGTTGAAGAATTCAAATGCTGGCATTTCTCATACATCCGATATTCGAAGCTACGACGAACCGAAAGAATATTTGTCTGGATTCGATAATCTCATCTCCTTTAACAAATTGTGATAGACCCCTTGTTTTATTCGGTTTTTATAAATATCCCGGACACAAATTTTTCTTGTTCGTTGTCTCTGTCTCCTTCTGAGCAGTAAAATATTAAAAGTAATATAGGTATTATTTAGCTTTCTCCGTTGTTGGAGCTGATAAACGTTAATTTTCATAGTATGTAATAACACAGAATTGGCAAACGACCTTTTACACAAAAAACGAACAGTGAGGTTAAGAGACATACGATATCGAACAAAAGTTGAAATAATTTTAACGATCATCCGACGTCGTACGAACAATAACATTTTCGGATGAAAAAAGGCGCCAAATCATTCTAACCAATAGCAAGTTCGTCGGATCGTCGGATATCGGATTCATGAAAAGCGATTCCAGAAAAATTGCCAGTGGAGTTCCTCTAGGGGCAGTCCTTGGACACATTTTTTTCCTATTATATTATATAAAATGATTTACCATCATATCCGACAAAGGAAAAAGTTATTAGTTTTGCTGATTACTCGGCAATGTTTTATAGAGCAAGTAGATACTTGGGATCAATTAGAAGAAGATGCCATAAAAGATTTGAATACATTGGTAGACTGGTTTAATTACATTAAACTCACCCTAACTGTAGTTTGTACAACTAGTGCGCAAAGCGTCACTTTTCCCACGAGCGCAGAAGTTTGTGGTACGAGCCGTAAGGCGAGTGCCGCAAATCTAGCGAGTAGGAAAAGTGATTTGCGTACAAGTTGTACACAATATTTTTTCTACAACCACATTTATTAATGAAAAACAGAGATTTATATAGGTATTTTCTTAAAACTTTGAACAGAAAGAACATACAAAATGAAAATTTAATATAGAAAAATCAGTTGAGTGTATGTTTAATAGTGAACAGTGAATAATGAATAAATAAATAATCAAATAAATAGTTTACTTATTTTTGGTTTAAATTTAAAATTTTTACACCCAGAAATTCACTAAGTATAATAAATATGTTGAATTGTCAAAAATAGTTGACAGGTCATAGGTAGCTTTGTTTGACATTTCGGTGCGGAAAAGTGCCATAGCGTGTACTTTTCGCATTACTTTTCCAACAGTTATCAAAAGAATTAAGAAAAGGCCTGCTTTGCGTATAGAAATTTGTGTAAAAAAGCGTGTTTTGCATAGTGGTTGTAGGAAAAAACCAAATACATGCCTTTCACGTCCTATGCAACAAGACTTCCAAACACATCAATACTAGAAACAGATATAATCAAGTATTTAGGAATTGTTTGAGTTCGGAATCTAACGTGAAATTTACACATTGATGCCTTAGTACAAAAACTAAGAGAATTTCTTAGTAGATTCAAATATCTGAGAGATTTTTTAGGTACTAGGCATCTAAAAATGGATACTTTTCACTAATACAGTCACAACTAAATTATGGAATTCTCGGATGGGGAGGGGTAAAAAACAGCCACATTCAAACTTTAAACATCATTTAAAAATGGCTAATAAGAATAATTTATAAAAAAAAATAAAATGTTGCCTAAATTAAGTGGGATATTCGATGTTAGATATTTTCAAGTTATTAGTATATTTTTAAGTAAATAAGAATTGTTTTACTCGATTAGATCATGAACAGAGATAAAGCTTTTATGTTACATAAAAGAGAAAAATTAATAGGACAGCGGTGTTTCAATTACTTGGGCCCTAAACTATACAATCAAATCCCATCACTCATACAAAACATATATAAAATGTATTTATGTAAATTTCAAATTAAAGCATGGATACAATCAATAATTACTAAAGAAGACATTAATAGCATTTTAAATAGCACACAACAGATATATTCATTACACAGTGAAACATTACACATTTTCTTACACTCCACTTACAACTTACCCAATGAAGACAGCTCACCCAATAAAGACAATTTACCCAATAACGACAAATTTACCTAATCATAAAGTATTACTCAATAAAGCTAGACAATTCACCTAATCATGACAAATTATCCATATTTATTCATTATAAACATTTATTTTAAGTGTTGTAACACCACGTGCAAGTTGTAGGTATATAACTTTTTTGTAGAACAGCTTCAGTTATTATGAATATATTTATTCATTGTTCATTTTTTATATTATTTTTATAGTTACCTACATAATGAATAACCCTGTGCACGGTGTTATTATGTTACTTTTCATTTATTTATATTCACAAATTGTCCACAAAAGAAATCAATTCCAAATACTTTCATTTTCGGCGTTACGGTTATAATACAACTTAATACGTCGCAAATATCATTATTTCATTACCCCCCTTTAAGTAAGTCACTGTTGACCGAACAATTAGCTTATCGCAGGGGACAAAGTTGGTAATGTTCATATTTCGATTCTTATTAAAGAAAGTTTAAATAATATCAACACAAACCGGCGAAATCCAGTTTCAAGATTTTTCTGGTCAAATAGGTCAGATAAGAAAAGGAATATTGATCAATGACTGGCTTCATAACTGGATATAACCAGTTAACTAGTATCATATCATTCGAGTAAATGTTTTTTTCTCTATGCAACTGCTTAGTACAAAAATAATTATATTATATTATGATGAAATTATATCACTACTATTTTTATGCCACAAAAGATAACTGAGGTACTGGTCAATCACATTTTATGTTTATACGTCAAAAACATACTAGTGGCAATTGAAAACAAAGTCTGTTTTAAGGAAAAAATAATTTTAAAAAATTATATCAAGTTTTACATTTAGTTTACTTGTCATAAACGATTTTAATTAAGGTATACCTACAGTTTGTCTATTATAGTAAATGCTGCATTGATACTGCTTACAAATAAATAGTAATGTTTTGTGTAAGTCAATATGAGAGGGATGTCTAGTATTGAAACGTGCAATCTGATACTTTTAGCCTTCTCTCCTCCCCGCTAAAAGTATGGAAAAATACATATAAATATAACAAGTGAATATTTATCACGAAGAACAATTTGCCTACCAATCAGGCAAAACCACTGTAGATACAATACCTATGTAGAAATTGTATATCTTCAAGAACATAGAGAAATAATAAGAAACAAGCTAAAAAATACAATATAGAAAGTAAAAAACAAGATTGCATGTTCCAAGCAAAAAAATAAAGTTACATATGAACTTTCCAAAACGTCTCCGTTTTAGAAAATAATTTGGGTTCTCATTTTTTGAAAGTAGTGAAAAGTAAAAGGCCTTCTTGGAAGCCTGTAGATAAGGTGTCTATGTATAAACGATTGTTTGTTTAAGGCTGTTTTTTGTTTTATTTTATTATTTATTTTGTATTGATTGTTTTTGTATGTTATTTTGAATAATATTTTATTTTGTGAAAGATTTTAAATTAATATTATTTTCCCACTTACAAAAAGTTTTTTTATGTTACTACCATAATTCTCTATAATATTATTAAATACCTAACTAGCAGACCCGACAGACGTTGTCCTGCCGTCTTATCATATTATACAAATTTTGACTATTTTTATTTTTAATGAAAAATATCACATTGTTACTTATTTTGGGTGGCAAAATCAGATAGTATTGTTAATTTTTTTATAGAAGGAATATATTTCTTGAAAATTCGACTTTTCTGAATTCTCTTACAATTTTTCCGACAAGCCAATTTTTTTAAATGACCGTATAAAAAACTCCTATACTAAATGCCATCAAAATCGGCCCATCCGTTTGGGAGTTGTTCAGTATGAATCCGATTGCAGCGCCACCTATCGGGACTAATTGTTAATATAAACCACCCAGTTACTCAAACACACGAATAAAATTTCATCAAAATCGGTCCATCTGTTCAGAAGTTGTTCAGTATAAACCCGATTGCAGAGCCACCTACCGGGACTAAATGTTAATATTATCCACCCAGTTACTTAATCAAACACACACATAAAATTTCATCAAAATCGGTCCATCCGTTTAGGAATTGTTCAGTATGAACCCGATTGCAGCGCCACCTACCGGGACTAATTATGAATCTAAACTGGAGATTAAAATAAAAATGTATTATATTTGATTGCCATGCAACCCTATTTCTCCTGTGTGTATGAAAATAAAAAATATTAAGATCGCAATTTAAAAATAGGGGTTGATCGTAGAGGGGTGAAAATTTAGGGTTGTATGTATTTTTTTATGCTGTATCATAAAAAAATAAAAACAAAAAATTCTGTCCAAAAAAAAAATTAAAAAAAATTTAGGGGGATGAAAAATAGATGTCCGATTCTCAGACCTACCCGATATGCACACAAAATTTCACGAAAATTGGTCGAGCCGTTTCGGGGGAGTTCAGCTTCTAACACCGTGACACGAGAATTTTATATACCTATTAGAGATACAAATTTGCAGCTTAATGATTTAGCACAATAATGTTATTTCTTAGTCTTAAAACAATGAAAAACAAATATTATTAAAGTGCAAAATTATTTAATTGCAAATATTGTACAATATTACACGTATCCTAAAAGTTCAAAAATTCAAAAAGCCCGCGTCTTAAGTGATAGTTCACGCCTGTAGCCAGGGTCGTGACTTTATGCCTTAGAATGCTACACGTTTAATAGCTCTCTTATATTTATTTCTCTATATTCAAGGAGTAATTTTATCACCAGTACTATGGTCATCAGTAGTTAAAGACCTCTTAGATGAGCTCTGGGTAATGCCGATTGCTTACAACGTACCTTAAACTTTATAACTACTTGGTGTGCCAGGCTATCGCTCAGCCATAGAATGTGTTGTACCGTTTCTTCGCCTAATTGGCAATCAGTGCCTATTGAGCACAGATCCCAGTTAGCAGACCCCACAGCTTTCACAGTATTCCTGTTTCTGCTCATTAAGTCTGCCGTCAACATTGGAGAATGTTTCCCTCCTTTGTTGTCTTGGTGATTTTGTCCACCACTTTATGAATTTGTGGGCTACCCACTTTTCTGTAATCCGTTTTGTTGTCGTTTTTGGGCTCTGGACGCACAATGAACATCTTCCTTGTACGCATAATTAATGTCCATTCTTGGACGCGCAGTGGCTGAGTTTTCAAACTGTTAATGAGAAATTTGTTTCCATTTTATACAGAAAAATCGACCAAATCAGTATTTTTGCAACTTCGTGAATATCTTGTTTTTGTTATTACCAGAACAAAAGAAAAATAGTTGCACTTGGTGATAGTTAAAATTACCCTGTATAGGAATAACCCTTTTTCGACTCCTATACTATAAGTTATTAATTAAATGCCAATTTTCATTTTCATAATGATACTCATTATAACACTGGTTTTCTATATGAAACTGAAAAATTGACCAATATAAATCTAGATTTTTAAATAACCAAGTAGGCAGACCCAATATTTTCTGTTAAATGTTAGACAGTTTCTAAGAGATTCGTGTTTTATGGCAGTTTCAATCTCTTGCGTTAGCCACTTTTTAAAAGAAATGTCGAGCGACGAAGAGTTTTCATACACACCACCTGAAATCGCTGAAAAGGTGAAAAATGCATTCAATAGTGTACCTGCAAAATCAAAAAAGGTATATGATAAATTTTATGGTCAATTTATGGATTGGAGGGTAGCAAGAGAAGTATAATCCTTTTCTGAAAACGTGTTTCTAGTGTACTTTGAAGAACTCTCAATCAAATTGAAATCCTCAAATCTCTGGACACCTTAGTCTATTTTAAAAACCCAACTTTTTAAAAGGAAAGTCCGAAGGATATAGCGGAAAAAAATCTAAAACATTTTTGCCAGCTTAAATTAAAAAATGTATTAAAGAAGCACCAGACTAAAAATCCCTAATGACCAAGGTAAATAAAATGATTTATAATTTATCTTGTTTAATGTTACATCTGAATTCGCTTATGTTTATTGTTAATAGTTAAATTAAGTTCATAGTGGTTATTTTGTAGGAATAAAAGATTTTTCTTTAATATTTGATTTCTTATTTTTTTTATTTTATCGCATCATCCCAGAGGGTCATTAGCGAGGGACAGTGTATAAAAGTTAGTCTTTTTAATTTTGTTAACAATATTAATTTCACTTAGAAACATTAAAATGTTATTGTAAGAACAGCTTGGTCTAATGATAAGGGAATCTTGTGTTTTGCTCTTTCTGAGTTGAATTTGGGGTAGTCAGTCATAAAATGTTTTACCGTTTGTTTTATTCCACAATCTTCACATATCGGTTCACGATCTTTCGTAATAAGGTATGAATGAGATTTGTGTGCCCGAGTCTGAGACGTGTTACTATCACTTGGGAATTGGGATCTACGATTCACAGGGAGATCTGGCCACGGCTTCACTGTTTGCTTCATTTTTTTCAGATGTGATGTCGAGTTGTTCCATCGAGATTGCCACGCACTTTGCACTTTTGATTTAATAAAAGTTTTTGCATCACTATTTACAATGTCCGTTACTATGATAGAATCCTTTGCGGTTCGTGCTTCACGAGCACATTTGTCCGCCTCTTCATTTCCTGATATTCTGATATGAGAAGGAACCCAGATAAAAACAATTTTAATGTCTTTATTTTGGCTTTCTAGTAGTGCCCTTTGAATTTTCGCTATGATGTTAGTAGGGTACGTAGGTGTGGCTTATTGTTTGTAGTGAACTAAGGGAGTCGGTAAGTATGACAGCTTTCTCTTTGGGAGCCATTTATTTCAGTGATTTATTTCTTATTGTTTGTATAAAACAGTATTGAAAAATTAAAAAAAAAAAGCAATGTTGTTGAATTCAAATAAAATTTCTTGTTCGTAGAAAAATTAGTGTATGCAATAAGTCACTAAATGAAGACCAAACAAAAAAATATAATTCTGAAATATACTCTCCCCAGCCATTTCCTTATTTGGTTGCATTTCCATCCAATTCCACTGTGTTTAACCTACGTTGACTTGTTTATGTCACCGAATACGTCATGTTCAATAACTTAAATTTTTTGTTATTTATTAATTTACCGAAATAATTTATTTTGAAAAGCCTTATAATTTCTGTATAATATTTATATTTTCTTTGATTTTAATATTTTAATTTTCCTTATGTATTTGTAAATGTGTACTTATAGGTACCTACTTTTCTGCAGCAAGTTTAATATTTCTACTATTCAATTTTAAAATATTTCACAGAATATTTCAAAACGCCAGTAACAAACTTTGTTTTAAGATGAGTTGAGTGGGTATATTTATTTAATGCAAACATTACAGCTCAACTGTACGTTCATTTAAAATTTGACTCATTACTTATGACCTATGCTGTAGAAGTATCACGTTAAAACAACTATCATGAACCAAATAAACTGTTGAAGAAAGTTATCGGTTATTTTTAACTCTAGACACAGCCATACTGTCTAATTTTAAAAAATTTCATCCGTCGATGAAATCCGGATTGTATTTAACGTATAATGTCTTTAGCAATGGGAGAACCATAAATTTTATAGACGTTGTGGTTGTGATGCTTAGAAAAGATCCACCACACAGGTAGAATTTTTATTGTTATTTATATTATCTACAGTCATTTAGTCTTCTAAATGCATCGTGCATAATATAAAAGAGGTAAAGAACGTTTCACAATATTTCTTTGACTCGGCATCTGGCCTTGATAATTTAGTAATAAAAGTTTATGAATTCTTCATTGTACAGTAAACAGTAACAGATCCGTAGTCGGTAAAATTTAGATAGGTACTAAAACAAAAATTTAATTTATTTTGTAAAAAAAAAAATCATTAAATTTTTCAAAAACAAATTTAACTTTTATTTATTAATTGGAATTGAACAAATTTAACATTAGCAGCATACAGGGTGGCCCACTGTATACGCTTGGATTGATTACATCTAATTGGCAGAGGTTATCAAAAAATGTGAAAAAAAATATGCAGTTTGTTAATGGGCATATTTTAAAAACAGCGAAAGATATCAGGGTTACATTTTTCAAATAATAAATGATATGAAATTGAAATAAAACCGAAAAGGAGCAAAGTAAGTAAGTACATGAACAATAAACACAAGATTACTTTCGGAATGAAATGATTATTACAAGCTAAATTTCTGAGACAATATTAAAAATGATTATCCCGAAATCCTCACTTTCTATTTTATCTATAAATATTTTAATCCCATTATACAGTGTGCACATAAAGTAACGTAACTTGCTAATATTTCGATTTCCGTTAGGTTTCCAAAAAAAATGTTGAATAAAAGTTTTTTCAAATAATCCAGACCATCTGCATAAGTCGATTAGAAGTATACAGGGTGCACCGTTGCTCCAAAATAACGTAATAACATATTTTTTTTAATATTACACCATGTATATATATATTTTCAGTTTTTTATAATCTATTAAGTTACTAATAGTAGGTTTTTCTGTCATTAATATTAATTAATTAAGTTTTAGGTTTCTAGCCAAAAATTCCAAGTTTCCCGCCAAAATTTCAGGTTTCCATCTAAAAATTTCATGTTTCAAGTTTCCCGCTTAGATTTTAGGGTTCCCGCCCAAATTTTAGGCTTCCCGCCACATTTTCAAGTTTCGGCAGGAATCCTGGAATTTCGGCGGCAAACTTGAAATTTCCAGTAGGAAACCTAAAATTTTTGGCGGGAAACCTGAAATTTTTCCGGGAAACTTGAAATTTTTGGCGAGAAACCTAAAACTTCATTAATTAATATTAATGACAGAAAAACCTACTACTTTTTTGACATAAACAACTATTTTATAATTTTAGATTCAAACCAATGTAACTTTGGAATTATTAAAGGTAGAATTATGTGGTCTTGACGGTTGTGTTTGTAATTTAATAGATTATGAAACACTGAAAATATATACCTACATGGTGTATTATTTAATAAAAATATGTTAATAAGTTATTTTGGAGCAACGGTGCAACCTGTATTCTTCTAATCAACTTTTGCAGATCTGGATTATTTGAAAAAACTTTTATTCAACTTTTTTTTTTGTAAACCTAACGAAATCGGAATATTAGCAAACTACGTTACTTTATGTACGCACTGTGTGAAAAGGGCATTAGAAATAAAGTAAGTAAGTGCAGTACTGGTCAGACAGAGGAAAACAAGAAATGAATGCTCTTTTTTTATTTATAAAATCATATTCAAATATTTATAGATCAACCATTGAACCCTTTTAACTTGAAAAATAAAAATTCGGAATTATATCTTCAGAAGCACAAATAAATAATAGAATAATTAAATAAATTTAAAAATTAGTCTAATATTATTGTACCAGCCAAATATTTCAGTTGTAAAATAATCCTACCATTGGGCATTATCTTTTCGAAGAAACGGGTACGATACGACCACCTGCTGTGGGTTCTGGTCTTAAATCAATTATATTGGCATGAGTCAAAACGAAATATCTTGGAACGAAGTTTACCAGCTGAAATATATTTTAGGTGAATTCTACCTCCCTTTGAAAAAGGTAGATATGCTATGTAGGGGGCGCTGAAAATACTCAAGTTTAGTGACAATAGCAATAGAAGTTTTATAAAGCTATTTTAAAACGTTCCACAATGTGTGTATTGACAATGTGGGGTGATGTTTGCCTTAGCAGATTCTTAAATATATCCATGACAAACACGAGGATCAGATAGAAGCACATTTCCACCAGTTTTTATTTTTATAATAACAATGACTTCGAATTGTAACATATGATTATCAAAATATAAATATCAAAATGTAAATATTAATTGACCGGTTTCACAAATCATAATATTTGTATCATCAGAAATTTTAAATAAAAAAATTGATATAAATACACAAGTAACCATTTTTATATGTGACTAATTGAGATATTTCATGCTCTAAGATGTCAGAGACTTAATAAGAATACATTTGTTTGCTATCTAAAAGACAATATAACAATAAATAGTGTAGAGCATCTTTCTCTGCATTCATAAGAGCTTATTGAACATGTTTCTTACGTTTTTTTAATTCCTAATGATTCTAAGAAATTTAGTCTGTGATAATTCTAACAACTGTCAACTCTCAAGGTTGAATGGTATTATCCAACGTGGAGTGATAATTTGATTTAATTAGTGATATCGCATAATTTGACTTTCCTGGATGTTTGCTTTTAAAGAAACTAATTCATATTCATAAATACAGCAGGGTAATAAATATTCGTGACCCTTGCAAAACCAATACTATTGTCAAGAGATTTAAAATTAAGTTATTACCGTAATCAGTGACGCAGGCTGAGAACGACATAAATTTTTGTAACGTTTTGAATAAATCTGAATAGTATAATTTGAAAGTAATTGATTGATTCTCTTTTGGCTTATTTTATGCAAGTAACTGAATATGCCAAATTCTTATTTTAATATTGAATATAAATGTTACACGTATTGATTCTGCGGGAGCGTTGCCGTGGCCTTAGTCAGCCCTTGAAAAAAAAGTTATATGCATAAAACATTTTGTGGTTTAATTTTTTTAAAACCATAAATGTTGAAAAATAATCTTACCAGACAATCCTAGATATTTTCATTCCATTGAGGTTTATTGAAGGAATGCGAAGATATAGGAACTATGTGTATTGTGTATGGATTCTCACACAAAGAAAAACATAAAAATAACAAACAATAAATGAAGGTAGAATTAATTAAATTATCAAAGTACATTCCAATGATATGAAAAATAAATAAAAAACTCAGTATCACAAATTGACTTTGCTATTACTTGTTCTTGAAAATCGCAACGAGTTCAACGACCCGTATACTTTAAACTATGTCTGTGATGGTTAGATTAGATTAGATTTTATGAGGTGGCTTTTGGCCTAATCCACTGCGCCCTTTTCAGATCTATTGTGGTCCTCTCAAACTCTAGTTTACATTCTCCAGCCTGACTCTTTTTAAAAAGTCTATTAGCGTGGAGACTGAACCTTCCATATAGCTCTCTGCCACTGGCTTAGACATAGAATGTGTTCCGCCGTTTCTTCTTCTAGGTGACAAAACCTGCACGTATCTTCGTTTGTCAATCCTATCAGCTTTAAATGCCTATTGAGCTTACAGTGCCCTGTTAACATACCCACTACAGCTTTAACAGTTTTCCTGTATTTGGCCATCAGATCTGCTGTAAATTTTGGCGAGTGTTCTAATATGAACTGTTTCGCTTGCCTCTGTCCTGGTGAGTTCCTCCACCATTTCAGAGATTTGTGGGAGACCCACTTCTTTGTTTGTTTCCTTGTTATGGTTTTTGCAACGCCGCAGAAGGGTTCCGGCCCAACGAACAGCATTGATGAGCCTTGCTTGGCCATTTCATCTGCTTTTTCGTTGCCCTTATGCCCCTCGTGCCTCGGTACCCAGGCTACCGTAACAATGCTACGCTCACCCAGTGTGTTTAGGGCCCGCACACAATCCCATACTAGCTTAGAATTGAATGTCTGTGATGGTTGTCCAGATCACAATCCACTAGACCTGCATTCATATATCTAAGAAACCGTATACAGGGCAAGCCCAAGCTCGAATACATCGGTTTAACAATGGATCACCCTGTATATTATATCGGTATGTGAAAGTTACTGCACTATACTTTAAAGTTGATTGAGTAATTCCTATACCCAAACTAAATAGTTTTGGTGATTAAAAATATTATTGTCAATGAAAAACCAATAAAAAGATTCCTATACATAAAATTCAACAATTAACCTGTAAGGAAAGTGTGTTATTTTAGAAAAATGTTTTAAAAGGACGGTTAAAGAAAATGACTGTGCGAAACGAGGTGAATAAAGAAAGAATTGATAGATAAATAATAAGAATAAACAGGTAAAATATAAAGGCACAAAACAAATTGTGCAGGGAAAGGTATAAACGTTAAAGGGGAAAATTAAACCACAACCGCAAGATTCTGTATGTAGTTTTTCTAAATAGTTGAGTTAGAACCACATTATCATTATCGTTCTCGTAATTAGGTAATTATCAATACACATTTAAATTTTTTAATTATTTGTCAAGAAATTTGGTATCTACATGACGGAGATCACCATTGAATGATATGTTTTCTGATAGCTGGACCAGTTCTCTGGGCACCAAGATCACCGGAGTTAAGTCATGTGTACCTACAAAGTACCTGCCACAACATCAGACCATATAAAAGATAAAATAATGCAGACTTTCGTCGATCTTTTAAAGACAGTCTTCAAGCCTGACTCGATGAAATAAAGGGTGGTAACTTACATCCGTTTGTGTTTGTCTCATGATTTTCTTCGATTAGTTCCTTCCTATTAATTTTGACCAATCGCTATCAAGAATTGGTATGTCAAATATAAATTTTAAGTGGAAAAATTACTTAAAAACTGTCAACTTAGCTGTCAGCAGTTTTTCCGGAAAAAAAAAATCGAAAAAATTTCATGCAAGTTTGCCTAGCTTGAAAGTTATACTGTTCTTATTATTTTAATTAAAAAAAATGTTGTATTGAAATTAAATGTTTATTTAACTCAGGAAATAATCTTACCAAATATCCCTCGTGCATCTAATTTTTCCTGTGGAAAAATTGGAATACTCGTTGCACTAGGGATATTACCCCCGAGAAATAATATGGAGCAACAACTTAAATAATTAGAATCACCACCTTTTTTTTGACGGTCATCTCATAAAAGCTAACCAACCTTTCATGAGACATTGACATAAGTAATCCAAGTGTCAAAGATAACAGTTTAAAGTTAAACCTTCAATATTGTGTGTTTAAGTTTAAACTGGCTTAACCTCCATAGAATCGATGGTGCATACCAAATTATAAACTAGTTTATTTACAACTGATTTATAATATAAGTATTATACTTGTGGTTTTTGAAGTATAATGCCATATATTAATCCCTTAGGGAATAATGGCGAGGGATTAATAGTCTTTATTCCCTCTTGTACTCCTATCACAAAATTTCTCGAATTAAATAATAACCAAACTCAAAAGTGTCAGTGTCAAACGCGTAGTGTTTGTGTATTTGTATTGAAATGAATGAAAATGAAGAATCTTTCACTTGTACACCACCAGAAATTGTACAATTAGCAGCAGCAACAACATCTACCTTAATACCAGAAACATCGAAATCCATTTTTATAATAAAACGTACGCATCGTTCAACGAATGGCGTCTTCGAAACAAGGCAAACTCTTATTCCGAAAATGTTCTGCTGGCCTATTTCGCTGAATTGGGTGCAAAATACAAGCCATCTTCATTATGGTCATTCTATTCAATGATTAAATGTGTGTTGAAGATAAACCATGACGTTGATCTGGAAAAATATAAGAAACTACGAGCGTTTTTAAAAAGAAAATCTGAAGGATTTCAAGCAAAGAAATCTTCCACTCTGACCCCGGAAGAAATTAGGAAATTTATTGACAGAGCTCCTGATGAAATTTTTCTTTTGCATAAGGTAAATGTTCATATTTAATCTGATCTATTCAAAAACTCATGTTCTTATTTGATTCAGGTTATATTAGTTATTGGAATTATGGGCGCATGCCGCTCAAACGAGCTTTATGAAATGAAGATAGAAGACGTGAAGGATTTCCAAACAGAGTTATTGATAACAATACCCAAGACTAAAACTAAAATTGAACGAAAATTCACCATAAACAGTACGTTTTACAGTATTGTAAAGAAGTACATCGATCTCCGTCCGTCACATGTAGAAACCAATTCATTCTTTCTAAATTATCAAAAATCGAAATGTACAATACAACGTATAGGAAAAAACAAATTTGTAGACATTGGTAGACAAATTGCCAAATATTTAAACTTGCCAAATCCTCAAAGTTATACCGGCCATTGTTATCGCAGATCATCTGCCACTCTGTACATTGATGGAGGAGGCGATATAACTGGATTGAAGCGTCATGGAGGCTGGAAATCTACCCAAGTAGCTGAAGGATACATTGATCAGTCTATGAGAAACAAAACAACTACAGCAGATACTATTGCCAAACAGATAAATAGTAATGAAGCAACTTCTTCTTTTACAGCAACCGAAATTCCAAATATTCGTGTTGAAAACTCTTCCAAACTTAATTATAATTTACGACCAATTCAGTTTATTAATTGTACTGTCACTAATTTAAAATGTTATTGACAAATAAAGTTGTTCATTGAAAATCTAAAATAAATGTTATTGACAAATAAAGTTGTTCATTGAAAATCTAAAATAAATGTTATTGACAAATAAAGTTGTTCATTGAAAATCTAAAATAAATAAATTTGTCGTAAATAAAGTAGAGTATACTACTCGCAATAATGGCTATTATTGACTCGTGGTATAATCTACTATTAATGCTTAAACGAGTTTAAGTGTGAATGTTGCATACGGCCATTAGATATTTTTTTGAGACGTGGTAAAACTAGGGTTGACACTTTTGGATTTAGGTACTTATCATAATATTATATGACATAATGGAATATTCCAATTCTTGAATTGGGCTATCTTAAAAAAAATTATCCGTAGACAGTCATAAACATGACCATAAAAATTTAATCTATAAAATCGATTTTTGGAGACATCAGTAAATAAATGACAGCTGTCGTTAATTGTGATAATTATGATAAATATCTTATCGTGAAAATTTATTTTGTTTACAACCCTCTGTATCATAAAAAAATGAAATTAATCAGGTAAATATTGTTATAACAGATATATTTTGTGACGTTATCTGATATGATAATAAATGATCGTGTTAGATTAAATAAAAATTTTTTTTTCAGCTTATCAAATATGCTTATCGCTATTTTAAAGTTAACTAAAAAAATTCACTTGAAAGATGAACTGAAAATTCTCAGAAAACAATAGCGAAAACGTGGTTAATGCATAATATTTGTTCAGCTCCAGATTACTTTTGGTTTTTCTCAGACTTGATGACTATCGCATGATCCTGGCCACTTAGCTTGTTTGAAAGCCACATCTGAATTTATTAGTTAATTTTAAAGATAGCAATAGCAGATACTATCAACAGCATCCCCCGTTGTTTGTAGATTGGTTTAATTGAGTTGAGAGTGTCTAAACAATTTACTTCCTGGTGCATCAGATTCTAACCAAACAAACCAACTAGCAAAACTTTATAAGCAAATAAAAAATTACCTCAAGGTACTTAAATAAATATTTACGTTACTAGTCCGGTAAGTGTGACGTACAACATTTTATTTCATACTGCTAAAAAACAGCAAGTAGCAACTCTTTGATAAATAATTCATTCAATGAAATTCCTGGAATCCATATTCATGGGAACGAAAATATAACCGCTAATATTAATATAGGCAATAAGTTTATTGTTTTGCTGTTGAATTTCAATAAATGTATATTCATACTTTTGAAGCATAACTGAGTTTTTATTAGTTTTTAATATATAAAAGCCTGTGAAATTTAATTACGGGACAGTAGCACGTAATACGTGCTACTATCCCGTAAAAGTCTATTTTCCGGATTGAAATCAAGTACGTAATAGTATATTACGTACGTAACAAGAGTTGTAAGTAACCCATTACGCACGAAGTGAAATTTTACAAGTGCGTAATGGGATTACAACTCGTGTAACGTACTATACTTTTTCTTCTGAGTGCTCATAATTTCATCTTTTTCACTACTAACAGACATATTCGTAAGTAAAGTTGAGAAAATGTTCATATACTAAAATTGTCAGCATAAATGAGATGACGTTTATTTCCATATCGAGAGAAAGCGAATTATTTTTTTTTAAAATTATTTAATGTGTTGCCGACATTTAGGGGCATCTCTCTTTTAAACTAAAATGTATTTTACTAATGCTAAGAGCTTTTATGTTTTCAATTGATTGATAGTATATTATTAAACGAGCAATTTGTGATAGCCATTATTCACGCAGGGTGACGTTTGCGACCCGAGCCGTAGGCTTCCGAGTGAATAATGGCCATAAATTGCGAGTAGAATACTACACTTTGTCCTCGACCCTTGATTTCTTTATTATAGAACGGAAAGTAATGATTTGGTATTATTGACAATTCTAACGTCAAAATTAATAAATTTCAGGAGTACGTCAAATGTGATATATAGAGATGGGCGATACTGTGTAAAGTATCGATAAACCGTACCGTTATAAATATATTGTTTTAAAAATATCAATATTAAAAAATACCGTTATGAAAAGTATCAATACTAAAAATTTCGATATTTTATCGATACGATATATTTCAGAAACAAATATCCTAAACAAAAATACGCAGATTTAATAGTTTATTTCATATTGTACCCCCATCTCTAGTCACCTATGTACCGAAATTTTGTGAGTGTTGAGTTGTCATGGCACAGTGGCGGTTATAGGGGGGGAGCACGGGGGCCATGGCCCCCCCTAGCTCAACCGCAGCTGCTCAGAAATTGAAAAGAATAACATTCTCGTGTAATAATTATCTTCATGTGTAATTAACAGTTAAAAAACACTTTAAAATAAAATAAGTCGAAAATACTTTTCTCATCTTATAGAGCAATTTTAAACTTTGGCACTTGGACAAAGCAGGTAGAAAACCATACATTATACAATTCACATCTTTCGCAATTAACGACGACAAACACTTATCCACTGCTTAGCCACGTCTTCATTTTTTGGAAATCCATAGTATTTTATACCATTTCTTTTGTATTGCGATTGGCATGTAGCCACGGCACAGCCCGGCATTATGGTCTTATAATTAAAGTAAAATAAAGTTAACACTTGGATCAACTCTATAATAATTTTAAACACTGGTTTTAGCATAAAACAATATCAATTAACGCAGAAATCGAAAAACCTCAGTAAAAACAAACTAAACCCGTACAACTCTATCCCACAATTTCTGATTCTGATTCCGAGGTGACGTCATGCGCAGAGCGTGCACAACTTGAGTCGACAAGTTAGCATACCATGTATTTTTACCGTGGTTCAGTCGTATCACACGATCGCCCATGCCCCCCCCCCTCTCAAAGTGTATATGACCGCCACTGTCATGGCATGTTATTAAATGCAGAAGCGTGAATTATGAACCATAATTCACTCTAGTAGATATATGGGTACCATATACCTTTTGTTAGGAGGTAAAATATTAACTTATTATCAAGTGGTCGTGGACAAAAGTATGTAAGTAAACCAAATAAAGTAGTACGTAAATAAAAATTTGATTGCAATTTGATTCAACAAAGAAATTTAAGTTTTCTTATCTAAACGCCCGTGTATATGTTATGAGATTTTCATTACGTGCATGTTATTGTTAAATGTCACTTACAAGGAATATCTAAAGTGCGATTTTTGACGTTTACGGACATGGGCGTAGAAAAAGGTATGGTTTAGGGTACAGTATGAAATAAAGCATATTTACGAATATTTGATTTACTTTACAATTAAAGGTAAAGAAATCAACAAAATGATTTATAAAGGGTTTATAAATGATCAAAATAGTGACAGTGAATGAATAATCTAAATAGTTTTGTGTACATTCATTTCAAATTTTACTTGTTTATATTTCGCAAAGCAAGGAATACTATTCGGTTGAATAATACTTTTATGGATAAATTCTCTAATATTGCAATAATGATTCTTTTTTTTTGTATTTTCATTTATAGCATCTATTTTTATAGCATTTCATAAACTGACATTTTTTTGAGTAATTATAATGTTATCTTAAGTAATTTTATCTCTTCTCAATAATTTTATATTAGTATGAACTCAAATGGAAAATCAAAACGTGCGGCCTTAGTGGATTATTATTAAATCTTTAGAGGAAACAGGCTAATTAAATAGAAACAAGTTTTTTTAAGTTGGCTCTATGTTTGTGAAGACACTGTAGAAAGTTTTAAGTAAACCTTAGCAGCATACTAAAATATGGATCATCTGTCAGGCGTTACGCTGGGCAAAACACTTAACTCCCATTTGCAAACAGTAATTTGCAAAGACGGTATAGCATTATGGATTTGAAATAAACCTTTTGGAACAAACAGGGGCATCAGACCCAGATAGACTTAGATACTGGCTGTAGGTAGTCAGGCTGAGTGGTCTTGTGAGGCAAGTGCCAGTGGCTCAACGTAACACCCCTTCATCTCCTCCTTGAAAGGGTAGCGAGAACGACCACCTACAGAATATACAAAATGGATGCTGGGTTGTGACGGGCAAAGGATCATGCTATGTAAGCTGAACGCTGAACTGCACTAAGTGTCTTAACAGGGAACGGGCACCTGAAAAAGCTCAAAATAGTGGAGGAAGAAGAATGTAGATTCTGAGGCGTGGAAAAAGAAACCTCCATCCACATACTTGCGAATTGTACCGCAATTCAGAATTCTAGGGCACAGCACCTAGGAGATTATTGGATAGAAGAGGGACATTTACCTTATTTGAAGCTTGTAGACATCCTAAAATTCCTCAGGGAAATAGGACTAAAGGAGCTACTAGTCTCTGAGAGTTTCCTCGGGAACTAAGTTGAAGTAAGGGGGCGCAATAGATCTTTTAGGTCTCAGTGAATGTCACCCCATCGTACATACATACATACATACAAGCTGAACGCCACGGAGAAGTTGGTCATGGCTTCGGGTCACATGTCCACTAAAAATTCACAGCAACTGACCTTCACGTACATTCCTCTCACTACGGAAGAATGGGAGATAAATAAATCCTTGGAGCGGACATGAGCTGGTTCACAGACGGATCCCAGATGGACGTTCAAGCTGGATCCGCCACGCACCGACTGGGCAGCCAACCAAATATTGAACTTATTGATAGTCTTGGACAGCATGCAACAGTCTTTCAAGCGTTGGGTGGATGTAAAAAAATATTTTCTTAGTCAGGCTGCAACTTGCTTGGAAAAATTGAACTCAAGGGAGTAATATAATTTGATATGAGTCACAATAGACAGTACTGTGGCACTGACTGCTCGGTTATTGAAAGACCACTCACAGAAACCAAATCACACCGACAGTAAAAAATACAAAAATGGGAAAACTCATTTGTTGAAATAATATTGTTCCAGAAAGGTACCGGAATATTTTAGGAATCTAAAGAATCAAATAGAGAATCATCTAGATTCTGCATCTTAATAGTGGCTTAATTGGGCTGACAAGTATTGCTTCATACTTTCATTGAATAGCAACAAAACAAAAAACTTGGTATTCTTAAAACTTGCCTTGAGATTTGTGAACAAAACTAATCAACTAATATCAGTATCACTAATATTCTTACATTAATTAAATATTCAAAACCGAATTTTGATGTAAAACTTGGTAGTAAAACCGGCAGGATTGCTGTGACGGCAAACGGCTTGACCATCTGAAGCCATCCCGAAGGAAGTATTTTCGACGTTTATAAGGGGAAACATAAAAGTTTACTAAGGAATCGGAAATGGTGAAAGCCTACTTCCAATCCCTAAAAACTACCCTCTCCAAAAAGTCATGAAATTGGCCATTTTTAGGTGTTTAGGGATTTAAACCCCAAAAAAACCACCCCTATAAATTTCGCCCCACTCCGTTTTTGGACGTTTCTGGACATCTGGAGAGCCCACAAAAATAAACAAAAATGTTCTTGGAAAATTATCTTACAAGGACAAAAAATAACACGACATCTGACATTATGGTTTTTCGAACCAAGGAAGTTTGGAAAAATTAGGAAGGAACTAACTGTTATTGACGGATATTTACTTGATTACAGTTTCCTGTATCAATTGTCATAGTTATTGACGGAGTATTTCAACGTTTTTTAAAATACTCTGAAATCACAAGTTTAGTTATCATAAGTCCTCCCCAAATGAAACTAAAATAAAAAATGTATTCAATGAAAAATTGTATTACACTTCTAGTTTCAATTAAATAAAATACCAATTTCGTTAATTTAATTGCGGCAAAAATGTTGGCAATCATTTATTATTATTATTATTATTATATGTTTTACATCTGTTGACGTATTGTCCCTGCAAGATCAGGAAAAAAGAAATGTGTACGTGTTTTATAAACTACTGTCGTTGCTTAATATTATAATTCTCAATGAAGTTTTTGTTTGTGGTATTCCCAATTGGTTTTTTTGCAGGATGTTTCGAAAATTAGGGGAAGTAGAAAAAATGTAGTTGAGATATCATACCTAATTTTTTTGTTGAACAGACCATAGTTCAATCAGAACTTCAGTTGTTTCGTTTTCGAAATATAGGGCGATTTTCCAAGGTTGACCCAAATTTTGATTTTCAATATCTTCTTTATCTTACTATAGACGTGAAAAAAGTGAGGAGCAACTTTTAATAGTATAACCGAAGGAGAGTTCAGAGCAGTAGGCACTTTATTTTTAGGGAGTTCTGGTTAGTAGATATGACTTAAACTTGAGTATTTTTAAATTTGACACCCTGTATATTTTTTTCCTATCTTAAATCCTCTTTCACCTGATTTTACATGTATGTATGATAGGGTGGCATTCACTGAGACCTAACAGATCTATTGTGCCCCCTTACTTCTACTTAGTTCCTGAGGAGCGTCTCAGAGACTAGTAGCTCCTTTAGTCCTATTTCCCTGAGGAATTTTAGGATATTTGCAGGCTTCAACTTAGGTAAATGTCCCTCTTCTATCCAATAACCTCCTAGGTGCTGTGCCCTAGGATTCTGAATTGCTATGCAATTCGCAAGTATGTGGATTTAGGTTCCTTCTTCCATGCCAAAGTATTTACATTCTTCGTCCTCCACTATTTTGAGCTTTTTCAGATGTCCGTTCAGACGGCAATGTCTCGTTATGATCCCGGTTAAAACTCTTAGTGCAGTTTTACTTTGACTTATACATTCATTTGATCTCAACCATCTTGTGGCATGTCCCAGGTTTCCTAAATTCTAAGAAGTAAAATTGTGTTTTTTTTAATTATTCTCTCTCTACTTAGGTTAGGTTAGGTTTATGGTGAGCGGGTCTATAAGGCCTTCCACTGCGACTCGCAAGAGTCTATTGTGGCTCGCACCTATTCAAATTTTACCAAACAAATTCAGCTTCTTAACAAAGCCGATTAGCTTATTTGGTGAATGATTGTTCAGGTCCGAGTGCGAGAGAGAATCCCTGCCAAACATCAGATACCTGATTCGAGCCGCGGCGGGGCAGGCACAAATTATATGCTCTGCTGTTTCATCATCTTCCAGACAAAGACGGCAGGTCGGATCTTCCGACAGTCCAAGTTTTAGCATATGATGATTCAGATGACAGTGTCCAGCTGCCTGTTAAAAGGCCTGTTAGACAACGAAGGTTATGCCTGCTACAGTCTAACATTTGTTTGGAGACATTCTTCAAAAGATGTGTAAAAGCTTTTGAATGAACCAATCCTGGTAAATTATGCTAGAAGTCTAAAGCTCTTCTTGCCGCCAAGGTATTTAGTGTTTGTTTGGCAAAACTTATTGCGATACCAATTGTAGGTTCTGGTCCGATAAAAACACGTGCGTCACCCTCCCTTGCAAGAGAGTCTGCCTTCTCGTTTCCTTCCATGCCAGAATGGCCAGGGAATCCAGGGATCCAAACCAGCAATACTTTATTGAGTTCTCCTACTGAGGAGAGTTTTTTTGGCAGTCTAAAACCAATTCCGACGTTACACGGTGCGGTGCATAGGATCCTAGAGAGGTTGATATTTCTGTCCTAGGTCTGCGCCCGTATACAAATGCACCAGAGCCAAAGGGTGTTTTTGAGCCGTCTGAGTACCAACAGCTGTCTGCTCTTAATAGTTCATCCTTACGGAGGACCCATTCATCTCTATTTGGAATTAGGACGCTATAAGGAAGGTCGTAGTTTACTGTTGGAGGCATTATGTCAGAGGTAATTCCCAGAATACTGGACAGACACAAATGCTCTGCTGTTTCATCATCTTCCAGACAAAGACGGCAGGTCGGATCTTCCGACAGTCCAAGTTTTAGCATATAATCCTTCAGATGACACTACGCACTCTGATATTACATAGTATACTATGTTGGATTGTATTTTTATTATTTGGTAACTTAAAATATGAAGGATGTTCAGTTTTTAAAAATGAAATATAGTTCTACTGAGACATTTTAGATCACCCTGTAGTAAAAATTATAATAGGTAAAAGGGAATTAAAAAAGTAAACAAAAAATACTAAATATACAGAGTGTCCCCATTAAAAGATATCTAAATTTGTCTAGATACCTGAAAGCCTTAAAAATCAATTGCCAACTGTTATTCTCCTTCGGTTACTCAATTAAAATATTTTTTGCACTTTTTTCACATCTAGTAAAATGAAGAAAATAATTAAGATATCAGTTTGATCGGTTCGGAACAATTAAGGAAAATCGCCCTATATCTCCCAACTTAAGCAGCTTAGTAAAATTTTGATGACATGTTTAACTAATGATATCTGAACTACTTTTTTCTCCCATCATCTGTTTTACCGTTAAAAATTCTTGTGAAATTAAAATATAATATTCTCACAAATTTCATGGTATTTATATTTTTAATTACAAATCATTAGTGATTTTTTTTTATTTTATTCAATAAATTGTATAATATGATAAATAATTTTAAGAATATTTAAGCTCGATACAATAAAACAACAATAATAATTTAATAAAGTTATGACAACACTTACCCAACAAATCACAAAAAATAACACCACCAACAGCAATTTTATAACGTCTCACTCGATTCGAAATATCACATCATACTAATTTTGTATTCCATAACACGGTATTGTGATATCCCCTGTACCTTTAGACCACTGTGGTGTTAAGCTTTTTTTATTTTAAATTATAAAAAAACACATGTTATACAGTCGTCCACATGGATACCTCCCTTCATTGCCTAAAAATTCGCTTAAAAAAAACCTGTTTCATTCATATGGTTCATTGTATCAGAATAAAACGGACCCCATACAGAGAAGAGGATTGCCATTGGCGTATGTATAATGATTTTATGGTGTAGATATTTAGTCACATCTAAAATTGTTGGTAAAATTATTGATTCAAAAACAACCCTTATTATTATTTGAGGAGTTACAATGTAATTCAGATCAATGCTTTCACACTCTAAAACCATATATGGAATGGTTATAGTTTGGGGATGGGAAATTAATTGAAGTCAAATTAATTTTAGACTCCGTTTCACGTAAGAAGAACCCACTTGAAGTTGCAGTCGTATGCGCGAACTTGTTGTCAAAGCCAGTACCATATTGTAAAATTGATATTCGACTTCAAATCAGTAGCGTAACAATTTGACATTTTGTAGTTTAAATAAAAGATATTTGGGAGTTCTTTGAAGCTTTTCGAGATATTTTAACATACAATAGACACTGGTATATGAAAATATGAAATATTTAAACTTTCAATTAACGATTGACGATGTTCGTTTGTAACGCCAATGGCATGAATCGGTCGTGACGAGCCGACATAGATAAATAAGACCGATTTTGATTTCTACACAAGACAGTTGGCAAACTTCACGTAGCTTCTTCTTATGTGAAACGGAGTCTATCAATTTGCAGTTAATATTGATGATGTAAGTACGTTAATAACGTACAGCCTAGAAACTTTTACCGACTGCGAAATCAAAACGGAGTCTATTTTATTTTATTTAAATGGATTGGATTATACCCATCTAGTTAGGAAGTGGAAGCAATCGTGCTAGGGAAATGTTAGCTATGTTTGCGGGTCACAATCCGAACCGATTCCGAACCAGTCTGGAATTAACTCTAAATTGTCTAGAGCGCACTGATCACCTTTCAGGACTTGAGCGAAAACAAAACACACTTCTGGCAGCTAACAAATAAAAATACACTAAAAATAAACAAAATATAAAAACCAGAATAGACTAAATAGATCATTTAAATTTACCTTACACTAGACTTGGACAGTGGACAGCTAAATTAGAATTTGATATTTATTTACAACGTTAAAACGCAACAAAGCAAACAATAAACAAGTGAAACAACAGGTAACCAAAATAAAACAACTGACATATCGATCATTTGCGCATGAGCAGCCGAACCGAACTTTCAGTCCTTACCAAAATCAGAGAACTGCTAGGACTGATTCCGAATCAATAACGAACCAATCCGATATGATCCGCGAACACCGAACTATTATTAAAAATTCAGAATTATATTAACCGCGAACGCCACTTTTCAGAATACGCATGCGAATAGTCCCTGAACTGGTTCGGATTGTGACCCGCGAACATAGCTAATATTGTTAAAAAAATTGCGATACGGTTGTCACTAGTGAAGGCTACAGATTATTTTTTTTTTGTATTAAATTTGTTAAAATTGTAAATAAAGAAATTTTCAAGCAAGGAAAGTTTTAAATCTCATCAAGTTAATGAAATGGCAGCTGACTTGGATAATTATTGCAGATTAAATTTAAGAAAAGCATATTCTCTGAATAAAGCTACATTTATATTGTGCATTTAATCATGATATTTGGAAAGTAGAATAAAGTATTTCTCCATCAGCAATTTAAGTCATCGCAACCAATTAACTTTTTTTGGGTATTTCGTTAAGTATAGCCAGTTAGTCGGGACGTTGTAATTAAATGAGGGATATGGGATGATGGGTATAATAAAACACTTTTACGAGTTTTTTTGTTACTTTATTAAAGTTTTTTTTACCGAACGGCTCAAACAAAGCTGTCTGGTATACAGAGACAGGTTTGTTTGGATATTACTCGTGTCGCTGGCACCACATCGTCAGCAGTCATAGAAATTCTTCTGGACCTACCTCCTCGCTGTATTTTTCCGGAAAGATGGACAACATATAAAATTTTGCAGATTTTCAAATGCACCAAACAGCCATATATGGAGCGTTGCAGAATACTGGTGGACACTGAAAGTGACATTATACTGGGAATGACATAATGCCTCCAACAGTAAACTATTACCTACTTTCGAATACAGATGACTAGGTCCTACGTAAGTAGGAACCACTAAGAGCAGGTAGCTGTTATTACACAGATGGTACACCCTCCCTCAGGTGCAAGTGTATGTGGTCGCAGACCAAGGACTGAAATATCCACATGCCTAGGATCCTATGCAACTGTATTTCAGACGGAAATTTGGGCCATTGATTTACGTGTGAAGGAAACTAATCACAGACCTAAAACTATACAAATATTCTCGAACTGGCAAGGTGCTTTAAAAACACTTAGTTTTTACCGTGCCACCTCGAAATTGGCTGCCAAAATATACATTCTCAATAGGAAGATTGAATACTGGATCCCTAACAATACTATTATGAATGGCATTGAAAAGGCCTTCCCTTGCAAGGGAGAAAGCCGCAGGTGGTTTTATCGGATCAGAATCCGCAATTGGTATCTTATTAAGTTTTGCCAAACAAACATTAAATAGCAGGAATGTAAGAAAAGTTTTAGACCAAAATTTACCAAGACCGGTTCATTTATTGACATTAATGTCTCCAAATTATGAGGAAACAAGAGAGAATATATTGTAAAATCGACCTCAATCAAAAAGCGAGAAAAAAACCGTTGCGATCTAGTAAAATATATATATAAAGTTATGTTTTAGAGCGCACATTATATTAGTCCAAATGACCTGAGGTTTAAGGAAAATATTTCCATACGCCATGCCACTTTCTCTTTAGATTTTTTAAAATTATTTTTAACAAGTTTAACATACTGAGCTTTAAACAAAGTTAGTACGCTGATTTGATTGATTTGTGTCAATAGAACCAAAGAAGCATACTTGCTGTCTATAATGAATAAAGAAAACACAGCAATTCAAGAGGAGGCATGTACATAAAAAAAGTAGAAAAAGTAGCTAGGAGTTTTTGGGTTAATTTTGAAACGTTCCCAGCTAGCTAAAAAATTTGGTTCCTTCCTGAGAATTCAAAGAATTGCCTAATCCTTTGGTAGTACTGTTCAAGTAGTTTGCTTGGATATTTCAAAATACCTGAAAATAAGTGGAATGGACACATCCATACAATAAGTTTACTGAATAAGGTAGACAATGAGCTCTTCGTCCAGGCTGATGAAACTGGGTAAGAGACATTTGAAGACAGTAACCCACATACTCTGCTTCTGTGAGAACTTACATGGACTCAAACGGAAGCACTTTGAAGAGGAAATTATACAACCATCACAACTAGTGAAACTGGTGGCCCATATAGAAGACACGAAGCTTCTGGAATGGAAGTAGATAAGATGGGAAATGGTATAAATATTCAGTTCAAGTGTCTGGGATGTTGAGCACAACCCAAACGTATGAATGAATGAAAAGTTGAATGGAGCATAAGAAATACTTTTATAAGAAACATTTTTAGAAAAATGGATTATTCAAAGCAGTTGTCCCATACTCTCTCTCCCTCAATTAAGTACGAAGCAACCTAATACTTAAATTCATAAGCAAATAAATCGTTTTCAGCAGCTTCTATGGAAGATATATTTCAGTAAATCATCATTGCACTATTCAATCTACAGATGTTTTATTTCGCAGTAGACAAATCTTCAGTAAAAAACGCAGATAATATTTTGTTTATTTCATTAATTTAATGTTTTTATTCATCAATTGAAGACTTCACTCCAGTTCTTTATTTTAATTAAAAACAAAGGCCGACTTCAACAAAAAAAGCTACTGGAGATTAGTGTGAAATTCCATCACTCTCATCCTTCTGATGATGAGAGCTTATGTTGATGAATCCGGTAAAAAACCAAAATAAATGTATTATATTATTGCGGAGTTTTTAATTATATTTGGTTTTACTTACTTAATTAAATGCAGTTCTTTATTGTAAAGGTTGAAACAATTGCCTTGATTAAACATTATCCCAGAATATTTCGTTTAATAAACAACGCCTTAAACAAGAAAAATCATTCTCATTGTTCTTTTTTACGTACTAACCATTGTGAACATTATAGTTCAAGTGAATTAGAATATAGAACTTTGTAGGTATTGTTCATCTATTTTTATTTCCAATATATTTTTTGAAAGGCATTATTCCTTCGTAACGCCGCTGTATTATAAAACTGATTCAGCTTGGAGGCTAATAGAGTTATTGTTCCGTTCTCCTAATCTTATCGGCTAACCACACTTCGACAAAAGGCCCCCAGCAAAGTGTCTGATCCGTGTTTCACCCTATTGTAACACATCATTTAAAAAATGTGCTGCTTATATTTATAGAACCACTAGCTCAAGGTTATTTTGAGGAATATTTATTTAATTTTTGGTATTTTTTGTAATTTCATGTTATCTATAAAATAATGATGACTTTAACAAGTATTTAATTATGCTGATAAGGTGTAGGTATATAATAGCTCAAAAACTTCTGTAAGTAGCGACCTGATTCATGGTGAACATAATTTTATAATATATGTACACAGTGAGTCTGTAATTTGGAATAAATTCCATCGTTCAATTAACTTTTTTTTGAAAAATGCTCTTCCCCGTCGATTAATAATTCCAATCGCGATTTTTCACATACAATTTGGAGATAAGACATCAACGTTGATTTTGTTAAATCATTTTGATCGCTATTTTTATAGGGTATGTAAAGTTGTACATAACTGCCAAATATTAAATTTTCATTCCTTACCAATTACAAGATAACCAAAAATAACAAAGTTATGAAAAACAAGTCATCAATACATGAATTTAAGAGAGTAATAAAAAAACCAACCTTGCCGTTTTAGGACAACTTCCGTTAGAAGAACAACTGTCAATATCACAAATTTCTACTGCAGAGGTTTTTCTCGCAACAGTGTTTTCAGAATTTTACATAAACATAAATTCCATCCTTTCAAAATTAAATTAGTACAAGACCTACATCAAGACGATTTCGACCAACGTCTATAGTTTTGTGAATTGATGAGAGTGAACGACTGCACGATACTCCAACTTTATTGTGCAATACCTGCTTTTCCGACGAATTTTTTTTTGTGTTAAATGGTGGAGTAAACAGTCCTATTTGTAAATATTGGGCAGAAAATTACCTACACGTAGTGCGGGAGTTTCATAGTCAAACACCACAAAAATTGAACGTCTGCTGTGGCATTTTTGGTGACCATATTGTTGGACCATATTTTATTGAGGGAAACTTTAATAATGAGTCTTATCTACAATATCTTAGAGAAGCTATTGATCCCGAAATAACACGAATACTAGAAAATGATGATACTATGGTAGATGCTTTGCTAGCGTTTCAACAAGATGAGGCACCTCCACATTACGCCCTCGATGTAAATGGATTTTAAACGAATCACTTCCTACTCGGTGGATAGGTAGACGATGCTAGAATGGTCGCCTAGTCACCCGATTTAACCCCCCGAGATATTCTTCGTCCGGGAGCTGAAGATGACACTGAAATCAAAATCAATACACATCCCCGAATAAGTTGTAAGGCGCTATAATAGTATTAAACCTATTATTCTTCAATTTCTATAATCGCTTTACTAAATACTACAATTTACAAGAATCTGTATTTAAGCATACTCATAGTTACCTACCTTATCAAAATCAGTGGCGGTCATAGGGGGGGGGGGCATGGCCCCCCCTAGCCCAACCGCAGTTGTTCAGAAACTAAAAAGAATAACATTCTCGTGTAATTATCTTCATGCGTAATTAACAATTAAAAAACACTAAAATAAAATAAATCGAAAATACTTTTCTCATCTTACAGAGGAGTTTTAAACTTTGGCACATGGACAAAGAAGGTAGAAAACCATACATTATACAATTCACATCTTTCGCAATTAACGACGACAAACACTTATCCACTGCTTCGCCAAGTCTTCATTTTTTAGAAATCCATAGTATTTTGTATTGCGATTGGTATTTTTGTATGTAGCCACGGCACAGCCCGTCATCATGGTCTTATAATTAAAGTAAAATAAAGTTAAACTTTTTAAAACAAAAAAAAACACTTAGATCAACTCTATAATAATTTTAAACACTGGCTTTAGCATAAAACAATATCAATTAACGCAGAAAAATCGAAAAATCTCAGGAAAAACAAACTAAACACGTACAACTCTATCCAACAATTTCTGATTCCAAGGTGACGTCATGCGCAGAGCGTGCACAATTTGAGTCGACAGTCAGCATACCGTGTATTTTTACCGTGGTTCAGTCGGATCAGACAATCGCCCATGGCCCCCCCTCTCAAAGTGTATATGACCGCCACTGATCAAAATGATTTTATTGACGTCGAACATAATTGTTATTGTCATGTGATTAATGACATTGTAGTAGACGAATTCAAAAACTTTTTGACTTGAAGAAACCTTATTAGTTCCTATATATTTAGAATTTTTTCATAACTCTGCTCCCCAAATTAAACCGGCGGTTCCGATACAGAAATTAATTGTGGCTGCACCAAGATAGTGCGTCACCGCCCTGTGCTGTCTTAGTGAGAAACAACGTCTTCCCAAACCGGTGGATAGGTGGAAGTGGAGCAATTGAGCCACCAAGGTTTCCTGATTCAACTCCTCTCGATTTCCTTATATAGGGATACTTGAAAAGTGAAAAATAGGTAATTAAAAGACCTTTCAATTGTTGTATCGCAATGAGTACTCACTTTTTTATTCGAAAATTTTATTGATGACGTTATCACGTCAAAAAGTGATCTGACATAGCGCCCATTTAAAAATAAAAACCACGTGTTTCAGGATTTTCTCCTAAAACGGCTTACAAAATAATAAATTTATTCCTTTCATTTGTATCATACTATATGTATTTTTCCCTATACACTTTTTCATTTTATTTTATTTTTTGTTATGTTGTTGATCTTATTTTATATCTATTACACTCTATCCTGATTGAAATTATTAGATATTAAAAAATATTAACGAAAATATTTACAAAAACTGCAGCACCTAAAAATTAAACATTAGAGAAGAAAGTTAATACCAACATAACATCGTTCACATTATAAACCTCTCACAAATTAGATTCATTTAAATCCTGTGAGTCGTTTCATATTTAAAACCCACTCTATATATTTAAATCAAATGTAACGTAGCCGACTCTGCATAAAATTAAAATTATTCGTACATTAAATACCGATCGATCAAATACCTCATAAAATTCTTCTCCAATAAAATGCAATAATAACCGAGACAGTGTTTTTTGTTTAACTTTATAAAAAACTGCATCAAGAATTTATAACAAAGAACGATCTAAATGTGGTAGAATAGGTACATTGTGTATTGTGTTTTAAGTAGTGAGTATTAGATATTTTTGATGTCGTTCAGGTAATTTTTGATTATTTTATTTAAAAATATACATTTATAATGTTTGATACTTATTAGGTACCTATGTTGTATGACTTTTATTTTTTTGAAAACTTTTAATTTGTTTCAACTAGAAATTTGTTTGATGTAGACACAAGAGTATAAGTTCAAAAGAGATTTATTAAATATCGAAATTGATTGTGGTTGATAAAAATCATATTTTTTAGCAACTAATATGGAAAAATAAAAAATTGCACAACAGAAATATAACATTATATTAGTCGACAGGTTTCATAAATTATATTTACATCGTCAGGAGTAAATTTATACATTTTTTATACCGGTTCGGTAATATATATTTAATAATTATTAAAATATTTCTAATTATTCCATTATTCAGGATGTTAATTCAAAGCTGCAAACAGGTCTCAACCCCTCATTTTGGGTATACGACGCGCGCCTCGTCAAGCAGGTGATGTATTCTAACCCCTTTGCATAATTAATTGGCTTTGGAAAAAATCCTTAAAGTTAATTTTTTAACAAGTTACTGGACCCTTTCCTATACACTTACTTAACAAGATCACGTCATGAGAGTTTAAGAAATTCGAATACTTTGTTTAAAATATTTTTTTAACAATAAATAACTGATTCGCAGTTTTTTGCTAACTTATATTAAGTACTTAAAACAACACAAAGTATTGGGATGTGTTTCCAACTTATTCGGTATGTATAAAGAAAGGACTACAGGACTCCAAACATTTTTAAGACAATTATTTAAACATATTTTCTTAGTTTACAAGGAAGTTCGAGAACATTTTGTTAATTAACAATTACCTAGTTTGTTGAAAAATTAGCTTAAATGTTTTCCAACGGCAATGAACTTCTTGAAGTGCGTAGAATACACCATCATTTTTTCAAATTTTTGAATAAACTATCAATACCTTAGAAAATGTATTTAATGTGCGCGTATACCCAAAATGTCAGGCGTAGACCTATTTTCAGCGTTGAATTAAAATTCTAAATAATGGAGATCGAGTTCCAGGAGCTGGGACTTTTTTATTGAGAATTTCCTCCTCTCCAAACATCCTTTTTTATTAATTCCTTAAATGTTCGTATTTTTGGAGATATTTCAAATATTTTTCTTTATTGTTAATAATGAAACAATATTGAATTAATATCGTTTTTTTTACAGATTTTACCGGTTTCGTTTCTGCTCAAGAAATGCGATATGCCTAAAGGTAGGAGAGTGTTGTGAGGAATAACAAAAATAGAAATAATTGTGAAAATAATGGTAGTTTAAATTTTAGAAAATTATCCCTTTTAAACATTGAACTTTCATAGCAATTAATAATTTTTTTTCGATCTCTGACAGTTTCTTATTATTCGTTTTTATATATTTTTATTTGAATATTTTTGAAATTTTATAAATTTGTTTTTTATTTTTGTTATTTAAAAAATATACCTGAAACAATTTATTCGTATAGGTTGTTTCACTTTCAATAATTTTATAAATATATTAAATATTTGAAGGGTGAGGATATTTTTATGTTGATTTTGTTAGTGTTTCTTCTTTTTCAGGTGAAGTTTTTTCAGCGCTGCATCCTTCTGTGTTCAAATCGGTGAATCATTTAGGTTATAATCAAAATTTATTATTTTTTATTTCAATTAGAAAGTTTTCAAAACAAAAATAATGGAAAAATACAAACAAAAATTAATTACTGAATTCAGATACTGAGATATTTTAGGAAAGTTTTTTAAGATATTTTATTTAGTCAGGCATATTATTAACCATTTTATTGTGAAATTATAATTTTTGGAATATTGAGACACTCAGATTTAATATTTTTTCAATTTAAGCAGAAAGTTATTAAAACAAGAATAATAAAATATAAATAATAAAATTTATCAACTCTGTAAAAGGAAAATCGCTCCAGAACTTAATTATGTACTTTGAGACACCTTAAATTTTTTCCTTAATTTAAAACATTTATTTGGTCTAGCATATTTTTGAATATGAAAATAATTTTAAAAAATTGCTTACAAAATTTTTTTTCCCAATTCAACTAAATCAGAAATATTTCAAGAAACTCAATTTATTTTCCAGATTTAAAACATTCATTTAATTTAACAAATTTACTAAACATTTCGTTAAAAAACTATTATTTTTTAAATATTAAGACACTCTCAGAACGCACTAGGTACAACGAGATCTCCCAGACAACTTAGAAGAAGGGACAATAATTTATTATTTCCGGTGCTTCCAATTTTTTACATTTTACGATTTATCATAAATTTAATTTTTTATCAGCCTAAAAATTTTTTGTAGTTACACAAATTTTCAAATCGTTATATTGCCTGTATTTATAGTATAAAACAGGCCCGTATACAGCCTTCGGTCCTGGGGGGGGGTAAATATCAGTTTTCCCTAAAACTTAGAATAAAAAGTTAGCTCATTTTTAATATATAGTACCTAATTTTTAATAATACATAATACATAAATAGTATAATAACTCTGCGGCTTTGTGCCGGTCTTTTTTATATTTTCTATGTTAGACAACGACATAAGAGATACCGCCGCAAAAAGAGTTTTGAACTTGTTATAATATTTTTGCTATTTCAAGTGACTTTAAATAAACATGTCAATCGTTTCCCCGTTGGTTTGAAGATGTATGATTCCCGTAAATTGTTAGTAGATAAGCTATTTTTGCCTGTAATAATTTGGTTTTATTAAGCCATAATATTTCATGTTTATATTTGATACGCCAGCGAAAAAATTAAATAAAATGTGTACCTATTAATGGGATCCCGTAGCACATTATTTGGTCTACTTGCACTTTTATCCAGTAAAAAAAATATTTCGTCCATATATTTGTCGATAAAAACCATAAAATTTATTATGACATTGAATAATGTTCCAAATATTTGCTGCAATTCTGTGTAAAAATCTTAGCGATCGTAACGGTCTATATGACTCGTAATATCGGAACGGATACAAGTTTGGTATATACTTACAGGTTTTAAGGTTTAACGATTTTACTATTTGCGTACACAGAATTGCAATTATGTATGTGTTATACATAATGGTATATCAGGGTGACGACGATCGCCAGCATGGGGGGGTAATTACCCCCATTACCCCCCCTTGTATACGAGCCTGGTAGGAAATGTGATCACAGAAATTTCCTTGGGGACAATAAAGACTTTTATTTTTTCAAATCTTTTTTTAAACGCTATCACTTCAAACTTATTTTTACATTTTAAAAAACTCACCAGTACAAACTAATTTTTATTTTTTAAATCTCTCTTAACTTCTTTAAAAATTGACTAGACACTTTTTGTGCCCAGATTACTTGGACTAGTCGCTAACTTGAAGTACTTTGGTTAACAGGTTTTTTCAAAATTAGATCTACTCAAAATTATATTGTTTAAAAACATTCATTTCTTTTTAAGTAATTTTTAATAGTGTTCACTATAATATAATCTCAATCTGGATACAGCACCGGATTAAAGTTAACCAATTTCATATAAGACAAGTTCCTCACTCTAGCAATTCTAAACTTGAAAATATTTTGGATTCTCACACTTTTCCCAATTAGAATTTTGTAGAAACTTGTTAATTTTTGTATTACTTGAAAGACTATGTATTTGGGTAATATGTTAAGATTTCACGAAGTACAAGGTCAAGGCTGTGGGGTAACGCTCATCTTTCCTATACTAATCGAATTGGATGATTTATTTCATTTAGTAAATTACAACATGAGATGTGTATTTATGCAGTTACTCTATAAACACAGGTTGCTCTAATGTAGTGGACTTAGAGTCAGTATCATAGGGAAACTATATGATGTATGCCTTTGACAGAGATAAATGTGGTGGCAATCGCCGGTCGGTAAATGGTCGATTTCAGTGTTTAGTGATGGTTAATGGTGAAAATGGGGCAGTCCAAATGGAATTGGGATGGAGATTGCGCCGTGGATGGTTCCAAATGTAAGTGTTTTAAATATTTTCTTGTTTCTTGAGGCGCCACCGTTTTCTTCTACTATTTAATGCATAACTAATGATATAATGATTTAAACTTACTCTTTGCCACCAATGATAAAACTTTAAACACTTAATTTGTTGCTAAATATACAGTATGGTCCAAATAAAAGGAATTAATTCATCATTTAGTAAACCGGCGAAACACCAGCAGCCAACTCTTCCTGAGTTATTTTTGCAATCTTAATGCGTATCCGTATGATTTTATTAGTACCTAGTTTGTGGTCTATTTATTTACACTTTTCTTTTCAAGTATCCCCATAAAAGGAAATCGAGAGGGGTTAAATGAATGGACCTTCCAACTCTTTGTCTATTATTGTCATCTCATACTGAAGGTTACACTTTATAATACTCACCTTTATTGTTGTATCCTGGATAGCCATTTCTGTCTTATTTTTTGAGAGAAATTATGATGTTATTTATTCACCATTCCTTCCTAGATTTATGAGGAAGGATTGGTCTGGAAACTGGAGCAGTACCAGCACAAAAAATAATGCAAGAAAATCAAAAACAAACAAACTAAATCTACAGTAAAAATCAAGGCGGTTATAATAACCTGTGAAAATAATACTACATTAGTGATAATAAAATTAATCATCCAGAAAATTTAGTATTGAAGCATATTTTCAACATTGGCATAAAATGTTTTTTATAGCTAACTAAAGCTATTTAGCCATTGTAATTTCATTTCGTAGTTCAACAACCAGCGCTATTTACATGAGTCATTTCATTTGTTTTTATGCTCATTTGAGTTTCACTAGTTTTGCTAGTTGTTCCAGCCAAATAGATGGAAACAAGAAAATATTAAAAACTATTCGACAAGGAGTTAAATTATATTAAATGAAAAACATTTTATAATCACTTATACGGGGTGAACCAGGACTTCGTACCAAAAACGTATGAGATGATGAAGGAATACAAATTATTATAGTACTTTATGTGCATTTTTTTCTTTATGTCATTCGTTAACGAGCTATAGGGTTATGAGGTTGTGAATTAAAAATTGTTTTTTATTTATAATAATTATTAATTGGAAATGAGTAAAATTTCATCCGTTCATGAACATCATAATTGCACACTTTTTGGCGTCATAAGCAAGTGTAGTGTTGACTTGTTGATTGTTGCATTTATAACTGAAATAAAATTATAACAAAAAATTGCCGCATCAACCATTGAACCCATCCGTACCTGAGTTCACAAGTGTAGATTGTCGCCAAAAAGTGTGCAATTAATTATAGTGTTTATGAACTGTTGAAATTTTACCAATTAACAATAGTCCATTTAATACCTAATTATAAATAAAAAACCATTTTTAATTCTCGAATTTAGATCCCTATCGAAGGGCGTGAGGAAAATTTTTATATTAATTACTAAGTATAATTATTATTTTTTCGGCTACCTTACAGGAAAACTAATCATATGAACACCAAAAATAGGGCGGAAAGTAATACTATCCCAACAACATTTGTTAATTTTTGTGGTTATTTGTTCACCTCATAGCTTACTATTTTTTGAAAAGTGCCCTTCACTGCTGTAGTAACAATGTAGTAACAACAGTGGAAGTCAGTTCCACAAATACACCTACACCTACTTGGTCGGTATATACTATACACCCAGTATGTTATCTATGCACCCAGTTTCGCACTTTCGGATAAAAGCATTACTACAGGATAGGCAACCTCAATACATAAAGGAATTTGAATTTCTATTATGTTTTTCATAATTTTAATGCTTGAATTACCATTATATTGTTCATAATTTTACACCGACAATTTCTATTATGTTTTTTTTATAATGGAAATACGTTTATTAAAATTATGAAATGTATAATTTTATTTCTTCAATATCATAATTACGGAATTTAAGTTTTTGAAAGGAAATATATTTTCATTTTGCTTTTTTAACGATTTTATTAAATACCAAAACGGCACGACATAGGGGGACGTCTTTTTGCTCATACGTAGACGTTATAACTTTAACCCCCACCCCTCTCAATGGAACACCCTATACATTATTGCATTGTTGGATTCTCCTCTACAAGACGATTACAAAAATGTATATTGTATAATACATAAGTGAAAAGTCAATCAGTTGGGATAGGTTAGGTTTATGGTGAGTGGGTCTATAAGGCCCTCCACTGCGACTCGCAAGAGTCTATTGTGGCTCACACCTATTCAAATTTCACCGAACAAACAAACAAACAGTTTCTTAACTAAGCCGATTAGTTTATTTGGTGAATGATATTTCAGGTCCGAGGGCGAGAGAGAATCCCTGCCAAACATCAGATACCTAATGCGCGGCGGGGCAGGCACAAATTATATGCTCCTAGAATACTGGGCAGGCACAAATGCTCTGCTGTTTCATCATTTTCCAGACAAAGACGGCAGGGCAGATCTTCCGACAGTCCAAGTTTTAGCATATGATGATTCAGATGACAGTGGCCAGTGGCCTGTTAGACAACGTAGGTTATGCCTGATACAGTCTAACATTTGTTTGGAGACATTCTTCAAAGGATGTGTAAAAGCTTTTGTATGAACCAATCCTGGTAAATTATGCCAGAAGTCTAAAGTTCTTCTTGCCGTCAAGGTATTTAGTGTTTGTTTGGCAAAACTTATTGCGATACCAATTGTAGGTTCTGGTCCGATAAAAACACGTGCGACACCCTCCCTTGCAAGAGAGTCTGCCTTCTCGTTTCCTTCCATGCCAGAATGGCCAGGGAATCCAGGGATCCAGACCAGTAATACTTTATTGAGTTCTACTGAGGAGAGTCTTTTTTGGCAGTTACACGGTGAGAGCTAAGTGCTTTCAAAGCCGCTTGAAATACGGTTGCATAGGATCCTAGAGAGGTTGAAATTTCTGTCCTAGGTCTGCGCCCGTATACAAATGCACCAGAGCCCGAGGGTGTTTTTGAGCCGTCTGAGTACCAACAGCTGTCTGCTCTTAATAGTTCATCCTTACGGAGGACCCATTCATCTCTATTTGGAATTAGGACGCTATAAGGAAGGTCGTAGTTTACTGTTGGAGGCATTATGTCAGAGGTCATTCCCAGAATACTGTGACTTTCAGTGTCCACTAGCATTCTGCTTCGTTCTGTATAAGCCTGATTTGTGCATTTAGAAATATGCACAATTCTGTATGTTGTCCATGTAGCCTCTCTTTCCAAAAATATATAGAGGGGAGGTAGGTCAAGAAAGATTTCCATGGCTGCTGACGGTGTGGAGCTGATAGCACCAGTAATTTTCCAGACGAGCCTGTCTCTGTAAACCAGAGAGCTTTGCTTGGGCCGTTCGCTGTGAAACTTTTGACCACCAGGTCCATATGTGATCATTGGTCTAACGATCATCACATATATCCAATATATTTGTTTGGGTCCCAAGCCCCAAGATTTTCCACAGATCCTGCGACAGGTCCACAAGGATAGTCTGGCCTTATGGATAACTTTTTCCAAGTGAGCGTTGCAAGTAAGTTTCATATCTAGGATAATCCCCGAATATTTCACTCCCACTACAAACGGAATAACCTCACCAGGAAAGTGGTGGAAGATTCTCCAACTTTCTTTTCCTAGTGAAGGGAACTGTTACAGTTTTACCAGGGTTATCAGACATCTGTTCCCTCTGTCACCAACTGTGAACATCGTCCAACGTCTTTTGGAGGATATTATATGCTACCCTTCCTGACTTGGTCCTTGCCAAGATGACAAGGTCGTCTGCATACGATTGTAGTTCTACCCCTCTTCTTTCGAGAGCGCTAAGCAAGTTATCCATCAAGAGTGACCATAGTAGGGGAGATAGTACTCCGCCTGGAAACCTTAAAGCTAATGGTCTCGTCCTAAAAAAATGTAGCAGCTAACCAAGTGGGTGGTATGTAATTCCACGCCAGACTAGCTCTATACAGTTTATTGAGGATGGGTAAAAGTAATTCCAGTCCGTTTTGCAGCAGATCTGGAAATATGCCATCCTCACCGGGAGATTTGAAAGGAGATTTGATTGCCCATTCAACTGCCGGTGCTGTGATAACTTCCTTGGCGGCCTCCCAATCGATCTTTTTTGGCCACCTTGCGCCCACAAAGAGCAGAGGTCGATTGTTATCCAGAGTCAAATTTCCAGAAAAGTGGTTTTTAATTAAAAGCTCTAATGTTTCTTTTCTAGAGGTCGTGAATGTTCCCAAGAAAAGTATAAATGCAGCTCCGGGGTCGAGTTTGAACGCGCCCAGTGAGAAATTTTCTCGAGTGACTCGAGTCTTGATCGGCTCCCCCCCGCCCCTCCGTTACCACGAGCAAGATAGTAAAAATGATAGCGTTGCATTAACTTTGGAAATGGTTTTTAGCTTAGTTATCTGTTCCGCTTAGAATAAATATTTTAAACAGTTAAAGTATTCCGTGTTCCGATCATGAATATCTTTATTTTCGCTGCACCTTGAAATTGTTGAACAGTAGGCCTTAAACTTTACGGTTTGTCACTCCGTTGTTTTTCAAGGAATCTAGACGAATCTTTTTTCAGATTTAAACTTTTTTCATGCTCTATCAATGTACGTAATAATAAATTGCAAAATTACGTAATTTGTGAATTTGAGGGCATAATTAGGTGTCCATACCCCTTCTTATTTTTTTCCCTCCCAGTATCCTTCTGAGTATTTTCCTTTCCCATTTGTTTACTTTATTTTCCTCTTCTTTACCAATATCCAAGTTTCACTTCACTTCACGTAACTGTTTTGTATAGGTGTAACCTTGTCTTTCTAGCTACCTTCTTTGAAGTTATTATTTTATTTAGGGCCCCTGCCTGTTTACTTCCTTTTGTTAGTATTGTTTCTATGTTTATCTCCTCATCGCCATCCTCCTTAATAACTGTACCTAGGTAGATATAGCTTTGGACGAATTCCATTGATCTCTGTCCGTTCAGCTCTACTACAAAATTTCTCTTTGTTCCTCTTCTTTGTGGGGTTGTCATTTTCAAAAACTTTGACTTCTCTGCGTTCACTCTCAAGCTTGCTATCTCTGCTGCCTCTACAAACGCTTTGCATGCTCTCTTTAGCTCTTTTTCTGATGTTGATAACATTACATCGTCTGCGTAGGCCAGCAATTGCGTCGTTTTTGTTTTCCCAGCTGTTTATTCCCCGAGCTGTTTATTCCACTTCTTCGCACTATCCATTCTAGTATCATATTGAACAACGTAGTGGACAGGGGATCTCCTTGTTTCAGTCCAGCATTTGTCTCCAAACTGTTTGATAACTTTTGGTTAATTTTAATATTCAATTTCGTGTTTTCAAGAGTCATGTTAGTGAGTTGTATCAGTTTTTTTGGTACGTTGAGGTTGTTCATAATCTTGTATAGATAGTTTCTATTAACAGTGTCATATGCTTTTTGGAAGTCAATAAAAATTGCATAAATCGATATGTCGTATTAGTATCCCATCCTTTGTGTTTGCTTCAGGTTGAATATATGGTCTGTCACTGATCTTCCTGTTCTGAAACCACCTACCAGCCTACTTTCTATACATTTTGCCATAATTTTGTAAGCTGTATCCAGTAATGCAATCCCTCTATAGTTCCCACATTAGTCTTTTTTTCCTTTTTTGTAAATTGGTACTATTAATGCAGTTTCCCATGCTTCTGGTATTGACTCTTGTTCCCATATGTTGGCTATTAATTGGTAGATTTTTTTGCTAATAAGTCTCCTCCATACTTTATCAGCTCTATTTCTATTTGGTTTTCTCTAGGTGACTTGCCGTTTTTTTGTTTTTTACTACCTATGTATGTATAGTACCTATGCAGTTATTTCTTATTAATAAAAAAGGATATTTTTATTCAAAGGTTGATATAAAATTATCTATGATAAGAATTGTTGAATAATTGATTGAATGCCAAAAACGTAAGTCTAGCAAAATCCAATAATTTGTATGACACAAAACGGTGTAGGAGTGGCTACCGAGTTACCCACATATTTCTGCGCCTAGAAATGGCTCCATAATTTTTAGATACAATTTAATCAACCGATATATACTTTCACGCATCCCCTTGACCCGATGAAACTGGAAAAATCTCATATTCCCGTCGATATTTCTCCTAGCCGCGTCACTTTTCGCGAAATAATCGAAGCTCTTTAGAACCCGTAGCGTTTTCAGACAAAAACCTTTTTTTAAACATATCCGACGGCGAAATCTACTGAAAATCCGATTTAGACAGTTTTAGTTTCAGTGGAACTTCGGTTAGAATCGTTTTCTGACTCTCCAGTATTCCAGATATATCTAACGAATGTATTTTTAGTTGAAAATCTAACACACGCGTACCATATTAACACATTTAGAGTGCTTTTTATGTACATGTTAAAATGATTTTTTATCATTGTTTGTGACCTTGGATTTTTTTTCAATTTACGGAACAATTTACTGTGCTAAAATTTTTGTTAACCGAAGATGCCGTTGTTTAAAAAAAAAGAGGAAAGGAGGAAATCTCTTTCGAGAAAAGAGATTTCTTTGGCTAGATTGGAGAATTTCAGAAAGGAAGTTATCACCGACCATCACACTATTCAATTAAGTAAGTTATGAAATGTATCTAATATTAAAAATCAATTTATTGAAAATTTACAGTTATATTTATCGCAACTTTCAAAAATGTTCTATTGGTGTAAGTTTTTTTATAGATACATTCCAATATATCTGAGATCATAAGTTTAAAAAAAGTGTTGATAATTAAGTTTACTTTAATATTATTTTTGAATTTCTTAAAATCCCTTGCAACTAGTTAACCTATATGTACAATATCAATATATTACATGATTGGTACATGGAAGAAATCCTTTTTACCATTATGTAATCTATGAACTGAATGTAACTGAAAAACAAATTTGTTATGTTAGAAATGTTTGTAAAACTTTCAAAATAGAAACATTAATATTGTTTTTTATCAAAATAGACTAAATATTGGCAAATTAACCTTTTCCCATCGTCACGATGAACAGACACGAGATGATTGGTGATTTAATAAGAAATACACGCCAGTGAATATCCCTTTTTCCTTTTATAGTAATGTAGAAAGGTGTGTATTTGAATAAGTGTGTGTCCCATTAAATTTGACTTGCCATTAATCAAACTGTATTTTAGCAGAAAGAATTTTTCTAATTAATTAACTGCTTAGTCCATTTTTCTTAAATGAGTATTGATCTCAACAAAGTTTTATATGTCAAGAGGGTGGAGGTGTAAGAAACGTGTTTTTATAATGGCAAAATTATTTCTAGCAAAAAGTCATTAAGAATCACTGGAATAATGATTTGAAATATTCACATAGGATTCAGAGATTCATCACTTATTATCACGTTACATGTGGGATTATATTTATTTTGGTGAAAATATGAATACGAAAAATAACAATCCGCCATCTTAGCGTGACGCTTTTGAAAACATTATTTGACATTTTTTAAATCGTTCGAATTTTCAGTGTATTTGCTTGTTTTGCATTGGTTATGTGATATTTCCTCGTTATAATATATTGAGAATCACAGTTTTGTACTACCAAAAACCAAAAGTACGAGAAATACGTTATGGAACAATGTTTGTATCCAGGCTAATAGTTCAAATTTGCCAAGAATCAACTGGTTGATGTTACAACTTCTACCTCAAATGATAAAATACATTTGCTAGGTCTCTCTTTGCAAGATTCATCCACAAACTCCTAATTGTTTTATTCATTGGAACGTTAAGAAATGTCTAATTCGGAGTTTTCTTCGATGTATTCCTAGGTTATGGAAAAGCACATCATTTATACACATCAGAATTCATTATTATCGCACAAAATAATTGAAATTAGGGAAAATTTAAAACTTTTTTTCTATAGCTAATGTTAAAATGTTGTTATATAAAATAGCAACTCTTTTAAGTAGATAAAGTATCACTTTAACCGTAAGGGTAGATAAAATGTTTTACAAATTCAAGCACATTAATTCGAAGGACTAACAACAAGTGTAATTTTACAATTAACATTATTAGAAACATCTATTTATGGAACACCACAACTTGTACTCGTTTGCTTAGACACTTGAACCGAGGTTTTGGATTGATTTTTAGGTCCACCAAGTATACACTTGGATATAGCAATCTTATTGCATACTGACTGTTCAATGCAAGACTTTGCAACGGATCATCCACCTAAGCGTTTAACTTTTACTAGATTAGCACCAGAGTTTGCCAACATGGTAGCTGAAGAACGACGGAAACATTGCCCCGTGTACATTTCTGTATTTGGTAGCAATCCTCTTGGGTATCTTGTATATAGTGTCAATCCCCACCTGTTGAGTAGTGCACTTTAGCCAATGTACTTTCTCACAATTTCCAATAAACTCACTCCACTTTTCTTGTCAGTAATACAAAACGACCCATCCTGCTTGGTTTTAGTAACAGATAATGAAACGACTATCACCGATTTTCTGTCGTCCACATCAAACACATCTAACTTGTGCAATTCATCGGATGTATACCAAAAATAGCAATAACCTTTATAAACAAATAGACATCATCAGGAGCTTCTGTCAGAAAATTAATAATGTCATCTGATTCCAGGATTATAGACTTTTTAGCTTTTTAAGGTGGTTAACTTGCAGAATTTAGAAATGTCACAATTTTCATTCACCAACAACGTACGCTTCAGCATCGAATAATACGCTTTCTTCAACTTTTCAGAAAAATACGCGGTTCTGGTCGACTTCGCGACCCTCGGAATTTTATATTAATTTTGAATTTGTCCGATAGCTTACCTTAAATAAAGCAGATTAGAACAAAAATTTCATTGGATCATTCAGTAATTACTTCAAAAATCACGATATTTGAATGAATGCAGGAAATCGCCTAATCCGTGTTATCGTGTTTGTTGGATTTTATTTTCTTTTACGAGCACATTCACATTAATAAAATAATAAAACTAAAATTGAATAAAAAATCAAGAATATATTAGTAAGAAACATAGAATGAGACAAGAAATGATTTCAAACCATTGTTCAATAAGATCTATAATAGTATTTTCATCAAAATTCAATACATACTTCTTAAAAAAGATTTAATAGAAAATATTAAGGTTTAGTATTCTAGCGAATAGTTATACAGATGCAATACATGCAATGCGGAGCAGCCGGTTTGGACGTTTCTCGCGCAAAGGCCAAATTATGTTCGCTAACGTTGCTGCAACGTTCACAAATGCTCAGCTCGGTTCGGCGCGCCCGGTCTGGATGCACCTTAACATGCATCATATCGAGCAGTCCAACGAGTATGAGAAAGAATCGTAACTCTCAAATTTGTACGCTGCACCGAGAACTCCCAAAGATGTGAGATGAAATTAGTACTTGCAAAGTAGAAAATAGTCGACTGCTTCTGTTACAGATTCAACTGAACGTGATTTTACTAAATTTAAATAATGGGCATTGATTTATGAATAATTTATTCTATAGAACTTTTTTTTATAAAAACTAATCTGTACCAATTTTTAAAATGCCGCCCACAGGTCTAGGCTGCTCACGGGTCTAGGCCTAAATCCATCACTGCACACAAGATGTAATACTGAAATCGTGATTCTATAAGTGAGAAATATGTGGTTTTTAAGTAATAAACTTTTGAAAATTCTTTTAAGTATTTGAAGTTACGTAATATGGACTCAGTGCTTTAGCAAGTTCATTCGCATCATTATAGCAATTTATTGTTATTATTATTATTAAATATTTCGTGTTCGGTTCACTGTTACTACCATAGATATGGTTACTACAACTAGCCTTTACTTTCTGTCGACTAGAGGTAGAAGCTCAAGCCGTACATTATAAAACGAATACCAGTTATCTGCCAGCTAAAACTGAAACGTCAGTTAACTAGAGATTATAAAATCGACCTTATAGTCCAGTAACTTTAGGATTTCACTTCGGATAAAGTCCAAGTGAGCTATAAATTGGTGTCCACTTACCTTTCAGCCTTTCAAATAAGATCTCCAAAGTCCCGCTTAACATTTGACAGCGCGTAAACAGTGCGAAAAATGTTGTTTTTTTGGTCTTTCGCTAATATCGTCGTTCCTATCGATCATACGACTATGGGGTGTACTTAATTAAAAAAAGATCGGAAATTCATTTACCAAAAAGGTAATGTAAAGTTTATTGATACAACTAATAGTTTTTACGTAATCTGGCATTGAAACTGTAATGAGATATTTTTATGGATATTCACGTATACATAATGAGAAAAAATCAAGCTTGTTGTCCATTATCTTTTCCTGCCAATATTTTCTTGGATATTCAGGTATAAGTATATAATGTGACATAAAGAAATAGGCCTATTCGCCTTTATATATTCTTTCTCGCCTTCATATAATTTTTCTTGATTTTCCCTATCCACCGTCAGTAAATAGTAATCTTGCTTATCAATAGGATCGATTTCGAGATTATCAATTTCCTCACTCGTATCGATTCCTGTTTCTAACGGATCTTCGATTGGTGCAACATTCAGACAAGATGTCCCATGACAATTGCCGAAAACTGACGAGCAATGTAGGCCTTACTTTCGACAGCCGCACGATGCGCTGCAGCCTTTCGAACAATTGCAGAAAATCATTTTTAAAAGACAATCCGGAGCAGGAAGTTGTGATGTTCTTTTAGGCTCCAATAAATCGTTCTTCAATATCCATTTTGAGGATTCAGTTCGTTTCCTAACCATTTCTGCACTTGGTAGTAAACGCGATATAAGTGCTCTTTAGCAGCATCACTTGTAGCTGGCAAAAAGATTCAACTTTGCCGATTTGTTTCTACCAACGGATTTTGTGAAGCTCAGATAACGATATTCATTCATGTCGTCTTGTTTGAGTGGAGCACCATACGTAGCCAGGAAGAATCGTATTCCATTCGAAGAAACTGATTCATGAGAAGCATCAGTCTGATTGAACGGTACTGATAGCCTCCTTCAGACCACTTCCTGCCATAATATACCCAATTGATCCCAGAAAAGACATAAGTAAATGGAAACCTCCGAGCCTCACGGTTATATTCGAAAACTCAGGATTCCCATCCAATGCTGCAACAATTTCTGAAGGGCAAGTAAATTATCCGTGACTTAGAATATGCCTCGTCTTTAGTTAAAAACTCCATGAAACCACTCCATCCAGGGATTTTCGGTAAGTTTGTCCCCTTTCCATACATCCATAATAGGTATATCGGAGCATTGACTTCGTTGTCACTTCATCGCAACGAAGTTCTTCCGCCATAATTCTTTTCAATCCTTGCACACCATTATTTTCATAAACTTGCATCTGGACTTTGGCAATCGTTGCCATTTCTGCCGCAGTAGGCATCGTGCATAATCTTGATATTTGTTGTTCGAATGGTTTCCATGGAATGAAATGTATTCAAACCGTCAATCGTAGACATATTATGATCAGCGTTGTCTTCTGGAGGAGAAATCAAAGGTTCAGGATGGAATACACTAGAAGCTTCGTATTTAATTGTCTCTTTGTATGATGCACATAAACCCAATAACGATAAAATGTCTACAATACGTTTCGACGCGAATTGCCTGTGCATATGAACGGAGAGTCCAATCTGTAAAGGCGACAAAAATGATCGGGGACGAACTGCCGACATGATAGCATGGCTGATGGTGGTACACTTCTTTTGGAGTGGCTTCAATTTACCTTTTTTATTTTTGAGAATGATCTCCTCTGTGAAAAAAAGTAAAGATTTTGGAACAAAGTCGTTGACATTCTCAAACATACTGGAGGTTGGAGGATAATAGTCCGTTTCTCAGGCTACAGAAAGTATATCCTGTCGAAGAATTGCTGCAGCTGCTGATCAAACTCGATATAGTTCTTCCTCAGCGTTCTGTTTTTTGTTTTCGTACCAAGTCTTATTGAGAATATTATATTGCGTGTCTCCAAAACAAGAATTGATGGTCCTGTGCTTTTGATCGTGAACGACATCAGAGAGGGGAGGCACAGCTGCTGCTCCAGCAACTGCGTCTCCCCTCGAGTCTCGAGTATGACGGCAACTCCACTCATGACGCGTCCGCAAAAACTGTTCGTTGTATCGATAGACTTGATATTACTTTTTCTGTAAATGAATTTCCGATCTTTTGTTTTTGTAAGTACACCCCATATTCATAAGATCTATAGGAACGACGATATTAGCGAAAAAACAAAAAAACAACATTTTTCGCACCGTTTACGCGCTGCCAAATGTTAAGCGTGCAACAGAATTGGTGGGACTTTGGACATCTTATTTGAAAGGCTGAAAGGTAAGTGGACACCAGTTTATAGCTCACTTGGACTTTATCCAAAGAATGGCCAAATTTTCGCATAAAGTAACTGGACTATTAAGGTTAAGCAGTCTAAGCCTGAAACCCGACTTGAAAGCACAATCATAAATCGCAACTACAATATATAATATAAATGATTTAAAATCTCTCACATTAATTTTCGTAAAAAAATATTGATGGGTTGCCTGGTTAATATTTCTACTACATCTATATTTATAAGTGTTGTAATTTTTACTGGAAAATTATACTTTTCCTATCAAGTCGGGTTTCAGAGGTTTAGACAACTTTGGACAACAGGATAAAGGATACAAATATATTTATGGTATTTACGACAAGCAAGTAAACTTTCATTAAAACTGATAAGTATTAGTAATTATAAAATCAATATCTCTTCAATAACATTTGGTGATTGTGTAAATATAAATAAAATGTGTAAAAAAAGAGTTGAGGTTTAATTGAAAAGAAAGATGATGTACTAAAAGCTAAAAAATTATTTGGAAGGTTCTAGGTACCAGTATTCACACTACTCTCCGCATTGATCAGACGTAAAAATAAAATCATAGGGCGCCTGAAATGTCTATCAACAGTCATTATAAATGTTTATCCAGGTTACGCTACGCCCCATGATTTTATTTTTGCGTCTTATCAATACACTAGATTGATGAGGAGAATGATGTGATGACTGGTACCTTGGACCTAATTACTTTGTAGCTTGAGTACATTCTCTACAGCATCGTTATCTTTTTTTTCAATGAAACCGTTTAGCTTAAAAACTTATTACTTTTATTAATTTTTTACTTTATTAGTTACCCTTTTTGTTTTCAAATTTTTACTTTTTATTTCGTAACTTAATATTTCTCATTCTATTTATATTTATTATTACAAGCTTTTTTCTCTGTCAATTTGTTGAAATCCAACTCCTCAATACATAATCCACCAGACATTATTCTACTCAGTGCCTTCCTTAAAGAATTTCGAGTCTAAATACAGTGGTGTGCTGTCTTGCAGTTTGTGGTCCGTTCAGCAGTCCAATAATTGAACTTTGTACCTATGGTTTTCGGAGGACTATGGTATACGCCATCCTTTCCGAAGCAAATATGAAATTACTGAGTTTGATCCAACAAACCAGGGAAGCCAAATAAAATATTTTTGTATAGTTAACGATGGGTAAAAGAAAGGCAATTCTTTGTTTGCTTCTGTATTTAAAAGGAGAAGCACGGCAGACTTGCTTTCAAGCAACCATTTGAGCATTATTTCCAATATAAACATAACAGCAACATTCCTTTCACGAACAGGTCATTTAGAAATAGATGGTTATCATTAAAACTGGATTGGGAAACACCTAAAATACAATTCATTCCAACGACTTTGTTTATTTACAAACAAAAATCAAGACAAAAACTACTTTGGACATGGATAGAAACCTACTAATTTAAGTAACCGTACTACAGATCTCGGTATGTGCTTTGACATACCAAAAAGGGTACTTAAGCCGGTCCCAGACACTACGTGTATTTGGCGAATAGGCCAATATTTATCATTTGCACGAATGTTTACTTGATCTCCCACACGGTGCCGTAGTATAGCAAAGGTACACGTAGTTTACTTCGAAATACTACGGCATCCTCTACTTCGTGCTAGTTTCCGACCAGCGCCGGGAAAATGACGAAGGACGAATATTTGCCAAAGTTAACTTCCCACACGCTACGCGAATAAGTCCGAATGTACCAAATGTTTGCCAAATACACGTAGTGTCTGGGACCGGCTTTAGACAGCATCTCTATGACTAAGGGGTCTATTTTGTAATTCGTCGTTTCCAGACGATATCGTTACGCAGACGACTTATTTGTCAACGACAATTTCTCTTAACTCTATTCTGTAACATTATCGTTCAGTGTCTATTTTAGTGATCAACGTTAACGGCAAATGTTAAGGTTGGTATTATTAAATTGGCAGAAAACGTACGTCGAATATTATTTTTCTAGATGTTTTGTGTTTCCATTGTCACTTCTAATGTCCATTTTGATAATTTGGGACTGTTTCTGGGTTCTATTGAGGATAATGATTCAATTCAAAAAACGTAAGTAGATAGATGAGGTAAAATTTCCTCAAATAAATCTTTTGCCGATACAACATCCAGTCTATATAACTGCCTAAAAAGTTCCTCTGGGAGCTCAAAAGAATTACTGGTATCTCTCAGTGTACGTAATCTTTCTCGGGTTTCTTCTCCAAATGTAGATACCAAGTTATTGTCATTACCTCCTTTGTAACTCATCTAAAATCAAATTAGCTATTTCACCTGCCATAATTTTTATTAATACGAACCTTCACCTTATTTTAGGTTAGTTAACGACTTTTCACTTCCTCAACGAGTGCTGTCAAGGTATCGTCGGTGGACGACAATTTGGTAGCCATTTTTGTCGTCCAACAACGACTACCGTTGACTATAAAATAGAGAAAGTCGTTCATAAACGATACTTGCCCACAAACGACGTCGTTATGTGTTACAAAATAGACCCCTTAGACTCCGTTTCACGTAAGAAGAAGCCACTTGAAGTTGCAGTCGTATACGCGAACTTGTTGTCAACACCAGCGCCAAGTCTGTGGATGGAGGTTTCTTCTTACACTTTTCATTTCCTTCTATTCCAGTGTGTCCTGGAATCCCAAGTAAGGTGACTATATTGTTCTCGCTTAGTTCATTAAGTTTGCCTAGGCATTCCCACACCATTTCGGAACTAATTGTACAAAAACTTCAATGGCTGCTTGACTATCAGACATTATGATAATCCTTTGCCTTCTATATCCTTTGTCAATATTGAACTGGGCACACTTTCTTATTGCGAGAATTTCCGCTTGAAAGATACTTGGGGTTTTTCCCAAGCTTTCAGAGTGTTTGGTTCCTGGCCCGTACACTCCTATCCCAGTTCCTTCTATCGGTTTTGAGCCGTCTGTGTACCATTGAATGGCATTCTTTCCAAGTCTGGTAATGGTATTTGGATCCCATTCCTCCTTGTTGCTTTATTCCGTAACGAACTTCTTTGAAAAGTTATATTTTTTCATGATACCATCTTGTGGCATGTCCAAGGTTGTCCGATTTCTAAGAAGTGAAGAGGTGGTTTTTTTAATGATTCCCTCTCTACTTAGTCTGTATCTTGTTATTTCTGCAACACTCACCACCACCATATGTAATGGTGTGAGGTTGAGAATCACTTTCATTGCTCCTGTTATGCATATATATACAGGCTAGTCTTTGATTTTGGAGAGGTTTTCTCTCGTCGTCAAGAGGCTAGTTCTACTACAGTGTACATCCAGCTCAGGATTTTTTTGTTACAACCCCAGTTTCTCCCTGCCAGATTCCTGAACACCATTAGAGCCATTTTTGCTTTGTATGTAATCTTCTTCTCGTGTGTGTTCCACAGGAGTTTACTGTCTAGAGTCAAACCTAGATACTTGACTTCTTGTCTCGATTCAACCTCGTTCCCATCAAGTTTAATGGTTTTGAGGTTGAGTTTTCTTTTCTTAGTGAAGTCTATCAAGATGGTTTTGGTGGGGTTGATGCTAAGTCCCACTTGCCTTCATCAGCTATTTATATAGTTCAGACACTTTTGTACGATGTCACAAAGGGTGATTTCAAATTTTCCCCTGGCCGTTATGACAATATCATCGGCATATCCTTTGCAGGATATTTCGAGGTCCGTCAAACCACTCAGGAGTTCGTCAACCGTCAGACTCCACATTAATGGGGATGCTACTCCTCCCTGTGGGCATCCTCTGGTTGTGCAGATGGAGACAATGTCTTTCCTCGTTCTCATCTCTGCTACTCTAGTGGTGAGCAGTTCCGACATCCATTTGGATGCTGTGCTGTCTACACCTCTTCTATTTAATGCTCTCTTGACAGCCTCATGTGGAGTGTTGTCAAAAGCTCCTTCTATGTCCAAAAATGCACATACTACAGTTTCTTGGTTGTCTAAGGCACCTCGGATATCCTCCGTCAGTTATACTAGTGCAGTCTTCGTAGATCTGCCTGCCTGGTAAGCGTGCTGATACGGGTGAAGAGGTAGTCTCTCTAGGATTTCCGTTCTTATACAGTTCTCAATAGCTTTTTCCATCGTTTTAAACACAAACGATGTTAGGCTAATTGGTCTGAAGGATTTGGGGTTTGTTGTGTCCCTTTTTCCAGCTTTTGGAATGAAGGTTACTATTGCCCTTCTCCATGCTTCTGGTATATAACCCAGTTCCAAGCTACTTCGACTAATTCTAACCAAATGTGGTAGATTTTTGTCTTGTCCTTACTGGAGCAATGCTGGGAAAATCCCATCTGCTCCAGGTGCTTTGAAAGGTGAAAAGGTGTTCATAGCCCATTTCAACTTATCGTTACTACAAATGTGCTTGGCCACTGTAGTACTTTGCTCATACAATGGACACTGGTATATGAAAATACTTGGTATCGTTAAAACTTTCAATTAACAATTGGCGATGTTCGTTTGTAACGCCAATGACACGAAACGGTCGTTACGAGGCAATATTCATAAACGAGACCAATTTTGATTTCTGCACAAGACAGTTGGCAATCTTCACGTGGCTTCTTCTTATGTGAAACGGAGTCTACCAAAGTTAGTTTGACGTCATCGTTTTTCGTAACGAAATCGATTGGTATGTTATTTGACATACCAAAGTGGGGTACCAAATCGGGCCGAAATCGCCTTTTATGAATAATTATTTTTGCGGACGTGGATCAAAAGCTTCGGAAAGGCAAAACAAATGATGGTGGAAGATTTACAAGGGAAGGATCGCTATTTAACAATAGTTGCCACTCAAGAAGAAAATAAGTTTTGATATTTCAGGGCAATTTCTATGCGAAAGAGTGGAACTAAAACTTATTTCCCTTTAAGACTGAAATACATTCTAAGAAGTGAGCTTGACTTAACAAAAAGATACATTGGATATAAGATATTTGATATCATACTTAATTCATGAAAACCAAATTGATAAGAATGTATCTTAAATAACATGTCTCTTATTCGAGGCATCATATAGGCGAAAGTAGGTACTGAGAAAGAATATAAAACAATAAAAATTTGGTTGAAAGAAATATTGATTATTTTTATAGAATGCAATAATAATTAACATAAAGTATAAAGAATATTAGTATAGTAAATAGTTAAATAAAATATACGTAACCTCCCAGGTTACAACAATGATATAAAGCTTGCTGCTTCAATTATTATTGCAATGTTTTAATATTCCGAATAACTTTTTTTATGTAGATACACATGCGTGATTAGCGATATAAATTTGGAAGCAATTAGGTTATAACCGGATTTATTTGATAAAAACAAAAACAGTAAACGCGATCAGTAAATATTAATCTGGATAAGATATAGAGATAACATTTTAGAGTATGGTACACATATTTATTTATCAATACTGAATCGTTAGATATCTGAACAGACACATACAAACACACGCAGAATGGTATCTACTGCTATTTAATTCAATTGAATTCAGCTATAATTAGTTACACTTTGTTTGAAATTTTGTCTCTCCTTATCTAAATCTAAACAGATTTAATTTTCTAAAATCTATTAGACACAACAATCTGGGAATCTATGAAAAAATGTTTTTCTACGACAACCTCGATAAATGTTCATTTTATAACCGTAACTTCAATCATAAACAAACCCATTTTGTACAGAATTTTTGCATCGGTTGCTAGGCAAGTTGCTAAGCAACAAATGCGAAATGGAATATTTCGTGTTGGGTCTAGGTTCACTCTAAAAACATGACGACTACGGCTTGTCAAATTATGACGGCCAGCGACAAATTGATGAAATGTCAGCAGATCGTTTCTGTCAAAGTTTTAGTAGGTAACGAGTAATTTCATAGTTGTTTTCTATAAAAACTATTAATTAAAATGGAAATTGATAGTGATATTGACTTAGATTTGACATATTAATGAAATATTGTCAGTTTATTTCTTTCAAAGTTTTTGCAATGTATGCATGTATTAAACGTGAACGATATGTTGTCATAGAAAAAGTATAGTATGCAACTCGCAACAAAATGGCCATTTTGCACTAGTATGAATTGCAGCACCTGCCTTCGGCTCGTGCTGCAAATTTCATACTCGTGCAAAATGGGCATCATTTTGTGTTCATTGCATAATATACTTTTGTCTACATATTAATTTGTGCTTAAAAAATACCTACAGTAGAAACGGTGGAGCTTTACCATTTCGTGACTGTTACCATACGTATATACGTTACTATACGTACTATACGTTACTATACGTATATACGTATAGTAACAGTCACGTGATGGTAAAGTTCCACCGTTTCTACTGTACATTAGGCTCACAATGTTTGGCATGAATTGTTTTCTCATTTAATCGAACATTTCTTCTTAGTAGGTACTTATCAATTACAAAAGAAGTAAGAGGTCAGTTTATCCAAAAATTATACTATGGCCTAATTTGAAATAATTTCTATTGTCGCATTCAAGTTCAGCTTACCCTAAAATACCATATTATACATTTAAAACCCCGTTTCATGCTTCCACCCTACTCTCCTTAATAATTTCTTTTGTGCTCTTGAAACTTGAGTGGTATTTGACACATTTTTTTACTATTAAAAACATTGTTATAGATTATAGAATTAAAAAAAATCTAATCAGTCTCTAGGATTGCCGTAGACGTTCAAAACAGCCAGTAGTATTGCAAATAACATTACTGGCTTGTATGGTATGCTTTTTTGAAGATCTTGTGAAGTTAAGAACGGGGTGGAGTAAACGAGTGATTTTAAATATAATTACACACGAAAATCTAGAGGATTGTGTTCGGGTGACCTTGGGGGCCATGGGTATAGATATCCCCGTTCAATTCAACTCACCAACTCTCGCGCTTGCAATTTCCAGCTTTTTTTGTGTTCTCGCCCATACTGTGTGTGTGTGTATAAGGTGGAAATTATAGATAACCTAAACCTACATCCTACATGGAGTATGAATTAATCATGCTGGAATGGGGCGGGAGGAGTATTTGAGCCGCTTTAGAGGTAAATATACCTTAAAAATGAATCACGTATAAAGCTAGGAAATTAATTATTCGTTTTTAAGTAGAATAGAACATTTTATAGTTATGTGATATTTAAAACTTTGAAAACCAGTGATAAACATATTTGAAAGTAAGCATTTTGTTCGGGATTCTTTGGTCAAAATACAAGTCAGTTTATAGATATATATATATATATATATATATCAAAAATACAATGCTAAAACATTGATAACAACATTTGAGACACCTGCAAAGGACAATCTAACCTCATCATTGCAGTGAAAGTATGTAGCTCTATAAAGAAGTCGCTTAAAAATATCAGCATGTAACCACGGAGTACTGCTTGCTAAAACAACTTTTATCTTCGACCACCTTTAAAATTAGACGTTTACGAACCAAAAAAAATGTGTGAAATTATACATTATACATACGTTAAAAAGCGTGTGTAAATGAACAACGCTTTTTATATGGGACTTTCGTTTTAACACCCAAAAGCGTGCGTAAATGACCAATGCTTTTTAAATGGGGTTTTCATTTTAACACTCTTTTTTAGCTACGTAATTATCTAGTTGCCTTGAATTTAGTCGTTTGTTGTATAAACTTTTGTGCTGTCAGTAAATTTGACAGAAGTGTCAGACATAGTGAATAATATAATTATATTGAAAATTCATCACAGAATAAAAAAGAAACTACAAAAAAAATTCGGAGACGAAAATCAAAGCTCTGACACGCAGTGACAGCTTGAGCTCGCTGTACATAGGGATAGAAATGTTGAAGACCGCGTGTTCCCTATTACAAAGTCTACTGTTTCACAGAGCAGACTGTTTCTGTACAATATTCGTTTCTGCGAAGTGCGACAGATTCGCGGCGTGCCACCCAGAGCGCTGGCTGCACTCTCGCAGTACCTTTTATAGGAAACATTTCGTTACAACATTTGGAAAATATGCAATCTCCAAAAAAAGAGCGATATTTTAATAAGAGAAGTACAGGCAAGACCTCCAATTTGGAACGATAGTGACCACTAGAACGTTGATTACGTGGGATTATTCCTGAGATCACGGTAGATATGATGAAATCCATGATAGTGATAACGCGATTCGTTCACAGGTAAACACCATACTCCCTTCTTTTCTTTGCAGCAAAATCTCCTCTGTCTTCCATTTAGCAGGAAAAGCGCTCAACGTTTGAATCGGAATTCTGGAATATCCTAATCGATACTTTTCTTTCGACCTGCAATCAACCGTCAATACTCCGAAGTATAATCCCATCATCATCACTTAACACCTGCAGCCTGTCACCCACCACCCGTCACCTATCGCTTTGCTTAGGAAGTACAATTGTGTCCATGCAAAGTGAATGCCTCAAAGGCGGGGTGGATTGTTAATATAAAAGGAATTAAAAACTACTTTGACGCTCATCAGTAATTTTTTTCTAGAATAGCCAAATTTTATATAAATAATAACCCATCCTGATAAAAGATTGTGGAACAGTATTTTTTCCTTTACGTTCTAAAATCTATTTTCTGATTCATATCGTTTCGATCATAATGATGTAAGTTGTGAATGTTATTGTGAATTTTGGTCCATTTCCAAGTTTACTTCGCCGTCGTCTGTATAATTGGGCATTTTTAGAATTTGTTTTACTTTACCTTAATGAAAATATGAATAACTATCGTTCAAAATAGAAGTTTTAAATTTTCACGCTATCACAACCGATTGTTAGCAAGTAACGCACAGTACTGTCTAGTTGAAATATTTTAGTAATTGTTTTTAAATAATACAATGCTCGCTGCACTATTACTGATAAAAATTTGGCAATTGGGGTTTTGTAGACGTGATAAATGTCACCATATGTGATTTTTGGCCCGCTTAATAAGTATTAACAGTAATGCCAACATTATTTAATAATCAATGTAGCAGAAATTTAGATGTACACGTTTGTCCATGTTTATCAAAAACCCGTTTAACTGCTCCAATGTAATCAATTCAACTATTATTTGAGTGATGGTTTTTGCTGTTTACTATTATTATTGCTGATTCAGTTTGTATATGAGGGGAGACGCCGTTGCCATACAGGAATATGGATTAATTACGGAATCACTTGGCGGAGCTTATCCCAGGACTAATATGGCCGCTGGATGAGGTAGAATGTAATATTGATTACACTTCACATCAAGAGTTTCAAGTATTTTCAAGATCAATAGTCAACCCTAGAAGATCAAGAGTGACTAAACTCTTGTGTTGGCGGCATCAGTATTAGCGATCAACGAAATATTAACCAAAATAAAGACTTGTTGTTTGTATTCGTATCAAAATACAGAAAGGTCAAAAATATAGTTTTAACTATGCAAAAACGAAAATATTGTAGTAAATGGAAATAAATCACAGTAAGAGTACAAGAAATGTTTGAGCCTGGAAGTTGTTCCAAAACTAGATTCATCACAAAAAATTAGGAATATTCAAAGAAAACCGTTCTCTATAGAATAGAATTTTTATCACACAACAATGAATCAGAAAAACTTAATACAACGCAAGGAGTAGTACAAGGTAGAGTATTTAGCTTTTTATACAGTGCTATTCAAAAGTCCCCTCCCCCCCTCGTATCATTTGAACGGCTACACTTACATTAATAAAATTTGGAGGGTGAAAAAAAAGTGTTGTAAACTTCTCTACTAATGGTAACAGGTGACGTAATAGTAATAGATGACGTCACAGTGCCACTCTGGCCAATAATTTTAAATAGGACCTTATGACAAGTGATATCTTGTTTGAAAGGCATTGAAATTGGCTACATAGCCATATTAATTTTGTTTGGGTTTAAACTAATTTTGACGGATAAATTAAATAAATACCAATATTATTGAAATTATTTTTTTAAATTTAATTATATAATCAAATATCAACAATGGATTCTTATAGCAAGTGTTCGAAATGTGCTCCGTCTACATCCATCCTATCAGTAAACTCTTGTCGTACCCGTTCGAATGTGTCAGCTGAAATTGCATTGCATTCTTCAATAATTCTTTCTTTCAAAACGCCAATGCTATCTGGTGCGGTAGTATAAACCTTGGATTTCAAGTACCCCCATAGAAAAAAATCTAATGGTGTAAGATCTGGTGACCGAGGTGGCCATTCTATAGGACCTCGCCGGCCGATCCATCTACCTCGATATTCTTCATCCAGGTAACGTCTTACTGCACCATAATAATGTGCGGGAGCACCATCTTGTTGAAATGTTATTTCCAGATGGCCGAGTTCATCTGGATTATCTTCCAGAATTTCAAGAATTAACTGCTCAATTGCATTTTGTAACATCTCCAGATACACTTCACCGCTTAAATTTGAATTTAGGAAAACAGGACCAAATATGTGGTTTCCCAAAATACCTGCCCAAACATTGACTTTTTCTGGAAATTGGGTATGTTGTTCACGAAAGGTGTGAGGATTTGTGTCACTCCAATACCTTACATTTTGTGTATTCACATTTCCATTGAGGCAAAAAGTAGTTTCGTCACTAAAACAAATTGTTTTTGTGTAATGTGGGTTTTGACTAATTTTATTTGTCATACATTCACAGAGTTCGAGTCTTCTGTCGGGATCGTCATCCGAAAGGTGGTGCACCATTTTGAACTTGTATGGATGAAATTTATTTTTAGCCAACACTCCCTGTACTGTACTTTTACTTACTTCACAGATAGGCGCAACTTTAGTTAAAGAGGAAGTAGGGTTTACTACCATTTCAGCAACTATATCAATTTTTTTATCATCACTGAATGTTAGTCGACCAGATCGTTTGGCATCTTGAACATTACCTGTTGCTTCAAACTTGTGAAGAAGCTCCCTCAAATAAGTTCTCGAGATAGGGCGATCTGGGTATCTCTCATTAAATAAACGTTCCACTTCATGAAGATTCTTTCTAGATTCGCCAATTATTAAGATAGCTGCTACTTTGTCGGCTTGAGTACGTACCATTTTGCCTATGTAAACTCTTAAACGTCTCGTTAAACAATAATAAAATTAAATATTTAAGCTATTTAGAAAAACTTTGCAAAGCAACAAATAAAATTAAAATAAAAAAGTCTATTTTTTTGACAACTAACCAGAGGCGGACTGAAAAATCTTCAATATTTATATGTGAAATAATAATTTTGGTATTTATTTAATTTAACCGTCAAAATTAGTTTAAACCCAATGTCAATGCCTTTCAAACGAGATATCACTTGCCATAAGGTCCTATTTAAAATTATTGACCAGAGTGGCACTGTGACGTCATCTATTACTATTACGTCACCTGTTACCATTCGTAGAGAAGTTTACAACACTTTATTTTCGGAAAAATATGGAAAAATCTCAATTAAGATGGTTGGGGCACTAAAACACGCTTAATCAAAATAGACAAGTTAAAAGACTATGGACTGTAACAAAAACAGGCAAGAAAAGGAGAAGTAAAGCTAGGGTGATGTGGGAGAACGATGTAGCAAAATTACTGGAAGAGAAAGGGATGACAAGGAAGAAAGCTGAATGGGTATCAAGAAACAGAAAAAGATGGAGAATATTAATAAATCAATAAGAATTAAACAATTTACACTATCTACACATAACAATAGATTCACAGCTCTACAAAAACAAACTTTTTTTGTTGCCCTGGATATCATCGCGAATTTTTACGTTTTCAAGTGCCCAGATTACGAATATATTCATGAAAGTTCTCGATGTGCTCGTATATTCATGATTTTTTATGGGATTGTCACATGATGGCAGATTACTGCTGGTATTTGAAAAGAGATTGTCCCCTGAAAAATTATAAAAGAAAAGCTCATAAAAGGCGTTTTATGGAAATATAAATTATTTTTTCGACATTTTCCTCTTTTTTTACTTCGATGTATCCTAATTTCTTAAAACATAACTGTCATTATAAATGTATACGTTATTTTGTTTCTGGTTTTTTGATTCCTGTAATGTAAAATGAAAATAAAGATTAAAAAAAATCAGAGCAAACCTTGTATGTATGTATGTATGTATGTATGTCTTTTGGGGTAACATTCACTGAGACCTAAAAGATCTATTGTGCCCCCTTACTTCTACTTAGTTCCTGAGGAAAGTCTCAGAGACTAGTAGCTCCTTTAGTCCTATTTCCCCGAGGAATTTTAGGATATCTGCAGGCTTCAACTTAGGTAACTGTCCCTCTTCTATCCAGTAGTCTCCCAGGTGCTGTGCCCTAGGATTCTGAATTGCTGTGCAGTTCGTAAGTATGTGGATGGAGGATTCTTCTTCCATTCCACAAAACCTACAATCTTCTTCCTCCACTATTTTGAGCCTTTTAAGGTGCCCATTCAGGCGACAATGTCCCGTTAGGATTCCTGTTAAAACTCTTAGTGCAGTTTTGCTTTGACTTATGCATTCATTTGATCTCAACAGGTTGTAGTCACCCAGAAGAATATTTGATTGCCTAAGCCCTACTAGATCTTTCCAATTGTCAGATCTTATCTTTTCTTCGGCTTTACCTATTTCTTCCAATATTACATTGGAGCTGATTCCACAAAAAGGTTCCGGCCCCCAAAAGGGTATTTCACTCCCCCTCTTTGCTAGTTCATCTGCTATTTCGTTTCCTTCTATTCCAGTGTGTCCTGGAATCCACAGTAAGGTGACTATATTGTTCTCGCCTAGCTCATTAAGTTTGCCTAGGCATTCCCACACCATTTTGGAACTGATTACACAAGAACTCAGCGCTTTAATGGCTGCTTGACTATCAGACATTATGATAATCCTTTGCCTTCTATATCCTTTGTCAATATTGAACTGGGCACACTTTCTTATTGCGTGAATTTCCGCTTGAAAGATACTTGGGGTTTTTCCCAAGCTTTCAGAGTGTTTGGTGCCGGGCCCGTACACTCCTATCCCAGTTCCTTCTATTGCTTTTGAGCCGTCTGTGTACCATTGAATGGCATTCTTTCCAAGTCTGGTAATGGTATTTGGATCCCATTCCTTCTTGTTGCTTAATTAAGTAACGAATTTCTTTGAAAAGTTATACTTTTTCATCATACCATCTTGTGGCATGTCCCAGGTTGTCTGATTTCTAAGAAGTGAAGAGGTGGTTTTCTTTTTAATGATTCCCTCTCTACTTAGTCTGTATCTTGTTCTTTCTGCAACACTCTCCACCACCATATGTAATGGTGTGAGTTTGAGAATCACTTCCATTGCTGCCGTTGGGCAAACCTTACAAAATCATTGATAGTTTCATGAATTGTGGGCATAAATAGACCCAAAATCATTTTCATATCTAGGGCAACAAAACCACTGTAGACCAGTGAATTATCTTCAAATATTATTTCTTCTGTGCTTGTGTATGTGTAAGAAGTCTTCCTAAACGACTGGACCGATTTTGATGTGTGTGGTCAAGCAAATTCGAGAATAGTTTAGATTCACAAGTGGTCCTGGTAGGTAACGCTGCAATCGGGTTCATACTGAACTTCTCCTAAGCAGTTGGTCCGATTTTTATGAAATTTTTTGTACGTGTTTGAGTAAGTAACTGGATGGTTTAGATTCACAATTAGTTCCGGTAGGTGGCGCTGCATTCGAGTCCATACTGAACTTTTCCTAAACGGTTGGTTCGATTTTGATGAAATTTTTTGTGTGTGTTTGAGTAAATAACTAGGTTTAGATTCACAATTAGTCCCGGTAGCTGGAACTGCAATCGGGTTCATGCTGAGCTTCTCCTAAACAGTTGGTCAGATTTAGTTGACATTCTACATAGGAGTTTTTTGGTAAGGTCATTAAAAAATGAATCAAATTCACAAAAACAAAAAAAATTAACGACAATATCTGATTTTTCTACCCAAAATAAGTGACAAATTTTCAACCAAAACAAAAAATTGACAAAATTTGTAAAGAGGTTAGCACAGGACAACTTCAGTCAGAATCTCTTTAGTATTATACGTATATATGGCCAATTTTCACTTTCTATATCAAGAATTCCTTCAGAGATTCCAGTCGTAGCTGAAATGAATAAATGAAATGAGAGGAATAATAGCCCAATGATTTCAATTCCTTATGATTCCTTAATATATGTTCTTCAGCACTTATTGAATTATAAGGAAAAGAGTATTAAAATTAAGTATGCAAACTACAACCAGTTGATCTATCAATAATTCTAATATGAAAAGTTGAGTGAAGGAAGTAAATTAAATCTCTGAATGGAGTTGTTGTTCAAATGGAAAAAAACACTAAGAATGAACAAAATCAATGCTTTCATTAAAAAATGATCGAAGGAATAATTTCATAAAATAATATTTACTTTAAGATATTGGTATATTTATATTTGTGAATGTGGGGATACAAAAAAAGAAGAAATTATTCAATGTATTTGAAAGCTATATATTCCTTCATATTTACGATCGCTTTGTGGCATCCAAATTAATATACTTGAACGTCCTGTGCATACATTTAAGTTGTTCAAGTGTGTCCTAGATACAAGATAAATAAATATAAAATTGAAAGTTAAATTAAAATATAATATGCTAAAATAGTTCGTCCCGTCTGAAGGTTTTTACACCCACTCATTTTTTTATTTTATAAAAAGTGGAAAACAAAAATAGATCTGACTGAATTATTCATAATTATATAAACTTAAATCATACAAGTTTTTAAGACGTGCGAAAAACCAATAAGCACCACTAGTTAATAGATTTAATTTAATGTTTAACTAATAGTTATAACAGATACAAAAGTGTGTATAAATAAAAACTTTACATACTTCTAGGTTTGTCTAATATGACTAATTTATTAAAGTGTACAGAAATATTTTCATTCAATACGTTTATCATAATAGTATGTGTATCGTTAACATACAAAGACAGTTTGATAAGTCCACATCACTGCTCCAGTCCTCTGTCGTCTATTTATACAACTAAATTTAGAGCAGTGAAAAAGGAATGTATATCTAGTCAAATATTAAGCAATTTACGTCAGTTAGTTTGTGTTTGACAGTTATTGAAAACAGACAACCTCGTGAATTTGAACGAAAATGGAAAAAGAGCAGCTGAGGAACAAAACCATCTTATTTTTTTTGGGACTGAATGCGAAGTCAAAGAAATAACAACAAGAAGCGAAACTTTGGATAAAAATGTGTCTATACAGACGCCATCTTTTAAATTAGTCGCTTGTAGGTTGAAATTATTTTTTTAAATGATTTATTTCACGAGTATATTGTCATCGAAAAGTGCAGAAATAGCTGATGGAAAAATACCTATAAAATAAATTTGATAAAACACAACTTTATGCTAAAATACTCTTTCTCGGGGTGATTCGAGTAAAGCTGTAAGCATTTATTATGATTCTCAGTGCATGCCAGAGTTAGCTGTCACCTTCAAGGTTAATTATTTTTGGCGCTTCAACATCAAAGTATTTTCGCCGGGTTTCACTTCTTGTTGTTAGGTTTTCTTTGGCGAAGTGAAAAAGACCAACCATCCATGAACAAAAATAACAATATAGGGAACAACTGACTGGGCTAAAAATAATTTTTTTTACAAAATAAGTCTGCGTTCAATTCCAATTCATATAAATAAAATGGATTATAAAACTTTAATACTAGAATTAGTGCCAAGGGACAAATCGCGCATATTATTAATTGGATTAAGGAAAAATCAGAAACGGTTCAATGAAAATCGTAATTTGAAGCCAAATTAGATGTATTATTAGGTAGTCTGTTCATACTCATAGTGAAATGCCTAAAACGAATTATTCAGGAGTAACCACAAACAAACAATGAAATAACTTTTATGGCCTCGTGGAAATATATGGCTAAAGGAGATACTAGTCTCTGAGATTTTTCTCATGAACTAAGTAGAAGTAAGGGGACATCCCAATAAACATTTTCGTTTATATAATAGTAACCGTAAAGTTACCATCACTATTTTATAAAACTGCAATTTATATAAGCTAAGCATAGTAATATTTCTTTAACTCTTATAAACCCTTCACAACACTTAAATGGAGCAATTTATAAGAGTTGCGAACACCTTTATTTAGTAACGTTATAAAACCCATAAGTCTATAACTAAAAGTAACGGAAATATTTCCGCTACCTTTATAAAACTTCTTCTAGGAAGAGGATGTAATGATATTTAGTTTTATTACTGACTTGGTTACTCTTATAACCTTTTCCTATAGAAAGAAGATGCTGGCACTACTTGTGTTATTCTGGTAAAACGCCTAGAAACATTTCGGCAAAATGTACTGCTGTACTTGATTTTTTTCCAGCCATTAATCATAGGTTTATTCACAATTATCTTACACAGTTAATAACCACTCCTATTTGGGGTTAACTTTTTAATGAAAACACAAAGAGAAAACATGAGTTACCCAAAGTTTCATAACGTATTTATAGAAGAACTTAAGTATCTGAAGTTTTAAAAAGGTAAACAACGATGCTATTATAAAACTCAGAAACCATTAGTTTTATTACGGAAGTAACGGCGAACCTTATATAAATTTGTTATATAAATTGAGGTAACGATTACTTAAAGTTTTATAACACAGTCATATAAATAGTTACAACACTTCATTATAAATCTAGAACCTACAGTAATGGCATAAAACCCTAATAAACCTAGTTTACTATAAGTGTTGCAATAAAACTACAAAGCATTTCCTTATATAATTGTGTAACCTTTATGAATACTCTATAAAAATATCAGTATTACTATAAGCCACGAAAATTGTTTATTGGGATAATAGATATTTTAGGTCTCAGTGAATGTCACCCCAACACACATACACATACGTACATAAACATTCCAGATCAGTTTTAGACGAAAATATTATTATATTATTTGTTTCGTCGTTTTAAACGATGAAATATTCCCCTTCCCTTCACGTTGAGAGCCTTCAACAATTTTTGAAGCTCATCACGAGATTTCGGTAACTTTGGCAGCTTCTTCGAGTCTGAATCTAACTTCATCAATTCTTTGCGAATTAATTTCATGGGGCGCTCACTTTAAAAAGTTTTGTGGAATTGAGGAAAAAGTATAACTGAACATAATGGGAGACAATTCGGACATTACTCTTTTCGAAGACAGGTAATAATGTCTGGTTGGGGAGACAACTCGACCACGACCTTAAATTGCTGTATACGATTAACTACTCTCGTATTTTTCGTAGCTTTATGTAATTTGCTATACACTGTGTCCGTAAAGTATGGAAACATTCATTTTTAGCTAAACAGGCCATTTTAACAAATAATCCTGAAACACGTCGATTTTTTATTTCAATATACCGTATTTTCAAATAATATTCTAATATACAGGGTGAATTACTTTCGAGTAATGACGTCACCGTCATTTTTTTTAAAAAAGAGTTTTCTTTTGCTCAGTATCTACAATTCTGACGGTTAACCTCGCCATTTAACGTGAAAGTGGCCTCATCAGAAAAAAATAATGTTTTGTATCAAGAAAGGGCCTCGGTGACATTTATCCATCATTTTTTCGCAAAATTGAATTCTTCTATCGGGATCATCTTCGTTTAATTCCTGCACAAGTTTGATTTTATAAGGATGCCATTTTTCAAGCTTCAATAGTTTTTGTACCGTTGTTTTGCTAATCGCGACTAACTTTACGCACAGAAGTGTGCGCATCTTCTTCAAAACTAAGTAAAACATCTAATGCTGTATCAGCATTTGCAGAGGGACGACCTGATTTGCGTGTATTTTCAACCGTACCAGTTTCTCGAAATTTCTTTTCAATCTTACTGACTGTTGAACGCGTTATAGGTCTTTCTGGATATTTATCATTAAACAAATTGCACACTTCCATCTGAGTTCGCGATCTGTCTCCATACCCAATCATCATAAGTATTTCAATTTTTTGTTTTACACTTAACTCCATTTTTACTTCAAATTAAATCTAAGCAATAATTAAAACATTCACGAATACCAAAAATATTGTACTTAGTACTAAACTGTCACTGAACATCAACAAATTATTAAACAAATAATGACATTTCACAAAAAACCAGACGACTATGTTTTTTTTAAATTGATAAGAAATAATTTCTTTCATATTCTGTCTGCTAGACTACAAGCACCAAACATGTTTGGAAACAGCTCATTTTTATTAATCTAAAAATGTAACAAACTACAGGGTGTTACATTTAAACCAATTGCCGCTAGACAATAAGTATTTTTGATAATATTGTCAATTTAACTAATAAAGAATGTTACGCGTTACTTTATGAGCACACACAAAACTATTGTATTTTTGTTCACCCTGTACCAATTGGAATCAACATGTGATACATTTTTGGAATCAGCTCAGCTATAGAGTAATCCGAAAATTGAGACAAAATGTGGGTGTTCCATTTAAAAAAAATAACGGTGACGTCATTACTCGAAAGTAATTCACCCTGTATATTAGATTATTTCTTAAAATGGTCTGTTTAGCTAAAAATGAATTTGTTCTATACTTTACGGACACAGTGTATATTATATTGCTGTATGTATCTTTTATTTCCAAATTCATCAGTGGTTGACTTCATTTTTTTACGTTCCAATAACTTTCGTTAAATATTTCTTTTAAACTCCCGTTGTCTTTTTTCATCTTTGCTTGTTATACACATTGTTTTACTTCCGTATGTAACTATTGGTCTATTGGTAATGGTATATTTTCATCATGGTATTTTTACTTGGTCCTGTATACTTGTACAATGTGTACGTTCACTAAGAACATTATTGATTACCCAATTTTATACGAATATTCTATAGGTACAGTGCTTTTTAGACTAAATATATCATATAAGAGAGACAGAACGATATTTGGACGGATAATCGGATGAAAATTACGGACGTTATATCATAAGCATTTTTGTGGTATCGTAAATTTCAAGGTTACAGGATATTTTATATCAAATCCCATTGAAATATTAAACTACGATTTCTCGATAATTGATGGATTTTAATTTCTGCAATATCAAAATCCACTCACTCAACGGAAACAATCAATTTCTGCAAAAAATTCAATTTAAGATGCTGGTAACAGATAATTTTTGAAATACGACATTACTCAGTTGTCTATATACATATACTTAGGTATACCGATTTCGATTATTTCTATAAATGCATATTTCGACGAGAGAGAGATGGTAATTAGTTGAAAATGTGTTTCTAGATGGCACTACAAATGAAAAACTTTGAATACCTAAATTTTCGCACTTATTTATACAGGAAGTCCATAAACGAAAACTACAGATACTGGATGTGATTGTATGTACATCTCACCTAATTTCGTTCTAAGAGAGCTATAGTATATTCATAAAGAAGAGAGAGTAATAAAAATGCAAATTTGGATAAATTTTGTACTGAGTGATCAATCACTTTTTCTTCTCTTTCAAAAATTTTCTAATGTACCACAGCTAAAAATCCTTTTTTTTATATACCTCACCCTGTTCGACCGGAGAATACAATAGAACCCAAAACCGAGAACAATAGAAGGTAAGGGATAAACTATTCTCATAGGCGCCGCAATTGGGGGAAACTTACATTTCAAGTACCGTGGTATGTATTAGTAAAGAAATTAGTAAATATGTAGAAAGTTCTATGAAATTTATTAAAACAAATTACTTTATAAGAAAACATTTATAAATTAAATAATTAAAATACATTTTAGGAATAAAAGTAATATTATATCATATATATAAAAAATCGAATTGGCGTTTTAACTATAATTAATTATCACACCTAAAAATTCAATAAAGGCTAAACAAATGATTGGTACATAAAAAAAATGTTACGTTTGTCAATTATTACAACTACAAAAATAATTAAAATGAAATGGAGGTTTCTTTAAAAACAGTCAAAAAAATAGGAAGAAATAAATAATAAAACATTAAACAGTACGTTTCTCTCAAAACAGTCATAAATAGAATTACAAAAAAAAAATGTTATTATAGGTAGATACGTTTCTTTAAACAGTCAATTCAGAAGAACAGTAAATGCTCTCATCATCACTCTCTTTTTCGTCCAAAGAAATAATTAACGGTTCCACAGTTGCTTCGATTGAATAATCAAGTTTTCACATTTTTTCTTCTACTTTTAAAACATGTTGTACACATTTATGCCAATTATCTGGAGTTATTTTTTAACTGATTCTTGAAAAAGCACATCTACATCCTTTAATTTATAGGTAGTTTTATTCCTTGCTACATGTACATACCCTTTCATTTGAGCCCATATTAATTCTATTGGATTAAGTTCACAATGGTAAGGCGACAGTCTTAATACTGTTATGTTTCGTTTTCCAGCCATATCATCGACAACTTTCTTATTGAATTTTTCTTTGTGGCTATTTACCAATGGTAATAGTTCTTTTTTTACCATATCTGCCTCCAAATTTATGAGTAAGCCACTTACAAATATCAGCTTTTCTCCATGTTGTGGTTGGTACTTATAATACCAGGAAGAAACAAAATATGCTAATAATCTAAAATTCTTAAAATCCTAAAATGATATGATTACATTGTTACTTAACCCTCACTTAAACTTAATCCTCTAATTATGCACCGGAAACGATTATAATGGCATTATTTGCATACCTACGTATTATAGTGCAAAAACAGAACACGCATAATAAACAATTTCTCTATCAGGTTAAAATATAACATATATTTTTAACTGCTGTCTTTTTTCTATTTTTTTTTTAAATGTAAATGTTGGCAAAACACCTACGCCAACGGTACGCTCGATGGGTTTTTCATCGTTTTATCACTCTCTCTTCTTTATGAATACACTATAGCGCTCTTTGACGATGACACTGTTGAGTCAGTTTTTACAGAATATCTTTAAAAAAACGCTACCTATAAACTTCAAACACACGTAATGTGGATAATCCTGCAGGGATACATGATTGTTTACTACTAACCCTCATTTTTTATTGCCATCACAAACGTTCTTCGTGGAAGGGGCAGCGAGTAAATTTGGTAGAATTTTTGTCTATCAGTTTTTCGAGAAAAAGTATTTTCAGTTTTTTGTGTTTTTGGAATTCAATATCCAAATTTGATTACTAAACGATCTTTATAGTAGGTACCTAGTTGGATTTGATAAATTAACAAGAATTGACTTTACGTCAAATTGCTTTGTGGTTGAAGAATTATTGTTATTGTTGTTACGTAAAATCGGTAAAATAATTCTAATTTTTCATCAATATGGCTAATTATTCCTATGAAGAATATGCTGATAAGCATTTAATCTATGGCAAGGAGCAATGTAACGTTCGACGTACAGCCGAATGAAGATACGCGAACGATTACCAAGCAGACGACATCCTAATCGATCAACATTTACGGCTTTCCTCCAACGCCTAAGAGTACTTAAAGTACTGAAATTGGTAGGCACAATGATATTTTGGAAGAAATAAAACAGTTTAGTACTAGAAGACTTGCGGTTATATACCCTGCAATTTCTAAATACTCCGTTTGAAATAATCTTCATAGAGAAATTTCAATTTCAAAAAGTTCATGCGATGCTATATAGTGCCTGCTCGAGTAGTTTTTGCAGACTGATTACTGGACAAAAAGAATGAAGAATAGAATTTTTTCTCAATAATTTGATTTTGCAAAGTTACGTTCACTCGAAACGGAATTTTTAATTTAAATAATGCACATCATTATGCCTACATTGGTGAAATTCAGCTATAGCTATAAAAGAAACAAAGCACCATCAAAGATGTATCACAAAGGTCTCTTATACGGGGTTGGGTTAAAGTATGGAACCAAGTAAATATCTTTTAAACGAAAAGAACGATATTTATGAAAATTTGCAGGTAAAGTGCAATGGAACAAAATGCATCTGATGTACATTTTTTTGTTAATAATATACTTCCGGTTTAACCGGAAATGCTATCAACTTCTTTAATTTAAATGGGACACCCTATATATTTTTACAGATTTTGAAAGAGCTTGTTATTTTGAATTCATACATACTGAGAAAAAATTTGTGAAAACGAGGTGTACATTTCATTATTTTAGAATAATGAGAAACAAAATTACTTCAAATGTTCAAAATGTTCGCCGTTTACTTGCTAACAATATGCCATCCTATTAACAACTTCTTGAGTCACTCTTTCCAAGACTTCTCCACGTATTAGTTCACATTCATCAATAATTCTTTGTCTCAAATCCTTTAAGTTTGTTGGTCGTCTAACGTAAACACGTGATTTTAGATAACCACAAAGAAAAAATCTAACGGGCTAAGATCCGGAGAACGAGCAGGCCACTCTATGAACCCGCTACGAGCAATCCATCGATTTGTAAAATTCGCATCCAGAAAATCCCTAACCCGTCTATCATAGTGGGGAGGTACTTCATCTTGTTGAAACCAAACATTTTGTGGTAATTGCCCATTGTGTTGAAGTGCAGGAATAATTTCGTTATTTAGTAGATCCAAATACTTGTCACCATTCAAGTTTCCGTCGATAAAAAATGGGCCTATAAGCCTATTTTCGACAATTCCTATCCAAACATTTAACTTCTGTGGATGCTGGGTATGTGCTTTATGAATCCAATGAGGATTCTCATTTGACCAATACCTTGAGTTATGGCGATTAACTATTCCATTTAAACAAAAAGTTGCCTCATCGGAAAAAACTATGTTAGAAGCAAACTTGTCGTCGACATTACAAATGTCCATTAGCCGTTCGCAAAATTCCAGCCGTCGGTCAAAATCATCGTCTGGCAATTCTTGAACCAACTGTACCTTATGCGGATGATACTTTTCACTTTTTAATATCTTTCCTACAGAACGTCGACTGATACCATGGTTTAGTGCCAAATTTGTGGTGGAAGTTTAAGGTGATTCTTCTAAATCGATTGCAATATTTTGTTTAACAGTTTCGTTCGTTGCAGTCCGCGGTCTTCCAGGTTTTAGCAATTTTTTTACCATCCCAGTTGTATTAAAACGTTGTAATGTTTTAGTTACTGTTGAGCGTGATATAGGATTTCTCTCCGGATGCTATTATTAAAAATATGACACACTTCTTCATGAGTTCTAACACGATCACCATAACCGACCATCATTAAAATTTCAATAGGTATGCTCTTTTTCACTCAATTGAACCATTCTAAATTGTAAAATTTATTTCCGTCAGTTATAATTTGACACTTGGAGAACAAAAGACGTACTAAACAGTACTCGTTTATTTATTACTATGCATACAAAGAAAGTGCTATATTTCTCGTTTTTACAAATTTTTTTACACTAAACTCAGTACGTAAGAATAACAAGCTCTTTCAAAATCTGTAAAAATATATAGGGTGTCCCATTTAAATAAAAGAAGTTGATGGCATTTCCGGTTAAACCGGAAGTATATTATTAACAACAAAATGTACATCAGATGCATTTTGTTCCATTGCACTTACTTGCAAATTTTCATAAATGTCGTTCTTTTCGTTTAAAAGATATTTACTTGGTTCCATACTTTATCCCAAACCCGTATGTGTAGTCACCTTAACTTTTTACAAAATAACTTATTTGATTTAATGAATACGCTCCCCGAATGACACGGAAAAAAATATATGCTTCATGCACTGATAATTTCCCGCTCCACGGAAAATAAACTCTTTTCACATAGGTATGCAATCCATTATTCAATGATTAAAAACTAGTGATGTATTATTTTAATTTTGTGTTATCTGTGTTTGTTCGTTGTGTATCTCAATGGTTAGGATATTAATTAATTTTATTAGGGACCGCACAATTATCGTTAACAATGTTTGAACATCAAATTCAAATATTAAGAATCAATAATGTTGGTTTGTAAAAAACTACTTTCATTCTAAAAAACACTCAATACTAATATAGAATTCTGAAAAATTTATATATTCCTGGTTCACAGTGAATAAAACTTTTAAATATATTTCGTTTTTTATTAATCGCTGCTCTTCAAATCAAAATTTATAAAAAAAGTATCAAAACCAGTAATTGATATTTAAATAGTTATTTGTATGCTTAGGCCGCGAAATACCTTTTTAACGTACCGAAAGAACAGTGTTATCGCCGAGGCCGCTTGCGGCCGAGGCAAGATAATCTTGAGGTCGTTAAAAAGTTTCGCGGCCATGGCATACACACTATTTTTCGTGCAATCGTTAAAATTATTAAACTAGATAATTGTAAATAAATATATCATTGCTTTAAAATCAACAGCAGTTTTAACAATGTGTGCTATGGAAATGATATGTTTCAATATATACAAAATATTTTGACAGTTCTTGCTTCAACTTCTGGAGTAAATATAAGTAATAATACAAACTGTACAATTAATGTTAATATTCATCCTAAATAATATAAGTACTTATGTATTTGTTGGTATTCAATAAAAAATAATCCTTGTCTTTGTAGTATTTTAGAAATGTCAAATTTGGAAGTGGTATTCAAATTTGGAAGTGATATTCAAATTTGGAAGTGACGTTTGGTTTCGCAGCCGTTGCTATGGGTAACGGCCGCGAAATTGAATTTCGCGGACTGTGTTGAGAACGCGAAATACTGACTTCGCGTCCGATTACACGAAAAAAATATATTTTAATAGTAAAAATTAAATAAAAATAAAGTGGACCCCCGGTAATCCAGCCACTATATAATCCGGCACCCCCTGTAATCCGACATGTCTATATAAGCTCTCTATTGTGTTGTTTGATTCATAAAATATGAAATCTTTATGGTTTATTTTACTAAATTTGACATACATAATGAAGTATGATTTGTACTTCAGAGTATAACATATAGAATCTTATCATTGCATTGTAATTGGTCGAATTACAAGGAAATCATTTGTGAAAAATTCAGAACTATAGGGGGTCTTGGTACTCTATATTCCGACAAATTCGATAGTTTGACGACACTGCCCTGCAAACCGTTTGTTGGATTACCGAGGTTCACTGTATTACTAATATTGTTCAGTCACAGCTAACTCGTACTTTGTCTTAAGTAGAGATTTTCGCCGTAAAATGAATCATATATCCGACAATACTAGTTATAAACGCCGTATGTTGTAAAATTGGTGTTTTTTCCTAGGAACGTATAAAATTATCTAATTTGTGACTTGCCGTGCAAAACTACCACAGATATACGGTGTTTTTGCTTAGGAGCCAGTTCATTTCTCTCAAGAACATGCTCGCGTACCATCTAACTGCCTATTTTGTGAAATATTGTACATACGGTGTTTTAATTTGTCTAGTAAAATGGCCGCGTTTTAGTCAACAACCAACCGAATGTATAAAAAATTGAGTATACGGCTTTTTTTCCCTAGGAACGGAAAGTTCTTTCACTAGACGATATTCATGTATGTTAATAATTTTTGCTATAAATAGAAAATTTACCACTTCCAAAATAGAATAGACATATCAACATAACAAGCTAAGCTATGGGTAATCTGGTATAGAATTTGAAGCAACTATTCCCTTCAATTCGCCCAGGACCATGTATATTACCACAAATTCCAATCGCTGTTTTCTGTGTTCTTTCTTAGGACGGCAGTATTGGCCCATATACCTCCTTTCGATGTTCATTTGTAAACAGGTATCGATACCGTAGATTTCCGCATGGAATGCGGATGTAACCTTCTCCAACGATGCGTGGACATTGCACCTGGGTCTAGCACCGCGTACTCCAGCTCCTGTTCCCATGGATCCGTAGATTTAGTGCCCATGTGTTTTCTATCTTCCATTTGGCAGCCATTAGGGCCATTTTTCCTTTATTGGTTTTGTCATGTGGGTGTGAATTTCAGGTTAGTTTTGCATTCAGAATTATACCTAGATACTTGAATTCATGGCTTAGACACATCAGCACGTTTGAAGAGTCTTGGCAGTTTTAGACTCCCAAGCTTCCTTTTTCTAGTGAAGGTAATGAGCGCAGTTTTTGCAAGGTTCACCCCGAGGCATTTCCTCCTATACTATTTTTCCACCGTTTCTAGGGCTTGTTGCATCAGCTCCGGTATAACATTAGGGTATTTCACCAGCACAAGTATTGTCAGATACTCTGCTCACCCCTGGGTGTATAATCCCTTTTTGTTCAATTCCTCTAGAAGCTCATCTATGAGGAGGTCCCACCAGCAAAAGTGATAAGATTCCTCCCCGTGGGCAAGCGCAGTATTCTGCAGACACTCATTTTTATTCCTTCTGAAATAAAATCACTGAATATTAGGAAGTATGTGAATATCTCAAGAATCGTGGTGTATTCCCTTTCCCTTCTCGAAAAAAATTCAAATAATTGTTATTCCACATGAAGTTTATAACCCTACCAACTATAAGGCGCATGCTTTAACCAATACAATTTTGGAATACATCGCTGTATTTAACGCTTCGTCAACAAATAGTTAAGTCTCTAGGTTAAGACAAGAGGTTAGGACGAAATTCGTTATTGATCTGATTTTAATAATGTCAGCTTGTGCAGACTATACTTAGTTGAATACCTATTATATACTTGAACAAGAATGAAATAAATTATTATACAAACAAGAAGTGAAGCTGCCTATCTTTTTTAATATGCACATGTCTGAAAAGCGCCATTTTTGTAATAAGATACTTGTCATACTTCACTTTATCGACCAATTATATCGCCGATATTTAAAATTTTTATAATTTTCTCAGTTATTTACTAAGTTATCTATCAACGTCGGTCTTTCAAGGTCATTTGTTACCAATACATCAAAGAGGTCGAGCTTCGCTTCTTGTTAGTTGGTATATTCTTTGGTATTAGTACTAATCGATCTTTTTGGCATTTTTGTGTGATCTGAGCTAAGATGGCAACACTAGAATCCTTGCTGCTAATGCAACACTCTAATTTCGGCAACACCAAATTGGCTTGTTCTTGTCGAGGATGTTCGACGTCAGTGACTTTCTATTGTCAATGTGTTTGCTTGACGTGTACAGTACAAGGTCACGATTGTTTCTTGTTGCGTCATAACTCATAAACATCCGAATTAAATCAATAAGACCGTTTTCACCTGCGGCGCATCATTGTTAGAGGGTTCGGCATGTATTTCTGGCGATCTAATTATGAGAGGAAATGATTAAAAACCAAATTTAATAGATTATAGTTAGACTACAATTACGATAAAGACGTAATGGCGTGGCTTAGTTCAGGCACAAAAGACATAATGTACATTTCCATTTGTTTTAATTGAACATACGCGGTCAGTGATATCCACATAAAATTAGAGTCTTTGATACATTCAGGGAAGTATAACGTAACGAGAAATATTCGTGACTTTTACTGTAGCTCGCGGAGATTCCTCTGTTGTTTGCCGACATTGGATTGTTGGTAAAAACAGGCCGACGGATATATTTACTTTCAAATTGTCGGCACCAAAAGCCGGCAGCTCATGCCAGTATACCCGGCTTTAGATCAGTGGAAAAATAATTTAATACGTTACTTTTCGAGTGGTTTATATATTTAGTATATATATACAAACTCACTATATAATTTATGTTTTTTGCCAAATGCCAAAGGAATTATTTATTACTCAACATATTTTTTTGTAACATACGTATTACTATGCTCTAGGAAACTATTCCCAAATATTATTGAGAGTAGTTGAAAGTACTTTATATTACATTTCTTCCCAAAATAAACGATAATTAGTGCTACAAAATACTAATAGGAATGGAGGAAATCAATAGTCGTTCCGAAAATACACCTCTTCAATGACGAATCGTAGAAATAGTGTAAATCTCTGGGCTAAGTATTGTTTATACGAAAACCATAAACTGTCGATAAAAATAAATTAAACAAAACCAAAAGATTGTCATAAACAAGTGAAATTATGTGGGCAGCAAGAATTGTAATTCTTTTTTTTGGCATTTAATCAACTTGTTTTATATTTGAATGCATTTCATAAACATTTTTATAAATGAAGGTTCCGTATTAAATTGGATGAATAAAAAAGTTTTGTTTAGTTCTGATATAATCGTATGTATGTATTGTCGCAGGATGTATGAGCAGGATAGGGCCGGCGCTAGCATTCTTGATGCCCTAGGCAAAGGTTACATTTGTCCCCCCTAGCCCTACCTCCTTAAAACATTACAAAAATTTTCATTTATAGATGTTATCACTGTCGCATAGTCGAGTAGGTTGTGTACAAGTGCGGGGGAAAGGGAGAGGGACTGACAGTTAAGATAAGTAGATAAGCGCAAGCGCTCGTTCGACTCAGACTCATAGCGCGGCGTGGCAGCGAGAAGAAAAAATGGTGTAGGTGCTAAGCGCAATGCAATGAAAATAAATTAACTAAAAAAAATTAATTATTTTGTTGAGATTTTTTCACTTGTGTTTCGTTTGATTTTAAAAATTATTATTTTGGCGTAGATAATTTTCTTCTATTTTTTTCATTTTTTGCCGCCCTAGGCAGTCGCCTAGTTCGCCTAATGGGTGCGCCGGCTCTGTAACAGGAAGCCGAAACTGTCAGGCTAGTCTTATGCGAGTGCCCGGAGTTATCGTCAATAAGAGAGTGTGTGTTTGGTGAGTCTTGGCCTACACCTGCTGATGTAAAGGAAATGTCTTCTAGCGACCTATCCACCTTCCTGGAAAGGACAAGATGGACGATGATGTAGGTCTAGGAGGACAGCTCCTCGGGTGGATGTGCAATGGGTCACATGTGGCCTCTAAGTGCTGTAGGCATAAACTCACCCTCCCTACTCTACAGATTCAGAGATTATGTATATATTAGATCTCCCCCTTTTCTTGCTGAGTCCCTGATGCGTCAAAGATGACGTCACAAGCTCATTGTTGTGACCAATAATTTTAAATGGAAGCCTATGGCAAGTGACACCTCTTTTTAAGGGTATCGAAAAAATCCATTCAATAGGGCATGTCTACCAACTGATATGTGGGTGGACACTAATGACACTCGTCCTGAGGAAAAATAATTATTCGGTTAGATTTTATATTTGTAATTTGATTGTTTTGTATTCTTTTAATTACCCTTTTTATAAACAGTCAGATATTTAACATTTTGCCTAGATTATAACATTGGTTATAATATACAAAAGTAACAATAGCAACAAAAGTTATGGGAAAAGAGGCATAAGGCATAGACAAAGTGACATAAAGCACGGCAAAAGTTACATTAGGCATACCCAAAATAAATACCTATCTACAGCAAATTGTCATTCTGCTTATCTATAGTCTGTGGTATCTAAACAATAAATCCGCAAAACAGTTCAACAGTCCGACTTCTAGTTCGTTGCTAGACAACTGCTGCTTATTTATTTATTGTCAAACTGTCGTGCTGAAGGCGCCATCTTAGTCGCATTATACTTATCATAGTTAGAAAAAGTGATCATAAAAAAGTAGCGTATGCAACACAGTCGTTTGCTTGATTTCTGGATGGTGGTCGTAGGAAAAATACAGTGTGCAACAAGTGCTTTCACACTCGTGAGAAATTAGCACTTTTGATACTATTACCTAACTAGTGCGGAAAGTGATACTTTTTCCTACGAGCGGGAGGAAAATAAAAAAAAATTAAATTGGATATAAAATAACTAAATACAAACTAAGTTTATAAGTCACCTTCTGGTTATAATTGAAGCATTCCATGCCCCACATGACAAGTCTATACATAGATTTCACGCACCATTTTTTAGTAAATCGTACGTTGAAAAAATGTGTGCTTTTAATTATTGGACGTTTTCAATACTCAATTTCTTCTCTCGAAAATTAAAGTATATTTCATTATGAAGGATTGCTAAAAATAACGGAGTTAAAGTAGATATTTACGTCTGTATATAAAACATAAGTTTGTTGGCATTATGCCAAAAGTTATGCATTTCTATTTACCTATTAAACCTTCCAGTGAAGAAATCAAATTAAGTGGGTCACATAAAAGAGGCGCTTTATTTTACATATCAAGGATCAAGGTGAATTGCAGTATAAATAATAATAGATTTGTATCTTTATTAATAATTTTATAAACACTGCAATACTGGAATACTTATTTGTACAATAATTAAAGAATGAATATCTACGCAAACCAAGATTATAAATGAACTTATTCAAACTACACCAATTGATAATGAAGAAGGTAGTAATAACTCACTAAAGCTGGATTTATAATATCTGTGGTTCGTTATTTGTTGTTACTGATTCCCGCTACTCGAAAATAAAACATTGGCCGTGTTCATACCAAAGTAGCGCTACCGGAGCCATCAGCAATTTTCTGGTGAACGCGTGCTTTGTCAACTGATCAGAATATATGTGAGCGCTGTGATAGCAGTCGACATTTTTTTCATCAGAATCATGGAGACTATATAAGGAGAAAAATAAGAAAAATTGACAAAACCTGTCTCAAAATCGACTATCTAAGCAGTTTGCTTTTTCACCGCGGCGTCGAGCATTGTAAATACGATATCATCCAAATAAGTAACCATAGTTTTTATAAATGACAGTAGCCAAATTGTAAACAATACCAGTGTTAGTGAATGATAAAAACTAAAATTACGAACCAAAATTGTTAAAAATTAAAAATGGGCAAGGTGTGTATTGTTAAAAATTGCATATTTCTGTCATGGAATTTGTTATTTATTGAATTTATTTTATAATCGGCTTTAGAATATACTTACTTGCACGAAGGGTTTCTTTTTAATTCTCCAAATTTTTCTTTTAAACACTTATTATACTCATTATAACTGTGCTGTCCCTTTAAATGTCTTAAACCATTCCATACAGAAGAGATGATACGACAATAGATATTCGTATTTTTCATCACGTAAAAGCATAAATACCTTCAGCAGCACAGAATGGAACTAATTTTTTCACCACCAAACGATCATAGTTTTCGATATTTTTTAAGACGGGGACAAAAACGGATTTCTTACTCATAAAATTTTTCATTTCTGTTCCCTAACCTCACTTACCTAACATACTGTCAAATGAGCTAGCAACCAATAAAATACCATGAACTGAAACTGTATGCAAGGCTGTTATTGTTCTGAAGTCAGATGTTTTTGGTATGGTATTGACCCTGGCGCCCTCTACCATTACCAAAAATTGAAACACATGGAGTTCGATCTCCTTAAGCTGCGTCCTCACCGAGTCGACTTGGTGTGTATGTTTCAATCGACGCTCGGTGTGGATCGACAAAATAAATCGATCGACATGTCGAATTGTTTTCCATCGACTGTCGGTAAACATGAAAGAGCAGTCGATCGACTTTAGTGTGTGGAAGGGTTTTCGGCGTTCGACATTCGACAAATTGAGTACTCAGTGACGTTGACGTTGACATCGTAGTCGTGTATTTTCGATGGAAATGGAATCAGAAAGTCATACAAATTGAGGCATTCAAATTAAAATTAATAACTATAAAAACAGAAACATGAGTCACGATGCCCTTATGGAAATTGCTAATGAATCTTCGTCAGACATGTTGATTTCTGTCAACTCTGGTGTAGACGGATGCAGTTTTGTCGCCTTGCTGATCGACCATGTCGATCGACAGGGTCGACTCAGTGTGGACGCAGCTTTATATAGTCTCCATGATCAGAATAGAGGATAAAAGTCTAAGATCAGTGTGACCAACAAAAAGTGGTTTTTCTGACAAGAAAGACAGTTAATGTCTACTACTCAAAACATAAGATTTTTGCAGGTTTTGAATTATTGGCCACCGATGCGTTGAGTATTCAGCGTCATTTTAAATTTGAAGATTCACGTTTTAGGGGTGTATTCATTGTAGCAGTAAAGCAATATAGATGTTGGCAACGATAAAAAACCTGCAAAAATCTATGTTTTGAATGGTAGACAATAACTGTTATTCTTGTCAGAAATATCACTTTTTGGTTGGCCACACTGACCTTAGAAAGAACTCCTCTATTCTGATCATGGAGTTCTTAAAATCCACCGATAGACTCTATCGATAGATATCTGTGATATGTCAGATACATGTCAGGTAGAATGTAGTTGATCTATCGGTAGACGATTATAAGAACGTTTTCTACATCCTATAAATCTATAAATCGTTGTCGTGTAGTTCGTTGTTTCCTCTAACCTTTAGAAGTGAAAGTTTATAGGAAAGACCTAGAATGAAAAAATGAAGTTTCAAACCCATCCACCTGAAGCCTAGTTGCAATCGAGTTGTCGAAGTAGGCAAGGCAGCTAAGGCCACAAAACAGACTTAGATTAAGCTATTAGATTAGATTAGATTTTATGAGGTGGCTTTCGGCCTAATCCACTGCGACCTTTTCAAGATTAAGCTATAGAAGTGAATGTTCTGTGTCAAAGTATGAAAGAAGAGTTTCTGCGATCGCAGTGGATGAATTCAGAATTATTTCATAGCTTTTTTTTTAAGTAATCTGTCAATGACTAATGCCCGATTTCACCGACCATCTCTTTAAGATAGGTAATACCTAAAACGGATTTAGGGTATACATATCCAAGATTTCGGAAAGCTTTGCTTCTATTTTGAAGGTTGTGAGTGGGATTATAAACTAACAAAAAAGTTACACAAAATCACAAGAAAACAATTTATTTTTAAAATAATTTTTGAAGTAAATTCTAACTAACTTTTAGTTATGTAAAAATGAATTATTCGTAATTATTCCTATCCAGATTTTTGATATTTTTTAGCACATAGTGTATAATTATTCCAGATGTCATTTTTGTAAATATTTTGAATGTGATAACATGATTGCTAACTAAACTATTTATCTATCTTTATACGACCGATAACTTAACGATTTTTCTTTAAGGCCGCTTGATATGGTGCAATACAACGTGCAAGACATTGCAGCAATTTCTTGCAAGTTCAGTATATTGCAAATGATGAATCTTGCATGTTGTTTGTCATCATGCAATTATCTTGTATTGCAACATTGCTGCCAACCAATAGTAGAAAGAAAAAAGTGTATTAGAAACTCAAAAAATAATGTATTGAAACAGTATATAAAGTATATTATTATTTAAAATGAAGATAGCGAAAGTGAGAAAAGCTCAGAGAAAAAAACTATCTGAATAACTGTCGATTATCAAATCACAAATGACAAAACATCAGTCACCATAATCAGCTGATAGGTATATCATTCTATTGCAAATAGTTATTTGGTTGGTAACACAAAAAAAACTAGATGTCTCCCTAGAATTGCACCTTGCATGCAATAGAAATGGCTCCAAACGGATAAAATTGCAATTGCATCGAATGGCAAAAACTGATCAGCTGGGTCTCTACTGCGAATGCTTTCGACCAAGAAATCTTGCGTCTTGCATTGCATTGCACCATGTCAAGCAGCCAATAGAATTCTTCGAACAGTTGTAGTACTTACTACAAAGTGTAGGTTCTTGTATTGCAGTAGCACCAACATTTTAAAAAGGGGATACCATAGAAAAAAAATTGGGAACCGTTGCTATATTGGGAAACTAACTATCTTTTTCTAAATGCAAATCACCATTCACCCAATGTAAAGAAGCTTGTATTCCATAATATAAATCACCCTATTGTTATTTTAAAATTGTTAATTTAAAATATTGTTGTTTTAAAATATAAGAACCATTACCTAAAATTGTCTTTGATTATTATATGTCTGTATAAAAGGCTTAATTTAACAGATATTAAAATTCTATAACATCGTGTGGGTTTTTCGTCAAGTGAGTAAATGACGCATATTTTCCCACAAGCAACGTCTGACCGTCGGATTCGAGTTAAAAATAAAAATAGTTATTCGTGACGTAAAATTAGCATCTACAGCTATTCAAATACGTATCACACTTGTAATACGTGAAAATCGATTTATATATTATTCTATAAATATTATAAATAAATTTTGATATATTCTATTTAAAAACCAGTATAAATTAAAAAACGTCTCCACACAGATCGAAAACTACCAAATTCTGAAAGTGTTCAATTGTGAGGAAGTATTTCAAACGAGCTAGACCGTGCTAGACTCTAATCACGTTCCAGCGACCATCGATGAATTATATTCCAATTGAAATATTTTAATATTTAAATCATTCGGATGTACCAATTTCATAGGGCAACATTGCTACAGTGTCAACATTAAGTAACGTAACTTGCTAATATTTCGATTGCCGTTAGGTTTACAAAAAAAAAGTTGAATAAAATTTTTTTCAAATAATCCAGACCATCTTTATTAGTCGATTAGAAGAATACATGGTGTACCGCTGCTCCAAAATAACTTATAAACATATTTTTATAAATAGTACACCATGTATATATTTTCAGTTTTTCATAATCTATTAAATTACAAACAAAACCGTCGAAAAAATTGTTTATGTCAAAAAAATGTAGGTTTTTGTGTCATTAATACTAATTAATAAAGTTTCAGGTTTTTCGCCAAAAATTCCAAGTTTCCCGCCAAATTTCAGGTAACCCGCTAAAAATTTCAGGTTTCCGTTAAGAATTTCAAGTTTTCCTCTCAAATTTTAGGTTTCCCGTCGAAACTTGAAATTTTTGGATATAAACCTGAAATTTGGGCTGGAAACCTAAGTTTTGAGCGGAAAACTTGGAATTCTTAACGAAATCCTGTAATTTTTTAGCGGTAAACCTGAAATTTAGCGGGAAACTTGAAATTTTTGTCGAGAAACTTAGATTTTTTGACATAAACAGTTTTTTTATAATTGTAGATTCAAACCAATGTAATTTGGAATTATTGAAGGTAGAAATATGCGGTCTTGACGGTTGTATTTGTAATTTAATAGATTATGAAAAACTGACAATATATACATGGTGTACTATTTAAAAAAAATATGTTATGTTATTTTGGAGCAACGCTGCACCCTGTATACTTTTAATCGACTTATGAAGATGGTCTGGATTATTTGAAAAAACTTTTTCCTACGATCACTACCCAAAGTAGACTTTTGCACACTCAAATCTAACCGCAAAGTTGATGTTTTCCGCGATCTGTCATAATTGACATTATTTACGCTCTAGAGCGTACTTTTCCGCTCGCCTGTTTTCATTTACAATAAACTAAAGAAAGGTAGTAAATAATAGATATATTAAAACAAAATGTAGAGCAGTCCGAATATTTTAGTTGAAATATTAATATTTAAAGATATTTCGAACGAAATTAAACCTTATTTTATAAAATTTACCTACTAAAAATATAACAGTCAGAAGGTAGGTAATACATTATACACCTAATGTCAAATTAAAAGTAATAACATTATCCAGCGCTTATTTTTACGATACTCCAAAGGTAAATGCTTCAATCAGGAGATTGGTATGAATACTGTGGGCAAAGTACCAAGCGAAATAGCCAGTTTCTCAAAATTGCCCGATAAACATTTATTTACTGGTCATTGCTTTCGACGAACGTCGGCGACATTATTAGTAAATGGTGGAGGCGACTTAATTCAGCTTAAAAAACATGGTGGGTGGAAGAGCAGTAATGTGGCTGAAGGATATATCGCCGAATCCATTAGCAATAAAATAGATACCTTCCAAAACATTTCTGGGAACACAGCAGTACCAACTAGCCAAGAACGTTCGATTCCTTCTATATCTGATATTGCAGAAAAAGATTCAGAAGATATTACGCTACCTTCGACTTCTTCAGGTCCTGGGATAAATATTAAAAATTGCCAAAACTGTACATTTAACTTTAATATTGTAGGCAATAAATAAAAATAATAAGTAATTGTTACATGTTTTCAACATCACATTCTAATAAAGTGTACTTTTCATGTTTTTTTTTAATTATTTGTTTAAAAATAAGGTGATCGTAGAAAAAATCTTGTGTGCAATTCGAGCAGAAACTGCGTTGCCGCTTTTGGCAGATTGCCCGCGCTCCGCTACGCGTCGCGCGGGCAACTCTCTGCCTCAAGCGGCAAAGTATCACTTTCCGCTCTTAATACACAAATAGCTATTATTCAACATTTTTTTCGTAAACCTAACAGAAACCGAAATATTAGCAAGTTACGTTACTTTATGTACACACTGTAAGGTCAGTGGAGCACACCTAAAATAACTCATAGTAAATCGAGATAACCGACACCTGAGAGGTAGGTACCAGGATGAAGCCTATTGCTATTGAGTTATTGCAAAGAAAAAAACCTCAGTGACTTTTTTGGGAACGAGTGGTCAGTAATTTGTTATTAACAAATAAATTGCAAAATAGCAAGAAGCCAACAAATAGATACCGAGAACACATTTTTTTTATATATTTCTCGCACAAAAAAACACTTTGTAATATGAACATAAAAATGGATTGCTATCAGCCTACATAGACTTTTTTTTCATTTTCAGATGATCTCTGCCGGAAACTTCAAACTGATAGGGAAAATGGACTGACTCCAGAACAAGCAGCACATGTTCTACAAAAAACGGGACCAAATCAACTAACGCCTTCACATAAAGTGCCTGAATATATTAAATTTATTAAAACACTAACTCAAGGTGAGCATTACTTTTATGTAAAATCACGTAACCGGTTGAAAAAACAATAATAGAGCCATAGAGAAAGGCAGATCTTTTTATCTGTTTATATAGCTAAACAGTTGGAAGTTGATCTAAGTTCCTGTATTTAATGAATTTTAATCTATTACGTACTGGTCATTCATAGTAATAATTACTGGTTACAATATACAATATATAAAACAATACCACTACAATGAACTATTTTAGATTTCTTTGGCTAACAGCCGTCATTGTTCCATTTTAAGAAACCTTTTGGTTAAGTTTTTTTTCATTAAAATAAGTTAAAAAATCTTGTTTGAAGTTTAATTAGGAAATGTCATACTTTTGACAGTCTTTTTATTTACAAAATATTGTTCCTTTTGACAGCTGTCATTTTGTCACAGAAAGAAAAAATAAAATTTTATTTTTTTAATTAATTATTGGAAAAATAAACTCTGATATATTACAACAAATCCATTTATTTTTACTAAGAATACTTACATAAATAGAAGGGCTGAAACAAAGAGTAGCTATTCCAATACACCATCCCAGAACACCTAACTTTGACAGGTCGGCCATATTGTGATGGGTCCCTCGATCAGTTGGAGTTGTAGCTTGACATGTGGTGTAAGTCACTTGGTTGTCAGATAGACTTTGTAGAACAATTTGTCAATATGTAATTATATTTTATTTAAATAATACAAACTTTACAAATAAAACATGGCACAGTCAGTAAACTGTCTCTGAATTGAATTAAATAATAATTAAAATGTTAGACGACGAAAAAAGCAATCAACAGAGGAGGTATGTGATTAAAGAGGTATAGATTCAGGTGCACAGAGAGATCAATTAAACAGTCACCTCGCTCTAAGACAGCGTATATTGTTGTATAATGGAATATCTGAATATACACCTTCCATTTCTTGTAAAAATTACTTGAATTGTCTGTTAGTTAATCAAAAACGACTAGCAATGTAGTTGACAATTTTTACATCAATCACGGATTTTAAGCCTCCGCTCAAGATCTTTGCGAATAAACTTTCCTGATGAATAATGCAATGAGAATAAAGTGGTCGACCAATATGTGCAGTAATCCCTAAAGGTACGTTTTCCTCCACATTCGCCAATCGCTAGACGATTTATTCGCCAAGACACCTATTCATGTATTTAAACGGGAATGTTTTCCTACGCGGAACTGAGTAGCTGCTACCCAAATTAAGTCGCTATTCGCTCAGTCGCCGGTCGCTAGACCTCTATGGGAGCAGACAAGCAACTGATTCGTGACGATTTTTCAGGTAGGATAGTGTTTTAAAGGTTATGTTGTATTAATGATTTGATCAAAAATGTATTTATTTTTTAGTTTTCTTTTATTTTTAGGCACAATGGAAGACCAACCAAATGTATATTAATCAAAATAGAGTGAAATCCTTCATAATGCCTATTTTTAAACATTGGCAATGCCTTTTCCCGCCTTTTTTCAGACTCTAGTGCTAATTGAACAAGCAAATTTTCATTTTGAGCCTGATAATGTAGCAGCATTAAAATAACTCTTTGTTTAGAAATATTCATTTCATCATTATAGGTGTAGCAGAAAAATATAATAATACAATAATTATTAATATAAAAGCGACTGCTATGAAATGAAATTTGTTGACGAATATTTAACAGGATCCGATCGGAGGAAAACATCTCTTTGCAAAATTCGTCGACGAATATAATCGTTGCTACTTTGGGCGCAGACGTTAGCGACCTGCGAATGTGGAGGAAAACGTACCCTTATGTGCCCCGATCAGAGCGGGTGCGCCATCTGTAGTTATGCAAAAATCTTAGTTGTACCTAGTCCCCGTTTCACAAAATGTTCAACGACTTCTGATAATATATCTAGCAGACAAATCATTTCTTCATAACGTCGACAGTTTCATCCAACGAAATACTAAATACTGGCGTCGATATGTTGTTTCCGTACATTTTCTGCCATTACAGTAACTCGCCAATCAATAGTCCGCGCTAATGATGTTATATCTTTAATCCGGATCAGTATTGCTTGTTTATTAGGAAAATCATAAAACAATACATCCTCAATTCTCAAAAACGTTTGCTTCATAAATTCCCCATCAGTGAAAGGTATTCCATTTTCTGTCAAAGATTGTGCAACTGCATTCGGTTGCTTGATCTTTCCCTTGACTAATTTTTGTAAAGATTGTTGCCTGCTTTGTATACTGAGCAACTGCTCGTCGGATTGTCTCCGTTCTATTAGCATTATCGTTAAACCCCGATTCATGTCGTTGAACACTTGATGTCCGGAATAGTACGCTTTACCGACATAATGCACATATGGCTCGATTTCTTTGCTGTACAAAGCCCTAATCACTTGTCCAAGAACTAAACTGTTTTTTAACCGCCATACCAGTAACGTTAATCGCGCACTTGTACATTGCAGGTGGATAAATAATGTTACGATTTACTATCCAGGGTCCGTTCAATAACAACACCTGGTACAACTAAACTTTGATTTCGGCACTTATCATTACAATAGCTCGTACTAAACTAACTGAATACACCTTTATATGATGGTAAATCTGCCTCCTAGAATCTTCCCGTATAACCGTGGCAACGCCGCTAACCGGGCGTTCGAAAAGCCGAGAATCACCTCGCGTCGTTCTAGCCTGGCTTGTCACCACTTAGCTCGGTCGAGCTACGTCACAAAGTTATCCGTGTCATTTTAAACTGCCAGGCGAGTCAAGTCTGGCATGGGTGCCGTAGTTTGCCGACCCTTCTTTTTATCAATATTTAACCCTCATTTATCAACCTTTGGTATTACTTGGATTAGTATGCCATGTTGTTTTTGATTATAAATTAGTACCCAAGAAATCCCGTGGCATCCATAATTTAATTGTTCCAGTTTCGTGAAAATTCTCAGATTTTATATGTCCACTGTTGCGTCGATTTGTGTCTTGGAAAATGCCCTTATTCTACTTGTTTTTCATATGAAACTCGCTTACATTCGAAATAAGGAAGCCTATATGTGTCATGGGCTACCGTTCTATATTCTGTAGTATCAGAAACCAAACACACGTTAGGTTTGTTTCCGAAACGAATTACAAACATGATGCGCATGCGTGACCAGAATAATGTACCAAGTAGGTTCCAAACAAATGTGTGCTGGAACAGTTCTAAAAAGTAATCTTGGCCAAATATTTTAATAAGAAAATGAGATATAAGGTATAAATATCAACTTCTAGGTAACTTATTTTTGCATGCATTGTTGACTGAGAAATAAGATTGTTTTATAATCTTTGGAATTATTATTTAAAAAAGATTTGGAAAGGAAATATTGAAGGATTTGTAACAAAGTTATATATATATAGATTTGAAAGAATTTCTGATTCACTCTCAATAAAAAAAGCATCCATTTTGATTACAATAACAATAATATTCGTACATGAAAATCAATATTACAAATAAGTATAACATAACCAAAAAGCATAGTTGTTATTAAAAAGTAAAAGTTGTACCTACTAAAGGAAGTCATTTTGTATCAAAACGCATGCGCGATATTGAAAGTTCTCTTTTTATTTTGGAACCAAGAGAACGAGTAACGATCTAGTTTTGAACAAGTTACTAGTCTTGCGGGAACACCAAACAATTATAATTTGCTCTGAACTCTGCTCTGCTGGAACGCTTATTTTATACTGTGTAGACTCAATATGTCCATAACAGTTAAGAACTTGCTTCGGGAACAAACCTAATGCATACAACGTCGTCCAATATCTGTCACAGCCAAATTCAATATTTCTATTAATTATTTTAATAAAATAGTCACGATTTGATTCAAAAAGATGGTTACTAACGTAACAGAAATGGCTATTCCAATGTCGTTAGTTATGTCCCTAAAAAAGCAGACTTTTATACAAGAAAAATAATGACAAATTGTTTTATCAATTCGATTTAAATCATTATTCGTTATTATAAACACTAATTTTAATTGCAGGTTTTTCACTATTACTATGGATAGGTGCCTTTCTATGCTTCACCGCTTGCCTTATAAGAAAAGTTACAACACAAGAAACAGATACTGATAATCTCATTTTAGGATTAGTACTAGTCGTAGTAGTGGTGGTTACAGGATGTTTTATGTTTTTCCAAGAACACAAAAGTCAGAAGGTAAGATTTAAACAATAAAGGTAACATTTTTAGCTATCAGTGTGTGGTATTGCGCTGTTGCAAATATCACAAATATCATACCGTTGGCGGTAAACTTGTTTTTTTATACTACCAGGCAAGTATTCCGGTAGTCACGATCAAAATGATTACAAAACAGGTCGATCTTTTAACGTGGTATTCAACTATCCGGAAATCGTAATTACGCATATTACTGCACACTGCAATAAAAAACTAATATTTATTTTTATATGCCGGTCTACTAAAATCCTGAACCAATTGTGGTAAATTCAAATCCTTCTGGTAGCAAGTGTAACAAGCATACAATTGTTATATATAGGGAGGAACTTATCTATCGGTAGTGCATGGAAGAGGAGGAAACAGCCTCACTTATTATCTTCGAATTTGAAGCACTGTCTCATTGGAGATATAGACTTCTAGGACTAGAATGCCTAAGGCAGGACTTCTCCAAGAACGACCTAGTGAAAAGACTGTTGAGCCTGATAATGGCTACTGGTCTCTTCACATAAACGGTACAATAAAAGCATCTGACTGGTGGTGCCGAACCAATCAATCGACGTCAGCTGTTGATTTCTCAGCTACATCGGAAGAAGTATTTTCGAACTAATGAATGTCGTCCAAATTCGTGTTTAAAAAATATCACAATCTCTACAGCCATTATTGAAAGAACACCAACAACCAATTTTTATTCGAAAAGTAGACAATAGTACATACCTACTTCAACAAAAAAATGACATGTGTGCAGAAAAGGAGCATAAGTGTGCACAAAGTAAGTACCCTGTCCTCAGTAATGTACCCTTTCAGCACACAATGTCATATTTTTGTTAAAGCGAACTAGTGTTGAAATTATTTAAATCCAACAGTTTCAACTTTCTGTCAAATTTCATTTGTTCTATGAATTGATATGCGGACGCAACATTCAAATTTAAATTATCGCAGAAACTTATGAGCTTGTGGTAAAAGTATAAATATACGTACCAATAAATCATTGAAACGAACCAATATTATATCTGTTAATACCGTTTTACTATCCTACTTGCTGCGCCACTTAAATTACGAAAGGCCGTAAGGTACTTTTTTTAAAACTAAAATGTTTAAGGCGTTTAATTAGTACAACAGATACAATAAATACATGGTTTGAATGAAGTAATAAAAAATGCAGTGTAAACAGTCTAAAGTACAATTACACTATACGATTCAAGGTTATATGGTGACAGGTTATTGTCTGGCAAGCTAAGGGCTATCGACACTATAACTTACATTTATATACCTATTTGATTTCAGATTATGGAATCATTTGCAAATATGGTACCACCCAAAGCAACTGTTATACGAGGAGGAGAAACAATAACCGTTGTTTCCAAGGAAATAGTAATAGGTGATTTGGTGGAGATGAAATTTGGAGACCGAATACCAGCTGATATTAGAATAATTCACAGCCAAGGGTTTAAGGTGAGGTGTTTTTATATCGGTTTTTTATTTTTATAACTCTCCGAACATATTTTACTAAGAATATGGACCGTATGTCGCCGAGAGTTCCAAGGTGGTTACCATCAGCAGTTTTCAGATTTCAGTAAACCAATGACCACTTGTCATTTGTCAATATTACCTTACCTCTGTTTCTGGCGTTTCTGCAGCTTCCAAACACGTTTTCATAATTCTTTTTCGTTTTTTCGTGTTCAGATACACAATTGACAATAAACCAACAAACATTAAACCGGAATGACAAAGTTACCAAACTTCCCAGAAAAAAAGTACGGTTTCTCTGGTGACAGATAATTCACCGAAGTTTCAGGAAATGATCACCGCTTTTTATACTCCTTGTTTTGTTTGGTGACGTTGAGATGACGAGTCTAGAGATAATAGTTTTTACAATAACGACATTCACATCTGTTGTCGGTTGTCGCAGGTTAAGTTTGAGCGTGTGTTTAAGATATTAGTTATGCAGACTCTGTCGTTTGTCCGAGACGCGGCATTTTGCGGGACGGAGCCAAATATAAAGTTAAAGATTAATTTTTTCTAACAAATTAACGAATCTTTCCAATTTTCGCGCTTATACGCTTTGTAAAGGCCAGTCTATTAAAAGAATGTGGGAATTGCTCATTATATCTAGCTTCAGCTAGGCTGAGTGGAACAAAATAGTGTTTTGTTTTACGAGTGACGAAAGTAACATTTTTTTAAGCGAAAAAACGCCGAGGCTAGTAATGTTCACACCTGTTTGTACGCTATACTTTTTCTACATCCCCGTTTATATCATAAAATGCTAAAAAATGGGATTTATGACTGGAATGAATTTTTTAATTTTTATTGAACCAAAAATATATCGTGCTGCGTGGCCTCATTTGTTTGACGTTTCCCGTTAATTTTTTTAAGCTTGTGTAATTTCTTTGGTCATTATCGCCAACCAACTCTCCAATCCATGAATTTTGAATATATTCCTTCATATTATCTTTTTTATAATTTACTGGTAATAAATCCGAAAAGTTTTCCTCAGCCTGTTAAAATAATGAATTTAAATTTCGTCACTAGATACGAAAGTTAACTTTATGAGAATATCTCATACTACCAAAAAAATTACGTTTTTGTGAAGGTAGGCTATTACATAATCTAAAAAATGACGTCTTTTTGTAAAGGGTTCTAGAAAAATTATTTTGTCTATTTTTCCTGCCCCTGGAAATGTTTGCAGAATTAATTATAATGGTTTCACTTTTATTTATGTTGTTTGACTACTTTTTAATTTTTGCAGGTTGATAACTCTGCTTTAACTGGTGAATCAGAACCTCAATATCGAGGAACAGAATGTTCAAGTGATAATATCTTGGAAACAAAAAATTTTACCTTTTTCTCAACCAATGCCGTGGAAGGAACTGCAAGAGGTATTTCATTATTACTAATAAATTTATTCAAAGTGATAAATTTCCACAGCTTATTAATAAGAAGGTAAGCAAGTATCAAACCTTATACGAGGGTTGACTTTGAAGTGTTTGCAACATAGTTGGCGCGTGTCAACGATGGTATGGAGAATTTAAACGTCAATGACGATCCAAGAACATGTACAGTACACCACCCAGGAAAACATCAAAAAGATCGACATGTCACATATCGTGAAATTGGAGCAACATTGTGGGCATTTCAAAAAACCCAATCCAAAAAATTTTACATGAAGAATTGTCTGTGAAAAAATTAGTATCTTGTTGGATACTGCATCTGTTGATGGAAGAACAGAAAGCAATTAGAGTCAATTGGTATCAAAAAACTTTGAACTGACTTAACGCAGGAAAATCAAAAAATCTGTACAGTATATATTGTCAGTAGGTTGTTTGGGTGTTCCAAGATGAACCAATACACAAAAGTGTTTCCAAAAAGATGGTGGCGAGATTTATCTCCAAAGCGGATCATGTGGCTACAATTCCTCTGCAAGATCAAAGGCGTGATTGGTACATATCGATTTGTTTCATGGAAGTAATAGTTGTGTTCCGAAAAACCAACCCCCCAACGACGAATAATCCTCCACCAAGACAATGCAAGTGCCACACAACTGGAAAAACAATTGAGCTCTTAAAGCAAGAAAACATCGAATTGCTGGACCATCCTCCATACAGTCCCGATCTAAATCCTACCAATTTTTTCACTTTTTTGAAAATTAAGAATGAACAGTGTCAAAAGTTCCAATAAATTATTTATGTCAGGAAATTACTGGTGATTTTAACATAACAATAGGTACTATGTATGTATGATGGGGTGACATTCACTGAGACCTAAAAGATCTATTGCGCCCCTTACTTCTACTTAGTTCCTAAGGAACGTCTCAGATACTAGTAGCTCCTTTAGCCCTATTTCCCTAGAGAAATTTAAGGATATCTGCAGGCTTCAGCTTTTGTAAATGTCCCTCTTCTATCCAATAATATCCTAGGTGCTGTGCCCTAGGATTTTGAATTGATGTGCAATTCGTAAGTATGTGGATGGAGGTTTCTTCTTCCATGCCACAGAATCTACATTCTTCTTCCTCCACTATTTTGAGCTTTTTGAGATGCCCGTTCAGGCAGCAATGTCCCGTTAAAACTCTTAGTGCAGTTTTACTTTGACATATGCATTCATTTGATCTCAACGGGTTGTAGTCACCCATCAGAATCTTTGATTGTCTATGCCCTACTAGATCTTTCCATAAAGGTAAGATGTTCTCTTTTCTTTGGCTTTGCCTATTTCTTCCAATATTACATTGGGGCTGATACTGCAAAAGGGTTCCGGCTCCCCAAAAGGGTCTTTCAGTCCCCCTCTTTGCCAGTCCGTCTGCTATTTCATTTCCTAATTGGTACTAACTAAACAACTAAGTATTGTTCTAAAACTTTCTCGTTTATGTGATAATTTATGAGTATAAAGTAGGTATTTAAAAAAATCTCTGCTGTACCATATTGTATGATGTTCTAATTCCTAAACTATCTATATACTTAAAGGAAATAGTGAAGTTATGCCAATAAACCTTTTCTTCAAATGTATTTCAGCATTGCAATGTTTTTACATCATTTAATAATAAAGATAATTTTTGCGGACATCTTTTACGTGGACAGACGTATGTCGTACGTTAGTGTTTGTCTACATCGTCTTCAGTGTGGATTTGGATTTACTTTTGTCATAGTGCAGTGGCAAATGACACAATGTTATAATAATTATGCTAGTCTTCCCTACACGACTTTTAAAGAAAATTTTTGTTGTCAGATTTTTAGATGTGGCGGCAAAAGAGAAAATTTTTTTAAATCCGAAAGGAAATATAAGCTTCAAATGATTTCAGCATTTTTTTGGAATTTGAATGCCTTAATAGTGCCATAAATATAAGTTGAAATCTAAAGGACATAAAAAGATTTTTATTATTTATATAAATTATAAACATTATTTATAATAAAGTTGATTTTTCCTCTCTGCTTACTACTAATAATTTTTTTCAACAGGGATAGTTTGTGAAACTGGTGACCGCACCGTGATGGGAAGAATCGCTGGTCTAACTGCTCGTCTTCAACCCAACAAAACTCCCATAGCTAGAGAATTGGAGCATTTCATGAAGATCATTAGTGTTTGGGCTTGTTTTCTTGGCTTCGTTTTTGGATCAGCTGCATTGGCTATGAATTATTCTTGGATTGAAGCGTCACTGTTTCTTATAGGAATTATTGTAGCCAATGTACCTGAAGGTAATTTTAAAATGTGTGTCACGTCCTATATATTATTCATATAAGCATTTATTTTCCAGGTCTTTTAGCTACTGTAACGGTTTGCCTTTCCGTAACTGCGAAAAGAATGGCGGCTAAAAATTGTCTTGTGAAAAACTTGGAAGCTGTTGAAACTTTGGGTTCGACATCAGTCATCTGTTCAGATAAAACGGGTACACTTACACAAAATAAAATGACAGTTTGTCACTTTTGGTTCTACAATCAAATAATGAACGCCGACTCCACTACTCAACAGGATGACGCAAAGGATTATAACAAATCACCAAGTATTAATATCAATACAAATCGGTCGTGTTTGTTTTATTCAAACTATTTTTAGGTTTTCATCATTTAATGCGATGTGCTACACTCTGCAATAGAGCGGAATTCATACATGGGGAAGAAAATAAACCAATTTTAAGCAGACTAGTTAGAGGAGATGCGTCTGAAGAAGCAATTTTAAAGTTTGTTGAGCTCACTCATGTCCATGGAGACCCGACTAAATTCAGACACAACAATCCAAAGTTGTTGGAAATTCCATTCAGCTCTGTTACTAAATATCAAGTAAGAAAACAATTCCAATAATATTTAACTTGAATATATTTTTGATATGAAACTCATTACTGGAAAAGTAATATCTAATGAGATACCATGTAACACTGTTGGGGAATTGAAAAATGAATGACCAATTTTACCAAAAAATTAAAACTATTTTATAAGGGAATAATAAGTCACCGGCGAATTAGACTTCGAGCATATAGCTGTCGATAATTCCACCCTTGAAATCAACATCAGTCATAGATTATTAATAATTTACAAACGTATCGATAGGACCAAGTTTTGAACCCAAGTTTCGGCCTGGAAGGAACTAATTTGGAAAAAAAGCTGTACATTTAAATTCATACAGTGTAGTTTGAGTGGAGCAAATGATATCTGGTAATTATTATTTCATCCAATTCCATCAAACTTCCATCCAAGTCCTATACAATTTCATTCAATTCCATCCAATTATATCCAAATTTATTCAATTCCAAGCTCAAACTTTTCCAATCCGAAGATGTGTTTGTTAGTGATAGACTCGCAAATTTTTTAATTAATTTCTTGCTCAATGTTAATATTGCTGCAGAATGGTCAGAATGTCGGTTAAAGCTCTCTTCAACTTCAATAAACTTTGATAAAACTTTTTTCCTATTAAAAAAGTACAATAGATTGGGTACTTTATTCCGATTTGTTGGCCAGTAGGTGGTTTTACCGATAGAGCGATAATTGTAAGCCTTAAAATCACCTCCCAGTAGCTTAATACCTCATTTCGGCGCGCCTTGTAGATTTGCATTTGATTTTAGGAGGGCAGTATAATACCCTCACCTAGATATTGCAGTATAACCTTATTATAGTCTTCAGCTTTGAGATGTCTTGGTGGGCAGTAAACTGCTTCCATTTTAAAATTTTGTTTAATAGATTCAAGTTAAAGTCTTTCTAATGTCAGTGTGATGACCATAAAATAAAGCAATGTTGTCAGATATATTTTCTAAAATTGTTGGGCTCACTATACAAATGTTTCCCATTACTTCAGTAAACTGTTAGTTCGTGATGTTCTCAGAAAGCTAGTTTGGAAATATTTAAAAAAAATACATAATATAAATTTATTAGTAAGCATTAAAAAAAGTCGCTAGAAATTGCTGTAAAAAGAGAAATTAAATAAAACAACTTTTTGTATGCCTAATATATTTAAGAAAATTTTGTATATCTGGCAACGCAGCGCAGGTGTTCAACGCAATACAATCATTATTGGTTATATTATAACGGAGTAACGGGTTACTTACTAAGGCGGACCACTGTAACTAAAAAAAATAGAGCTCCGAGGGTGGCCTGAGATATTAGAGAGATATTAGTATTGTGTCTCGATTCACTGGCGTGTGTGAATTTTGTTTTAAAGAAATATTTAAAATAATAGTAGTATCTAGTATCTATTTCTTGGTCGAGTGAGTTTAGTGAATGGATATAAATATAATATTTATTTGTTCGTGGATTTTATTTGTATTTAATTAGAATGGCATTTTGGAGACAATTTGAAACGACAGTCCAAGATGATGCGTGGGAATCTAATAATTTGGCGCCACAAACAAATGCAAATGACTTAGCAATAAATGATACGGTGTCAACGCGTTGTTTTAAATATGTACGCTTGTTTGAAAAAATAAAGTTCTGAAATTTCTGATAATGCGGTTATCGCGAAATTCATGAATTAATCGGGTTTACAACGAATTATAAAGTAATAGAACCAAGTTTAGAACTGATTCGTGATAAATTGCGGGATTTCCAGAATATACTTATCAATGTTTTATTGAACTGTGGATTCAAATATAAGAAGTTAGATAATCGAATGGTGATAATGGAATCTCGGCGTATCGTTGAATTAAGACGGGAGTATTTGCGCAAAATAAAAGGGTACCGTGATTCAAATAGAACTAGGTATAATTTATTTAGATGAAACTTGGTTTGATACGCATGATGTTGTCAAGTATGGTTGGGTTGGCGATACAAAAAACTGTTTAGATACTCCGTGTTGTAGAGGAAAGCGCGTTATTATTGTATTACAAATTTTATGAATTTTGTATGCAGGTTAATTTTTTTCATTAAAATTGATGTAGTTTAACATTATTTCACAATATTCGAATTTATAAAAAATTTATATGCATGCCATTGGGCGGCTTTTTCCTTCGAGGGGATTGAAAATATGGTTGATTACAATGACTTTAGTTAGACTTTAATTGAAATTCTGTATTATGTAGCTCGTTTGTCTGGGTGGGTCGAGTAAGATATCTTATAATCTTCCAGTTTTGTATAAGATAGGGCTGTTAAATGTGATTTCGAAACTAATACTTCTAATTCGTGCCTTCTATTTAGAATGCCCTTAACATTCCACGTTGCTATTCTTAGATCTTTAATATCCATAAATTTACTTTGATTTTGTACATCGCTGGCTGCTCTAGCTTCCACTTGTCGATTTTAGAATGGAAATATACTCTCTTGTGTGTTTTGTCTTATTTGGGAGTCGACTTCGTCCATCATCGTCATCATATTGTTTTGTAACATTCTCATTATTTCCGTTTGAGATTCAGATTGTTGTTTGTTAGTTACCTAAGCATAATATATGCTGGGCTTACTTTATAGCTAGCAGATGTTGATTGTTTTTTTACTAAGCTCTATCTTCTTTTTTCCAATAACACATTCCCTGTAGTTTGCCGGATGTGCATCTGAGCAACTTACACACTTTGTGCAGTGTATAAACTGCTCAGATGCAGTGTGTCTCTACTTTTTATACATTCTTCTGTTAAATGGTCTCCTGTGCATTTGACACAATCGTCGTTCTAAGATGCAAATTGCCCAAGTCCATTTTTGATGAAAACAAAGGTATTAGTGCCTTCTGGTGACAAACGTATAAACCAATGATCTGACAGCAGCCCAAATCCCTAATTTAACATTTATAAAAAACGAGAAATGTTGAAAAATATTTAAATTTGGTTTGCTTCTTATTAAAATTAAAATTTACAACGTTTTTTAGCTCTCCTGCAAAACTGGGTTAGGCAATTTGCATCTTAGAACGACGCAATAGTATTTTCTGGTCATATTGCTTGAAACAAACCCTATATTTATACAGTGGGATTAAAAAAGGGAATTGGAAAACAGAAAAGTGGAAAATATAAACTTGATTCGCCTCCAATTTTTAAATTACTCTATGAATTTTCTTGGGTTGGTTTAAGCATAATAATTGCATTTCATTACAGATCAGTATTCACGCAATGGAAACTGGTGGTTGTCTAGTGGTTATGAAAGGAGCACCGGAAAGAATTTTAGCTCGTTGTTCACAAATGTACACTGGAAATGGTACCGAGGAAATGACAGATGAGATGCGAATGGCATGTGATAAAGCGATGTCAGAATTGGCGGAAAAAGGAGAAAGAGTTTTGGGTTTCGCCGATCTTATATTGGACAGTAAAATTTACAATAAAGACTACAAATTTTGCGCAGAACCAGCCAATTTTCCCAGGAAAGATCTTAGATTTGTTGGATTCATGTCTTTGATTGATCCTCCCAGACCACAAGTTCCAGATGCTTTACAAAGATGTAGAAGCGCTGGTATTAAAGTTATTATGGTTACAGGAGATCATCCAGTGAGTTTAATATTAACAACTTTTTATTCTTATCCGTGTATATGAATTACGAACATGTTTTAGATTACGGCTAAAGCTATTGCTAAGCAAGTTGGTATAATTAAATGCAAGGATGTAATAGACGCCTTCAACATCAACGTTATTGAAACTTTACCACCAAATATAAAGGATAAAGCGATTGTTATTCACGGTTCTGCGCTAAGGGACGCAACTAACCAGGAACTCGATAATATTCTCTACAACTTTAAAGAAATTGTTTTTGCGAGAACTTCACCAACGCAAAAACTACATATCGTTGAAGGATGTCAAAGACTCGGTGAAATTGGTAAATACATGCATAAAATTAGGTATTTAAGTTCACTTTTATTGGCGACCCAAGAAAAATTTTGATTTTATTAACAGACTTATGAAAGAAATTAAATAAAATTGTCACACTCCTGCACTTACTGAAGACACTACTCCCCCTGGGAGAACTCCAAGTAAAAGGAAGAGAAATACCCCCCTTTTATAGAAGAAATGTGTGTGCTTTAAAGAATACAGTAGTTGGCACAATATACCTAATTTAATTCATCTCTAGGAGTATATATTGTACAACTTAATCAGAAAATGCTCCATAATTACTTATAGTTTGTCTCAAAGTATATCGCCTTGGCTTTTGCCGGCAATCCTAAAATTAATGTGCCAATTCCTATAAATCATTATGGTCAATAGCTGCTGTTGAAGAGATCGCCAGTGGCGAACTATTTAAAATTGTTTTAAAAAGACCATTTCTCTAAACTTTTTTCTTTTTCTTCCTAAATGAAAGATTATTAAATACTATTAAGTTAAATAAACTATAACCAGGTAAAAAAAATAATATCCAACTTTATTGGTATGGTTTAATATTATTCAAAATCTAATTCAGTTTCACTGTCAGACTTATCATTAAGATTAATTACAATAGGCTCTATATTATTTTGAATGTATGAATCTTCAATTTTTATATCGTGCTATACAGAATTTTTCCAGCTTTGAATGGGTATATTATTAACTACATTTTTAATTAATTATATAACACTGGGACCCAAAGTAGGAGTAACATTTTCTGCTCTCAACTTCGATTTCACTTGATGCCATAAATGCTCTATATGAGGTTGAATATACAATGGTATGGAGGAAGACGTAGCACAGTATGTCCCTGTTCCTCAGCTAAACTACCACATGCATATTGTTTTTCAATAGCATATAATTTGAACACCTCCAAAAGTTGCTCCTTCTTGTGATCTGGTTCAAAATAAATATCATTTTGTAACAAATATTCTTGAATTTCAGTCTTTCTACTAAATGAGTTTGGTGCTTTTTGTAGTAGGCGGCTGTGGTAGCCAGAGTCATCCTTTACAATTACACTGTGGTTGGGAATATTTTTCACGAGATGATTTTGAAACCAGTTTTCAAAAAGTTCTGCAGTTGTATCTTCATGATAATCCAAGCTTGAATCCTTAATATTATTTGCAGACAGCAGCAGGCAATTTGGAACAAATCCGTTTTCTGATCCAGTGCGAATAAATAGTTATGCGCTTTCCTTCGTTTGAAGGTGCCTTAGTCTTACAGTTTTTACTGTAATCAGCCCATCCTTTGGATACTTTATCATGTGTATGAAACCATGTTTCGTCCAGGTAGATTATAGATCTTAATGTCCTGAAGAAAATTGAATCTCCAAGTGCGCAATCTTTGCGATTCCATTACCACTTGTTTTTTGTCAATTTTACGATATGTGAATCCCATTTTACCAATAACTGGGTGGAGGGTGGCCCGGCTAATAACTATATTGGTGTCATCTTCTTCTAGCTTCCTTTTTAGATTGTCCAAAGTAGGAACGATCTGGCTTTCATGGAGGGAATATATTTATCTTATTATTATTTTCCTGTTGGCCATTGTCCAGACGATGAGATTAAAAATCACTACGTTTTTTTTCTTCCACTTAATTTTTCACTGTTCATAATATCCTTTTTATAGAGGATATTGGTGTCTTTTAAGGCTTCTTGTTTAATGAATCCTCTTCTTACAAAACAATCATACACATTTTTCACAATTTGCTTTGCATCTAATGACAAGTGTTTTCGACGCAATATTGCGAAAACAATGAATGATAACTTATAATACTCGTATAGAAAGCTCTTTGAAAACGCACGCTAATACGGGATATTTAATACTGAAATGAATTCAATGCAGCCATCATACACCCCAAACAAAATTCATTTACACTTAATGGCCCGCCCTTGCCTTGTCACTTGGCTTTTCTTAGGTTTAATTTCAGGTAAAATTATTTTAAGTAGTTCGTAAATGGTCGTATTTAGATAATTTCAGGCAAAAGCTAAGTCGATATACTTTGAGTCAAACTATAACTAAATAAATTGTATTCAACAAAATCTCCCTAATATTAGCGATCGTGCAGGCTTTATTTATTTTTGTGTATAGATAATTTGGTCCGTTAGCGCTAAATTTTATAAGTGCTATAAAAATTTGTATATTATTGATTATGCTGCCATACGATGGTAGAGTTATATTTATTATAGAAATAAAGATATCTAAAATGTATACGGATACTATACTATGTTGTTAGATAACCAGTAATAGTTTTTTCATAAATACAGCGGGGCAATAAATCAATCAATTGGCAAAGTTCTATAAGCGTAATTAATATGAGTTTAAGAATGAATCATTCAGATTTAAAATGTATTTTCATAATAAAATTCAGATTTAGGTATTCATAACATGTATTTCATTCTCAGCTCACGTCACTGACTGCCGTAGTAACTTAATTTTTAATCTCTTGACAATAATAAACCCTAAACTCGTCCTGATACAGGTAAAGCTACCTGCCCGACACAGAAATGGAGAAAAAATTAATTTTCACGATAATATTTTAATATTACTTGGATGGTTTATCCTGTATTGGTTTTACAAGGGTCACGAAGATTTACCGCATTTGTATAAACTTTAGGTAACCATTTCTGACAAAACAGTTAGATAGGCGCTCACTTTTTGCAGTAAAACTGCTTTTCTGGGTGTATTTTTTACCTGATGTTTTTCAATCAAGAAACATTTTTGCGAACCTGTGCAATCGACATTCATGTATGTAGAGTTATCGAAAAATTTTGTTTGAAAATATAATCCGCCATTTTTCATCCTGCTTAGTAATAAACACTTTTTTTCTAGTTGCCGTAACTGGTGACGGTGTTAATGATGCTCCAGCTTTAAAAAAAGCTGACATTGGTATTGCTATGGGAATTTCAGGATCAGAAGTATCACAACAATCAGCTGATATGATTTTACTTGATGATAACTTTGCATCTATTATCACAGGTGTCGAAGAAGGACGTAGAATTTTTGACAACCTAAAAAAATCTATCGCTTATACACTGGCTTCCAACGTTCCTGAAATATTACCATTTTTGGGTTTTGTACTTCTCAACATTCCACTCCCGTTAGGTGAGTAATAAGAACAGCTTTGTCCATTTTCCTAACATAATTTTATGTCTGAACACATTTAGGAATTTATGGAAACAATATATTTCAAATGTAAACTTAAATGTTGTTTTTTTTTTAGGTGTCATGGCTATTTTGTGTATAGATTTGCTAACAGACATGTTACCCGCCATCAGTTTGGCCTACGAAAAAGCCGAAAGTGACATTATGAGCCGTCCACCAAGAAACCCAAAAAAAGACAAATTGGTTACACGGAAATTGTATTTTCTGGCATACGGCCATATTGGTATGATAGAAGCTCTCGGCGGATTTTTCGTTTATTTCGCTATAATGGCTGAAAATGGATTTATGCCAAGACGGCTGTTTGGTAAGTAAAATTTGATTGATATAAATTTATGTGAATCGAATTAAAATAAGTTTGTCGACTATAGTGAAGACTTTCGCCGATTTTCATGAAAATTAGGAATTAAGCTCCACTTAGGTACCCTTCACTTCAAAACCAACCCTATGCTGATTCGAGAATAAAAAAAAAACTAAAAACGGTGAAATGTTAATTGCAGACAATGATATTAGGGAAAATCAACAACTAAATTATGTATTTTTGTTTGATTTCGCAATGTGAATATTGTAAGCAACTATCAGTTACAGTTCATGTGCTGTGGTAGTATAACCACCTCCAAGATACTATACCTAATGGCCATAGGAATTCAACTTTTTCGTTTAATAACTAATTGTTTCAGCAATTTCTATTATACATATGTTTTTAATAATCTATTTGTAATTTTTCCAGGTTTACGTGAAAAATGGGATTCATCAAATATAAACGACTTGATGGATTCTTATGGACAAGAATGGACCTATGAACATAGGAAAGAATTGGAATATACATGTTACACAGCTTTCATGATATCTGTCGTTGTAACTCAGTGGGCTGACTTAATTGTATGCAAGACAAGAGTAAATTCGATAATCACCCAAGGTTAGTAGATGAAATTAATAATATATTATTATATTGGTAGATAAAAATCAGGCTTTTGAAGGCAATCATATCAAATTTACACTAAAAGTTTAGTGGATGAAAAGTATCCGTCTAATTTCCCAATGTCCCACTCAGTCTTCTCACTACAACCTTCCGATTTTCAATCCTTTTCAACTATAGGTACACAGGGAGTGTCTAGAAGCTCTCCTGGCAAATACAAGCTACACCTTTTTCCAAAAGTTCCTCCTATAAGGGACCTAGTGCCTTTTGAAGAAGACGCTGTTAAGTCAGTATTTAAGCATATTATCTCAAAAAAATGGCACCCTACAGACTTGGTACATTGTATAACCTTGCGATGATAAATTGTTTACGACAAACCCATGATACATAGGGCGCCCTGATGAATCTGATGATCTTTGCACAACACGTGGTTCTTACACTTATTTTGACCGTGCTGGAGTTAATTTAATTTTGATTTGGTGCTTTCTTCGACATTGTTTTAATTCCTTACGTATTTTAAAAGTTATATCTGACTGTTTATTACAAGAAGGATCATTAAATCCGTACAAAACAACCAAATAAAATATATCCAAATAATTGTTTATCCTCAGGGCGATTGTCATTAGTGCCAGCTTATGAGTTGGTGGATATGCCCTATTTCTTTAAACTGATGTTAAGTAAGTTATTTCCATCACAACCGTTCAATGTGGCAACAAATTTCACAATAAATTTAAAAACTGTGAGGTATTTCACAAAAATGTTCTTCCTATATGCACCGTTTAAGAGAGACATTCATTTTAATTTTTTGTACTTTTGGCACTCAATTTCATTATCATTATTTGATTACTGAACGATATTTACAGTATAGTTGTGAGTAGAATTAGTTTGCACTGTTTCACAATAAAATAATAGTATGCGGCTAGGTTTCTTTGAGGATTAAAAAGCCGGAAATATTAAAAAAAGCAATAAACCATTTCTAGTCTTGACCCACAAGCCACAAGCGAACAATTGATTCTCCACTGGTGTAATGTAGTTTCCAATATGGTCTATGTGAAAGATGTACTTGAATTGTTAGTCTACATGGAGTGTTAACGTTACAGGGTGGGTTCAGTTCATTTCTGTTATTTACGAGATATTGTGTTCTTAGATGTTGCTGTGGTTGAGATTTTGTTTTATTGACTGAAACTATTTTGTTGGTAATAATTAAAATTATGGATTTTTGTCGAACTTTCGAAAAGTAAGATGTTGTTATAGGCTCCGAACATTGAATATACCCATAAGCGTGCGCAGACTTTTTTATTAGGGGGGGCCATTGATTCATTTGAGTATGCCTATTAAAAATGATAATTAAGCAATAACGCTGGCTTTTCCATAACAGGCTCATCGGAGAAATAAAGAAACTTCATTGCCCCATTTCTAATTAAAAGATTTAGTAATTATAAGTAATAGAACAAAATATATTGAGCCAAAAAATAAACTAGAAAAACAAAACGTAACATTCGTAACAATACATGGAATCCAGAGGAAAAGATAGATAATGCATAATATCCTATCAATTACATTGTCATAATTCACATTCGTTGTTTTCTCTTGTTCAATTAATAAAAAGAGAAGTGAATCGAGTCGCTGTTGTGACATGGTACTCCTCAGTTTTGATTTAACTTGAACCATTTTTGAGAACGAACGTTCACAAGAGCAACTAGTAACCGGTATGACAGCAAACATTTTTAAAACCGTGAATAATAAAAAACTGCTTCCTCGTATCATTGCGGCAATCTCTTTGATTTTTTTAGTGTGCGGAACGTGTAACGAAATCCCGCTCTCAGTGTCGGCTCGGCTCCTTTTGCCATGATTTCAAAAAGCCGACAAAGGAGTATCTTTAGCGGCATTGGTGTCGACAAAGGCGGCACGCCGCGTCGTAAAAAGATAACGACAGTAGGTATATTTATATTTGTTGTGATTTTGAAAGAACGTTAAAATTTAAAAGTTATTAAATGTTTTTGATATATTGATATTTGAGGAATTGGGGTGGACCGATTAGGGTGGGCCAGAAGAGTAAACAGACGTATTATTCTATGCCGACATGAACAATGTCAAAGTTTATTTATTTATTCTGCTTGATTCCAAGTCGCAGTGAATATAATAAGTTGTTTGATTGTTGTATGTATAAAACATGAATATTTTATTGTTAAAATTTGTTACCAAAGGTTTTGAAATTTCTTATTGTGGGGAGTAGGGATTTGAAACAATAGACGAAAAGACATTTGTTCTAGTCGCTATCTAGGTACGCAAAAAATGATACAAAATATGTACAGGCAACTGAAACAAGAAAATAATGGGTCAAAGCATGGAGCTGCTGAAAGAATACATAATTGACAAAAGTGTCAAGAAATCCATTATTACAGTTATCGGTAGAACTGCTATTCATCGGAAAAAGAGAGTACAGAAATCACTAGTGCGTTGGGATCCAGCAATAATGAAAAATTTGTCTGAAACCGGTTCTGCTTCTGCTTGCAGATTTCTTTATCTCGCCGACAAATTGTGAAACGGTGCAAACTAATTTTACTCACAAGTATACCCAGTTGACTTTGAGAAATTTACTAGACTAGACATTACGTCAAATTGCTTTGAACTTGAAGAGTTATTGTTGCTGTTTAAAAAATGTGAAATAATTTTAATTGTTATCAAAATGGCTAACTATTCCTATGAAAAATATGCTCGTGCAGCCTAACTAAGATAAATCTCAATCGATCAGCATTTACGACTGTCCACTAACGCCTAAGAGAAACCGTCTCCGTAGTCCCTAAAAGTACTGAAACTGGTGGTAGACACTCTGTTACAGAGTACGAAAATTAATCATAATACGGAATTTAGTACTAGAAGACTCGCGGCTACGTAGATATCCTGAAATTTGGAAATCCTCCATACCTATGGGAGAAAACCTCTATCCGTTTCACTTTCAAAAATTTCAATTTCAATTTCAAAGGACCATTGAATTGAGAACATGATGAGGATTTAATATTGGAGAACAATGAATAATTTGAAAAGCGGTCAAAACGCTCTTTAGTTTTTATGTATATTTTTAGGTAAATGTGTATGAAATATCTTTATTTTTATAGGAATTGGTAATATGGTATTGAATGTTAGTTTAATAGTGGAGACCGTAGTGGCTTGTATGTTGTCCTACATACCAGGAATGTATTATTTGAAATTTTATCCCATTCTGTTTAGATGGTAAGTAAATAGGTATTGAATTTGTTTTACAAAATTTAACTTTAGCATTAAAAAAGCCCCTCTAATGTCTTTTATGTCTTCTATCGAATAAAAATGGGTGCCTCGAAGTAATTTGAGATGTGGAAAGGAAAGATGAAAATGTCGGACAGAGCCATATCAGGGGAATGTGGTGGCTGATCGAAAATATTTATTTAGCTGTCGTTGCGCAAAATATGTGAGATTTGTTTCTAAAAATCTTTACAGATAAATTGATCCATCAAAAATATGTTATCGTACTCTCATCCTAGGTGGAAGTTTCTACTAATATATGAATACTTTTTAAAAATGTATTGTACGCCCATGATATGGGAATTTTTACAAATGAATTGTTCCCCTAAAAAAATTTCATCGTACACAGATTTGCAAATAAATTAACCCTATTTAAAAATTAAATTGTGTGTCTATGATACGGATTGACGGCTAGGCGGGGACCACCTCACAAGTTTTTCCCCCCAAAAATCACACCAAGCGGCTGGAGAAGTTTTCACTTCAATATAAGTCCCAATGCACGATTTACACAAATTAATCTTTTCACCTTTGTGTTGTATAATCTTTACTAACGTTCTCGCCGGATAAGAATTTTAAAATCTTGAAAAATGCTTTAGCTCAAGTGATCCAATTAGGTAAGTATATTGTGATGAAAAAGACCAAAGCCAAGACCATCCTTAGACTAGCAAGACCAAGAGACTATCCGAGTCTCGGTCTTGCTTTGTAGTCGAGGCAATGAAGCACTATAAAAAGGCCGAAGATAGCAAATCTTTTAGGATAGGACGTATCGGTTTTTTGCATTCGCTTGCAAAAATTATTTATATCATTTGTACCTATTACAAATCGTAAGTTGCATTGCTGCAGCCAAAAATTCATGCAAAAAATGCATCTTTTGAGGGGAATTTTGGCAAATTTAATAACTACGTAAATAAGAGTCAGAATTGGCTCAAATCGGGTACCCGGGGGCTTTCAAGGTCGTTGATCATGATTATGATGTTCAAATTGACCCCCCGAACACCTGGAGCTCAGCAACGCCGACGAACATCATCTCCGGGGACAATCCCGAACTTTATGCGAGAGAGGAGAGAAACTAGGCACTCGGGGTTTTTTTGGGTCGCTGAATTCGAATATACCATCGGCTAACCCCCACGGACACCTGGTGGGCCCCAACCTGGACGCGAACGTCATCTTCAAGAATTTTTCTGGAAATATCGACAATAACGAACCGAAAATCGTTATGGGTGCTTTTTGTGTGCGCTGAATCCGAATTTTATGTTGAAAACGACCACCCGAACACCTGGTGCGCCCTAACCTGGCTCTGAACATAATCCCCGAAGGTTTTCCAGACACAATTAAAAAAGACCAACCAAAAATCGTTACTGGGAGTTTTTCGGGTCGCTGAATTCAAATATAGCACCGACGCACACCCCACAGACACCTGGTGCACCCTACCCTGGCTCTGAACGTCTTCCCCGAGGGTTTTCCTGGCACAATTGAAAAAGACCAACCAAAAATCGTTACTGGGGGTTTTTCGGGCCGCTGAATTTAAATATAGCACCGACGCACACCCCACAGACACCTGGTGCGCCCTACCCTGGCTCTAAACTTCATCCCCGAGGGCTTTCCAGACACAATTGAAAAAAACCACCCAAAAATCGTTAGGGGGTTTTCTTGGGCGCTGAATTCAAATATGGCATCGGTGAACACCCCACGGACACCTGGTGCACTGAAACTTTTACCTCGACATCGATGTCATTCCCATGAATGTCAACTAAAGTTCGGGATAGTCCCCGGAGATGACGTTCGTCGGCGTTCCTGAGCTCCAGGAGTTTGGGGGGTCAATTTGAACTTCATAATCATGATCAGCGACCTCGAAAACCCCCGGGTACCCGACTTGCAGGGCCGCGCCGCCCGTGTGTGCGAAGTGTGCGGCGCACACAGGCGCCAAGGCAAAAGGGGCGCCGCTATCGAAATTATTTTGGTTACACTTACAGAACAACATAGTATATTTTATATTTCCTTGTGGGTGAGTATCGATAAGTAAATGTATAATAGGCGCAACAAATGCCTCGTAAACAACAAAATATAATATTGTGCTTATTGAACAAGTGTCCCAAGATAATATTTACGTTTGTGGTTCAAATTTACGATTTGGGTTTTAGTTTACAATAATTACGAGCTCAGCGTTAAAATAAAAAAAGCCGTCATGAGTTTGTTTGAATGAATTTATGAACGCAACCCGACGCGGGGTCCGGGGACTCACCGACAGACCAACTTTAAGCATAATAATCAACATTATTCGGTGCTTTAAGGAACGAGAGAGCCAAAACAAAAATTGATTGAACAGTCATTCAATAGAAAGAGTGGGCAAGTTGCGCATTATTTTTTTATAATAAGGAGAAAAAAAGGCGCTTCAGAGATTTCGCACACAGGCGCTGTGAGGGGTCGGCGCGGCCCTGCCGACTTGAGCCAATTCTGACTCTTATTTACGAAGTTATTTAATTTGCCAAAAGGTCTCTCAAAAGATGCATTTTTGGCTGCAGTAATGCAACTTCCGGTTTCTAATAGGTACAAAGTAGGTATAAGTGATATAAATAATTTTTGCAAGCGAATGCAAAAAACCACATCCCGATACGTCCTATCCTAAAAGATTTCCTATCATAATGCTTCATTGCCTCGACTATTGCTCATCACTAGGGTACAGTAGTCGCCCGTTACAATAATTTTGCTAGTTAATAATTAATTGTGAATTATTTATAACCATGATTATTTTATAACAAGTAACAGGTAAAGTGATGAACAATAAGACCAAGGCCTTATATGCAAGACCAAAGACCAAGACGATTTGAGCAAAACCAAGACCGAACACGCAAGACAAACTTATGAAATAATACAATTTCGGCAATCTCCACTTTTATAGTGGTAGTTTTGACATTTATTATTTCGGGCTCTTGTTAAACTTACTAATAATAATAAGTTTTAATTTTTTTTATTTTATTTATAATTTGGATAACGTTCGAATGAGTTTATATAAATTCAGCATTGGCATAGGACTTCAGTGTACGTAACTATATGTACTTATTTTTCAGGTGGTGCTACTCGTTCCCTTTTGCAATTTTCATATTTATTTTTGACGAATTCAGAAAATGGCGCTTGAGAAAAAATCCAGATGGCTGGTATAGAAAAGAAACTTACTATTAATTTTTAACTAAATGTAGAGCATTTTTGAATGTAGTACATAATTTTTGTAGTTAAATCTGTTATTTATTTGATTAGGAATAAATTATTACTTAGTTGGATATTTAAACCTAAAGCTGCACAAATATATGACGAATATGGAAATAAATAAACTTTTTCGAATAATTGATAATTACCAATGCAAAGAATATTATTTTTCATACAGTTTATAAAAAACCACTTATTAATATGTAGGTATAATTCTATTCCTTAAATGTTACAATAAAATGAATCTCGTATAGAAAAAATGTTATGTATTAGATGTTAAAAGACAAAATACCTACTTCGGTTATACAATCATATATGTTTAATAAACGTTATAAAATAAGTAAGATAAAATGGTTAATATATTGTTCTAATTAATATTATCATCGTATTTAATATTATGAATATTTTTTCTCAACCTATTTCATTATTCTCTTACAGTTAAAAGTTAATCAGTTACTTTATCTTAACCGATATATAAAAAGACGATGAAACAGCTCAACCAATACCAGTATTGGTTAAATTACCAGAATATATTTTTTTAATTCATCATTAAGTTCGTATTATATGTAGCTATATGTACCCATGTAATGCTCTGTTTTTTATTTGAATGTATATGCAAAAAATTTAATAATAAAGATGTTATAGAAACTACTGAAACAATTTGAATATAATAGATTTACAAGTTTCATCATTTACAACATACCTATAGTTCGAATAAGAGGGAGGAAAGTAATATTTTCCTCCCTCATATAGAGGGAGAAAAGTGAATACTTTCTATAGAGGTAGGTGAAGAATTAATTTGTATTCACCACTAAACAGTTTTGTATGTAAGTATAAGTACCTACAATAAATTGTGGATAAATATGGCTACAATGTACCTACCTAATTAGGAAAAAAAGGACGGAGAAGATATATGGTATGTTGGATACACATGAGAATGTAAACAATTCGTTCTCTTGTTTATTTAGTCTAAGTCTAAAACAAACTATGGAAACTGGGGTGATGTAGCAGCCCACTTTTGTTCAAGGTTCTCCTTTTTTCTGTTCTTATTTTTAATTGAATTCTAAAAACTATCTATAATATATATTTTTTTTATTTCGACGTTTCGGTAGCGTTCCAGCTACCGTTGTCAAGATTAACTAGTAATGAAATAATTTTTGTTCCCTATCTGACACACAACGAAAAAAGTTTGACAACTACGCAATCAATAATATTTTGAAGTTTAAGACTACAAAACTTTGTTGTCAAATTCTATTAAGGTCCATTCATAGTAGATAACACCTCTGGTAAAATGTGAAATAAAATATTTGCACGTTCCGGGAACGGTTTTTATTGGGATAGCGCTTTTTTTCGCTTATTTTGGCAATTTTGTTAATAAAACGCGTTTGTTGTTACTTTTTTGTCTATGATTATTTTTGTTTTCAAAATATGTATAACTCAGTTTGGTGATTTTGTATATTGAAGTCAAACTTTTTTCGTTGTGTCAGATAGGGACCAAAAATTATTTCATTACTAGTTAATCTTGACAACGGTAGCTGGAACGCTACCGAAACGTCGAAATAAAAAAAATAAAAAACATTATTGTGGTTTGATTCCCAAAAAATAAGAGAAAAAAGAATAAGTAATGCCACAAGGAACTTACAGAAGATATTTATATTTTTGTTGTAAATACCTAGTTTTGAATAAAGTTCTAAAAATGCTGTGTGCCTTAAAACTTCTGATGAGTTTACTATATCTGGCAATTGCAGCAACAAATCAAAAACTACATATAAAGGTAGGTCATAAAAAGAAGAGAAGTTGTTTGTTTGTCTAATTTTTTGTACTTATATATTTTAAGCACATTTACCACTATTCTGTTCCAAGATATTTCGTTTTCACTTAACACCATCATGATTGATTCAAGAAAATACCCACGTAGGTAGGCATTAATCCGATATAATAGCACAGTATCGTAATCGTTTTTTCGAAAAGCGAAAATATGATACCTAATAGTATGATTATTCTACAACTGAAATGTTTGACTGGTAAGATAATATTCAAGACCAATCTTTTAATTCATTTAATAATTCTATTATTTATTTTTGCTTCCGAATTTTTATGTTTCAAGTTAGATAGCATATTTCACTACAAGGGCAGAAGAGATTCCTGGACTGCACGCCGACTAGGATATCATGTCGCACAGTTCAGGGTTCTCAAATTTCTGCTTATGTAGTGTACATTATTTTTCTTGCTACCCGATCGGAAATACGAAAACAATTGCATGTCGGTAGTAGGAAAAATTACTATTAAACTTCTGTTTTTTGATAGAAGTTCCGGTAGTAGAAAAAATATTCTATGCATTTCGTGTGTAAACTCCCTTTTTTGGAGAATTTTATAAAAAAAACTTGATCTTTTACAAGTTTTAGCAGCGTTCGATATCGAATAAGACTACAGTTTGCTAAAAATATGGGACACAAAATATTTCGGCATATCTAACCCTATAGAACACATGTGGCATCAAGTAAAATCCAGAATAAAATCTGAAAACGTTTCACCCACGACATTAAACTAACATGAGCCACAAACATGAAACAACATTATCCTTAGAGTACTAGAAAAAGAGCAAATAATTTATTGGTGACTGAGAACACTACAGTCCAACTAAAAAAACAATAATTTAAATTTCTTTTATTAAGTTCTGGCAACCAACATCTTTACACCACTGCCATTAGTAAATCCTAAACATAACTTAGAGAAGACTAGCCATTAACAATTAGGTAATGATTTTTGATACTATCTTCATAATTATGCACAAGAATCATCATCATAGATGTGCTCTTCAAGAATAATAAAGAATCAACTATTCTATTAAATAAACACAATAAATGCAAACATTCAAATTATAAAACTTAAGATTACTTGAAATTCAATTATTTATAAATGGAAACTTTCTTATTTGGTTTAATACCAATTCGTTGGGTTTGATAATCTAGGGAACAAATTTCTCCTTCTACTTTATCTCCGATTTGTAATTGATAACCATTTAACTCACTGCAGTGGATAAGACCATCTCTACCAACACCTATGTCTACAAAACATCCAAAATGGGTTACATTCTTCACCCTACCTAAAATTTTACAACCGATACTAAGATCGTTAATACTCTTCAATCCTGTAGTAAAAAAGGCAGCTTGTGGTAACTCACATCTAAAATCATAGTTTAAAGGTTTTTCCAATGCATCACATATTAGATTCAAAGTTTCTACATTAGTGGTTAACTTTTCAGAAACTTCAGATAATTCAGCCTTTATAGATTTGATCCCATTTATTAATTTTTCATCTCCAATATCATCAATCTCAAATTTAAATGATTTTAATAACTTTTTTGTTAGGTCATATGATTCTGGATGAATAATTGTTTGATCTAATTTATTCATACTGACAGTTTTGAACTCTGATGCCATTGCAGTTATTGGGCAAATTCTCAAAAAGCCAGAGCATTGTTCGAATACTTTTGGTCCAATACCTGTTACTTCTAGTAGCTTTTTTCGGGTTATGAAAGATCCATTTTTCTCTCGGTATTTAACTATTTCAGTTGCCCTTTTGTCAGTCAAACCTGCTATTCTCCTTAACAAACACTGTGATGCTGTATTCAGATCCACTCCTACAAAACTGACACATTCAGAAACTACTTCATCCAAAGCTTCATTCAAGGCTTTCTTCTTAAGATCATGTTGATACATTCCAATTCCTAGATGTCTAGGTTCTACTTTTACCAATTCAGCCAGAGGATCTTGAATTCTCCTTGCCAATGAAACTGCACTGATGATGTTGCTATCCATGTCAGGAAACTCCTTTTTTGCTTCTGGACTACAAGAATAAACTGATGCTCCATTTTCACTAACTATAGTGTATTTCACATCAATAGGATGAAAATATTGATCCTTAATTAAATGGGTTAACCATTCTTCTGTTGCCTTGCTTGCTGTTGCATCGCCCAGTGCTATCAGTGAACAGTTGTATTTGTGCAACATATTTTTTAGAGTTTCTTGAGCAATGTTCTTATTAGAATTGTATGAATGGGGATAAACAACTCCATGATCTAATACTTTTCCTGTAGAAGATATTGTGGCTATTTTACAGCCATGAGTATAACCAGGATCTATTCCTAATATAGTTTGTCCTTTTATCGGACTGGCTAGTAATATTTGTTTTAAATTGTTACAAAAAACTTCATATGAGGCTTTTTCTGCCATAGTTTTCAATTCTGAACGTATTTCTCTAACTATTAATGGCTGAACTAAGCGAATGTATGAATCCTTAATGGCTGCTTCTAATATACAGTTCCTATTTTCATTATATTGACCTCGCTGTATCCATTTATTTGAACAGAATTGGTAAAATCTGTCTTTTACACAGTTTGGAGTGTTTATTTTCACTGATAGTACTTTATTGTGTTCCCCTCTGTTAATTGCCAAAACCTGATGGGGTTTAACATTCCGAACTGAAATTTTAAAATCGAAATAAAGTTTATATTTTGCTTCATCAACTAGTTTTCCTCTTAACTGGTTCTTCTTTGACTTTTCAGTAGTTTGTTTGGTCAGCAGTTTTTTGGTTTCAATTGTGAAAGGATTGTCCTTTCGGATGTTCCTTAAAAATTCAAGAGTTTCATAATCGGTCACCATTTTATGTGCTATGATATGAATTATTCCTTTTTCCACCTCTGCAAGTGTTTTTAATTCCTTTTTGGAAACATCCACCCACAAAGTCAAATCTGTTGCAGAAGTGTTATATAATAATTGTATTGCAGGTTTTTCTAAACCCAAAGCTTTAGCTCGTTCTGCCAAAGTTCTTTTGCCTTCTGGTTTATAAGGAGCATAAATAATTTCTAATTCTTCCAGACTCTTAGAAGATTTTACCATATTCTCAAGCTGTTTATCTGTATGTCCAATTTTCTCCAAAGTATTCAGCACAGTACTTATTTTCTCTTTTAAATTGCAAATATCATCATAGGAATTTTTAACATCTCTTAATACTTCTGGAGACATATTGCCAGTAGCATTTCTTCTGTATCTAGCAATAAATGGAATAGTACTACCATTGTTAAGAAGATTGATGACATTTTTAGCAATTTGAATGTTCAGATGCATGTTTTCTGCTAATAATTCATAGTCTTTCCATAATGTTTCCTTTGCACTGGAACTAGGACCAACAGTTTTAAGTTTCTTAGCCTTTGATATAGTTGTGCATAATGTTTCTTCTGGTGTGATATCATTGGTACTTTTTCTTTTTTTCTGTTTTTTTGCCTTAGGCTTCTCTGTTAACATTTGGTCATCTTCATCATCAGAAATTATACTCAATTTAATATTATCTCCAGATACACTCTTTGTTAATGGTTTAGTATTGACTTTGGGTTGAAGGATTGCTCTTTCAGGTTCTTTATTCAATTTCAATTCTGTTTTTGAATGATTTTTTTCCTTTTTAAGGGTAACTTTGCTTTTAGTCCCAGTATATTTTTTCTTAATGACTCTTAGATCGGTGTTAACCATTTGCTTTACTTTTAATTGTTTGGATTTACATTTCTTTGACTCAGTTAACAAACTCTGGTCATCATTTTCTTGGCAATTATCTTCATCAGACGTTATATCAACTGAATAAAACTTATTGTGTTTAGCTTGACGTCTTTTTCTTATGACTTTCGGTTTAACTGCCGAAATAACATCTTCCTCATCAGATATTAATATTGCAGAGTAATTACTCATTGTTAAGTAGGTACTTGTTTTACTTTAGCCTTAAAAATTAATATAACCAAATAATCTGTGATTCTTTTACATATACAGGCATAAAGTATACAGGTTTTGGGGTTTTTGATTTCATGGATTATAAAAGTCACTGTAAAACCATGTTTTATGCATGTCATCTATCGAAATATTGACCATAGATAATATGAATATTGACGTACTTATGGGATAATTTGCCCAGCATCCTGGGATAGACTCCACTAAATAATAAAATTTGAACCCAACGATAACTTAAAACTGTCCCATAGAACTGTCCACTGTTACACTTGATCTTGATTATGATTGGTAGAGATAATTATGGTCTTAAATTATGACATTTGGCTATTGACTGGTATGTCTGTTCATTTTGTCGCTCTTCATTTTGAAGGAACGTTCCACAGCATCATATAGTTATGTAGTATGCTCCAAATACACTTTTTGTTGATAGTATTTGTTTTTGGTATTTGTCCGCGCCACCCTGTCAACGACGCCCCTAGTTACATATTACTGTTTTGTTTTTTGGAAAATCTGAACACACACCACAGCATAGGAGACAGGTTTTAAAACATATAGAAAGAGCTGGAACCATCAACGTTTGTGGGCAAACTGTAGCGCATGTCACTTCGAAGCAACTAAAAGTGAACTCATGCAAGCAAAAATTAAAACTTGGATAAATTTAAGACTAAAACTAAGAAGCTAAAACCATGTAATGTGATGTAGATGTTTATGCAAGAAACTAAGAAATTCAAATTAAAATGAAAACTGAGAAATATGGTCAGCATTCAGCTAAGAAATTAATTTCTTCCTTGAATTCTACACAACGCATGCGTCAAGCTTTGACTACAGATCACCTTCTTGTGATTTGTTATTGTTTACATGAGCTTGTAGTACATGTTTGAATATAATTTAATTATATTTATAGTTCACAACAATATTAATTTTTCGTAAACAAGTTGCATCTGACCATAAAGATAATAAACATAGAGTAGGCAACCTATACGATTACACGAGCCCCTATGGCATGCCTACTCTATAGCCATTTTTCTTTGAACTTGACCACACAAACCTATAAGTTAACTAGTCAATATTCCTCGACTTTTATTCCAAACCATGACGTAACAGTTAACCAACCACACAAACCAGCTCACTGAGATAGTTTGACAGAGTAATTATTTTATTTGAGGTTAGGTGTTTGCTTATTTCGGGCATGGCCACCTCTAACGGTGGCCATGATTTCGGGGTTTCCACAAACCGTAAAGCGGGATTTATAGATTGACGGACTGTAAACGTATACCACACGTAGACGCACTGGATACGTAAGGAACGGTATGTAAAAATTGTTGCAGTTATAAATAAACGGAACGGAAATTCTGCGCATGGGCAGAGATAACGTACTCGCGACATTCAACTTAACCTGAAAATTATACAAATCATCTACAGCCTTCGTCCTATGTTGTTTTGAGCTTTAAATTTTGTATTATACATTCAAAAACACAACATTAAATGACAGCTGATAGCCACGCTGACATCACACAAAATTCTTTCCTTTGATTGGCCGGACGTAAGAACGCACTGTAAAAAGATAAAAGTTGGTCAACTCTTCCGTTCCAGTCCGTTCCCTTTACGTTACGTCATGCACTTACGTTCTTTTATAAACAAGGTACGTAAATTCTGATAGTTGATCTTTTCACAGTGCGTCTACGTTTACAGTACGTCAAACTATAAATCCCGCTTTACTTCATATAAGTTAATCGTGACGTCATGGTATTGTTAACCCGGTTTGCGTGGTTAAGTTCAAAGAAAAATGGCTTATGTGTATTATCTCTATGCATCTGACAGCTCCATTACTATTGGAAGTTTTGACAGATGATTGAAAATAATGCGCATTCCCGATTGGTTCATCTCAAAATTAGTTTTAGTTTAGTTGATGCTGCATCCACCTTAAAAGTTTCCAAGTTGGGAGTGTGTTCCGAAAAAGGTCGTGATCAGACTTTTTAAACTAATTGACAACTACATGACATACGTATTCTTATTGCTTGCAGTTGTCGTGTATCATCTCGTGTCAAACATGATCAAGATATTAAGATAACCACAACAAAACCCCGGTTGTGTTGTGAAGACAACTATTAGAACTAAGAACCACCACCTCTGTTTCGAGGTGGTGGATAAATTTGGTGGTTTACAAAATGACAGCTTAACCTCAAAAGATTAAAGAGTAAAGATTTGATGCGGTTATAGCGAATTATTAAAGACATGGACGAATAAATAGAAATCAATTTAGAATGTGATGATTAAGTATTGATTGCACTATTCTGTGTTAGAAATTCAAAAAGTTTATAGTGGTATCGATCAGATATAATGATGAATGAATCATTCATCATTATATCATCATCTATAGCTGCGTTCGTTATTTGAGTCCGATCAATCTTTTTAGTCTGAATCGTTCGTTTATTACATTTAGAGGTAGGGGAGGTAAATCTGAACTGTTCGGTAATTCAGCACAGATCAGTCCGAGGTAAATCTGTTTGCTCGGAATATTTTGACCGACGAGAAAGATTTATCTGTTTATCTGTCACGTTATGAGGTTATGTTATAGTCACTACTGTCATTAGTAATTCTCGTAGTGTTTGCTGACCGTGAATAGCGACCAAAATTGCCTCAGGGGTAGACATAGCTGTAACTAATAAATAATAAAATCTAAAACACTAAAAGAACGAAAACATCAAGCAAAAAAATCGTAGTCCGTTAATGAAAGACACAGGTTAGTAGTTTGTTTAGATCTGGTTGGTCGGGCCGTTCGTTAATAGCAATTTCCTCAGATTAATATGTGATCACGTGACCAAAAATCCGTCGCCTCTGCGATGCAAATACCGAACGTAGCTTATGATGTAAACAACAACTGCGTTTTTTTATGTGCCATTGATGACTCTAATATGTCGTTGCAGCGGAGACTGACGTCACTCAACCAATGGTGAAACAATGATGTAAAAAAAAACGTGCCTCTTCATAAAAACAACTTACCTTAAGACTGGAGGAGCTCCTTGCTCCCATGGAGATTAGTCTCCATGCTTGCTCCTATCATCAGTTTCAGGAAATGATCACCGCTTTTTCAGTTATTAACCAAAGTAACCAAAGATATACACTTACCATACCCGTATTCGTCAAAGTCAAACTAGATGACAGATTTGACAGCTGTCGGTGCTCGATGTTGCCGTATTCTTACAATATATTTTATTATAGTAGGTTAGAATTAAAAAATAATATTACATTTGCACATTGTAATAATATTCAAGATATATTAAGCAATAACAAAGTGATTGAAAATTTTAAGATTATTCACTAATTAAATTACTTATGCATTGGTCGTGAATGTTTCTGCAACACATTTTATTTTTTAGTTTTATTAATTACAGAATCGAATTCTATGAACCCTTCAGATCAAATAGCCACTAAAGACGAAGCTTCCAGGCAAGTTTTTATAATTTTGCTTTTATATTATCACTTTGATTAAGTATATTATATATCGATTAACTGTTCTTGTAGGTTATGTTTGTTATGTCAATCTTGAATGTCATCATAACAAATAATGCCTTTGTTTGGGTTTTCAGGGGAAAAATTTGCAAATTTTAATGGGGAACTTTAAAAAACGATTTTAGGAACAACCCAGAAGCATCGTCAAGTAACTTGAGCAACGAAATAATTTCCACTGAAAATAAGGACGAAGTTATGAAACGAGCTGCTGCAAAGAAACTCATTGAAAGGTACTTCTATCAACTTACTGATGGTTGTGGAAATCCTCATTGTGACAACCAATACTGTGCTTCAAGTGGTGAAGTAAGTATTTTTGATTATAACAACTAAAATTAATACTATGTTAAAACATGAGACATACACATCACAAAGTAAACAATTATCTAAATAGATATATATACAAAAGAAGTTATACACTTAGTTTTTTGATGGAGTGTTCACTTGATGCATTTCTATCTATGCCCTCAACAACCCAGTCCAATGAAGTCTGAAATACGCAAAAATGTGGTTTTATTTATTTGTTAATTAGTTGCCTTGATGACAAATTGGCTGCTCAGATAGGAACTGAGGAAATTATGAGTGCCAACTTTTTTGGATTGTATACAGCAGTGATAATGGTACAAAACTATTTTCCAGTGTCAATACAGTTTTGGAGCTTTCTTAAGTTCAAATTAACTTGTAGAAGCAACTAATTGTTCTATGAATTTAGAGCTTTTAAAGACTGTCGGGACTCTACTCTTCAGAAGAATATGATACAGAGTTCTTAATTTTTGAAAATTAGTACAACCTTGTACTTAGTTTTCTAGAACTCTGTTTGACTCCTATGAAAGCAACTAACTAATTTTTGCATACCTTTGGAGATGCTTGAATAAGCAACAGCCTTTTTATGCTGGTTTGAGTGTCTGTTAAAAATCTTTTAATTGAAAAGCAATAATTCTTAATTTGATTTTCAATTAACTTTTTCTATTAATTATACTGGATTACTGTAAAATAGAGATGGGTAACACCTAAAATTTTCGTGTGTTAACACTTCAACACACGCACATCTAAGTGTGTCAATACTTCCTGTTAACACAATTGTATCATATGACATACTAGTATGGCGCATGCACTATTTATAGTGCAGCACATGAAACACAACACATCATATGCATATCATCAGTCACAGATAAATCAGTTTACTTTATTATCTACCCTAAATGTCAACCACCACATTTACAATAATAATCAGTTGCCTACGTTCACGTTCTCTATTATATTCACCCAATACCCAACATTAAAAGTATGGGATGATTTTATATAAAAAAAATTAATTCTATATTAGAAATAACATACTGTGCCACCATATATGATAAGGTTGCAGTGAAATAGTCCAATTAGCCACCTCATCTATTCTAATGAAATTATGGTCTCTTAATTATTGTCTAAGCAAGCAAGTAATAGTTTTAAATTTAATTGTTTCCAAAAATGAATATCAGTATGCAATTCACGAAAGAGTCAACGTGATACTTTGCATTGGAAAATGTTTAGAAAACTATCTCTTAACTTTTAGAGTGTATGCTCAAAAGTATCCTGACAGAAGTTTTTGAAAGCTTGTTGAATATATTTCATGCTACTGGAGCAAAAAGGTAATTAGAACTAAACCAGTTACTAGCAATAACTCTATCTGTTATGGAAAACCCTAATACCAGTACTAGAAAAATGTCAAATAATTATAATACCAATACTAAAAAAATGTCAAATAATTAGGAGTTGGTTGAATGAGTGTATGTAGAATAATTAAGAAAAACCATTACTATCTTTATCACTTTCAACTAAACCAGCATTTAACAGAACAGAATTATGATAATCATTAGAATGTTTGTTAATAGATTTCAATCTAAGTTGGAGAAGATCCTGATTTTTTAAATTATGTAGTGTTCACAAACGAATCTACTTTTCACACACAATATATACAATTTTCACTATTGTGATAGTCACAAATATTTATTCCAGAAGTGTAATTCAATGTCGGTCGGGCACATAGCCCGAGAAGTAGTTGTTGCTTCTTAGTGAACAGTCTGTTCTTTGAAAAATATTTTTCAAAAACTTTGTAAGGCGTTATAATAGTATTAAACTATTATCTATAACATCTATTGATAACATGCTTTACTAAAATATATTTACAGGAAACTGTAATTAAGTAAATAGCTACAAAACCGAGTTAGTTTTTTGTCAATATAGAATTTTGGTTTGTGGTTAGATGTGGGGATGTCAGCTGTTATCGCATTCTTAGCATTTCCTTCACAGACGTTAATGCATTGATGTGATTTCAGCATTGTTTTCAGTCCAGGATTATGCTCTCAGAGCTTCTGGATGGATGATATCTAACTTGTATTGATAAGGTGCAAATATGCTGCAATTGTTCTACAAGTGATACTGTCCATTCTAATTACAAACCAGAATGGCTGGTTATATCGAGCCGATATCCCAACCCCCGTTTAACTTAAGAAGTGTAATTCAACGTCTGTCGGGGCACATATCCCGAGAAGCAGTTGTTGCTTCTTAGTGAACAGTCTCTGTTCTTTATACAGTAATTTTCAAAAACATTTTGAAGGTGTTACAATAGTATGACATCTATCCCACATTTACCATATCTTAAGGCAGGTTTGCTGTTAATCCTTTTTAACACCTATACATTTTATACCTGTTAAGTAGTTATATCTTTTGTAACAAAAGTTTTATTTACACTGCACCGCAATTAACCAGACAGGAAAAATTAGGATCAAATTCAATTTTAATATTCAGTTTTGCATGAATTTTATTAATTTTTTGAAAAGTTCTCGACCCTTCCATTTTTATCATTAACTCCTTTTGATTTTGAAAAAAGTCCAAATGGATATGGTGATATACAATGTTGCACAAAACATTTCATTTTATGCTCACCTTATGAACATCCTGTGGGAAAATTTGATTCTTAAATGATGTTTATTTGTACGACGTTTTTAAGCCACATCGTTTCTGAACAATTTGTTTTTCGATTCATCCAGATATTTGTATTTTTAAAGGAAATAAAGCAATAATCCTTTATTGACAACAAAACAACATTATTAATATGGCTGATGTTCGTTAAGATTTTTTTATAAAAATCGAATATTTCCTCCTCGAGCCTAAATAACAGTTCTCATCCTTTCAACCATACATTCCACTACAACAGCAACCGCACTTTGGGGTATCTGTTGCCACTCGTTTGACAATGCCTGTGCTAAAGCAGCCAAAAATGGAAACTCGTCGTAATTGTGTCTAACTTGTCTTCCTAATGTATCCCACATATGCTCAATAGGGTTGAGATAGAGACTTCTCGATGGGCAGACCAATACTAGAACGTCAACATCGTTCAAATATTGCCTCGTTGTTTGTGCTATGTACGATCGAGCATTGTAGTACATTAAGAGGAAATGTTGTCCTATAAATGGCATGCAAGGTACCACATGTTCTTCTAAGCATTCTCTAATGTATCTATAATTGTTAACTCCCCCTTGAAGTATAGCGAGGTATGTACGGGCTTCCAAAAGAAATGCCGCCCCACACCATCACTCCTCCGTCACCAAATTGAATTCTAAGACAGGAACAGCATTGAGAGTATCGTTGTCTGGCCTTCTACACACTCTTTGATGTCTGTCAGATGAATATCGTATATATCGAGACTTGTACATAAAGAGAACGTATCTCCAGTCGTCCATGAATGAGATCAAGAAAATTCCAGGCGCTGTCGTCGATTTTTTTTTGATGGGTGGAAACGTGCTCACAGACACCCGGTACTTGTTCTACCTTTCCCTGGTAGTGTGGGATTCTCTCCAGCCGGGTCACCACTCAACTCGGCCACCCCGTACGCAAGGAATCCGAGCAACGTAGATCCCCGACCAAAACCACCCAGATCTCCACCTTCTTAATGTGTACTCTTATCCCAGTTCTCTTCTTTGTCTCTCTTCCTGTTCTTTTATTGCCATGACCGATCTCACATATCCCCTAACTAGGACTTCTCCTTTACAACCATTACATCTATTAAATTTTCTTTGGTGATTACCTGGCCTAGTTCACTCTCCATATTTGTCCTTTCATATGTCCATGTGGGCGGATGTAATTTCGACCGGAAAAAGGGCAGGTACTAAAAGCCGGTAGGTAAATTCGGCCGGAGGTTTTAAGTTGCTTCCTTATCTCATAGGTATTTTCGGCTGCAAATCAAATAAAATAACAGAATGCTTTATATTAAAATATTTCTTTATTTCAATAACCTAACCTAACCTGTTGTGGTTTTCGGTCCATAACTATCGAGTACAGAATGTACATCGTGAATATCCTTAGGCAGGGCTGGTAAGAGCTTACGGCGGCTGTTGTACAAATTTCTTCTTATTAGACTGACATCTATCGATGACAAATTCTCTGGCAAATGATTTGAAAGAACGCTTTTAATAATTTTTGAAGGTTTCTCCGATATGTCTTCCTCAGCTTTGCGCTTGCATGAAGTCGTCACTATTTTTCTCTCCAACGTAGTTTCATCGGACTCGTGGTTGTGGATTAATTCACTTCTAGTAACTGTGTATTCCGCACCAACAGTGTACAGTTTGGCTAAACATCTTAAATTTTTCTTTATACACCTCCAACGTACTTCACCACTTTTTAATACGTCCTGTTTACAAAACTGAAACTTTTCTACAACTAGTAAGTCACAACCGCGTGAACTCTTAATTACTGAAACTGATGCCATCGTATACAAATAATATATTTTATGCTTTCTATCGACTAGTAGCTTCAAGATAAGTTATAATACTGACTAGCTATAATAATTTTATACCTGTTATTTGTGAATTTTATACATTTAAAGGAATAATCTTAAGTAGGTCGGCCGAAATTACCCCTGTCATAAATGGTACCCCTTGATTTATGCAGGTAGGCCAAGGGATTACCGGCCGAAATTACGCCCGCCGGTCCATGTATTACAGTTAAACAAGGTATGCTCCGCGTCATCCATGCTCAGACAGTATGCGCAGTTATCATCTATAGGGTCTTTCCAATTATTTTAGTGTATGTTGCGAAGCAACCATGTCCAGTTAAAACCTACGTCAGAAAATAATCCAGTACCCGATGCCTGCAGTCCAACCACTTCTCCGTGTCCCTTATTATTTCCCTTGTCCACCTTCCCTTGTTTCCATTGTTCCATCTGACCTCCCATTTTTTACGCGTCTTATTTTCCACCTTGCTTTTATTTTCTCGTCCCCACTGGATCTCACTTCTCTCCATAACCAACAGGTCTATCGGAGGAATCCCTGTTATTATTTGTAGTGCCTCGTTCGAAGTGGTTTTATAGGCAGACGCTACTCTGAGTAACATCTTCCGCTGCGCTTTCACTAGCTGGTCCTTATAATTAGCAATGAGCATCGTTTCTTTCCAAACTGGTTCACCATATAGAGTGATGGAAATAGTCACTCCCCATAATAGCCTTTTTTTAGCCGTCGATGGTCCCCCAACATTTGGCAATATCTTGCCTAGCTTCACTGCCCTATAACTGGTTTTTTTGCAGGTTCCTCAACGTGCTTTCTGAAGGAAAGACCTTCTGATAACCATATTCCCAGGTATTTCTGGTGTTTGCTCAGCGGAATGTAACCTTCATTTGGGGAGATATCTAGCTCTTTTCTCCGAGGACTATATAACAACGTTACCTCCGTATTTTCAGGTGCCATCTCCATATGTCTATCCTGCAACCAGCGCCAAATCTTCCATAGCGTTTCTTGGATCCCTCAGTCCTAATTCAATTCTCCTTCCTTTAAAATAGTCCACTATTATGTTCTGCAGATATCTCGGTATACCTCTATCCTTAAGTTCTTTCAATACATACTTGACTGGTACAGAATTGAAGGCATTCCTGACATCCACTGTTATCAGTACACACCACTCCGTCCCTTGCCGCTCAGCTTTATTCGTTTTGCAGTGTTATAAACCTCCTGCACCGCCATCACAGTAGATATGCCCTCCCTAAAGCAATACTGGTTCGAGGCTAGTCCTCCATTCTGTTCCAAGGCTCCCTCTAGTCTGTGCTTTATTAGGTGTTCGTACCATTTCGCCATTGCATTTGTCAGACACAGTGGTCTGTATGACTTTGCCTCCCCTACTGGTTTCCTTGCCTTCTGTAAAAGAACCAATTTTGATTTTTCCACTCGTTCGGGAAAATATTTTTCCGTAAAAGATCGTTTGCCATATCCAACAAAACGTCTGAGTGTTTTTCCACCACGATCTTTACACATTTCGGAGGTGCCGTCTGGTCCCGGTGCCTTTTTACCCTTAAGTTTGTCTCCTGCTAGTTTAAGTTCTTGCAATGTGTAGGGCTCGGCTTATCCGTCCCCCTCTGTTTTCTCCCAATATGTCTGTCTATATGAAAATAGTACCCTGATTATTTCAGCCTTCTTAGCTCTGGGTCAAGCGTAAGCTGCTCCAGTATATCCCAAGCCGTTAAAATACACAAGATGTTCTAGAAATTAGGGAAACAATTTGAATGCAATGTAATGTAAATTGATCATAAAAGAACTTTCCAATTACCACTATTTAATAAGTAATGTTTGAGTTTATATCACCCAAATATTTTATGCTTTGATTTATTTCTGTCAACCTAACTTGCATGTTTTAAAACTGTGAGATGTACAGGGTTATCCTGAAATAATAGACATCCCTTTTCAGACAATGACTTTATTCATTATAAAAACTAGGAATTCATAACAAAGAACTTAGATAGGTAACGGTGTTTGCAATAAAATCACATCCGGTTATTCCGAACCAAATGCCAACAGACTAGGTAATCATGAAATAGAATAATAAAAATACTTTTGTCTGGGAGGTCGTTGACATAATGTTGTCACTAGTCTATTATGTACCTAGGTCAGGTCACATACTGCAAAACACTTTAAATGCATTTCACAAGAAACCATTAACCTTTGACCTTTGGTTACTGAACACATTTTATATGAATTGAAAGCTGTTAAAATTATGCTAGTTATTTCAAATTAATCCTGCGTAAGAATACAGTTTTTAGACATAATAATATTATTCCTTTATTTTGAGTAATAGTAATTAATCATAAATTTATACATAGATAAAAGGCTTTGAGCCCTGCAGGCTATGTAGGCACAAATATCCATGCAAATTATATAAATAATATACACATTAATTTATTATTATTCCATACAGCACCTATCACTAATGATATCATTTAAATTCAATTAAAATAAATCAGTTTTTTCACTTCTGTGTAAAAATTTGTTGACTCTTCTTGGGCTGGGTTGTTTGCTAAGTGATTGTATATAAACCATTGCTGATTTGAAATAACTAAAATCATTCTTCTGATAAATGTATTTTTTTAGTTAAAACCACTAACTCCAGATGAAGCAGCAGCACAAGCTATTCAACTATTTTCTCAAGACGCACGATTATGTGAAAGACATCCCAACAAAATAGCACGGAAGCAAGGAAATATAATAAATGACAAAAGTGAAACATCAAACGACGTCAATTTTAAATCAGATTTACCTACAAATGATATTGAACCACAAAATATGTTTTCAAATTCTAAAGATAGTCTCAAATATAACAGTGAGTATTAAATTTTTATTTATTTCATTATGGATGCTATCATAATGAAAACTTAATGAATTTAAAACAAGTCCTCTTTAAGATGTTTTTAGCATTTGTGGAACATATACATAGATGCATTCAGTTAAAAAAATATTTTTAAATAATAGTTTGATCCAATCGAAAATTCCGAATAGATTAGATGTGGATACTGTCACAGATCACCTACAAATAGATAGAGGCATTTGACCCGTTGTGTTTCCTAAGGCAAAATTAATTTACGGGTGTCGCCATTTTTAAAGTCTGTCGAGTTAACACTAACAACCTTAAACAAGGTTGTTATCTTTGTTAACGTTCAAAAACAGTCGTACAAATAGATTCCTGTAACTCTTCCACACACTCCTTGCTTGTAGATGGAAGAATTGTTTCTGTTGTTTCCTGTGTTAATAACATTCAATGAATATACTTTTATATGTATAAAAAATTACCTCATCAAAGTATAAAGCTGGATTTTTAAACTCTGCTGTTCAGTATTCGTTGTTCGTGATTCCAGCTGCTCGAAAAATGTCCTGTTGTTTCCACGTTTTTCGTTGCTGGTCACAATTTACCAAATTTGTTATGCCTTGCGACTTGATATCTGCCAGTCGTGTCAATCGCCAACTATTTTTATAATAGATTTGCTGTTTAATATCTCATTACTATCTTACTTTTTTGATATATTGATACATACACGAGACACAATAACAAAATATCTGTCATGTTAATTTTAATGGCGTATGACATACGTCGCCTCTGTGACTAATCAAAATTTATAGAACGCCAACAACGAAAAACGGATATAAATGGTCGCGTTCATCCCAACAAAGTTGATCAGGTAGTGATTTTCAGAGTAATCCATCATTTCTTAATTCTGCTGAACGTTCTAATCTTGATATAATAACATAATCTAATTTTATTTGACGTATGACTGCAATAATTATTCATTCATGTGTGATTTCAATTTAGTTTAATAGTTCCCAATGGTGTTGTTGTAACCTAGGATGTTACATATATTTTATTTTACTATTTACTTACTATTACTATTTACTTTACTATATTCTTTATACTTTTATAGTAATTATTATTACATTCTATTTTAAATAATCAATATTTCTTTCAACCACATTTTTATTGTTTTATATTCTTTATCAGTACTATCGCCCACATGATGCCTCGAATAAGAGACATGTTATTTACGGCTCATTCTTATCAATTTAGTTTTTACTTTTAATGTCACAAATTAAATATGATATTAAATATAATCTTATATCCAATGTATCCTTTTGTTAAGTAAAGCTCACTTCTTAGAATGCTTTTCAGTCTCAAAAGGAAATAAGTTTTAGTTTCACTTTTTCTCATAGAAAAACTGCTCGATTTTGTAAATTTAGCTACTTTTAAAATATCAAAACTTATTTTCTTCTTGAGTGGCAACCATTGTTAAAAAACATAGAAGAGACTTGTAAGAGCAATGATCAGTGTATCATCGTAAAATTAGTCAAGGGAATAAACGAAGTATTGAATACCCAAGGGTTTTTTTTTATTCTTCAACTACTGTTGATCTGCGGTTCACAACAGTGTTCATTCATTCACAAAGGTCTAAAATATCATCAAACAAAAATATGCTACGTCATTTTATATGTTTATTCACATATTTGTCACAAATGACAGTTAATGCATCACTGATCGGTAGCGTAGCATAGTTCAATTTTGATGAGAAAAATGGCGACTGTTACCACAGCGCTCACATCAATCAGTTGACAAAACACACATTCAGCAGGAAACTGATTTTTTAAAATAATTGATTTTTCAAGATGCTTTCATCCAGCACTATTAACAGTGAAAATATATCACATTTTTATTAAGTTATCGTCGCATCAAAGAATAATATGATTCTATAGTATTTTATAGATTATAATGATCAAGCAAAATATCGGGTAGACTGTAAAAAATTACATTCAGTTAATAACTATATTATATTTGTGTATAAAATTTAAATCTTACACAAAACTTTAAATTCAAACATATATGTAGTTCGAAACAGTGTGCCGTCTAGTGGACTAGAAATTGTTCAGACTGTTTTGTTGTTCTTGTACCGACCTATATACATATCACAATAATTTTTGTTAGGAAATTTTGTTTTTTTTTATAACAAAATTTTTATATCACAGTAATAAGTTTTCCATAAATTGTACTATAGCATTTATTTTAGCACCAATACCTACATATTTAACAGAACAGGCTCTATATGATATCATAGACGATTGTGAAACAAACAACAGTTACTCACCTTTAATTCGAACATTAGGAGAAATATTTAGTAGTATTGAAAATTTATCAAAAAGTTTTCCACAAGAACCGACTACTCCTACCAGCTCTTCAACAAATTTACAAAATGCAGGTAAGATAGTAATTATACAAAAACAAATCTTATGCTTCACCTTTATAGTTCTCATTTACCAACATCAACTCTGTTGTTCGTTATTCGTGATTCACGCTGCTCTCGAAAATAAAACATACATGCGTGAATAAACAGTTGTCGCGGTTTTCGTCGTTTCCACGTCATTTGTCGTTGCTCTCAAACAACCAAATTTTGTATTTGTTATTCGTGATTCGCAGTTCCGCCAATGAAAACTGAAGTTAGTGCAGTGTGACTTGATATCTGCCAATCGTGTCAAACTCCATATATTTTGATAATAGATTTACTATTGAAGAACTCATCATTATCTTACTTGATATATTGGTACAAAAACTAGAAACAACAACAAAACGTAAATAATCTGGGAACAACTGTGAATAACGTACTTGAGTACTAGAAATTAATGTATAAATATGGACATAAAAGAGATAACACATACCTTGTACTGATGAGGCGCAAATACGCCGAAACCGATCTATAAGTTGTGTTGTGTTCCTTCTAATTGCAAACCAGAATAGTTGGTCTTAAAATAACTTGCAGATATACCAACTCCGCTTGACTTTGAAGTGTAATTCAATATCCGTCACTGCATATAGCACGGGAAGTAGTTGTTGCTTCTTAGTTGAACGGTCACTTTTTTGAAAAATATTTTTCAAAACTGTATAAAACGTTAGGATAAAAATAATTATTCGTCGACATCTGTTAATAAAAGAGATTGTCATGCATTTGTAAAAGTACAAATGAAATTAGTTGTAATTTATGTCATTATTACTCTTGAGCATTACAATTTGTGAAATTGAAACTGTTTCAGATATAAAAACTTTGAAAAAAGAAGAAGTGCGAAGTTTAGAAGGTGAAAAGGACAAAGATGAAGATAGTTGCGCAGATACGAGCAAAAATTCATTACCGCCAGTTGACATACCGGCAGTTCGTAGAGCATTCACAGCTTTATTTAAATTAAAAACTTCTATTTTTGAAAATGCTCTGGTAAATGCTTTGGTCACATTAGCTGGAAATTTACAGATGGAATTACCTACGAGGAAAGAACGAGGAAGTCACGACGACATTGTAAATGTTATAGTTATTGTCTTCGAAATTCCAGCGTTAGGTATGTAAAATATTATAATAATAAAATTATATTGACATTGATATTTAATCTTAAGGTAATTGTCCTCCTACAATATCGGTCGAAAAGTATTGGGTTGTATGCGTGGTAACGGTAGAGGTACTAGTAGCATAATGCGCCAGAATTTTCGTCACAAACAGTACCCGCGGAAATACTACACATATCATTCCCATATGTTTATTTCCAAAAGTACTATCTACAGCTTCCATAAACTATAATCAGGCAACTTCACTCGTGTTTACTATTTGTACGTTTGAATTTACTGCTCAAATTATTTTACTCGGGTCCAGTGTTGTCGATTTATCGGCACGTATATTGTTCAAAATTTTACACCATCCTTTTGGCCTTCTTCTTTTCATAACTCTCTGTACTTTGGATTTCACACTTGTTCAACATGCCTCTTATTATTAATTCTTTGAAGTTGCCTCCACCAGCTCAGCTGTCGACTTTCAAGAAATTACAGCACAGGCTGTTTTTGCAGATCTCTTACTTTCGTGTTTCTCATTTTCTCTCTTTTCCTGACAACTCTGACTCATGAGATACATCATTTCTACTGCCTTCATTTAAAACTAAAACTAAGAACATAAAACAATGTAATGTAGATGTTCATGCAAGAAACTAGGATATTAAGATTTAAATTAAAACTAAGATGGCCAACTTTCAAATGAGAAATTAATTTCTCCATGCATTCGAAACAACGCATGCGTCAAGTCCTGATCCCAGATCACCTACTGGTTCTGAACTTTCCAAACTGCCACCATTTGTGTTAAGTTATTGTTTACATGAGGTTGTGTTACATATTTACAAATTTTTATAATTTACTTTATTTTTTGTGAACAAGTTGATTTACTTTTAATATTGATATTCAGTTATCTGACATCTCGATTACTATTGGAAGTTTTGACAAATTATTGAAAAGAGTGCGCATGTCCGGTTGGTTTATAAATTTCTCAATTTATGTTGCATGAACAGCTGAATATTCTTAGTTTAAATTTAATCTTAATCTTAAATTACTTTTACTGATATCTGCAAGATTTTTTGGTATTTACTTTCCAGGTTCAGGTGATTTGTTAGAAACAGCATTACCTGCAATATGTAGAGCAGCACAAAGGCTACCCGTGGAAGTGCAGGCTAATTTGGCAATACAGTGGTCCGGAGTAGCAAGAAGAAGCATTAGGAATATATTGGAGAATTTGCAACAACTTATAACGTTGCGTGTGATAATGACACCCTTCCAAAGGGATTTTTTCGTACAAGATGAAAACGTTATTACATCTGCAACAAAATTTATGAAGGTAGGTCAATTCTAGATTCTATGGAACTTTATCGCCGGTTAATACATCGTAGTTATTCCAACAGACACGAGAGCGATCCTATGGATTCCATTTTTTCATTAGGGAACCCTAAAAATGTATAAAAACAGTAAGATAAAAAAATGCACCTTAAAAATACGAACATTCGGAAGAGGAGGTATAATGATGAATTTAGACATAGGCCCCGGGCATGAGGAATGAGGTATAAGGTTTTCAGAAGTGGGATTTGATCTACGAAATCCACATAATGTAATATGAGGGGAGACCTGAGTGAATGCCAGGAGAGCGAGATAAGCGTGGACAGCAAAGCATCAGGTTCAAGAGCGAGTCAGATGAACGTACACCCAAACGCCAGGTCCAGCACTCTTGGTTTCTCGACTACGAGGAGAGGAGCAGGATTACCGAATGTAAGACGCAGTCGCGGTAATGGTTGCTTATAATGTCGAATAAAGTATTCAATGGTAGAATTCGTCCATAGCGTAGGAGTTGCGTAAGGGTTTCGTGACCGAGGCGGATATATTTAAACAAGTATTTTATATTTCAATTTATAAAGAGTTAGTCAAAATATTTTGTATATTTGAAAGTAATTAGACATATAATTTTGACCATCACTTTGATATAGGAATAAGGGCGGCACATTGGACAGAGCCTAGAGCGGCATCAGACCTAAAATCGCCAATGGATGCCTCGTATATTTGTTTACTTTTAGTGCTTCTTAGATTTTAATATACAGCTTATCTGACATACTTTTTTATTTGTACATTAAACAAATCCCGTACAAGATAAACAAAAAATCAGGAAGGTTGAAACCAAAAAATAACGGATAGCTGTAAAATGTATATACAAAAATATATAAAATAGGAATCATATAAAATTGTTTTCCGTTCTAAGCTACTCTTTGTATTACTTTATAATATTTCATAGATTCTTTATTACGCAAACATGTTAGCTGGGGTATTAGAATCACCAGAACTGAGATACCAAAGTCTTTCCGATGATGCAGAAGGTTTTAAACCAAAAAATATGCTGCCCCTAGATCCCTTAGCCGAAGAATTAGGTATACACGTATTAGACTGCCGAAAGCCTTATTTACCATTCTCGGAATTTTATAACGAGCCACTTAGTGATACAGTTGAAATGGACCGGGACTTCGCAAATTATAAAAGTGACACAGGCAAGTACATATATATTGTAGATGTATTTTTCTAAAAGTGTGATCTATAAATATTCGTCTTCTAGATAAACCAAGCTTAAAATTTTGTTTATTCGACGTTAAGACACCCGCTTTGGAATCATTATCGAGACATTGAATAGGTTCAGTACGGTTAGGTATATTCAATCTGCGTACATTACTAATCGTACATTACATCGTGTATCGGTCAGATGTTTTGGACTTTGTTGTCTTTTTCTTCATTCCTTTTTAATTCTGCTCTAAAGGGATTAGGATTCACAGAAGGGTCCCTGTCCTACCAGCATTGATATCCATAGCAAGGAAACTGTTATTTATTCACAATCGGTCAGTAATATAAACATTTCTTACCTTTAAAACGGTAGAGAAGTGTCTCATTACTTACTTTCACTTCCACGCTATAGCCGGAATAGTATATTACATACCTAGCGGGGAAGTAGATCATTACAGCCAAGGCTACGCGCCTCTGGTCGCTAAAAGCAGTGGCTGGAATGATCCTTCCCGCGTGGTATGTATACTATTTTATTCATAATCGTTTAGTTACAAGCTTTTAAAAACAGTAATTTTAAGAAAATTTGTTATCACAATTTAATATTTTTTTCGACAAAGAAAATTTGATATCACAATTTAATATTTTTTTCGACAAAGACCTTCATGAATCTGTTGCTAGGCAATATTACTCATTTATTGGTTTTGACAATTATGTCTTCAAATATTCTTACTGTCACGAAATTTTAATTTTTTTGCTCAAACAAGTACGTAATACCTTATTTTGAATTAACCTGTACTCCTCCAGAAGTCCAAGAAGCTGAGTTGAGGGAATAATTCCGTTGAAAAGCAAAGAAAGGTATTAACTTTTTTAAAACCAGCTTAACACAATATTGTCATACTTCAGAAAAGAGACACATGCTTATAGCCGGAAAAGCACTTTTCCGGCTAAGGCGTGGAAGTGAAAGTAAGTAATGAGTCACTTCCCTACCGTTTTAAAGGTAAGAAATGTCTATATTACTGACCGATTGTGAATAAAAGTACTTTTCCGGCTAGGAGCATGTGTCACTTTTCTGAAGTATGACAATATTGTGTTAAGCTGGTTTTTCTACGGAATTATTCACTCAACCGCAGCTTCTTGGACTTCCGGAGGAGTACAGGTTAATTCAAAATAAGACATTATGCATTTGTTTGAGAAAAAAAATTAAAATTTCGCGACAGAAAGAATATTTTATGACATAATTGTCAAAACCAATAAATTAGTAATATTGCCTAGCAACAGATTCATGAAGTTTTTTGTTGAAAAAATATTAAATTGTGATAACAAATGTTCTTAAAATTAATGTTTTTAATGACGAAGTAAACAAGAAAAATAAACACAAAATATGTGTTCTCTCGGGATACTCTACTCCATATGTCAAGAATCCGGCTCCTGGGAGGCAGCTATGGAAAGGGAGGTGTAATCACTGTTTATCCCAATCCTTTTCTCCCTATTTGTTCTTTGGCCCTTTTTATCTGCATTCTTTGAGACGCTTCATTTGTCACCAGGTGAAGAGAAGTGGCAGCTGTAGGACAGGATCGCATAGCTCTCGTGATACGTAGACAAGCCAAATGCTGGATATTTCCCAAATGTTTCCTATATTAGTCCTGTTACCAAGGCTATTGCTCCATAGGTTATAAAAGGCCTTACCATGATGATGTACATACAGCTCACTGTACTAGGTTTGCAGCCCCAGTTATTTCATGTTAGTTCTAGAAAAGTATACTATCTAGGGTTACTCCTAGAAACTTGACTTCGACAAAATGATGCATATATATTATAGGGAAGCATCCTTTTCCTGGTAAACGCTACCTTTGTTTTGGTGGACCGTCTGACCGCTCCTGGCAAAACATCCTGTATCAGCCAGCACTTTATATTTTAGAAAAATTTCAAGTTTACAATTGAATAATCAGTTTTTTTGTTCTGGTACTTTAGTTTAAACAGCTGTTACTGCTGCATTCACAAATGTTTATTTCTACAGTTACCTTAGTCAGTCTAAAAGTTTAAATCAAGTTACAATGTGGTAACAAGTGTAAACAAATTTTTGAATAGATGGTTGGGGAGTCGATTGTACAGATCTGGTCATTTTTTACCGACCATAGGATTTGAAATGCATAAGCAGTGCTGTGCTGATGAAACACATCGCTCCTCTAACGTCTAGGCACATCGTCGTGAACGGAAATACGAAGGAAAGGGTCCAACAAACTGCTATGCGTTGTATTTACCACGAAAAATAAGGAGTGGGAATACCGGTTAAAAAAGTGATCAGATCTGTATACTTTAATAGCGCACTAATTAACTCGAACGGACCCATAATTTATCGGACGTTGTCTGAATACCTTGGTTTCTAATTCTTGTTTATTTTTTGTTTTGTATGAATGTATTTTGGGGTAACATTCACTGAGACCTAAAAGATCTATTGTGCCCCCTTACTTCTACTTGGTTCATGAGGAAAGTCTCAGAGACTAGTAGCTCCTTTAGTCCTATTTCCCGGAGGAATTTTAGGATATCTGCAGGTTTCAACTTAGGTAACTGTCCCTCTTCTATCCAGTAGTCTCCCAGGTGCTGTGCCCTAGGATTCTGAATTGCTGTGCAGTTCGCAAGTATGTGGATGGAGGATTCTTCTTCCATTCCACAAAACCTACAATCTTTTTCCTCCACTATTTTGAGCTTTTTAAGGTGCCCATTCAGGCGACAATGTCCCGTTGGGATTCCTGTTAAAACTCTTAGTGCAGTTTTGCTTTGACTTATGCATTCATTTGATCTCAACAGGTTGTAGTCACCCAGAAGAATATTTGATTGCCTAAGCCCTACTAGATCTTTCCAATTGTCAGATCTTCTCTTTTCTTCGGCTTTACCTATTTCTTCCAATATTACATTGGAGCTGATTCCGCAAAAAGGTTCCGGCCCCCAAAAGGGTATTTCAGTCCCCCTCTTCGCTAGTTCATCTGCTATTTCGTTTCCTTCTATTCCAGTGTGTCCTGGAATCCACAGTAAGGTGACTATATTGTTCTCGCCTAGTTCATTAAGTTTGCCTAGACATTCCCACACCATTTTAGAACTGATTACACAAGAACTCAGCGCTTTAATGGCTGCTTGACTATCAGACATTATGATAATCCTTTGCCTTCTATATCCTTTGTCAATATTGAACTGGGCACACTTTCTTATTGCGTGAATTTCCGCTTGAAAGATACTTGGGGTTTTTCCCAAGCTTTCAGAGTGTTTGGTTCCGGGCCCGTACACTCCTATCCCAGTTCCTTCTATTGCTTTTGAGCCGTCTGTGTACCATTGAATGGCATTATTTCCAAGTCTGGTAATGGTCTTAATTCCGTAACGAAAAGTTATACTTTTTCATCATACCATCTTGTGGCATGTCCCAGGTTGTCTGATTTCTAAGAAGTGAAGAGGTGATTTTCTTTTTAATGATTCCCTCTCTACTTAGTCTGTATCTTGTTCTTTCTGCAACACTCTCCACCACCATATGTAATGGTGTGAGGTTGAGAATCACTTCCATTCCTGCCGTTGGGCATGTACTCATTCCTCCTGTTATGCATATACAGGCTAGTCTTTGAATTTTGGAGAGGTTTTCTCTCGTCGTCAAGAGGCTAGTTCTACTACTCCAAGCAATGGCTCCATAAGTGATATATTGATATTTTTTGTTTTTGTCTGTAGTATAATTTCCCACTTCAATAACTCCATTTGCAAACATTTCCGATTCATTCAAATATTACATTCTTAAAACTGATGTTTTAAAATAAAAATGTTTTTAGGTAAATTTAGTTTCATGCACTATCCATTTATATTGACGCCTGCAACAAAAACAATGGGTCTTTATTTCGATAATAGGATACGAATGTATTCAGAGAGGAGAATAAGTTTTTTGCAAGCATTCACAGGGTTGCCATCCCAACCATTTTTAAAATTGAAAGTGAGACGAGATCATATTATTGACGATGCTCTTGTAGAGGTATGTATATATGTCAGATTATTATAATTGTGTAATATGAAGAATGCTAGACTAGCAACTATTGTTTATTCGTAATAGTATAAATCAAAGGCCAAGCTTAACCAACTCCAATAGAATTATATTAACAACATTACAAGTTACAACATCAGCATTTTAGTTTCTTTTACAATTAATGTCCCTTTCTGCGCAAGCTGCCGGTTCACCAATCGATCACATTCCGCAGCGACATCGCTGGGCTGAGCCACAAACACCTACCTTCGACCAGAAGACGCGCATGAAAGATACTATATGACATTAACGTCTCAAAAACTATTTTGGTATATGTCTATTTATTATAAACATCTCGAAAGATGGAATTGTAGCTTAAGAATTGTGTATGAATAAACTCTACGCAAGATGGGATCAACATTTATTCATAGTGTTTTCATATTTATTATTAAATCCTCCCTCTTTTTCTATTACTGAACTTATAGCTACTCAATTGAACCTTTACTATACTCTATTTCCTATTGCATAGGAGCACAAGAAAGGGTCGATAGCCATAAAGTGGCAATAAACCATTGGCGTTACATTTTTCGGTTAAGACCTGAATGGTTTGATTTGTCGGGTTTATTTAATAGTGCAAAAGTTAGGCAAGCATCATATAATAGTAAGTAATTAATTATTACAGTATTAAGAGCCGATTTTACATTGTGGTATTACCTAGCAATTTTAAACAATGAAAGTTTTGATAGTTATATGCGGTCACAAATGATGCCAGGTATAAATGTAGATAGGTACTTGAATTGTGCAATATTTAATATAATTAGGTAGTTATCTTTTGGTATATAATGAATTATATTGATTTTATATAATTTCTCTATTAGTTTATGATATTTAACATTTGTTTTATTAATTTTTATGTAATTCTGTATTAATTTTATTATTTATTTAATTTTAATTGTTAATTTATTAAAAAAATTCATCTTATGTCAGGGTTTTTGGCTCAATATTAAAATACTTTTTTCAATTCAATTAAACATTACAAACTTTAACTATTGATAATTTAAATGATTGAAATTTTACTTTCCTGTTCTGAATGCTATCAATTACTTCAAATTCGCCAAATACGTCCTTTGTAATATAATTTTGGTCTCCAATTTTTATATGATTTGCATGATTACTTCTTCTTTCTATTTTCCAGTATAATATTCTTTTTTAAATATTCAATAGGTTATTTTAATTAGGATTTTATCTCTAATTATTCTCTCCTGTCAAAAATATCTTTCTATCTCAAGTAATCATAGTAACCATCACTATCCACCTTCAATTTCCATCTTTTCCCCCTGATGGTTATGTTTAAAACAAAATTCTTTATAACTGACATTTCTTTATATCACAAATGATGTAGGTATTTTTTTTTACAAATTGAATTTTATAGATCTATACAATATCTACACAATATAAATTTGTCCCAATACAAATTATTTAACATAATGAAAAAAACACTATACCTACTCGGCAAAACTCTTAAACTGACTGCACGACACTGGCCACCGGCTTATCATATTAATCACTCCTTAACCATTGTGCAGAATTTTACGACCCTATTGTATTTGAGGCGATACAGGATGTGTCGATATAATTTTGGTAAAACCGACCTGTTTTATCATTTTATTCCACATAGAAAAAAATGTCTCACTCTATATTTATGGTAACTTTGAATAAATAATAAGGCACTCTGCTCCTATGGAAAAAGAAATAGGGTATAGATATGTAGAACCTTGTATTATGAACGTTACTTTGAAATTGTCTTATATTTTAATGAAAAATCTATATATACTATAAGAAACGGAAAAATTAAAGTATGGGAGTAAAAAAATGGTTATAATGCAAAAATAATTAAAATTGACAATAGGGAACTTGCCCATTTTTTTTAAATTCTACTAAAATGTGTGTTTATATATGAAAACACATTATACCAAATATCAGTCCTTAAATCGCAATACTTATTTCACAATAAATAATTAAAGTTGGAATCGCCACCGGGTGTATTCAAACGAAGAAAAATGCGCGGCAGCGGCTGTGACGTCACACCGCACCTCGCGCATCGGTAACCGCAGAAAGAGCCATTTGAAGCATTATTGATTTTTTATCGAATTCGAATCGTTAGCGTCAGTTTCTCAGTTTTTAAGTGTTGTTTGAATTGTCGGTTCACAATCGCCTGACTCGAAAAGTGCGGTCTGACGTCACAACCAATGGCAGCGCGTTTTAAGAGCAGTTCAAATTTTAACCCTTTATTTCTCAGGTAATTTAATCGTTATTGGAATTTTTCTTTTTCTACGAAGTTCCTTATGATAATATCTTATGATTTTAATTGTTTTTAAATGATTTTATTTTTTTGTTCCCTATTAAGTACATACTTCAAAACATCAATTCTTAAATTTCTTATAAAATTTTCACAGCAAATTCAAATCGAATTTATTTGTAACCCAAGTACAAACTATAATTATTCTTCTATTGAATAGATGAGGCTTTTACTTGATGAAGATCCATTCTGAACGATGAAATAAAACAAATTAAGTTGTTTTATTTCACCGTTCAGTATAATTCTTATACAAATATATATTTTATTATTTATGTAAGTTGCTATTTTTTCAACTGTATCTAAATTAAATAGTTGTTTTAGTTGGAAATGATTTCTATGGATAACCCTAGTGACTTGAAAAAACAATTAGTGGTAGAATTTGAAGGGGAACAAGGTATAGACGAAGGAGGAGTATCGAAAGAATTTTTTCAATTAGTGATAGAAGAAATTTTTAATCCTGACTATGCCATGTTTCAAATTTATCCAGAATCACGAACGGTAAGTTTATGATTATTAAACCACTTTTTCAGAATTATTTTATTTTCTATTTGTTGCATGTTTGGTATTTGATTTACTGTTTCCTCCTGTATAAATTCTTTTATTATGGAAATTTCACAAGTTCCGATTGTGATTCTAGTCGTGTTTAGTTTAAATTTTGATTTGAGTTCTTCGTGCTGTCCAAATGTGCTTATTACAGCAGTTCACCGTTAAATGTCCAGTCCATTTCTTTCATATTTTTAGATTTTACGTTGGGGCTTTCTGCCTCGTTTTTTCAGGCTGATTCAATGTTTGATTCTTCTTTATCTTAATCTGTTCTCTCTTAACTTAGAATGGATATATTTGATGGTTTTGAAAGTGACCCTTCTGGAGGGGGGAAGATATCATGGCACGATCTGTAGGGGAGCATATCGTGGCACGATCTATGGGGGTACGATCTAGGGGAAGTGCCGAAAGTAGGTCTAACATCTAGAAAACACGTCTATTGTATAAAAATTGGATCGTCTACATTTTTAAACAACAAAAATTAATAGACCAAAAAATGGCGTCGGCGAAGGTACTACGATAGTAAGTTCGGCTGAAATTTTTGGAGGTGGTTAGAAGAACCATCAGAAAGTGCCATCTGAAAAGATTTTGCTCAAAGCCGCTGTATAAGACTAGTCGTACGTCAAAAATGAAAAATATCCTCAAAAAATAATTTTTCTCGTTCACCTTTTCCAAATTGTTAATTTCTGCTATCATTTAACAACAATAAAAAATTAAAATTGTAATTCCCACCATCGTTTTTTATTCTAACCTCATTTGAGAATTGGATGATTTTTTTGGATTCATTTTTACAGGTTTGGTTCAACCCTACTAGTTTTGAAAGTGATGCTCAGTTCACCTTAATAGGTATAGTGTTGGGATTGGCTATATATAATAACGTTATTTTGGCTGTTAATTTTCCTATGGTACTCTATAGAAAATTGATGGGTAAACGGGGAAGTTTCGAAGACTTGCAGGACTTGAGTCCGGTAAGTATAATTAAGAATTTTTTACCGACTAAAATTTTTTTCCGACAACGAGGTGTTAACTTAATAAAAATATGACTTTTTTCCACTGTTAATAGTTGATGATGAAATCAACTGTTTTCAAAATTTTTAATCTCTGAAGGTTTTTATATAGATTTGAAAATTCAACATTATAATTTTGTTTAAATAGTCCGCCATTGACGATGTGATGCATAACGTAAAACCATCGTCGTCTTCTTTTTTAAAATCGTGATTACAAATGTAAAAATATGCGAAGAAAGATATGTAGGTTATGTTATATACAAAAACAAAGTAGGGAAAAGGGGTGACAATTTTTTGTATGTTATAAAACATCTCGATTAAAATAAGAATTGATGGGGACGAGAATTTTTCATTTTTGTCTTGAATAACGGAGTTTCATAAGGGTGGTAATATCCATACAGTTATTATACTCCCAAATTACCTACTGTTTTCTCCTATAGTTAACAAACTAACGCCAGTCGGATCTCTTAAATTTTGTCACTGACATACTCACTCACTGATCATCGAAATTTCAATCTACTTCTAGCTGTCACATTTTGAATTCAAAAAGTATTTAGCCTATAAAGAGAGAAAAACACGAAACATCCTGAAATTTCAGTCTGGTTTCATTTCCTGTTGGTAAATACACGGTTCTTAATATCGATGATATGATATGACAAATAATTTTACGAACTGCATAAGTAACTTTGTATTCGTATATATACAGAAACTCTCCTGCCAAACGGAAACTACAGTTACTAGAGGTGATTTTAACTCGATTTAGCTCAAATTACCTTAATCCGAAAATGCTTCCTAAGGGAGCTGCAGCCCTTTGAAGAAGACGTCCTCATATGAGTTTTCTTCAAATTCTTCAAAAATACCGTTACTTAAGATATTCAAACTTGGTATAATCAATAAACAGTTACAAACCAGTCGTTCGCTGTAAATAATTTTTTTTCAGATCCATCACAAGCGTGTCAGGTATTTTTATTAAAAAAAATTTATTTTCAAGTTTTTTATGTATCCGACACCAAATTTGGAAAATTCAAGATAATTTTCATAAAAAATGTTCTCTTCTTTCAAATCGATATCATGAACCGTTTTCGAGAAAAATAAATTTAAACTTTTTTTGTTTCTTACATAAAATCATGTTGGATTATAAAATTGTATCTGGAATATCAAGTTGGCTTTGAAAAATCAACAAATTGTACAGATACTGGTAACAAAAGTCGTAAGTTCCTTACATTGTTTTGGAAATTTTAAGTTAATTAATAAAACATCAATCAACATTAAAAAAACAAAGTTAGAGATAATTACCAACAGAAATAACAGAATAATTTTACAACAGATGCTTTACATAACGACCTTTTGTCTGCATTATTTCTAATTTCATTACAAGCGTTTTGAATTCTTTGCCACAGCAAGCTCTACTGAAATGAGCTGGGCAACCGTCGTGCATGAACCATAAATTATTTCGAATCATCAGGGGAACCTCATCTATTAAATCAGGTAAAACATTTTGTAGGAAATTAAGATATTCTTGGCCTGTTAAACGGCTAGGAACCTCTACGGGTCCCAGAAGCTGATTACACCTATCCAAACATTTATACTAAATCTTTGCTAGTGCTTTTTCTCTACTGTTGCATAAGGATTATCACCAATGTAGGCATAATGATGTGCATTATGTAAATTAAAAATTCCGTCTCTGGTAAACGTAGATTCATCGCAAAATAAAATATTGGAAAATAAATTAGGATCCTGATTTTTTTTGTTCCACAACCAGTTTGAAAAATCTATGCGGGCTGGGAAATCACCATCTACCATGGCATGAACTTTTTGAAAATGGAAAGGATGAAGGTTTTCTTTATGAATAATATTCCATATGGAAGACTTGGAAATGCCAGGATACATAGCAGCGAGTCTTCTGGTGCTAACCTCAAGATTATTTTCGATTTCAATCAAAATATCGTCTTCGTATTCCATTGTCACGTCAGGTCGTCTACCAGTTTCAGTATTTTTAGGTACTACTGAGCCACTTTCTCTTAATCTTTGGTGTACTGATATAAATGTTGCGCGAGCAGGATGCCTTCTGTTTGGAAATTTTTCCGCATATCTTCGCTCTGCTGCACGAGCGTTACATTGTACTTCCCCATAAACTAAATGCATTTCAGCATATTCTTCATTCGAAAAATAAACAATTTTGATCAAATTAACTAAATATGATCGATAATCTTTGATGTTCCATGTCTAAACGAAACTTGCCTTAATACAATCACGAGAAAGCCTAAAATCAAGTAACGGTCTCTGTCGAGTCCCGAACCGCCACCTCTGTTTCTTTTAAATGTATGCTTGTCATTTTACTGTGTACAACACTTATTTTAAGCTATGACTTACCGGAATGTTATTTGTAGGTAGTGTATAATAGTTTAACAGAACTTTTGGATTGCCACGAACCAAACATTGAAGATGTCTTCATGTTAACATTTAGAATAGGTTACCAAGATGTGTTTGGCACTACTATTAGTTATGATCTAAAAGAAAACGGGGACAAAATAAGTGTTACGCAAGAAAATAAATACGTGAGTTTTTAATTGAATATTACATAGAATTAGCGAATTTTATAGAATAGTGTCAATTTTTGAATCGTATGATAATGCTAAAGAAACTAAATTGAATATAAACGTTGTTTTCAGGAATTTGTGGAGTTATATGCGAATTTCCTATTAAATAAAGCAGTCGAAAAGCAATTTTCGGCTTTTTATAAAGGATTTCAGATGGTTATAGACGAATCACCTCTTGAGTTGCTTTTCCGTCCAGAAGAAATTGAGCTGTTGATTTGTGGTAGCCAAGTAAGTATTAGTTGAGTATATACACAAAGCAAAGATTTATAGTTCGACACAGAAAAAAACTTTCCGCCGATTTTCTTCACTATTTTATTTACAATCTTAATGGGCTGTTAAACTTATTAAAAATATGATGTTTTCTCAATGTTAATAGTTAGTGGTGGACAAAATCATAATGGGGAATCAATTATTTTTAATATTTTTATTTTCACAAGGTTTTTATGTCGATTTGCAAATTCAACTTTTGGATGATTTAACCATTTATACGAGGGGGGACCCAAAAAAACGGAAATTTCGTCATAACTTCTTTATTTCTCATTATTTTAATACCAAATTTTAATCACCTTCAAAGTATTTTTTTCACCTCCTCCACAGTGGCAAAACGCATTCCTTTCATATTCCTTTTGAGTCGGGGGAACAAAAAGAATTCACAGGGCATAGATCCGGTGAGTATGGGGGGTGGACAATCGGTGTCATGGCGTTTTTGGTCAAAAATTGCTTCACGGAAAGGGCGGTCATGATGGAAAAACCAGTCGCCTGTGCGCCAAAGATTTGCCCTTTTCTTCCGAATACTCTCCCTCAATATTTTCAAAACCTCCAAGTAGAACTTCTGGTTGCCAGTTTGACCCGGGGGAACGAACTCCGCGTGCACAACACCTCTGCAATCGAAGAAACAAATGAGCATTATCTTGATGTTTGAATTCACTTGGCGAGCTTTTTTGGGACGAGGAGAGCCAGCTGTCTTCCACTGGCTTGATTGCTGCTTTGTTTCGGGGTCGTATCCATAGCACCACGATTCATCACCAGTAATCACCTTGGAAAAAAATCAGGGTCCTCTTCGAGCTGATTTTGAAGCTCAAAACATGCCTGAAGTAGACGCTCCCTTTGCTCGTCTGTGAGAAGGCGCGGGATGAGTTGATCAATGGTTCGGCGACGGTCTTCACGAACGAGGGCATTGATTTTGTCGACCTTTTCATCAGTTGTTGACGTTGTGGGGCGTCCTGAACGAGGTTGGTCTTCAATAGACATTTCTCCATTTTTAAAACGTGAAAACCAACTCTGGTTTTACTTAAGGCAGCATCCCCATAAGCAGTCTTAAGCATTACAATAGTTTCCGCGGCCGATTTCCCCAACAGGAAACAAAATTTGTTCTCGACAATCTGCCTTTACGTTTTCGCCGAAATGTAAAAAGTTGTTTTACTAAAAAAAATCTTACAGGCGAACCGATGAACTCACAGCGACACAACTTTGCACACTGACGCAGGTGGCGTGACACTAACGGACATGTAGTCAAACAATAGGTTCCCTCCCTCCCCTCCACAGCGTACTTCCCGGAACTTATGGGTCCCACCTCGTACTGTGACGTACATACAGTAATAGAGAAATTAGCTTCTTGAGGGTTGACATAGGACCATAATTCGGATTGATGAAGTACTTATAGGTTATGCTTATGTCATATTGCTGATAAATACACACACATATATAATTACTTACATCAAAATGATCTTCATAGCAATAGTAACTAGTTGTAGTATGTTCATATTTTCTTCTTGCAGCCTCAAACCATAATTTTCGTTTAACTTTTACAAACTTTTCACGAGGCGTTGTAACTGTTGTGTCTGTGCAGTATGATACAAAACAAGATTTATATAATATTGACATTATTCCAACTTGAAAAATTGTGGAGAAAAACTAACTAAACTTCACTAAAAAATATCCACACAATTTTTTCATAGTATTGAATTGTCAAGCTCGAATAAACAGTAAATAAAACCAACACACTCATATATACACGTGGAAGCATTCGAGAATATTGGCTGTTTTAATGGTATACCTTCGAAAATTGTCGCAAGTTGCACGCGCAATACCGAAAACACCATTTCCCATATTATCTACTTCCGTTCCAGAAGCTTCGTGTCTTCTATGTAGGCAACTAGTTTGACTGGAGGGATTTTCAGTAGTTGTGAAGATTGTATAATATCCTCTCCAAAGTGCTTCCGTGTCGGTTCTTGTAAGTTCTCACAGAAGCCGAGTATGTGAGTAGGTGTTTCATCATAGAGTTCACATTTTCTGCACATAGGTTCACTAACTTTGCCCGTTATGTGCAGTTGTTTCCTCAGGGTGCAGTGTCCAGTCACCAGGTCGGAATCTGTCTTCAAATGTCTCTTACCCAGTTTCAACAGCAAGGATGAGAGTTCCTTGTCTACCTCATTCAGTAAACAGTAAACTCTTTGTATGGAGGTGTCGTTAGCCTCCATTCAAGTTGATGTTCCTTATCTAGCCAGTTCCCGATTTCCCCTCTTTTCTTCGACGCCAGAACCAATAGCTATGTGTGTTCATGTTTATTTTATATAAAAAAAACAATTGTAAAATATATAAATTATTGTTTCAGAACTTTGATTTTGATGCGTTGGAGCATTCAACAGAGTACGATGGTGGTTATACAAACGAAAGTCAGATTATAAAAGATTTCTGGTCAGTGGTGCATGCTTTGTCCGTGGAAGACAAGAGGAAACTTCTACAGTTCACAACCGGCTCAGATCGTGTACCAATAGGTGGACTTTCGAGGCTGAAACTCGTCATAGCCAAAAACGGACCAGATTCCGATCGACTACCTACATCTCATACGTGTTTTAACGTTCTTTTATTACCAGAATATTCATCTAAAACAAAACTGAAGGATAGACTGGTAAAAGCAATAAATTATTCGAAGGGATTCGGCATGTTGTAAAAAATTGTGTTTTGTGATTACGTAGATTATATTCAGTTACTAACAAAACTGATTTGTTTTAAATATAATTATTGTGTACAGCCCCGTCATACGACATTCTGTTGATTATTAACTCTTTTTGTATTGTGCAATTTTTTGAAAATATACATTACTAAGAGAGAAAGAGAGAGAAAAGAATTGAATTGGAATTGAGATTTTATATATTTCCCATATATAGATCAGGGCACTTGAAAGTAAAGATGGAAATAGGTAAGATAGTTTTATTTGTAAATACGATATCCCTCAACCCCATTCAACTCACCAAAACCCGGTCTTTATTTTGAAAGTAATATTTTCAACACACATTGAACCCAAGTTACACTACACCAACTGTAACAATTAAAATGAGCAACTGTATAAGAGGTTGGAAATGTGAAAATATCTATCTCTGTGCCGAATTTGTGGGAATAGAAATTCAAATGGGAAATGATCGAAAGTGGGCGTGGTTCCCTCCAATTTTAAAATGCCGCATTCTTGAAAAATTTCTATCGAAAAATAAGGGAAATTATTACTCCTTAGGGGAATTTTATTCTATGGGTGATGACTGAGAGAAAAAGCCAAAATAATATGAAAATGTTTAGATTTAACCTCAAAACTTATCGTTGGCTTGTTTGATAAAGATATTTTATTCTTGGTTTTTGTAGACTTGTTTTAGTTTTTTTTGGTAAATTAGTGCAATATGGATTAATTCAACCAACTTTTGCATTAGCATGATGCTATGATTAATGATTTTGAGGAGGCTTGGGAAGAGATGTTCTTCCACAGACAAATCCGTTAAAACTTTCTAAGAAAATTTGTACACATGTTTAGATTAACAAAACCTCTTGTTGAGGACGCTACAGATAGATAGTTTTATTGTGCATAAGATCAATCTTTTCACAAGGGTTAGGTACAAAATTTCAAGATAGGAATTAACATACTTAGAAATAACTTATGAATTAGAACTAGTTTGTAAATTAATGAAAAAGTTGAGATAAAAACCAAATTATAAAATATGTGTGTACTTCATGGTAAAGCCAATCATTCACCATGTGCAAATGCTCGCAGCTTTAATATACTAATAATGCTATGAGCTAATTTAGTAAGTTCAAAGAATCCATTTTGTGTATTATTAATATTAAGATAGTGTACCAGATCATCAATATTATCAACATTCTGAAAAAAACTATTTTTTCTTAGAGGGCTGTAAATGGGACATTCAAAAAGCATATGATGTAATGACTCCGGTGAATCCATATTACAAACAGTGCAATTCTCATTGCTGTTAATAATATAAAAATTTCCTTTGTTGGGGACGTTATTGAAATGGTGACACTATATATTACAGTTAATTATTCCCATAACTCTTTGGCTTTAGATTTTGTAAATTGGGGAGTGAACCTCCCCATGTACATTTTGGGTTTCTCATTGAGAAACCCTGTCATAATATTATTTTGTTCACTAGTTACTTTTTCTTGACTATTCATTTTTTAATGGACAAACGACAAAACCAAAAATACCGCGAAGCAAAAAAGGTTAGGTTGAAGTTGAAAACATCTTCTTCGTATTTGGTTGAAATTCATGGCAAAAGCAGCACAGTTTACTTATACTGTCAAAATTATGTAGGTACGTTTTGATTGGTAGTACATTTTTGAGAACTTAAACAACACTGTTTCCTTTTTCCCTCACTCATTTCTATTCCCTGATTTCAAGAATACTGCTTTTCGAAATGTTTAGAGTTCCACGGATAAGGTTTAAATAAACAGGGCGGCCGGATGAAAACGGAACAGAACCATTATCAACATTAGTGTTTGTTAATGCAAACGTTAGGCACATTTTACGTAGATCACATGTGCGTTTTGCAGGACGATGCTAAGTATCACTCGGGGGATACCATGATGAGCATTGAGCTGGTTTATAGGACCATTCGTGTTACCGCGAGATGCCGCGGCGGACATTCGAGCGAGGATTCATTCCATACATCACACTTATCTTGTTTTATCCCATTTCAGTATCGACTACTGTTATTGGAGCACTACTTAAATAGGAAGAAGTTACCTTCAGTCTCTAAGAAGATAACTTAGTTATCGCAACGCGCGTAAGATAGTAAAAAGTGTTACTGTTGGTGTAATGGTAGTGTAAACAGTGTTCAGTGGGAAGAAGTTACTTAATATTGATGGATCAAAATATATTTTCCCCCAAAGTGTATAGTTATTGTGGTTAACGATCTTAGATGTCCTATTTTTGGTAAATTACAGCTTTGACTCATTAGAATAAAGAAAAACAACATTTAATACGTTCATACACATTTATTTAAAATAATTTGAAGAGTTAAATCTTTACATATAATAGAGGTTTAGAACTGTAACATTAAAAAATGGTATCAAGATACAGCCAATATAAAATCTAAAGAGAATTTCTAATCGATTTTCAATTGTTGGCTTTTACATTCCTTATAAATATTTATAAGCACCTTTATTCATTTCATTCTTTTCAATTTTAAAAATCAGACTTTTTTATTGGATTCTGTTAACAATGTTTAGTGTAAACAGGCATAAATAAAACAATACCTATGTTCTCATTTAATGAGGTGAAAATTATATTTTTAAGGGTGAAGCAGACATATACTGGAAGATTACTATTTCTTACCTAAGAAATTAGTTCTGTGTTCAACTATCAATTTTTATTGATGTGGCTTTTGAATCTAAAATACTAGTGTAATTTGTTTTATAAAAAGGTGATATTTTATACTTAATTTTAGTCATTAGAAGAATTGTTAACAATAAATGAATGTAACTGATGTAATGAATACATTTTAAAGGGTTTTCACCAAAAGTGACTGTTTGAAAACTATTTTTAAGCAGCTTGACACGTCGGTCTCTTCATGCAATTTCTTCAACGAGTTTTTCGCACCTACCTTATTGTAATTAGAAGTCTTTCCTCAACCAAAACTGCTTTCCGAATAATTGTAATTTTTTGTTATTGAATACATGGTCAATTCTAATAATTCTTGAAAAATTCCATGGATCTTGGTTCAATTCTCTTGATAGTATGAATGAACTGCGGTTTACGTGACATAAATAGTAGAAATAATTCATATTTCCTTTTTTGGTGATTCTTCTTTGTCAAATACTTGCTAAGTCATATATCCTCAGAGGAAGAAATTTTGAAAATAAATATTTCCATTGAAGTGTTTATTTTCAATTTTTTTTAACAGAACCTCTGAGTGATAATTCGTTTAAAGACATTTTTCTTCCGTATTATTTGAGAATAAAATTATGAGGGTTTCCAATGAATGTTTTGAAAAAAAATATCCATGAATATACTGTATATAAATTTTGTTAATATTTTATCAATGCAGTTATAAATATTCATCGTCTCCGATAATATTCGCTAGTATTCTTTTAATTTTAAATTATTATGTTATGTGAATATAATCAAGGAGAAAAATGCCATTAGAGGTTCAAATGAATTTAAGTCTTAGACCAATTAGAACATGGACTTGGTTCAATCAATCGTGTATGGTAACTGGGATAATCCATGATAATTGAACTGGATTTTTCTAGGTTGGTTCTCTGGAATATTTTCTAATAAACTATAAACTCTTGGGTTGAAGGACTTGGGAAATTAATCCAACTATTCTACTCATCTACGCGAGATAACGTACAACAAAACACACGTCAGAAAAACAAAAAACTGCATACCTGATATTTTAAATAATTAAAAAACTACAACTTTCCAAGCATAACTCAATTCATGGTAATTTGTATCATATGACGAGCTAGCGTTTGTATTAATAAAGATTAGCATCGTGTTATAGAGGGTTTGTACCACCAACAACTTCTGAATTGGCATTTTTATAGGGGTTGAAAGTGAAAAGAGCATGTACAAATTCAAGGGTTGAGATATACGTAGATCTTGATTTTTGGAGATGGTCTTGTAGTAAAAACAACCTTGATGAAACAAGAAACATTTTCTTGAGATTTATCTAATATTCTCACTAGAAATTATACTCGTAAGTATAGTGCAAAAAGCCACCTCTTACGGAGTACTGTTACAAAACGCTGGCTTTATGTTCAGAGTATCTGAAGTTATTATTGCTCACGTTCTGAACCATTACTATATATGCAAGAAATAGTGAACCAGATGTGAAATTAACAAGGCTGTAAATATTATGTGTCCTACATAAAAAGAATTAACTCTCCCGCCTTCCAAATACTACATTGGCATTTTGTAAAATGGAAAAGACCTTGGCATTACACAATGCCTGTTTTCGAATAGTGTGTATTGGTATTGTGAGAGGATTGTTCTCAGTCTATTCGTTGTGTTGTGGTTTTGTGGATATTTTTTGAAAAGTTTGTAGTAGAGGATATTTAGGGACGGTTCTACAATTTGAGTATAAACCTAGTATTCGCTATACGTAGAATAACTGGTCACTATTACGTTCTACAATAGAGGTATATCTTTATTCCAAGTATAAACGGAATATCTATTCCAGTTTGAAGCTATAACCGAAGAAAAAACTTATTCGGAATTTCCATTGGTAGGTTTCGCGTAAAAATCCCAACATTGCTGACGTGTCTCGCGTCAGAAGATGACGATATTAAAGATATAAGATTGTAAGTATTTAAAGTTAGGTACAGTATAGCATAATAATGAGGTTTCTAAATAGAAGAATATGATAAACTGGCATTTCTAATATGCTTTATTCTTCCCTAGTATTAGTAGGGGAGGGTGGTCCACAGTGAGACAGCGAGTTTTTTTTTGCAACATGGCAACGTAGGATTCTTGCAATCCCCACTTATTATTTATCATTGGTGCCTAAATAGTCCCTCCCAATCTTGGAATGATTCAGTGTTCTGTGAGTATTATAGGGGTGTGTGTTACAAAACTGCAAAAGTAAATATTTTCCGTCCGATTTTGATGACTGCTTCTTTAAAGTGGTTTCAGTAATTACCTTATAATTCCTGGTAAGTTAAGTCACAGTATTAATACATCTATTTCAACCTCTGAAATGTATTTTTTTATTGAATTTTACAACAAAAAAAACCGAATTATTGAAAATGTACCTGTGGGTTACAGTGAGACAACGTTTCATGGGGCACAGTGAGACGTCGCACTGTGCCCCATCCAAGTAAGAAATACACAATAATTTAATATTTTAAGGTTATGGCGAGGAACGGAAAACCAATATAGGACTTTTCTCAGAGGAGTCAATGAGACAAGCTGTTAAGTTAGTTTTAGAAAATGGTCTTTCGCTTCGTAAAGCAGCTCAGTTGAAGGAAGTTTCATTTCAAACTCTAACAAGGTAACAAAATATAGACAGAATATATAGATAACTAACAATAAACCTTTTTTTAACTTTTAGATATGTTAGAAAGCAGAAAATGAACAGAGATGAAAATATCAAAATGAGACCTAATTATGACGAAAGAGCAAGAAGACATATTAGCGGATTACCTCAAGATTTGCTCAAAAATGAATTACGGTCTAACAACTCTAGACTGTCGTCGTTTGGCTTATGAAACAGCTCAAAAAAATGATATCAATGTGTCTGAAAACTGGAAAGAAAACAAAGCTGCAGGGTTAGAATGGATGAGAGGCTTCTTAAAACGTCATCCTGCTTTAAGTATCAGACAACCAGAAGGTTGCAGCCTGCCACGGGCAACATCTTTTAATAAATATAATGTGGGAGTTTTCTTTGATAAGATGAGGCATGTGCTTGGCCGAAATGAAAATTTTGCTAATGGTTCTAGGGTTTGAAATCTGGATGAAACTGGGACAACCACGGTTCAAAAACCAAAAAAAGTTATCGCTTGCAAGGGAGCGAAGCAGGTCAGCCAAACAACAAGTGGGGAACGTGGTTCGTTGGTAACGGTCTGCTGTTTTGTAAGTGCGGTAGGAAATACAATTCCGCCTGCTATTATATTCCCTCGAACCCACTTTAAAACACATATGCTTCGCGATGCTCCCCCTGGAAGCTTAGGACTTGCCACACCCTCAGGTTGGATGAATGGCCAACTATTTGTTGAAGTTATGCGCCATTTCATAAAGCATACAAATTCTTCAACGGAAAATCCCACATTTATTTTATTTGACAACCACGAAAGCCATTTATCAGTTGAATGCATAGATTTAGCTAAATCAAATGGGGTTACGATCTTAACTTTCCCGCCTCATTGCAGCAACAAGCTTCAACCTCTTGATGTTGGTGTATATTTTTCGTTCAAAGCTCATTACAATCGAGCTGTTGACTATTGGCTGATGCACCATCCAGGAATACCTATGACCATATACGATATCCCTGAATGTATCACTACTGCGTTTCAACATTCTATGACACCAATTAACATTACATCAGGCTTCCGTAAATCAGGAATATTTCCGTTTAATCCGGAAATTTTTACAGAAGATGACTTTATTCCTAGCAGTGTAACTGATAGACCTCTTATGAATGAAACCATTCAATCTTCTAGCAGAGCATCTAATCTTTTAGAATGCGATGAAAACAAAGACTCTGAAGACCATAATGACCATGCTATTTCTGTAATGGAATCTACCTCTATCACTATTAGGCTTCCTGAAAATAAATGTCCTGCCCCCAATATGTCTGAGACTTCATCCACTCTTAATAAGGGTTTTGTCAGTCCCCAAGAGTTTAGAGGACTTCCTAAAGCGGCTGCTAGAAAGAGGACACAAAATAGAAGGCGAGGAAATAGCTTTATTCCCACCGACACTCCGGAAAAATTGGAATTAGAAGCAAAATATGCGGCAAAACGTAAAGTGAAGGCAAAAACCCTTAAAAGAAAGTTGGTAGAGTCAGACTCTACTAGTTCGGCGAGCAGTGAAACTGATATATCGGAAGTTTCATCAGAGTATGATCCAGATATGGACGCTCCAATAAAGGAATTTGAGGAACTTGGCAGAGATGTTGTTACAAATGATTATGTGCTGGTGAAATTCGCAGGCAAAAGAAACATAAAATATTTTGTGGGAAAAATTTTAAGCAATAGGAATAACGATCTTGAGTTCGACATAAGTTATCTACGAAGAAAGGATAAGTCCAACAAATTTTTTTACCCCAATGTCCCCGAAATTACTACCGTTGCCGAGCGCGACATTGTTCTAATATTGTCAAATCCTAAATTATTTGGAAAAACTAAGAGACAAAACCAATATGTTCAATTTGAAGTTAATTTTGCTACTTTAGATGTTCAATAGGTAGTTGTCTCATTGTGTCCCACTATGTGTCTCAGAGTAGACCACTATGGGGCACATTGAGACATTTTGCAATAAAATAAATTATTTTCTATAGCATTATACTTTTTAAGTTGTCAACATATTTTGTGATATTGATGTTTAAATTAAAGTTAAGTTAAACAGCCAGTGTATTATTTAAATTAAAAAAGTTCATATTTTGGAAATAATAGTAACTGGAAAAAAAACTGTCTCATTGTGGACTACCCTCCCCTAACTGTGTCAGGTTTTTTCATTCCGAAATAAATTCAATGATATGAAAGTTGAATACCTACAACAAAATTAATGTTTTCAAGCATTCAGGTAAATAGCACATTCGTTTCATTGATATGAAAATGCTACAACGCTTTTTATCCACATTTTTGATACAAAAGTAAAACAAAAATAAACTAATATCCTAAATTCAGTGAATTCTTGTCCACTAGCTAATTTATCAAAACAAACCAACAAATTTCGAGTTGCGGTAGAAAACGTCCGAAATTCCCACTTTCCAAAGCGCCAAATGTCAAAACATTGGTTGATTGGAACTGCCAGCGAGATATTGTATATTCTCGGAATAACTATACCTGCCATACAAATCGATTGTAGAACCAACTACCAGTTATTCTAGGTATAAAATATGGAATAACTGTACTGGAATAAATTATATTATTTGCGATTCACTCATTAAACGATTATAAAACAATCCTTGTTGTAGAGAAAAAATTCAAAATTTAAATGGGATTATGTTCTATAATTTGATCTAACAATATTTAAAACGTAATGAAATACAGATCGATTTTTTTAACTTATTTTTACAAACATTTTTAATTCACAATCAAAAATTCTAAATTTATATAGGTATGCTATACATAAGCAATACAGATATGTTTCTTAGGGTACATAATTTTTTCATTTCAGTTCTTCAACTAGAAAATGCTGATATACTTTGCAAAATTGTGATATTTATGCCTAAAATTTAAGAGTTATTTGACTTTAAACAGTTGATAGGTATTTGAAGACAAACGTTAATAGTTTAAACACCTTGTGCGTTACATGATCTATTTCGTGTGGCAATTAAACAACGGGGCTGTCCATCTTAATAGCAACCAGCAAATTCGTCCCACTTTCTGCTTTAGCTTGCTTTCAAGTGTTGGTAATAGGAAAAACCAATCTTGGAAAACATAAACGTCTACCAGCGCAGCGAGTTAACTAGAAATTCCTCCAGCGAAAAAAATCACTTATGGAATGTTAAAGTAAGTAAGTGATAATGTTATATACAAGTATAAAGATACATTTTGGACGAACCATTAAACTTGATAAACGTTTAAACGTCAATCAATTACACCGAAAAATTATTTAGAACCAAAAAGATCAACATCTACTCTGACATTATGATATAGTGCCAGATATCTAATCGTATATCCCCTTTAAGTTATGTAGCGGAGCTAAACTCTGAAAGGTATTTATATTATTTTCATCTACTTATCAAACATAATTCTATATAAAGAAGAGAGAGTAATAAAATGATGAAAACCCCATTTTTTCGAGCGTACCATAGGCGTAGGTGTTTTGCCAACATTTAAATAAAAATAAAAAAAATAGAAAAAAGACAGCAGTTAAAAATATATGTTATATTTTAACCTGATAGAGAAATTGTTTATTTTGCCTGTTCTGTTTTTGCACTACGTATAGGTATGCACATAATGCCATTATAATCGTTTCCGGTGCATAATTAGAGGATTAAGTTTAAGTGAGGGCTAAGTAGCAATGTAATAATATAATTTTAGGATTTTAAAGATTTTAGATTATTAGCATATTTTGTTTCTTCCTGGTATTATATGTACTTATGAGTTGGTTCCAAAATATTAAAGTTGACTTCAAATCTGCTTTCAACTTTTAACCCGGTAGTCGCGCCGGGTCTCAGAGACCTATTGTCAATCTAGAGCTTCCTGAGCACATTTTGATTTATATTATTAAAAGTATATAAACGAATAAAGTGTTTCTATACAACACAATGTATTGGTAATTATAATACTAATACCTATACTGCCGTCATAATAAAAAACGCAGTAAAGTCGATTTCTGTTGAATCATGTTCATTAGGTTACTTTTTACATTACAGTATACTAGTATACTGTTAAAAATATAAATAATTAAAAAAAAAAAAAATAGAAAAGAAAATATATAGTATCTCATTAAGGTAGTGCAACGTCATTAAATACTTTTAAAAATGCAGTAATCAATCATTCATAATGGTAAACACAGTGTCGCTAAGTTAACAGCTAAATTTATTAGTGTACCTCTCATAAAACGTCAAAAAAGAAGCTATAGTTGAGAAACTTTGTCCTCTAATGAGGGAAAGAAACCAAATTTGGATTTCCTTGGAGGAAAATCCCCAATCCACTGATCTCACCGAAAACTTTGAATAGGCTTAAATTTGTGTATTATTAATTACCTACGTCAATATATTGTTTAGATTAATAGGTGTTTTTTTAATCCAGGTTTCATAATTCTGGTCTATAAGTAATTTCTTTATACAATAATATCCACGCATAAGCTTAAATAATACGCAACTATTCAATATGCCATTACTTTTTAAATATAAAAGATACTTTCAATTTCAGCATTTTATCTGTTTGGTCAAGGTACCTAGTTTTAGAAATTTAATTTAGATCGTAGCCCAAATCAATCACTATTACTAAAAAACCCATGCAAGTTCAGCTTTTTTTACAATTTAACTCAATGGCGGCACACCAGAAGCTACTAAGCAAAAACGCAGTAACTAGGTGTAAATGAGCGGGTTACTGCATTTTTTCTTAGCAAATGTTGGATAGTAAATAATGATGTACTAAACAAAAACGCATTTTCATCAATAACAATTATTAAAATACTAAAAAAATCACTAAAACTTGTTTAGTAATATCACAAGACACTGTGTTTTGCAATTGCATCAACAATAGTTGAAAAAATATTTATTTAGCAACAAAACATGCTTTAAACTTTTGAAGTCGCTTTTCGCAAAACTACGAACTCTCAGGTTACTGTGTTTTTCATTATGACGGCAGTATATACCACGGTACTTGAAATGTAAGTTTCCCCCAATTGCGGCGCCTATGAGAATAGTTTATCCCTTGCCTCCTATTGTTCTCGGTTTTGGGTTCTATTGTATCCTCCGGTCGAACAGGGTGAGGTATATAAAAATAAAGGATTTTTACCTGAGGTACATTAGAAAATTTTTAAAATAGAAGAAAAAGTGATTGATCACTCAGTACAAAATTTATACAAATTTGCATTTTTATTACTCTTTCTTCTTTATGAATATACTATATATTGTATTTGTATTTTGACTCATCAGTCCATCCTTTCTTAATCGTATCATGTGTATCATAGCGAGTTTCGTCCAAATAGATATAATTCCTAATAAATATATGTAAACTTACTTACAATTTCCACACAAAAACACACACACTTTCTTGATGTCAGACCACCGACTAAAGAGAACACCTGCAACCATACTTCAAAAATAGTTATAGTTCAGTCAAACTATTAAAGGCACTCGTTAGTGCTTTAAACACGTTTATTAATCGCCTTCATTAACAAACTAGTTTATTAAATAACTGTTAACGATTATTAGTTGAAATTATAACATTAAATTAATTTATCGTCAACTAAGTAAGCATTTTTAATATTTATAATATTGTTTGGGCTATGACGGTATACTCTTAGTCTTAGGGCGCGTTGTATCGAACACCTAAACTCAGTTTAATTATAACTGATGTATCGAACACCTAAACCCGGTTTAATTATAACTGATGTTTAGACTGTGACATACAAACGTAAAGATTAATTACTTAATTACCACACTCCCTATGTTTATATGGTGTAGATTTCCGAAAAATGAAACCACTAGACGAGTAAACACACAAATTACCCAAAGCCAACATTAAAATCCAGAACCAACATAGATTTTGTATCGTATTATTTGAAAGTAGTAATAAAATAGCATCAATTTTGTATGGTTCCTCAATATACGTCCTTCAATACTTATAAACAACATGCCAATCTGAAGACTTAGGTATTTTTTAGTAAATGGGCCAACATTCCGACAATCACAGTGACATCGTCATATATCGTCATCATTTTAAATGGTATTAACATTGTAATTTTGGATCCCGTAAAAGTTGAATGAATTGATTTTTAAAAAATAAACGTGTTCCAGCCAGTAATAAAAAAGTTGTTTCCCTCTGTCCAACTCTGGAAATAACACAAATTTCAGACATTGATCTCCTAAAAAGACAACTTTACTCTCATTCAACATATCCCGTATCTTTTATGGTTTCCCCAATTGCAATGCTGGTACCATTTAAAACGATCAGCCTGTATAAACGTGATCTATCCATTTTAACATGGAGGTCAAAAAAATGTTGCGATTGAGTGATTGAAGTAAATTATAAGTTCTGGTAAATAAATTGACATTTTCCGCATGTAAAATAACAAAAAATACCACAATAATGAACAAAATTATTATTTTTGATGGAAAATTGAAAAAAATCACGGCATTGCTACTGAAGGTATCAGCTGTTGAGATGTTGGCTTCAAAGTGTATAGCTAAGATTGTGTTACTTATCCAGTCTGTTTAAAAATCGAAAGTGAGGTTAATACAGCTGTAGTAGATGGAATAGCTATTTAATTTTTTCATATAAAGTATTAAGCAAGCGAATAAAAAGGAAATATAATTTAATTTAGGTTGAAAGTGGGAACATCTAAGTAATATAATGTAAGTATTTCATTTAGGCCCGTTTGCACCGTTTGGAATTTAAGCACGCCGTTCGTAAGTTGCTCTTAACTTTGAGACGCACTTGACTTTTTCGCTTGTTGCTCCGCTGCAGCTCAAGCATTATTTAATAAAGAACTGCTTAACGCATTGCGTACATGGCAACATTGACACAATCTAGTAACTTATTAGTGACTTTCCCATTTGGTTTTGTATTGAGTGACAGTTAGCTTTCACCCGAGTCAAATGTGAACGGTTAACCTATAAATACAAAGAAAACAAACTTCAGACATCAGCAATGGTTATCAAATGACCAGCGCAGGCATAAAACCGAAGTGCTGCTTAACTGATTCATGGGAGGCACCCTGTCGTTTCTGTTATAATAGTTGATCATTTGGCATAGTAGGTTTCCTTATTAGGTAATATTTTACTTGAAAATCATTTCGAAATTTCAAAGCTTCATCACACAAACATCACAAATTTCAAAGCTTCCTCTCAATCCTGAAACCCATAAACAACATTGCTTTATTACTCGAAATCTTTGATAAAATGCAAATTTTTTTTATGTACCTAGTTGAAATGATCAGATCTATTGGAAACCATCTCGGGAAGTCGAAGACTATTATTTCGAGGAATTAACTCAGAAAATGTCATCCATAAAGAAAAGTTTTTCAGAATAAATCAGCTGTCAACCGCAATTTTAAGCTCGACCCAATCGGGAACTTAATATTAAGTCGTCCTTGACTAGATTAAGGAATACTTAGAGAGCGGTGCAACGCAAACTAGTCTTTTTAAGATTACTTTATTTTAAGACAGTCTTAAAGCAAACAGTGAAAACGGACATTATAAGTTCGTTTAATAACCAGGAGGAGTAATTTGAAAAGCCTTGCTCACACCACTAAAAGTTACCAGATTAGTTACTAAAGGGTGTGTTCCGAAAAAGTAGTCAACAGTCGTGTTCCAAATCTATTAAATATGCCTCGATGGACGAAGAAATCAGTCACGCATAGTCGTAAGTCAATTTCTCCTCTGATCTCTAGTAGATTATTTACTGTTTATACCTAAGCATTAAACAGACGGGTATTCTGTCACATGTAAAACTTTTTTCTGTTTCTAATTTAAACTGAAAGATTAGAACATCCTCATCACTCTAATAGGGCTGTTTATAATTACCAAATAACTGGATGCATTAAATAGAAAGCCAATAAGTTAATTTTTGAAAATATTCTACAATTTTCACTTTACAACAATTATTACAATTTATACTCGTTTTGAATGGAAATAATTCCACAATCGTTTGTAAAAGCTTTAATTCCAATAGGATTTAAATTAAACTACCATTTCCAACAGTTATCTTTATGTTGCCGGATTACGTGTATTAACCAGTTTTCAAATACTTCAGTGATACTTTATTTTTGGTAATCTTCCTTCTTTTTGCCTTCAAAAACCAATAATGCATTTTCAATATTGTTTTATATCTTCGATAGCTTATAACCACCATCGACAAATATCGTCATGTTCTACTTTTGACTATTTATTTCCAAATGTGTAAAAACATATGCATATAACGAATAAATCATACATTTGACTCCTCAAAGTATTACACAGTTGAATTTAATTTATTTCAAGAAAATCTGAACGTTTCTTCAAAGCTTGAAAAATTGTATCCAATACAGATAACTCATTTTTGTTCTTCGAACAGCATTTTTAATTCAATCATCACAATTTTTCCAAAGTCCTGGTATTCCACCAATATTTTATGCACTGTATATTGTTCATCTACATCGGTATTTCTTTAATAGTCGGTAAACCGTTGACTTTACTACTCCTATGAGAAAAATGTTGAGCATTTAATACCATGTTAATATAAAAGTAATCATTTACAACTGGATATAACATGAACGTTTTTGGTTTTTCATCCAATATATTATATTTGTTTACACACATTTATTGTACATTGTTTTTCCGAGAGTCCTAAATGACCCAAGTTCAGCGTTTACATGGTTTTGGCAGACTAAGCGGAGAGCTGTACTCGAAGTAGAAGGATCCATAATTGCAGATATTCAATATAATTGCTTACTGAAGTTTTTGAAGGAACAGTTTCAACGCAATAAGGTGGAAACTATTGCCCGTACCTATAGTCAGGACTTGAGATTGGTCTCGAGCTTGAGTACGACTTGAGACAAGGGTCTGTATACTATAAACGAATCTCGGGTAGAACGTAAGATTACTGCGCTTGCGTGACTTAAGACAAGCCCAAGACTGGTAAAGACCAACCTTGAGCACGACTTGCATGTCTTCGGTTTTTATCGACAGCATTCGTTTAAGAAATCTGTCTCAACTGTCATCTTTTATAAACAATTAATATAAAAATATAAAAGGGGGTTAGGTTTATAAAACATTTATATCTTTAAAGGGAGAGGATGGATATTGAAAGTTTTGAAGAGTTTAGAGTTTATAGACATTGTTGAGGAAATGCCAGATATTCGCTTACCAAAACGGTATACTCGAGATGCGGCAAATCCTATGGAATTCTATAGCGAGGAAGATTTTATTTAATTTAATTCGGTATAGATTCTCAAAAAATATTATTAGAGACGTTATTTTTCGTATTGTACATCGCAAGAGTTTTTGGAGTATGGAAAAGACGATTTCCTTGTCTGTATTACTACCAAATTATCAACAAGCCAAACTGTTTATGTGTGCTGTGAAACAAAGCAAGGTCAGTCATTAAAATGCTGGCAACGTGAATTTATTAAAATTACTAGATTTTTGGTAGTAACACAAAAGTTACCAAAACATCCAAGCCGGATCTCAACTTACCCGAGAATTCACCAAGTCGGGACTATAGTACAGCAGCTAAACTTGAGACGAAGTCTGACTTGGCGAAGCACGTCTCAAGTCGGAGATTGGGTAGGGACTATAGGTACGGGCATAAGTGAAAATAATAAAATAACAAGAACGGACCCGTTGACAGTATATTTATCTGTCTGAACTATCAAAAATTGAAATTATCAGCTGATGTCAATGCTAAAAAGTGTTGTGTGAAACTGGGCGGAATCTGACCAATCGAAGGTCGACAGAATTGCCAACTTAAATTCAAATTACTCCTCCTGGGCCCGTATTCTCGAATCTCGATCAAAAATGTAGCAATCGACATTTGTCGAACAAAAATGTCGAACGAAAATTTGAGATCGAATTCTCGAACCACCTTCGACATTTTCTCGTATACGTACATGTGGCAATGCTGTAAATTTATGAAAGCGTGTCTGGTATTCGCAAATGAAGTCAAACAAAAATCAAAAGGAAAGGTTTTAAAAACGGTTTTGTTTTGACGTATATTTTTAATGTGTTTTTCGTTACTTATTTTTAAACATGAATACGGAGGTTAAAAAAACTCAGTAGGTATTGCAGTAAAGCGCAGAGAGATTTAATTTATTTATGTATTAAGTTAGTCGTTAAATCTTTCTTCCACGTCCAAACCCTTCTTCAGGATACAGCTCTTGTAATATTTCCTGTTAAATAGCGACAGCCTCTTCTTCGTAGTCCTCCATGTTTAATTTAAGAAAAATTGACCTTTTCTACACTTAACCTAACCACAACAAATTAAAATCTCGGATATATGACAATTTGTTACTTGCTCAAACCCTAGTGAGATTTTTTCGCATCAAAATTGTCGATTTCGACATTCAAGAATTCCAGTTTTGCGTTTCGTGCGACAATTTTGAAATATCGCTTGCGACATTCACCGATCGAGATTCCAGAATACGGGCCCTGGTTTTTAAATGAGGTATAGTATATTCAATAATCGTTTTCAAGTTGGAAATAAAATTTTGTGTGAGTTCCCAATATAATAAATGGTATTACTCACGTCTCTTACAGTAATAAGCAAGCCCCATTGTGGCATTCTCCTAAAAAATAAGGACATAACCATCTCTCGGCATTTACTGCCCTATTTCTTGAGCATTTTAATGCGTTTAACCACACACTGCAGATTTGACTAATTAATTAGTAAAGAAAATAACTATTTTCCCAACATTGAAGAAATAATTAATTCAGGAGCACCAGAAAAACTATCGATTATCGATGTCAATTAACAAGGAATGACATACTGAACCTAACCTCAATTGTGTCAAAACTACTGAATTTTTCCAATTGATTTGACTACGTCTTGAAGTTTTGCCAAGCTGAAAATTGCCCTGCCCATTAAGTATAAATTGTATTTACGGCTGGTAAATTTATATTTACTCCGATATGCAGGAAAGGAACTAAAAATTATATCATCACCTTTTTATCCTAAATAAACCATAGTTCGAATGTATCACAGGTACACTGTTAATAAAAAAATGTGAAAATTCTTTCGTGAGTTGAATGATTATGCCTTTTACTGCTATTTGTTTAAAAAATACGACGCTACTTTGTAAACGTGATACGTTAACGATATAGACAAAGATTATTTTATTTCCTTAAGTAGGTATAATTATAAAATAAAGTATATTGTAAATTTGTTGATAAATACATAATCATAATACGTAATTAAATAATATAGTCTTACACAATTTCAAATTTGCCAATTAAATTTTATATGTTTTCTTAAAAATAGAAGTATATAATTTTGCAATTGACAATTTAAAATACTTTTATGGAAATTTTTTCTATAAATAACTATTCCAGCTTATTCACTAAACTAATGGTAAATATTCAACATTCTTGTATGAATTATATAACTGTTATCTGCTGAGATTTACCAATGAATACCACTCACTAGTTTCTTCTGTTAATTCTAAAGAACCAAGATCTAATTCTACGCCGCCCATAAATTCGTTCTCTTGTAAGGCATCATAATTCCAGACGGTTGCTTGCAGCCTTCTCATTTTAATTATCTCCAGTGACATACGATATTCCAACTAAATCAAACAAATAATATTTAATTAGGTACATACATCAAGTTATTCTCACAAGAATACGCTATTTTTAAAGTATAAACAATTATAATTTGTGTAGAAAATATAATTATTATTTTTCGATTTTTTAATTCTTCAAGATAAAATTAAATATTCTTTAAGAATAGTCCACTGTTTGGCAACACCTCTAGTTGCGCTGCAACGGGCGATACTACACAGTGACAGTTGCGTCGATTCATTCAGGCGATACTTTTTCACATACTTATAAATAATAGTCCAATTTTTCTAGGTTCTCTGTGTATATTCATTGTTTGGTTTTGTTCAACGTTTTAGTAGCGTTGTGGTTTAATTCCCATTAAAAACTAACCAAATAGACTCTTTAGCAAATGCAATTTATTGTAATTTTACCTAACAGCCATTCATCAATTGTAAATATCGTTCTGCCTCCGCTATTGACTCTACGTCACTCATTCGCGTAACGGCTGCCATATTAGCGAAACATTCTAGAGTTTGTCAGAGTCTCACTAATTTATCGACAGATGTTACTGATGAAGAGGTTGAAAAATTTATCATTGACAATTATGTATCTAAAAATAAACAGCAGCAGCAGTTTTATTCTTCAGTGCTAGATATTTCTCAGAAAGTAATCCAACAATAGAATACATACTAAGAACCTGAAGTTATCATCATAACTACTAACAGCAGACAAATAGGAGCGACTAAATGTAGCTCTCTTTACCGACGTTGCCAAGCGAAGTCTTAAGGTTAATTTATCGAGAAGGGCAAGGAAAATGATTGACGAAGCTATACAGAAGGGGAAGGGTGAATGGAATGGTTATTCACTCTTCCCCTTCAGTATAGCTTCTTCAATCATTTTCCTTGTCCTTCTCGATAAATTAATCTTAGGAGTTTGGCAACGTCGGTAAAGAGAGCTACATTTAGAGGATCCTTAGAAAAATTGCATTCTTCCGTGGTTCTGCAAACTTAGGGCCGGTTGTTCAATTCGTTGATTAAGTAAACTGGGTTCAACATTTAACTAAGGATTATAAATGGAAATTAATCAAGGTTAACTTTGTTTCCATAACGTTGGCAACAAATTCACCAGCATTCGAATTATATTCAGACGATTCCGCGTGAAAGACTAAAACATAATTTTGACTTTTCAACTGATTTTATCGTAAAATTCCTCGTAAAATTCCTTTTTTATATCTATGCATAAAATGAGAAAAAAAGGACTGATAATTTCTGAACAAATTCTCATTTTATTGTCGAAAAAATATCCTGTCTTTGAATCAAAGAACACTCTGATGTAGTCATCAATTCACAAAAATTAAGGACATAGAAAATCATAAGTAATAATTTCAAAACAGCCCAGGATCTGAGAACCACATTTAATATTATAGTAAACAAAAAGAGTTTGCTGATTATCAAAGCTATTTACAACAAATTGTCGCTGCATATGTATATATGTATACATCCGGTAAATGTAAATGTATACATCCGGTGGCGTCAAATCAGGCTAATGGGAAGGATATTTGAAATCCGTGCCACGGGAAGTTGCTCTGTTATAAAAATGTTACTGAAGTAAAGCCAGGGAGAGTCTGGCAGTATGGATTGCACCATCCTGTTAAAACCTTTGCTTTTACACATATTTCTTAAATATTTCACAAAAAATGAAATAATTTGGTTTCTGCATCGATTTTCGTTTGGTTGGATGTCCGTCCTCGTATTCAGCAAGATAAGGACCAATTATTCCATGCCCAGATTCAACTCAACAAATGCTAACTTGATCATCGTGAAGCGGTTTCTGAAGCATTACATCTGGTCGTTCAAACATAAGAAATCGCGTTATTTATCGATTGGTATAACCATCAAGGTGAATATGACTCTTCAGAAAACCTCAAGTTTCAAAAATGAACAGCTTACGTGTGGATGATGTATTAATGAATTAGTAATATCTGGTGAAGAATACTCCCTGTCCTACCGTTAAACGTACCGTTTTTCTACGTTTAACGGTAGGATATCTGACTGGCAACTGTCAATTAAGGAAACACCTCCATACAATGGGGCTAGTAGACACACCTCTATGCAGGTTGTGTGAACTGGAAGATGAATCTGTCAGGCATGTCTTATGCGAGTGCCCAGAGTTATCGTTAATAAGAGAGTGTGTGTTCGGTGAGTCTTGGCCTACACCTGCCGATATAAAGGAGTGACCTAGTGACCTGTCCACCTTCCTGGAAAGAACAGGATGGACGATGACCTAGGAAGACAACTCCTCGAGAGGATGTACAATGGGTCACATGTGGCCTAAGTGCTGTGGGCCTAACTTCGGCGACCTGTAGAGCTATTGCACTGATACAACACGCAACTCCTTTTAGCGGGCTGGAACAGATTATGTTCTGCCTTCGAGAAGAAAACGGGTGTTTTCTTTCATCTTACTCTGAAATTGTCTGGTTTTGATTGGAAACTGATATTTACAATACAGGAAAAATGAAAAAGAAATTGAATTTTTTTCTATTTCAATTGCAGTTGTTTGGATTAATTGAATACAAACTTACCATTTCCATAAAACTAGGATGACAATTTTTTTTGACGACCTTAGTTTTGCGTTTGGTACTCTTCTGTACATCTGGTTGTAAGTAAACTTTAACATAAGTGGAAGGTTCTTGGCTATTGGCTAGTCTCGGTAGTCCTCTGGCATGTTGAACCATTACACTAAATACTCCTTTCCTGTATTGTAATGACAATTTTAATTGACCTTTAAGACGACCCGATGATTCGTAAACACTCCCTGTTCTGTCTGTAAAAAATAGCGATTATAAACAATTTGCCAGGTACTACAATAGTTGTTGTGATATTTTTTTTGTGAGAAGGGAAGTTTAAGACACGACGCCGAAGGCGGAGTGTTCCATTCCTTCAAAAAAAATAAAATCACTTTTAGCAGGATTATCATATACTATCTTTTCTAAAAACTCCATTAAAAGTCCAAATTAACGCATATTTTACATCAATTAATTGATAAAATAATAGTAAACGTTTTCTTCGCTTGAAAAGCATCTTGTTTCTTTCCTTAGCTATGACAGCTCTTCGTTTTAACCAATGAAATGTAGCCATGCACTTCAATACAAATACAAATTACAAAATAATCCTATCACAAAAAAAGTAACACCAGACGCATTTTATTAACAACATTTCCGAAATAAGCAAAATCAGCGCAATCCCAATAAAACCGTTCATGGAGCGAGCACTTCACTGGATCCCATTCCTAGTAGACTATAATGTTGTTAGAATTTCATACAATCAAATCCCGTGTAGACGGATATTTTATATAATCCTTTTGTATGCCAATATAAATAACGTTCTGACTACTTACCTTTAACTTTTTTGGAATATTCCTCTGAATATTGTTGATCTCTCAGCAACGGGTGGAAAAAGGTGTACACTAAGTCCGAATGAGCAATTTCATGAGCACAAAGAAATAGTGATTTGACGAATAAACTTATTTCATGGAAGCGCTTCTGAGCAACCTGCTTAATATTTGAGCGACCCATGTGTAGACCAGTTGACAAACTAAAAAATAACGTTTAAATCAGTGTAGGCATACAATAATCAGTATTAAAACTGAATTACTACCAAACAAGGTAATTCGTAATTTTCACTCATTTTTGTATGTGCATTGGATAAAGTGCAAAGCAAATTTTTATTATAGTTGAGAAAATATATTTTTTATAATCAAAGACATGTTTTCTTCATTTGTAGGAAAAAAGGCGTAAGGTATATACCATAACACCTCTCGGTATAAACTAATTTCCTTTTGATATATATTATATATGGTTTGTGGTGATTTATCCGATGATTGTAAAAGGAGGATTGGATTTTTTTTAGTATTCGCTATGTATATGACATTAAAATGTGATATTAAGTTGTTCAGTCAGTCCTTAAAACTTGTTAGTGAATGTAAATACTTGTTATTATTGATAAATATTTGAATTTAAAAAAACATAGTCAGTAACAAAATTATTTAAAAAATCGATTATTTTAGGAGAATAAGTTCAAACCTATCTCTAATGACAAAAGTTACATTATAAAAACTATAATTGCACCGCATTTACGAAGTAAATATTCAAACCCTTGCATAACTAATAGTTAGTCAATTTTGGAAATACAATGTTATACTGTTTTGAGATCAGTTTTAATTGCTTTCAAAAGCACGAAGAACTTCCTCATATAAGAAAATGTAAGGAATGATTATCCCATGAAGAGGAATCAAGTACGGTCTGAAACTGGTATATAGTAGCATGATATGAATATTATAAAAATCGACCTTGTTTCTTATTATATTGGAAAAGAGATGTTGAGAGGAGATAACAGCGCACTGTATTATTAACTTCAAGACTGAATAGATCAATATAAAAATTTTAAAAGGGTGGAATTTCAGAGGAAGTAGTTTATTCTTTAACCATTTATTGATGATTTGTGATTGAATTATAATATGTAATATTAGTATTTTATGCAACGATCATGTAATGATAGCCATTAAGACACGAGCATGTTGTAGGATACGAAACGAGCCGCAGGCGAGTTTCGTATATAATATGCGAGTGTATTAATGGCCATTACATGAAAGTTGCATACAATATTTTTTCTACTCCGATTAATAAGAATTATTTAATTAATAATTATCATTTATTATAAAAAACAAGAACAATGAAAGGAACTTCAACAAATAAATTTTACAAATTGTACAACAAATAAATTTAAAACTTTTGAACATAATAATATTAATTCTTTAATCTTCTTTGTGCATAAATTATTTATTGTACAATTTGTAAAATTTATTTGGGGGGCTGATCTTGTTCGGATGGTTGTTGAACTGGAGGGCATGTTAATGTTTGTTTCATTCCTATTTTCAATTGTATTAAAAATTTTATTCGATACATTTATTTTATTTTGGATATTTTCTTCAATATAACCCTCTGCAACCGTAGTGGATTTCCAACCACCGTGTCTTTTTAAGGTGGTAATATCACTGCCGCCATCTACCAATACGGTTGCAGATATTCTACGAAAGCAGTGTCCCGTATATAAATTGGGTTTGGGAAGCCCTAAAAAGGTGGCAATTTGCTTGCCCAAGTTTCCAAATTTGTTTATTCCAATGTCAATGTCAACCAGGTATCCATGGCTATATTGAATATTGTGCGAATGTCGCATTCCTATTGGCTTAAAAATCTGTATCATAATGAAAATTTGTATCATAATGAATATCATTATGATACAGATTTTAGTCTTTTAATAAGTATATTATAAAACAGGAGTAGAAAAAAGTAAGTTTTGCTATAGGTACTTAATTTCATCTTTATACTGCAATATTACTATACTTTATAATGTTCAAGTTAATATTTCTGTGGCGTTATAAAAATTCATCTTTTGAAAATAAATAAGCTTTTCTATAAAAAATAGAGAAATTTTTTATTGATTGAGGTTGATGAATAGTCGCCAGAAGAAGTTATGGAAAAAAATACAAACTTATTGCAAATATTTTATATCCCGGTTGAAAGGAAATGAAAATAAAAACTACAAATGAAATTATAATTCGAAAATTTCCACACATAGACCACAACGCTATGATCAAAAAGTGAATGAGCAAAAAGCAAATTTAAAAAAATCAAACCACAAGTGACAACACTCCTCTCTACTTCTTATAAGACCAAGTTATATTAAATAGACTGCATATTAGACATACACATTTAACACACCAACACCTAATTAAAAAAGAACCCAAAATCACACTGTGATTACAGTGAAACACATCCTACTAGAATATCAAATGTATTACACAGCAAGTCACAAATTAAGACACAACTTAATAAGTATACTTTCAACAAATGATGTTAATCTCTCTGCTACTTAAAAGAGATATTAAACTTACATCCAAAATTTATTAGTATATTAAACACCAAGGTATAGAACAGAAACTTTGTTAATTGAAATATATACCCCTGCATGTTATAAACTTTTTGGATTCTATGTTACATTTAAATGTCACTTTGTGTAGAATTAGGCAATCCAGCGACCTGTCAAGTAAAATTAAATATGGCGTTCCACGGCAAACAAAAATATGGTTTTGGTCTTTTAGTATACGCAAGAGAGAGAGGTGATTTACTTGGATTTAAAGATTATCTTGCGTCTTTTTAGTAGTACCTAATAAACAATTAAAAGGATAGTTTTATGAAACCTTTGAGTTGCATACGTGAATTTCGGATCAACTTCAGGTTAAGTTGAAAACATTTATTACTATATCCCTTTTTATTTAAATAAGCTAGAAAGATGAATATGTTTTATTGTCAATAAAAACTGTTATCATTTTATGAACAAAGTGATCTAAAAACTAATAATAAAATATAATAATTCCAACGTTAATATTACATGTTATGTTATGATGTTAAAAATAAAGGTAATCGCGGCCGTTTGGGAAAAATGCATCACATTTCAATCAGTCATTCATTTTCATTAGGTTTCATAAAAAAAACAGATACCTGCAAAAATTTGCAGCCGCACAATTAAGACGAATATAAAGACAGCGCAAATGTTAAAATCCGTCAAAACGTTTCGGTTACAGAGAGTGCCAAAGAAATGAACATGCACACATACATACACTCATTCGACAGAAGGATAAAAAACAAGGCGAGGCTAAAAAAATCAACAAAAGTACCGGAAGACTTAAATAATAGCAATATGCATAAAATGAAATCAATGTTTGATACGGCATATGTAAACAAAAACATTTAAAAAAGGATTAAAACATTAAGTGCTCTCAGAAGTATTATCTATAATTCAATGTAACTTTTAGATTATAACAGAAACAATTATAAGGGTTTCCAAATACAGATCATGCATTATTATAATTTAAAAAAATAGATAAGATATGTAAGAAAAGTGAATGTAGTGACTTAGGTACTTAGTTAAATGTTTATCGAAGATTCAATTACCTTGGATCATATGATGATAAAGTATTATGAAAAATGTATTTTTGATTTGATCAATTTCACTCAAATATAAAGAGTTTCGTTTGTAAAAATATTTTGCACATACCTAAGATTTTGTGTCTTCATTCATTAAAACTCCCATGTATATTATACAATCCAAGAAAATCAAAAACAAGAGTCAGCTAATCAATAACATAAATCCTAAGAGTCACTTGAGAAAATAGAACAGAATTGGAATATGGAAAACCATATAAGTTATAATACTTCTACTTATTATTATATCATCAAAAACATAAATATGCAATGAGAGCCAAGTTCAATATTATGATACAGTGTGTACATAAAGTAAGGTAACTTGCTAATATTTCGATTTCCGGTAGGTTTACAAAATAAAAGTTTTTTCAGATAATCCAGACCATGTCCATAAGTCGATTTGACGTATACAGGGTGCACCGTTGCTCCAAAATAACTTATGAACATATTTAAAAAAAATAGTACATCATGAATATTTTTTCAGTTTTTCATAATCTATTAAATTACAAATACAACCGTCAAGACCGCATAATTATAATCTCATTTGTTCTAGCTATTGAGAAAAATAATGTATGGGAACGTTTTTATTACCAAAATAATTAACAGGGACAAATAACTAATCTTATTCAATGAGATGTTCAAGTTGTGTTCCTTCTTCTATTTGACAGTATCCAAGTCCGTTATAAAAAGCTGATATGGTATTATGCAATTGCTGATTTGTTATTTGATGGGCTGTTAACAGTATTATATTTCTCAGTTCATCCAGATTATCAGGTTTTGCCTTGTACACAATGTTTTTCAGATATCCCTAGAAGAAATAGTCTAAAGGCGATAAATCGGGAGATTTGGCTGGCCACTCAATTGTATCCCTTCTTCCAATCCACTTGTCTTGGAAAACTTCATTTAAGTAATTTCGAACAGAAACACTAAAAAGTGGTGATGCACCATCCTGCTGAATCCAAGTGTCATTAAAATTGTTACCTACTGCATTCCTTATTGCTGGAACTATTTGATTTCTTAATAAATCTAAATACTTTGATCCGTTCAAATTACCTTCTACAAAGAATGGTTCGATAAGTGGTGCCGATAATACCTGCCCAAACATTAACTTTTGAAGGTTTTTGTTTTCTATGTTTCCGCATCCACCTAGTATTAGTATCACTCCAATATCTACAATTGTGGCGATTAACTGTACCATTTAACATAAACGTGGCGTAATCGGAAAATACTATCTTACCTATAAAATGAGAGACTGCATCTACCTTTTGCATTATAGTTTCACAAAATTATATTCTGTGGTCATAATCATCTTCAGATAATTCTTGTAATAGAGTTGCTTTATAAGGATGAAACTTATTCTTCTTAATAATGTTACAGACCGTAACCTCTCCTCATAAGAATCATACTTAAATTTTAAAAGCAACTAATTACAATTAACACCTTCCACTAATGACAATGAGAAATAATTAATGACCTTTAAAAACAATTAATGACAGAAAAACCTACTACTTTTTTGACATAAACAATTTTTCTCTAATTTTAGATTCAATCCAATGTAACTTTGGAATTATGGAAGGTAGAATTATGCGGTCTTGACGGTTGTATTTGTAATTTAATAGATTATGAAAAACTGAAAATATATACATGGTGTACTATTTAAAAAAATATGGTAATAAGTTAAATTGGAGCACCCTGTATACTTCTAATCGACTTATGCAGATGGTTGGATTATTTGAAAAAACGTTTAAACAACATTTTTTTTAGTTAACCTAACGGAAATCGAAATATTAGCAAGTTACTTTATGTACACACTGTATATGACTTGGTTGTTGACTTCAACGACAAAAGAAGTGAGATCTGAATGGGTACCAAGTTCAATGGGCAATACTGAAATATATTTATAACAGCATAAAATATTTTATAACAAAATATTTTATAACAACTCAAAATATCATTTCCTCTTATAACTTAGGATATATATTGACGACTAACCTCTGCCTTGGCTAGTTCGAGTATACGAATTATTATTAAGTACAAAACGGTCGATGGCTAGTTCCTACCAGCAATCCAAATTTTCAGAAGAATAAAATAAAAACTTACAGCTTTAGAGCTTATGAAGGCTATAACATAATTCGTACTTGAAAACTAGTCAAGTCAGACCTTCGGCTTCAATATATTACCCTAAGTTATGAGAAGAAATGATATTTTAACTTGGCACCCATTTAGACCTCACTTGTTTTGTCGCATATATTATAATATTGAACTTGGCGCTCATTTCACATTTATGTTTTGATGGGATATCAATACTTTTTGTACAGAAATTATTAGTAGGTATAGTTGTGAGTAAAATTAGTTTGCACTGTGTTACAAAACAGTTTGTAACATATTTAGTATGTTTTACAAGAAGCATAGCGCTGTCTATGCAGTTGTTTGGGTTTCGGCGCATTACGTTTCTATCTGTAGTGTCTGTGTTCTTTTTGTTAATTATAATAGTGTGCTTATAATAAAAAATTACGAAAAGGACTGTCATCTAATTTGATTCTTTCCGCATAATATAATTTTCAATGCATAAAAAGAAGTTACAAAAGAAATACATCTAGTGCAGTAATTGATCACCTGTTCCACTGAGGTAATTATTATTTATAATTAATGAGAGATAATACCAGATAAAAAACCTGCAACCAGACGCATACTTTATTGTTGTAATTTACTTGCTGCAATATACTTAATTTGAAAAGATTGACTAATTTCCAACTGTCTAAGGAATATTTCAATTCCAGTGCAGGTCATCTACAACCATTTATATCGAAGGATTGGTATGCCAGTACATATCAATTGAAAATATTCAAATATATGTTTTGGGTTGGAAAGTTAGCCCTACTCATTACACACTGTTTCACAATAAAATAACAGTATGCGGCAAGATCTCTTTGAGGATTAAAAAACCGAAAAGATAAAGCCATAAATCATTTCTAGTCTTGACCTACCCACAAGCGAACAATTGATTCTCATTGGTGCAATCTAGCTTCCGATTGGTCTATGAAAAATTTACTTGAATTGTTAGTCCACATGGACTGTTAACGTCTCAGGGTGGGTTTAGTTCATTTCTGTTATTTACGAGATGTTGTATATTCGGTACAACGATCTTCATAGAGACCTCCAAGTCGAATCTATCCCGGATGAAATCAAGAAAGTCGCCAGGAGACATGAAGAGAGGCTCCATAAACATCCCAACCTTGAAGTGCTCCAACTTCTAGACAATCAACCACAGATGCGAAGGCTCAAAAGAACTAAACCATTTGAGCTTGTGTAAGTGTTAAGTGTAAAGCAGAGTCAGTGCTGTGCTGTGTAGCCACAACAAAGAAGTGAGCTTACGTTAAAAACTAGGATGGACCACAGGTGACATCTAGATTACAAACTTTTTAGGAACTTAGGTTAAAGCAAAAATGCTGATTAATCTTTTAGATTAGGTGCATTCCCATTGATAAATAATAAAAAAAAAACAAAAAAAACGAGATGTTGTGTTCTTAGATGTTGCTGTGATTGAGATTTTGTTTTATTGACTAAAACTATTTTGTTGGTAATCATTAAAATTATGGCTTTTTGGAGACCATCCGAAGAGGAAGATATTGTTATAGGCTCCGAACAATGAATATACTAGAAGAGTAATCAGACGTATTATTCTATGCCAACATCAATTATGTAAAAGTTTATTTATTTATACTGCTTGATCCCATATCGCAGTGAATATAAGAAGTTGTATGTATAAAACATGAATATTTTATTGTTAAAATTTTTTACCAAAGGTTTTGAAATTTCTGATTTGAGACAGTCGACAAAAAAAATTTGGTATGTTCTGGTCGCGATCTACGCAATAAATGATACAAAATATGTACAGGCAACTGAAACAAGAAAATAATGAGTTAAAGCATGGAGCTGCTGAAAGAATACATAATCGACAAAAGTTTCAAAAAAATCGATTATTACAGTTATCGGTAAAGCTGCTATTCATCGGAAAAAGAGAGTACAGAAAACACTAGTGCGTCGGGATCCTGCAATAATGAAAAATTTGTCTGGAACCGGTTCTGCTTACAGATTTCTTTATCTCGCCGACAAATTGTGAAACGTAACAAATTAATTTTACTCACAACTATAGGTACTTATTCATAATAAATTTAATACCAAATGGTTTTTGTTAATCTACTGTATTTTCCTATGTTTACGGGGTATAATTGCCTTTTTTGTGTTATTTTCTAGATTTTCTTTTACCTTGAAATGTCCGAGTGAATTGCCCATTCAGTATCCATTTTTTTAACACGTTTTCTGTTTATACTTAATTTGGCCAAGTGGGGCGGTTAACTATTAGTATAACTATTCTAAAAATATTATTCGCCGTGGTCCGAAATACCTATTATTTAATTATTTATAAGTAATGATCTTACACTATTGATGTGTGCTAAATATTGAAATAATAATTAATAAATCTTATTACAGTTTCCTGTAATATTGTCGTATTTAATAGAGTGAATGTATCAACAGAGGTCGGAAAAATAATTCAAATATTCAACACTATGAATTTTTTTGAAAAATAATATTTTTCAAAAACAGTGGCCGTTCAACTAAGGAGCAACAACTACTTCCCGTGCAATATGCACCGCCGGATATTGAATTACACCCCAAAGTCAAACGGGGTTGGTATATCTACAAGATATTTTAAAAACCAACCTTTCTGGTTTGCAATTAGAAGGGACAACACAACTTGTAGACCGGTTTCGGCGTATTTGCGCCTCATCAGTACAAGGTATGTGGTGTCCGTCCGAGAATCTCTAATCCCGGACTGAAGAGTACACTTCAATCACAATCAATACATGTCTTCCAGTAACGGAAATGTAAAGATTGTGACGGTAGCGACCTCTTCACTTCCAATCGCAAACCAAAAACCTTAAATTTTTGACAAGCCACGTAGGCTTGAAACAATAAATCTTATTACAGTTTCCTGTAATATTGTCGTATTTAATAGAGTGAATGTATCAAAATTAATACTAAATCCCAATTAATAACGTAATAAATACGAAAGTCAACTATAGTTTTAGATGTCAAGATAATAGTATTATACTATTATACCGCCATACAAATTTGAAAATTACTTTTCAAAAAGTAGACCGTTCACTAAGAAGCAACATCTACTCGGGCTATATGCCCCGACAGAGAATGAATTACACTTCTAAGTTAAATGGGGTTGGGATATCTTCACGATTCTGGTTTGTAATTAGGAGGGACAATATCACTTGCAGTACAAGGTAGATATCATCCACCCAGAAGCTTTAAGAGCATAATTCTGGACTGGAGATATCGCTGAAATCACATTAATACATTTACCCCAGTGAAGAGAATGCTAAGAGTGCGATAGTAGCGACATCCCCACAACTAGCCACAAACCAAAATTCATATTGAAAAAAAAACCATCTCGGCTTTGTAATTATTTAAATGACTATAATCTTATTAGTTATAAGTACTAAAACTGATATGTTTGGATTAAAGGAAATTAAGGATGGTATTCCACTCGTTATACAGGGTGCGCCAATTATTTCCACTCGATCTCTAGCACCGAAACTAAAAGAGGTATCAACAAGATTTCTTGTAGGTTTATACGGTGTCACTCGGACTACAATTGTAAAATATTTTGATGTATACAGGGTGGCTAATTTTTGTGGAATGAAAATTAATTTGGTTTTTTTAAATTGAACACCCTGTATACGATTATGTCTTCTGATTCTACTTAATATTAGCTTTACGGTAGTTTTTTGAATTTGTAAATCCGACGCGGCGTTGACAAGTTATTCCTATTATAAGCAGATTTAATGAAAAAACAGCACTTCAGAAATATTAGCACAATAAACACATTTTTCCAAAAATTCCTTCAAAAGGCTACTATGATGTAAATGAAACATACACCTACCACAATAATTACCCAACATCTTCACCTGTTGCACAGGGTGTTTGCCGATGGCGTGCAAATAGTCTAGTTTTCAAATTGCAATAACTTAATTTTTTCAAATGGGACACCCTGTATATTTTTCTTCAGTTAGAAGCTCTCCTTAATACACATTAAAAAAATATAGGGTTTTGGACATCTAACTTTACTATTTACTTTAATAATTGACGTTAAATGAGAAATAACATATTTTACACAATTTTTAATAAAAAAACAAGTTATCTATGAAAATGACAGTAGGTATATTTTGTTGTAGCATTAATTGTCAACATAAAATTTAGTATTATATCACGTCTACTATATTTAATCGGTATTAGGTATAAAAAATGGATTATAATAAGAATTATAGTGTTCAAGAAAATATTGATATGATATGGACACTGGGTGAATGTAAAAAAAATGCGTTTCTTGCTAGTAGGGTCTATCGTCAAAGATACCCAGAAAGACGTCATCCACAAAAGGATACTTTTGAGAATTTAAAGAATAGATTTGATAGAACGGGAACCGTCAAGTATGAAAAACATTCACGTGATGCTACAGCTGTTACTGTTGACAACGAATATAAAGTAATGATCAGTATAGTTGAAGATCCCAATGTAAGCACAGGGCAATTAAGCAATCAGTTAGATATTTCCAATACCACAATTAGACGCATAATAAAGAAGAATAAATATCACCCTTACCATATCCAGCTTCACCAAGAATTGTTACCGCGTGATTTCGCGCGTAGAGAAGAATACTGTAGATGGTTAATAAACAAGATAAATACAGAGCGTAACTTTTTAAACAAAGTTTTATTCTCCGACGAAGCCACATTTCATAAGAACGGTTGTGTAAATAGACACAACTTCCATTATTATTCGGACCACAATGAACATTTATTTAGAACCGCATCACAGTATCGATGGTCTTTGAATGTGTGGGCGGGAATAATAGGTGATTATGTAATTGGTCCCTATTTCTTTGATGGGACTGTAAATGGAGCTGCTTTTTTAAATTTTTTAGAACTTGATTTTAGAAACCTTTTGCAAAATGTGCCTCAAAATTATCGCAACGGAATGTGGTTTCAATTAGATGGTGCCACACCACACTACCAATTAAATGTTCGCAATTGGTTAAATAGGGAATTTCAAACAAAACAAAAACCAAATTAATTTTCATTCCACAAAAATTAGCCACCCTGTATACATCAAAATATTTTACAATTGTAGTCCGAGTGACACCGTATAAACCTACAAGAAATCTTGTTGATACCTCTTTTAGTTTCGGTGCTAGAGATCGAGTGCACAGGCACTATAAGTGTTCCTAATAGAAACAATTAGTTGAAAAATTGTAATAAAATTATAAAAATTTACTAGTTTCTGATTTATTTCTTTGTATTCATCCAACTACCTATCCGAATGCCAAATTTGAAGTTTTAGGTCATCTGGAACTGGGCTAGAGTTTTGATCTATAGGTCAGTCAGTAATAAAAATGAGGATTTATGGACGTTAATATCTAAACAACTGTTTGAGGCGTGTCTATGAAATTTGGAGCACATATGTATCTACCAATTCTCAATATATGAGCCAAATTTCACATGATTATGAGAGGGTCAAAAGTGGCTCAGCTTGAACTTGGCTTGATAATAAAGTCTTTCTATTTCGATATACAAAGCAGGTAAGGTCCATTAGATATTACACCCCTTAAAAACTATAACCTCCAATTTTTTTCACTAAAAGACTATCGATATTAAGTTATTGCCATTTTTAATTTATGACATCCTTAGTTGTGTGATAACAGTTATTGATCATATAATTGTTCTAAATATTGTTTTCTTCTCAAGTGGATAAAACGTGACTTATATAATACAATGTTCTATCAACAGTTACGGTTATTTTGAATTAGATTTCATCAAGAAATAATTTTTCATTTTGCTCTGAGAGCGGCTGTAACGTCAAAAATTATTAGTCATTTAGCATCAGATTTAATCAAGAAATAATTTGACATTTAAGATAATATTTTTTATTACTCCGCTAATGGATATAGTGGTACTTTAGAATAGATTAAACTCTAATTATAAACCCGTGGATTAAAAAAATAAATTCACTATGACAAATAAATGAAGTACAATTTTTGAAAATCTACATCAGATAGGAATATAGGGAAAACTCATATACAGGGTCCGGCAAACCTCTGTCGTAGCTCTATAACTCTTATTGTATATAACTTACATATTTATTTAAAAGGTATATGGAAACGGTAATTAAAATCAAACATTTTAAAATTATGTTTAGTCCATTAGTAAACTGGACAAATGACGTGATTTTTTTCAAATGTAATGGCATACTTTTTTTTACATTTTATGAACCGAAATAGTTAGTACTGTACACTCCCAAATTTTTTTTGTAAAACTCCGAGCCATCTCGGAGAAAACCACCTTTTTCCCAAAAAAATTGAATTTGCAAATCCCTTTTTAAAAAATCGCAACTTTATAAGATTTTAAGCTAAAGCTTTAAAATTACCAATGTACAAAGACAAAGGACTGAAGATTATTTTAGACTCAGTTTGAAATTTTTATTCTGTACAGGATGGTCTTGAATGAATTTTACATTCCAAAAACTTAAATGGTAGTTATTTCAGTTTTTTCAAATGGGACACCATGTGTAAATATGGATACTGAATTTTATCCCCTCCAACTTTGCTATTCACTCTCAGTACCTAATTTCCGTCGTTTAAAAGTTATTTGAAAAAAAAACACATTTTTGGTAAAAATCTAAGTAGACAATCGATGAATAGTCTTAATGAACAATGTTTTTGTTTTCAAAATACCAATTTTACATGTTTTTAATATTAATAAAAGGCCATTATTAACAACAATTTTAATTTATTTAAAACTTCTCCAGTCTTATTTTATAAAAGGTGCTCTAAATGTCTGCCATTTTCTCTTATACATAAATCTACTCGTTCGTTAAATGATGCCGATACGTTTCTTAGCATCTGAGGTGTAATAGATCTGAATGCTTGTACTATTCACTCCTCCATATCTTCAGATGTTGTAGGTGGTGTTTAATAAACAAGATTCTCAACATAACCCCTCTTGAAAAAATTAGGCTTTGTTAAGTCCGGTGATCGAGCTGGTCATTTTTTTGGACCATTTCTGCCGATCCATCTATTAGGAAACCAGGATTGGCACTCTGTAACAAAACAGCGATAAAGATTCGCTTCTCTTTGCTATTTCGTACTCAGACACTGAGTTCGGACGTTTCCGAGCCTAGCTGAACATGACCGAAGATGCGATAGCGAACCGAATGATAGCGACAACTCCAAGGTTCTTTCTATATAAGAGACATATCGCTCTGTCTTATTCTACTCAATGTGTAAGATTTTTCATCTCTGTTAGAAGAAAAAAGAAAAGAGGTTATGTTGTTATTAATTTCAATTTTCTAGGGTTCGTTATATCAAAGGTTGTGTTTGTGGAATAATATTATACCTACCTGAAAAAAACTATCATTCTTGTAATGTTCTTGATTTCATTAACAAGAAATCATTATACTGGCAAGATTTTTAACAAACCCCGATAAATTAACAAAACAGAATGTCTACTCTTTGCCACAGCTATTAAAAAAAAATCACTAAACAATATTATTAATTTTGCACCAAGCAAATAGGTATAAATACTTTAAGAAGTGTCATAAATGAAAATGTGAGGTTACCAAAGCTAACAGCTAACAGATAAAAGTCAAATTTCTTGTTCTTTTTTATTTTTATCCTGAAATAGTCAAATTTGCATAATGTTTTCTGAATTATTAGTATGTTATTCTCTATCCGATTGACGATCCCGAATCTTGTCGAATTATAGCCGAGGCGATAGAGATTCGCTTATAGAGTACCACTAACCAAGTAAAGAGATTATTTTCGTTTGCTTATTCTTTATCTCTTTCCTTAAAATACAAATTACAGAGTGCCAGCCCTGCTACCTCACGTAAATAATGCGCTCCCGCTTCATCTTGTTGGTACTACATTGACTGTCTTACAGCTAGAGGAACGTTTTCAAGTAAAAGAGGAAAATAATTAGCCAAAAAATCTAGATACATCAGGACATTTAAATTGCCTTCTAAAAAATGCAGCCCTATCACATGTTCCCCAATTATACCTCCTCAAACATTCACACTCCATTGATCTTGGCTGTGTGTTTCTCTGATTATATGGAGATTTTCTTTGGCATAATAATGGAAATTGTGCCTGTTAACGAATCCATTCTTATGAAATTAAGCTTCATCAGAAAATAATACTTTTTTACCAAAAATGTGTTGTTCTTCAAATAACTTTTAAACGACGGAAGTTAGGTACTGAGAGTGAATAGCAAAGTTGAAGGGGATCAAATTCAGTATCCATTGATGAATATTTACACAGGGTGTCCCATTTGAAAAAACTGAAATAAATTCCATTTAAGTTTTTGGAATGTAAAATTCATTCAAGACCATCCTGTACAGAATAAAAATTTCAAACTGAGTCTAAAAAAATCTTCAGTCCTTTGTCTTTGCACATTGGTAATTTTAAAGCTTTAGCTTTAAATCTTATAAAGTTGCGATTTTTTAAAAAGGGATTTGCAAATTCAAATTTTTTGAGAAAAAGGTGGTTTTCGGCGAGATGGCTGGGAGTTTTACAAAAAAAATTTGGGAGTGTACAGTACTAACTATTTCGGTTCATACAATGTAAAAAAAAGTATGGCATTACATTTGAAAAAAATTACGTCATTTGTCCAGTTTACTAATGGACCACCCTGTGTACATGAACATAATTCCAAAATGTTTGCTTTTAGTAACCGTTTCCATATACCTTTTAAATAAATATGTAAGTTATATACAATAAGAGTTATAGAGCTACGACAGAGGTTTGCCGGACCCATAGATAGTGGACAACATATTATTCCTAAATATGTATTCATAATCTGAGAGCAGCATCATTATCGGTTTCAGGACACACTGGTGTAGAAGGAAGTGAAATAGTAGATGAACTAGCAAATAGAGCGACTGAAACACCCTTTTGCGTTATCAGCTCCAATATAATATTGGAATAAAAAGGAAACGCCGAACAGAAGAGAAGATCTGATCATTGGAAAAATCTAGAAGGGCTAAGACAATCAGAGATTCTCCTAGGAAACGGAAATGAGAGCGAAGAAATGCCTAACCCAGAGTAAGAGTTTGACAGGTGGGCACCTCAAAAATCTCAAACTAGTGCAACAAAAAGAATGTAGATTTTCCTCCTCCTCGTCCATTTTACAGAAATCTTAAAATTAAAGAAGGTAAAGCGGGGTCACATTTATAACCAATAATCCTGTTAACAAAAATTGTTTAAAATAACGTAATTATTCTTAAGCTAAAAAAATATACAGAATGTCCCATGATAGAAATCCATGTTATAACAATTTTAGGTATAATAATCATAAATTTGCAAAAACTTTTTTTCTTCAATAGTTCGCCCTTAGAAACCCTACCACACCAATTTTCATTTCAACACCTTCAGTTCTCGAGATCTTTATAAATCGGCGGTTCATCCGCATCACCGTAAATACTAGTTTTTTCTGGATAAACCGCGTTTAGAAATTTTGTTTTCCCAGCATTAATTTTTTGTGTGAAAAATTGACTCCTCTACCAAACGCCTCATGTAAAAACCCTATCGAATATTTTTGTATCCTCCAGTCCTTACTCATAATATGCAATGACAACTCATGACAAACATTAACGTTAATCACAAAGTATAGACAGATCAAGTACCACATTTTCAACATCCAGTTTTTTTAATCTGGATTTAAAGATAAACGGTTGATTTATTGGCTAAAACAGATAATAATTTAATGTTTTTTAACAAACGAGAAAGATAAAACATTATCAATTCGCTAATCTTTTGTTGAGATAAATAATTGATACTGAAATTGTAATTATTTATTACAACAAAAATTATTTAATATAAAGTATTTTCAATAAATTATTGGATTTTTAATTATGGGTTTAATTGGTGGATTCAAAGCTAAATTTAGAAGAAATGATAAACAAAAAGACAGTGCAGTGCAATTAGTTATACCTTTACAGTATCGTGTGAAAGCTGAATTTGATTCACAACATCGTAAGTAGAAATTTGATAAGTGTGCTATTTACCTTGTCTACATTATATGTAACAAAGAGAGGTCGTTCTTTGTGAAACTATGAATAAGATAGAAATGCAATTTTAAAAATAAATTATTCCTAACTGTTTTTGACTCGGTTTTTGTAAAAAGTTCAGCATTCAAGAAGAATTATAATATCGAACAGTAAAATCGACGATTAGAAAGATCTCGAGAACTATGGGTGAAAAATGGTATGGGGAGGTTTCTAAGGGTAAACTATTTAATAAAAATCTTTTTTCGTCGAAAACCAGTGCAAATAAACAAATTCACATGCACAATTCTCAATAAAAACAAATCAAATTATTCAACTTTCCATGTACATTTTCTATAAAGCCAATTTTCAAACCTGTCTTTAAGAGATACAATTGTTAATAATAAATATTTACAGCTACTGAGATATCCTCATTGCTTACATAAATTGGACCAGGAAAGTAGCAATAATATGATTTTATTTATCATAGTGAAAACATTACAGCAAAATCTATATTAATAATTAGATTTTCAATTTAAAATAACAACTTTATTTCATGGAATTATTTTTTACTTCGAACAATAAAAAAAGAATCGTACTTAAAACATTCCCGTACCTTATTTTTGCAGCGTTTTTTGTTCCGTTATTGTCATAGAAACAACTATTATTAAAAAATAATCCTTGTAAAACATTGATATGTAAGTCTTCGTATCAGATCCAACTGGGACTCATACTATGTTTATATTATATCTCATCAAAAGTTTTACAGAAAATCGATAAAATATATCCTTTTCATTTGTTATTGAAATTAGCATCACCTGCAGACTAACTTTCTTTGAAGTTCGTTAGTATTTGAAAAAGATGCATTGTATGTACAGCAAGCGCCAAACGTGATGGCGAGCGATCGCGCAGGTGTAGACACGCCCAACTAAATTACTATTGGATTACGATCAACCCCTTGCCGGTCAGTATCGTACCTATAATTATGATTTCTTTGTAATTTCATTTCATATTTTATTCAGTATTATAGGTAGTAGTACAGTTCATTAAAATGTTATATAATGATACACTTATTAAATATCACTATCTGAATACAAATTTTCTTCATCTTCATTGTAAATACTTGATCCTCAATGCTCTGATGTCTATTTTCTCTATTGAAATTTTTCTATTATTTTCAGTCCTCCATCGGAAACCTATTTTCTTTAAAATCCCACGGAGAGATGTTCCGGAAGCCACAATTCCCAAAACGTCATTAATTTTGTGTTGTAACTTTTTTACCGTAATACGACACCCTTCCGTCTTATGAAAGTGAAAGATTTGTGTTGAAATAGTTGTTTTTGAGATTAATGTTACCTGTAGCGAGAGATGTATCCGACTCACATTTGACACTTTGAAAATAATTGAGCACTTTAAAAATTATTTCACGTGCCTCACTCTTGATAACTGGTTTTTTGTTAGGCAATTACATTTTTTAGAAACAACACAAAAATTATTCGGATAATGCCAAACGCCAACAGAATTGGAAGACAACAAACTAATGATACGCCTCTGCAAAGAGCGTTTATATGTCTTACAATAGCTGTAGTGGGAGGTAACATTGGAAATGAGTTTGTGCGCATGGGGGCGGGCTCGCCATCACGTTTGGCGCTTGCAGTATGTATATTGGGGTGATATTCACTGAGACCTAAGAAATCTGTTGTGCCCCTTACTTCTACGTAGTTTCTGTGGAAAGTAAACTAGTAGTTCCTTTAGTCCTATTTTCTGGAGGAACTTTAGGATATGCACAGGCTTCAGTATAGGTAAGTGTCCCTCTTCTATCCTAAGTCTAACAGGTGTTGTGCACTAAGATTCTGTAGTGCTCTGCACTTTCCAAGTATATAAATGGATGTTTCTTCTTTCATTCCACAGAATCTACATTATCCCTGTTCCACTAGTTTGAGCTTCTTGTAGAAGGCATTCCTTCTTTTTATTGTATTCTGTATTGGAATTTCTTAAAATTGTTTCATACCATCCTATTTCTGATTTCTAAACCAATATTCAAATTATTTTTTAAATTTGAATAAAAGTATAAATATTATTTAAAAATGACCTAATATATATTTTTAAAATAATATCTTACTATTGTATAATGCATCAGATAAATTTATATTTGCAAAAAAAAGAATAACGGTTTTATATTTATCTTCAAGTACCTACATACTACAACATATAGATCAGAGTGCGTGATTTGGATTAAGTGATTCACATTTTCTACATTTCCTACAATACTACTCTTCCATAGGAATTGGTCTACAACGTATGATTGACGACTTTGGAAACATTGCTAGTTTTCTATTTTTTTTATTTCGTTCACCCACATCAACCATAACATGTTATTAGCGGTGATAGATTACTTTTGGTTAGTCATTAAGTAATAGTATTATACATATTACAATTTGTAGACAACATAAAGAAAAGTTATGTTCGTTTGAATATGTATATTGCTTTTGAAAAATTTATTGTTTTGCTATAAATTTCCTTGTCTAAAAAGCAGTCCAACTCCCTTGACACCATGTGATCTTCTCGTTCTGCATGAAACAGTGAACCCTCAACGTCAAAATGTTTGATGGTCATCGGCATGTCACAGAGTTGGTTACGCTGACCTTCTCGGTATGCATCTATTTTTTTTATTTGTGCTAATATCAGATGGTTCTAATTTTTGAATACCTTTCACTGAACGGTTTAGATAAATGCCTTCGCTTGGTTTTGAAGAGGAATTTGCATTTGCTAGAGTATGTTGTGTCTATTATTACACGTGTATTTTTGAGCGGTTATTACCAAGCTGATGAACTCGCGAGAAGAGGTTCAGCAACGACATATGTTGGACCAGAACCAGTTCTTCGGACCACACACAAAGTGGTCCGATGATAAATACAAAAATGGTTACGAAGTCATAATAAACTACACTAGAGGAACACTCCAAAGTAGGTACACAGTAAGACAGTTAACACATGTCTTAAAGGGGCCGAAGAACTACAGAATATCAGTAGGAATAAGCTAAGTATCATTATAGGTTATATAACGGGCCATGCCCCGGTAAAATATCACCTGCATCCAATAGGGCTATACAACGGGGACCTCAGCTGCAGATTTTGTGGCATGGAGACCGAGACTAACCCATATCATACCTGACTCAAGGAGACAATGTGCCACCTGTAACATATGGCACACATCCAGTGGACCTATATCATCTACTCGAAAGTACGGAGATAACTGGGTGGGTGGACTAAATGTGGGAGTAGAGTACAATAAGCTAACAGGCTGCTGTGCTACCGACATGAGGACGGCTCCCAAATAGGAAACAAATCCACACTGTACAACACTTTATTTTCAACTTGAATTGATTCACAATCTCAGTTATATTTAAATCGTTATCAATTTCTTATCAAAGATTCCACTAATATTCTGTGTTTATTAGAATTGAAATGGAATGTGATTTGTTGACAATAAAATAGTTTACTGATAAATGTAATAAGGTTTTCAATCTACGTTTTACCTTTTTAGTTATACCTAAGATTCTTGAAGCTCTGGTCTATTCGTACAAAGCTAATCTAAAATGTTGCAATAATATTCACAGTCAATTATTTTACCTTTCTCAGGATAATTAATCATCAAAATTCCTGTCACATCCCAAAAAATTAATACCATAACCTTGACTGATCGTCTGCTTTGATCCTGAACAACCAGCTTCAAGCCTCTGTAATCGTCCGTATTTAAATTTAGGAACATGGTGGTAGATCCAAGTCTCCTTTATAATTATGCTCCGTATAATTATGTTAAGGGTTCATAAGAAATAATTCAAAAAATTGACGATCACTTCAATATTCCAACTAGCTTCAAATCTACCAATACTTTAAGATCTATCCTAACAAAAACTAAACAAAAAAATGAAGAACAATATGTTCCAAGAACTGCATATATCGAATATCATGTGAATGTGATGTGATAAATTATCTATACATATAAAATACTTTATCCTGAATGACTGACTGACGGATCAACGCTCAGCCTAAACCGCTGATCGTAGAGACCTGAAACTTGGTCGGTATGTTCTTTGTAAGACGTAGACATCCGATAAGAAAGGATTTTCCGAAATTCTTCCCCTAAGGGGGTGAAAAACGTGGGAAAAGTTTGTGTGGGACAACGTGAATACTTGGTCCAATCTACTTCAAATTTTGCATAAATATTCTTTAACAGAATTGATAGAAGACGAGTTTCATGTTTTATTGAAACTCGGGGTTAAAAAGGGGTAGAAAGTTATTTGCATCGATGTTGATATCAATACTTCTTAATGCTTTTGATCTAAATTACGTTTTATTTTGACACGTTTGAAGACTCAATCCAATTTTATTTTAAAAACTTGAATATATGTGGCTTTTACTTGATGAAGATCCATACTTAACTATGAAATAAAACAATATAATTTGTTTAAACCTTCATTATAATTGTTTATAATCGTTTGAGAAAGCTACTGTGTTAGCGAAACGCGTCACAAATTGTATTTTGAACTTAGTTCAATTATAATGAAGATTTAAACAAATTATATTGTTTTATTTCATAGTTATTTTAAAAACGTTAAACTCACTTAAAAGATTGGTGCAATGCAATACTGACATTCATAATAAGGTAAAGAAAACTAATTAAAAATCCTAATAGTACCGTTTTCTACTTCTACGCGGAAGAAGTCCTAGGCAAAAGGTAGTATTTATATATAACATCTAGACCATTAAAAATCAGAATATATGAACACTAATAGTAAATTAAGGATGGGGAGTCAGATATTTGTAAACACGTCTAGGAAGAGGGGCGTCATATTCCATGGATTCATAATATATTATCATGATCTATTGTTGGAACTGTTGTTAACTGATACACCCTTAAATACACAAAATCACAAAACAGATAGGGACAAATGTTTAATAATAATAATTCCAGAACGCTACCGAAACGTTGAAATATCGTTCAAACTGAATGTAGTGTTAAAATAACAATGTATATAAAGTATTGTGCATTTGTTTCAGCTCCAGGCGCAGTTCCTGTTGGCATTAAATCAGCACTTCGTAAACCAAGAGCACCTGTGCGACCAGACAGCTTTACAAATACGTCTAAAGTTGTGGGCGACAAACTAAAAAGTACATATAAACCAAATGTATCACAGAAATCACTTGAGTCTGGAATATCTACACAAGAAAAGACCGTAAAATCGAATACTGGTAACGGCCGTGATAATACGATGAATAAAAGAGAACATTCAAGTACTAATAATTACGAAAAAGCGCCTCATGCAAATGACAATAAAACTGACAAAAGTGAGAATTCAGATTCTACGCTTATACTCATGACACAAGGGTCGGATCCCTCACTTACTTCTAAAAAGAAAGGAGGTTCTCTACGGTTCCAGCCTGAACCAGAAGTTATTGATTACTTTCCAACGAATCAGGCGAAATTCAAAAATCAAGATGAATTTTATGCATCTGAAGATGAATATAGTCAAGATGAATTAAATATGTCACAGTATACTCGTCCATCATATAGTAGTCATGCGACGAGTATATTTTTTGGAGAGAGCGAACCGATCGTTAGCCGACCTAGAAGAGTTCAATTAAGAAACGAAGAAGATGGAGAAGAGAATGACTGTTAGATGCTTTAAATGTGGAAGATTGAGTTGGATATTATTCTTAAATTTATTGTTTAAACTATATTAAGTTGCTGATATTTTCTTAATTGAAATTCACTTATACAAAAATAAATTTTAAATTAGTTTCGCATAATGAAGTGCATCGTCATGAGATAAGTAATCTTCTATTATATTATGTAAACCTTTAAATAAAATGGATCGTTTTGATAGATTATTACAGTTTCCTGTAAAATTGTCGTATTTAGTAGCGCGTTACCAATAGACATAGAATAATAGTTTTATATTATAAATGCAGACATTGCTTTACATTCCTAAGTTTAACGGGGTCGGTATATCAGTGTCCGTTGGAAAATATATTATATATTTCACACATTTTACTAATATTGACAATTTCGTATCATTTTCATTTCAATCCACACGCCTTTACCCCTTTTTGCTCCAATTCAGTTACGACCAGGCTTGAAAGCCATTTCTAGCGAGATAAAACGTAGACGACTGAACGACAATAGTGTATTGTATACCTAGGCGGTAAAGTGGCATTTTTCAGGCCAAAAGAAGATATGGACAGGCGAGGCACAGAGCCTGGCCACTTCTTGAGGCCTGAAAAAGCACTTTACTGCCGGAGTTTACACATAATTTTTTATCCTACACAATAATTATTCGTAATATTCTTTCTATAAAAATTTTATTTTATAATATGAAATTCATTACCGTTTTTATCCTACATTCAGGTTCCATAACTGACAAGTTAAACTTCAAACAAATATCGAAATACGACAACTTATGATTGTATTTGCATCAGACATTGACAACTGCTAACAATTTATTTTTATACTGACGTTTAATGGTGTAGTTTATTTTAAGCGATTCGTTTTTGTTTCTTCTGAATATAACGTGATTGAAATCGCTTAGGTATGCTATTTTAAGTGGGATATCAATCAAATTAGCAATTTTTATTTAATTTGTCAATCGGGGCGCCAACTAGCGTGGAAACGTAAAATTTATTTTCTCTCCTAGGCATTGAAAGGGTTATTTTCTCGCCTCCGTAAAGCTGGTAAAATTCAACTTTCTCATAGTGTAGGATAAAAAAAATATTACAGACCATTCAGTCTTATTGCAGTGACCACACCTAAAACCTATGGACGGATTCTCGCCTGTCGCCCACTACAACGTCCTGAATTTTCTCTGGCTTTAAATCGTTCGCCACCCTAGTCGCAGTCTTACACGTACTCGGTCGTAGCGTACCGGAATCATCTTTCTACTACCGATCCGATGTGAGCGCTGTGGTAGCAGTCGTCATTTTTTCCATCAGAATTGACATACGCAACGTACCGATCAATAATGGATTAACTGTCATTTGTTTTAAATGTCATGTAAATAAAATTATGACAAGCTACATACTATTCCAATTTAATTTTATCATTATATATGCACACTTTCTAAGAACTTACGAGTAAACTTCAGAGAAGTGTCAAATATAATTAATTTCAGATCTGTCAGATAAGTAGTCATAATCATATTGGAATATTGCATTCCTATTGGATGTAAACTTGTATTTTAATGGATATAACAGTTACTACATAACTAATGATATGGAAGTAGAGAAAAAACTGTTCTAAAAAGCATGTAAATTTATTTTCTTGGAACTGTTTATCAAAAGATGGTAGTCAAATTTAGCAGCCTTTTAATTATTGGAAACTGAAAAACTGTAAATTCCCGAAACTCAACCGATAAAAGCAGAAGTTTTGTATCATGTCGTTCCCCAGAAGTTATATCTCAAATCCTTCTTTAATTGCGGCACCATCACCATAAGAAAATTATCGTGTTTTCAATTTCGCCACGATAACGCCAAACGATCCGGTCTTTAGGTTCGGACTGTTTTACAGACAAGATATATCCTCCAATTTTATGCTAATTGCTGTCACACAGCACCAAGGAGACTCTCTTGTCCAACCCAAGGACATTCTCTCTAGTGCATTTAAATGAGGAATCAACCATCTATGAAATAAAACAATAAAAATTTTTGTTTAAACCTTCATTATAATTGAACTATGTTCAAATACAATTTGTGACGCGTTTCGCTACACAGTAGCTTTATCAAACGAATGGAGGTATCATGAAAAGTTTTTAATTTATATACAGTGCATTGATAAGGAATTTTACGGATAAAAGTATTATAATCTATTTACTTGAAAATAAAAAGCAAAAAATATGGGATTAACTAAAGTATTAAACAGTTTTTACCTGGAAAATTCATTCACAACAATCGTACAGGAAGTTTCTAAGTAAAAAGGTTTAATAAGGGAGAATTGTTGATATCTATTTGGTCGTTAAGAAGGTTATCTGAATATTTATTTTTATTTATCTCAAGAGCTTCTAAAAGATTTAATTTCAAGGATTTAGGTTCTACATGCAAAATTTCAAAATTTGAGTCGAAAGTGTGTTGGTTTGCTAATAAATGATTTGAGTAGTTGGAATCTAATTTTTGGTTATCATAGCTACGTTTGTGTTCTGAAATTCTAGTTTTAAAATTCCTAAAAGTTCTACCTATATAAATTTTATCACAATTGTCATTACCACATTTTAATTTATAAACTCCTGATTTGTTTAATTTTGAAGATTTAGATTTGTTGTTTTTAATGAATTTGGATAATTTGTTATCGGTTTTAAAGCAAATATTTAAGTCTAAAGTTTCTAAAAATGATTTGGTTTTTAAGGATGGTATTCCAAAACATGTTAAGCTTTTAAATTGGTTATTTTTGTTTTTATCAGAAGGAAATACTTGGTCTAGAGTATGTTTTCGTATCTTTTTATTTATGATATTGTCTATTAAATTTGGATTGTAATTATTATTAACTGCTATTTGTTTTATGATATTTAGTTCTTTGTTGTAATTGTCAGTATTTAATGGAACTGTTAAAAGTCTGTGTATCATACTATTAAAAGCTGCTAATTTATGACTGTATGGGTGGACCGAACTGTTATGAATTGTAATGTCTGTTTGTGATGGTTTGTGAAATATAGAAAAATCATGTGTATTATTTATATTTGTAATTGTAAGATCTAAAAAGTTTATAGACTTGTTTTGTTCAATTTCTATGGTAAATTTGATATTTTTAATTCTCCCTTATTAAACCTTTTTACTTAGAAACTTCCTGTACGATTGTTGTGAATGAATTTTCCAGGTGAAAACTGTTTAATACTTTAGTTAATCCCATATTTTTTGCTTTTTATTTTCAAGTAAATAGATTATAATACTTTTATCCGTAAAATTCCTTATCAATGCACTGTATATAAATTAAAAACTTTTCATGATACCTCCATTCGTTTGATAAAGCTACTGTGTAGCGAAACGCGTCACAAATTGTATTTGAACATAGTTCAATTATAATGAAGGTTTAAACAAAAATTTTTATTGTTTTATTTCATAGTTAAGTATGAATCTTCATCAAGTAAAAGCCTCATCTATTCAACGAATCAACCATCCTTTATTACCAGCCAAAAAACGCTAATCCAAAAGAAGGCGAAAAATAGTTATAGCATACATACTGATTGTTTCTACTCTCACTATGTGGAATCTTTCCAAAATAATTCAATAAAATCAATAAATAACAGAATTACAGAAATATAACACATATTTACTCGTTGACGACGAAATGTTGTTCGAGTAATGTATATTATATTTCTGGTATAGAATTTGTTATTTATCGATTTTATTTAATAATTTTGTGAATAATGTTACTTAAATCTAAAACAATAATGACAAAGAAGGAGAATCAAGATCAAGATAAAGCACACACGGTAAAAAATTGTCCAATTATTATTTTCGTGTGTAATATTTCCAAGAATACATCACTTCTATACCAAATATACTAACCTGTGTAATTTTGCCAAGGGAAAGTATATACATAACTTCTGATGTAATTCGCAAAATTCTTTATAGGTCCGTTGGATCTCCATCGGTTGTCTTTGATCTTTGCGATAAACTCTAAGAATGTATACATAATATTTATCCGGATCATATCGTTTTCTATAATTGACCACTTCGACGTGAACTAACTGGCCATCACTTGTTAAGCTAAAAAAATATATCATTTAATACTCAAAGGATCGACTTTTATTGATGTTAAGCTTGCATAATAGAACATCTTCTACGGTTTAGCTGTGAAATGAGCTCCAAAAGGTGAGAGGTGATAATGTTAGCAAATGGACAGAAAGAAAAAAAGAGTTTGTGCTAAAGGATTGCCTTGCAAAACATTGATCCACCAGCATCAAATATCAAGATTGGATTTTGCTCAAAATCGCTTGGCGTGGAACGATCATGATCGGAGCAAGGTAATCATTACGGATGAGTCTTGTTTTTGCCTCATTGGACCTGACAGACGTCGACGAGTATGGAGAAGACCCGGAGAAAGATATGGTTGTGGGTCTGTTATGGTTTTGGCAGGTATTACTTCAGAAGCGAGTATAGTTCTTTTCACGATCTAAGAAACTGACTTGACTTAGGCTTGAGATGCATTAAAACCATAAAACTTTTCGGATTTACCGTGCAGGGCCGTACTATACCTGATGAAAAAGTACTAAGTAAATTAATTGTTACAATTTATTCATTTATTATAGTTTTCAGGTAATAATTTATTATTCGCCAACAACAAACTAAATACGACCCTGTCACGGCTAATACTTTTACAGCTTTATTGCATGTCATTATCCTATCTCAGGTCAGGTTAGTTTCTTAGATTGTGAAAAGAACTATACAAAGTTGGTTTTCGGACAGAATCAGTGATGTGAGTCGGTCATATGATCGCGTCATTTTGGTGGTCATGACGTCGGTCACGGACATGTCATATACGAAAATGACCGTCAGATCATTTTGCACATATTCTTAACTTAAAATAAACACGTGCTGACGTTTTGTTGTGAGTTCAGGTTTTCTTGTGCGTTTTGCTAGGTGAACGTACTTGAATGTAAGTAAATATTACAATCTTTAGTTAAAACTACAGTGTGCTGTGTCGTGTAGGGTGCCTATCACTAATTATTCCTTAATTTACAATAGTTTAAGTTTTATAATGCATTTGATTGTCCTGTTCTCGTGTTTTGAGGTTAAGTTTAAGGATTTAAAAGAAACTTAATTAAATTTGGACGATCAAATTGTAAATTGCTTCCTCACCTTCAAACTGTAAAAAGTGAGGAAGGTATGTATGTATTTCTATAAAAAATTTCTAAAATTTTTGTTGCATTTCTGGATGAATTTCGAAGAATTGTGTTCCCGAAAAACAATTTTTGTTTTTGAAAAATAAAAGTTGTGTGTGTGAGTGCGTGTATTATTGGCTTTCGGGAAGTGGCCTACGAGACCTAAACTTTTTTATTATCTCTACCATTTTTTTTTGGTGAAAACCGGTACTAAATTAGATTCTTTTTCCAACACCTCTAAAACATTTATTATTTTGACATTTCAAGATAATAATTCACATATCTGCATTTCACGTCTTTCTGCATTTAGGCATATTTCAAAAAATTGAAAAATTAATGAATTGTCAATGATTATTAAAATACCAAAATGATGGACATTTGTCACAACGTATAAAATGACCGTCATTTTACATCACTGGACAGAATGGATCTCTAACAAGTCACAGATACATAACGGAGGTCTTGGAAGATCATGTTATACCTTCCATGGTCACTATGGGCGAGCAAGGCTTTTTCATGCATCATAATAAAGTAAGACCACACGCTGCTAGGATTGTCAGTTGAGAGAGTGGATAACATGGATTAGAATGTAATTCTTAACTCAGTTCAGTGAATTACTCGTCGAATGCAAGAGGGGATAATACATGTTATTAATTATTAATATTTTTTCAATGTTTTATTCATTCATTTCGTTCAAAATAACAATAGTTCTTTTAAAATCCTTCTAAAATGTACAGTACTGTTTTTCTAGAATAAACAATAAAAGAAATATATTGGGTTGTCTGATTCCATGATTGGAAGCTACGGGAATACAGTAGAAAGAATAATAAGACATAAGCTTACACTTTTTATTTTTTAAATTATTTTCAATTTCTCAAGTTATTCAAAGTGTACCGTCAAGTAAAATTTTTCAATTATTTGAGCCCACATCGGACGTATAGGTTTAATTACGAGCAAATATTCTTAGTTATGCAAAATATAACAAAAATAGGGTGACATTTATGCAAGATCGTAAATTGTATATCATACCTGTAGGTTTTTGGTACGAATGATAACAACGTTCCTTCAGTATTTTCGGCAGAAAATTTAAGTTGAGCAAGATTATGCAAAAAAAAGTTGAACTGGGTAAAGCGTGTTTTAAGAGATTCTTCGATTAAACGGGTGAAGTAGGCAGCAGCTTCAGGATTTGATAATTCAGGTAATAGCGCCTTATGCATATAACTAATAGATTCTGGAGTTATCCTACATATTCCCGATGATGTTATCTAAAATAAAACGTTTATAACTATAACTGTTTTGACACAGCTAATAAATTCGTTAATACATTTTATTTTAACTAATAAACTGACATTTAATTATTTCGACATTAATGTAATCATCAAAATATTTACAATATACTAAACAAGAATAAGATAATGGATATTTTTCAGCATCATTTTTACTTATATTAATACATACCAAAAATAAAAATAAATTTCTGTTGTTTCTTATAATATTGAAAGCTTGACAGCATAAGTCAACAAATTGGTGAAATTTTTCAGTAGGTCGATCACCTCCATTGATAACGTAAGCCATATCTGAGGTTAACACAAAAGGGGCCCTATCCCTAAAGTCAAGAAAAATTTATAAAAATAATGCATACAAAATGGTAAGGACAAAAAAACTAAAGTAATTCTTACATGTTTGATCTTTTATTAAATGACAATGGACTTTCTAGAGTTAAAACTCCAGTGTTTCATTTGAAAATTTCTTTCTTCTCTCGCTCAAAAAGAATAAATTTATTTTGAATATCTTAAAATTGCACTACTTTACTTTAGCTTTCACTGATTTCTTGATTTATCTAAGAGGCGGTATATAACGTAAACATTATTTATCTATAAATATTATTCTAGTCATAAACAGTTGTTATGTGAAGCAATTGTAAATTGTTGCCAACAAATGACTTTATATTTAAAATAAATCTAGATCATATCATCATATATCAAATCTAAAATTCAATTCAATGACGTAACTAATATTTTATTCCTTATTGGTTGCCTTCGATTCTACAGGTTGAGTCAATAACGAATTTCCTCGTTTGGTGATCAACTCTCTAGCTATCTTTCTTACAGTGTCTGCGTTTAAAGGTTCAGATTTTTTGATTATTTCTTAGTGATACCACAATATTGTGTATTTTTGTCCATGACCACTTAATAATAAGTCAATATTTTACCTCATAACAAAAGGTATATGGTACCCATATATCTACTAGAGTGAATTATGAACTCATAATTCACGCTTCTGCATTTAAATAACATGCCATGACAACTCAACACTCACAAAATTTCGGTACATAGGTGACTAGAGATGGGGGTACACTATGAAATAAACTATTAAATCTGGGTAATTTGTTTAGGAAATTTGTTTCTGAAATATATCGTATTGATAAAATATCGAAATTTTTAGTATTGATCTCTCGCAAGAGTCTATTGTAGCTCACACCTATTCAGATTTCACCAAACAAATTCAGTTTCTTAACAAAGCCGATTAGTTTATTTGGTAAATAATATTTCAGGTCCGAGGGCGAGAGAGAATCCCTGCCAAACATCACATACGCTCTGCTGTTTCATCATCTTCCAGACAAAGACGGCAGGTCGGATCTTGCGACAGTCCAAGTTTTAGCATATGATGATTCAGATGACAGTGGCCTGTTAGACACCGTAGGTCATGCCAGCTATAGTCTAACATTTGTTTGGAGACATTCTTCGAAGGATGTATGAAAGCCTTTGAATGAACCAATCCTGGTAAATTATGCCAGAAGTATAAACCTCTTCTTGCCGTCCAGGTATTCAGTGTTTGTTTGGCAAAACTTATATGCCAATTGTAGGTTTCCGATAGAAACACGTGTGGCACCCTCCCTTGCAAGAGAGTCTGCCTTCTCGTTTCCTTCAATGCCTGAATGGCCTGGGTAAAGAGATAGGAGTTAAACATATACACTGATTGATGTAGCTATTATCCGTTTTATTGTAAAAAGTAAGAAAAAGAAAAAAATAAGCAATCTATGAGTGTAAGTAAGAAAAAGTGAGACCTTAAATGCAGACACTGGAAGAAATATAGCTAGAGAGTTGATCAGAAAACGAGGAAATTCTTAATTGGCTCGACATCTTGAAAAACCGACAAAACTACATCAATTCTCTCACCTTTTAAAATTGCCAAACATCTGTGAATCTCCCAAAAATTTTCCAAAATCAATGTGGAATAAATGTCCGGATATTTTCAACATAATATTATCATTGTGTCTGTCACAAATTCCCAAAATATAAGTTATCACGCAATAACCAGCACAAGATGCTAAAAATTAATTTTTTTATGAAAAAACCAAATAACTACAATGAGCAATTTTTACATTATTCTTAAACGATGCATTTTCATAGACTGACCCTTAAAAGCATATTACCGCAAATCACACCGATGCAAAAGCGTCACGATGGTTTCAATCACGTGGATTTGTTTACGTTTGGTTATTCTTTTAAAATTCTTATATACTAAGATAACACAAAAAGGTATTTGAAAAAATAACTATTTTCCTGTTTGGGCCTAGACTGGATAAAGAAAATATTGCGACTTCACAAGTCGTGTTGTAAAGAATATTTCTAAGTTGTCTTAGAAATGTTCAAGAAATATATTTTTGAACGTAGCAGATTTGTAAAATATGTTCTATGTTGTTTCATTTCAAGGTGCTTCTATTTGATTCACGTCTTTTGAAAATAAATTTATTTATCGAAATAAGTGTGCCCTAAAGTGTTATTTTTTATGCTTGTTCATTTTATAAGTTTGAATTTCATAAATAAATTTTAATTGTATATAAACATACCTGTAAAATTTTGTATAGCTCTGGCATACTCTAATTCAGAAGGATTATGTTTAGCTAACCATTCAGCTATTGGTTTATCTTTAAACGAACCTGTTAATCCGTGTTCTACTTGAATTTTTCTTAAAGTTTCTGCTTTCGTTACCATCTCTATCATACCTGAAAATTAATAATAGAAATCATCAGTTACCGTTAAATTATTATTCATTTATTAGTTTTCCTTTTTGAAGGTTAAGTGATAGAAAACGATTGAAATATCGAACTTGCAATCACCTTCTAGTTGAAGCCCTATATAATGTTATTAAATTAAGCATGTAACATATCTTTCGGCTTGTTATAATTTTAGCCTACTTTGAGCAATAAATAAAGTAGTTGCATGTCAAATAATCGCTTTACCTTTTCTCCTAGAAGTTGGTATACATGTAAATGCTACCATTTTCAAATCTAGTCCCTTACTCAACCACAACTTATCCATTAATCTAATCATCTGCAATGTTAACATGTCTTGCTGTAAATCATCTCCTACTTTATAAATGGCTGCCCGTATCGAACTATCCTCCATCAAAAAGTTGATTTTTAAAGGCAGCGTATTAGAAGGAAAGTAGGAACACGATTGGATATCTACCCCTTTTACTCGCAGAGTAGGAGATAGCGGCAAACTAGTTGGAGTTTCTTGAAGATCCTTATGAATTTGCTCCAAGCCATTGTATAAAATAGTAAGACGATGAGACTCTTTGGTTTTTTGTACTTCTTCGGCTATGTCGTTTAATTTCTAAAAATTATTAAAGTGATTCATAATAAAAGATATTTATATACTTAAATACAGTTTCCTGTAAAATTGTCGTATTCAGTAATGCGTGTTATCAATAGATTTAATACTATTCTAACGCCTTGCAAAGTTTTGAAAAATATTTTTCAAAAAACAACAACGACTAAGAAGAAACAACTACTTCTCGGGCTATTTGCCCCAACAGGCATTGAATTACACATCTGAGTAAAATGAGGTTCGTCTATCTACAAGATATTACCAACCAAAAAATTAATTTGGGTGGTTGATAAATATTTGTGGATAATAAAAAATAAAATAATGTTTACTTGTTATACAATGTGTCTACGGATGGGGTGCCCAAGACTAGAAACGTTTTTATTTGATAGTTTCAGTGAAAAATGTGATTCTTGATAAAAAGGTTTGCTTGTTCTGAAACCCCATGAAATGGAATAAAATTCAAGTCTTAAAATCTGCTTAATTTTTTGGAAAAAAAACTATGAATTTTTCAATTTTCAATTTTCAGTTCGAAAACGTAATAATAATCTAGTGAGTGACGATTACTTAGCCTCCACTAACTGTGACGTTTAATCCATCCGTTCCGCTTAGATCTGGATATTTCTAATTAAATAGTTCAATTGCATACTTATATGAAGCATCCCCAATGCCACAGCATTTTACAATATACAGTGCTATTCAAAAGTCCCTTCCCCCCCTCGTATCTTTTGAACAGCTACACTTACATTAATAAAATTTGGAGGGTGAAAATAAAGTGTTGTAAACTTCTCTACGAATGGTAACAGATGACGTCACAGTGCCACTCTGGCCAATAATTTTTGAATAGGACCTTATGGCAAGTGATATCTCGTTTCAAAGGCATTGACATTGGCTACATAGCCATATTAATTTTGTTTGAGTTTAAACTAATTTTGACGGATAAATTAAATAAATATCAAAATTATTGAAATTATTTTTTTAAATTCAATTAATCAAATATCAACAATGGATTCTTATAGCAAGTGTTCGAAATGTGCTCCGTCTACTTCCTGGCAGTAATACATCCTATTAGTAAACTCTTGTCGTACTCGTTCGAATGTGTCAGCTGAAATTGTATTGCATTCTTCAATAATTATTTCTTTCAAAACGCCAATGCTATCTGGTGCCGTAGTATAAAACTTGGATTTCAAGTACCCCCATAGAAAAAAATCTAATGGTGTCAGATCTGGTGACCGAGGTGGCCATTCTATAGGACCTCGCCGGCCGATCCATCTACCTCGATATTCTTCATCCAGGTAACGTCTTACTGAACCATAATAATGTGCAGCGGCACCATCTTGTTGAAATGTTATTTCCAGATGGCCGAATTCATCTGGATTATCTTCCAGAATTTCAAGAATTAACGGCTCAATTGCATTTTGTAACATCTCCAGATACACTTCACCGCTTAAATTTGAATTTAGAAAAACAGGACCAACTATGTGGTTTCCCAAAATACCTGCCCAAACATTGACTTTTTCTGGAAATTGGGTATGTTGTTCACGAAAGGTGTGAAGATTTATGTCACTCCAATACCTTACATTTTGTGTATTCACATTTCCATTGAGTCAAAAAGTACTTTCGTCACTAAAACAAATTGTTTTTGTGTAATGTGGGTTTTGACTAATTTTATTTGTCATACATTCACAGAATTCGAGTCTTCTGTCGGTTAGGTTCTGTCGTCATCCGAAAGGTGGTGCACCATTTTTAACTTGTATGGATGAAATTTATTTTTAGCCAACAATCTCTGTACTGTACTTTTACTTACTTCACAGATAGACCCAACTTTAGTTGAAGAGGAAGTAGGGTTTACTACCATTTCAGCAACTATACCAATTTTTTTATCATCACTAAATGTTGGTGGACCAGATCGTTTGGCATCTTGAACACTACCTGTTGCTTCAAACTTTTGAAGAAGCTCCATCAAATAAGTTCTCGAGATAGGGCGATCTGGGTATCTCTCATTAAATAAACGTTCCGCTTCATGGAGATTCTTTCCAGATTCACCAATTATTAAGATAGCTGCTACTTTGTCGGCTTGAGTACGTACCATTTTGCCTATGTAATCTCCTAAACGTCTCGTTAAACAATAATAAAATTAAATATTTAAGCTATTTAGAAAAACTTTGCAAAGCAACACATACTATTAAATTAAAAACGTCAATTTTTTTGACAACTAACCAGAGGCGGACTGAAAAATCTTCAAAATTTAAATGTAAAATAATAATTTTGGTATTTATTTAATTTATCCGTCAAAATTAGTATAAACCCAAACAAAATTAATATGGCTATGTAGCCAATGTCAATGCCTTTCAAACGAGATATCACTTGCCATAAGGTCCTATTTAAAATTATTGGCCAGTGGCACTGTGACGTCATCTATTACTATTACGTCACCTGTTACCATTCGTAGAGAAGTTTACAACACTTTATTTCCACATTCCAAATTTTATTATTGTAAGTGTAGCCGTTCAAAAGATACGAGGGGGGGAGGAGACTTTTGAATAGTACTGTATATTCTTTATTGAAGAGTTAGCATTGTTGAAAAAGAATGAGAGTTTGAAAATGATTTAACGTAGTTGACATTTCCTTAGGTATATCGATAAAGTCACTCACTAGATTATTATAACGTATTCGAACTTAGTGCAAAAATTCATTGTATTTTCCATAAAATGAAGCCGGTTTTGAAAAACTTGAATTTTATTTTATATCAAGGGGTTTCAGAACAAGCAAAACTTTTTATCGATAATGACATTTTAGTGTAAAACTACAAATAAAAACGTTTCACCTCTTGGGTGGACACAGTAACAAGTTGCCAAAGTAAATTTCCTTATTTTCGATGTAAATTTTGTTACGGAAATTATTATTATTAATTTATGTCGAGTTACTAATGAAACCATAGTTTGGGAATCAAACTATATGTACTACTCATAGATTACAATTAATCAGACCCGAAAAAGTATGTTTTTTCTAAAAAAAATATTCTTACCTTAACAAGCGATTGTTGATATAGAAAACAATCTCCTAAAGATCGTCCACATATGGCTAATAAGGCTCTTAATAAAAGTTTCAGTCTTCGGTGATGTCTAAACTCGCTAATATCTAGTTCAAAATGTTTATCTCTTATTTCTGTAGTACAGTTCTGAAAAATATCAACCAAATAAATATTCGTTAGAAGTAATTTTTACCTAGAAATATTCACATTTAGTGTGTATTGTGAAAGATAAAATTAATCTTTATACAGATTTGGTCATTTTTTATTGGTCTCTTGCAGAGTTGTACCACACATTTTATTAAAAATTGTACTTGAAATACTTTGTACAAGTGGAGCCACATATTTTTCACTTTTCAATTCATCAATGTCAGCAACATCACCCCCCTGTAACAATGTCGTAGCCAGATTACAAAATCCGTAGTTTTATAAATTGACTAGGCGTTTTATAAATAGAGGCCAGATTGTAGAATTTTCGTTTACCTTTCATTATTTTGCTATCTGCCTTGCCTTTTATAAAACGACACGATCCATACACAGCCACATTGTCAACTGTATAACTGTATAAGATTAACCTACTTAATATTAAGGATATTTATACACCAATATAATGATAATCTAATCGAATAACATGAATATAAATAAATTGGATTTCATTTGATCGCCGTACAAAAATAATACTTGCCTGTGGTGCATCTCCTGGAATGCTATGACATAATAACCAAAATAAATAATGTGCAAATCGAGGTGACCTTAAAGCTCTGTCTAGCAAAAACTTCGCCAATGATGAATTTTCGTAAGTTTCATGTCTCAGAGCTACAACTAATTGAGGTAAGTAATCTACTAATTCATCATTTGTAAGACCCCTGATCCATCTAACAGCCATTCTCCTAACCTAGAAATTTACAAATAAAGTAAGGTTACAAAAATAAATCGTTTCCACTTAGTTAATTTTATATCATCGAAAATTTTTTGTCAGTTCCAAGAACCAATCAAATTTCCTCATTTTTTATCACATGAACAGACCATGGGCTATTTTCACGTTGCTTTGGACACATATTGATTTATTTCGATTATGAAGCTTCAAATATTTAATATTTCGAAATGTCACGATTTTTTTCTATAATTAGCAAAAAAAATTTCTAACCCTCGGACATTGATAAAGGCTCAAAAATTTTATGACAACTTTTTTTTGAAAAATTATCAATGTCCTTGGGTTATTACTACTGATAATAAATTTGTTGAATACATAGCAAGAATCAGTGAAAAGCTTAGTTTAATTTGATATATTATGTCTAATTATGGATTTTTTCCCTTTTCATGCTAACCTCGGTTTTTGAACAAACAATACCTTATGGTATATTTGTCAAATAATAGTATATTATTAAATGAGCAATTTATGATAGCCATTATTCACGCAGGGTGACGTTTGAGTCCCAAGCTGTAGGCGAGGGCGCAAGTTGAATACTATACTTTGTCCAAGACCCTTGATTTCTTTATTGAATAAAAGTTAAGTAAATAATGCGAAAGTAGAACGGAAAGTAATAATTTGGTATATTAGGTATTATGGACAATTCTAACGTCAAAATTAATAAATTTCTGGAGTACGTCAAATAATGTGACGTATAGAGATGGGCGATACTATGTAAAGTATCGATACACCGTACCATCATAAATAAATTGTTTTAAAAATATCAATATTAAAAAAATCCTTATGAAAAGTATCAATACTAAAAATTTCGATATTTTATCGATACGATATACAGGGCTTTTCACGATGAGCGTTAATTAGACGTTTCTGGCAAACCAGACAACGGATCAACCTGAAAATTTTACAGTATGCATAAATTGATATGATCTACACGCTTAAAATATTTTAGACGATGCGGCGTTGCCGCTTCTACTATAAAGTAGCGACTACTTTGATTTTTCAAATGAATCACCCTGTATATATTATCATATTATGATTTCTTATCACTTTGTCAACAACTTTATGTACTATTTCCCTATACCTATCTGTTACCGTTTAGAAGATATAAATTAATTTCGATTTTTTTTTTTACCAAACATGTACTTTTATAAACGCTGATAATCTTGAACTCTCTGGTACTAAAACGATTAAATTCGAAATGGAGTGGAGTGATACCATGAAGATCTTCACTCCAAGACATATTTTCATTTGCCTCATACAGGGTCTTTAAAAAATGCAGATATTTTGATCACATGAAAAAATGAGTGAAAGTCAATTTTTTCAAATGGAACACCCTGTATATTTCCACATTTTTGAGCTGTACATCCAATTTTAGGTTGACTTTGTTCGGATAATCATATTTCAATTTCGAACCGTTTTCGAGATAAACTGTTTCAAACAGAAACTGACGTGGTTTCCTTGTATTCATCACTTATTTTTGTAATTGTAACATCTATTTTATACTACGTAATATTTCTTTTCGATTTAGTTTTTCAACAGTCTCATGAAGATTTACTGAGAAATGGAGTTCAAATGATTTTAAATAATAGGCCAGGAAGAGAACGTGTATGGTACCAAATGGATGGTGCTCCACCCCATAATTCTCGTTCAGTAAACGAAGCTTTAACTGAAATCTTCGAAGACAGATGGATTGGTTGGCCTCCTAGAACACCAGATGGCAATCCATTAGATTATTTTGTGTGGGGTTTCATTAAAAATATGGTTTACTCCAACCCAGTAACAACAATGGAAGATGTGAAATCGAGAGTTAGAACTGCTTTCAATAGTTTAACTCCAGACTTAATCAGGAGCGCTACACATGAAAATCTTTTGAAGAGATTACATGTTTGTTTAAGTAGAGGTGGAGATGTGTTCGAACATATTTTGAAATACACTGACAATTGAATTAACTAATTCATGAAATTATTTTCAGTTCGTGTGTCAGCGTTAATAAAACTATTGTTTGAAGAGAAGTTTCATTTGATGGTTGAAGAGTATTTTAATAATTATTTATCGAACGGAATCTGTTAAATTTCAAAAATAAGTGATGAATACAAGGAAATCACGTCAGTTTCTGTTTGAAACAGTTTATCTCGAAAACTGTTCGAAATTGAAATATGATTATCTGAACAAAGTCAACCTAAAATTGGATGTAGAGCTCAAAAATGTGGAAATATACAGGGTGTTCCATTTGAAAAAATTGACTTCCACTCATTTTTTCATGTGATCAAAATATCTGCATTTTTTAAAGACCCTGTAAGAGGCAAATAAAAATATGACTCTAAGTGAAGATCTTCATGGTATCACTACACTCCGTTTCGAATTTAATCGTCTTAGTACCAGAGAGTTCAAGATTATCAGCGTTTATAAAAGTACATGTTTGGTAAAAAAAAAATCGAAATTAATTTATATCTTCTAAACAGTAACAGATAGGTATAGGGAAATAGTACATGAAGTTGTTGACAAAGTGATAAGAAATCATAATATGATAATATATACAGGGTGTTCCATTTGAAAAATCAAAGTAGTCGCTACTTTATAGTAGAAGCGGCAACGCCGCATCGCCTAAAATATTTTAGGCCTGTAGATCATATCAATTTATGCATACTGTAAAATTTTCAGGTTGATTCGTTTTCTCGTTTGCTAGAAACGTCTAATTAACGCTCATCGTGAAAAGCCCTGTATTTCTGAAACAAATTCACTCTAGAAGATAATATGGTACCCATATATTATATGGGTACCATATACCTTTTGTTAGGAGGTAAAATATAGACTTATTATTAAGTGGTCGTGGACAAAAGTATTAAAATGTGTTCTAAAAGCTTAATTTTTCTGATGAATCATAAGCCCAATCAACTCCAATTTGAAAAAATAGATATGATATACATTTTATAATTGCCAAATATGGGGCTGTTGAGAATTTGAAATTGTAAGCAGTTTTTCTCGCAAACACCAACGCGTTTTCCTACACTAACTAGGGATAGAATTAAATCATAAAGAACGTGATTCATGTATCCTGATGTTTTTATTGTTCCACATGCTTATCCTTTTAAAAATTCTAGAGTTTTACGAAAAATAACTAATTTCAGATTATAGTCCGGGAGCGGTCAATGCTGCCGTGCAACAATAATAGGTCCAAGGATAACAAAGTGATATTCTTATGTATTTTAAGCCGCTGAATCCGAATATGCCCGCGGTGATCGAGGCTTGCCTGCAACGTTGAGAAAGCGCTTAATTGTTAATCGTGATAAGTGCCAACGACGGACTTGCGCTAATATCGGAGTAACCCAATTTGTAGAGTAAGGTTCAAAGAACAAGTAGGATTTTGAAATATGTTCAGTAGGTAAAAAGTTATTAACATCGTCGATTTTTCGACTTTCAAAAATTTATAACTTTTTAAATAAGCACTATACGGAAAAATGACAAGAGACCTTTTCTTTCTATTTGCATAAAGAAAATTGTCCGAGCGGAAAAAACCATTTTCGTAATTTGTTTAAACAAATGCGATTTAAACAAAAAGGTTTTTTCGCAAAAACGCTGGGCATATTCGGATTCAGCGGCTCAAAATACATAAGAATATCAGTTTTTTATCCTTGGACCTATTATTGCACTCGGCAGCATTGACCGTTCCCGGACTATTGCAACAAACTACTCTAAAATGATTCTTGTACAAAAAGCAAGTATTCAATACTAACCTCTAAATCTGGATATACGGGTAGAAGTAATTCCAATGCTTGAATTGGTTTCAGTCTTGTCCAACTATGTAACATACCATGTAAGTCCGGAAGTTGAACATATTCCCAACTATGAGCAGCAAGAAGTACTTTTGGTAAGGCTGTAGGAAGGTGAAACAAGTAATGACGTTTTTCCCACAATATCTGAAATATAATTTTATTCATCAAAATGTTTTAGATAATCAAGTATGTATATTTTTATTAGCTGCTGGCAGAAGTACAAACTATTATGGGTTTCTTCGGCAGAATTTTTATAGGATAAATGAATATTGCCAACTTCCGTCCGATAAACCTTTGATATTTGGTACGCCTGGAAGAAGAAATAGGTAACGGTAAGTGACCTTCAGGGCGCCAAAAAAAGACAACTTAATGGAAGTTCTGTTTTGTTGAAATTTGAAACAATATTTTTGTTGAAGACCTTTTTAATTAGTAAACATGATTAATATTCATATTTGACGGTAACTCGGGTGGTTAATTTCATCTTATCTCAGTTAATTAGACACATCTTCTATAACGTCTTCGATGTATCAATTTCGGAACTGTTTAACGACATTCCAAGGTATACACTTTCTAAAGTCGATGTGAAAAGAGATATTCAATTCCATGGATTGCAAACGTCACCCCATGGCGTGCATATATCTTTTATAAATTCGCCAAATTATTAGATTTCCACGATATATCATCTCGAACTGTGGTTTCAAATGACATCCAAAACGTCATACTAATTATATTGTTGCTCCTTCCTATATAACAACTTTCTTTATTTCTATAACTTTAACTTTCACAATTCTATACAAATAATAGTTGCTTTTTTTCTATCACCCAGCTTAGCTTAGCTAACTACAGAATTCTTAGCTGCGCTGAATTGTAGTTCGAACGCACTTTTCAAACGCTGCACAGTCGACAATATCAGCGCAACTTGTCTTTATGTTTTTATAAGGTTAGAATCTGTATCAGATGTCAAAAATGAATGACTTTTCTTGCATTCGCGATTAAACTTAGCTAAGTTAAAAATACGGCACACTCAGCGTTGGCGAGGGGGGAGGTCAGTTGATCTTAGTAAATCTAACTTCATTGGCAAAACGAACGCTAGCTTAGCTAAGATTAACTTAAGTTAGCTTAGATTGGTGGTAGAAAAAAAGCAACTATTGTCTCACTATCAGAACGCAGAACTCCAACTCCAAAAACTAACTAATAAATGTTAATGTCCCGCATTTTATACTTTTCATGATGGTTCTCGACTTTTCGATGACATTTCTAGACTTTAGATGATTCTAGATGCAGGTCTTCTTCTTTTTCTTTATGAACCTCTACTTACTCGTTGTTCCGCAAATAGTTATAATAAAAACAAATCTTGTTGAAATAAAATAATGCTCTATATATCTAAACATAAATCGCAGCGCCATTGTCGGGAATAACTAATGTTGTAAATCATTTTAACGGCACAGTGGACCGCATAAATAACTAAAAGACTTTGCTGGAGCCAATGCAAAATACTGTCATTGGGTCTCCTTAGTTCTTCTCACGTAAAAGTAACCATGTTGACATATTCTGTGCTCTTCAAAAACTCTTCAAAAACTCTTTAAATATAGTAAAGTTATTATAATTAATTATTTTTTCCAGCAATTTTAAACGCCTTCTTCATTTATATTTATATATTTTTATATCTATGTATTGTTTAAATAAGTCCAAACTGGCATCCTAGGAACGCCACGAATGAACAGTTTACTTAAGCGAGGAGAACCTTTGTTAGAAGCTGGGTGAGAAACACCTACTACAAGGAAATTAGAAAAGCTAAAAGAAATAGATTCAGGAAATTCTGTGAAGATAAAAACACAACACTTGCTGCGGCAAGACTTTACAAAGTCATGGCGAAAAGTAGGGTCAACATAGATATGGCTTTGAGGAAGCCAGGCGGTAAATATACCGAAAATGAGGAGGAAAGAGTGCGACTCTTACTAGAAACTCATTTTCCTGGAAGTACCCCAAACAGAGATAATCCTCTCGAAGGTCATAACAGGCATTCGAGAGAAAGTACTACAATGGCCAAGCACATTTGTAGTAACGATAGGTTGAAATTGGCTATGAACACCTTTTCACCTTTCAAAACACCTGGAGCAGATGGGATTTTCCCAGCATTGCTCCAGCAAGGACAAGACGAAATTCTACCACGTTTGGTTAGAATTAGTCGAAGTAGCTTGGAACTGGGTTATATACCAGAAGTATGGAGAAGGGCAATAGTAACCTTCACTCCAAAAGCTGGAAAAAGGGACATAACAAACCCCAAAACCTTCAGACCAATTAGCCTAACATCGTTTGTGCTTAAAACGATGGAAAAAGCTATTGACAACTATATTAGAACGGAAATCCTAGAGAGACTACCTCTCCACCCGTATTAGCACGCTTACCGGGCAGGCAGATCTACGGAGACTGCACTGGTACAACTGACGGAGGATATCCGAGGTGCCTTAGACAACTGTGGTATGTGCATTTTTGGACATAGAAGGAGCTTTTGACAACACTCCACATGAGGCTGTCAAGAGAGCATTAAATAGAAGAGGTGTAGACAGCACAACATCTAAATGGATGTCGGAACTGCTCACCACTACAGTAGCAGAGACGAGAACGAGCAAAGACATTGTCTCCATCTGCACAACCAGAGGATGCCTACAGGGAGGAGTAGCATCCCCATTAATGTGGAGTCTGACGGTTGACGAACTCCTGTGTGGTTTGACGGACCTCGGAATATCCTGTCAAGGATACGCCGATGATATTGTCATAACAGCCATTTGAAAACACCCTTTGTGACATCGTACAAAAGGGTCTGAACTATACAAATAGCTGGTGTAGGTAAGTGGGACTCAGCATCAACCCCACCAAAACCATCTTGATAGCCTTCACTAAGAAGAGAAAACTCAACCTCAAAACCATTAAACTAAATGGGAACGAGTTGAATGGAGACAAGAAGTCAAGTATCTAGGTTTGACTCTAGACAGCAAACTCCTGTGGAACAAACACGAGAAGGAGATTACATACAAAGCAAAAATGGCTCTAATGGTGTGCAGGAATCTGGCAGGGAGAAACTGGGGTTGTAAACCAAAAATCCTGAGCTGGATGTACACTGCCATAGTGAGACCAATTATCACTTATGGAGCCATTGCGCGGAGTAGTAGAACTAGCTTCTTGACGACGAGAGAAATCCTCTCCAAAATTCAAAGACTAGCCTGTATATGCATAACAGGAGCAATGAGTACATGCCCAACGGCAGCAATGGAAGTGATTCTCATCCTCACACCATTACATATGGTGGTGGAGAGTGTTGCAGAAATAACAAGATACAGACTAAGTAGAGAGGGAATCATTGAAAAAAAACCACCTCTTCACTTCTTAGAAATCAGACAACCTGGGACATGCCACAAGATGGTATGATGAAAAAGTATTACTTTTCTTAGAAATTCGTTACGGAATTAAGCAACAAGAAGGAATGGGATCCAAATACCATTACCAGACTTGGAAAGAATGCAAATCAGTGGTACACAGATGACTCAAAAGATATATAAGGAACTGGGATAGGAGTCTACGGGCCAGGAACCAAACACTCTGAAAGCTTGGAAAAAACCCCAAGTATCTTTCAAGCGGAAATTCACGCCATAAGAAAGTGTGCCCAGTTCAATATCGACAAACGGTATAGAAGGCAAAAGATTATCATAATGTCGGATAGTCAAGCAGCCATTAAAGCACTGAGCTCCTGTGTAATTAGTTCAAAAATGGTGTGGGAATGCCTAGGCATACTCAATGAACTAGGCGAGAACAAAATAGTAACCTTTCTGTGAATTCCAGGACACACTGGAATAGAATTAAGGATATGAAATAGCAGATGAACTAGCAAAGAGAGGGACTGAAAGATCTTTTTGGGGGACGAAAGGAGCTGCTAGTCTCTGAGACTCTCCTCAGAAACTAAGTAGAAGTAAGGGGGCACAATAGATCTTTTAGATCTCAGTGAATGTTACCCCAAAATACATACATACATACGAGCTTAGCAAATTCAAGAGAATATATCTGTCAACTTTTTGTTTTTTCTTATGTCTTCACATTGACTTTAGAAAGAGTATAACTGTATCTTTAAGTTAGAAATTATGTTCCGTGAGATTTAACGGTCTGGTTGTAACTAGACTAGCATAAATGCGATACAATTAGTTATATTCCCTATATCGGAGTTGGATCAGTCTTCTGTGTCTGACTTTCATGTGTTTGTTGCTTGTTAAAGTGATGTATATTTTTTGAAAATAGGTAAACAAACCTCTAATCAAATTATTTCCTTATAAATATACAGTCAATTTAAACCCAAACCATATATAGAGTTTTTGTTATTCAACTTTTCCTGAGGAATGCTTCTTTCTGCGAATAACGAAAAGTTTTGTTTCAAATACGATTTCTCAGTTAAATCTGTTGGTCGATTTATGCAGATACATGCAATGAGAAACGGAACATAGATAATTGATGTATTCTCTGATCTAAATAGTCCATCAACAAAAAATTTCTATAAATTTACTTCAATAAATATCAAGTATTTAGCCGGACAGCTGGATTCAGAACCACTGTAAGAAACCCCGCCTCATCTCCTTCCAATATTTGTTAGTTATGTGGTCCTATGATGTAATCACCTAAAATTCCCGTCCACATATTAAGTTTTTATGGATATTGCGTACGAACGGGAATACTTAGGTGCTTATTTTCCCGAGACAAATAACGAACGACAGATGGATTGTGCTTTCTGTGAAGACAAAATGTCCACCGATACCCATTTCTTTTTAAAATACGTCAAGCTGTACTTTGATTTATATTTACTTCTTCAGCAACCTCCCTGTTCGAACATGGTTCACTATTTTCAACTACTGCACAAACATTAATTTCTCTATTTATTCGTTGTTCACTCATTTGCCTTACAGATGGTTGACCGAGATTACTGCATTTGTTGCAGTTTTGTAAACATCCACATTTACGAAATTTTTCAATTATTCGATCAACTGTACACTGTGAAGGCGCTGGTCGGTTTATTTCAAAAGCAACAACGAATACATTTACTATTTCCCTAATCGAGTGACCTCCAAAATACCACGATAAAATTTGAATTTTTTCCTGAAGGGTGTACATTCTGATTTCTCTATGAATTTATTTTATTTTGAATAGTTACGGGCTTGAACACTACTCGGAAGTTGGCTATCTATGACTCGGATACCGACTGCTGTTAACTGACGGTTTGACGCTAATTAAGGTCCGCCCACAGTTGAGACTACGGAGTGGTGGGAATGCTTAAAATCCATATGTTTTGTTTCTCATTGCATTTACTTGTATATTCCTTTATGATAGCGGGTATTTAATAAAATAATAAAATTTACGACAGACTTAATGAGCAAAGATATGAAAACTATCAAAACTGTTGTAAAACCTGCAAACTTATTAGTTACGCAAAACTACTGAAATTGACAGTTGGAGCAATGTGAAGATATGATAATCTATAGGATAAAGCTGCAGAACATATTCTATGCCAATGCGACTGCCTGGTGAATTTGTGATTTCTTGTACTAGGCGAAGAAAAGCTACCGATAAGAAACTACATGAATCGGAATGGATGATATAATCTAGACTCAGAGGACCATAATAGATCTGATAAGGTCGCAGTGCTAAATGCCAGTAGCGTCGTCATCTGTTTCAAGGTGTTTTACTATTTAAATTATGGTCAATGAATATTTAAGCTACAAGATAACTAAAAGCCAGGTGCAGATTTTTAATGCTTATTTTCTCTCGAAATACAAGTTCACTGTTTATGATACACTACCTATCCAGGCTTCTTTATCAATTTTTTGGATGCACCATAAGGTCTTTAAAATTCTATCAGATTGGCCAATCAAAAATAATTCGGATCTCGAAGTTTTCCATCCGGATTGGATGAACCAATCACTTTTTAATATGTGAAAGTTTTCCAGGACAATACTGGTACTTTAAGTTTGGTGATGCATCCATGTTGTCTTGTTAGACGATGTATTTTAATACTTATACCGTCTGGCAGTCTTTCGTGTAGATTTGATTTCTTTTCATCTGCGTGTGCACAAGATTTGTTAATAACATTCTATTTGGCTTCTTGTGTACTTGGCTTATGGTATTTGTATGTTTTAATTACGTGAACTATTCCTATGGCCATTCGTCCCTTAAGAATACCTAATTCATTTACTGAATCGCAATATAAATTAACTAAAATGCTGATTTTACCTCTCTTATTTCTGGTGAAAATCTATAGAGTAAATCTTGATCACAAGCGTCTACCAATAATTGCTGAGTTTCATTATCTAAACTGGAGAAGTCTCCTTTGTTAACGTTGCTGTATAAATCCGGTGACATAGAAGGAAACTGAACTTTGGTAGGAGCTACAATTTCTATACCGAGAACGGAATGGTCCGGATCTGGATGAGTTCCCATAGCGGGTGCTGGACCATAGATATGATCATTAATGTAGTTTGATTCATTAGGCCAAATTGAAAGAAGTATACTGCCTTGATTCATAGCACTAAAACAACACTATTAATAGTTTTATTTACATACATCAATAGCATTTAATCATGAAACATATAACTACAGATCCCACTACAACCTCACAATACTAGCGAGAAAAACAAAGCAAGTGAAAAATTATTTTCGTGAACATTACCTAAAATTATCAGCTAACTATCAGTTCAAACAATTTGTGAAGCTACACTAATAGCGAGAAAATTCGGGTAATATTCAAAATAAGAAATGCATACAATATTAATCATCTTACCATTCATAGTTGAAAAACTGAACTGAAGCCCATCCTATTTCTTCTTCTTTATACACAGGAGTAGGAGAATTTTTTGTTTCTTCACTATCAGACGTAACTAAAGTTCTACCAAATATTAAAATTACTAAACGAGATTCTCTTGCTAAACTATTTATTGGTACGTCTTCAAATTCCAACCTAAAATCAGTTACAATTATGGAATTTTTGTTTGCAAGACCAAAAATATGCAATAGCCCTACCAACTGTCAAACATTATCCTCGAAGGCCAATATTTGTCTCTATCGTATTTTCTTGAAGGTTGCGTACAAAGAGATTTACCAATTTTCTTTGTTCCGTGGTATATTTGAACAGAAGCGGTATATTCTTCATGTTCCCATTCAAAAGATGGGCGATATATAGCACATATCCTAACTATGACGGAGTCCATTATGTCGTGGACATATCTCATAGCTGAAATTTTTGTAGACTTAGTATATCGACATATTATATTGGCAAAAAAGATATAGCTCGATAGAATTCATTATACACTTACAATCATGCGATAAGGTACTTTTTACTTCAAAGTCCACACAAAATGCTTGACTGTACATTTCAATTAAGTTTTGAACTGCGAAACGAATCTTGTTGCAGTGGTTACTTATAAACTCGGAAAACGAAGATTTCTAAAAAATAAAATACCATTCATTTCAGTAACCTGCCGTCATATTAGGGAAATTTATAACCTATACCTTGTTTTTAAACTAGGAGGAGCATTTTAGGAAACCTCAACCACACCACTAAAAGTTACTAGATTGGGAGTGTGTTCCGAAAGGGTCGTGTTCAGACTTTTTGAACTAAATGAAAATTACATAGCATGTCTAAATATCGAATGATGATTGGCCACAGGTCATTGCGAAAGAAGTAACCAAATGTCACATTATTGTGAAAAGATGTAAGGTTATAATAAGTAGTTTATGTAAAATGTTTTAAGAATTTGGGGATTAATGAGAATATAGAAATGCAATTGTATGATTAAATTTTTTTTCAACAATTAAGGCTTTGGTGTAGCAAAACTAAAAGTGAACAGAAGTTTTGTTATCAAAAAATACCATAATATAGTACAGCAATGTATGTAAAACTTGATGTGAAACAAGAAAAAAGAAGCAAATACCTTGGGTAAAATATAATACTTTGTTGAAAATAAACAATAAACAACAAACGCGGTAGTAATGATTGAACTAATGACTATTTTTATATAAATAAACACAACTGACAAATGTCAGTGTCAGTGGTATCAAAAGAGCTGTGTGAAACTGGTGGCAATCTGACCAATCACTAGGCAGCAGAAATGCCAACTTAAATTCAAATCGCTCCTCTTAGTTTAAAAACAAGGTATAAGTGTTTTGTAGGGGCTAGAGCAATGGACCTTCTCTATTTCTGCTCTTAAGAATTACAAGATTGTAACATGTTGTTCAGCTTGTTACGTTTTTCCTTTTAAAAACTATTTAATTTAGTTAATTTTTGTGGCTTATTAGTCACTTCCTCCCAAATTTCTACTAAATTTCTAAACATGCCGTTTTCTTGTCGCATTAGTCATGCCAAAATAAAACAAATACCACTTCCATTTTTGTCTTTAGATATTCGGAATTTCAAGTTTCGAATGGAACTCTTTCTTTCCTCTAACTGCCACAGACAAGGCAACGTTTCAATATTTTTTTAATTTACTATGGGTGAATAATTTGTATTGTCTGTTTGGTAAGTTAATTATTGTATTTTCCCTTAGGTTATTTTCTAGTGTAGTGCTTACTGCTTATTTGCTAATTTGCATTTTTTGTATATTTAAGGAACAAAACGAATAGAATAAAACAGATCACTGTCAAGTTGCTTTTAACACGTGGAGTTCGGATTTTGTATACGTTATAGCATAAGCTCCTTTTTTACCCGATCTGTTCTATTTATTCGTTCCTTCTCTAATGTTTTTTTTAGTTCCTTATCCCAGCTTTTTTCCTTTTTCCGCAGCTTTACAGCCGGCAACTAACGTTTAGGAAAGTTACGTCTAAGTTTGAGGCAATCATCAAGTTCCTGTTCTCGTTCCCGTGCACAGCCTGTTGAAGCCATCGCCGCCATCATGCTAAGAGCTGCAAAACATTCCCAGCCCTCTAAGATAAGTTCCTTCGTCTTATCTTTAGCGTGTGTAGGATTTGGATTTGGCGTGTTAGATTATAATTTGGTATCCTCTTCGTTTGGTTTTTTTGAGTATTTGATTTATGTGAATCTTTAGATAATCCAATAAATATTCAATATCATCAATTCTTGTATTGATTATTCAATATTTATTAAATTGGATACACGTGTTCGGGAATAAGTAGTTTCATTTTGTTAATCTTTTCTTAAGTCACTTAACGTTAATTTTTACAAGGTTTTTCCAGCTTTCCACCTTTGCTTTCGTTTTTCATCACTTTCGTTCGATTTAAAAAGCTGGTGGCGTCCAATTTAATATTAATTGTACACCCCATCCCAGTGATAGCGCATAAAATAGTTAAATTGGTACCGAATTCCATTCCCTGCGGTGGAGTACTCTAGCCTGGGACCTTTGAAGATCCCTAACAAATTTGTAGAAAAATAAGGAAGGGTAAAAGCTCCTCTGTAACCTAGGTTTAGAGGAAAGCCCCCTATGCAGGGGTTGCGGCATGGCTGACGAAACGTCGGACCATGTTCTCCTCGTATGTCCACATTGGGCTGTGCAACTCAGGCGAATCTTCGGAGTCCCTGTTTATTGCCTCTGGGGACATAAGCGGGCATTCACTGAAGAGGATTGAGTCTTTCATCGAGGGACTCGGCTTCATGGATGCATAAGTAGCAGGAATGGCACAATGGGCCCGCCAGTGGCCTCACTGCTGGAACCTTGGCTTGAGTTTGTCTTGGCCAAGGTTCGCCTGACTAAATCAGTAGTAAGGGTAAACGCTATTAATAGGTTTGTTCCAACAAAAGATTCACAAGAATTCAGAATTTGATTCTATTTAAAAGCCATGAGCAAACCTATACAGCTAGAGCTGTAAAAACGATTAGGAACGTAATTCACTTGTTGGCGCCAAATTCTTGAAGGTATTGATCTGTTGTTGGAACAAAACTAATATTTTGATTATAGCTTCAACACAATAGCATAGTCTTTATTCTACAGATTTATCTTTATTTTCTACACAAAAGGCATTAAAACAAGTAAAACAGTCGGTACATAATTTCAACTTGATAACATGCTGGCTGTTCACCGGAGTCTTCATACGTTTTGAAGCGTTTTATCAGGGCCGCCATAACTATGTGTACAGTGTCTGTATAAATTTAGATCCGGAAATTTATCCAATAGGCTTTATTTCCTTATCAAAAATTATATCTTTCCTCATTTCCCTATATTTAATTTGCCTAACGCCAACCATGCGTTAAAGCTTTTTTGAGAAAACTAAAAGAAAACGTAAAAGCTTTTTTTGAGAAAACTAATCAACTTCCGAACAGTAACGACTTTTTGATTTTCGGCCACTTTCGTGTACCTGAAGACGTGAAATTTCCTTCCCTTTTCGCTCTCTTTACACATGTGCAGCCATGAAGAGTACTGCTTGGTTCTAATTAATGTACATATCTCTCTATTTGAAATTTTATTTTACATTTTTTATCCTAATAATGGGTCTAGCAGTGCTAGTGTTGTTAGGACAAGTATTGTAAGTTATCTTATTATCCATATCAATAACCACCGAAATATTTGATTATAGTCGACGTAAACGGTATAGTGCCTTCTTAAAGTTGCCGACTTTTTGTTTGATCCTAAGACTAAGAGAATACCGTCATAGCCCAGTTAATATTATAATTATTTAAAATGCTTACTTAGTTGACGATAAATTGATTTAATGTTATAATTTCAACTAATAATCGTTAATAGATATTTAATAATCTAGTTTGTTAATGAAGTGCCTTTAATAGTTGAGTTTATTAATCGCCCATTAACAAATGAGCTGATTACAATATTTTTTTGTTGACCGCAAACTCTTTGTTTGTGACAAAAATAACTTTTCCACAAAGACTATTAGGAGACAATAATGTCAACTCCATACCAATGATTTAGAATGTCGTTGACATACATTTTCAATTTCACGTAAAAATCACGTTTGCTATTGCTATTTATATTTAAAAACATCTTAAGCACAATACCAGACAATTAACAATCAACACTACCTTATATCACGTTTTATTAAAAAGTAAATTTCAAAAAAGTTCATTATTTTTTACATCTTTGACTGAACTATAACTATTTTTGAGAGGGTTTATTTATTTGCGAAAGAAAACTCACACTTGTTTGCAGGTGTTCAGTTCAGTTGGTGATAGTCGGTGGTGTGACATCAAGAAAGTGTAGTGTGTTTTGTGTAGAAATTGTAGGTAAGTATTAATATTTATTAACAACGACGAAAATTTAAATAATAGTGATGAAAGTGATGATTTTAGTGATAGTGGAAGTAATGAAAACAGGATTCGACGACATTTAAATTTGGAAGCACAGAAAATATGTTTCAATGTGTATAAGAATCTACAGGAAAAGTTTGGTTTCCATGAAAAAACAGAATTAATGCAAGCAGTATCTGATTTAACAGAAGTTCCCCTGTCAACTATACGTAAAATAGCCAAAAATGGGCCTTATGAACGCAAGAAGCGATGTGATAAGGGATCGGTCAAACCTTTAGATGCGTCTTTGATAAAATTATTAAATACCACTATTTATGACTGTTACAAAAGAAATGAGTTACCTACAATTGAAATAATAAGAAAAAAAATTAACAAATGCCGGCCGTAATGTAAATTGCTGTCAGAAAACCATTGAAAACTGGATTAAAAAATTGGGATTTAGATTCAAAACGATTAATAAACGTCTAACAGTCATGGAAAGCAGAAGAATAGTGGATATGCGGTATACATACTTGGAACAAGTAACTATATAGAGAAGAAAACCGGCCAATTGTATATTTGGACGAAACTTGGTATGATACACACGATACGGTTAAGGATGGACTGATGGGTCAAAATCGTGTATGCCAACAATGCCTGCAAACAATGGATCCAGACTTATTATTGTGCATTGCGGTGGAAATGAAGGATGGGTTCCAAATGCCTTAAAATTATGTGGAAAAAAAATAGAAGATTGCAACGTTGACTATCATAAGAACATGGAAGCTAGTATTTTTGAAGAATGGTTTGAATTCACATTGATCCCAAACTTGGAGCCAAATAGTGTTGTAGTTCTTGACAACGCTTCTTATCATTCACGACAGCTCAAGAAAATACCAAATAAAAGCTCCAAGAAGACCGAACTGCAAAATTTTTTAATGGATAATAATTTGTACTTTGAAGATTCTTATACAAAACAACAACTGATAGAAGTTTTATAGACAAAGGAATTTAAGAAATTATACGCCCTAGAGAATATTGCTGAAAAACATGGACACTCTATATTGAGACTACCTCCTTATTTTTGTATTTTTAATCCCATCGAGTTAATTTAGGGACAATTAAAACAGAGTATTCGGCGTAACAATACATTTCCTAAATTTGATACGAAAGTCGTCGACCTGATTAAAAGAGAAGTAGCTAATATTACCAAAGAAGACTGGCAGAAAAGGATTAAAAAAGTTATCAAAATTGAAGATGAGTATAAGAACATTGGGCAAGTCCATATTAATGGGGGAAATAAGTTTATTATTGATTTACAAGACGATAGTGATAGTGAAGCAGATGGTATGGAAGAAGGATTAAGAGGATTTTTGGAAGAAGAAAGTTAATTAAGTTTAATATATTTTTTATGTTACTTATGTAGTAGTGACAAATTGGAGTTAGAAATTATATTTATTTTTAAAGAATTGTTTTATTCATTGTTATAAAATTTCTTTTTTTGTTATGTTTTTATAGAATTTAGTTTTGTTTATGGTTGTTGCTTTGAAATTCCGTTTTCCATAAAAAAATCGAATGAGATACAAAAAGGGCTCAGTTCACGTCTGGTATCCCGTTTAAACCGAACGCCCTTTCAACAATTACGCAACGTCAAATACAATATAGAATTATGTTTGGTAAGTAGGCGAAAATAATAATAATACCTTTCAGAGTCTAGCTCCGCAACATAACTTAAAGGGGATATACGATTAGATAGCTGGCACTATATGTTTTGCGTCGACTATACCTTCTCCAACTACAAGTACCGATTACAGGGTTGCCGGCGCTCAACAGTTATAGCTTATAGTTTTGGTCTACCAATATCAACCTAAGGTGTAACAGAGGATTTTATTTCAATAATTGTAATGAAAGTGTACCATATTATTCTAGGTATTGATAATTAAAATATATCATAACTTTGTCATCTTGAACATTTGTATGTTTGTATGCATTCTACCCTCCGCTAATTTGTGACTCTGGTCGTCACTGGTCCTTCGAATTATCACGCTGTAGGTTTTCCTGCATACTGATTAATTCATTATTCACCCGACCGCTGAATGAATGTAGCAAGGGGAAATGTTGTCAAAACCATGAACCAGCTCTCCTGAACTCTTCTCTTACAGTGTCCACACAACGAAAACAATAAATTTAAATTGAATAATAATGATTCTGTATTTTTTAATTACCTACTTTATGAGCTAAGTTAATATATTTAACGCTGAAATACATTTTATTTATCGTTATTTCTTTGATCTTAAATCGAACAGAAAGATTATTGTGTAATTCCTAACTATATTAATACGAGTATAACCTGTGTAATATATTGTTTTTTAAATCTTTTTCTGAAAAGGATTTTAAACAGAATGACATTAATAAATCTGTAACCACTAATTGAATAAAAAAACCCGAATAACTTCTGCAAAGCAATACTCCCCTTAATACGTTTTTTCTAAATAAATGTTCCCATGAGTTCTACGATAGTAGTTGTCAAAAAATAGTTAAGACTTTGAAATACTAAAAATCGAAAATACTATGCTATAATTTTTGAAGTATTACTTACATTTGATGGTAAGAAATTTTTACACGTTTCTTCTAAGGCTTCAATAGTATACATAATATCAAGTGTACATAAATCTCCCATCAAGTTTACAACGTATTTAATTGACTGGATAACATTTAAAGGTTGTACTGCTGGCATTACTGATGGATTACTGTTTGTTTCCATTTCTAAAGCCGCATCTTCCAATTTCCGAATTTCATTTTCAATAGTCTCTAAAATTGAAATTATAAAATGTAAATCAATAAAAAAAACTATTAGGATAAATAGCAATTAATAACATTTGTATGAAGAGTAATTTAGGGTTTCGAGCTTATTCCATTGACTTAAAATCAATACAATATATTATATTTGTATAGTTAGATGATTTTTGTCGGAACGGTCAAAATTCAAAAATCATTGTCAATTTGTCATGTCATTCGTTGGTGTATTTATTTTTTATAAATGAAAAATTGATAATTATAGCAATTCCAACGGCTAGATTTCAAAAAACACTTTCCACGCAACTCCACAGAAACTGAATAGAGTAAAGAACGCTCTTTTGACTACTTCTGTATTAAACAAACGATTTAAAGAGTTTTCCAAGGAATTGCCGAGCGGACACATGCAATTTTAAGAATACAGTTTATGACATTTTATAATCCTTGATACTTCCAGCCGATTTACAAATAGGATGACATTAAAGTCTCTTTCTAATACTTGTACCTTTATTTTTTAATACAACTGTACAATATTGTAGCAGGGAGAAAAAAAGTAACTAACAACAATAGAGATTACTCAGTTTATTTGTGAAAATGAGGAAAATAATAATTAAACAATACGTACCTAATAAAATATTTAATTTTTCGTAAGTAATACGAACAACTGTATCGTTTGGAATGATATTTTCAAATTTCAAAGTTTCATCGTCATTATCATCAGCCACCTAAAACGCAATTTATTTTCATATTCATCATTTAGGAAAATGAAACCAAATCAAATAAAAAAAATGAATGGATCATTGAATGGAGAGGGGTGAACAATAAATGGTAGAAAACGTTGTCATACTGCACTGAATTCTTTTCAGGGCATTGTTATCGATTTGCTTTCACAAACAAACTGGATAAAAACATTAATTGTTTCAATCTTTACTACATGGAATCTTTTCATAAAAATCAAATAGAATCAATACATATAACAGATTCCACAACAAAAAAATAACGTATATTACTCGACCGATATAACAAATTACAATTTACCGCGACGATGTTCTAAAAGCTCTAAGAGCGATTCTAGGACCATGACCATAAGAGTATTAAGCAATTCAATGTTATTGTAGATGCAGAGGCATACGAGTATGTTATATTTCTGTTGTGGAATTCGTTATTTATTGATTTTATTTGATAAATTTCATGAAATCTTAGTAAAGTCGACTTTATGAAAAGGAGGCTTTTAGGTAAAGTGTCCTTTCCAACTGTGGTAAAGTGAATTCATGGTTAACAATAATTGCTCCATTGGCTGTATGACTCCATACCTATTTAGTTACAAATAAGAATTATCTTGATGCTAATATGCTGTAAAGTCAAGATGATATTTCAAGGGACTGGTTCAGTAGTAACTATATGACTCTGAATGATACCAATACTCAAACTATTTGCTTTTCAACCACTGCCTCTAGGGGTGATTGTGTGAAATTTTTAGGGGTATATTTAGATCCTAAACTAAATTATGATTTTCACTGCCAAGATCTGTGTAAGCGTTTAGCAAAAGCAACTTTTGCCATCAGACAACTAAGATTCCAGCTTGACATTCAGTACTTAAAGATAGCATATTTTTCAACATTCCATAGTATACTAACCTATGGCTTAATAGTTTGGGGTGGTGGTAGTTATATAGAAAAAGTGTTTATTGCACAAAAATAGGTGATTCGAATAATGACTTTTAGTAAATTCGACAGCCACTATAAACCTCTTTTCAAGAAATTAGGTATTCTACCTCTTCCTTGTTGCTATATTAAGGAGTGTTTGATGCATATTAACAACAAAGTTGCAAATAATGATATTATTCATACCTATGAGACAAGAAATAACGCCAGCATCTATTTGCCTCAATGCAGGCTAACAAAAACGCGGAATTCATACACCTATATGTGTATGAATCTATATAATGCATTACCACAGACATACAAAACCTTCCGGTCACCACTTAAAAGAAGAAAATACACATGCTTCTATTAAAACATAACTTTTATTCAGTATGAGTTTCTTATACACATGCCTACTTGTATTTGTGAATAATTACCAATGTGGAAATTGTGCCTCATAATGGTGTATTTCACTTTCATTACTGATGTTTACTATTTATCTCTTTTTAATTTGTTGTAATTGTACTTATTTTGTATTTCATAATTTTTATATTTACATTTAATAATTGACGATTTTACTACTACTGTGATATTACTTGAATAAATTATCTATCTATCAATGTTCATCACTTTTTTATTAATGCGCAAATAACATTCAATATATACGGCTATTTGTACAAGCCAGGCGATGTCCAATTTGCTTCAAAATATGTACCATTGTCGGCTTTGTTAACCGAAATCTTTCAAAAAAATACTTATCGTCATAACTCCAAAACATCGGTGACGTGCTCTATATATTTCACTGTCAGAGGAGTTACTAAAGTCCCAAAGTATATTCATTTTGAAATAATTTCGTTAAGATTGTGACAAGTCAATTTGTTTCGATGCACGTCGTTTGAGGTTAGGTACGGTTATAAAGTAGACTTTACTTCCATAAAAGCCAGAATTTGGCATTTTACGGTTTAAAGTCTCCTTTAAAAATGCCTATGAAACCGTCCCTTATTTATTATTTAGTTAACCCAACCCATTCTGATTTATACTTTTAGCAGAATTAGTTTGGATAATGGCATTCAAACTGTATTTTAGAATTTATTAATATAACTTCAATAATTTCAGAGGAGATATTTTTTGTTACACCATTGATCAATGAAAAACTGACATAGACAATGTTATATTGTAAATTCTGTCAACTGATTTAAAAACATTGAAACGTCTGTGTACTCGTAATAGGGAAATGACCTAAGCAACACCATTACCAACTGGGTAATGAATTTAACAATAAATAATAAGTGAAATCTTTACCGTCCTAGAAAAAGATTTATCTTTTTTGGAATCCGGAATCAGTATCAAAATAACATCTTCGTCCAATTTGATACAATCATGAACATATTCATAATCGCTTAAAAACGTGGTTGGAACCAAATACTCATTACTTCCCCACACTTTTAACGTGTACTGACTGGTAGCGGGGGCATCCAGACCATACGTCAACTGAAGAGTAACATGTTCTACACTTGAATTAACTAAAAATAAACAAAAAATACTCCATGTCAAATTCATAATTATAGTACCATATTAAAAAGATGGCCGATTGCAAGAAAAATTATATCAAAATTTAGTAAATAATAAACTACGAAATTACCGTCACAGGTGAAACTGATAGGTTGATTGAAATCTGCTCCCTCGAAATCAGGATGAACTTGTAGTTTTATGCTTAAACCGTGGGAATATTGATAGGTAACCATCGGACTTATAACAAGCCCCATATTTGTATCGGGGTCGTTGTATTTATACTGCTCTGAAAAAAATGACAAAAGCAAGCTTTTTTGCATGTAAAAGTTGTGAAAATATTATTAAAACTTACTTCTTATGTTATATACCATGCTGTAAAACGACTTGAGATCGGGATCCTTTACCAATGATCTATTAGTTACTTCTTCGATAATATTTAGGAGGTTTCTCTAAAATAAAAATAAAACGAATACATACGCTACGATAAAAAATGCTAGTAATTATCAATAAAAAACTTAAGCAAAATATACTAATTTTCCCAAGTTGATATACAGGAAGACCCACGTAGTTTTTTCTTTGGAATCTGGAATTTCTATAACCAGCTGATTCAAAAGGTTATAATAGCATTTAGAATTAATTGGTTCCCCCCAAGAATCGATCATTAAAGTTCCTTTTACATCCCCAACAAACTGAAGCTATAACTGCCCCTGTTAATCTTGTACTCTTCATCTGCTTTGATCCTGAGCAAACAGCAGTTTTTTCGCTGTCAATGAAATTTTCCAAAAACTTTTTTCATACGTAATTCTTCATGAAAAATATAAAATATGAATAATTCGTTCACTTGATAAGCCTACGGTATTAGTAATTTCAGGTTTTGTCAATGATTTCTGAAGAAAATTTTTTGCAGTCCTAAACTTCAAATAATTGTTTTATAAGGTAATCACGATTTTAAATTATTTTCATTGTTAAAAACCACTTCGATACGTCAAGTCAACTTTAAATAGCTTGTAAACAAATAACGAGTTCCAAAATTGAAATGAAATTTGACGTGTGTTGCTTCGATATTTAACGGGGAAAAAATGTAGTTCTGATTGCGACCAATAAATGGCGTTGTATGAACTTTTCAAAGAACCATATGAAGGTTGAGTTTCAAGCTTGGTGATACATGAATATGTTTGACAGCCATCCATAGTGGTACATCCTAACCTAATCTTCCTTTTTTCTGACACAAACGTGTTAATGTCAATTTAGCGTGGGTTGACTGTGTATGAATTACTCAAAATCTGAGTCTGTAAAGTGATCAAACTAGCATATTATCTATGACAGACTTCTAATTTTCAAAGGCAATACCACGAGTGCTTCAAATTTTATCGGTAATTTTTTCTTTTCCACGAAAACTTGTTTATTTGGCAAAAATACGAAAACAAACCGATTGATAAAATCACTCGTCCTAACCGACTCGTGATTTTATCAATCGGTTTGTTTGAATGTTTTTGCCTCAAATAAACAAGTTTGAGTGATGAAAATAAAAAGTTATGTGATAAAATTTGAAGAACGAGTTGTATTTGGGACGATTATTTTTTTTCAACAATATAAAAGGATTTTGCTTTATTTTTTCATTTTATTGAATTCAAAGAATACATAAGCTAACTGGAAATATAATCAACTTTTTTGTAGTTGGTAGTTTCTGATTCTGCAAAATGCTTCAAACTGATTCTATATAAATTTTTTGGATTTTATTGTGTTTTGTGGAGTGGAATTTTGTATTAAATGTTCAATATTCTCTTGTGCACTGAATCGGTTTGTGTTCATTTTTCAATAAACTTCGAATCACTGTTAGTTGTCAATAATGACAAATTCAAAGTAAAATTTTGACGTTTCAATGTAAACAAGCTATTATCGATGAGGAAGCAGTTTTATCAGTATAATACCGAATGATTGCCTAGAATAATGTATTGCTATTGGTTGAAACCACCAAAATGTCAGATTTTGACAAGTGAAAAAAATAATCAATATAATTCTTCATATTTTATTTAATTTTGCATCAGAAGGAATGCTATGAACTGATATTTCTTTATTGCAACATAAAAAGCACTGGAAATTGCTATTTGTATAACAAGGGAGCAAAATGCTACTTTTCCTCCCGCTACGCGTCGAGCAGTAATAATTCAAGGGAGGAAAAGGCATTTTACTCCCATGTTATACATATGATTTTTCCGCCTCTCTCAACTAACAACTTATTTTTAAATGAATTATTTATGAAGTAAAAAACAAAATTTATTAAATAACTAAAAGTATGAAGTAGTTACAAACACGTTATCTTCATTCTAATTTTTAATTAGAGTAATTTTGTATATTGATGTTAAATGTGCAGTTTTGAGCAGTTGTTGTTTGAATACCTCTAGAAGTGAGAGCCGGAGAAAACGCAGTTTTCGGGATATTTTCACTAACAACATTATTATACAGCTGGTATCCCCCGGAAGAACTCGTACTTGGCTGATTACAATCAATTTCATTAACAGTGTCAGTGACTCCCATAATTTGGTTCGAAATTTTCCGCTTTTTTGCAAGAGATTGCTACACATATCCTTCAGCGATATTCGTAGACTTCCAACCTCCGTGTTGCTATAAAGCAAGCATATTGCAGACTGGACTATATAAATCTGTAGATAACTAACTAATAATTTAGAATGTGAAAATTTCATCGGGGCAACATTTAAAATCCTTTTTAAAACGTATCAGTCTTGAAGGTAATACCCCTGTATATACGGTGCACCTGTTTTGCAGCGACAGTTTTTCGATGTCTTTCTAAGCGCGACGTGAAAGCGCCGACGACCAGTGAGCCTACTATTCAGCCAGCATTGTATGAATCATACTTCAACATCTAGATGTAGGAGGGATGAATCTCGACCAACGATACAGACGTTATCTGATATCGAGGTTATGAAGCAACCAAAATAAACAATGCAACAGTCCGTCCCGTTTGAAATATTTAATTTTTTCTTAAAAAATGGCTAATTATCATAAACAATCTTCAGAATCAACACAGATGTTATTTCAACTAATCGTCTATTCGTTTGTTAATTATAATCTGCTTTCATAAATCTGTGCTCATCTGACCAATAATCCGTCGCATCCACGATATAAATACTGAACGGACTCAATCCAATCAACGTCAAAACTCGGCTAGATTCTCGTTTGTGATAATTTACTTTTATTCATTTTATTGATGCTTTTTCAATAATGTGTCGGGCGCGTGAAACTTAGACACAAATTATTTATTAACTTACCTTAACACTCTTACAACCGCTTCTATCTATAGTAGACATTCGAGATATTCCAGGTGACATCGGAGTTGCGTTATCGGATCTATTTATAGTGGCATAAATTGGGTCTGAAATGCTGTTATTTCCTGATCCGGAATATATAAAATCATAAGGATCGTATTCTTCATAAACGCTGTTGCAGACAGACATCGTATCATCAACTAGAAATAACAAAAATATGTTAATTTCAATTCGAATGTGATAAACGAAAATGTGGAAATAGAAATGTTTCTATGATAATATTCAAAGTCAATTTTGTGCTTATCTTGTTTTATTTGCAAATAAATTTAAGGTGCTTATTCAGTTAATTGTGTAGCTTAGATGTATATCTTAAATAAAGTTATAATACTGAGAAAAGTCAACTTCAAAACCGTTAAACTTGATGGGAATGAGGTCAAATATCTAGATCAGTAAACTGCTGTGGAACAAACATGAGAAGATTATATACAAGGAAAATGGGATCCCAACAACATTACCAGACTTGGAAAAAATGCCATTCAATGGCATGCGCATGGCTCAAAAGCATTAGAAGGGACTGGGATAGGAGTGTATGGACGAGGAACCAAACACTCCGAAAGATTGGGAAAACCCCCAAGCGGACATTCACGCCATAAGAAAGTGTGCCCAGTTCAATATTAATAAAAGATAAAGGATTGACATGATGTCAAACAGCCATTAAATCCTGCTCGTCTAACTTAAAATATTTACGTTATATATTATAAACATATTCTGTTCAAGCTTCTTGTAAATTCATCATGATGCCAAAATAGTTATTTGTATGCTTAGGCCGCGAAATACCTTTTTAACGTACCGAAAGAACAGTTATCGCCGAGGCCGTTTGCGGCCGAGGCAAGATAATCTTGAGGTCGTTAAAAAGTTTCGCGGCCATGGCATACACACTATTTTTCGGGCAATCGTTAAAATTATTACTCTAGATAATTGTAAATAAATATACCATTGCTTTAAAATCAACAGCAGTTTAATTTATTTAACAATGTGTGCTATGGAACTGATATGTTTCAATATATAGAAAATATTTTGACAGTTCTTGCTTCAACTTCTGGAGTAAATATAAGTAATAATACAAACTGTACAATTAATGTTAATATTCATCCTAAATAATATAAGTACTTATGTATTTGTTGGTATTCAATAAAAAATAATCCTTGTCTTTGTAGTATTTTAGAAATATCAAATTTGGAAGTGACGTTTGGTTTCGCAGCCGTTGCTATGGGTAACGGTCGCGAAATTGAATTTCGCGGACCGTGTTGAGAACGCGAAATACTGACTTCGCGTCCGGCTGCACGAAAAAATATTTTATTAATTACTAACCGGACAAAATATTTAGATACTAAAACATAAATTAAATTTATTTTGTAAGATATTCACTTGATTTTTCATTAACAAACTTTTATTTATTAATTGGAATTGGACAAATTAAACTATTAAAACATACAGGGTGGGCCACCATATACACACTTGGATTTATTACATCTAATAGACAATTATGTAGTTTATTAATGCTTCAAATTCAAATTAAATAAGTTAAGCAACAGAGTAATGGATGTCAGATGTCAACATTTTTGTCCTGAACAGGCTCAAACATTCCAATGAAGGAGAAAGAAGGAGAAGCTGAATCATGAAACAGGAAAGGAAGACTATCGACAACTTCACTTTTAAACTAGTGACGTATCTGCATTATAAATTACATAATTTTAGTAAATTTTAGTAAATTTTTGTTTTCATTTTTTTCTGTTAATCTAAAGACTAAATTTGTAATAATTTTATTTTTGAATATCCCATTTGTCACTTATTAAAATTACCTAATAAAACAGGGGATCAAAATTTTAAGTTGAACACACTATTATATATAAAATTGTGTTTGAAAATTAAAATACCATTTTTGCAGCAATTATTATTACGTTCAATACACACTAGAATAAAGACATTTCAAAAGATATAAGATTAAATATAAATTAAATCCAAGAAAGAGTCTGTACACCTAATATAAATTTGCAGTTTGGATATGGAAAACAAATATATCGTTGTGAAACTGTAAATTTAATTTCAACGAAGTAAATAGTCTGGCGTAAATAAATGAATTCAAATTGGACTCTTACCTGAACAGTCTGGACTAATAGCCCTGGAACTAACAGAACTGCACAAAGACTCTGATAGAGGATCGAATTCTTGTAATATACTAACTCTTACACTATCTCTATCATCTGAGTGTGCAAGATCAATCAAATTTGAAGAAGATGATGGTTTTGCTTTCTTGTCTCTTTCAGATTTTGTAGATATGACAGAATATGTAGATAATTTTGAAGACACTGATGAACTTTTTGTAACAACTAACGGTGGTGGTCTCCGTTGATTTTTAGGTGGTAGTGCTGGAGGTACCTGTAAAAAAATAAAACATATTGAAAAAAGCTTATTAAATAGAAACGAACAATTTTCCAAAGTGATGCCCAGAAATAAATAGTACCTTGCTAACACGATAGTTATCCTAGTGCTGGGAAACAAAGGAAAAACAGGCGAGGAGAACGATAGATTAACCCATAATCTGAACCTCCGAAAATACTTCGAATTTTCGAGAAAAAGGTCCTGAAAAAAAGGGAAAACAAAACCCCAACAGGATAAACCCGGAGGCAATAACGACTCACTAAGAAGTGTTCTTAAAGGAGCGGAAGTTATATGGTATGTTTGCTTTCTTTTGTCTAGCACTATATAAAGATTAAATAATACTCTTAGAAATCGATGAATTTATAATCTATTTTTATAAAGATTGTTTTGTTTTAAAAAAAGTTGTTTTTCTAGCAAACACATTTTTATACGCTATTTTTTCAACATTTCGAATTAATATGAATCACAAAAAATAAGCAGTATGAGTAGTATGTATGTTTAGAATGGAATATAAACAGTAAGTAAACTTCATTGACATTATAAATCAATCTAAGATTCAAAAACAGAACACTGCAACTGGTGGTATTCTTGTTTTAGAATTAAATAAAGTGCATTATCCGTCTAGTACGTTTAACTATCTCAATGGCAAACGAGAATAAAAAACTCCTAAGTCATCTAAAAACAAAATTAATTAACTCGAGAGTGTTGTAATGGATTAGAATCCAGTTGAAGGATATAAGAAAAATCGACAATGACCGTGATAACTACACATTCCAATTTACAACCTGAAATTTTCAAATGCAACCTTCTCTAATCTATTAAATATTAAGTAAGTGCATTCAATAACATAAATATATGAATCCAACTCTGAATCTATAATTTTATGAATGAATTATTTATTTTCGATATTCTATTATCCTGATACAAATGATATTATAAATAATAAACAATAGATAATGGAATTTAATGTAGTAACTTACAAGTCTAGTGTGGTTGCATGTAAAAGCACTCGCACACTTTTCATCTATTCACACCGAAATAACAATGGGTATTTATTTCCCAATTAATTTATTTCCTTATCTATCGCTATCGAATATTTATTTCTGCAACTTAAAATTATGTATAGATAACGGAAATACGTACACGTAATATTATAAACAGGTAAATATTACAGAATGACCTAATACATATTTCTACTTGTTACTTTGAATATATTCATTGTAAATGCTCATTAAAACTGTGCTAATTACTTTCTACATAATCAAATATCAGACAGTAGCAACACTATCTGTAACATTTAACCAATAGGGTGTTCAACTGAAATTAGATTTTTGTGAATGCATAACAGATAGTTCATTATAAAGAAACAAATTACAGTACGCCATATTTTATAAAATCGAATAGTGTTGTTTTATTTTTATGCAAAAAAGAATTTTTAAAATTCGCCTTTCACATTCTGACGTCACTAGTATAAATTGAAGTAAGGCACACACTTCGACATGGAACAATATAAGGTAATGAAGAAAAAAAAAGTTTAGGCTAGAGTGACATCAAGTTATTTGCATTTTCTTGTGGTTTATATTTTATTGCTGGTTATAGTTCGTTTGTGTGCTTTGTGTAATGAGTTATTTTCCCTAATTATGTATTTTACTTATATTAAAATTATCTTTACAATAAAAATAATTTGTTGAAGTTTTTTTTAAAGGCTCTAACAGCTTCAAACCAACTTTTCCTTCTTTCATTTGTGTTTGGCATAGTAGTATATCTTTTTGTTTGACGTTCTTCATGTATTGGTACAAAACTAGGCACTAGGCACTAGGGTTTGAGCAAGTGACAAATTGTCATATATGCGAGATTTTAATTTGTTGTGGTTAGGTTAGGTAAGTGTAGAAAAGGACAATTTTTCTTAAATTAAACATGGAGGACTACGAAGAAGACTCGGTCGCTATTCAACAGGAGCTGTATCCTGAAGAAGGCTTTGGACGTAGAAGTTATGTTTTCCAAAATGCATTTAATATGCATGAGAAAATGTTTAAAAAACATTTTCGATTGACGAAAGATTTAACGACTAACTTAATAAATAAATTAATCTTTTCTGTGACGGGAAAAAAGTTTGACATATTATCATTGTTGTCCGGTAATTAAATATCACTTTTTATGAAATTATTTTTTCCCGCATATATATAGATATATTATTGCACTCATCTGACATTTTTCTACAGCGTTTTGTCATCATGACAAACATAAACATTCAATCCACGCCATTTTTAATCAATTTAGAGCAACCAAAATTACATCGTAATTTTTCTAGTCACAGAAAAAAATAGTGTATAATACACGGGAAAAATATTAGATTTTAGCTCTCGAGCTAAAATCTAATACTTTTTTCCCTTGTATAATGAATAACTATAATTCTTTCTGCGCTTTACTGCAATACTGAGTTATTTTACCCTCCAAATTCATGTTTTAAAATAGGTAAAGAGAAACACATTAAAAATATACGTCAAGACAAAACCACAGAGTACATATAAAGACAGAGTATCTTCTCGTCGCTAATGCAATGGATCTGTGTAATACAGCGGCAGCCATGTTAAAAATCTAGAATTCAGGACAGTATTTAGATAATTTAGTTAAAGCGAGGAAGATCCGTACTTAAGAAATTGAAATAGCGTTAATGTAGTAGTTCCACAAATTTTTAATTGTCTATCCAGTTTTGAAAGGTACTAGAAAAAGTCAAATATGCATCTAAAAATATCAGGTGCGTATATGGGGTAGACTTAGATTACATAATTCATGCTCATGCCGATAAAAGTATAGGTACCTAGTATGGGTTAAAAAAGATTGGAATACTTATAAAGAATATAATAAATTTTATTGTTTATATAATAATGTGACATATTTATAATACATGACTGATGTAAATTATACTTTTTTTAAAACCACTATTTAGAAATCGTTTTTCTGCATATTTTTCAGTTCGCAAATTTGATAATTTCTCGGAATAGTTGAAAATAAACATATCGAAAACTGACATGATAGTGTCGAAATAGTTACATTACGAGTGAGGAACGTAATATATTTCCGTGGCATATTTGGTTGCCATGGCGACTTGTTTATATAGCAATTGTTTAACAAGGGACGATGGCTGAAGAGCAAAAGTACAATAATTGATCAAGCTAATAAAGTCAGATGCGTAGAAAAGGGGAATCAATTAAAATTAAAATGAGAATAAATTAATATTATATCAAACAAAATAATATGTTGGAGTAAATTCCAATACGATATTAGCCTTTTTTTACACTAGGTATATGTTATTATTGATTTTTCCAAATCAATAATTTGTTTTTATTAGAAGTGTCTTTAAAATTTCTATGAATGTTTTTCAATGTGAAATATATTCTAATTCTAAAATAAAGTTTGCTTACGTATAAAACCGGAAAATTTTCACAAGGATGTTGTAGCGCTATATGTGCGCTCATGAGTAAAAGATTCTTTAAAATGTTATATGATTTATTTGGACAGTCTCTTGCCGCACAAACAATACCAGTTTCATATTGGTTCATTTTTTATCGCGATGTCGAAAACTAATTATACATACGAACACAGAAAACAACTAAATAAATAAGAATTGCAATCGAAGGAGGTATAAAAATAATAAAGATCGAAATATATAAACGTAATTCACAAATAACACGCCGCCACTGCCAGAATACACACTAATTAGATATCGAAACGTTTCAATCACAAGTAACGCTACTGACTAGATTTAGAACATGGATGCTTGAGATGCGTGAAACGGAATGCGCGTACTTACCCCCTCCATAACGAGTCGATTCTCTGTCTTTTATGTACTCTGTGACAAAACCGTTATTAAAACTCTTCTTTTTGATTTTTGTTTGACTTCATTTGCGAATACCAGACACGCTTTCAAAAATTCACAGCATTGCCACATGTACATATGCGACAAAATGTCGAACGGTGACATTAATGTCGAAGGTGGTTCGAGAATACGATCTCCAATTTTCGACAAATATCGATTGCGACATTTTTGATCGAGATTCGAGAATACGAGCACAGGAGCGCTATAGACCATTCCAGAATGACGTCACTGACAGGCCGGCCATATTGTTCTGGATCCTCATGTCATATTCTTACGACAGTAAGACTTCAATTCACAATTAGTTCCTGAAATTATCTAAAATGCCATCATATTGTGTTTCCATTTTATTATGTTAATCTGAAGATTGAAGGGGTAAAAATTTTAAGTTGAACACCATATTCCACATAAATGAAAAAATGAAGTCAGTGATCATAGGGCATCTTTGAAATCAACATGTAACTTGAAAGCTAGAAATAAAATAACAATTTCAATATAACTATATTACCTGTGTTTGTGCAGTTGATGTTGTGGAACCAGAGGAATGAATACTATTTGCTGGAGATATGTGAGATTGAACAGGGCTACCCACAACTGAAGCTGGAGTTGATCCCATGGGATTTAAGCTTGGTCCCAAAGATATTTGACTTTGACCATTATTGGAGGGAGTTTGAGGGATACTATTCCATGACATTCCAACAACACTGGCAGTATTTATATTAGTAAGAGGATTTTGTACTCTGGATGTGACAGGATAATATCCACTATTAGGGTACATCACACCTTGCTGTGGTACACCTGCGTTTAAGGCGGTGGCGCCGGCGGCCATGGACACGTGCGGCCAATATTTAAAATGTGACGACTGTAGTTGTATATTAGGTGGGTTTCTCACAAGTTGTTGCTGGTTGTAACTGAAAACAATCAAGTGCAAAATTAACAAGCATAGCAGACTAGTTATAAATAACATAATTAATCAGATCTTAAAGAAAACTTTGTAACATGTTAGCAAGTTTTTATATTTGTGGCTAATATATCAGAACAGAAAAATAAGTGTATAAAAAATAGCATATGCCAGAGCAATAAATTGTTACTTTGACAATGACAAATTGAATGTAATATGGAAAGATTGGGCATTTAATTTGAGAAGATATTACAAAGAAGACTACAAACTACTTATAAGTTCCACGTTACTGCTGCTGTTCAAAAATCTATGAAGATATTAGGTTTTATAAAGAAGATCACTTGTGATTTTACTAACATAACTGCTATCAAGTCTCTTTATTGCTCTCTGGTCAGAACACACCTAGATTATTGTTCTCCAATATGGTCTCCTCATTACAATACTCACAAAGCGAAATTGGAAGCTGTTCAGCACAATTTTTTAAAATACATTGCCTTAAAGATTCATGTTTACCGTCTTTATGATATTTTAGAGCTCTTCTTAAACATCCCTACCCTAGAGATTCGCAGAAAGTGAAGAGATCTAGTACAGTTTTTCAATATACTAAATGGAATTTGTAATAATCCCGAGCTTCTCTCTAAAATATATTTAGTTGTTCCTCCTCGTCTTACCAAGCAGGTGCAAACCTTTCATGTTCAATTTCATAGGTACAACTATGCAATGAGTAGTTTTCTGCCTAGGACACTTAGATTAGCTAACTCTGTCGAGGACATTTCAATTTTGGATGTGTCAACTTTCAAATTTAAAAAACATCTGCTGGAGCTTAAACTTTGATATTCTAAAATTTTATTGTTGATTAATGTATTTTCAGTTTTTGCTTTTACTATTTTATGCAAAAATTTAATACCTGACATTTATAAATTTTTTTTTTTCAATTTTGCAGGTATTTTCTGTATTTTCGTATTTAGAGAATTACAACTCTGTATATTTGATGTGAATTACGCTTGCCCGTGAATAAATAAATAAAAGTACTTGATTTAGGAATTACACCACTGATAGTATGTCTAGTTTGAAAGGCTTCTTTACAAAAGTGTGTCCTTTTGGTTCATACTGCTTGGCAAATCTCTCAATAAAATACAAAGTAATATAGAAGTTATAGCCAACATTTATTTTAAATTTCAAACTTTAACTCTGTATCTCGAAACTGGGGGCACTGGGAATCAAGTATATTAAGGCACTAAAGAGATGAGTATTCTCATCCGCCATTTTGGTTCCTGAATTTTATTGTTTTGACATGTGTCGAGTTGACAGATTGTGTTGAAAACTTTTTGATTTTGATTTTAAATGAATGTATCTTGTGATTATTGAACAGAACATTTTATTTTACCAACTTTCCTTCCGACTGTTGACATCAGAAAATTGAGAAAGTGCAACGAATGGATGCTGGCCACGTCTCTGAGTAGAAATACCAAATCTCATGGCAAATTAACTGGTATTACTTTTCACCTGAGCTACTTATTATCAAAGGCAACCCAATAAATTGTTTTCTTTCGTTGCAGATTTGCTGGGAATCTAAACATTTGAACGCTTTGCTCGCTCCTACTGCTGCAATTAACAGCAGCACAGCAAGGCATTTTGATCAACGCTGAGAATAAACTTGCTTCACTGAAATACAAATTCATAACTTTCATAACAAACTTATTTATATTATATACTTACATTCTTGCAAGCAAATATATTGAGTTTTTCCCCAATACTAAGCAATGTTAATAAAGAAAATAAAACAAGGTTCAAACGTATCACAGCAACTACTTCCACTTTCTTAATACTATAGTTGTGAATATCAGTAATTTACTTTTAGTAAACATTATACAAACATTTTTACTCACCTACGAGGCAGTTATTGACCAACACAACAAATGTCAAACCCAAACGTCAAAGTCAAGGGTACAAAAAGGAACCAAAATAGCGGACGAGAATACCTAAGTATATTAAACAAACATTATTTCTTTTTGTTTTTACCATTGATCCTACCAATCTTGCCATTTTTGGCAAGTGGTCATATACTATTATGTCTACTCTGCTTTTGCCGTAATCTGGTTTTAGAAATATTTGACAGGGCTTCACTCTCGCCCTCGGACTTGCAAAATCATTCACTAAATAACCAATTGGCTTCATTAAAGCTGAACTCATTTGGTAAAGTATGTATTGGTATACACAGCAATAGACAATAACAGATCTCATGCACATGGTTACCTTTGAACTATCCGAACCATGTACATGTACTTATGTCAAGTGTACTTTCTCATTGGAGGAAACAAATTTTGGAAATAAAAGAAATGTTTGTAATAAAAGAATTAAAAAAAAAACAATTGTAATTTCATGATTAACATACACTTTTATGTTGTTTAGCCCACAAAAAACATTTAATAATGAAGAAAGAGGTGTTATAAAGAATTACTTACTTCTGTTGTTTACAAAAATCTATAATTTCACTAGATCTAGTTGTTATAGGTGGTGGTGGACTGGCAAAGGAAATTAAATCTGGCGTATCTGGATCATTAGAAGTGCTGTTTTTACGTTGTGATGATGGTGGTGGAGCTAGGAGAGGGTTTGTTGAGCTTGGCTGGACTCCAGGTCTTGGTCTTGATTTTGACTGTTGTCTATCATATTTTAATTGAACTGAATCAGTTTCGCTCATAGATAACGCACGAGTAACTGGAATAAAAAATAATTGGAGTAATTTTCTAACAAAGTGTATGGTATCATTCAGAAACAATGAAAATAAAAATAGGTATATGTATAAATTAAGTGCATGTTATAACATATCCCAACATTATTATTTATTTTAATTACTACTTTTATGTGAACTAAAAGATATTTTAGCATTGTTCATTTATATAATTGCATTCAGTACTGAAACTTGCAGTAAAAACGTGAATATTTCAACAAATTCTATGTATAAAAAAATATTCTATCGTATATTGGTGAATGGCACATAAATCTCTAGAATGGAGAGCCAGGACAGAGACAGACGAAACAGTTCATTAGAGGACATTCGCCAACTTTTACGGCAGACCTAATAAGGCACAAAAAGCTAATGGGGTTGACAGACAAAGCCATGTGCAGATTCTGTCACCTAGAAAAGGAAACTGATGAGCACATCCTATGTTAGTGAGATTGCCAAGCAAATGTGCGGTTTCTTGTACTAGGCGATGAGAAGCCATTGGCAAGAAATTGCATGAAAGATTCAGTCTCCAGGCTGATTGGCTACTTAAAAAGAGTTGGGCAGGAGAATGTAATCTAGATTCACAATAGATGGTGGAATAGGCCAAGTATCCACCTGATCAAATCTAATCTAATATTGGTGAAACCCACAGAAATTTTAAAAGAGGACTAGTTCCAGAGATACAGGATGTTGAAGTTGGAAAATAGCCATTTTTTAAAAGCATGTATATCTTATTTTCTTCAATGTATCAAGAATTTTTTCCTGTGATAGTGTTCTAATTATACTAAATATCAGTCCCTTACGAGAGAAAGTTTCATTTGCTACAGGGATACTCAAAACTTAGACAAACGGAACGTTGACTTGAAATATAATTCAACTTTCAGGAATTTCGATATCTGGCTGGTTTATAATAATAAGATATGCAAACATTTTTTACAGGGCGAGTCAGAAAGTTGATCGCCCTGTATCCTACATTTAATAAAATTTTATATAATTTGTATTGCATGTTAGTAGGTGACATTAAGTAATTTTGAAATATATATAATTTGAAGATGATATCGAAAATCAACCTTTGGAACTTCACTATTATTGTATCTACTTATAAGATGGGAGCTAGAACTTTAGGTACATGTGCTCATGTGGCCAGTGTTTTATGGTTTTTGGATTATGCCAGATATGAACAGAATGTGAAATATCCATCTCCTAAATGAAACAACTGATGCAGCTGAGAAGATACTACCAGAAAAGATAGATCATGGTCCAGATATTGTAGAACTTTGAATTCTTTCAGTAACTTCAGTTAGTTTCGACATGTTTATGTTAATTGTTTTTTTCCATATCAAGATCAGCTTATATTTATTTTGTTTGTTTTTATGTATATGTCGATCATGGTATAACGTAAACAACATCGAAAATACCGATATACATATATGAAGAACATAATGACAGGCTTGTCATCATATTGTCGGGATAAAAAACTGATCATAGCAAGTTGACAAAACTTTTACATCCTACCAACAAACTCAAAGCAAAAGGTACTATGAAAGTATCACATAAATTCACCAAGAAAATGTTTAATTACATAGGGAGATTTCCAAAAAAATCGATTCTCGGATTTTCTTCCATACATATCTTATTTTGAATAGCCTTGTATATTACATGTATTTCAAAATGACTTAATGTCACCTACTAACATGCAATACAAAGTATATAAAATTTTATTAAATGTAGGATACAGGGCTTTTTGACTCGCCCTGTAAAAAATGTTTGCATATCTCATTATTATAAACCAACGCAAATCCAGCCAGATATTGACATTCCTGAAAGTTGAATTATATTTCATGTCAACGTTCCGTTTTTCTAATTTTTGAGTATCCCTGTAGCAAATGAAACTTACTCTCATAAGGGACTGATATTTAGTATAATTAGAACACTATCACAGGAAAAAAATCTTGATGCATTGAAGAAAATAAAAATATAATAAATAAAAATGGCTACTTTCCAACTTCAACACCCTGTATCTCTGAAACTAGTCATAGGATTGTGTTGGGCACATGGACATTATTGTTCAGAAAGTCGTCAACTACAATATACTAACAATTCATGAAATTTCACCGAAGCCCATTTCTCCATAAGCTGGCTGCTTCCTCCTTTAGGTACAGCTAACCCTTGAGACCTCATCGACTATTACAACCAAACAAGTCACATCCAATCAATTTGGAACATTCATTAAAACAAAACACGGAATCTTATACTAATGTGAAAGAAAATAGTAGGAGGAGGAGATTATCTTTATTGGTTACCCAATTGGCTAACGACCGGGGTCTTCCTGCCACAGATTTTTACAATTTTCTTGTAGGTATAACAAATTTTTTTTATATAGATACAATAAATAAAATGAAAAAAAAACGAAAAGGAAATAGTAATTTTGGCTGAATTGGAAATTATATATTTGAGAAAAATAATAATAATGAGTTACAGCAGGGTTAGTGTGTGATAATATAAACACTATTTAGCAAGTATAAATGACCTTAATTTGAGTATATTCCAAAGGTACCAGCACATAGTTTTTTCATCATATACATTAATCTATTTCTGAGCATTCATTAATGTTTATAAACTTTGTAGACAAGATGAATTTTATACTATAAATAAAAATTTTATATTATAAAGTAAACAATTTGAAAACTTTTAATATGAATATCTCTGAAAGTAAAAAAATTAGAAAAAACAATTTGGTACAGATGTTATACAGGTAGGGGAAATTGGAATGACCATATTTTGGTTTTGGGGTGAGTGATCCCTTAAGCATAATTTACCCCAACATTTTAAATGTCACCATTATTTTTGTAATACCTCAGATTGAAGGTCTTTCTAAGTTGAATTCACCTGCACAATAATTTTGCTTTAATTTAATACAGGGTCAATATAAATTACAATTCAATTAAAATAAACCTTGTTTTTATGAAATGCTATTTTAAATATTTTATGCTCAAAAAGAATAGTACCTATTATTTTTTGCTCCAAATACCATTTAACCTCTTATTGTCAAATAAATAGAAAATCAGTTGAATATTAATGGAGGTAGGATCCTAAACGAATATTTGATACATTTTCAGCATCAACACTATATTGTTCATGTGAGGCAATTTTCAAATTATATGTTTCCAGATAAGTAGATTGAGAGGTCCAATAAAATCACCAGATCTAACACCCACCGACTTTTTTCAATGGGGTCACTTGAGAACTGTTGTATTTAAAATACAACTGGCTTCACTGGATGATCTTCAGCAAAAGATTATTACTGAATGTGCATTAATTACAAGAGAAGTATTTCAGAATGTAAGAAATAAGTTTGAAAATGGATTATATTTTTGTTCAGCCCAAAATGACATGAATTTTGAGCATCTGATTAAATAAAATAGCATTTTATAGAAACACAGTTTATTTTATTTGAATTGTACTTTTGATGGACCATGTATTAGATTAAAACAAAATTCTTGTGCAGGTGAATACTACTTAAAAGTCTTTTAATTCAAGGTATCAGAAAAGTGGTGGTGCTATCTAAAATTTTGGGGTTGAGATGCATGAGGCTCAAGGGATCATTCACCCCACAACCAAAATATGTTAATTCTAGTTCACCCTAGCTCTATAACTTTTGTACCAAATGCGTTTTGCTATTATTTTGATTTTCAGAGATATTCACATTGAAAGTTTTCAAATTGACACCCTGTATATTCGTTCTAACTATATTTGTATTTATATTTTTTTGATATTGTGAGATCAATAAATTCTATTCTATTTTATATCATCTACCGCCTCTGTCTCTGTTGTACTGGATAGAGTTTAGGAATAATTTGACATCAACTCATTTTTGAAAATGTTTACAATTGTGTGACTATGTTCATTCTTTCAATTGGGTTGTGTTCAACAGCCCTGGCACTGAATCTTTGCACCATTTCCCATGTTATCTACTTCCATTCCAGAAGCTTTGTGTCTTCTATGTAGGCCTCTATAGTTTGACGGGAGGGATTTTCAGTAGTTGCAATTGTTGTATTATATCTTCTACAAAGTGCTTCCGTCTGAGTCCCTGTAAGTTCTCGCAGAAGCAGAGTATGTGAGTAGGTGTTTCATCATAGAGTTCACATTTTGTGCACATAGGTTCAATAACTTTGCCCATTTTGTGCAGATGTTTCCTCAGAGTGCAGTCACCAGGTCAGTCACTGTCTTCAAATGTCTCTTACTCAGTTCAATAGCCTGGATGAGAGTTCCTTGTCTACCTTGTTCAGTAAACTCTTTGTATGGAGGTGCCCTTGTTTTGACCTCCATTTGAGTTGGTGTTCCCTATCTAGCCAGTTCCCGATTTCCCCTCTTATGCAATCTTTTGTGTTTCCACAAAACGGTTCCGGACCTATGAAGTCTCCTTTAGAACCTTCTTTAGGGTGCATTGTATCAAACCCTTAAACTAGGTTTAATGATAACTGATGTTTGGACTGTGACAGATTGATGTATTTATTATCAATCAATTACATCAGTCTAAACATCAGTTATCATTAAACCGAGTTTAGGTGTTTGATACAACGCACCCTTAGCTAACTAGTATTGTCCCAGTTGTATCAGTGTGTCCTTCTTGAAGATTGTTTGGGGACTATAATAAGTCTCCCGATTTCAGCCATCATTGCCTCCGCCCTTACAAAAAGTTCCAAAAGAGGAAGTCCAATAAGAGCTTCCATTGATGACGTCCCGTGCTGTTCATTGCCCCGATAATACCAAGAAGGGCTTGTCTTTGGATTTCCGTTAATATATTCACTGCAGAGGACACTTCTGTCCTCCTCCACCAGACTATTGTTTCATAGGTGATTGTTGGCCTTATCACAGTCGTGTAAAGCCATTGATCCACCTCGGTCATATTCCCCAGGTTTAGACTATAACTCTTCTGCATTGCCAGAAAAGCCTAGCCTGGTGATTTTTTTCTAATGTGTTTTTGTAATGTGTGTGTTTTTAATTATATATAATTTTGTCAGATACCCGAGCAGATACCTATGTAAATTTTTAAATATTCAAGTATTTATTATAATCTGCACACTCTATTTTACTATTATTGAGACTATTATAAACTGAAATTGGGCTGTTTGTTAATAAAGTAATAACTATTAGTAATATAGAAAGATTATCAACATAATCTCGATATTTTCGACTCTGCGTTGTCACGGTTTAGAAGTCAAGTCAGGGGCATTAACTTTACATAATGCATAAGCATTCATCTAGTTTTGTTATAAATCTTTTTAAGTGTGAAATTCTTTAACTTGCTAATTGTAAAATCAAAATATTAAAATTATATTCAAAATTCTCACCTGAAGTTGTTTTTGGTTTGCTAGAGACATTAACTGTTGTAGCCGACCTATTTAGTTCCTGTAATTTTTTACTTTTAAATTGTTCTAAAGCTAAAGACTCTAAGCTAAGAGCCTGTGCTCTTTCGAGGTCTTCCTGAAATTGTTTTTCATAATCGGCCATCTTTTTTAGTAATGTTATGAATTCAAATCTGTAAATGTAGTGTGTAAAAACTTTTTAATTATTTGATGAGTAATAAGAGCTATGTAGATTAATTTGTTGCTAATGATTAAATGTTAAAAATGATATCCGAAATACCTTGTTGTACTTTAGTAACACATCCTGTTTATAACGAATCTTTGATAAATGCCTTTAATACTGGTTTACTTATGTTTACGTACTCATATTGAATGGTTTTATTTACGAGTGGGAAATTAATTTAAGCTTGAATTAAAATTAAACTACACATATGTCAAATCAACAATAACTAAACTATACTTAACCTCACTCATTCAATTATTCATGTATAAGTGTTGCCTACATAGGTAACTGAAATAAGAGTTGCCTACAGAGATAATATTCACAAGGTTGCCTATTCACTAAAACGAGATGTGACACCTATTGTAAAAAATCTACACTTTAGGTATGAAGACATAAGTATTATTCTATGAACGAAGAAAACAAACCAAATACCATTGAGGAAGGTGTAACTGCAGTAACATTTTTGGAAAATTATTTTTCATTCCTTTGTCTTGATCATGTTATCTGTGGTCTTGATTGGAGATATGTAGATGACATTTTCGTAATATGGCCTCATAAGTTAGTATCTCCAGAGACGTATCTCTGAATTATTTTTTAACAGATATAGGTAAATAAAAGAGAAAAATCTATAAAATTTGAAATTCAAAATAACAAATTTATGCCATTTTTAGATGTCCTTATCAATAAAACATCTACAGAGTATGAAACAAGTGTTTACCGTAAGCCAAAATTTAAATTCAAAATCTTTAAACGATAGGTCCTAAATCATTTGCTCTAATGATAATGGATTCACAAAGGAGAAAACTTTACTAAAATCACTTTTAAATAACAATATAATTATCCAACAGAATTTATGAATAAAGAAGTTAGGAGTATAGAGAGTCATTCATTGTTAATTCCCAATAATATTAATAATTCAGATAACATAATTTTTTAAAACTTAACAATAAGGTTATCCTGACAATCTGACAACATCCCAGGCATGACGTTTAAAACAGATCAATTAATTTATCAAGATCTAGAACATTATCTATGATCTAGAAGGCAAGAGTAGATTTGAGAAGGGAAGTAAAACGGAAGAAGCTAAAATGAAAAAATGGAAGCGTAAATTGAAGAACTGTAAGTTTAAATGTATGTTATCTGTGGTTTAAATGCCAATAGCAAAGTAACAAAAAGTTTGCACCAACAACGGAAAATGAGTTATGTTTAGTGATCCTGACGGTATCCTGAATATTGTAGTACAATTTTTATTTATAACATGGTTTAATTGATTGAATACTGAATAAACAAAATGTATATCCAATGCCAAAAACTGCAAAATACTGATGTTAGGTGAGTGTATCAAAAATTTATATAGCATGTAGTCATTTAAAAGCAGTTATAAAATTTTATTATTGACCTGCAATGTTTGGGACATTAAGTAGCTTTTTCTAAAGTATATAGTAAGTATATTGTGTCACAAGCGCAGAAAATGAGCTTTAGCAGCCCAAGACTATTAGATCCAGAATTTTTCAGCTTGAGATGACATTTTTAATTAAATGTATAAGTATTTTTAAATATTTTTTATGAAGATTAATATCTCAATCTAATAAAATATTTCAATTTGAAAAGTAAATTGAGACAAAATTCTTCTTGTCAAAGATTAAAAGGTTTGAAACTTTGGTAGAATATTTTCCAAAGTTCAGTATGGTCTGCAATGCATATTTGGTAATTGGTTTATTCAGTTACTCGTTACTCTTAATAAATTAGCACCTGAATACCAAATATCTACTATACATACAATTCAGTTCGGCCAAATACCAAATATTTGAGCAATATATTTTGTTGTGAAACATAAGTGAACTCTTGGAATTGGGTGTTAATGAATCAAAAAATGCCTCGAAAAATGCTTGGTACTTGAAAGATGTGAAATGATACCAAGTGGTTTTTTGAATAGCAAAGGTTCTTGCCTAACTGATTTTAAATTTGGAGATAACAAGCCAGCTATCAGGAAAAATGTAGATATAAAGATATTACCTACAGATATTTATATAAAAGGACACCACTAATTGTATTTCTTGTTAAAATAATTAGAAAACTATTTTGTCATCTGCCTTTTTAAAAAAATACTAAGGTACAGTAGGTAAAGGTAATTTTAGTTTCTGTGTGATCAATAAAACCTTGAAACTAAAAAAAATATATATAATAAAAAAAAATTGATTAACGAATTTTGTGAATGAGTAATTAAAAGTTTAAATACAAAATTAAAAACCTTGGTTTCCTTATTAAAGATTCTTCAACATATACTCCAGGAACTATGTCATCTGGGAACTGAATGAAGAGAAATTTACTTCAGTGATTTGTTCTTCCAGGAACTTGCTCCAGTAAACTGTGTACTTCAGGAACTTACTACAGGTCTATAAGAAACTTCATTCAAGAAATGGTATACTCGCCAGAAACTTCTTGCACATGAACTATCTTGCCCACTTGCACAGGAACTATGCTAAATTTATAGCATTGAACTATTATTTTTGTGGCAAATTTATAATTAATTTAACGAAAAATTATATATACAAAGTGAAGTATAGGTATTGGGATATCTGTCCAGGATAAATATGTATAATTATACAATTTCTTACCTGATAGCTTAATGATTCGTTCTGGACAAACATCTTTTTTATTTAAAGATTATAAGAAAAATGAGAAAAGTATCTATATCTAGAAAATGAAAAGCCATCCCAAAAATTAGTAGCCATTTTGTGTATTAATTTATCCATTACATTACTAATTTCAATCTTAAAACACCTACAAAGCTAACTAAATTGAATCAAAAATGTTTTACATACTAGTAATCCTAGTAAATTCTACAAATTATATTTTTCTGGCTTTAAAGGTAATGATGAACAGAAAGCCGGAAACCTGTTGTTCCAATCATTATTGATTTTTAGTCCAAATACTATTATTGACTATAACATCAAAATATAAATTCCAAGAAATATTGAAATATATTTTACATTCGAATGTTATCGACAAAGATAATGTTTCAGTTGTACTGAGAGAGTTGGTACAATAAAAAAAAGTATTGACCTATTTTATAATAACATATTTCTCTTATTTTCATTTAAGTAGTCATATAGATATAGTTCAGTTCAAAATACATTGTTAGCTTCTACTGCCATACATTTTCATAAATAGTTTCATCAACAGTACCAGAATTTTCTGTTTTTGTATTATATCCTATACTAAACATAAAGGCGTCTTTGGCAAAGCGGATGTCTCAGGTAAAGCATCACTTGCCAGCAAATATTTGTAAACATTTTTAAACTTCGTTAGCATAAGATGTAAATGTTTTCTTGTGAAGGTGTCACTACAATATTTATCATTATCAGCACAAGTCAATGAAGTCCATATTGCAATAGATTATTCCAGAACGTATGTATGCATGTAGACGGAATTGAGCAACAAGAAGGAATGGGATCCAAATACCATTACCAGACTTGGAAATAATGCTAATTAGTGGTACACAGATGGCTCAAAAGATATATAAGGAACTGGGATAGGAGTCTAAGGGCCAGGAACCAAACACTCTGAAAGCTTGGAAAAAACCCCAAGTATCTATCAAGCGGAAATTCACGCCATAAGAAAGTGTGCCCAGTTCAATATCGACAAATGGTTTAGAAGGCAGAAGATTATCATAATGTCGGATAGTCAAGCAGCCATTGAAGCACTGAGCTCTTGTGTAATCAGTTCCAAAATGGTGTGGGAATGCCTAGGCATACTCAATGAACTAGGCGAGAACAAAATAGTAACTTACTGTGGATTCCAGAACACACTGGAATATAAGGATATGAAATAGCAGATGGACTAGCAAAGAGGGGGACTGAAAGATCCTTTTAGGGGACGAAACCCTTTTTTGCTATCATTCCCAATGTAATATTGGAAGAAATAGGCAAAGCCGAAGAAAAGAGATGACTATTGGAAATATCTATAGTAGGGCTCAGACAATCAAATATTCTGATGGGTGACTACAACCCGTTAAGATCAAATGAATGCATAAATCAAAGTAAAACTGCTCTAAAAGTTATAACAGGGATCCTAACGGGACATAGCTGCCTAAACAGGCACCTGAAAAAGCTCAAAATGGTGGAGGAAAAAGAATGTAGATTCTGTGGCATGGAAGAAGAAACCTCCACCCACAGCAATTCAGGATCCTAGGGTACAGCACCTAGCAGATTATTGGATGGAAGAGGGAAATTTACCTAAATTGAAGCCTACAGATATCCTAAAATTCCTCTGGGACATAGGACTAAAGGAGCTACTAGTCTCTGAGACGTTCCTCAGGAACTAAGTATAAGTAAGGGGTCATAATAGATATTTTAGGTCTCAGTGAATGTCACCCCATCCTACATACATACCTGTGGACGTAAAATTGATAAGTGAAAATTTTCCGACGTATATTAGGCTGCGGCGGGCACTTTCCGGACCCTGCTCATAATTGGCCCTTATTTTGTTGCTTAATAATTGATTTTTTAATTACCGTAATAACAATTTAGGTAAGTGCAGCATCTCGGCAACGGAGGGAGCTAGCGATACGAGCCTAGCGGCATATTTTGTTGTTTTCAGATGGTATGATCCATTTTTCTCGGAAATACCCCCCGGTCGTTTAACTTGATAACTCTCCTTTTGGGTTACTGGCAGTATTAAGTTTCGGTAGCCTACTGCGATATCTCAGGAGACGAGCTAGCGACACAGACCAGGTGGCATATTTTGTTGCTTCAAGGTGGCTTTATGGAAAAATTCCAAAAACAATCCCTACATGTTAAACACACCCCTTACACCTGCGATATTAAGCTACGGCAGCCACTATGCGAGATCTTGGCGGCGGAAATAGTTAACTAGGCGGCTCTGACGGCATAATTTGTTGCTTCAATATAAAAATTCTTGAAACAACGTCTGCCGATCAAAACCACCCCCACTATTGTGATCTTAAGCTGCGGTTGCTATTTGCTTTATCTCGAGCCTGTAGCTCCCTCCGTTACTGAGATATTGGACTTGGCTACCCTATGTTAATATTACGGTAGGGGGCCACGCGTTTCTCAGGAACGGCTGGAGCAACAAAATCAACTAATTAGCAACAAATAGCCACACAGTATGAGCCGATTCCGAAACGTGCTCTCCTAAATGGCCGCTACAGCTTAATATCCCGCAATACAAATGTAAATACGAGGATGTATTGATATCTAGTTAGCCTAGACCAGTTCCATGCATAAACAAAATATTGCGTTACCATAGTAATGAACAATAACTTATTAGAAGTGTCAGTGTGAAGTTTGACGTCAAAAAAGTAAACCAGAGTTACGTGCAGTAAATTAAATGAAAAAAGATGTCCACCGAAATTGTGAAAATCGAAAAATTGGAGTATCGAGTCATCATCAAGTACCTGTAGGTATTTAAAAGGGTTAAGAGGTAAGCAGATTTACGAAGATATGCTTAATACCCTTGGTGATCAATGTCCTTCGTATGCGACTGTGAAAAATTGGACTGCAAGCTTCAAAAGAGGTAAATTTTCCATTGAAGATGATGACCGATCGGGAAGGCCAGTTTCTGTGTCAGTCCCCGAAAATATTGATGCAGTTCATGACATGATTTTATCAGAACGTCGAATTGGGCTAAAACGGATATCTTAATCACTGAATATTTCATACGAACGCGTTCATCATATAGTTCACGTCAATTTGGACATGAGAAAAATTGCTGCAAAATGGATCCCCAAATGTTTCAATGTTGACCAAAAGCGTGAAAGGGTAGAAGCATCGCGTTCGATCTGTGCTCGATTTGAAAACGATGTAGACTTCTTAAACCGAATTGTTGCTATGGATGGGACTTGGGTACATTTCTAAGATCCAGAAAAAAGCAATAATCGATGGAATGGCGACACTCTGGTTCTCCAAGACCTAAGAAGTTTCGTGTCCAAAAATCTGCTGGAAAAGTTCTTGCTTCAGTTTTTTGGGATTGCCATGGAGTAATCATGATTGATTTTTTGGATAAGGGTAGAACAATAACTGGAGATTACTATTCGACATTACTGGCCACTCTACGGGAAAAAATTATAGAGAAAATACGCGGAAAGCTATCCAAAGGTATTTTGTTTTTGCAGGACAACGCCCCTGCACACAAATCTCATGTTGCCATGCAAAAAATTCGTGATTTAGGGTTTGAATTACTAGAACACCCCCCTATTCACCAGATTTGGCTCCGTCCGACTATCATAACTTTCCTCAACTGAAAAAAAGTTTAAAAGGTCGTAAATTTTCTTCCAACGAGGAGGTAATAAAAGCTGTGGAGGTCTGGTTTGCAGAGCAAGAAGAAACCTTTTTTTGGAAAGATCTAGAGACGTTGCAGGTTCGCTGTAATATATGTATCCAATTAATAGGAGAATATGTTGGGTAATAAAATATTTTGACATTGAAATTTTGTTTGGTTCTATAGTAGGCTAAGAATATATCCTCGTATAATATAATTTTTCTTTTAAAACCTACAAAAACAGTCCATGCCTTGGACTTTTTGGTATTTGATGGAGTTAAATTTTCTTCAACATTTCTAATTAACTCTGTAGCTTCCTTTCAAATTCGCGACATTTCTTTTCGAAGTAAAAAACCCACACACTGTTAATGACAGTTCAAATAACGAAAAACGTCAAAACTCGTGTTACACACAGGCTTCTTTTTAAATAATTCTGGTATGAAATGTTCTTGTATGTATGATGGGGTGACATTCACTGAAACCAAAAATATCTATTGTGCCCCCTTACTTCTACTTAGTTCCTGAGGAACGTCTCAGAGATTAGTAGCTCCTCTAGATCTATTTCCCTGAGGAGTTTTAGGATATGAACTTAGGTAAATGTCCCTCTTCTATCCAATAATCTCCTAGGCTGTGCCCTAGGAATCTGAATTGCTGTGCAATTCTCAAGTACCTATGTGGATGGAGGTTTCTTCTTCCATGCCACAGAATCTACATTCTTCTTCCTCCACTATTTTAAGCTTTTTCAGGTGCCCGTTCAGGCGGCAATGTCCCGTTAGGATCCCTGTTGAAACTCTTAGTGCAGTTTTACTACGATTGCATTCATTTTATCTCAACGGATTGTAGTCACTCATCAGAATCTTTAATTGTCTAAGCCCCTCTATTTCCAATGGTCAGATCTTCTCTTTTCTTCGGCTTTGCCTATTTTTTCCAATATTACATTGGGGCAGATACCGCAAAAGGGTTCCGGCCCTCAAAAGGGTCTTTCAGTACCCCTCTTTGAAACTTTCTTACCGAATCCCCCTAGAGCTTGAATTAATTGCGGGAAATTTGTCTCGTACATGAATCTTCAAGAAGCAGTCAAAAGACAACGGTATATTTTGAATATTATCATTATCTTAAGTATACACTTGCTCGGCCCTTGCTGGTAATGTCCACCTATCCTTAGCGTATGTAAAGGCAAGTGGGATTAGGCTCATCAGTTACATGTTTAGAAACTTAAAGACAGTGTGACAAGTATTCAAAATTGCAGCCTTCTGCAGATTGATGTAGGTATACGTGTTTTTGTGAAGACCTAGTTTGGTGAAGCTGTCTAGTAGAGTGTTGGGGTAGTCCCGTAAATGAAACGATAACCGACACCACCTCTACTTTCTCTGCATGCCACATCTGTCCTACCTCATTTGTCATATCGGTGTATTTTGCAATTTTCTCATTGTATTTGTTTAAAATATTGTTGTTATTGGGTACAGCAGCATCCACTAGGAGAACAAAGTTTGCTTCTTTATCCACAACTACAATATCGTTGTATAGTCTAAAATCAAAAGTCTCAAGTACTGAATGCGGATGGTACTTGTAATAAGGCGTGTGGGTATTAATTAATCCAAACTTGTTTGCCAACTTTTTATGAAATTAGGTGGCAAAGTTGATTGTGCCTGCGTAGGTAATCAATGTTAGCTAAGGTAGAACATCCGTAAGTAATGTGTTGTATCATATCTGTTGTTTGTTGACAACTTCTGCACTTGTCCTACACGATGTTTGGATATCTTATGACAAATTTCTTGTAATTGTTGGTATTAATTACTTGGTCTTGAATTGCCATCGTAAATCCTGTTTCTGGAAATAATGTTCCATCAGAGAGCCACTTATTTGATGCTTCCTTGTTGATATAAGGTTGATTGAGTTAGTGTTGAAGTCGACAATGAAGCTCCTTCTGGGCCCGCTCCGCCTGTTTGTCAGGGGCTGTAACGATTTTAAGTTTCTTATCAGGGTTCTCTTAGCTTAGTCCGTTAGTGCTCTCCCCTCCCACCTTTTTTGTACTGTGGTCCTAATAACTGATGTCGGGTGGTGACATTTGTGTTTGGTCATCATGGTACAGTTACTATTATTATTATTATTATTAAAATTCGTAAATGGTGATGAAAGTCTTAGAGTTATTTGTGCGCCTTGTACAGTAACACCCTAAATGTTTCCAGAAGAAGTAAAGTGACTGACAACATAATTACATCATATACATATCACACTGACATTTTAATTTTTATTTTCAAAGCATGTAAATTTTCACATTTTGTGTTCGTCGAAAATTTTTTCAATTTTGAAGATTTTAAGTTAAAATATATTATTTTGTAGGTAAGCGAAAATTGGGACATGGATCTTTACCTGATTATCAACTATGTTAGAAGATACTCTGTCGATTGAAATGACGAAATAATAGGAATGTAATGTTTTGTATTTGGAATATGTATTATTTAAAACTGGATTTATAAACACTGTTGATCCTTATGCGTTGTTCGCGATTCCCGCTGTTCGAAAATGAAACATTGATATCACATACATGCTTTTATAAACCGTTGTTGTCGTGTGGTTCGTAGTTTCCACGTCATTCGTCGTTGCTCTCAAATAACCAAATTTTATATTTTGTTATTCGTGATTCGAAGTAACGCCAATGAAAACTGAAGTTAGTGCCACGTGACTTAATATATATACCTATATAAATTAGTCAGCTCGGGGACAACTATTGATAACGAATCGCCAGCAGCTTGGAAAATACGGCGAGCAACGAACAACGGGAACAGCGGAGTTTGTAAATCCAGCTTAACAAATAAAAAAATCTATTTTTTCTAGCAACAGTTGCGAAATTAAGACTTCGATATAAGTAAACAGTATTAATTCATCTGATGATAGAAAAAATATTCTTATTTTAGTTATTTATTTAAAGCAGCAAAAATTTATGAGAATCCAACCCTATGTTGAAATAACAGTTGAAATTTTTTTTCGATAATTTCTCGAAAAAGTTATTCACCTTTATTGTGTAGGTATAAACCAAAAGGCTTTGTTATTTTCAACATTTTTTTGTGTGGAAAATCTCAGTAAAACAGGGAATTTCACTATATTTGGATTGGGGATAAAATCTAAATAATTTTTTTTCATACCAAACTCACAAACTTCACACACGCCCAAACGTTAAATATTTTGGAGTGATTAAAAAAGTCCACATATTTAAAATGGAATAAATTTGCTGTTTGTGTCGCCAAATTGAAAGAAAATAATTTTTTATTTTCTTAATCACAGTTTTCTGTAACAATTGTCGTATTTAAGTAAGGCGTGTTATCAATAGACGTCAAGAGAATAGTATCATACTATGACAATGTGTGATGGATTAAATTTCCTTTCAATATATCATTCTAGCTAAGGTCCTTTTGAGTAGGATCGCCATATGGTGGATTAAAAGTCCTTTTGTACTTTTGCTATTTATTCATAAAACTATTATTGTAAAATCACACTTTTACAAATACCTTCATTAGTACCAAGAATACAATGTCAGTATGAATATGTATTTTATCATAAACATCGAGTTGATGTTTAAGCACAAAGTCTAACATTATAATCAACCTATATTTAGAAAGACAATCTATAAGTAATTTATTATAGTTTTGAATAAAGTCACGTACCGATACTACTCGTGTCTATGTTTATTAAACAATCTAAATGTATTTTAATTTTATTGCTAAGTCAGCTAACTATTGAAATTAGTACAATGATATACAGAGTGTCTACAAATGAATTACACTTCCAAGTTAAACGGGATTGCGGTATATATGCAATATATAATTTTCAAATTGTAATGCGTTATATCTTGACGTCTATTAGAAAATAATTTATTTATTCAACTTATTATTAGTTGTCTATATGTCTATACCTTTTTGTGATCGTTTGTACAAAACGTTCTTTATTTGTACTGTCATTGGATGCTTTCTCCAGCATATATCAAATGTGATCGATGGGGCTCAAATAGGATAATTGGGGAGGTATAGATGTACATGATTTTTTTTCAATTTGTTGGAAAACAATTCCTGCGCGATGAGGACATGTGCTGTCTTCACAACACATAAGTTTGGGTGTTGGGGTCAGCTGCATATTGATATTTTGTTTTTTAAGAGAGTTATTACAGTTAACATTTTCGTACACATTTGCAATATCCCTAACTTTTGGATGTTTATATAGAAGACGTTTTTGTGAATTTCTATAATTGATCATAATATTTGAAGGGATATTTTTGATCGGAGGCTGTTCGTATTTCCAGCTACACCTAAGCCTCTTGTACTTTTTGTATGAATTTAATAAGTTCGGAAAAATCATCAATTGCTATAAGCGTTAACTTGAAATTTACAAGTTAATATATTGGTGTTTGCCCGCATTTATTTTATCTACATTTTCCAATTTTCTTTTCTACTGTGGAAACTTTTTCCATTTTATATGAAATCAACTTAATATTTACAAATATATTTGCCAAATCCGTAAATATTTCCAGACCCCAAGCTCTCTGCTTCCAATAGGTAAACTCTTTCAAGTATGGGAAATACTTCTATTCCAATCATCTTTGGTGTTTTACCTACGAAATATAATATGGAACAATGGAAACAATTAACAATTTGTCGGCCTTTATAAATACAATGTCAGTTTCTGAATAATTCTTTATTTAAACTTACACCATAAGACCAGCTTTGGTACGACAACGTGAAAAAGATAGTTTTTGGATTGCCAATTGGGAAACTAAGGCAAGCTTTGGAAAATTTTGAAATATATTTTCGTAATTTGGATTTTTATTTCCATCATATTGTTTTTACAAAGAAGGATTATGGATTTTCAATGTCTTAAAACTTGACTAATTAATTTGTTGAATTAAGAAACATTTATTAAACCGTTGAAATAGTTGTAGCAATGGTTTTTCTTCTTATTCAAGAGCATTACTATTATTATGTTTTTACTCTATCTAGAACATACATTTTTCAACAGCCAAAAAAACTTAATCCCCTTATATTAATAAGTAAATCATTCAACAGCAGCTTAAACTTTGGTAACTTATTTATTATTTTTTAGTATCAATCAAGTTTTTTGTGACAACATGCTCACTAACTAAAGATACTGTACAATATCACAATTTCACCTCTGTGATAATGATCAGTTATAACTCAGTCTTCACATATCTATAAAAACTGTAGGTACCTACTTATTCTTGAAACTTAACCCTCAAATAATGGCTTATCACGTATGATGGGGTGACATTCACTGGGACCTAAAGGATCTATTGTGACCCCTCACTTCTACTCAGTTCCTGAGGAACGTCTCAGAGACTGGTCCTTCTTTAGTCCTATTTCCCTGAGGAATTGTAGGATATCTGCAGACTTCAACTTGGGTAAATGTCCCTCTTCTATCCAATAATCTCAATCTCCTAGGTGCTGTGCCCTAGGATTCTGAATTACTGTGCAATTCTCAAGTATCTGGATGGAGGTTTCTCCTTCCATACCACAGAATCTACATTTTTCTTCCTCCACTATTTTGAGCTTTTTCAGATGCAGTTTTACTTTGACTTATGTATTCATTTTATCTCAACGGGTTGTAAGTAGTCACCCATCAGAATCTTTGATTGTCTAAGCCCTACCAGATCTTTCCTGTGGTCAGATCTTTGCTAATAATACCTTGGGATTAGGTTTGAATTAACCAAATTCATAATATCATTTTTTCGGCTAATCCAGGTTTGCGAGTGTAAACCTTTTTAAATTTTACATTGGTAGTATTATTCCTATTCTCCGTTTTCTTCAAAACTGTGAACTTTTTGAACTACTCTTCGGCATACGAATCTTTAAAAAATACTTTTATTTTATTTTACAAATATATACATATTTGTATACAGTTTTATACGTACATCAAATAAAAACATCTAGCTAAAATAGTTACAATCTATCAGAATACAATTACACAAATTATTGTATCACGGAAGTTAGGGAAGATATATGAGGGTTTATTGACTCTAATTCATGCGAAGATATACGTTTTAGACTGTTTGAGATATTATACAACATTGTGAAAACCTCATTCTTGTCTAGGACATCATTTAATTTTCTTTCAATAATTTGTCCAACTGGATCCTTAATTTTTTTAATGGGTACTTTCAATTTCCCTATTAATTCTACCGAATCGGATAGTAGAACTTTTTGTTTTCCAAGTTTTGAAATTGCAACGATTATCTTATAATTGGCATTAATGGAACTTAAATTTTGATTTATTCATCATTATTCAAAATTTTCTTAGCTTCTTTCCTACCTATACCTAATCGTATCGCCTGGCCTGTCCCCTCGTATATCTGTTATATATCGTTAGAGAGATCTCTCCACTACTGGCATATTCGACGTTGTAATTTATGTTCATTGAGCAAATGGGTGGCCCTAAATTGTCTTTCCACGACATTCCCTCAAATGTATCCCTTGTGGCGCCAACTACCTGCTAGGGTTTTAACTTGGCTCTCTTCCTTGCCTCTAATTTCATTTGATGAAGGCTAGATCCTACTGTGAATATTAGAACTCCCACCCTATCGGAACAGCTATGGAAGCCAAAGCAGAGGCAATTTCTTTCCGTTAGAGTGGCTATAGTTTCCTCTCCATATGTGAAGTCCACTATTTTCTCCCGTTTGAATTTCAAAATGACAGCCTGATTTGTTGGTTTTTCATATTCTCCTGATTTGAGTGATTCTAGAAAAGAGTCCAACGTGTCTTCCATACTATGAGCAGCTCTTTCTAATTTCACGAAGGAGTTGTTGGTCCTATGCTTAAAACACACTCCTCCAAGGATGGTTCTTGTACTCTACGTCCATTTAACTCATAAACAAGTGTTGTATGATCCAAATTTCTCTAGACACCTAATAATAAACTGCTATCATGACCAAAACATCTAGGTTCTAGGTGTCTCTTGGTTTTTTTTTTTGGTGGGGAAAATTTTCTAAAATATCCCAAGCTGCCGGATTCAACCGCCCAGGTTTTAAATTTCCGAATGACAGTCAGAAACCATCCACTCCCTACAAGAACAATGTCCGATCGCCCATCACTGTTGTTCATTTCATACATCCGGAACTAGTTTTATTCGAACGGAACTTCGGATGTATAAATGTGGTTTTTGAAAAATTTCCTTCTCATATTTTCTACAACTATAAGTTAAAACTCTAAGATAAAAACACATGCCTACATCTAATATGCACACAATACACATGCACAGCAAAACTTCTTTCAATTTTCACCTGATCACATCTCGATAATTTCCTTAGTCTTGATAATCTGAGTGATTATACCAAGTGTTAAGTTATATACGTGCGCCGTTTTTGTAGCCTTCCTCAAAATATTACTTGGAGTAATTTGTTCCATCACCATTTGAAGTTGCCTCCTTTGATTAACAAAAACACTGCAGTGGAAGACACAGTGTCATCTAGAACCCCGCATAGGTACTCTACAGAGGTTATTTACTGTTTTCCGAATGCGATATGTGTAAGACCGAAAATATCCATGATCCGTTAAAAACTTAGTGAAGAAATTATTCGTTTTTTGAAATTAAATTTATACCACGGTATAACATTTGGAATCAGTGTCTTTGTTCATTTGTACAGTGACCTCTTCCCACTCTTGTTGACACCTGCCTAAAATACTTTCCATGATCCGTTCTTTGTTTTGCTTATGCTCCACCTTACTATTTTCATATAGTTTTTTTTCTCTCAAGTGCCATCAGATGTATGGGTATAGTACCCGATATCCGAATGCTGGATTTGACGTAGTCTTATACGCGCTTATAATTTCGAAGAGCGGTTTTTTGTGCTCTTATCAGAATGTTCTTATATTTTTTACTTGGGTCACTTCGTACCATACCTGGACTCCATAGAATACGATGGAGTGTACCACCTTCAGGTACATTTTTCTTTTGCAATATCCAGGTCCTCCAATGTTTGGCATTAACTTCACCAGTGCCACCGTTTTCAATTCAGCATGATGTCTCTTGGTTTAGAAATGTTTGTAATCCTGTAGAAACCATAAACATTCTAATATGAAGCGGTTCAGAAGAGAGGTGAAGGACTATCAAAGCATCAATTGGAGAGGTGCAAGGATAAAATTAGACCAACTCTATTGGTGCCTAAATTTGTAAGCACATGGAAACCCTGTGTTCAGTATACCTAGTACAATAAGAACATCAGCCCTAGAAGAAGCCAAAATCCGACATTATTCAATCAACTATCTAACAACCCTCGATCATCTAATCCAGGGATGCACAGACTTATTAAGACTAGGGGCCACTCGGGAAAATTATGAACTGATGGCGGGCCGCCAGAATTATAGGTAATTAAAGGCAATAAAGAATTGATAATAATGTATCAAAATTGAAAAATAATTTATTAATTTGAAACGTGGCACTGCATTGTGCTTACAATCTTTTTTATATTTGGCTCAATTTTACTTGTACTTACACGTAAAACTGCTTCCAAACTTTCATTTGCAAGGCGGTTTCGATTTTTTGTTTTATTATTATTTAGTATTGAAAAGGTTTGTTCACATATATAGGTAGAACCAAATAAGTTGGCACATTTCAGGGCGTTTACCTATGCGCAACTCTTTGTACGTATTTTTATCAATGCAGCGGTAAAAAGTCAGCAAGTCTCCTTCGTTGAATTTGTTGCGTAAATCTTGGTCGTTTTGAATGTCGATAATTTCTAACTGCATTGACTCTGGCGCATTTTCAACTGAAATCGTGAAAGGATTGCTGAATATGTCCAACAGAGGTTTCACTTTTTTAAACTCCGAAAATCTGTCTTGAAAAGATTGAATCAAAATATCTAGCTTTTCTACATAACTGAAATTAATCGCAGCTTTGTTGAATTTTTCAACCATTTTCTTATAATTCGGAAAATGATTGTAATTTCCAGAATTCAATTGCGATCTAAAAAGTGTCAGCTTGCATTGAAAGGATGATACATGAGCGTAGAGTTGGGATATCAGTTGATTTTTGCCTTGAAGCCGTGTGTTCAAGACATTCAAATGATTTGTAATGTCAACTAAAAAAGCAAAATCACACAACCAATCAGGATTTTCAAGTTCCGGGACATCCCTTTGCTTTTCCGCCAGAAATATTCCAATTTCTTCTATTAAATTTAGAAATCGTTCCAGTGTCAATCCACGACTTAGCCACCTTACTTATGTATAATACAGTAAATCTCCATAGTCGCTTTCGATGTCATCAAGGAATTGTTTGAATTGCCTGTGATTGAGTCCTCGTGATTTTATGAAATTTACAGTCGAAACTACCACATTCATGACATTTTGAAATTCAATTTTTTTTAGAACAGAGGGCTTCTTGGTGTATAATGCAGTGAAACTGCATGAGATCTTCAGCGTTTATGTTTTTTTTCTTGCAGATGCTTTTTCAGCAAAGTAACTAGCCCAGAATTGACACCAATCATCGAAGGAGCACCGTCAGTCGCAACTCCCGATAATTTTGATAAGCCCAAATCAGTTTTTGAACACTCATCCAAAAGTATATTGAGTATATCAACTGTTCTGGTTTGACATTTCAATGAACACATTCCTAATAACTCTTCTAAGACTTCAAAATCTTGAGTAACACGTATGAATATGAGAACTTGAGCTGTGGAACTAATATCAGTGGATTCGTCGAGTGCTAATGAAAAAAATTCAATGATCTTAGTTTTTTCATTCAATTGTTCCGCAATATTACCTGACAAAGACATAATTCGTCTTTGGATAGTCATACGATTCAGTTGAATTTTCTCAAACTTTTTTGCTGCTTCTGGACACATTTTCTTGGCGGCGATTTCTATGCACTTTTTTACAAAATCCCCATGAAGGGACGACTTTGCTTTGCTATCATTCGAGAAATTTCATAACTAACTTCTGTAGCTGTTTCTCAATCTTGAATGGGTTTTGTGAACATAGCTTGCTGACCAATAAGCTCCCGTTTTGCTTTCTTAATTCGCCTGTTAACTTGGTAAAAGTAGGATGCTGCGTTTCATAATGCCTTTTTACATTATATTCCTTTGCAATCGCAACATATTTCTTGCAAATTAAACAAACGACTTTGTTATGCGACCATACAAAAAAGTATTTCTTAGTCCAAATTTCTTGAAACTACTGATTTTCATCTTTACTAGGTCCTGGATTGTCCATGTTGCGTTCTAATCCTGGCTAGGATTAACACAGCACCTAAAAACAATTAGAGTACCTACTTAAATTACCCATCCTTTTTTAGATTGCCAAAAGTGATTGATTAAATAGGTCGGAAAACACTTATTAATAACAGAGTTTTACTTACGATTTCACAACACAATTATATACGGCACTTGACGGGAAATCTACGTTGAATGTGGATCAAAATATATGACACCGGCTAGTCGAGTTAAAATCTACACTAGCACTATTGACACTTCACTCAAATTAAAATCGAACTGTCGGTCGTTGCAGTTAGCGTGGCTTTTTTACCACGCGTATAGAGTCGAAAACTGTCTGGAGAAATCTCGAAACCGAATTTAACCGAGATCAGCCAGAACATTACCGACGCATGCACAGCGTACCGATAATCGCACTTAAGAGTGCGCGCGAGATTCAAATTACTTTTCGAACATATAGAAATCAATATTTTTCTAATGTACGAAAGTATTATTTTTACTGTCGGCGAGCTACCAGTAATCGACCGGCGGGCCGCGGGCCGCGGTCTGTGCATCCCTGATCTAATCTTATAGTTAATTAGCTAAGGTGACACTGACTACTAAATATATAAATATCACATAATATCAATAGCTCTCTTGTAACTGCTCAAATATGTTATCTATTACAAATACAATAAACAAATGATTAAACACAAAAAAGCTTTTATTTTCTTAAAAATAAACGAAAAAGTTGGATAAACATTGACAGCTGTCATTTCGGCAACTTATAACCCCAACTACGGGGTAAGATGCCGACAGACTTGGGGTTAGATGACAAATTTGGGGGTGTGATGTCATAGACAAAAAACATTGTATTGGCCATCATACTCCAGCTAAAGTGCCATCTTACATCAAGTCTAAAGTTTTGAATGTTTTATTTAGTGACTTTTGCGCAGGGATCGCACATATTCGGCCCCGAAGCACAGGTTTCGTGTAGCCACTTGTTGCATACCACACAGCAAATCCAGTCAACTTTGGGACCCTTTTTGTCAAAGTAAAAGCCATCGCAAATTGCACAGAAGTCGTCCTTGTCACTCTCAGGTTCATCAGAGTTACGGTCTGAGACAATATTTTCATCTCCACTGACTTCTTCACTACTGCTATCGTGTGCTACATTCTTCTTTTTTTACCTTTTTTACGAAGTTTCTTCTCTAACTTAGCTGCCTTCCCTTGTTGCTTCTTTTGTTTTTCTGAAAGGACACCACTAACCAAAATAGACGCAAACCTGAGAAAAAACAAGAGTTACAAAGTTTTCAGTGCAATTAAGATAAGGCATCTTACCCCACACGGATCTTGGCGTTTTACCCCAACCCTTAGGTATAAGATGCCAAACCCACAAATCAAAATAACAAAACCCTACATAAATTATATTAGCACAAACAAAAAACATTTAACACTGTATATCACATCATTAATTTCTATCGTAAAAAACTTACCGGCAAAAAAAACATGCACTTAAGCGCTTCGAAAACTATGATGTTCTCTAATAATAAACACAATACCAACGTAGTCATGTGTGTGGCGCGATCTATTGAGTATTGTCCAAAATACTTAGATTAGGCATCTTCCCCCTTTTGGCATCTTCCTCCCAATTACCTTACCCTTATAATCAAATTGAATAACTAATAAGTTAGATTAATTCGTAAATAACCTTGTTTAAACTCAATGCACACATCAACTGAAGTTCACTTCTTGGGAACACATCCTAACACGATAAACCAATAGCTCGACCAATAGTAAACAACGACTGAATGGTAGATATGGGGTATTGCTTTTGAGGTTATGGTTTGGTTGAGATACGGGAAATTACGAAAGTGGATTTTTTGAAGGTTTCTCTCGATGTACAGTTACGTGGAACATTCAGATAATGTATTTTGTATTGCCTAAGTCAACAATATCGAAACCCAAAAATAGGTAGATTTGTCAGTTACGGGGTATTACAGTTTTACCATCGATACACAAAAGTTGCTACTGTATGACTCATAATTTGAACTGCAATGTTCACCTTTATTGCAAGCTGCATAACTGGAGTTGAGAGGGCAGATTTTATTTTGTGCAACGCACGAAAAACCAAAGGTGCTGCTTGGTCGATTCTGGGTGCATTAACCATATCTGCAACTATAACAGCAAATTTAACATTGTTTTTGCAAAATAGTGATACTGTACCTATGAGAAGATTTATGGTATTAAATGTCCATTTCACAGTCATCATAGGTATCCGAATCAGATCAGGGTGACCATAGATGGGGTAAGACTGGCTTAACTCGCTGGCAATATATTTTCCAAATATTTCCAAATGATCGTCTTGCGTTTCTGATTTGTTTGACATATTTGTCAAACAAACAACTTATTGGGTTGGTTTCAACAATATCCAGTCACATTATTTCGTATTTAGCTTCATTTTTAAAAGCCCATCTTGTACTTTCTTCTCTCTTTTTCAAGCAATTTGATTTCTTCTTGAATCGTTGGAATTAATTAGATCGTTTTTAGTGTTACGAAAGTTAGGATCAGTATTTGAAATTGATTATTTTTTAGGTGTTCCTAGCAATGATACTGATACAGGGCAACATTGTGTGTCAGTTGATGCTGAATCTAGTCCATGAATTGTGGTAACTTTTAAAAAAGTATGTAAATAGCATAGTAGCTTCATAATATTACAAAGTATTTTATTACCTTCTGTGAAATCATCTTAAATTCTCTGGAAATTGGTCCTCTCATCTGATTTCTGGATTACTAATTAAATTTTCCCAAAATAGTAAGAAAACCTATTTTAAAAAGAAAGAACAAAATGACTGCGATGTAAATATAATTCGAAGAACAATGTATGCCTTGTATAAAGAGCAAATTGTGTGTATATTAGATATTTTAATACAACAGTAGTATCCAGTGTTGGAAAGAGGAAGTCTCTTTTACACTTAAATTGAAAAAACTCAGCAGAAGAAGGAAAATCATATTAAAAATGAGAAAAGCTTACCGAATCCAAGGAAATTACTGAAAGTGAGTGAACGGTGGAGAAACCGCACTACAAACTAAAAAGGCAGAGTAATGATCAACAATCAAGGTCCAGGAAAACACTGTAGCATTAATATTTTACCGATTTCGTTGGAATTCTCATATCGAGTAGTATTCCAAATTAATTAAAATATTTAAGTAGTACTAACCGCGCCACCTACTTACCAGAGGTGAAACCGTTAAAAATTTGATAAGGAAATCGTGTTACAAATTGTTGTGTGAGAATTTTGCTGTAAGAATGACCAAGTCGCTGTCTGTAGCATTCTCAGAAAGACAGAAACGGCCGTTTTACTCTTGACGGTGATAACAGTAGGATCCGTAATTATAGGTAAGAAAATTCTAAGACTTTTAAGAAAACTTGTTCGATTTAAGCAAGTCTGAACTAACACGAGTGTTTTTTTTTAATTATAGGGGAGGCTGAAAACCCCAGCATAAGTATAATTCATTGGGCCGATATTGGCAAACAACTTTTTGTGGTAGCTAAAACCACTATGTATATAAGTTGAAGTATCAAATTTCTGGTAGCCGAAATTATTATGCTTATATGAGAAGCACATAATTCAAAAGCATTATTGGTGTTAAATATTCATCCAGGCCTACGTGATAACCGTCCCACTTTAACTAGCAGGGCTCACAGTTCCATAGTCAGCGAGTTTTTTGACAGATAAAAAACAACCAGTAGACCAGTACCTTTCCGGGGCTCTTAGTTTGTTGGACATAAAAAAAACGTAAGATAATCGACAACACTTCAATATTTGGTATGTACACAATTTGTTCAGCTGAATATCTTGAGAATGTACCTACATTTGGTTAGCCCGTGCTCTGTGTTATATTTTTTTATAATTTGTATGTGTCACTTTGGTAAATTTTGGTGTTTGCATAGTTTTCCTTAAATTGGTTATTTCCAATTTTATTGAAATTTTCGGGAGATCTCAACGTCTCATTTGAAATATATAGATGTTGACTAGCTCGGTGAACTAATTTATTTTATAGTGTGGTTGACTGTTTATAGAGTTGCAATCCTATATAAATAGGGTATCCAAGCTTACTCACCTGCTCTACCGATGAACAGCTGCCGTTATTCGCAAAAGTGATAAGTTTCTCTATGAAAATCAGGTATATTTTAGGAATAGCTCGGAGTTTACAATTTACTAATATTTAGGAAATCTATGGCCTCTCGAGAAACTTATACGGCCACAACACAAGGGAAAAGAGAACCTCGTACTATTCTCAGTCCCTGATTAAAACCAAGTCCAAGAAGCCCAGGAGCGCTATGGCACCGACTGGTCTAAATTGTGACTGTCATAGCAATCCGGCTGGTAGTTATGCAGAGATATCATCCCAGGCAGACTTGGTTCAAAATGCCATTGCCGTCACAATGTATGATGTTCTATCAGACAGACACAACGCGCTGTAATTAATCAAAACCACATTTAACGCTGGAGTGGAATCCATGACCTGCGCAAATTAACATAGAACAAACTGGTCCAGAGATACTATCTGCTCGCTGGAACAACTTTGGGACCTAACCCAACGCTTGTCGACGCCAAAAATCTCCCCATCCGTTCCGAGCTGCTATTCTTTGTCTCTGGACCAATTATTGAATTGGCAGAGTTGGAACGACAATTCTTGGTGTTCTAGTGTTGATCAGGGCCATCCAGATAAACCTACAACGCTGTAAGGCAGCTTTGGCATACCGTGCACTGGATGCGAAAAAATGTTAGGTCTTTGCTAGACAATTTATTGCTGGACCACGGACAGCCAAAAATAGTTAACAAAATCAAAGCGAAAAACTGAAAAAAAAATGTTTGTATGTCTGCAAAACCCAGACTAGCCTATTGAACGTTCTTGATACCTTTTACATTGTTGTGTACGCTACACTATTTTGTATATTCTAGTTTTTCAATATAGTCGTGTCTTGTTTATCATTTATAATTGTTAACTATTTCTAGTATCTTAATTGGTCCCAAAATTATTAGTTTTTTTTTCTTTCACATGCATTTCAAATATATTATACTCTTTTTTACGATCATAATATCAAGCACGCAAGCAATCCATTTGACAAAGTGACACTGAAAATTCTTTTATAGTGTATCGAAACAATGCCAGGTAAACAGTTTTATAAGAAGCCTTATTATTTAAGCTATATGATCGGTTTATGTATAATTATTGGTATACTTCCACCAAAATCAAGAAAAAAAGTTTACAAATATTATACGTCAATGATTATAACGATTTCTTCAGTTGCTTGGATGCATTCGGCGTATGGTAAAACTACATTAGAACTTGAAGATTCTAATACTTATAACTGGATAATAGATCAAACATCGAGTATGTTTTTATGTCTATCATCGGTTGTATTTTGCACGACGTCTGTTTTTACTCAACCAGGTAAAATTACCAAATTATTCAATGGTTTAAACAATTTTGATCGGTTATTGAGAGTGAATTGCTGGTTTTCTTCATTGAAATTTATATCTTTATTTACACTTAGTCAAATTTTGGTGATACTTCCGTTAGTTATGGATACCTTCGGATGGATGTTACGATATGGTGTCCAGCCGTATTCGTACTACTACATTAGAAATATTGAATATTATCATATCACATCAGTTTTATTTGTTTGGTATTGGCTGACTTCGGAAACTAAAAATAGGTTTATTAAGTTGAATGTACTATTGGAAATGCTAATTCCAACACCTTACTTCACACTACAGGAGGATGCTTATTTAAAAGAAAATTTAAAACTAGCAGACATTCGTTTGATAAAATACAAGCTTAATAAAATTCATGAATTATACAATGGACTTTGTGATATGGTGGATTTTATAAATGACGTATTTGGTCTTGGGTTTTTATATTTCATAATATTTACAATTTTCTACGTATTGTTGTATGTTTTATTACTCATTTTTTATATAAACCATATTTCAAAACAAGTGGAAGGGTTTATAATTTTCATCAGCATTATTTGGGTACTTGAGAATTTGGTAAGTAGATATTATTTATTAATTTTTATAATTTTAAATAACACAGATAATTCGATGTAATTCGTAACCACACACACGACAATTCACCTATTAAACCAAGGTTAAGCTAAAACCACGCTTGAATCTAAATTTTGCATTGCAGGTTTTTTTTATGCCAGTTTAAGGCTAGTTAAACCAGTTTAAAGTTAAACGATCAGATCAAACTGTTTATCACACTTTTTAGTGCCATTTGCACCAACTCACTGCTTAATGGCCGTTTCCACCAACCAAAAGTTAAGGATACTTAACGTTAAGTAAGGCTTAAGATAATTTTCCGTTCAACCACTCTAGTTCTGTTATGCTATGAAAGGCTTAACAAAGCCTAGAATATTCTGTGCTTAAACGTTCCTTGAAGTAAGTGGAGATTATGAGCATGCGCCGTGCCCACATTTCACATTTTTGATGTCAACCAATGTCATCTAGAACCTCTAACCTTTCGTTGAATTGAACTCTTATTTTTGAAAATGGACGCGTTTGAAGCATTGTTAGATTTAGAAGTTATTGATTCAGTAGAAAATGGATTTCCACGAAGGATTTATAATCGAAGTAGTTATTTCGAAGAAATGGACAATATCACATTTTTTAGACGGTTTAGATTGCAAAAAGAGAATGCCAACCAACCGTAACTATACTTTTTAAACTCTTGTATGACTTTGATCAATACACACTAGATGACAGACGTAAATAATCATGTATGCCAAATACCAGTTTATGAATTTTCCTAAAAACTCCACTTAAACCATCATGTTGCCAGATTTACGAATACTTAGTTGAAATTTCTTTGGTGGAAACTAAGTTTATTTAAGCTCTACTTTATTTTTAAGGGCTTCATAACTATTCCTAGCTTAAACGTAATTTGGTGGAAACGGCCATAAGTGAACTTAATTAAGTAGAGCTTGAAATTTCACCATGCTTAGCTAAGTAGCCCTGAAGTTTGGTATCAATGCACGTTCTAGGAAATTTTAATTTAAGTGATTGGTAACAATGTTTCGACTTCATACGCCATTTTTGTCATTATTTGTTAATGGCATTTGTTTCTAGTTTGTTGTTTGGTTTGGGTGTGATTGTGATTTGGATTTTTTGATTTATTCGGTGAGTTATTGCATTTAAAATGGAAAAAAGTCTCTCAAAAGTTCTAGAGGTCCTAACTATGCCGAAAGAGAAAATAGTTCCTTATGAATATTATATTTCCATATGAAGACAGTAGAAAAAAAACTAACCAAAAGAAAAACGGATGCAGTATCCATTCAACAAAAAAAAACATATGTAAAAAGATAAAAACTGAATTTAATGCAGGTTCCCCTGTATTAATTAATAAAACTTTGGACTTTAAAAAATATTATGAAAATAGAGAGTAAGAATTACCCAGAGGAAAAAATGAAAAAGGATTCAATGACTTTCTAAAGGTATAATTTGTCGTTTCAAGTCGATTCTATAAGGGGTTGGGGGACGTAAAAATTTCAGCAGGAATCTAGCAAGACTAGTCAGAGTATCAAATTTCGACTCACTTCTATTCTACTGCGCGTTTCTATTAATTGGAGCTCCGCCGCTGTACTGATAATTTTTCTGGTTTCTGGTTCTAAGCTGCTTTTACTGCTAGTACTCTCTTGGTTTCGTTTATTCCGTTTTTGTGGATTAGTTGTTTGTGTTGAGCTCTTATTGTTACGTTCCAACAGCTGATCCACATCTTGATGCGTGATAACTTCACCACCTGTTGCAATGCGTCCTTTTTTGTGACTTGTATGGAACTCTGCTTCACAGTTTGAAGTAGCAGATCCATAAATGACATATTTGGGGTCCAAGCTGTCCCTCGAATTTTTCTCCATCAGTCATGCTTTCATGTGAAGCATTGCTTTGCCCTGTTTAGAATTTTTCTAGGTTCTAGGTTTCATTATTACCATTTGCTTCCTTAGTTACGCCTGTACTAATATTTGTTATATTTTCAAATATTTTCAATGATTCAGGATGATATTGATCTTTTGAAACGACAGTATCAAACGGATAAATTACGGCTTTATTAAATCAATTGTGAGTAACAACCGGATTAATATTATTCTACACTTGGCGCACTTTTTAAAAAAGGAATTTCTTTGGTAGCTTAATACCTTGATTTTGCCGTTACTAAATCTTCATCCCAAGCTGTTTCAAATGACCTAAATACAACAAGGTCGAGGGGCTCTAAAAGGTAGGACGTATGCGGCGGCAGCTTTAAAATCGTTATGTCGTTTTCCTGTGCAAGAGATACAACTATTGTCCAAGTGGTCACTGTGCTCGACATTTATAAGCAATATCAGTCGTTGCTCACTAAGAACCGAGATTAATTTTTTCTTAATAAAGTTCAAATCCCATACGTTCTTTGAAGGAGGAGCTTTTTCACCAACAGCACTTAAGCAGCCAATATTGTTATGTTTTCTCTTCCAGGTTCACTGAATACAGGAGAACAAGCTACACCTCTCGAACCAACTACCTTTGTTTTAGATGAATCTATTGACAAACTAGTCTCGTCTAAATTCCAGTGGTGGTCGATCATTCAATTGTAGTTGATTTAAAACTCTCAGCAATAAATTAAAATACTTTTTAATAACAAATGGAACGGTCATTTTCTTTCGGGAATATTCCACGGCCTGCGGTTTTTTGATTGAACGTCTATGTGAATAATACACAGCATCCGAGAGAGGTCTGAGAGAGGAGTGTAAAGTATCTTATCGTTTACAAGCAGCCATAGTCGAATATGTCGAAATCACACTCTGTATGCCATCATTTTTTAGAAATACTGTAGTCTTAAATTGAAAAACTAAAAATCAGGAATTTTTTTTTCAACTTTGGGTTGGATTTGTTTCGTAACACCACTCGCTACAGTTGGCTGGTCATGCATGCATTTCATATCACGTTTCATGAAATAACTCAAGTGACACTTTACGTAATCATTTTTTTATCTATCTAAAATGTTTTAGATCAATATCATGGCATTGGCTTTGGCAAGCGACAACTTATCGGCAGAAGCTAACAAAACCATTAAAATATGTTACAGAATTATGAACTATTTGGATAAGCATCCTCAATTTAAGATGTATGCTATTCAAGATGAGTTGAACGTTTTCATTCAACAAGCTATTTTCAGAAAACCACAATTGTCTGCATCAGGATATTTCATGGTGAACTGCAACATGATTGGCTTTATCATTACAAATATTACATCTTATGTTATTGTGGTATTACAGTTGCAACAAAATACGGGCACTTTTTAAATTAACGAACATTTTATCATGCCACCCGTTATATCCTTTTTCTATAATACATTCAGCTACTTCGAAATAATACACTAATATATTTGTTGGTTAATAAACACTTTCCATCTATAACTCAATATTTTTTCCCCATTTTCTGGTAGTGCTCCTCGTATAATTAAAGTAGATATAGGTTATTAATGAAATCCTAAAGTCAGCTTTCAACATGAACTATTTACATGCTTGAGTATTTGTTGCGCACTTAGCGTAGATAGTATTCAAGAAAACACTTGGGCAGACCATTATAAACTGTCAATTTGTACGAAGCAGTCAGTTTGACTATTCTACATTACATCAATTTACATTTTCGCAAAATTCAAGTGAGCGCCTGACTAACGACGTACCAAAACAGTGACTAGTGGCGGGAGTAACTATGACTCCCTTTAGTGTCTCTTACTTCGTTGGGAGTATTAGATACGATGAGCCGGTCTGGTTTGCCGCAAGCCTACCCACCCGTACTACTTGCTTGTCAACAGTTATGTATCGTCGTGGGCTTGCGGATTCATTTCTGCTTGTCCACCTGGGCTCAGGGTATCCTAAAAGCTGTTGACTCGGGGTCGCCAGCCTACAACGATGGTGGTCCTTAAATGTTGAACGGCTAGTCGAAACGTATAAATAAGCCTCAGAACACAGCCGCGCAGCGCGGAGGTTAGATTGATGAAGGTGTAGTCCGAGAGCTAGCCACGTAAAACGCATGTTAAACGGTTCCACCTAGATTTTTTTTTTAATCGATGCTCTATGAGCCAAAAAACCCAAAGCCAAATTTCTGCCCACAGGTCGGACTGCAATAGGGTGTGGCGGGGGGGTAAACACGACGTTTTCATTAGGGCGATTGAGCACAAGTTGTTTCTATGTGTAGTCTAGCCCTCCATTAGAACCGGAAAAAAATGGCAGAGAATTTCCGGGCTGCGAAGTGCTCGGCAGAGTGATGTAAACACGACGTTTACATTGTGGCGATTGAGGTCATGTGGTTCCACTCTGCAAATTGTTTCTATGTATAGTCTAGCCCTCCACTAGAAGCGAAAAAAAATGGCAGAGCATTTCCGGGCTGCGAAGTGCTCGGCAGAGTGATGTAAACACGACGTTTACATATCGCCTTCGGTCGGGTCTGCCGCGGCCCGGATCAACGGAAAACTGTTTGCCGGGGCTCAAATACATTGTTTATGAGGTAAACAATGCGAAAAAAAAAACGGCAGAGTGGAACCAACTCTCGTTTCTTTTTTTTTTCACCGAACCCAAGTGTGCGCACCGCTTCTGCACCTCGGTTGCCTTTGCCGAGACCTGGCAAGGTGTTTGCCGCCCAGTAACTACTCTGCCATAATTAAATATTGGTCTACGGGGTGTGCAAAATGCGATGAAAAAACCCGCAGAGTGGTACCGATTGATTTTTTTTTTCATCGCTAATCGAATTTCGATCACCGCGGCCGCCGCCGTCGAGGCCTGCCGAGCACTTCGCAGCCCGGAAATGCTCTGCCATTTTTTTTGGCTTCTAGTGGAGGGCTAGACTATACATAGAAACAATTTGCAGAGTGGAACCACATGACCTCAATCGCCATAAACGTCCGCGTCGTGCTTACATCACTCTGCCGAGCACTTCGCAGCCCGGAAATGCTCTGCCATTTTTTTTCGGTTCTAATGGAGGGCTAGACTACACATAGAAACAACTTGCAGAGTGGAACCACATGTGCTCAATCGCCCTAATGAAAACGTCGTGTTTAACCCCCCGCCACACCCTATTGCAGTCCGACCTGTGGGCAGAAATTTGGCTTTGGGTTTTTTGGCACATAGAGCATCGATTAGAAAAAAAATCTAGGTGGAACCGTTTAACATGCGTTTTACGTGGCTAGCTCTCGGACTAGTGGTAGTGCTCGGGATCCTCTGGGTGACCGAGACCCTGTACATAACAAATGCCAATTGTTTGACCGGGCATTCAAAACTAAGACGGGTCTGGGTGTGCATAAGAGCAGGGCACATCCGGCTGATGCCAATGATGAGATTGTTGTGGAGAGGGTAAAGGCGCGTTGGTCTGGCGAGGAGGAGCGGATGATGGCGCTGTTTGAAGCGGAGGCCACCATCAGTGGCGAAGCTCCCTTCACGAATGAATACCTAACACCGCCGGGTAGAACTCTCGAGGCAGTAAAAGGGAAGCGGAAACACCCCACCTACAGGGATCTGGTCCGGGAGCTCATTCAAGCCCTCACGAATAGTTAACGCTCCCCATCGTCTGAACTAGTGTCTTTATTTGAAACTTGATGTTCCCACGACGGAAACTGGTACTTTCTTCGACGCTATTGACTTGTTGTCTAGCGAACTTAGCGATAAAAGTCTTGGGGACCGAAGTGTGTTCATTAGGGAGCTAATTGCTAGCAGTCGTACCGATGATATCTCTGATCAGCTCTGGCAGATGATTAGAGATATGGTCCCGACTATGGTGAAAGGATCCAACAAACGTGGTGGTCCATCACTGACGGAACCACATAATGCATATGGCTGTGCTGGATATCAGCAAGGCATTTGACACCGCTGCCTGCAGAAGCTCTGGAGTCCCGGAGGATATGTTGGTATATTTCACCGACGTCTATAACAGCGGACACACCGTATAGGAATCTCCAAATGGTGGGGTTCGTCAGGGGGTCCCTTTTAGGTACATCATGTTTTCTTTGGTGTTGGATCGAATTTTAGAAATTGTCTTGCGGAATGCTGGTTATGTAATGGTTGGCGTTTGCCGATGATTTAATTCTCGTGTTCACGTCACAGACTGGACTGCAGCGAAATATCGACAAACTTAGTCGCGAGATCTGTCATGCGGGTATGGTGCTTAACCCGAAAAAGTGCAGTCTTGTCTCTGGTGGCTTCTGGTCCGGATAAAAAGGTTGACACCCGACAGCATCTTAAAATCAGTAATTATCCCGTCCACCAAAAATCTGGTGGAGTTATGGAGCTACAGTGGACTTCATCAGCTCTCGGGTGGGTGAAGCTAGGGTGTCTGTGGGGACCGAATTAGATCGGTTGAATAAAGCTCTTTTAAAGCCGCAACAGAAATTGCACATCCTAAGGCCCGTATTCTCCGTTTTCTCTTTTAAGCGAAGCTTCCGCAAGCCCGCCTAAAACTCTATCCTAGCTTACATTTTTACGCTATGCACCGCAGAACAATAAGGGTGGTTCAGCTAAGCGTTGAAAAAACTTGGCAACGAGACTGATGACATTTTACTAAGTACTATTTTCTCCAAATGACATTAAAAGCGGCCATTTAATGACACTTGGCAGGCTTAGAAGTTGTACTTTTAATGCCTAGGCAGAAAAAGTCCACTTTTACTGCCTAGGCAGAAAAAGTCCACTTTTACTGCCTAGGCAGAAAAAGTTCGTTGCTAGGCAACCTTCCAAGTAATAATTTAAATCAAACTGGTTATTAAAAGTGACAATGACATTAAGAAAACTCAAAATGATGCTGATGATAATAAACTGGTTTTATTGCATTAAAACTACAAACTACAACACGAAATTTTTATTTATTAGACATATTTATGGTGAATTGTGAACAATTATTTAATACAATTGAACTCTGTCCACTTCCCTCCTTTCCAGTAAAATTAACAACTTTAGTATCCACACTTGATACTCCGGAAACGCCAGAAAATATTTTATTGCCGATGTTCGACTTATTGGCTAGCGAGTCCTCAATATAGCCCTCCATGTTGCTTCAACATTGTTATGTCCCCACCAGAATGCACCAGCAACGTGGCCGAAGTTCTGCGAAAGCAGTGCCCGGTATACTCTCTCGCATGGGATAGTCCCAGAAAAGTAGCAACTTCTTCTGGCATTTTACCGAATTTGTGAATGCCAATGAATTGATGATGTGCTTTACCGTTCGCATACTTATAGAAGACACGCCGATTATTTAAATTCGAGGGTCTGGAGGCTGCATATTTTCTGTAAACACTTAAATATTCCGTTACTACAAAAGATCTTAATCTTTTGGTCTTAGTATTTGTTAGCATAATTAGCAATTTGTCGCCCATATCATTTATATCATCTGTTTTCATTTGCAAAAGCTCATCACATCTACAAGCCCCAGCGACTGCAACAATAAGTACAACCTAAAATATAAATTGAAAATTAGTTCTTTAATCCATAATATATCATTTTCAATATATTCCTACCTTCGTACACAAATACAGTTCATCTGGGGCATCTGATAAAAATTCTGATTTTTTTGCATGGAAACCGTCTGACTGGCGTTTCAAAAAAGCCCGTAACTTCAGGTATTTTGCCAAATCAATGTTATTTTTTATGTTCAGGGTAGCTTTCAACATCGAATAGGTAGACCATAACGTTGAAGGCTTCATTTTCTTTGAAAGGTCGGAAAAATAGACAATCAGCACATTTTCAGAAAAAGATCCTATATTTTTCTTCTGTCTATAAATTCCATGAATCTGCTGTATGTGAGTTCATATACAGTTCTTGATTTTTCCGGTAAAAGGTTAAATTCCACATCTCGCGCCTGGTCTCTTTTCTCAGGTGGTGTTAATTGCATCAATTCATCCTCACTTTGCAGTAAATCCATTTCTAACATGACAACTTTTCAAAATTGACAATGACAAAGTAAACAGTAAACAAACATATTCAACAAACGTCATCAGCGGTAAACATAGTAACGCAGGGCCCAGTTACCTTTGATAAAATAATTTAGTTATTTGGATATTGATAATGAAACGCAATTTAAATATGAAAAAGTCGATTTTGCGTGGAATTGGAACAAATTTTAAGAAAAAATTATATGTTTCACACGGCAAAAAAGCCACAAAAAACATTAATAGACCTTGAAAATCAATTTGATGATGATGCAGATGAGACCATTGAATTTGATGTGGAGGAAGAGGATCGTACAGATATAAATAATGAAACTTTCGAGGTAGGTAGTTTTTTTGAGACGATTAATTATTCTATTGTTAAAATTTTGTTGACTGAAGTCTTAGCATAAAGTAGATTTCCCTTTACTAGACAGTTCGACTTTTCATTCATTATGCTTTTACTAAAAAAATAAGTCACTCAAATATCTTATTTTTAATACTGATTTTTTGAAACACTTTTCAAAGTGAAAATTACACTTACAGAATTTCACCTGAAGTGAAATGGAAAAATTATACTCCAGCACAATTACGGGAACCCATTAGTACCGCATTAATACCACCAAAGTCGCCTGTAGCATGTTCTTCACGATCATTACAGTCTTTTAAAGTTGACCTAGAAGTGCCACCACAGACACCAAATGAAACGAAAAAGGTAAGTCTTATTTTCTGCTGCTAACTTTTGAAAATAAATAAAATCAATCTTTGCTACAATATGTATTGCTGTTTTCTTTTTCTAGGTAACTCCAAAAAGTCTAATAAGTCGAAGAAGACCTACAACTGTTGTTAAAGCCTTAACTACTTCAGAAATTTCCAGAAAGTATGATCTATTACTTGACAAAAGACTACAAATTGTAGAAGGACAATTAAATCATTCAAAAGCCGAAAATGAGTTAATCATTAAAAAACGTAAATTAGAAATACAACTTCTCGAAAGAGAAATAGCCAATAAAGAGATTGAAGTGGCAAAATGAATCATACCTTTAAGTTTCTATAAACGATTTTGTGAATGTTCAGGGTGGTTGGTTATATATTGACACCCTGCTTAAATATCTTATTATTAAGGATACAAAAAAACTTTTCGAATAAAAGTTGTAAGGGTATAATTATTTTATAAAACTTGATAATAAGTTTTGTAAAAATTCAAGTACACCCCTACAACTTTTATTCGAAACTTTTTTGTATTGTAAATAATAAAATAGTTAAGTAAGGGGTCATATAACCAATCACCCTGTACTTATGCGTTTATATAAACTAATTATACCTTTAATTATCATTAGTGTATAACACAAAACTGTACTGTCTTTCTAGATTCTCTTGCATAAATAATTTAGGAACTGACAAAAAACTGCGTTTGTTATTAAAAACTATTTAGTATTACTTTGTTAATTTAAGTTGAATTTGCCGATTTTACCATGATTTCTGAGAGCAATAAAATTTTGAAAATACTTTACTATGTGTACTTTGTTAAAAAGATGCACTTTTCGAGAGATACTCCTGTGAAACCTGAGCATTTTATATGTTGGAAAATTTTACCCATGGCTTAGTAAATGTTATATCAGTAAGTAAGCTCTATAATGATAAAATATTGTAGCTTTATTCATAATTATCATTTTATTTTCAATATATACAATAAGCATTTGTTACATAATATGCCACTGTTTATTGCAATATAAAAATAACTAGAATAGTTTTTATTACAAGTTTGCAAAGTGGTTGTTTACAATGTCGTTTCTAAAGTCATACAAGACATTTTCCTGTGGATTAACAGGAGGTATCTGACCTTGCTGAATTAAATAATCCAGTTCTTTTTCATTAAAACCATCAGGAAGTGGGGGAACATCCTCGTGCATCTCACAAGCAATATTATGAAGCACTGCTGCTGCTACTACCACCACAAGACTGGTTTCCAATTTACAACGTAGTCCATATGCTAAACATGGAAATCTTCTTTTCCATACACCTATGGTTCTTTTAACTATATTTCGAGTACGTATATGAGACCCATTATAGAGTTGCTGAGCTCTTGTGATATGATTTGCAAGAGGCGTAAGTAAATATGTTTTCAATGGATATCCGCTGTCTCCTAAAATATAGAAACTTATTGGCAACAATCTTATTACAGGAGAGCTGCTGAGAGTTGCTTCTGTATGTAGTTAATACATAATAATTTTTAAAGCATCTATTACCTAAAAGAATTGAATTCTGGAATTCTCCAGCTTCAAACCTTGTTCTTAATCTGCTGTTGTTGAAAATAGTTGTATCATGGGCTGACCCTGGCCATCTGCATACAATATTTGTTATTTTCAGTTCACTATTACATACTACCTGCACATTCATGGAGAAATAGGATTTTCTGTTCCTAAATACTTCCCCATCCTCACCACCTACAAAAAATACTACTTTTAGACTATTATGATAATTAGAAAGTTACCAAGTTTTATGAAATATAAAAACTGGTTTCCATTTACATGTACCTGGTGATGTAATTTTCACATGGGTGCCATCAACACAGCCAATTACTCGAGGAAAACGAGCTACAGTACAAACATTATTTTGACAAATTACTTTCTCCAGATTTCGGAGACCAGCTAGAGCCTCTGATACTTTTTTAATGACTCTAGATACAGTGCTCTGATCCATTCGCATAAAGTCTCCTATATTTATCTGGTGGCTGTTACTTGCATAAAATAATAGAGCAGTCTATAATTGGTTTATCGGCGATATACTGTTGTTCCTAAAAAAATAATAAGAAATACTTCTTTATTTCGCAATTAATGTATTGTTAATTTTATGAATTAAACAAAATTTGTTCACTTACAAATCGGTTTCAAACTCTAAACGATCTTCTATTAGTTGCAAAATATGTTTGTTTCATCAATTTAAATCGTCTAAAAAAAGGACATATCATATATATCCTCAAAGTAGTTAGGCCTCCTATAAAACCTTCTTGGAAACCCAAATTCTGCTATGTCCAAGATATCAAGATCATCTTCAAGAAAAATTTCGTCTTCGATCTCCATTATTCCGTTTACAGGTTCACAGTTGTTTTATATTTGTCACAATTCCGCAAAATACGAAAATTTTAGGTTATGATACCCACTTAAACCCGAGCTTTAAAACTTAAGCCGCCGAATTTGACCGCTTAAAGTTAAGCGAACTTAACAACGTTTGTGGATGTGGTGCATACAAAACTGAAGTGTTAAGCGAGCTTAACCCTTAAGCTTCGCTTATTGGTATACGGCGAATACGGGCATAAGGATGTACCTAATTCCGAGACATATCCATGCCTTGGTATTGGAGACAATTACTGTTGGTACCTTAAAGGGGCTCGACGTTACAATTCGGTCCGTAATCAGACGCTAGATCCACCTTCCCAATGATGTAGCCATGGGCTACTTCCACGCCCCGATGCTCTCGTGGTGCTATTCGGCGGTCGCATGAGTTGCCGATCTGTCATGCTGGGTGTAGAGAACCCGAGACAGTTGCGCACATCGTCGAACGTTGCTTCCGAACGGAATCAGGAAACCAGAAATTTGTGCGTGGAAGGATGACCAGAACACCCATTTGGTCATCGATGCTCAGATGGTTGCTGCCGATGCGGACCTTGATCGGGTTAATAGCGATAAAATCTATAAATACAGCACGGCGGGTATTGCGGGTATGATTGTCGATGAGCGTAAAGCGGTTCGTGATGTGTCGGTGAACTGAACTTGTTTGAATAGTTGCCTTGGTATGCTCCGAACGACGTTTAGTTAAACCAGAAAGAAGTTTGACAACACTGACAAATTTAGGAACTTTTCGTGTAAAAAACATTCGTTGGTGACAATGTTTGACGTTATTTAAGTTTTGAGTACTCTCGTTTACAGTTAGAGCCGTATTACACAGCAAAAAGATCTTCCGAAAATATTCGGAGTAGTTCATACGATGTGCATGCGCAGACGGGTTATTTTGTTACAGCGTTCAGCGTACAGTATTACGCGTTCAAGACAAAACGACTCCAACGCCAATTGATAAATTTAATACCACACAAAAAATCTGTTGATTTGTTTTACATTATCTGTAAGAACAGTTTAAATTTGGCAACAAAAACTAGATTTTTTTCCACAAATTTACATGTGGGCGTCATGAAATTGAGGGGGCGTCAGCCGTCATCTTGAAAAACACGTTTTATTAAATATCTTCACACAAGTATGCCATAGTCGGTTTTTTTAAATGAAACACCCTGTATATTTGCATATTTTTGAAATCCTCTTAATGAACCGAATTCAACAAACTAAATAATGTATGGTCAATTATGAATTATACAGGGTGAAATTTTTATTTTTACAGTTATAAAACACTTACATAAAATACCTGATGTATTTGATTTTAATACATTAAAATAAATGCTCAAAATGTTCTCCACCTAGTTGTTGGCAATAGCACAGTCTCCTATAGAACTCCTCCTTAACTTTGTTTGAAGTTTGAGGTAAAATATTCCGTATTTCTGTAGTTATCCTGTCTTTGAGGTCTACAATGATAGTTGATTGTGTTGCATATACTTTGTTCTTGAGATAACCCCACAGAAAAAAATCTAACGGCGTAAGGTCTGGCGATCTAGCTGGCTACTTAATAGTACCTCTTCGTCCAATCCATTTATTGGGGAAGATTTCATCTAAATAAGTTCTTACCATTAAAGAATAATGGGGTGTTGCCCCGTCTTGCTGGAACCAAACATTTTCATTCGGTAAGCTAGGATCTATTGCGTTGGGATATACGTTTGCCAACGCAGGAATAACTTCATTTCTAAGCATATTTAAATATTTTTCAGCTGTCAAATTTCCATCTATAAATATAGGACCAATAATATGGTCGCCTATGATACCGGCCCAAACGTTCACCTTTTGAGGGTACTGAGTAGGTATGTGTCTCACGCATCCAATTAGGATTCTCTGCTGACCAATACAGTTCTGTCGGTTTACCTCTCCATTCAATGTGAATGTTGATTCGTCAGAAAAAAGAATGGTACCAAGAGCTATCTCATTTCTGTTCAGCTTATTCATCAATCTTTCGCAGAAATCCATTCTACGATCTGGATCGTCTTCTGTTAACTCCTGCAAAAAAGTTAATTTGTAGGGATGAAGTTTTTCTTTATGAAGACATCTTAGAACAGTTGTATGACTAACATTATTTTCACGGGCAATTTGACGTGTACTTGAAGTTGGATTCTCTTCGACACTTAACAAAATATCCACTTTCACATCATCTTCAACAAAGTGTGGTTTTCTTTTCAATGGTTTGACATGTCCAAGTTCTCTGAATTATTGTGCATGAATCTTAGACACGGTACTTTGTGAAATATTAGGCAATTCGGGAACCGGTGTGAAGATAGCAGATAGAATTTAATATATTGGATCGAATTCATATTTCGGAAAGCCAACTTGGTATGCAATAAGTAGGGGTATTGGTGTAGAGGACACACTGTTTGTAGGAAATTTGCTACGATGAGTAACAAAGGCAGAAATGTCACCCCTAAAACTGAAATAAATTCTAACTGCCAAAGGAAACGAGAAGCCAACTTAATATTTATAGGGTACATTGATGTTAATGTATAGAATACACTGTCAAAAGGAAATTTGCTTACGAAGGGGATGAAGGGTTGAAATTCCACCCCTAAAACTAAAATAAATTCTAACTTCCAGAGGAAACGAGAAGCCAACTTAATATTTATAGGGTACAATGATGTTAATGTATAGAATTCACTGTCAAAAGGAAATTTGCTTACGAAGGGGATGAAGGGTTGAAATGCCACCCCTAACACTAAAATAAATTCTAACTGCCAAAGGAAACGAGAAGCCAACTTAATATTTATAGGGTACAATGATGTTAATGTATAGAATACACTGTCAGAAGGAAATTTGCTTACGAAGGGGATGAAGGGTTGAAATGCCACCCCTAAAACTAAAATAAATTCTAACTTCCAGAGGAAACGAGAAGCCAACTTGATATTTGTAGGGTAGAATGATGTTGATGTATAAAATACACTGTCAAAAGGAAATTTGCTTACGAAGGGGATGAAGGGTTGAAATGCCACCCCTAAAACTAAAATAAATTCTAACTGCCAAAGGAAACGAGAAGCCAACTTAATATTTATAGGGTACAATGATGTTAATGTATAGAATACACTGTCAAAAGGAAATTTGCTTACGAAGGGGATGAAGGGTTGAAATGCCACCCCTAAAACTAAAATAAATTATAACTTCCAGAGGAAACGAGAAGCCAACTTAGGTAATATTTATAGAGTACAATGATGTTAATGTATAGAATATACTGTCAAAAGGAAATTTGCTTACGAAGGGGATGAAGGGTTGAAATGCCACCCCTAAAACTAAAATAAATTCTAACTGCCAAAGGAAACGAGAAGCCAACTTAATATTTATAGGGTACAATGATGTTAATGTATAGAATACACTGTCAAAAGGAAATTTGCTTACGAAGGAGATGAAGGGTTGAAATGCCACCCCTAAAACTAAAATAAATTCTAACTTCCAGAGGAAACGAGTAGCCAACTTGATATTTATAGAGTGCAATGATGTTAATGTATAGAATACACTGTCAAAAGGAAATTTGCTTACGAAGGGGATGAAGGGTTGAAATGCCACCACTAAAACTAAAATAAATTCTAACTGCCAAAGGAAACGAGAAGCCAACTTAATATTTATAGGGTACAATGATGTTAATGTATAGAATACACTGTCAAAAGGAAATTTGCTTACGAAGGGGATGAAGGGTTGAAATGCCACCCCTAAAACTAAAATAAATTATAACTTCCAGAGGAAACGAGAAGCCAACTTAATATTTATAGGGTACACCCTGTATTATTCATAATTGACCATACATTATTCAGTTTGTTGGAATCGGTTCATTAAGAGGATTTAAAAAATATGCAAATATACAGAGTGTTTCATTAAAAAAAACAACACTGACTATGGCATACTTGGGTAAATCACCCTGAACATTTAAATTTATGTTTACATAACGCACAACTCAATTCAAAAGTTGACGTGTCTCGGCATTTTTTATAATTTTCTAAAATAATGACAAAGAATTTTATTCCATAAGTGGTTTCCACACTGTATGAACAAAATTTATCACGTTCAACGATTAGTACGAATTGTTATAAACAAAATGGGGGAATTGGAAGGAGCAAGAGCTGATTTACAAGAACTCACAGATGATGAAGACGTTCGAGAGTTGTACGAGATGGAAATGTTTTCAAGAGCCCTTAAAAACTTTCGAGCTAGAGGTAATAATTTTCTAAAGTGGAACGAGGTTGAATTTAGAGATAGGTTTAGACTGTCAAAAGAAACAGTTCAAATAATAATTAAGGAAATACGAGAATCTATATCATACATTAGATATGAGTAAGTAGATGAGCTATTAATTATTTACTTTGGTTGCTACTGATAATTTATTTTTCTTTGTAGAGTCCATGCTGTAACCGCAGAAGAGAAAGTATTACTTGCTTTAAGGTTTTTAGCAACTGGTTGTACATTACAATCAGTTGGCGATTTTGCAGGTAATTCTTGAATATTTAACTTATATTAATATCAATATGCATTTAAGTTGAAATTGTTGCAGGAATTGATAAATCAACTGCAAGTAGAATTATAACAAGAGTTTTATTATCAATAGCAAGGCTTGGTCCAGATATCATAAAAATGCCTCGATCTGAAATTGAAATAAAGAAAGTTCAGGAAGAGTTTTTCAATATTAGCCGTTTTCCAAGATGTATTGGTGCATTAGACTGCACCCACATTAAAATACTATCACCAGGAGGTGAAAATGCAAAAATATTTCGTAACAGAAAAAGTTTCTTTTCTTTAAAAGTCCAAATTGTGTGTAAAACCGATTTAACTATCCAAAATGTAGTTTGTAGATGGCCCGGCTCATCCCACGATGCCACAATTTTTGCAAATTCGGATTAAAAGCAGAAGCGGAGTATTTGACAATTCCGTGTTGGTGGGTGACAGTGGATATCCTGTTCAGTCCTATCTAATGACACCATTAAGAAATCCTCAAGATCAGGCAGAGCAACTTAATAATGAAAGCCAGATAAGGAACCGTAACCCTATTGAAAGGTGTTTTGGTGTTCTTAAAAAGAGATTTCTAGTTTTGTCATTAGGTATTAGGCTTAAGTTGGAGAAAATTGAAATGGTTGTAATGGCCTGTGCTGTACTTCACAATATTGCTTTCCCAAAAAAAAGATGAACCTGAGTTACCCGTTAATCCACATATTCTCCAAATAATTGAAGAAACCAATAATATTAATGTAATAGTACCAAATATATCTAGATTCAATATGAATGGTTTGGCAAGACATAGTTTAGTAAGACAATATTTTCAAGGACTTGGGTAATAAAATAGGTTGAGTATTTTAATGTTTTATTTAGTTTGAAAAAATAAAATTTGAATGAAGGTTTCACAACAAAACGTTTTCATTATTCAGCTAACTTTTTTAATTTGCTTTGTTTTTCTAATTTTAAAATGGACATTTTCATTTCATGCTCTTCTTTTAACATTTTAATTTTTAAATTATGCATTTCTTTGTCGTGGTCCAACTCTTGCCTATGCTTCTCTTCTTTATGACGCAATACTTGATTATGTTCATCAAGATGGCACTTCTAGATTTTGTTGTTTCCCTTTGGCCCATTGGGATAATTTACTCCTTAATGTGTTATCTGTAAGAAAATAAGTTGATATATAAATAAAAATTTCATTTACATATAAATTAGACCAAAAACAATTTGTCAGTATTACATATTTAATTAGGTAGATAACTTCCATAGGTTTAAAAAAAATACTTGGTTATTTTTTCATAGAACAGTACTGTTTACAACAATTCAGAACCATTAAAATATATATTTAGGTACCTCTATTTCTGCTAGCACTAGAACTATCTACTTTTAAACTTTTGGACACAGGAGTTCGTATTAATCTACAGAGTTTTTTGACCAGTCTTCTAAAAAATATAAAATAGATGTGCATTAGTTTTCTTGGTAACATTGTGAAGGAATTAATTATTGATCTTTTTAATGATATTTTTATATGTATACAATATACATACTAAAATTTGAAGTGTCAGGAACATCATGGATCGTATTAACATCTTCACTATATTCATAATTTACTAAAAAAGAAAAAAGATTATAAAAAATAAATTTATACCACCGATGATGTGGATTGAGCTAAATATATACGCATCCACTCTGTAACTTAAGCAAATGAAAATTTTTACTTGTTTGCTGCTCATTATTGCTTCCATCGCTTTGGAAAATCACTGATAATTCTTCTGCCTCAAGCTGCCCTGTAAAATAATGTATTTATATAAAATAAATTTTCTGATGACGATTTGCTGTATACCCATGTTATCTGTGTTTAAAGCTGCTGTTTGAGAGCCTAAAATAAAAATTGTCAATAATGAAAATATCACTTTTTTTATACACTTATTATATACCTACCTTTAGCATCACTGTCAAACTGCGATTTAAATCCAGTTACTCTAGAGCCCAGAATCTCTCTCATATCCTGGTCAATTTCTGAATCTTTCACAAAGATGGGTGGACCACCTCCAGTCATATATGTTTCCATTTTTTCTCTAGAGATGTTTTTCACGGTTTTTTTTTAATGTTCAGGTATTTATTTTTTAAAATTTGTTGACGGTATGTAGTACCACATGAATTAAATTATTTGCATATTTGCATCCAAGCTTCATTTTTTTTATTATATGAGCAGTCAGTCTTTTTATTTTCTAAGATATGGGTATATTTCTTTATCAATTGAATTAGAAAATTTTCTTCGGATATCGTGAAGTTACTTGAGCGCTTATACTTGTCGCTACTGGTAGATTCTAAAAGTCCATCATATAATGTTGACAAATATAATGAATATACTGTTAATTAAAACTTACCCATTAACTATAACTAATAAACTGTACTGAAAATAATTTCACGCGCTTATTTCACAGACCAAATACAATCTATAACACTCTAAAACACACAGCATGAAACTAAATTACTAAATATAAAAATGACAATAACGGAGACGAAAGGTTGAAATGTCAACTGAAATCCATTGGTTACATGACCCTTGATCAACAATTCGTGTTACAACGTAAAAAGGCTTAACTACTGAATAGTGGTTAAACATAGTTTACCCACTGGTCACAACGGAGTTACAACACACCCTTAGTTAATGGTCAATGATAAATTAAAAATGGTGGTAACTGAATTGTAGAGCATGAAATTACCTATAAATTTTATACTTTTTCCCGTAGCATTTATAGTTTAGGAGCTATTACGCTGTAAATGAGATTTTAACGAGATTATAATAATAATAACAATAATGATAATAAAATTCATACGGTATAGCGTGATGTACTATTGTTTTTTGCTACATAAACAATATTTTATGATAATACCGTCTTAAGTAACAATAAAGATTATTTATAATTTTAATTGATTCGCTACACAGCTGTATTGACATTTCTGTGAACACTTCATGCCATTTTATGCGTTATGAAATGTTTTCGTATGAGTACAACGAGGAATATTGCCACTGATAATGTACGAGGTGCAAGTTCGACCAAGCTGCAGCTGTTAAACTATAAATGATATAATGCTAAATGAAAAAGTTTATAATAAAATTTATAGGAAATTTCATGCTCTACAAATTAGTTATCACCATTTTTAATTTATCATTGACCATTAACTAAATATTTAGCAAAAACCGTATTAAAAAAAGTTTGGAGCGCTATAATTAACAACCTATGTGTTAAACAAAAAAAAGTTTCAAATAAAAAAGATGGCAAATATTATTATCTATAAAAATGATCTCTACTGTTTTTGTCGTACGATGCGCGGTTCGCGAGATATTTAATAAAACGTGTTTTTCAAGATGGCGACTGACGCCCCCCCAATTTCATGACGCACACATGTATTTACATTCAGGGGACACCCCTGAACATACTCAAACAAATATCCATTGGCTAGTACGTTGCAAAAAAAAAACGCGGCTCTTGGCCTATAAGAAATTCAAACCATCTTCATTATGGGCAATATATTCGATGATGAAGAGTACTATAACTTTGAAGAATAATGTCAATATTGAAAATTACACAAAATTGCGAGGTTACTTAAATTCACAACTTTTTCAAATTGATACCATACATTTCAGTTTATTGTTCATTTATTTCATTTGCTATTTGTTTAATTTCACAAAATTAATGATTGGTTGGTTGTTGGATTGGAGTATTTCTGAGCTTTTATTTTGGTTATTTGTTGGAATTGGATTTGGCAATGGGTTCTCATTAGACTCTAATCAGATTTTTCTCAAGGAGAATGACTTTTGTATTGTATTGACTATTTTTTTATAAATTTTTTTTCTTTAGATTATTAGAATTTTATTGTTGAAGTGTCTTATTTTTAAATTTGGTTTGATTTTGTTTGTTATAGATTTCATTTTGGGAAGGGTTTTTGGTTTTGGAGCCTCTCTTTATGAACAATTTATTTATCTGTTTTGAATTAGATTAGTTAATGGGTTCTCATTAGACCCATAATATTTTTCTAGGTTTGTGATTGAGATTTGAGTAATAGGTTCTCATTAGACTTTAAATCAAATCTTATTTCGCAGTTTAGATGATATTTTGTTGATTTTGATAGATTACCAGATTACATGATTCCTTGTTTAAATTTGATGAATTTAGATTTCTGCATTTCATGAAATTTACAGATTTGAAATTTAATTGATTTTTTGTTTTTAGAATGTCTTTTTACTCGTATAAGTTTCTGTTCTTTTTTATTGAGATTTAGCAATGGGTTCTCATTAGACCTTTAATCTTTTTCTATTCATATTGGTTCTGGATTTTGGTTCTCATTAGACCTTAATTTCAGATTATTACAATTGATTTTTTAGAAATTTACATATTGGTGTGAGGATATTCACCAACCTTACGACAAACTTCGATATATGGGTTATTTTAAGAGATATCAAAAAATGTTATCAACAAAAATAGTAGATGTCTTCAAGGTCCATATTTTGAAATTAAATCGAACTATACAGAGTGCTGCATAACTCCGTTGCAAACCAAACATATGATTTTTCAAATGGGAACCCCTGTATATTATACCGAATTCGGATTGCTCTCAGTTTTTTGAAGCTTTTGATATAAGGTTTTGCTACGTTATACAGAGTCCTTCAAAAGATATAGGCACGTTTATGTGAAAATCGTAGGTAAATCAACGCTCTGTAGCTTATTGTACGTTGAAGCAAAAAAAAATTATTTTGCCTGACAGAGTTTTGTAATATGATGCAATATTTCCCTGGAATATTGAATTTTGATTATCTTCTTTTTTGTATACAGGGTGGAAGGAAACTCGAACCTGTCACTTTCTTTCTTCTTTTAAATGGAACACCCTGTATTTTATAGCAAAAATGGAATCTTCGATTATGTTACTTTAATTTTTGTGAAGCATTCCCTATACCCAAAGTTTATAAAAACGGAGTTATTTCGTAATATTTATTGTAAACTATAATTATTGACCTATTATGTGAAAGGAATAAACGTTGAATGTAACAAAAAATCTTAAATAATAATAAATTTCAATAAACAATTTATCCTAAGCGCAACAAGTCACCATTCCATTTTTGATAAATCGGAAGACCGAGCTGGCCAATCAGTTGGGCCCCTTCTTCCTATCCATCTGTTTTGGAATTCGGTATTGAGATGATCTCGTATAGGCGCAGTATTATGAACAGGCGCACCATCATGCAAATACCACATTTGTCTCCGAATATTAAGTCGAACTTCTTCTAATAAAACTGGCAGATGATTCTGAAGAAAATTCAAATAAACCGCACCAGTTACTCTTTCATCAAAGAAATACGGTCCTATCACATGATCACCTACAATTCCACCCTAAACATTTAATGAAAAAGCACAAAATCAAAAAAATGTCTCTGGCGATTGATTTTAAATTGTGCCCATTCACAAAACGTTACTCTTTTTTCAAAATCTCGATCAAGTAACTCTTGATGGAGTTGGATATGATAGGGATGCATTTTATGTTTTTTCTTTGAACCGTGCCTTGACTCATGTCTTGATATTTTGAAATATTTCTCACACTTGTATGCGGATCCTCTACAATACTTAGGAGTACTTTAATTTCATTTTCCTCAGTTAAGACTATTTTTGCTACGTCTTTTTTTTCGTATTTTAATTCACCAGTGCGATTGAAACGATCCATTAGTTTTTCAAATGCTCATTTGTTGGGTGCTTTCCGGTCTGGAAATCTTTGAAGATAAACTTTAGATGCAAGCAAACAATTTTTGTTACATTCACCCAATACCCAAATCATGTCTACCATTTCTTGAGTAGAAAAATGTACACTATTTATCCTCAATAATTGTTACTTTATTTGAGAAAACTATGAAATGCAGGGGACCCTTTTAATTACTGCTATTTTTAAGAAATAAAAATAACGACTGACGTTTATGTCAAATTTTGTCAACGCTTACTGAGAAAATGTAATGGTTTACAGCATTGCATTGATGTTAACGGTGAACACTGAACATTTAGTTTAATATCACGGTTACGATCATACTTTTGGTGACTTGTTCTGCTTAAAATAAATAATTTATGAAAATGTATTGTTTAGGATTCTTTGTTACATTCAACGTTTATTGCTTTCACACAATAAGTTAATAATTATAGTTTACAATAAGTATTACAAAATAACTCCGTTTTTATAAACTTTGGGTATAGGAAATGCTTCACAAAAATTAAAGTAACATAATCGAAGATTCCATTTTTGCTATAAAATACAGGGTGTTCCATTTAAAAGAAGAAAGAAAATGACAGTTTCGAGTTTCCCTCCACCCTGTATACAAAAAAGAAAATAATCAAAATTCAATATTACAGGGAAATATTGCATCATATTACGAAACTCTGTCAGGCAAAATAATTTTTTTTTCTTTAACGTACAATAAGCTACAGAGCGTTGATTTACTTACGATTTTCACATAAACGTGCCCATATCTTTTGAAGGACTCTGTATAACGTAGCAAAACCTTATATCAAAAGCTTCAAAAAACTGAGAGCAATCCGAATTCGGTATAATATACAGGGGTTCCCATTTAAAAAAGCATATGTTTGGTTTGTAACGGCGTTATGCAGCACTCTGTATAGTTCGATATAATTTCAAAATATGGACCTTAAAGACATCTACTATTTTCGTTAATAACATTTTTTGATATCTCTTAAAATAACCCCTATATCGAAGTTTGTCGTAAGGTTGGTACACCCTGTATATACTTAATGGTTAATGTTAGTTCTGTGCTCGCTCTGGTTAACTTGAGTTCTATGTTTAACTAGATTGTCAAATGTCATATTTTATTTTAGTATTGTTGGTCAGTCAGTCAGTTGGACTCACTGTCAATTTAATTTCCATTAGACTCACTGTCAATTTAATTTCCATTCGTGTATTTGCTAGAAGTTTATAATTAATTGAAAATGTTGAAAAGTTAACGACAGTTTACCCTATATAATGGGAAAAAATTTTAAATTAATTTTAAATTCAATGTAATTTTATAAAAAAAAGTTTTTATGATTGTGTTGTCGATTTATTTTTTGGACTCTTGTATATATACTTGACGAGTAAGTAATTCTTAATATTTTCTTATTTTATAATACTACAATTTCATTACTTACTTGCAGGTATCGCACTGATGATGGCGTAAAAGCCGAAAGCGCTTTACAATTTTTTTTTGCTTTTTAACAGAATAAAAATGATATAATATTATATACTTAGAATAACTTTTATTTTAAGGTTGTTGCAATTTTTGGAATATGTGGAGCTTGTAGGAAAGAAGAGTTAAAAAATCTTAAACTTAGTGACATCAATGATTCAGGTACCATGTTGTTGGTTAGAATCACTGATACGAAAACTAAAGTACCTAGATCTTTCGTGATTTCTGGTAATTTCCATAAAATTTGCAAATAATATATAGATATGGTTTATTTACGATAAAAAGACGATGACCTTGCAAAACAAAATTTTCTGATGTTGCCAGCATGTAGATTTTTTCTTTATTCAAAGGAAGCTGGAACAGTCAATGTGACAGTTCTTTTTTATTCGTCTGTACCTCGTAAGGCATAAATTGAAGATGATTATTTGTAAATAAAAGGCTGGTATAATATTCTCAAATTTATTTAATATTATATATTTTTGTGAAATATAAAAAATAGTAACCGATCATTCTATATCTCAATTAACATTTGATTATTTATAATGAATGACAAACTCTAGAACAATCTTCAAGAACACTGGAAGGAATAAATCATCTTGAGGAAATTGAAATATTAAGATTAAGATTAAGATTAAGATTATTTATTTACACATAACAACAATTAATTTAAAATACATAGAAGACAAAACAAACGACGTTATGCGAAATAAATACATACACTTGCGAAGCCTATAAATAAGGCTTGTTTGCAAGGATAAAATAATCACAATATAAAACTTATACTAGGTGACAAAATAAAAAATAACAAGTAATAGATAGTTAATTAAAAATGTATACTATAATTAAAGATTAATAAAATAGAAATAGAAATTGATAGAAACATTCAGTAATTATTTTCGATAAGTTTGTGAATAGCGTGTCTACTTGTTTCGGTTATATAATCATTCAGTTTTAATTTCAGTACCTTTATAGAAGATTCACATTTAATTTGTTGAGGTATAGCATTGTATAGCTTAGGTCCAAGGAACAAAAAGCTTCTTTGTCCAGCTGTTTTTTTCATTGCTGGATTCAGGTAAGTATGTTTGTTTCTTGTCGTATAATTGTGAGTTTTTATTTGCAGATTTGATTTATGTCTATGTTGTTTTAATACCGCTTTTTTAAAATATAATTGTCTTACGTCTAATATTTTCGTTTCAGCATATAGTAGTTCACTGCTATATCTTCTCGTTTTTCCAAGGATGATTTTGAGGAATCTTTTTTGCGAAACCTGGAGAATGTTACAGTAAGTCTTCGCCACTCCACCCCAGCTGACCATACCGTAAATTAGGTGAGATTCAACTAAACTTCGATAAACAGTTAGTTTTTGTTTATATTGAAGATAATAATATGTGATATGTTTGAATTTGTACAGTATACACCTCAATTTTTTAACTAAATAGTTAATATGATTATCCCACCTAAGATGTGGGTCTATCATAATACCTAAATATTTTATGTGTTTTGCAGGTTGAATATTGGTATTTTTATGGACATTGATGGTGTAGTTCGGAAGATTTGGTTCTAAGGATGCAAATGGCAAGTAAACAGTTTTTTCATAATTGATTGAAAGAAGCCTATAGTCAAACCATTGTTTTATACCAATTAAATCATTTTCAATTTTTAACTTTAGATCGTACCAATTTTTATCACTGTATATTAGAACTGTATCGTCTGCAAAGCTGATTATTTTACTTTTACTTTCAACCATAAATAAGTTATTTAAATAAATACTAAATAGAACAGGGCCTAGAACCGTACCTTGTGGTACACCACACGCAATTGTCTGTTCTTCACTGTATTTATTACCAACTCTTACTTTTTGAGGTCGTTTTGTAAGATAACTTTTAAAAAACGCATGTGCTGTACCTCTAACTCCAATGTCTTCTAATGTTTCCAAAAGAAGGCAGTGGTCCACGGTGTCGAAGGCCTTTGCTAAATCTAGGAATACCGCTATTGTAGGTAAACCTTCATCAATATTTTTATATAAAGTATTTGTTACTTCTAGTAGAGCATCGTCAGTGGACTTGCGCTTTTGGAAACCAAATTGAGATTTTGACATTAGCTGGTACTTGTCTAGAAATGTATTAAGCCGTGCATTAACTACTTTTTCCAGTATTTTTGATAAACAAGTTATTAATGATATTGGTCTATAGTTTGTCATCTCATCTTTCTGCCCACTTTTATAAATAGGTTTTACAATCGATGTCTTGAAAGCTGAAGGAAATTGTCCTATTTCTAATGACTTATTTATTATAATCATTAGCGGATATGCAATGAAATCCGAAATATGTTTGAGCGTTTCAGCTTTTATTCCATCCCATCCCGGTGCTTTTTTATTCTTCAGTACACTAATTATATTTTTTATTTCTGTAATACTAGTAGGTGCAAAAAAGATGGAATGACAATTAACAATTTTCTTTTCATTGTAATTTATTGGTTTTTGTATGGTATTTGCTAGATTTTGTCCTATATTTACAAAAAAAGTATTGAACATTTCAGAAATTACATCTGCTTTATCTATTGTTTTTCCATTTTGGTCCTTAATATTTGTAATTTCCGTGTTTTCCGATTTATTAGATATTGAGTTTACTACATTCCATATTTTTTTTGACGAATTTTTTTCCTCTTCTACAAGTTTATTATAATAATTATTTTTAGCAGTGATGATTAATTTATTTAGTAGCTTTTTGTAATCTGTATATTCTTTTTTTAGCGTATTATTTAGAGGATTTATTTTCGATTTTTTATACATTCTATTTTTTTTGTTAACGGATTTTATGAGAGATGGTGTGATCCATTTTTTTCTTTTTCTCAAGCTATTCTTAATCTTTGTATAAGTTGTTGACTGTCTAATATTATTTTGGATGGTGCTAATCAATTCATCAGTTGCGGAGTCCAGATTTGGATTGAAAATAATATCATTCCAGTCAGTATGTTGAAATTTATGTATCAGTTTATACTTATCTATCTGCGCCAAATATTTAGATTTAGAGTTTATAACACGATCTTTTTCAGAGAGGATCAGTTGTAGCATTATTGTATAATGGTCAGTTACAGATGTGTTAATTACTAGAGGAATTAAATTATCATAATAATTATCACTCTTAGAATGTATAAAAATATGATCTATACATGTTTTTGAATTTTTTTGAACTCTTGTTGGAACATTAATGGCTGATTGATAACCGCATTCGTATATAAATATATAGTCTATATAGAAAGGACAAGGAGTAATAAATCATTCATTTAAGTAGATTTCATAGACGTACCAAAATATATTTTAAGAGGGTATACCGTAAGGTACATTTTGTATTGAACAACCCAGTTTTCTTAGAAACATTATCGGGAATATTATTTTAAAAGAAAGTAGGTACATTAAATCAGTACTTAGTATTAGTTCTTTGAGTAAAGTTGTATGATTTTCATAATATTGTAAACAGTTGGAATATATTTAAAACATTTGTTGAATGTTAATTGTGCAAGTACCAAACAATGTCGATAAGCCAAGGACCATCTAAACGACCAAAAACAGGTCCATTATCTTTAAATGAAAAAACTCTGATATTGAATTGTTATATATCATTGAAAAACAAGGATCCAAGTGCAAGTGTTGATGATATTGTGGAATTAACGGCTGCTATGTTGTGTGTTGCTAAATCAACAATTTATAGATTACTAAAAGAAAGCAAGAATGGAACTCTTCAACCCCCTAAAACTCCTTCAGGCCGAAAACCAATTGAGATCGATGAGTCATTAAAACAAAGACTAAGGCGTAAAGTCCATGGATTTTACTTACGAAAGGAAATTCCAACACTTGACAAAATTATGACATCAGTGCAAGAAGATACGGACTATCCAAAATTCTCCAGAATGACATTATGCAAACTTTTGAAAGATGTGGGTTTCAGATATACAAAACATAATAGAAAATCTCTCTTGATAGTGTGGATTTATGCAGACACATTTAACAATTATCAATTAGCATTTAACAATTAACATTTATCAATTATAAGTTGAACTACTTATTTCACTATGACTCCATTTATGCACACAATTAACAATTATCATTTATCATTTAACAATTACGAAGTTGGCCAACTTTTAACTTCTTAAATTAATTGTACCGAATTTTCATCTAGTGCGCAACTAGTACGCAGATCCTGAAGTTAACTTCACTTTTTTCATAGAAAAGTGGTTGACAGGTTATATTGTGTTTGTTTGTTTTGTTTATTTTTAATTTTCAAGTTCAATTCATCTTCAAAATTATTCCAATGCACAAATGGACATGAAAATGTAGGGTTAATGGTTATTGTAAATAACTAGAATCTCGGGCTCGTGCGCATGCTTACTATTTTCTCTTAATTTATAATTGTGTCTGCATAAACGATGGCAGTTTTACTAATTGTTAATTGATAAATGTTAATTGTTAAATGCTAATTGATAATTGTTAAATGTGTCTGCATAAATCCACACATAGATAAACCGGAAATAGTTTTTTGGAGAAGAGACTATTTAAGAAGCATTCGACATGCCAGAGAACAAAATTTGAAAATCTTCTACTTAGACGAAACATGGATAAATGCTGGATATACAGTTTCCAAATCTTGGCAAGATGAAAACATTAAAAGCGGAAGGCAGGCATTCGTGGAAGGTTTGTCGTTAGGTTTGCAGCCACCATCTGGAAAAGGAAAAAGACTTATCATTGTCCATGTTGGAAGTTCTGAAGGTTTTGTTGATGGTGGATTATTAACTTTTATTTCAAAACGCACGGGGGACTATCACGAAGATATGAATGGGGATGTCTTCGAGGAATGGTTTGTTCAAATGTTGGATCTGATTCCAAAAGGGGCTGTTATTGTTATGGACAACGCAAGTTACCATTCACGGTTACGAGAAGCATTGCCCACAAGTCGTTGGCGTAAAGCAGAGCTTTTGGAGTGGCTTATTTCGAAAAATATTAAGTTTCCAAAAGATCCACTAAGGAAAGAACTTTACAGAATTGCAAAAATGAACAAGAATAAATACAAAACCTACATTGTAGAAGAAATGGCTTCTTCTCGTGGTATATCAGTTCTTCGACTTCCCCCTTATCATTGTGAACTTAATCCCATAGAATTAATATGGGCTCAGGTAAAGGGGGAAGTTGGAAAAAAAATACTACTTTTAAAATAAACGATGTTGTGAAATTGTTTGAGAGTGCTGTAAGTCATGTTAGTAAGGAAAATTGGACAAACTGTATCGAGCATGTTATCAAAGTAGAGGCAAATATGTGGAAAATTGACAATATTTGTGATGATTTAATCGACCCTATTATTATTAATGTCAACAACGATTCTTCCGCTTCCGAGTCGGATATAGAATAAAATGTAAGTAATAAATGTATTCCAATAATTATTTCTTTTAATTTTTTATTATATTATAATTTAAAACGTATTTTTTTCCCAAAATACACACCACTGCATTGCGTTATTGCTTATCTGCTAATCCTTTAACAATGAAGAAACCCTAAACTTTGCTACAACTGAAACAAATACGGGGTCGATCTACCTGGTTTTTAGATTTACGGAAGAAATGTAATTTAAAGTAAGAGATTTATCAAAAATTTCATGGTGCTCCCTGCAAAGGTTTTGCATACTTAATTAGGGTTTATTACTCCTCGTACTTTTTGTACATACTTATAATTCAATTTATAAAAGAATATCACAAGTTTTAATAATCTAACCTATCATTAAAAACACCCAACTGAATTTAAATATAATCTATGTATAATATGTATTGATAATAATTAAAGTAAATGGTATTACTCACGTATCTTACAGCAGTAAGCAAGCCCCATTGTGGCATTCTCCTCAAAAATAAGGATATAACCATCTCTCGGCATTTACTGCTCTATTTCTTGGGCATTTTAATGCGCTTAACGACACACTGCAGATTTGACTAATTCATTAGTAACGAAAATAACTATTTTCCCAACATTGAAGAAATAATTAATTCAGGAGCACCAGAAAAACTTGTAAATACGATGATCGATGTCAATTAACAAGGAATTACATACTGAACCCACAGAGTACACCATCTAATGGTGTACTCTGTGCTGAACCTAACCTCAATTGTGTCAAAACTACTGAATTTTTCCAGTTGATTTGACAACGTTCTGAAGTTTTGCCAACCCGTAAGCTGAAAATTGCCCTGGCCATTAAGTATAAATTGTATTTACGGCTGGTAAATTTATATTTACTCCGATATGCAGGAAAGTAACTAAAAATGACATCATCGTCTTTTTATCGTAAATACACCATATTCGCCAACAAGTTAGCGATCCGCAAATAAGTCAATTTTTCCTAAACTATCAAAGAGGTAAATGTACGAAACAAGTGGTAGGATTGAACAAAATAGGCGAATATTTAAAGTTACCTGATCCCAAAGAGTACACAGGCCACTATTTAAGACGAACTTCCGCCACTCTTTTGGTTGACGCCGGAGGTGATTTAATGACTCTTAAACGACATGGGGGTTGGAAGTCTTCGACTACAGCTGAGGGATATGTTGATGATTCAATAAATAATAAGACATTAACAGCCAATAGAATTGTAAATTCGGTTGAAAATAATCTACAAACATTCACGTACACTGAAAATAGTAATGTCCAAAAAGAATAGTATCCATTGCAGATTTTTTGTATATAGCTTTTAGAGTCTGATAAAATTATGGCTTTTTAATGTCTTTCTTCAAAATAAATTGTAAAGCATGATTAATTGCAATAGTTTCAGCAGTGCATATTTCAGTATATTGAGGCAACTTGCTGGAGAAGGAGTATTTAAAGTCTGGGCAAAATATACCAAAGCCTGCTGACCCATCATTATCAACTGACCCATCTGTAAATAACTGAGTGTGAAGAGGTTTGTCAAGAGAAATTCTTTGAATTTGAATGAGGGCATGTTCATCATTTCTGTTAGATTATAGGTTGATAGGATGGATTGAAGACAATTGGTATTCTCATTCAAAGTTGTGACGAGGGTATATAAATATATTTGAATACTTGCTCAAATTGTTTATTAATTTCACCAACAGGCTGTAAACGTCAAAAATCGCACTGACAACATTCCTTGTAAGTGACATTTAACAATAACATGCACGTAATGAGAATCTCATAACATACATGTGCGTTTAGATAGAAAAACTTAGATTTTTTTGTTGAATCAAATTGCAATCAAATTTTTATTTACGTACTACTTTATTTGGTTTATTTACATACTTTTAATCAATTAAAAAACATAAAAGCTCTTAGCATTAGTGAAATACATTTTAGATTAAAAGAGTGATTCCCCTAAATGTCGGCAACACATTTTACAATTTCCAAAAAAATAATTCGCTTTTTATTGATATGGGAAAAAACGTCATCTCATTTATGCTGTCAATTTTGGTAACAATATATAGTATTCGAACATTTTCTCAACTTTACCTATGAATATGACTGTTAGTAATGAAAAAGATGAAATTATGAGCACTCAGAAGAAAATAGATGGGCGTAGAAAAAGTATAGTACGTTACACGAGTTGTAATCCCATTACGCACTCGCCGCTGCGCGGCTTCGTGCGTAATGGGTTACTTACACCTCTTGTTACGTAATATACTATTATTTTTCCGTATGTTTTTATTCATTTCGATCATAATATTTAATTGGTTGAGTGCAAAAATAATGGGATTATTAATAAGCATTAAGTTTTTTTAGGATAAATTTGGAGCTAAGCCACTTCCATCTATACCTAAGGGGAATTTGGCCACATTCACTCAACAGGGCATAAATTGGGGTAGATCTCATACACCCTGTAATGACAATATAGTTTCTTAAGGAGACATCGATGCATTTTTGCCAAAGTAACGTGACATTTCTGGTGAACCGCTTGCCCGAATTCCGCTCCGCGTCGTTCGGGTCAACTGCAGTCGCGTGCGGGAAAGTATCACTTTCCGCACTTGAAAGGAAAATAACTATATTCATATTAAACACACAAAAAAAGGTAAATCGTTAACCTGCAGCGGGATTCTATTTCACGACACGATTTTATCGAGTCGTTCGATGTCGAATACGATCTTCAATTCGATCTTATCGGATCATCGCATTCTATTTTACGATCGAATTGAAATCGGGTGTTCTCGGATTTGGACAGCAATTTTCATACGAATCTTCCTAAGTGAAGTAAGTCGAAAATGTTTCTTTGACATTGTCGACAGAATTCATTTGACATTTGGTAGAATAAAAAAACTATTTTTACATTTTTGAAAATTAGATTTTTATATTTGCGAAAATACTTTTAATGTCATTCAAAATACGAGATAGCCATTGGGAAATTCTAATGAATTTAAACGGGAAGATAATCCTTTTATTGATCTGCGCTCTGGTAAAAGAGGCCTTAGCCTATCTATAAGAGTTCTAGTTGATCTAAAAAATATAGATTATTGATAGTAATAATATCAATATTTTTATGATGACTACCTACTCTGAACTTACCTCTTATTTAATCTATACAGTTCCCTGAATCGCAGGTCTGATAATTCAAAGGGGTCACTATTTCTTAGTTCTTGTCGTTGTCGACAAAGGAATAAACTTCTTTGTGCTTACTCTGCCATTAATTAATACGACTCGTCCATACCTATCGAGTGAATCGACTCGTATTTCTACGACTAATCGAAAAATAGAATCGCTGATTGTCAATTTTGGTCGGCCCATACGATCGTATCGTAAAATAGAATCCCGATGCTGGGTGTTAAACTAGTTAATTGAAATATTATATCATGCAATTAGTACTTACACATCTATTCCAAAAAAAATGATGCATGCAAAGAAAAACAATTGACATACAGAAGAAAGTGAAGCCTAAAATATAGACTAAATAAAATCTGAAATATCAACTAAAATTAACCTTAAGCATTTAAATTTTCTCCCGCTTGGTTAAATCCTCTAACAAAGCATTTAAACTTTTTATCTTAATTTTTTTCCTTCTGGTTACACAGTGATAGTATTTATTAAGTTTTTTATACTTAGAAACCGTTTGATGTGCAACCTTCCAAAATATTTACCTTTTTATTTCATTTTCTAAATCAGTTTCTTCAAAAATCTGCACCTTCTAGAAATATCAATATTAAAGATGGGTAATTTTCTATTGCAGAATTCTGAGTAAATAACATAGATGCAAACAATATTAACCTAACCTAATCTATCTTTTTTGATACAATTTCTTGAACACATAATGATGGGCTTTCATAATTATTTCCAGCAGAACTACTTACAATCGGGTGTTTTGGTAATGACTCAACATGCGCATCTAATGTACCAGTTTCCAGATCAGTATTACTAGGACCGGGCGCAAGTCACGCTAGTGAATAATGACCATAAATTTCGAGTAGAACACTATACTTTGTCCACGGCCCTTGATTTCTTTATTAAATAAGGAAAATGTTCTCTCACTGAATCAATTATAAAAAACGACTATTTCTAGAAACAGTTTATATACCTCAGGAAAATCAATGTAAGACTAATAAAACTGCTTTAAATAATCTCAATATAAGGTAAGTGTACCGAATAAGACCCACTTAACGAACAGATACTAGTAGCTCCTTTAGTCCTTTAGTGCAGTTTTACTATGACTTATGCATTCATTTTATCTCAACGAGTTGTAGTCACCCATTAGAATATTTAATTGTCTACGCCCTACTAGATCTTTCCAATGCTTTGACTATTTCTTCCAATATTACATTCGGGCTGATACCACGAAAGTTTTCCGGCCACCAAAAGGGTTTTCAGTTCCCCTCTTTACTAGTCCATCTGCTATTTTATTTCCTTCTATTCCAGTGTTTCCTGGAATACACAGTAGGGTTACTATATTGTTCTCGCCCAGTTAATTGAGTATGCCTTGGCATTCCCACACCATTTTGGTTTGACTATTCGACATTAATTATTATGCCTTCTATATCCTTTGTCAACATTGAATTGGGCACACTTTCTTATGGGGTGAATTTCCGCATGAAAGATACATGGGGTTTTTCACAAGCTTTCAGAGTGTTTGGTTCCTGGCCCTTAAACTCCTATCCCAGTTCCTTCTATTGCTTTTGAGCCGTCTGCGTACCATTGAATGGCATTCTTTCCAAGACTGGTAATGGTATTTGGATCCCATACCTTCTTGTTGCTTAATTCCGTGACAAATTTTTTTGAAAAGTTATACCTTTTCATCGTACCATATTGTGGCATGTTCCAGGTTTTCTGATTTCTAAGAAGTAAGGAGGTGGCTTTTTTAATGACTCTCTCTCTACTTAGTCTGTATATTGTTCTTTCTGCAATACTTTCCACCACCATATGTAGTGGTGTGAGGTTGTAGGGATGTCAGTAGGTATGAGATTAAATGAAAAACCTGATTGCGACAAAGACTAGCTTAACTCGTTGGCAATATATTTTCCAAATATGTATGCGGTTCTGTTTTGTTTGAAATATTTGTCAAAGCATTACCAATTTCTCTGAAAGGCGAATCACTTGGTCCATCAGCTTTTTTCTCTTTCTTAAATAATCATATATACTTGAGGCACTAGCAGCAACATTTTTTGGAGCTTGTTGGAGTCTTAATGCTGCTGTTCAAAATTTTCAGGATCGCGGAAACTCACAAATTACAAAGACAAGAACCAAATTGTTTACGTCATTTTTTTTGTGTCAACACTCAACATTGGCCAATAGTAAATCAGATTTCATCAAACTGACTAATCGTTTTACAGGCGCCGCTAAATAAAGAAAATTTGATCAAATTTATATATTGACGTCACCAGTGCAATTTGATTAAACGTGGTTTGAGTTAATGAAATCAAATTCTAGGCCGAAATTTAAATAAATTTTCTAAAAGAGTTTGTCCTGTAGAAGTAGAGGGTGCATTTCGATGAACAAACAAAAAGTTTTCCAAGTGATTTAGGATTAAGTATATTTTAGTAACTTCCTTCTCTTTATCGGCAAATAAGGATTTTTCCTGACCCTTTTTAATTGTTATCTGCAATACCATTGCTGTGAGGGTGGTAGGGCGGTGATTTAATTGGTTCAATGCCTTTGACTTTTTATCATCACAAATCCTCAAATGAATTTTGTGAAATCTAATTTATTTTTGTGTATGTTATTGAAAGAAGGAAATAAAATTAACTAAAATATATGACACTTTTATTCAAAACAAACAACTTATTGATGGGTTGGTTCCAACAATAACCAGTCACATTCTTTCGTATTTAGTGTTAAATGTGCCCTGTGCTTTTTAAGTGCCCATGTTGGTCTTTTTTCTCTTTTTTTCATGCAATTTGATTTCTTTTTCAAACTCTCTGAAAATTAGCTTCATTTTTAAGTGCCCATGTTGTTAATTCTTCTCTCCCTTTCAAGCAATTTGATTTCTTTTTCAAACTTTCTGAAAATTAGCTTTATTTTTAAGTTCCCATGTTGCTCTTTCTTCTCTCTTTTTCAAGCAATAAATAATGCTCTTCAATATAATATTCTTTTTACAATTCCGCTAAATATACTTTTGCTTTTGCCCATTCCTCCAACTTAAATCCTAAAGCTGCACTCCAAGCCAAATGGCAGAGAAATGATTAACAATCAAGGTCCAGGAAAACACAAGCGGAAAGAGGCCTTCGTCCGATTCTCAGTCCCTGATTAAAACCAAGTCCAAGAAGCCCAGAAGCGTTATGCCACCGATGGTCTATATTGTGACTCTGTCAAAGCAATCCGGCTGGTAGTTATGCGGATGAAACAATTGACCACTTCAGACAGGCCCAACGCACTGCAAATCATCAAAACCACATTTAACGCAGGAGTGGAATTCATGACCTGCGCAAATGAACATAGAACAAACTGGCTCAGAGATACTATCTGCTCTATAACTATAACTTTGAGACCTAACCTAAAGCTTGTCGAAGATAGAAATCTCCCCATCGGTTCCAAGATGCTGGTCTTCGTCTCTGGACCAATTATTGAACCAGCAAAGTTGGATGGACACTTATTGGCTTTCTGCAACGCTGTAAGGCAGCTTCGGCAGACCGTGCACTGGATGCAAAAAATGTTAGGTCTTTGCGAACCAATTTATTACAGGACCACGGACACACACCGAACATGAATTTTAGACAAAAATAGTTAGCAAAATCAAAGCGAAAAACTGAAAAAAAAATGTATGTATAAAAAATACCCACACTTAGTGTACGCTACACTATTTTGTATATTCTAGTGTTTTAAAATAGTCGTGTCATTTTATAATTGTTTATCATTTATAATAAATTTTTAACTATTTCTAGTATCGTAATTGATCCCAAAATTATTAGTTTTACATTCACATGCATTTCAAATATTATATTATACACTTTTTTACGATCATAATATCAAGCACGCAAGCAATCGATTTGACAAAGTGACACTAAAAATTATTTTATAGTGTATCGAAACAATGCCAGGTAAACGGTTTTATAAGAAGCCTTATTATTTAAGCTATATGATTGGTTTATGTATAATTCTTGGTATACTTCCACCAAAATCAAGAAAAAAAGTTTACAAATATTATACGTCAATGATTATAACGATTTCTTCAGTTGCTTGGATACATTCGGTGTATGGTAAAATATTAGAACTTGAAAAGTATGATACTTATAGCTGGATAATAGATCAAATATCGAGTATGTTTTTATGGCTATCATCGGTTGTATTTTGCACAACGTCTGTTTTTACTCAACCAGGTAAAATTACCAACTTATTCAATGGTTTAAACAATTTTGATCGGTTATTGAGAGTGAATTGCTGGTTTTCATCATTGAAATTTATATCTTTATTTACACTTAGCCAAATTTGGGTGATAATTATGTTAGTTATAGATACCTGGGGATGGATATTAGGAATAGGTTTCCAGGCATATTCGTATTACTTCATTAGAAATATTGAATATTATCATATCACGTCAATTTTGTTTGTTTGGTATTGGCTGATTTCGGAAACTAAAAATAGATTTATTAAGTTGAATGTACAGTTGGAAATGATAATTCCAACACCTTACGTCTTACTACATGAGGATGCTTATCTAAAAGTTAATTTAAAACTAGCAGATATTCGTTTGGTAAAATACAAGCTTAATAAAATTCATGAATTATACAACGGACTTTGTGATATGGTGGATTTTATAAATGACGTATTTGGTCTTGGATTTTTATATTTCATAATGTTTACAATTTTCAACGTATTGGTGTATGTTATAGCACTCATTATTTCTATAAACTATATTTCAATACAAGTGCAAGGGTTTTTACTTTTCATCAGCATTATTTGGGTAATTGTGAGTTTGGTAAGTAGATATTATTTAATAACTTTTATAATGTTAAATAGCGCAGATAATTCAATGTAACTCGTAGCCTCAGACACGACAATTCACTAACACATTACTGTCCTCTGCACCGACTTCTATTAAACCAAGCTTAAGCTAAAACCCCGTTTAAATCTAAATGTTGCGTTGCAGGGTATTTTTATGCCAGTTTAAAGTTAAACGATCAGATCGAACTGTTTATTGCACTTTTTAGTGCCATTTGCACCAAGTCACTGTTTAAGTGTACTTAACTAAGTAGAGCTTATCTGAGTAAGAAGTGATTATCTGAGTAAGAAGTGATTGGCAACAATGGTTCGACTTTATATACCATTATTGTCATTATTTGTTAGTGGCATTTGTCTCTAGTTTGTTGTTTGGTGTGGGTGTGATTGTGATTTAGATTTTTTGATTTATTCGGTGAGTTATTGCATTCAAAATGGAAAACAAGTCTCTCAAAAGTTCTAGAGCTCCTAACTATGCCGAAAGAGATAATAGTTTCTTATAAATATGATATTTCAATATGAAGACATAATAAACAAAATAAAATGAAAACGGATGTAGTATCCATTCAATTGTGAGTAACAACCGGATTAATATTATTCCACACTTGGCGCACTTTTAAAGAAAAAAATTTCTTTGGGAGCTTAATACCTTGATTTTGTCGTTACTCAATCTTCATCCCAAGCTGTATCAAATGACCTAAATACAACAAAGTCGAGGGTCTCCAAAAAGTGAGACGTATGCGGCGGCAGCTTTAAAATCGTTATGTTTCCTGTGCAAGAGATACAACTATTGTCCAAGTGGGCACTGTGCTTTACATATGTATAAGCAATATCAGTCGTTGCTCACCAAGAACCGAGAGTAATTTTTTCTTAATAAAGTTCAAATCCAATACGTTCTTTGAAGGAGGAGCTTTTTCACCAACAGAACTTAAGCAGCCAATATTGGTATGTTTCTGTTCCAGGTTCACTGGATACAGGAGAACAAGCTACACCTCTCGAACCAACTGCCTTTGTTTTAGATGGATCTATTGACTGACTAAACTCGTCCAAATTTCAGATCTGCTGTGGACGATCATTCAATTGTAGCTGATTTAAAACTCTCAGCAATAAGTTAAAATACTCGTTAATAACAAATGGAACGGTCATTTTCTTTCGGGAATATTCCACGGCCTGCGGTTTTTTGATTGAAAGTCTATGTGAATAATACACAGCATCCGATATTCTTTTTCTTGTTATCCACAGCTATGAAAAGTTTGGTCTGAGGAAGGAGTGTAAGTTTCTTCAGTCATGGTCGAAATCACACTCTGTATGCTACCATTTTTTCGAAATACAGTAGTCTTACATTCAAAAACCAAAAATCAGGAATTTTTCTTCTTAAACGTTGGGTTGGATTTATTTTGTAACACCACTCGCTACAGTTGGCTGGTCATGCATGTATTTCATTTCATGTTTCATGAAATAACTCGTGTGACACTTTACGTAATTATTTTTTATCTATCTAAAATGTTTTAGATCCAAATCATGGTATTGGCTTTGGCAAGCGACAACTTATCGGCAGAAGCTAAAAAAACCATTAAAATATGTTACAGAATTATGAACTATTTGGACAAGCATTCTCAATTTAAGATTTATTCTATTCAAGATGAGTTAAACGTTTTCATCCAACAAGCTATTTTCAGAAAACCACAATTGTCTGCATCAGGATTTTTCATGGTGGACAGTAGCTTGATTGGTTTTATCATTACAAATATTATAACTTATGTTATTGTAGTATTACAGTTGCTACAAAATACGGGCGTTCTTTAAATTGACGAACATTTTATCACGCAACCTTTTTTATCCTTTTTTATAATACATTCACCTACTTCGAAATAGTACACAAATATATTTGTTGATTAATAAACACTTTTCATCTATAACTCAATATTTTTACCTCATTTTCTTGTAGTTCCCCTCGTATAATTAAAGTAGATGTAGGTTATTAATGAAATCCTAGAGTCGGCTTTCAACATGAATTATTTACATACTTATTTGTTGCGCACTTAGCGTAAATAGTATTCAAGAAAACACTTGGGCAGACCATTATAAACTGTCAATTTGTACGAAGCAGTCAGTTTGAATATTCTACATTACATCAATTTATATTCTCGCAAAATTCAAGTGAGCGCCTGGATTAACTATGACTCCCTTTAGTGTCTCTTACTTCGTTGGGAGTATCAGCTACGACGAGCAGGTCTGGTGGCCATTTCTGTCCACTTTTCGCACACACTTTGAGTGGGCAGAATGTAGTTACTGTGTGTACTACCTCTACGTGGTCCCACTAGTGCCGGGAGATTATGAGAGGTTGGCCTCAGCGAATGTAACAGGGCGGTGCCATGAGGGTCGTAATCTCCTGACTAAAGTACACTGGGTTGTGCAGGGGAGTCCTGTAAATGGGGCAAAGCTGCCACGACGAGAGCTGAGGTATAATCCTCCGCCGGTGCGTCGTTCACTTGTTATATTAACGGTGGGATCCGAGTAAGTGGTGTTGAGGAACTGAGTGGTGACGGGTACTCAGTGCGGAGTGTACATCTATGCACGGGTATCCCAAAACTTTCACTGGGGCGCGGAGGGGGAAATTACCGTCTCAGACATGTTTGCCACAGCGAGATTCGGGGGCTTCGGCCCTCCTTCTGTTTGCGACCGCGTCGTATTTCGGTGGCGGACTCCGGGGCGCTAGGATGGGAAACAATGAGCCCCTTGCTTGTAGGACGGTAAAGTTTGCCGCAAGCTTACCCACCCTTACTACTTGCTTGTCAACAGTTACGTATCGTCGTGGGCTCGCCGATTCACTTCTGCTTGGCCACACGGAAAAAAATATGTTATATCAACTCAATGTATTTAGTCACTTTTATTTGATTAACTCGATTAAATTTCATTCATATCAAATACTGAATGTATTCGTCCGAAGGAAATATTAAAATTGCCGAAACAAAATGGAATTGTCGACGTAATCCTAAAAATTTCTTGAATCAAAAATGGACTTATCAAGTGAATCATTTCCTAATTTACATCAAAGTATTATAATATTATCCCAAAAAAATGATTCATTCAAATCAAACAAATGAACTCGCTTGATTCAAACATACACTTGTCAAATGAAATATATTTGAACTCACTTTAAGCTAATAATATTATTAACTCAAATATAATATTTGGTTGACTCAAACAAGTCAATTCGCTCGGTTCAAAATTAATTTTTCTAAATGAAACATTTTTCAACTGCCTTTAAGCGAATAATAATATTAATTCAACCCTTAATATTTGCTTAAATCTAGCACGTACACTATATTGTTCAAAACAAAAAATGAATTGGTTTGTAACTCAAAATCGCTGAAGTAACCAATTTCAACAGTCAATTTGAACTATTTATTCTTTTTTATTTTAATAGATGCAATAGTTCAATCGGAATAATTTCATATTTGTATCGACTGATTATCTGTTCCATTCAAAATATTGTTGCTTAGTATTAGATTGTCCTATTTCTATCTATCACAACAGTCGTCGCAGTGTTGCCAAAAATATTAAACAAAAAATATACTTCAGAGATACTTTTTCAGACCAAGCTCTAAAGTTATCCCTAGTCCCTAGAGACTACAATATTTAGAAATACCAATATGTTCAACAGAATATTTGAAAGAACCTGAGTACTAACAATACCTAACACATTTGATGAAAAGATTTTTTAACCTCCCATCACTCGCACCGTTAGAAAAAATCTAACATTTTTTAATATTTCTACATAATTTTCGAAATATTGCTTCTTTTGGATTCTGCAACCAGGAATACTATGAAGACTCGTGTAAGACTATGTTAAATAGAGGTGGAAGTATCTTATATCTTAAGCCTACAGCGGTTGTTGTTAGTTAGAATCTAGCACGCGAGCGATCGCGTTCGTCGGAGCGTTAGAAAAAATCTAACTACGCGAGTGATAGCATTTGTTGATTTTTTGAGATATAACTTGAGAAAAGTTATAAATTATCATAAAAAGTAAGACTTGAACATACGTAATTATAAGATCTGGGTGTTTTTATGCATTTTGTGGTTTATTGCAGTAAATATGGAGGAGAAAATGGAGAAGCAGTTACTAAAATGGTATGAAGAGATAGACAGCGATGTGGCACCACTAGATTCCGATCAGGACTTGAGTGATGTTCATTCTGAACACAGTATCCACAATACAGATTCCGAGCAGTCTACACAAGATCTACCCAGTGATCCTGAAGATGCCATGGAAGAAAGCGGCCAAGATGATAGTGTTCCAAGATTTTACGGCAAAGATAAAACACCATGGTTGAAACATAAGCCACATACTCCTAAAGGTAAAACCAAAGCCTGTAATATTGTTACAAACTTACCTGGGGTAAAAGCAAAAGCAAAAGGCGCTAAAACCATATTAGAATGCTGGAAATTGTTTTTCTCGGATGATATGATCAATAATATTGTAAAATATACCAATCAAAAACTGGATATGATGAGAGTGTCTTATACTCGCCCTAGGGATTGTTCTGCTGTTGACTACGAGGAAATGCAAGCATTTATCGGACTTTTGCTCCTTGCTGGGGTAAAGAGAGCGCAACATTTAAATAGTGATGAGCTCTGGAAATTAGATGGAACAGCTCCAGATATTTTTGCAGCTACTATGTCCAAGAAAAGATTTCACCAAATCATTAAAGCTGTAAGGTTTGACGACGCCACTAAGAGGCAAGAAAATTCGGCAGTTGATAATATTGCACCTATTCGAGAAATATTTGAAATGTTTGTCGCTAACTGTTTATCAACATACAGTCCTGGATTCTATGTGACCATAGATGAAATGTTGGAAGCGTTCCGTGGCCGATGCAAATTTAGGCAGTACATAGCCAATAAGCCAGCAAAATACAGAATCAAGATTTATGCCTTGGTGGACGCTAGAACATTTTTCACACTGAATCTAGAAATTTACGCCGGCAAACAGCCTGAAGGTCCATATCAACTACCGAACGATGCAGCTAGTGTAGTAAAAAGACTTATACGACCCATAAGTGGAACCGGGCGAAATGTAACAACGGATAATTACTTTACGTCTGTACCCTTATCCAACTGTTTAGTAAACGATCATCGCTTGACAACGATAGGTACCTTGCGTAAAAACAAACCACAAATTCCCCCTGAGTTGACAAATGTAAAAGGAAGACCTTTATGTAGTAGCATGTTTGCATATGGTGACGATGGAAACAAGTGTTTACTTGTATCATATGTGCCAAAAAAAAATAAGAATGTTTTATTGCTTTCAACACTTCACAACGATGGTCTCATTGATGAAAACACCAAGGAAGATACCATGAAGCCAGAGATTATTACTGATTACAACCTCACAAAAGGCGGAGTGGATGTTGTCGATAAAATGAAGGCAGAATACTCGGTGACTAGATTTAGCAATCGCTGGCCGTATACTGTTTTTTGCAGCCTACTAAATATTTCAACCATAAACAGCCAAATAATTTACAAAAATAACACTGATATTGTCACAGCTCGAAAAAGCTACATCACAGAGCTTGGCAAGCAACTTTTAATGCCCCATCTTCAACGACGTACCAATATCCCGAATCTGCCTTTTCAGTTGAGACTCAGAATCCGAAACATAACTGGAGAAAAGCCATCAGTTACTCAAGAAGCAACTCCAACTACAAAACCAAGATGTTCTTTTTGCCCTGTGAGGAAGAACAGGTTTACCCAACATTGCTGCAATAACTGTAAGTTGCCGATATGTAAAGAGCACACTAGATTAACAAATTTTACTTGCCACAGCTGCCCAGAAGAGGAAGAAGGCTAATTTTATGCGTAATGCGTACATTTTTTTGCAATAAATACCTACCTCATTTGTTTTGTTCTCGGATAATGTGTATATATTTTTTTAGTTTAGTAGTTTTTTTGCAGTTTTGTTTAAAAAAAAAATGTAAGTTTATTATTTTTTGTGAGTTATTAGCCAATAAACTTAACCAATAAGCACTAATGACTCATTTATTTGTCTTATATCCATATGTTAGATAAAATCTAACACGCGAGTGATGGCGTAATTTTTTGAGATGCGAGTGAGGAGAGGTTAACGGAACCACCAATACCTAGTCCAATAATTTTGGATTTCAGTCAGTATTGTGGAGAAGAGGGGTAGAGGAGAAGACGTTTCCTTTTCATTCTATATCTGCCTACACGATCGTCCATAATTAGTATCTATCTACACCTAAGTTAAGTAGGTAGGTATACTTCACTTTGAGCAAGATGGACTTCGACTTCGCCCTCACTCAAATTTTTTTGTGATGTCGATTTTCTCAAACAAAATTGATTACAAGTTGATTGATAGTCAGATACGTTATACATATTCCTAAGATATCATATCTACCAACCTACCTACCTACGTTACCTGGCTTTAAAAATAATAACAAGCAATCGACTACTTATTACGGTATTTACGTAAAATATCGTTGAGTTGGCATCACCGTTTATTTTCTTCCTCCCGTTCCCAGCAGATTGCCGTTGACTTGTTGGTCGCAAGAGAACCCCATACCACGTGAACATGTTTTTTGTCGGATATTTTCACTTCATTCTTCATTGTTTTGAGGGAATTAGAACGTTAGGTGAGTGATAACCTGTTGTCTACAAATTGTTATGTATTAGCGGATTATTCAGGTAAATATAATTACGTATTCTATTTATAAATATTATCTATATTATCTCGTTTCTTCCGAAAAATTTTCATTTTTTGGTTAGGTGATAGGTAGTTTGTCTTGTATCAGTTGTATCTTAAATGGGTAGAATAATTAAAAAATAAAAAGTGTAAGTACTAGTAGGTATTGTCTAGTACCAATTTCCTGTTTAGAGATTTTTCGGCACGAATATGCTTAAACAAGTCTTGAAATTCATTCGGTATAAAATGACCAAACAAAATGCAACGATATCTCCCGTACTAGAATACATACCTACTGGGGATATATTCATCAAATAATATCAATATCACTTGAAAAAGTTATTTAGAATCGTCTTAGATGTCCTAATCTCAAATTCTATTGGAACTAGAAAAAAAGTTCTAATAATTTTTGAACTGATTATTTGTAGCCATGGAAGAATTCCTGATTAAAAACAATTTGGAGGATTTAGTAAACGTTTTTGAAGGTATGAATTAATTCATTGTTTTATTTCATAATATATCTACTAATACCTAATAAATTTTTATAATCAGAAAACGACGTTACATTAGATATCGCCAAGAGACTCACACCAAGTGAAGCGAAAGAATTGATTCCGTGTATAGGCAAGAGAATAGTATATTTCATTACCAGTACAGAAATGAGGATTTTTCCGTGCGCGCGTGACAAATTCTCGTGTGAGGCGCAGCCGAACACGGGAAGTCATGCAAGAAGGAAAAATCCATTTCTGGACGAGTAATGAACGATATTTTTTATTATACTTAGGTACCTGAAATCAACATAAACAAAAAATATCGCAAAAAATTATTAAGAAAATCGGGAATATTTATTTTTATTTTTAAAACAGTAAAAATGTAAGTACATACAACTCAAATTAACAAAAAAAATACAAGTAGGTAATTCTAAGAAAATTAATTTTGGACAGAACCGTTATTATGAATAGTAATATTTATTGTACAATTCGTATTATTGTTGAAGCTCAATCCCTTTTGCATTTATTTTTGTTGAACTAAAGACTCTGCTAAAGATGTTGAAGCGGAGTGTTCGTGTGTGCTTTGGTTCTCTTGATTGACTGTTACAGATGTTGTAGTTTCCAAGTTACAAGGGCTAAACAACTTCCGTGATACTTCAATTTTTCTTTGTATGGACTCTTCTATATATCCTTCTGCTACATTGGAAGAAAGCCATCCTCCTTGTCTTTTCAAAGTGAGCAAATCACCGCCGCTTTCCACCAACATGGTTGCCGAAGAGCGCCTTAGCCCATGTCCGGTATATTCTTCGGGAGTTTTTCCATCTCGTAAGAACACGACAAGGAAACGCCCATTATCTTCCACATCATCTAAACTCAAACGTATTAAATCATCTCTGCGGCATGCACCGAAGATGCCAAACACTAAAATTACTTTTGCTATTAGATATTCTCCATCTGAAGCTTCACATAAAAATTTGGTTACTTGTTCTGCTGTAAGAATCTTGGATTTCTTTGGTATATATCCTACAGCTTGTCGTTTCAAAAAAGCAATCGTCTTTGGATATTGATGGTGAGTATTTTCTTTTATTGCCAAACAACTCTTTAACATAGAGAATCGACTCCATAAAGTGGAGGATTTCATAGTGTTGGCTTTTTCAGAAAAATATACTAAAAGAATATCGTCACTCACAATTTTGATTGGTTTCTGAGTCCGCCATTCGGTAAAACTGTTATATTCTTGTTCATATCTCAACCTGGATTTCACTGGTAATAAATCTGCACTCACTTCTGCCGCTCGTTGTAAGATATTTTCGGGAATATCCCGATTTTCTTCACAATCTGAATTCATTTTTGCAAAATGTAATAAATACATAAATACTTAATTTTCACTGACAGAAAATAAAATTTGTCATTTTTACAAAAATAAGGTACATTCATAATTTATCAGGAGCTGTCGCCGTTTATTCTCACTCGTAAAATACATTTTAAAGTGCTTATTTTTTGACAATACTATTTTCATATTTTGTTGTTTAACTTTTATAACTTGTCTCTTGTGAGAGACTGTGAAGTTGAGGCAAGTGGATTATTGGTTGATGTAGATATCAATTATGAAAATACATCCTCACCAGTTGCCCCATCTCCTACAACGTCATCAGCTTCCTCCAGCAGCTCGTATACGCAAGCCATTGTGACAGACCATAGGAAGGTTGCATTTTGTGGAATAGAAAATGCATTCACACCAACTGTAATGCCAAATTTTGACTTGAAAACACTGTTGGAGGCCTCTCCTCTAGGTTCACTAGTGTTAAATTATTACGAAAGACACAACTGTCTTGACAATTCTAAAATAACTCTCTTAGTGGACATTATTTCCAAAAAAAATTTCAGTTTTGTGGTCAAGCACAGACTCACACACAGTGATTATAATGTTCATAACACTGTTTCCTATGGAAACTGCTGGAACTTACTACGTACCAGCAATTTCAAAAAATAATTCAATTAATAATAAGCCACAGATAGCCAAAGGACGGTTCAAACTACCGACCGCTATTTATTTCTGCCGTAGCGGTAAGTCACCTGCATAAAATCTTGGGTTAGGTCGACGGAAGGAGCTTGAAATTATTTGACAAGTCCAAATACAACTCATGCTGGGCCCGTTGACAGGTCCCCTTCTTTAAGGGTCAGCTGGGTCCAGTGCAATGCATTTTTTGTATGTTATACAGTTTTTAGTATTTTATATAGTGCAAAGGCGAAGAGCCGCGAAAGCCACGATTAGACAAAAAGGCTGTTTTAGAAACAGTTTTGCTTTTGTTTGTTTTGTTACCTTGTTTTTAAGATTAAACTTAAGTTTCTGCGTTTATTAGCATATGCATTAGGCATTGTTGATTGTTTTTGATTAAAAATAAATGTTATATTTGCTTTTATTATTATTTTAAATATATATTTTTTAAATTTAAGCGTTTTTTCTTAGCGGTGCTCATTTGTGCTGGAAGCATTTTGAGCATAAATACAAAAAAATTTAATCGATGACATTTTTATATCCAGCATGAAAAGCTGCTATATTTTTTTTCAATCATATTTTTTTTGAAAATCATCATTTTGGCTTGTTTATGCTCGTTCGAACTCGTTTCTGCTCGGGGAACGTTCCCCGAAAATAAATGCTCGAGCATTTTGCATCACTACCTAATAGCGTGGACTCTCTACTCTCTAGAGAACATTGGCCTGACTCCAGCATTGTGGGGAAAAATTCCATCAATGGTGCTCCGTGGGTCATACAATAATTGCCTGCGGTGGAGTCAGATGACGAACATCAATTATCGTTCATGTTAATTTACCATCGGTACTCATAGGGTCTCGCAGAGGACGGTGATGACCGGATTTTGCCGGATAGTCACTGTCATCGGACTCTGCTATGGTTTCTCGGGAGATCCTAATCACAAGTTAAAAATCCTATGCCAATAATAAGGATGGGGAGCTGTTGGGACAATCAGTGGCTCGGGGTGTCGACGATTGTTATTTAGGTAGGAGAGGGACCGTACTACTGCGGTACATTTGGGTGTGAGTTAGTGGTAGTCTCGCTAACCCATTAACACGGCACACGAGTTTGCCGTGCTGCCCGATTTTGTGACGGCAGCGCGTCTTTAGGCAACTCGTCTGCACCTGTTAAATGATACTTCATTTAACTGAACTAAAATAGTTAAACTCCCTTGATGTTGCCGTAGTATTCACCGAACGATGTTTAGTTAAACCAGAAAGAAATTTTACAACAATGACAAATTTAGGAACTTTTCGTGTAAAAAACATTCGTTGGTGACAATGTTTGACGTTCTTTAAGTTTTGAGTACTCTTGTTTACAGTTAAAGCCGTATTACACAGCGAAGAAATATTCCTAAAATATACGGAGTAGTTCATGCGTGCATGCGCAAACGGATTATTTTGTTACAGCTGATGTATGCTAGTTGCAGATTAACCTTTAAAACCCCTTAAAAACGTAGTAAACAGTAAACAACCACACTTTCATTGACCTAATATTATTTATTTTTAATAAGACTTATTTTCTTTTTAGAAATGGTGAACAACAAAGAATTTGTAATGTTAGATGTTGCAGAAACTTATTGTTTGTTGGTTTATAAATTTCCTAAAAGGCAATTAATGAGTGTAATGTCAAACAAACCGATTATGCGGTTCTGCGCCGATTCTCGCGCACTGTATAAAATTTTGTCTGGAGAATATAGAACATTTTTAATATTTTTGCTCCGAAAATGTTTGCAAGAATTTTTGGTCATGTCAGACAACTAATTTTATTGACGAACATCGTGGTAAATTTCAGTAATTTTCAGCATAATACGGCTTTGACGGATGTTCTGGTTGTTACTTGAATTCCGAATTACGTGTATTTCATTAATAAAACAAAATGTGCAACAGTTTGAATAAAAAGAATCAATAACTTTTCCTTGAGTCGCCTAATCAATTCCAACCAACCTTTCATGAGACATTTACATACGTTACCCAAGTGTCAAAAAGAACAGTTTAAATTTAAACCTTCAATATTGGGCGTTTAAGTTTAAACTGGTTCACCTTCCATAGAATCGATAGTGCATACCAACTCAAAATTGTAAACTAATTTAAAGCTTGTATGTATGTATGTATGATGGGGTGACATTCACTGAGACCTAAAAGATCTATTGTGCCCCCTTTCTTCTACTTAGTTTGAAACGTGAACTTTGCGTTCAACCTTTCAGTTGATAAATTCATAGATTAATTTCTTTAAAATGTTGATTTTTGGTGGAATAGAATGCATCGATTTTCTAAAAATATTGCCATCGAAAAATAAATAAATTATTTCACATTTGTGATTTGTGGTGGAATAAATTCATTAACCAAAAATCAATATTCTATAGCTATTATACCGCGAAATTTAAAATTTTGAACTTTCTTTAAATATGAACGGAGAAGGTACCGGCAGGTCTTCTCATATCGTCAGTCGACGAAACAACATAGATTATCGAAAATAGAAACTGTGTAGTAATCTTTAGAAATATCTTGTGTGGATATTAAAACGAAAATTTACGAAGATCTTATTTAATAAGAATCTGGATTACTGGTATGTAATTACATTATATTGTTGCTTTCTTAATTTAAAATTATGTTATTGGAAAATGTACCATTTTTTTTTTGTGAAACAAATTAGCTAGAACAAGATGGATACCCATTTTGGGTGCCACATGGATTTATCAGTTTACCTACATATTCCTTGTAAATTCTCTTTATCATCATATAATTTTTTTTATTATTTTGTCAGATTGCTCATACGTTTTTTTATGAAAATCAGATATTTGTCCAGAATGAATCCTAAAGTTACAAGTTATAATATTCAATTGTATTTATTGAGCTGGACAGATATACATGTAATCCTTTAGTTTCTTCATTTTTTTTCTTATATCTGTATATCCTTTATAGCACAGTTTCCTGGAATACAGTTTCCTGGAATACAGTTTTCTGGAAGACTGTTCCTGTGACTATCACAGTTTCCTGAAGTACCTACAAGTTTCTTAGAGTACCTACAAGTTTCTTGGAGCACAGTTTCCTGAAGTACCTACAAGTTTTCTAGAGTACCTACAATTTTCTGGAGTACAGTTTCCAGGAGTACTGAAATATACAGTTTTGTTCCCGAAGGTAGAAAAACCCGTTCTTTACGGACAACGCATCAAGACCAGAAATGTAGAAAAAAATACTGAGGTTGTATTGTTTTATGGTTACGTTTTTTTGTTACAAATCTGATGACCATTTTTTAGTATATAGTTAAGCTTTACTAACCCTTTTTAGTTTTAGTTATTTTTTTTGTACACAGTCTATATTTCCACATTTATAGTAATATAGTATATCCATATTAATTTTTTTTAGCGAAAGTTTTATTTATTAAACCTCCACCATCAGTTGTCATTTTCAATTAACTTTATTATTTTTGAGTAGATAGCAAAGGTTACAAGTTAGCTGATTGTATTTATTTGATTTTTTTTCTAATTTTGTTTTAGGAAACAAAATTAGTGGCGCCCTTAAATTTCTTTCCTTATCTAATTTTTTTCTAGTTTCTTAATTTCCATCAGATAACAAAGTCCTGAGAACTGGCTTTGTTATCTCCAAATAAATTAATCAGTTTGGTAAGAACCTGCAGTTTATTTTCCATCATTTTTTTTTAAGTCTCATAGTAATCGAATATATTTTTTTTCCATCATTAAATTTTTTGTCTAATAGTATTCAAATAAAATTAATGTTGCATAGTTTATCTTAAGTATATGTTTCAAGTTCCTGAGGAACGTCTCAGAGACTAGTAGCCCCTTTTGTCCTATTTTTCTGGGGAATTTTAGGATATCTCAGGTTTTAAGTCAGGTAAGTGTCCCTCTTCTATCTAATAATTTCCTAGTAGCTGTGCCCTAGGAGTCTGAATTGCTGTTTAAAGCTTAAACGAGTGTAAACGGTGCATACGGCCATAAGCGTTCAAGTTTAAACTGGCTTAACCTCCAACCTCCAAATAATCGACAATGCATACCATCTCAAAATTATTAACTAGTTTAGAAATTGAACGAGTTCAAGTGTAAACGGTGCATACGGCCATAGGCGTTCAAGTTTAAACTGGCTTAACCTCCAGATAATTGATAATGCATACCAACTCAAAATTATTGAGTAGTTTAAAAATTACACGAGTTTAAGTGTAAGCAATACATGTGGCCATAAATAATATCAACATATAGTATTGAGCGTTTACGTTTAAACTGGTTTAGCTTCCATATAATCGACATTGCACACTAACTCAAAATTATGAACTAGCTTAATGCTTAAACAAGCTTAAGTGTACACAGTGCATACGGCTCCGTTTACGGATATTTACAAGTTTTTTTCTTATGTTTTTTGGCCTTGGGCGCTGGTTACCCTTTTAGCCACGAAAATTATGAAGCAAACTAAAAAATCAAATGTAAGAGTAAAGGTCAAATTATAATAAATGTTACAATTACGCCCTTCTGCTATTTGACTATACTAAACGGTCTTCAAATTCTCGTAAAGAATTTTACAAAAATTCGTTCGGCGCTTGCAGCAATAAGTTTCGTATGCGTAACTCTTAAGTCTTTTAAATTTGTGGGTCTACTTCTGTATACTCTATTTTTTAGATAACCCCACAGAAAAAACTCGAGAGGAGTTAGATCAGGACTACAAGTTGGCCTTTCGATAGCATCCCTACGCCCTATCCATCGACCTGGAAAAACTTGATCTTGCTGAATCCATATGTCTTCAGCAGGAATTAGTGGGTTATTTGGATGGGGATAAAGTCTTGTAATAGCAGGTACAATATTATTTGTTTATAAATCCAAATACCGATGTCCAGTCAGATTACCTTCAATGAAGAAAGGTCCAATAATATCATCGTCTATCATTCCTGTCCACACATTTATTTTTTGCAGATACTGCGTATGTACTTGCCTCATCCAACGGGGATTATTTCTAGACCAGACACGATAGTTATATCTATTCACTTTACCACTTAAGCGAAATGTTGCTTCATCTGAGAACACAATTTTTTTGATAAAGTTTGGGTTCTCAATGTTTTGGCAAAATTCTATTCTGCGATCTGGATCGTCTTCAGTTAATTCGTGACAGAAGTGAAATTTATATTATGGTTTCAATTTCTCGTTCATGACGGTAGTCTGGCTTATGTCAAAGTCAAGAGCTTACTGGGTAGTTGATGTTTGTGGATTTTCTTCAAGTGATAGTAACACATCCATCTTTACATTGTCATTTGTCGCGGATTTTCGTCTTCCTGACTTGGGTTCATTTACTACGTGATGTGATCGTAAATAACGCCTTACAATTTTCACAACTGCTGATTTTGTGATTTGGTGACCTGGATTAACTTCATTGAATAGGTTTAAAACTTCCTTATAAGAACAATGTTTGTCTCCATATCCTCGCATAATTAAAATTTCGATACGTTTTCGTTCACTTAGATACACCATAATAAAAAAAACAATAGTAACAAATAACACAGAGAAATATTATTACACACCTTCTACTACACCAATACGGTTTGTAACTTATAAATATCAACCCACGTGACTTCTGTCATAACTGAACTATGTTGCCAAGCTCTTGAAATAGTATGAGAATCTAGTAAATGTCAAATGAAGTTATCAAATATTCTTCTTTTTATTTGGCTATAGGCTAGGTTTAGTTTTTGATAGTTACTGTATATAAACAAACTTGAACTTATTTCTGTATACAACTTTTATTTCTATGTTAAAAGTACAGCACTAAGTAAGACAATATTATTTTAAAACCTATTGAGCCTAAAAAGGTATGTATGAAATAGTTGGAAAATTCAAGATTCATTTTAATAAAAACAAATTCATATTGTGGTTTATTTTTCTTGGAAATCCACTGTGTGGAGGTGTGTCATATTTTAGGAAACTATGATTAGGAACATTCTACATTAAATAATATTGTTCTTCCTCCAATTGCAGCAGTAACATTTCTAAAGTGACATGGATTATCTGTAAATAAATTGTGTAAATATAATTGCTAAGTATTATGAATAGTGTAACAGAATACAATAAATACAGTTGATTGAGTATAATATTCAACTCATACTTACTTGCTTCATACATGCTGTAAATGGTCAGGAATAGATGAATAGTGAATCAACTATTGCAGTGTTATTAAGCTTCATTTATACGTTAACTTTGACAACTCGTCACTGCTTGTGAAAATTTACTCAGTTTTTAGCAGTTTTTTATAACAAGGAGATGAAATAATCGAAAAATTGAATGATCAATATTAAACTGTCACAACATAACCCCAAAAATGTCAAGACGTCAACTGTACCAGATAAACCATTTTAATCGCGGCAACAGCACGCATTTTTGCCAACATATAAAGTTTTTAGTACGACTAATGTTAGTTTGAGTTTAATAATTAAGTAACCCACGAGTTGTGTTACATATGAAATCAATTACGAAACCTTTCTTAAGCATATATTTATATTTTTCTATAACATGCGACGTACACATTTCAATATTTATTGAGTTTATAGCGGCAAAACTTAGTGATTGACAGCAGCAAAAGAATGACATAATACAAGCGAACGTCTCTTTTTGGGCACTTTGGTCACGTGGGACGATATTTATAAGCTACGAAGTATAGGTCAATGACGTGTTAAAGATAGACAAGCCTTGTTTACATTTTGGTTGTCCCCAACATATTTAAGACGAGACTCTTCTTACATGATGCCAAATCTCGTATAACAAAAATCGTAATTGATGAATATATTTTAGATTTTTAAGAAAAAAGTGGAAAGCATTTAAAATAGGTATGACCAACCTTCGGTCCAGCTCACCTTTTTGTTTTTCGGTTACAATTTTTTATGTTCTATTAATGCCATAAGTAAAATAGTTTATAAATTTTCAGCTTGGCACCCTCGAACTACTTCTGTCATTTTGGTGAAGTTTGTCAATAAGATTTTAATTATAATTGTGTTTTTATTTGGTTTCTGATTGATATTTGTCTATTAAGGTGCTTTTAAGACATTTATGATGGTGAGAAAATGTATATTGTGTGAAAATACTTGGAATAAGAATGATAATCTGTCATTTCACAGGTGAGGTTATAGTAGCATGAGCGTAGTAAGACGAGGGATTTAACATTGGTTTTCATAATAATATTGTCTATTTTTTTTATTATCAGGTTTCTGAAGAAGATCTTCGTTACCATGATTATCTTTCGGTTTATTCTTTGAGTGAATATACTAAGGATGTAGCTGCTAATATTTTTGGATTTGTGGTAAACAATCAGGTGTTCTATACTGTTAGAAGGTGATTGTAGTTTGTATAAACTAGGAATAAAAAAAAACTTTTGGAAAACTTAAAAAATCGTCCAAAATTGCAGTTACTGTTGGTTGCGAAGCTGAAAAATGTCTAGAACGCTTACTATGAATTTAGATGAAATTGAAATTAAAACCTTTCAATATTATATTAACATGTTTACAATATGTAGTGCAAAACTTGTTTTAACTTCAAAACCCTTTAAAGGTATCTATTAAAAAAATAACTTGTCCATAAGCTACAATCTTCGATATAATTTCCACTTATTCAAACGAAAAAATTAATTACGTAAATAATTTTCATAAAATAGTTTAAATGAATCCTTTCGAAATATACGCTTCTGTGCGTTGTACTTTCCATGATTTATGTTGCGACCAAAACATTGTGTACGTAATAATGTGTGAAGGCTGGTCTATCTTTAATACGTCATTGGTATAGGTAGATTACTCAATAATTAATTTATTTGACAATTAAAGGTTTGACATTTCATCCATGGCTAACAAAAACGATAAACTATTGATTATAGCCTCAATTATTTAATAAAAATATGAATGGAAAGTTTTACTGTATGCAGAATTTCACAAGGAATTCCAAAATGTAAAAATATACAGGGTGTTCTATTAAATTTGATGGCATTTTTGAATTCCTTGGATCTCCTTAGAAGGGGATGAGCAATTTCATTTAAAAATTTCAAACCGTTGACGAGATACTTAGGGGGTTCCATACTTTATACTAACTCTGTATAAACACAAACAAGACAGGCAACGGACAGGAGGAATAGTAATAACAAAGGGAGAGACAATAGGTACCTACATCATTATTTATAGTAGATTCTTGCATACTACTTACATTTTTACATTTGGAGGCTAAAATCAAAATTTGCGGCCGCATGGCCAGTAAGACATCTGTATAGGGTTGCCATCTCTAAAATTGGGCAACCAGGACAAGACTCGTTAAAACCCCGTATATTAGAGCCCAGAACCAGGACATGTCAACAGGTTTTTTAGACATGGTCAGTTTAAAAAACAGTTGAAAATGTCGTAAAATGTATCTTTTTATTTATTTTCAGACCTCAATAGTATATTACACACCTAGGGAAGTTCTTATTTACTTCCCGTGGAGTGTATACTATTTTTTTGTCCGACGAAGGCGGAAAGCGGCAACTTTGTTTAGCGCAGCGGGACGAAAGTTGCCACTTTCCGCCCGGAGGGAAAAAAAATTATTTGTAGTCATATTTTATCATAATTTTAAATGTACCTAACAAAACAGAATCTTATTACAGGCTGTTACAAATTCTTTTAATAATCAGTTAGAATTTTTTTATTTTTAAAATAAAACATAACTTATTATTATGCTCTGTTATGAAACCAAAATCTGATTAAAATATTAAACCTAATAAAATTAAATTAAACCTATAAACAAAAATCTTGAAAGTACTGAGACTGAGACTCGCTGGCTGCTCTAGACTTTGAATTTTTGAACCCGGACTACAAATGAAGTCCCGCCCGGACACTCCCCCGATGCCCCTAAAACTAGGACAAATCCGGGGAAGCCCGGACGGATGCCAACCATACATCTGTAAAACATTGTGCTGATTTTCCTGATGAAATGGCTTCGTTCAGAGAAAGAGAGTTCAGGAAGCCTACGGTATATTTTGTAGTAAGTATTATTGATGTTATTGCAGGATGAGGACCACTCTATACTCCAGTTTTCCTGTAAGATTCTTTTCCTTATTTAAATTAGGTCCCATTTAGGCAATATGTCCTGTTTTGTCCCGGAATAAGTTGACTGTCTTGCGAATTTATCGGCAGTATCGTTTCCCGAGATATTTGAATGACCCTTCACCCACATGAATGCAGTAGATTTTCCTGAATTGTGTAAATAATATGTTGATGATATCTACAACCATTTTATTATAGTAGAGAAGTTCTATGTGATTTTGAAGGCATAATAGTACAGATTTGAAGTCCGATAATATAACGTAATCTTGAAAGTTTGGATATTTTTTAGAGATCCATTTTAAAGCCACTAGTTCTGCCGTAAATACAGAATAGTTGGCGGATAGTTTAAACATTAAAGATTCTTCGGTATTGGGAATGTAAACCGAACAGCCCATCCCTAGTTTGGATTTCGATCCGTCAGTATAGATTTTACATGCTATTGCCTTTTTTCGAGATGCTCTCTCACAATGAGGTTTCACAGGACTGGATTATCATACGTAGGCAACTTACAAATAATACGAACCTGTAGATGACAAATTCGTTTTGTAATATCCCTTCTCCAGTAGTAGAAAAACACATCTGAGAATTCCATCGAACTTTGAAAGATAGTTTTGACATAATCAGAGACATAATATACGTGTGACGTTTTGAGGTTATGGTGATGCTGTTGATAATAAATAATTTTTAAATTCTTGTTTCAAGTTAAGTGCAGTATCCCTAATTTGAATTATAAAAATGGATAATATAATTGATCAGTTTTTTTTGACGATAATGCACTAAACCTAAACGCTGTAGGAAATATTGTAGATAATCTTGCTAGACCATTACTTCTTTTGATAATAGAACCTAGGCGAATACAAGTGCGAAATGAGGGATTATTTTGAGCAAATAATTCCAATTTATATACAGACCTCCAATTTTTTGAACACTTTAGAATGTCCAGAGAATCGGCAGAAGTAAGTTAAACTTCAACATGGTTGAAAATTGATATTCAAACAATAAACAAATCGTTAATCGCGATAACTAATCGCATTTACCTTCCGATGGAAAAAATGGCGTACGATTGTTCATTTTCCGATTACTCATCGTTCGGTTTGACACCGTTCAGCACAAAATTTCTCATCGATTAGTCATCGATGAGCTTTTCTGAATGCGGCCAGTGTTGATGGCAGTTGGGTAAAAATTCAATCTTTCAAAAATTTATGTAGTGTAGAACGAATTCCGGTTTTCAGGTAAGTTAACCCAATGCCTATTATGTGCTTATTTAGAGGAGAGGGTGAAGAACTGTAGGTTTAGTTTTTTTAATCATGATGAATTCTTATTTCACCTTTATACGTATTTAAGTTACATAATATGTTTTTCGGAATTTTAATAGTATATTCTATAACAAGGTTGGAATGAAAATTCGATGCGAGTGGAAAGTTCCGAGCGTGAGGAACTGTTATGTATATAATTTGTATAGTAGGTAATTCTAATCATGATAACAACCAATTTAGTACAATGGTCACTTTTATTGACTGACTACACCTACATCAAAGTATATCCAATATAATAACATCCCCCGTTGTTCAAACAAGAATTAAATAAAAATCATTCTAAATAATTTTACATAACATATAACAAAGAATATAACAAATAACTAAAGCACTATTTATAATGCAAGAATAAAATGACGTGAAATGTAACTTTTTTTTTAAATCAGTTAAAATGTCAAGATGATAACAATAGGACAAAAAAAGATCTGAAACCTAACAACTGGTTTCACAACTCTACCAAGTTTTGTTCAAGTTCTTAAATTTACCAATACATCTATCGGTAAATACGGTGTCTACCAAAGCTGTTCTTAAATTTACCGATAGATTGTCGATATAATCATCCCAGCGTTCTTAAATTCACCGATAGTTCTATCGAACATCCATCAGTTCTACCGGGCTTGAGACTCGATAAATCTGGTAGATTTGGAAAGGGAATGCACAATCATCAATCATACGCAATGACAATTAATAATCTTTATTTATTGAGGTTAGTAGTTTTGTTGTGTCAAAAATTTTATACATTATTTTTTTTGTTAATAAAAATGGATTATGAAATGGAATTATCCTATAATGGTGAAATGTTTAAAGTGATTGTGGACCCAAATACGTACGTCATGCTTTTACGAGGTGAAATTTTGTATCGAATTAATACAAAGAATAAAAGTTTATTTGCGTCAATCGGGTCAATACTGATCACAAATCGCGTTCTTATAATCTTCTACCGAAAGATCAACTACATTCTACCTGACATTTATCTGACATATCACAGATATCTATCGATAGTGTCTATCGGTGGATTTTTAGAACTTCCCTCATCATTTGTTCGTTCGGTTTGCAAATTTCTAGGCCTATTGTCAAAATCCATATTAAAATTCTCATTCTCGACCGATTTTTGAGATTCAATTGGCGGTCTCGGATCAATTTTTAAATGATGTCTATTTCTTGTAAGAATTTTCCCAAAGCCGTGCAATTTAATCTGATAACTTCTAGGGTTTTTGTTTGTTTTTATCATTTTGCTTGATCGAAGTATCCGTTGTTCTTTATTAAAACTCAACCTCGCTTCCATCAAGTTAAACGGTTTGTACTAATGCTTCGTTATCTTCTAAACTAGAGGTATCATGTAGAAAAAAATCTTCATCGGAGCTGTCAGAGCTGCTACTAATTTCATGATTACCTTTATTTTTGTTGTTTTTTCTTTAGTGAGTTGAGGGAGTGCGAAATTATCTGGGAGCAATTTGTTTTCTGTAATTTCTGACGGAGCAAATTCAATATCAGGAATTGCACTGGGATCTAAGGGGTAGATCCCCGTTGTCATGAAACCTGATATAACATTAGAAAAATATTTCTAAACGTGAATATTGTTGATTGTTCAATCAGGCTTATTTGTCCAATATGTAATCACTTCGTCCTTCCAATAAGATTCGAATGCTTTGAAAACAGCCTTATCCATAGGGTGCAATTCATGTGTGCAATTGCTTGTTAGACAAAATAGTGTTATGTCATGATTTTCTGCTGCTTCTACTATTCCTGCGTCTAAATGAGACGATGTTCCAAAACAAACAGGACTTTACCTGCTGGTTTATACTTTGCGACATGATTCACCCATTTAATAAAAATTAGTGTTGTCATGTTTCCTTTGTCAGTTATTTAGATAACTATACCAGCAAATGAATTATTCTTGCTTCCTCCTTTTCCCTTTGAACAATCATTGGGGGAATTATTTGCTTTATAGCATCACCTCATCCAACAACTGATACATTTTCAGCATGTTCTTGGGAATACAAGGGATTTCTACCAAATACTTGCTGTGATTTAAGCGACAACCCTTCTCATCAATGTTAAATATCACTTGAGGGCTTTTCAGGACATCTAATTTCAACATATATTGTTTTAGCTTTTCAAAATAATCGTTTCCTAAGAACTTGTTCAACTTGGCAGCTCCATCAGATAAACTGCAATTTTCTTTCTAATAAGTCAATATTTTACCTCCCAACAAAAGCTATATGGTACCCATATATCTACTAGAGTGAGTTATGAGTTCATAATTCACTAGAGTGAATAATGAACTCATAATTCACGCTTCTGCATTTAAATAACATGCCGTTACAACTCAACACTCACAAAATTTCGGAACATAGGTGACTAGAGATGGGGGTACAATATGAAATAAACTATTAAATCTGCGTATTTTGTTCAGGAAATTTGTACTTTTCATTTTTAAATATTGATATTTTTAAAACGATATATTTATAACGGTACGGTGTATCGATACTTCACACAGTACCCATCTCTATATGTCACATTTGACGTACTCCTGAAATTTATTAATTTTGCGTTAGAATTGTCAATAATACCAAATTATCACTTTCCGTTCTACACTCGCCTACGGCTCGGGGCGCAAACGTCACCTTGCGTGTATAATGGCTATAATAAATTGCTCGTTTAATAATATACTATAATCCGAGTATATAACGCATAATTCATTGTGCAGTGCTATTTTATCAAAAAAATTATATTTTAGAACCAAGTTATCTAAAAGTGTATTGGGAAACTCTTTTGAAAAACATTCGAATAAGCCTTTATTTGTCAAGTCGAAAAACTTCAATTTATGTGAATCGGAAAATGGAAACTCAATTTAACCTTTAATAAGTAGTATTCTTTTTACCGCTAAAAGATGCCACAACTGAGTCGAACTGAGCTTAGATTCTTCTAAGATCTAAGATAAATTCGGTATAATGTTCTGACTAAAAAGAACATTCTGACTCAAATACATAACCTCATAAACTCGAGTGTTTACATTTTCTCATTGCTGAAATTACACTTATTTGTCAAACCTTTGATTCTTATTAAAATTAATGAACAGATAGATTTCACAAATGTACTTGTGGTAAGTAAGCTGATATTGGCGAATTTTATTGCCATGTAGATCACTGTTATTAATTCTTTTATGCAAAATAATTGAGTAAAACTGTTTTAGAGCAACATTTTTAACGAGGATTCCTCAGATAAAATAGGTACTCTAGTTACTAACCTACAATGCGTTGCAAAATAATTGACTTTTCATCATTTCTTATGTACTTGTTATTTTCGTCAAACACAATATTGTATGCGTGGGTAGAAATAATATATTTTGATGGCATGATGGACTTCAGCCCAAATTCGCCAAACCAGAAACCAAGGCCAGATGTTTTCTGAGATATGACCATAGATTCTTATGAGATTAATTTAAAAACAAAACACCTTAACCTCAAAAAGCTCTTTCTCAGTTGAAAGCTTCATAAAATACAAGCTCAGCTGAAGTAAGTATCTCACTAAAATCTCAGTTCAAACTTAGTTACTAAAGGTAAAAAGAATGGTCATTTTAAACTGAGCAACTAACTAAGATTCTTACTTATTCTCAGTTAAACTGGGTAAAAAGAATACTACTATAGTGTAGGTATTTAAAATTTCATAAAATAGTAGTTTGTACAACTAGTGCGCAAAGCGTCACTTTTCCCACAAGCGCAAATCTAGCGAGTGGGAAAAGTGATTTGCGTACAAGTTGTACACAATATTTTTTCTACAACCACATTTATTAATGAAATAAAAACAGAAATGTATATACTTAGGTATTTTATTAAAACTTTGAACAGAAAGGACATACAAAATGAAAATTTAATATAGAAAAATCAGTTGAGTGTATGTTTAATAGTGAATAATGAATAAATAAATAATCAAATAAATAGTTTACTTATTTTTGGTTCAAATTTAACATTTTTACACCCAGAAATTCACTAAGTATAATAAATATGTTGAATTGTCAAAAAAAGTTGACAGGTCATAGGTAGCTTTGTTTGACATTTCGGTGCGGAAAAGTGCCATAGCGTGTACTTTTCGCATTACTTTTCTAACAGTTATCAAAAGAATTAAGAAAAGGCTTGCTTTGCGTATAGAAATTTGTGTAGAAAAGCGTGTTTTGCATAGTGGTTGTAGAAAAAAGTTGTTTATAGTGTAGTTTCTTGTCTACCAAATTATATGCAACACGTATTCTGTATTCGGCAGTTCGTGTATCATCGCAACCGCTAGAGGCAAGCATCCTGAGAGTGTTGCCATTTCCGCTATTTTTTACGGTATTAGCAATTGGACTGGTCGAAAAAACGGCAACTGTGTTGAGCAACACCTGTTTCGGTATTGAGAAGTTTGTAGAATCTAGCCTCAGGGCACTGTTGTCAGATTCAAAAATAGCTGGTGAAATCGAGGAATTAATTGTAAAATTTGATTTATTAGTTAAACAGGAAATAAAATGAAGAATAGTCAACAAAATTTTTGGTGCTGCTTGCTGGATAAATTATTGAGGAGGCTGAGCCTCCTTAGCCTCCTTCGAGGAGCCGCCACTGGACCCAGGATCAATTTAAGCCATTAACTATCAGATATACCTTTATTCTCAAATGTTGTAGATGTACTATTTTTTGACAAAATTCATAGCGTCTTAATACTTTTGATATTAGAGGCATTCCAACATCGGCTATAGTATAAATATTCTCCTACATAACTCGTCGTCCAATATTCTTCACGTGAATTCTAAGAGTCCGACGTGGAAGATTTAATTATTTCACTGCTGTCCTTGAGGCCACTCAATTTCTGATTGCTTGTAAAGCCTACGCCATCTGCGTTTCAGTCCATGAGCCTCTACTTTTCGGCATTGTTCTGATAATTTTATCTTGAACGTTTTTTATTTCAAGTTAGTTTAAAAACATCCAGAAATAGTATATTGTATACCTAGGCGGTAAAGTGTCATTTTTCAGGCCGAAATAAGATATGGACAGACGAGCCTGGCCACTTCTTGAGGCCTGAAAAAGTATTTTACTGTCGTGGTTTACACATAATTTTTTATCCTACACAATAGCTATTCGTAATATTTTTTCTATAAAAATTTTATTTTATAATATGACATTCATTACCGTTTTTATCCTACACAATAATTGTTACATTATTTCATCTGATTCAGGCTCCATAACTGACAAGTTAACATCAAACAAATATCAAAATACGACAACTTATGATTGAATTTGCAGATATTGACAACTGCTAACAATTTTATTTTTATACTGACGGTTAATGGTGTTATTTATTTTTTCTACGCCCATGTCTGTAAACGTCAAAAATCGCACTGACAACATTCCTTGTAAGTGACATTTAACAATAACATGCACGTAATGAAAATCTCATAACATACATGTGCGTTTAGATAGAAAAACTTAGATTTCTTTGTTGAATCAAATTGCAATCAAATTTTCATTTACGTAATACTTTATTTGGTTTATTTACATACTTTTAATCAATTGAAAAACATAAAAGCTCTTAGCATTAGTGAAATACATTTTAGATTAAAAGAGTGATGCCCCTAAATGTCGGCAACACATTTTACCTATGAATATGACTGTTAGTAATGAAAAAGATGAAATTATGAGCACTCAGAAGAATATAGATGGGCGTAGAAAAAGTATAGTACGTTACACGAGTTGTAATCCCATTACGCACTCGTGAAATTTACGCACTCGCCGCTGCGCGGCTTCGTGCGTAAACTTTTTCACTTCGTGCGTAATTGGTTACTTACAACTCTTGTTACGTAATATACTATTTTCTACGCCCATGTCTGTAAACGTCAAAAATCGCACTGACAACATTCCTTGTAAGTGACATTTAACAATAACATGCACGTAATGAGAATCTCATAACATACACGTGCGTTTAGATAGAAAAACTTAGATTTCTTTGTTAAATCAAATTGCAATCAAATTTTTATTTACGTAATACTTTATTTGGTTTATTTACATACTTTTAATCAATTGAAAAACTTAAAAGCTCTTATGATTAGTGAAATACATTTTAGATTAAAAGAGTGATGCCCCTAAATGTCGGCAACACATTTAACAATTTTAAAAAAAGTCATTCATATTTTTGGGATAAGGGAATAAACGTTATCTCATTTATGCTGTCAATTTTGGTAACAAATTATAGTATCCGAACATTTTCTCAACTTTAACTACGAATATGTCTGTTAGTAGTGAAAAATATGAAATTATGAGCACTCAGAAGAAAATAGATGGGCGTAGAAAAAGTATAGTACGTTACACGAGTTTTAATCCCATAACGCACTCGTGAAATTTACGCACTCGCCGCTGTGCGGCTTCGTGCGTAAACTTTTTCACTTCGTGTGTAATAGGTTACTTACAACTCTTGTTACGTAATATACTATTACCTACGACCCCCCCTGTAATCAGTCAATAACACACAGTCGGCATCAATGTAATGACGTCTATTACGCACGGTAAAAAAAACGCACAGCTGGAGTGCGTTCATAAACGTTACAGAGTACACATTTCTCACACTTTTTTGACAACCATCGTTCATAAATGAAATTTTTGTTACTCTGTGACTACTTTCCTAGCGTTCATAAATATACTTTGACATTTCCAATGTACACATTTCTAGACCGCGATATGGAGCGTGGTAATATTGTCAAATAAGTCGTAGTTTTTGTAACCGGTTACAAATATAAAGTTTTTAAAAGAACTCAAGAATAATCCCATAATATGGATCAATACATTTTTTTTACTATAAATGAAGAACCAGTTATAAAAGGAGATAAAGTGTGCTTACAAAATACACTAAGTAAGTAAATTTGTTTTATTTATGTCTGCAAGACAATATTTGAGGAGTCACTAAGGGGGTCATTGCTTGTAGTTCCATACATGATTTATTTCTACGTATATTAAGTTTTACAACAAATTTCTATTGATTAATATTTCATCTCAACATTCCCTAAAGTTCTTCAAAATTATTATTTTTTATTTACCAGACAAAATATTTTGGAGAAATTTACCCTAATTTATAAAATTCCTATAACTATTATATTATCATCTACTTTAAACTAATTATTATTATTTTTTTTATGGATGGCTCGTGTTAAATTGGTACAGCTGATTTATGTGAAAAACTCCACGTTCTTTGTTGGTATCAGGATACATCAACTTATATCTATTTATACCATGACTGTTTACTACCATATATGGACCTTCATAAGGATTCTTATATCTCCGTCCTTTTTCTTCACTTATTACTACTGAATTGCTGTATGAAGTGGTACTATGTTCACCGGTGTGAAGATAGCAGCCAATTTTAGCTGCAAAAATGTTGAGAACTGCTCAACTCGCGGTTTCAGTGGCGCGCAGAATTTAATATATTGGATCAAATTCATATTTCGTAAAGCCAACTTGGTATGCAATGAGTAGGGGTATTGGTGTAGAGGACACACTGTTTGGAGGAAATTTGCTTCGATGAGTAACAAAGGCAGAAATGTCACCCCTAAAACTGAAATAAATTCTAACTGCCAAAGGAAACGAGAAGCCAACTTAATATTTATAGGGTACAATGATGTTAATGTATAGAATACACTGTCAAGAGGAAATTTGCTTACGAAGGGGATGAAGGGTTGAAATGCCACCCCTAAAACTAAAATAAATTCTAACTTCCAGAGGAAACGAGAAGCCAACTTAATATTTATAGGGTACAATGATGTTAATGTATAGAATACACTGCCAAAAGGAAATTTGCTTACAAAGGGGATGAAGGGTTGAAATGCCACCCCTAAAACTAAAATAAATTCTAACTTCCATAGGAAACGAGAAGCCAACTTAATATTCATAGGGTACAATGATGTTAATGTATAGAATACACTGTCAAAAGGAAATTTGCTTACGAAGGGGATGAAGGGTTGAAATGCCACCCCTAAAACTAAAATAAATTCTAACTTCCAGAGGAAACGAGAAGCCAACTTAATATTTATAGGGTACAATGATGTTAATGTATAGAATACACTGTCAAAAGGAAATTTGCTTACGAAGGGGATGAAGGGTTGAAATGCCACCCCTAAAACTAAAATAAATTCTAACTGCCAAAGGAAACGAGAAGCCAACTTAATATTTATAGGGTACAATGATTTTAATGTATAGAATACACTGTCAAAAGGAAATTTGCTTACGAAGGGGATGAAGGGTTGAAATGTCACCCCTAAAACTGAAATAAATTCTAACTGCCAAAGGAAACGAGAAGCCAACTTAATATTTATAGGGTACAATGATGTTAATGTATAGAATACACTGTCAAAAGGAAATTTGCTTACGAAGGGGATGAAGGGTTGAAATGCCACCCCTAAAACTAAAATAAATTCTAACTTCCATAGGAAACGAGAAGCCAACTTAATATTCATAGGGTACAAAGATGTTAATGTATAGAATACACTGTCAAAAGGAAATTTGCTTACGAAGGGGATGAAGGGTTGAAATGCCACCCCTAAAACTAAAATAAATACTAACTTCCAGAGGAAACGAGAAGCCAACTTAATATTTATAGGGTACAATGATGTTAATGTATAGAATACACTGTCAAAAGGAAATTTGCTTACGAAGGGGATGAAGGGTTGAAATGCCACCCCTAAAACTAAAATAAATTCTAACTGCCAAAGGAAACGAGAAGCCAACTTAATATTTATAGGGTACAATGATTTTAATGTATAGAATACACTGTCAAAAGGAAATTTGCTTACGAAGGGGATGAAGGGTTGAAATGTCACCCCTAAAACTGAAATAAATTCTAACTGCCAAAGGAAACGAGAAGCCAACTTAATATTTATAGGGTACAATGATGTTAATGTATAGAATACACTGTCAAAAGGAAATTTGCTTACGAAGGGGATGAAGGGTTGAAATGCCACCCCTAAAACTAAAATAAATTCTAACTTCCAGAGGAAACGAGAAGCCAACTTAATATTTATAGGGTACAATGATGTTAATGTATAGAATACACTGTCAAAAGGAAATTTGCTTACGAAGGGGATGAAGGGTTGAAATGCCACCCCTAAAACTAAAATAAATTCTAACTGCCAAAGGAAACGAGAAGCCAACTTAATATTTATAGGGTACAATGATTTTAATGTATAGAATACACTGTCAAAAGGAAATTTGCTTACGAAGGGGATGAAGGGTTGAAATGCCACCCCTAAAACTAAAATAAATTCTAACTTCCAGAGGAAACGAGAAGCCAACTTAATATTTATAGGGTACAATGATGTTAATGTATAGAATACACTGTCAAAAGGAAATTTGCTTACGAAGGGGATGAAGGGTTGAAATGCCACCCCTAAAACTAAAATAAATTCTAACTTCCATAGGAAACGAGAAGCCAACTTAATATTCATAGGGTACAATGATGTTAATGTATAGAATACACTGTCAAAAGGAAATTTGCTTACGAAGGGGATGAAGGGTTGAAATGCCACCCCTAAAACTAAAATAAATACTAACTTCCAAAGGAAACGAGAAGCCAACTTAATATTTATAGGGTACAATGATGTTAATGTATAGAATACACTGTCAAAAGGAAATTTGCTTACGAAGGGGATGAAGGGTTGAAATGTCACCCCTAAAACTGAAATAAATTCTAACTGCCAAAGGAAACGAGAAGCCAACTTAATATTTATAGGGTACAATGATGTTAATGTATAGAATACACTGTCAAAAGGAAATTTGCTTACGAAGGGGATGAAGGGTTGAGATGCCACCCCTAAAACTAAAATAAATTCTAACTTCCATAGGAAACGAGAAGCCAACTTAATATTCATAGGGTACAATGATGTTAATGTATAGAATACACTGTCAAAAGGAAATTTGCTTACGAAGGGGATGAAGGGTTGAAATGCCACCCCTAAAACTAAAATAAATTCTAACTGCCAAAGGAAACGAGAAGCCAACTTAATATTTATAGGGTACAATGATTTTAATGTATAGAATACACTGTCAAAAGGAAATTTGCTTACGAAGGGGATGAAGGGTTGAAATGCCACCCCTAAAACTAAAATAAATTCTAACTGCCAAAGGAAACGAGAAGCCAACTTAATATTTATAGGGTACAATGATGTTAATGTATAGAATACACTGTCAAAAGGAAATTTGCTTACGAAGGGGATGAAGGGTTGAAATGCCACCCCTAAAACTAAAATAAATTCTAACTTCCAGAGGAAACGAGAAGCCAACTTAATATTTATAGGGTACAATGATGTTAATGTATAGAATACACTGCCAAAAGGAAATTTGCTTACAAAGGGGATGAAGGGTTGAAATGCCACCCCTAAAACTAAAATAAATTCTAACTTCCATAGGAAACGAGAAGCCAACTTAATATTCATAGGGTACAATGATGTTAATGTATAGAATACACTGTCAAAAGGAAATTTGCTTACGAAGGGGATGAAGGGTTGAAATGCCACCCCTAAAACTAAAATAAATTCTAACTGCCAAAGGAAACGAGAAGCCAACTTAATATTTATAGGGTACAATGATTTTAATGTATAGAATACACTGTCAAAAGGAAATTTGCTTACGAAGGGGATGAAGGGTTGAAATGCCACCCCTAAAACTAAAATAAATTCTAACTTCCAGAGGAAACGAGAAGCCAACTTAATATTTATAGGGTACAATGATGTTAATGTATAGAATACACTGTCAAAAGGAAATTTGGTTACGAAGGGGATGAAGGGTTGAAATGCCACCCCTAAAACTAAAATAAATTCTAACTTCCATAGGAAACGAGAAGCCAACTTAATATTCATAGGGTACAATGATGTTAATGTATAGAATACACTGTCAGAAGGAAATTTGCTTACGAAGGGGATGAAGGGTTGAAATGCCACCCCTAAAACTAAAATAAATACTAACTTCCAGAGGAAACGAGAAGCCAACTTAATATTTATAGGGTACAATGATGTTAATGTATAGAATACACTGTCAAAAGGAAATTTGCTTACGAAGGGGATGAAGGGTTGAAATGTCACCCCTAAAACTGAAATAAATTCTAACTGCCAAAGGAAACGAGAAGCCAACTTAATATTTATAGGGTACAATGATGTTAATGTATAGAATACACTGTCAAAAGGAAATTTGCTTACGAAGGGGATGAAGGGTTGAGATGCCACCCCTAAAACTAAAATAAATTCTAACTTCCATAGGAAACGAGAAGCCAACTTAATATTCATAGGGTACAATGATGTTAATGTATAGAATACACTGTCAAAAGGAAATTTGCTTACGAAGGGGATGAAGGGTTGAAATGCCACCCCTAAAACTAAAATAAATTCTAATTTCCAGAGGAAACGAGAAGCCAACTTAATATTTATAGGGTACAATGATGTTAATGTATAGAATACACTGTCAAAAGGAAATTTGCTTACGAAGGGGATGAAGGGTTGAAATGCCACCCCTAAAACTAAAATAAATTCTAATTTCCAGAGGAAACGAGAAGCCAACTTAATATTTATAGGGTACAATGATGTTAATGTATAGAATACACTGTCAAAAGGAAATTTGCTTACGAAGGGGATGAAGGGTTGAAATGCCACCCCTAAAACTAAAATAAATTCTAACTGCCAAAGGAAACGAGAAGCCAATTTAATATTTATAGGGTACAATGATTTTAATGTATTGAATACACTGTCAAAAGGAAATTTGCTTACAAAGGGGATGAAGGGTTGAAATGCCACCCCTAAAACTAAAATAAATTCTAACTTCCAGAGGAAACGAGAAGCCAACTTAATATTTATAGGGTACAATGATGTTAATGTATAGAATACACTGTCAAAAGGAAATTTGCTTACGAAGGGGATGAAGGGTTGAAATGCCACCCCTAAAACTAAAATAAATTCTAACTGCCAAAGGAAACGAGAAGCCAACTTAATATTTATATATTTATAGGGAGGATTATTATAATGTTTAAAAACCTCTATCAAAATAAATTTCGTTTACGAAGGGGATAAAGGGTTGAAATGTCACCCCTAAAAATAAAATAAATTCTTACTTTCAAAGGAAACGAGAAGTCAAGCTTATATTTGGTGGGTAGAAGCACTATAATGTTGAATAATCAAAATATTTATAATTCACTCAGGATTATCTCAATTCCTTTAACGAGTAATTTTTTGCACCTCCACTTAATTTAATATTGCCTACATATTTCGCACATATTATTGAGTGTTTTTGTTATAATATTTTGATTAATTTTGATTTCATCCACTGTAAGTAGACATTGTGGGTGAATAGATCTAAAACAAATTCGGCACTGGAATATGTCAGACTCTGTGTCCATACTTTTAAAGCAAAATAAACACTTTGCTGCAACACTTTCACTATTCTGTAATAGCAATTGTTTCAAGTCAGTTCGATATTTATTAATGTCTACAAAATCATCTAAAGAATTTTTATAGCAAAATTGGGAAAAAAAATATACAATATATATACCGCAATTGTAACCATCCGTTTGTGATATGTGTTTTAGCTTTTTTAGTGATAAATTCTCATACGGTAGTTTTTTTGTTTTCAAAAAGTGTACTATTTTAGAAATAAATATTTTTTCAAACAATCTTTCGTTGCCCATTGGATCTAAAATAATTATATCATTAGAATGGAGGTTAATTACTATTAAAAAGTAATGATTATTCCTAAGAACTGGCATCACAATTTCTTGTCCATTTATTTCAATAGAATTGATGACGTATGTAACATCTTTTAAAATTTGTTCATTTATTGTATCTTGAAATATAAATGACGATTTTTCTACGGAAATGATTTGAAAGTTTCTATGGGACTGTTTATTTAAAATGTGCAAACAGTGATCAACTACGAAACTAGACAACCACTGTTTGTCATTCAATGTTAGAAAGTCATCTGAGAGAATTTCTTTGATGCTGGATACGGTTGAATCACTTGTAACGACATAACCTCTATTTCCCGGCAGTTGTGTATAGTAATCTGGATTTTTCACTAATCCATTATCATGGAATTCTAAAGGATCAGTTGTAATCCACCGTTTTTCATAAATGGAGAGAGAGAAATATGATGGGGATATCAGAAATGGCAGCATGTTGAATAAATAAAATTCTTTTATTTTTCTGATCATCATATTACAGAAATTAGTATTTTTGTTGATGCGGACAATTTTTATACCTTTAAATGTATATATAACTAAATCACACCATTCCCTTCCAGTTATTTCTAGAAGCCCCTGTATTTGGTAGTAGTAATTATGATTTGGTTTTATTGAACCATCCTGATACAGAAAGTCGAATTGAAATATATCTGGATCACTATTCCTTGCTATAAATGGACATTTAATTTCAATCAATCCATCATTTTCAATTAATCCGTCTGGTGACCCAGCAACGTAAGGATACTTTTTATGAATCAGGAGTCCTACTTTGGAGCAATTCAACGATTTAATGCGGCAGTACTCCATGCGTGCTAAGTTTTCGAATTTTAAGCCGTGGTTAATACTGGGAGTACTTATTTTTTTTGGTTCCGTTAATGAAACAATAAGGCCTTTGGAGATTTTTCGAGCCTTACAAATCCTTCCGAAATTTGAAGCTGTCACTCGTATCTTTCTTTCGTTCCACCATATACCGCTTTTGTTTTGGTCACGGGTATTGTACTCCAATGTCTCAGCCATTTTTTCTGATAGATCAATTTTCTCTGACAAAAAACTCTCACACTGTTTATAAAGACTATTCGTATTTGGAATTAACGAATTACTTTTTTTAGTGGTGGTACAAATTTCACAATAAAATAGGCTAGTGTAGGATTTATCATTCGACCATTTGTCACAAGATTGATGAATCCATCGCAAACATTTATCGCACTGGACCCATGCCGTTACATCATTTTTCGTTCCATGACCACAGTAGGCACATACGATAACATCTTCATCATCTTCTGCAAATAATCTGTTTTCTACATTCTCTACATTTTCATAGGGAGTGGAATGAGTTGAAGATTTGGAATGGACTCCTTTCAAAAATTTTGCATCAAAATGGGACGGTGCACGCAGTTTGTTTTTCTTATTCCAGCTTTCTGTCGCTTGTGTTTCATCAATACCTTTTTTTCTGGGAATAGCCAAACGAGTTTTATTTATTCCCAACTTGTGTTCGTTATATAATGACAGCATATCCAAATTTAGTTTTCGAATGAATTGGGAACATTTTAAATATCGTTTGCCACTTAAAGTGATGTTTTTTAATTGACCGAAATAATTCTCTACCAGAGAATTGCTGCATCTATCACATTCTATCATTAATCCGCTCCAAAGTGGACACAAGGGTAAGTATTTGTACAAAATTAACTGAAGAAATTCAGCGTTTAGATATGGATTTATATCTCCCTGTCCAGGTAAAATTTTTATACTGGAAAAAATGTGGTGAAATCTTCGGAAATAGGGGCTTGATTTCATAAGTTCTTTGGCTCCTACATCTAAGTCGCCATAGCTGTACTCGATACCTTCGTCATCCTTATCAATTTTCAATGTAGTTTCTGTGGATAGAAGTTTTAAATACATAAAGGAACTTTCAGCTTGCAAATCATAATATTCGCAGTTTAACAAAATGCCTACATTTTCAACAAATTCATCAAATGTTTTCAAACTCTTTATCAAAATTGCCCAAGCCATTATTTCTTTAAAAAATATTTGTTGTGTTTCATTTTTGGCTAATTTGTTAATATCCTTTGAAACCATTTTCATATAATGGGCACAGCACAAGTGGATTTGAATTAACTCATTCTTTTGATTACCAATATTAATTTGATAACATTTTTCCAAATATTCGGAAAGTGTGCATCTATTAAATGCTTTTGTAGCTGCATGTAAAATTGCAAAGCTAAAATCAGTTATTACACCAGAAAACGCAGGCCAATAAGAATTTTGTTCGCAAAAAAATCTAAAATCAGATAACAATTTAAATATTGAATTAGAATCGTGCTGTGATGAAACCATAGAAAATATTGAAAATATCCTGTTTGTTTTCTCAATTTTGATTACTGCGGAATAAAACAAAATTCTTTTGCAGTTATCAAGTGGAGGTCGTACAACACCTCCTGTTGCATCAAAGTGAATATATGGCAATTGGTTATTAATTTTTTGGGACTTCAATATATCAAGCTGGTTTAAACTAAATAATTTAACATTGAAAGGTAATGAAACTTCTTTAATAAAATCGGGATGATCTTGGTGCATCAACAACATATCAACTACATCATCTTCATGACGGTCTTGTCTTGAGTTACCCTGCGATTTAAGCTTTCGTAAAACACAATCAGATTTAATTTTTTGCAGGTTTTTTCCCTTATTCAAGATATTTTTGTTTGGCAACAATAAAGATTGTTTTTTATAATTAAAAGCTTTTTCATTAGTTAATTTTGTTTGTAAAATAGATCTCTCTATCCCTCTAATTGGAGACGTCATATATTTTGAATGAAAATAGTGTAGAGAAGAACTGTAAACACTCACTGAATTGCCACATACTACAATTTTAAACTTTTTGCAACGATAATTGTTTTGTCGGCACGCAGCATAAATAACAGTAGAATTGCTTTTTTTCAAATATTTCACGAATTTGAAAACTATAATACATACATTATTAACGTGTTTTTTCAACATTTTACGCATATAAAATGGATAGAGCTGTTTATTCAACTTATCTTCGGTATATATAAGATCTTTTACATTACTCTCAATAATAAATGTTCCCTCCAAAAATGTACAGGCTCTATAGTGAGGTATATTCTCAATATTGACATGGTTTTCTGATTCCTTGGGTAGAATACAAGAAGATATACGGTGCGGTGGAATAAGTGTTACCCCCCCCTATTAACTACTCTATTTTTATATCTAAAGAAAAAAGCTCAAACAGGTCAATTTTTATATTAAACGTAGTATGTTATGACATAAAAGTTTCGAACCTGACATAATCCCTCTTCATGGGGGTGTCATCCCTTCGATTTTTTTAAATGAGAAAGATCATCACGCGACACCTCATTTGAAACCTATTGAAACACTGATTTCAAAAATGTATAACACTTTGGTTCAAAAATTAACAGTGTCTGAGTTATGCGAGATTAACGGATTATGAGTAAGTCACTGTCGATTTGTTCTCAAACCGTAATTGTCTTTTTTCGTTACCTAGCAAATTTATTATTATCAGTTGTCACTGTCAAATATTTGACAGTGACACATTGAAGTAATTTTAGTTTTGTTACTACATGAAGATAAGTTTGTTTATTGTGAATGATGGAAATGGTACAACCTCTCAATTTACAAGAAAAATGCGAAATGATTGTTATTTATGGCAAAGCTGGTCGTAATTATCATGAGGCGGTCAGAATTTTTAATGAACGCTTTCCTGACCGCCCAATAGACCGACATTATTTTAAATAGTGTCTTACTCATAATCCGTTAATCTCGCATAATTCAGACTCTGTTAATTTTTGAACCAAAGTGTTAAACATTTTTGAAATCAGTGTTTCAATAGGTTTCAAATGAGGTGTCGCATGATGCTCTTTCTCATTTAAAAAAACCGAAGGGATGACACCCCCATGAAGAGGGATTATGTCAGGTTCGAAACTTTTATGTCATAACATACTACGTTTAATATAAAAATTGACCTGTTTGAGCTTTTTTCTTAAGATATAAAAATAGAGTAGTTAATAGGGGGGGGTAACACTTATTCCACCGCACCGTATCAGGACTTGAAAGATTTAGTAATAATTTCGGTATATAAGTATCTGGAGTTATCTTCGAAGAAGTTTTTTCTATTTCAGTAGCAACTGGTGTTGATGTCCCTTCGTTCCTATCGGGACCTACCTCAGATAAATAATTCAGTTCAAACTCATTCTTTTTCGAACGAGAATTATTATTCGAATTAAAAACTTCTTGAAACTTTTGTTTACAAAATGAATCAGTTTCGTTCACTCGTAAAAATGTATCATGTTCAATATTTTGTGAATATGGTCCTATTGGACTATGACTATGTTCAACTGACGGAATTGTATGCTCAAGAGACGTAGAGACATTTTCATTTCGGAAAATTTCTTCGATTTCAGCAGGTTTTTGAAGCTTGTTTTCAGTATCATTTGAAGTTTTTGGATGGTTTGCATCTCTTGCCTTTATAGATATATTATAATTATAAATTTTCTTCCTATTTTTCAGAGTATTTTTAAGTCCAGAGTTTTTGCATATGTTGCCGTAAAAAGAAAGAGGGTCTCTCCATTTGCCTTGCAACGGTACCATTGGAGATTTTAAAGTGCGCTGCCAAATATCTTTCACTGTTTTTGTTTCACCCTTTTTTTCCAGATTTTGTGTCATTTTGGAACCTTCCAAATATCTTTCAATAATTTGGGCTATAATACTAGGATATCCATATTTACTCCCTTTTAATTGAAGAGCGATTGCTTCGTGAAAAATCTTGTCTGTAACATTCATATCGGAGCATTGTTTGAGTGAAGACTTTATGAGTTCTAAGACTTCTGCTCTAGGAATCTTCCTCTTAAACGTGCGGGTCATATTTTTTTTCGGTAGATTCAAAATTCTTGTATATATTATTCCACTCTAGGAGGAACAGAATAAATAAAAAATCGAAACACTTATTATTAAATTATATGAAAATATCACAGCAAATCACAAAAACAAAAGCAATACCTGAGGTATTGAAAAATCCAATTATTAGAAATCACGAATAATAATGAATCTAGTGAAAATGAGAAAAAATGTTATGGAAAAAAAGTGGACCAAAGCACCGAAACAAAACGATGGTGAATTTTTGAAAAATGAATTTCTATAAAATTTGTCTTACGCAATATCTAAGGTAGGTATATGAACATGGAAAGTCAAATACTAAGAAATGTTAAATAATAGGAAATCTATTGGAAATTTGAAAAAATGTTGTAGAGAAAAAGTGGTTCAAAGCACCGAAACAAAACGATGATGAGTTTTTGAAAAATGAATTTCCATAAAATTTGTCTTACGCAAAGGTAGGTATATGAACATGAAATGTAAAATACTGAGAAATCTTGAATAATAAGAAATCTATTGGAAATTTGAAAAAATGTTGTAGAGAAAAAGTGGTTCAAAGCACCGAAACAAAACGATGATGAGTTTTTGAAAAATGAATTTCTATAAAATTTGCTTTACGCAAAGGTAGGTATATGAACATGAAAATTCAAATACCAAGAAACGTTGAATAATAAGAAATCTATTGGAAATTTGAAAAAATGTTGTAGAGAAAAAGTGGTTCAAAGCACCGAAACAAAACGATGATGAGTTTTTGAAAAATGAATTTCCATAAAATTTGCTTTACGCAAAGGTAGGTATATGAACATGAAAATTCAAATACCAAGAAACGTTGAATAATAAGAAATCTATTGGAAATTTGAAAAAATGTTGTAGAGAAAAAGTGGTTCAAAGCACCGAAACAAAACGATGATGAGTTTTTGAAAAATGAATTTCTATAAAATTTGCTTTACGCAAAGGTAGGTATATGAACATGAAAATTCAAATACCAAGAAACGTTGAATAATAAGAAATCTATTGGAAATTTGAAAAAATGTTATGGAGAAAAAGTGGTTCAAAGCACCGAAACAAAACGATGATGAGTTTTTGAAAAATGAATTTCTATAAAATTTGCTTTACGCAAAGGTAGGTATATGAACATGAAAATTCAAATACCAAGAAACGTTGAATAATAAGAAATCTATTGGAAATTTGAAAAAATGTTGTAGAGAAAAAGTGGTTCAAAGCACCGAAACAAAACGATGATGAGTTTTTGAAAAATGAATTTCTATAAAATTTGCTTTACGCAAAGGTAGGTATATGAACATGAAAAGTCAAATACTAAGAAATGTTAAATAATAAGAAAGCTATTGGTAACTAGAAAAATATTTCAACCCTTTATCCCCATCGTAAGCAAATTTCCGTTGGATAGGTTATCCTAAACATTACAATCTTTCCCACCAGCTATTGAATTGGAATCTCGTTCCTTTGGACAGAGTATTCTATGCATTAACATCATTGTACCCTATGAATATTAAGTTGGCTTCTCGATTCCTATGGAAGTTAGAATTTATTTTAGTTTTAGGGGTGGCATTTCAACCCTTCATCCCCTTCGTAAGCAAATTTCCTTTTGACAGTGTATTCTATACATTAACATCATTGTACCCTATAAATATTAAGTTGGCTTCTCGTTTCCTCTGGAAATTAGAATTTATTTTAGTTTTAGGGGTGGCATTTCAACCCTTCATCCCCTTCGTAAGCAAATTTCCTTTTGACAGTGTATTCTATACATTAACATCATTGTACCCTATGAATATTAAGTTGGCTTCTCGTTTCCTATGGAAGTTAGAATTTATTTTAGTTTTAGGGGTGGCATTTCAACCCTTCATCCCCTTCGTAAGCAAATTTCCTTTTGACAGTGTATTCTATACATTAACATCATTGTACCCTATAAATATTAAGTTGGCTTCTCGTTTCCTCTGGAAGTTAGAATTTATTTTAGTTTTAGGGGTGGCATTTCAACCCTTCATCCCCTTCGTAAGCAAATTTCCTTTTGACAGTGTATTCTATACATTAAAATCATTGTACCCTATAAATATTAAGTTGGCTTCTCGTTTCCTTTGGCAGTTAGAATTTATTTTAGTTTTAGGGGTGGCATTTCAACCCTTCATCCCCTTCGTAAGCAAATTTCCTTTTGACAGTGTATTCTATACATTAACATCATTGTACCCTATGAATATTAAGTTGGCTTCTCGTTTCCTATGGAAGTTAGAATTTATTTTAGTTTTAGGGGTGGCATTTCAACCCTTCATCTCCTTCGTAAGCAAATTTCCTTTTGACAGTGTATTCTATACATTAACATCATTGTACCCTATAAATATTAAGTTGGCTTCTCGTTTCCTCTGGAAGTTAGAATTTATTTTAGTTTTAGGGGTGGCATTTCAACCCTTCATCCCCTTCGTAAGCAAATTTCCTCTTGACAGTGTATTCTATACATTAACATCATTGTACCCTATAAATATTAAGTTGGCTTCTCGTTTCCTTTGGCAGTTAGAATTTATTTTAGTTTTAGGGGTGGCATTTCAACCCTTCATCCCCTTCGTAAGCAAATTTCCTTTTGACAGTGTATTCTATACATTAACATCATTGTACCCTATAAATATTAAGTTGGCTTCTCGTTTCCTCTGGAAATTAGAATTTATTTTAGTTTTAGGGGTGGCATTTCAACCCTTCATCCCCTTTGTAAGCAAATTTCCTTTTGGCAGTGTATTCTATACATTAACATCATTGTACCCTATAAATATTAAGTTGGCTTCTCGTTTCCTCTGGAAGTTAGAATTTATTTTAGTTTTAGGGGTGGCATTTCAACCCTTCATCCCCTTCGTAAGCAAATTTCCTTTTGACAGTGTATTCTATACATTAACATCATTGTACCCTATAAATATTAAGTTGGCTTCTCGTTTCCTTTGGAAGTTAGAATTTATTTTAGTTTTAGGGGTGGCATTTCAACCCTTCATCCCCTTCGTAAGCAAATTTCCTTTTGACAGTGTATTCTATACATTAACATCATTGTACCCTATAAATATTAAGTTGGCTTCTCGTTTCCTCTGGAAGTTAGAATTTATTTTAGTTTTAGGGGTGGCATTTCAACCCTTCATCCCCTTCGTAAGCAAATTTCCTCTTGACAGTGTATTTTATACATTAACATCATTGTACCCTATAAATATTAAGTTGGCTTCTCGTTTCCTTTGGCAGTTAGAATTTATTTTAGTTTTAGGGGTGGCATTTCAACCCTTCATCCCCTTCGTAAGCAAATTTCCTTTTGACAGTGTATTCTATACATTAACATCATTGTACCCTATAAATATTAAGTTGGCTTCTCGTTTCCTCTGGAAGTTAGAATTTATTTAAGTTTTAGGGGTGGCATTTCAACCCTTCATCCCCTTCGTAAGCAAATTTCCTTTTGACAGTGTATTCTATACATTAACATCATTGTACCCTATAAATATTAAGTTGGCTTCTCGTTTCCTCTGGAAGTTAGAATTTATTTTAGTTTTAGGGGTGGCATTTCAACCCTTCATCCCCTTCGTAAGCAAATTTCCTTTTGACAGTGTATTCTATACATTAACATCATTGTACCCTATGAATATTAAGTTGGCTTCTCGTTTCCTATGGAAGTTAGAATTTATTTTAGTTTTAGGGGTGGCATTTCAACCCTTCATCCCCTTCGTAAGCAAATTTCCTTTTGACAGTGTATTCTATACATTAACATCATTGTACCCTATGAATATTAAGTTGGCTTCTCGTTTCCTATGGAAGTTAGAATTTATTTCAGTTTTAGGGGTGACATTTCAACCCTTCATCCCCTTCGTAAGCAAATTTCCTTTTGACAGTGTATTCTATACATTAAAATCATTGTACCCTATAAATATTAAGTTGGCTTCTCGTTTCCTTTGGCAGTTAGAATTTATTTCAGTTTTAGGGGTGACATTTCAACCCTTCATCCCCTTCGTAAGCAAATTTCCTTTTGACAGTGTATTCTATACATTAAAATCATTGTACCCTATAAATATTAAGTTGGCTTCTCGTTTCCTTTGGCAGTTAGAATTTATTTCAGTTTTAGGGGTGACATTTCAACCCTTCATCCCCTTCGTAAGCAAATTTCCTTTTGACAGTGTATTCTATACATTAAAATCATTGTACCCTATGAATATTAAGTTGGCTTCTCGTTTCCTATGGAAGTTAGAATTTATTTTAGTTTTAGGGGTGGCATTTCAACCCTTCATCCCCTTCGTAAGCAAATTTCCTTTTGACAGTGTATTCTATACATTAAAATCATTGTACCCTATGAATATTAAGTTGGCTTCTCGTTTCCTATGGAAGTTAGAATTTATTTTAGTTTTAGGGGTGGCATTTCAACCCTTCATCCCCTTCGTAAGCAAATTTCCTTTTGACAGTGTATTCTATACATTAACATCATTGTACCCTATAAATATTAAGTTGGCTTCTCGTTTCCTCTGGAAGTTAGAATTTATTTTAGTTTTAGGGGTGGCATTTCAACCCTTCATCCCCTTCGTAAGCAAATTTCCTTTTGACAGTGTATTCTATACATTAAAATCATTGTACCCTATAAATATTAAGTTGGCTTCTCGTTTCCTTTGGCAGTTAGAATTTATTTTAGTTTTAGGGGTGGCATTTCAACCCTTCATCCCCTTCGTAAGCAAATTTCCTTTTGACAGTGTATTCTATACATTAACATCATTGTACCCTATGAATATTAAGTTGGCTTCTCGTTTCCTATGGAAGTTAGAATTTATTTTAGTTTTAGGGGTGGCATTTCAACCCTTCATCTCCTTCGTAAGCAAATTTCCTTTTGACAGTGTATTCTATACATTAACATCATTGTACCCTATAAATATTAAGTTGGCTTCTCGTTTCCTCTGGAAGTTAGAATTTATTTTAGTTTTAGGGGTGGCATTTCAACCCTTCATCCCCTTCGTAAGCAAATTTCCTCTTGACAGTGTATTCTATACATTAACATCATTGTACCCTATAAATATTAAGTTGGCTTCTCGTTTCCTTTGGCAGTTAGAATTTATTTTAGTTTTAGGGGTGGCATTTCAACCCTTCATCCCCTTCGTAAGCAAATTTCCTTTTGACAGTGTATTCTATACATTAACATCATTGTACCCTATAAATATTAAGTTGGCTTCTCGTTTCCTCTGGAAGTTAGAATTTATTTTAGTTTTAGGGGTGGCATTTCAACCCTTCATCCCCTTCGTATGCAAATTTCCTCTTGACAGTGTATTCTATACATTAACATCATTGTACCCTATAAATATTAAGTTGGCTTCTAGTTTCCTTTGGCAGTTAGAATTTATTTTAGTTTTAGGGGTGGCATTTCAACCCTTCATCCCCTTCGTAAACAAATTTCCTTTTGACAGTGTATTCTATACATTAACATCATTGTACCCTATAAATATTAAGTTGGCTTCTCGTTTCCTCTGGAAGTTAGAATTTATTTAAGTTTTAGGGGTGGCATTTCAACCCTTCATCCCCTTCGTAAGCAAATTTCCTTTTGACAGTGTATTCTATACATTAAAATCATTGTACCCTATAAATATTAAGTTGGCTTCTCGTTTCCTTTGGCAGTTAGAATTTATTTTAGTTTTAGGGGTGGCATTTCAACCCTTCATCCCCTTCGTAAGCAAATTTCCTTTTGACAGTGTATTCTATACATTAACATCATTGTACCCTATGAATATTAAGTTGGCTTCTCGTTTCCCATGGAAGTTAGAATTTATTTTAGTTTTAGGGGTGGCATTTCAACCCTTCATCCCCTTCGTAAGCAAATTTCCTTTTGACAGTGTATTCTATACATTAACATCATTGTACCCTATAAATATTAAGTTGGCTTCTCGTTTCCTTTGGCAGTTGGAATTTATTTCAGTTTTAGGGGTGACATTTCAACCCTTCATCCCCTTCGTAAGCAAATTTCCTTTTGACAGTGTATTCTATACATTAAAATCATTGTACCCTATAAATATTAAGTTGGCTTCTCGTTTCCTTTGGCAGTTAGAATTTATTTTAGTTTTAGGGGTGGCATTTCTGCCTTTGTTACTCATCGAAGCAAATTTCCTCCAAACAGTGTGTCCTCTACACCAATACCCCTACTCATTGCATACCAAGTTGGCTTTACGAAATATGAATTTGATCCAATATATTAAATTCTGCGCGCCACTGAAACCGCGAGTTGAGCAGTTCTCAACATTTTTGCAGCTAAAATTGGCTGCTATCTTCACACCGGTACTATGTTCTATTATTTTATCTTCTCTTAATTTGTTTATTGTCCTTTTCATATCTTCCTGATATTTAGGTATATGGTATTGGATAGCTTCTTTGTTGGAATTGTTGGTCTTGTTTCAATTTAATTTAACGGACGTAATTTTTCACAATTCAAGATTCTTCACTTATTAAATTTCTACGTTCTTCCAATATTCTTACTACCTTATCTCTCCATTCTATTTTCCCATCTATATCTAAATTCCACTCAGGCTGATTATTATTATTTAAATTTATTTTCCTACAACCACTATGCAAAACACGCTTTTCTACACAAATTTCTATACGCAAAGCAGGCCTTTTATTAATTCTCTTGATAACTGTTGGGAAAGTGATGCGAAAAGTACACGCTATGGCACTTTTCCGCACCGAAATGTCAAACAAAGCTACCTATGACCTGTCAACTTTTTTTGACAATTCAACATATTTATTATACTTAGTGAATTTCTGGGTGTGAAAATTTTAAATTTAAACCAAAAATAAGTAAACTATTTATTTGATTATTTATTTATTCATTATTCACTATTAAACATACACTAAACTGATTTTTCTATATTAAATTTTCATTATTTTGTATGTTCTTTCTGTTCAAAGTTTTAATAAAATACCTAAGTATATAAATTTCTGTTTTTATTTCACTAATAAATGTGGTTGTAGAAAAAATATTGTGTACAACTTGTACGCAAATCACTTTTCCCACTCGCTAGATTTGCAGCTCTCACCATACGGCTCGTGCCACAAACTTCTGCGCTCGTGGGAAAAGTGACGCTTTGCGCACTAGTTGTACAAACTACTATTCTTCATTGCCACCCAGCATCCTATTTCCACTCAATTTTCCTTCCTGTCTATAATAATTCATCTCTTTCATTTCGTCTTTAATTTTCTTATTAAAATTAATATCTTTATTCTCTACTGAAAATTCTTTATCTTCTCTCGAATCATTGTTCTTTTCTTCATAATTAAAACCAATTATTTCCTTATTAAAAATTACATATCTTCCTTCGTAATTGATGACCGCTTCTTTTTGGTATAAAATATCAGATCCTAATAATATTTCATATTTCATATCTTTTACCATTAACTGTTGTATAACAGTACTATTCTTCTTCAATTTTAGTTCTATGGTTATTGTAGTATCTGAAAAGGTTAATTTCCTTTGATTTATGCCAATTAAATTTATTTTGGGTAGCTTGATGAAGTTTTTCTTTGACATTTTTAATGTATTTACAAAGTTTTTATTAATTAAAGATATTTCTGATCCAGTATCGATCAATATTTTTACTGTTATATCTTCTACTGTACCATATACTATGTAAATCAATGTTCCATTATTTGTTTCTAGTTGATCCTGTACCTTGAGAAATTCGCGTGGGTGAACATAGCTGCACCAACTTAACCCACCATATTCACCCTAGTGAAAAAACTGTTGTTCTTCACCAGAAGATGATGTCTTTACAACATCATTATTATCATTATTGCTGTTATTAGTTCTATTGTAATTATCATCTCTGTTATTATAATTATTTATGTCCATGCTGTTATCTCTGGTATTTATTCCGATATTATTTGTTCGTCTTATGTCTCCATCTGAGTATCTTCTTTGTCTTTGTTGGTAATTATTATTGTAGGGTTGTTGTCGTCTTTCAGGATAGTTTGTATATCTTTTATACCCGTTCTCTTCATTGTCTATATCATATCGTCTATTATTATTGTTATTTCTGTTATTACTATGCTTATTAGTATAATGACTATTATTCCAGTTATTATATGGTTTTTGTCGATAGTGATTATCGTCATTTCTGTCGTAGTCATTTTTTTTATAAAATCATTGATTTGGTAGTCCCTATTGTTGATTCTTTCATTATTATTCATTGTCCTCTGTACTCTATTTAAATAATTTGATAATGATTGAAAATCGTTAATATTTTGTATAGCAATTCCTTGTGTTACATTTGCATTGAAATGTCGAGCTAAAAATATGACAATTCCATGCTCTGAAATCTTGGGTTCTAAATATTGAGCTTGGGAGAATATTGAGAGTGCGTAGTTACTCATATTTCTACTTTTTCTAAAATCAAATTTCCCAAAATATAATTTTTCTCTAACATAACCTTGTTCTGTTTCCCCCCAATATTGTTTTAAAAATAATAATAATTTTTGTTATGTGCTCTTCGAATTTCTCTTCTTGTCTATCTAATTTTTGACTGATTTCTTCTTTTGCACTTTTTATCTATTCCTTTGTGCTCTTTACGTCAGACATAATTGTCCTCATTATTTCCATCAATTCTTCAGTTCCGGTCGTTTTTTCCTTGGTGTAATAGTGTGCTTCTTTTATGATACTATCTCCTTTTTCTTGTCTTGTTGTTTCTTCCTCTTCCAAGGCTGTAGTTAATCTTTCCTCTAATGTTTGTTTACTTCCTTTTGTGTCTCAATTTCAAATGTTCTTTGAGTTCTTCCACGATTAGATAATTGATATAAATTTTTTCTTCATTCATTGTAAAATTTTTCCAAAATCCTTCAGATGTTATTCTATTAATAAATTATTACCCGTTTCTCTCACCCTCTCGCGCTCGCACGTTGGGGGAAAATTCTGCAATTTGTTAAGTTTTTTAATTTTTATTAAATCTCAGGGACGTTTTAATAATTTTCTTGTCATTCATCACTGTCCCTTTTTTTACACATTTTAGAATTAACCTAAATATTGATAAACATGCCAATTGATATTTGAAATGGCATTCATAAATCCTGAGTTTTACAACAAATTTCTATTGATTAATATTTCATCTCAATATATGCTATTTTTAAGTAGGATATCAATCAAATTAACAACTTTTATTTAATTTGTCAATTGGGGCGACAGCCAGCGTGGAAACGTAAATAGTATATTACACTCCAAGGGCCGAAAGTTGAATTTTCGGCCCTGCGCGTCATGATGCTCCGAAATTCGCCGAGGGCATCATGACGCGCAGGACCGAGATTTCAACTTTCGGCCCGTGGAGTGTATACTATTTTTCTTCATAGCCGGTCGGAAGCGAGTGCCGCTGGTCGTAGTTACGAGTATAAATACGCATGAGAAACTCTTTCCTCCCGCTGTTATAGAGGAAACGCGTGTACTTTTCACAGGGAGTAAATGTTGAACTTTCGTCCCTGCTATGAGGGACGAAAGTGCGTACTTTCGACCGAGGTATGAAGAAAATTTATTTTCTCGGCTAGCCCTAGAAAAGGTAACTTTCTCGCCCCCGTAAAGCTGGTAAAATTCAACTTTCTCATAGTGTAGGATAAAAAACTTAATTATGTTGCAGAAAACGCGATTATTCATCCACCGTAAAGATTAATGGGTGGAACACTGGGCTCTATTTGGTACATCTTCCTCACTCGTAATGTATGCATATAGATTTGAAAAATTGAAAAACGAATTACTTTGGAAAAATTCAAAATAATTGAATTTATAAATCAACACTTTTTTTTATTACATACTGTTTAAATATCTTCTGTATATTCCTTGTGGTGTATTAATTATACTTTTTTGTTAATTTTCTTGAGAAATTAAACCACAATATTTTTTAAAATTTTTATTTCAACGTTTCGGTATCGTTTCAGCTACCGTTATCAAGAATAATTAAGTTTTTTCAAATTTTGGTCCATATCTGACACTACGACAAAATTTGAAACGATGGAATGCTACCGAAACATTGAAATTAAAATATAAAAAATATTGTGGTTCAATTTAGAAAAAAAATTAATAAAAAACAATAGTATATACTGTTTATCGAGTTTTTTCATATATTACCAAATGTTTAAATTTATAAGAAGGTAGGCTACGTTTTAATTCATTTAGAAATGGAAGTACCTACTTTTTCATTTTATCTGCTATATATTTTATTTTACCTTACACATTTTTCAGTCCTTGAAAATGAATATAAAAATACTCGAATGTTCAAAAAATATAAAAGAGTACACTCTGATGTTATTGCCATTTCCTGCAAAAAATTCCGAATATATTTATGCTTTATTTTATGGACGCATTGTATAAAAATAACAATAATATAAATTGTAAATTGAACCACAATAGTTTTCAGTAAATTAACTAAACCAAAAGTGAATTTACTATTTCAATACTTCGTGGAATCTACTCATATTTGTATTTTAAATGAAACTAAAAGTTCCTAATTAACTCCACCTTAATAATAAAAAAAATTGAAAATATATGAAAACTTTGAATGGATAATTATTTCGATATCTAAAAATATCATCGACAGAATGACAGAAGTTCTGACAATGATATTTTTAGATATCGAAATAATTATCAATTTAATTTAGAGTTTTCATATATTTCATATATATTTAAGTGGACTTAATTAGGAACTTTTAGTTTCATTTAAAATACAAATATAAACCAAAAGTGGTACGATAATGGCTCATCAAGGACGCTTTAGATCCCGAAACTTCGTCTGTTTTTAGGGTTCCGTACCCAGAGGGTAAAAAACGGACCCTATTACTAGATTTCGCTGTCCGTCTGTCACCAGGATGTATCTCATGAACCGTTATAGTTAGACAGTTGAAATTTTCACAGATAATGTGTTTCTGTTGCCGCTATAACAACAAATACTAAAAACAGAATAAAATGAGTATTTAAAAATGTGAGTTCGAATTTCCTTGCGGCTTCATGGTTTTTTTTATTTTTAATTTATTATATACTAAACGAAGCTATGAATATAATTCACAAAAGTAAAATCAATCAACAGATGTCGAAGAATAATTATTTATATTCACACTTTATGAATTTTTGAAAAATGATATTTTTCAAAAAACAGTGACCGTTCAACTAAGGAGCAACAACTACTTCCCGTGCAATATGCACCGCCGGATATTGAATTACACCCCAAAGTCAAACGGGGTTGGTATATCTAGAAGATATTTTAAAACCAACCATTCTGGTTTGCGATTAGGAGGGACAATACAACTTGTAGATCGATTTCGGCGTATTTGCACCTCATCAGTACAAGGTATGTGCTGTCCGTCCGAGAATCTCTAATCCTGGACTGAAGAGTACATTTCAATCACAATCAATACATGTCTTCCAGTAGCGAAAATGTGAAGATTGTGACAGTAGCGACATCTTCACTTCCAATCGAAAACCAAAATCCTAGACATTTTTGACAAGTCACGTGGATCTAAAACAATAAAGATTATTACAGTTTCCTGTAATATTGTCGTATTTAATAAAGTGATTTATCAACAGATGTCGAAGAATAATTATCATAAAGTGTGAATATAAATAATTCACTTTATTAAATACGACAATATTACAGGAAACTGTAATAAGCTTTAAAATCAATTAGCTAAATAAATAATATTAGCTATACCTTTTGTATGTTTTTATAGATAACTTTTATCTTTATGTTTTGAACCCCATATTATTTCGTTTGTTTTTCTTTATTGCACGAATTGACTGATTTCACTTTTGATAACAAGCAGTTAAGCTGAAGTATAAACACGACGTTTATAAAAAACTATGAATAATATATTTTTCCAATAGCGTGCGGAAAAGTCCACTTTTCCGCACTCATTTTAGTGTTGAAAAAGTCACTTAGTGCGGAAATAGTAGTTTGTACAACTAGTGCGCAAAGCGTCATTTTTCCCACGAGTGCCGTAAAGCTAGCGAGTGGGAAAAGTAATTTGCGTACAAGCTGTACACAATATTTTTTCTACAACCACATTTATTAATGAAAGAAATACAGTAGTTTATACAGTGCTATTCAAAAGTCCCCTCCCCCCCTCGTATCTTTTGAACGGCTACACTTACATTACGAATGGTAACAGGTGATGTAATATTAATAGGACCTTATGACAAGTGATATCTCGTTTGAAAGGCATTGACATTGGTTACATAGCCATATTATTTTTTTTTGGGTTTAAACTAATTTTGACGGATAAATTAAATAAATACCAAAATTATTGAAATTATTTTTTTAAATTTAATTAATCAAATATCAACAATGAATTTTTATAGCAAGTGTTCGAAATGTGCTCCGTCTACTTCCTGGCAGTAATACATCCTATTAGTAAACTCTTGTCGTACTCGTTCGAATGTGTCAGCTGAAATTGCATTGCATTCTTCAATAATTCTTTCTTTCAAAACGCCAATGTTATCTGGTGCCGTAGTATGAAACTTGTATTTCAAGTACCCCCGTAGAAAAAAATCTAATGGTGTCAGATCTGGTGACCGAGGTGGCCATTCTATAGGACCTCGCCGGCCGTTCCATCTACCTCGATATTCTTCTTCCAGGTAACGTCTTACTTCTACATAATAATGTGCAGGAGCACCATCTTGTTGAAATGTTATTTCCAGATGGCCGAATTCATCTGGATTATCTTCCAGAATTTCAAGAATTAAAGGCTCAATTGCATTTTGTAACATCTCCAGATACACTTCACCGCTTAAATTTGAATTTAGGAAAACAGGACCAACTATGTGGTTTCCCAAAATACTTGCCCAAACATTGACTTTTTCTGGAAATTGGGTATGTTGTTCACGAAAGGTGTGAGGATTTGTGTCACTCCAATACCTTACATTTTGTGTATTCACATTTCCATTGAGGCAAAAAGTACTTTCGTCACTAAAACAAATAGTTTTTGTGTAATGTGGGTTTGGACTAATTTTAACTGTCATACATTCACAGAATTCGAGTCTTCTGTCGGGGTCGTCATCCGAAAGGTGGTGCACCATTTTTAACTTGTATGGATGAAATTTATGTTTAGCCAACACTCTTTGTACTGTACTTTTACTTACTTCACAGATAGACGCAACTTTAGTTGAAGAGGAAGTAGGGTTTACTACCATTTCAGCAAATATATCAATTTTTTTATCATCACTACATGTTGGTCGACTAGATCGTTTGGCATCTTGAACACTACCTGTTGCTTCAAACTTGTGAAGAAGCTCCCTCAAATAAGTTCTCGAGATAGGGCGATCTGGGTATCTCTTATTAAATAAACGTTCCGCTTCATGGAGATTCTTTCCAGATTCACCAATTATTAAGATAGCTGCTACTTTGTCGGCTTGAGTACGTACCATTTTGCCTATGTAAACTCTTAAACGTCTCGTTAAACAATAATAAAATTAAATATTTAAGCTATTTAGAAAAACTTTGCAAAGCAACAAATACTATTAAATTAAAAACGTCAATTTTTTTGACAACTAACCAGAGGCGGACTGAAAAATTTTCAATATTTAAATGTGAAATAATAATTTTGGTATTTATTTAATTTATCCGTCAAAATTAGTTTAAACCCAAACAAAATTAATATGGCTATGTAGCCAATGTCAATGCCTTTCAAACGAGATATCATTTGCCATAAGGTCCTATTTAAAATTATTGGCCACTGTGACGTCATCTATTACTATTACGTCACCTGTTACCATTCGTAGAGAAGTTTACAACACTTTCTTTTCACACTCCAAATTTTATTAATGTAAATGTAGCCGTTCAAAAGATACGAGGGGGGAGGGGACTTTTGAATAGCTCTGTATAGTTTTGGACAACTCATAAGTTACATTATTTTGATCTTGGTTCATAATTCCTAAAATAATGCTTAATAGGTTAATGTTTTTATAATTATTAATAAATTACAATAAATAATGAAATAAATAGTTTACTTACTTTTGGTTTAAATTTAAAAATTGTACACCAATAAGAAATTCACTATTAGGTGGAATTGTCAAAAAAAGTTGACAGGTCATAGGTAGCAGCTGTGTTTGACATTTCGGTGCAGAAAAGTGCCATAGCGTGTACTTTTCGCATTACTTTTCAAAAGAATTAAGAAAAGGCCTGCTTTGCATATAAAAATTTGTGTAGAAAAGCGTGTTTGGCATAGTGGTTCTAGGAAAAGTAATATTTGTTAAGTTTTTGGGAGTATACCGACATTTGAATATTTAAAATATATATTTGTATAGTTGCTGTTTACAAAATGACTGAAAAATTGAGAAATTTATTGGAACTCTGCTATAATTTTTAATTAAAAGAGACGTATGTTTTAATAATTTTTGATGACCCTGGTATAAGCCTCATCAAATCAATGTGAAATAATAATAAACACATTTTTTATTTGTCACTTTGAATCACCGTAGCAACAAAGAAAAAATAAATCTGACTTCATTGGAAAACATTTTAGCCTCTGCAATTAATTTGCAGAATGCTAGACATTGCACGTAGAAAAAATATCTAGTGTCTCTAACACGTGCGTAAAGTGACTTTTTCACTCGCTAACGCGTCGTTCGGCCATCTGCAATCGCGTGCGGAAAATTATCACTTTCCGCACTAGTTAGGTAAACTACTATTTTAACTAATTTGTTTTCAAAATAAATTCAAAAGTTCTTTCATTTTTCTATTCACTTTTAGAGGATTAAAAAAGCTAATTTCAAGTGAAAAGGACACACGCTGTATATGTAGAAACACAATCTTTATCGATCCTGAGATTCTACCAGCAGCAATATTTTGACGGCGGCGCTGATAAACGCGACGCCCGAACCGTGGACGTCCGACTTCGTGATACCAGTAGACCTGTTGGCACAATCGCAACGACACCTTTTAACAATTTTGTATGGCCTAAAGTTGACAGTTTAACGGTTTGTGCTTTTGTGCAGTGACAATTGAAAAATCTCAAGAAGTCTACCAAAAGGGTAAGCGATTTTCTTTTTTTAAAATAATTTTCATTTTATTTCGCTAACATCTTTGAGGTCTATATTTTGGGGTTAGTGTTTTTGTTTTCTTTTGGAAACATGTATGCCGTAATGACTTCCTTATGGCTTTTTCTCACAGAAACGTTGAGTAAACGGCGTAATAGAAACCGGATACCAAAAAGGAACGTATAATAATTTTGGACAAACAATATGAGAAATGTGTGTATAGATTCTGAGCATTAAAATTGTTTTGTAAATTATTTTAATGTTAATAATGGGGGATTTCTAAATATTTTTTTAAACAATTTTTGGACAAGTACAATTATAATAAAAATGATATCACTGTTATGAAGTATGTAACAATAGTTAACAATTTCATGTGTATTTTGACATAATAAAAGGAATGGAAGACTAATAATTGCTCTTATAATAGTTTGGAAAAGTATTTTCAACAATCTTCTCTCAATGCTTTAGGTTGTTGTTTCACAAATTAGTTCATGTTACATATTCTAACAATTTGTAGACTGGTAGTTATTGAAATAAATTGAAGAAATACCTTTTTTTATTTCATTATTAAAAAATTATTTTGCAGACTTCATAAAAACATCGAATATCTTGAAAACTACAAATTTTTTGATATGTAAAGATTATGTGGTTTTCCCGTGAAAACCATTGAGGAATACAAAATAAAATAAAAAAGCAACATATGCCATTGGCGTAAAAATGGGTGTGGAAAGGTGACATATTCTTCCAAATGTACACCACTGGATCAAGAATTGAAACATGTTTTTCCATCAAAATATGCCCTTCTACATTTAAAAACAACCTGCCAAATGTCAAATCAATATATTCATCCATTTTAAAGTTATCAAATTGAAACATTTAATTTTTCATAACTTCAACACCCTGTATTTCGAAAAGTAAATAGGCTAGACCCCTCAATCTCTATATCATTTTGTCCAATTTTACGAGAAGTATCTACATGCAAACGTTGTAAGTGTAATTTGAAAACACCCTGTATATACAGTGTGGAAACCACTTATGGAATAAAATTCTTTATGTCATTATTTTAGAAAATTATAAAAAATGCCGAGACACGTCAACTTTTGAATTGAGCTGTGCGTTATGTAAACATAAATTTAAATGTACAAGGTGATTCACGCAAGTATGCTATAGTCGGTGTTGTTTTTTTCAATGAAACACCCTGTATATTTGCATATTTTTGAAATCCTCTTAATGAACCGATTCCAACAAACTGAATAATGTATGGTCTATTATGAATTATACAGGGTGAAATTTTAAAATTAATAATTTATTACACTTGAAATATTGGTACTTTTTTAAATTAGCTAAATATGGATTTATCAAAAATCTAAACTAACTAATTATTAGACGTATTTGTATATTAAACAAAACCTACGCCTATGAATTTTATCATAAATACCTAAAAATTGCCTAAAAACGCCAATAATGAGACAAAATCGGTAAATAATGTGGATTGTTTTCTATTCTGAAAGTTGTTGATGTGTTGACAGTTTATACTGAAAAAGTAAAAGCTTTGTCAAACACTCTTTCATTGTCGACATAACAATGAAATATTTAACTGAGACTCACCGAATTGAGATTTTAATGATGATCGGGTACGGGGATAACTGCAGAAGTCAAGTTGAAGTGGCAAATTTATTTAATCACAGGTATCCCGAATTGCCTAATATTTCACAAAGTACTGTGTCTAAAATGCATGCACAATTCAGAGAACTTGGACATGTCAAACTATTGAAAAGAAAACCACACTTCGTTGAAGATGATGTGAAAGTGGATATTTTGTTAAGTGTCGAAGAGAATCCAACTTCAAGTACACGTCAAATTGCCCGTGAAAATAATGTTAGTCATACAACTGTTCTAAGATGTCTTCATAAAGAAAAACTTCATCCCTACAAATTAACTTTTGTGCAGGAGTTAACAGAAGGCGATCCAGATCGTAGAATGGATTTCTGCGAAAGATTGATGAAAAAGCTGAACAGAAATAAGATAGCTCTTGGTACCATTCTTTTTTCTGACGAATCAACATTCACATTGAATGGAGAGGTAAACCGACAGAACTGTAGATATTGGTCAGCAGAGAATCCTAATTGGATGCGTGAGATACATACTCAGTACCCTCAAAAGGTGAAAGTTTGGGCCGGTATCATAGGCGACCATATTATTGGTCCTATATTTCAAGATGGAAATTTGACAGCTGAAAAATATTTAAATATGCTAAGAAATGAAGTTATTCCTGCGTTGGCAAACTTATATCCCAACGTAATAGATCCTAGCTTACCGAATGAAAATGTTTGGTTCCAGCAAGACGGGGCAACACTCCATTATGCTTTAATATAAGGACTTATTTAGATGAAATCTTCCCCAATAAATGGATTGGACGAAGAGGTACTATTGAGTGGCCAGCTAGATCACCAGACCTCACTCCGTTAGATTTTTTTCTGTGGGGTTATCTCAAGAACAAAGTATATGCAACACAACCAACTAGCATTGTAGACCTCAAATACAGGATAACTACAGAAATACGGAATATTTCACCTCAAACTTTAAGCAAAGTTGAGAAGTTATATTGGAGACTGTGCTATTGCCAACAACTAGGTAGAGAACATTTTGAGCATTTATTTTAATGTATTAAAATAAATACATCAGGTATTTTATGTATGTGTTTAATAACTGTAAAAATAAAAATTTCACAATGTATAATTCATAATTGACCATATATTATTTAGTTTGTTGAAATCGGTTCATTAAGGGGATTCTAAAAATATGCAAATATACAGGGTGTTTCATTAAAAAAAAATAACACCGACTATGGCATACTTGCGTGAATCACCCTGTACATTCAAATTTATGTTTACATAACGCACAACTCCATTCAAAAGTTGACGTGTCTCGGCATTTTCTATAAATTTCTAAAATAATGACATAAAAAATTTTATTCCATAAGTGGTTTCCACACTGTATATTTACTTCGGAAAATAGATTTTGCCTTGGATTGTATTCGTCTGAAATTGTACGCTTTTGGTATCAATGGAAATATATTATAAACATTACAAAATTTTAGCATGAACATTTCATTTTCTGTTAAAAAGAAAGTGGTGATAAAATTTCTTTCCTATTTTGATACATTTAATGGATTACGCTTAAAGTTGTCACGTTTACGTGATACTTCTAGAAACAACCCTAATCTGGTGAAAGTGGGCCGTTTTTAATGCCTTTTATTGGATACAATCTAAAGTTACCATAACCGTAGAATGAATTTTTATAGTCTATTAAAAATTCTCGTTTGTAAACTTGGACAATTTTGTTTAAATTGTTTAAACTGTTTATTAAATCGTATTTTTTTAAATTTAAATTAATGTGCATAATGACCATTAGCACGAGGTACAATACAAACAAAGTTACATTACAAGATATAAATCAAAACTAAAAGCTTAAACCAACATAATATGGGATTACATGATGTAAGCGAAGTTATTTAATAATAATTTTTAATTACATTCTGTTTATAAGTTTTTCTTCTAGTAACTTGATCACTTTGCGAACTTGATTTTCACTATTTAAGGTCTCCTTGTAGTTTGTACTTATTCCTAGTTGTAGTCGTCTTGTGGCAAAATAGGAACATTTAACGAGTATATGCCTGATGCAGAGTTTTATGTGGCAATACTGACAGTTCGGCTGAGGTGATGATGTCATTAGGTAACCATGCGTAACTCTAGTATGACCTATACGTAATCTTCGTATAACAGCAATATTTTTCCTTGATAGATCGGGACAGATAAGTTGATTCACTGTTGGTTGAATTTCACGAAGTGTACAGTTAACAGATTGAAGTAAACATGAGCCCCGGAAAATATGCGAACTAAAAGAAAGGTCATCGCAACGAGCCAACTCGGAGCTAATGTTAACGATTGTACATTAGTAATAATTGTTAACATAATCGAAATAATATGACCATAGATCAATTTTAGTGTCTGTATCAGTGTTGTCAATTCGAGGATAATAATTTTTACATGAAATTTGAAAATATAGACATTTAGGGCAGATGGTAGTTTTATTTTTGGTCCAATATAAATTTTTTTATTAATATTTAGAGTTAAATTTTTAGCAAGTTTGACTTTGTTTACATATCTCTTGACACTTATGGTATCGATATTTGGTTATCGATTCAAAATATCGATTGTTAACACAAAAATACAACTACAGCGACATGAACACGCCCACCCACGGCTCATGTTTGCTTTTACCGACTGTACACATGATTTGATTCCAGCGAATTTGCCAGTTGGAACGATTGATTTTTTCCAGGCTAGCTTTTAGGTCATTGGAAAGCTGAATATTCACCGTGGCAGCAGCAGTTGAGGCAGCTTCTTTGGCAAGGCAATCGGCTTTTTCGTTTTCAATAATCCCAACGTGGGAGGCGACCCATGTTATTGTGCCTGTTGTATTTTGTCTTTGTAGTTGTTGATATAATATGTCATGTATATCTTGGACAAGAAGGTGGTTAGAAAATGTATACTTAATGGAAAGGATGGATGATAATGAGTCTGTGCATATGGTTATGTGTGTATTTGCAAGTTGTTGGACATGTTTGAAGGCTTGTAAGATAGCGAATAGCTCACCCGTATGGACGCTACATATAGCTTCCGATCGATCCTTGTACCGTGGTTACGGAACACCCAACTCCTACTTTTGTCTTGGATGCATCCGTATATACGACCATGTTATATTCTTTATTATTCAGCAACTCAAGGAAAGCTGATGAAATAACTTCTGTATTGGTGTCTTCTTTGTTGAATTTTCAGAGGGAGAGATCGAATTTTGAGAGAAATTTGGTCCATGGAGGAGTGTGTATCGATAAAAAACAGAAAGAATAAGAGTTTTTTCACCCAATGTCGTTTTTTAATGACACAATAAACTTCAACTCTACTATTTGCTTCCCTAAGCAAAGCAGCACACCTGCAGCAACGTTGTCACCCACATTAAATCTTGATCCTGGTCCATAAAAAAGACAGAAATGATCTCAAGAAAATTGAAGCTATCATCATAATACAACCCAAGAATAAATCTTATATATTTACACGACCAAGAATAAAACTATAAATAAAATTGTCTAGGAGGGTGCGAAACAATACCGGGTGTCCCAGAAGTTTCTGCAAAAATCTCAGAACTCGGAAACGATAGGGAGGTGCGGTTTTTGGATAAACAGTTTCTTTCTTTAAAAAGTTTCATTAGTATAAATATATATCGTCTAATTTTTAAAGGAACACCCTTTATATTTTTATTCTATCTGGAAGCTCAACTCTTCTCCTTTCCGAAAATGTTAAATTGTTAGAAGTTTAAGTGAAAAATGAGTACCTAAGTTATTTTGTTTTAATGATGATTTTTTATTAGATAAAAATATCTGACACAATATATGTTTTTAAATAAAAAACAATTACAAAATTTGCCTGCTAACTAATAACTACGTTTAAAAAAGTTATACCGAATGTTTTTGAAAACAGCAAGACTTAACATTGGAAATAAGTAAAACAACTAAACAAACTTGAAAGGTGAATTTTGATAAAAATTAAAATTATCCAATTTTATAAAAATTGAAATTATACAATTTCATAAACATCTTTAAGATGATTCAAATGTTGTCCATTTTGATCTATACATTATTGCAACCTGAACAAAAAGTGAAAAAAAATTGCATAACATTTCCGGAGTAATGTCTTGAAATGTTCCGACAATGTTGCCTTGCAGTTGTTCCAGAGTCTCTGGAATGAGATTATAACATCTATCTTTGATAAAAGACCATAAATATAAGTCTGGTGAGTAGGCAGGCCACTCTATTGGTCCGGCTCTTCCAATACACCTATCTCCAAATGTTTCTGTTGAAAAGTTTCTAGTCACAAGCGTAGAGTGTGGTGGCGAATCATCTTGCTGAAAGTAAACTGAATTTAACGTGCCATCTTATTCTATTTATGGATATAAGTAATTTTGTAACATGTCATTGTAGATATTACCAGTAATTGTAGTTTCTTCAGAAAATAATGGTCCGTATATTTTTGCTTTGCTTGTGCGTTAAAATATCTCGATTGTTAATAGCCATTATTAATACTCTTGTTCGTTAAATAACTAATTCAATCTTGGATTGACATTAATGCCCGATTTCACCAACCATTTCCTAAAATTAGGTAATAACTAAATCGGATTTGAGAACTATCATTATTATTACAAGATGAGGGCAGAGGACCAAGTCCTGTTTTGCCCATAATGAGTTATAGAATATAAATAAATCAATAAGACCCGTTTGCACCAGTACCCCTTAAATGGAGTACCTAATTAAGCGTCTCTTAAAGTTAATGGTCGCTTAAATTTATTCCCAGTTGCATGACTGTCACTTAACAGAATCTTAAGTAAGGACCCCTCAAGTTTTTCTATCTAGTGATATTTCAGTTTCACATTTATATGCAACTTCACCCTAGAACAAATTGACTGGCCATTTGCCGATGATTGCTGTGATTTCATTAACCTAACTTTACTGTCCTGTCAATCAGTCTCAAGTAAATTCCATTAAGTAAGAATTATTATTGGTAGTGATAAGGATTGTTGGATAAAATATAAGTTTATATATGACACTTTCTTGGCAAGGTAGGTACTTAAGTCTTATACTATCCCATTAATCGAAACGTTTGGAAGAAAAACAGCTCATCCAATTTATTTAAATATTCTTCATATATACGCCTCGGAAATCGAATAGATGAGGCTTTTACTTGATGAAGATCCATACTTAACTATATAAATCATTATAATTGAACTTAGTTCAATTATAATGAATGTTTAAACAAATTATATTGCTTTATTTCATAGCCTAGGAAATCCTTGTTCCAGAATTTCAACTATTTCCAGGTTGTCAATTAGTAATAAATCCATCATCAAAATTATAAGTCAAACTTATTAGAAAATCACAACAGTTCTGTTTAGGTTAAACTCCCGCACTTAAATATTTGTTGTCATCACAGGAGCACTTGAATTTAAGGTTAGCTTTAGCCATTCAATTGTCACTTAGCAGCTGGTGCAACTTAATTTAAGTGGAGGGTTCATTTTAAGTGACACTTAACACTAAATGTGTTTGATGCAAACGGGTCTAACTGGTACTAAGCTTAAAACATAACTAAAGATTAAAAACAAAGGAGTCTATTTGGTTTCTGAAACTATTAACAATAATTAATAATTAATTATTTGCTGAGGAAGACCATTCCAAATATCAAAGATTCTGTTACTCAGAAAGTTTTGCTTGCTACGAGCTCTTAAATACTCTTTCTTCGGCCTTAAGGAGTGCCCGCGGAGACGGTCGTCCAAATAGAGGCGGAAAATTGCTTGAAGGTCGTCGAAGTTGAATTTCAAAGTTCGGAAGCAGAGAATAAGGTCATCTCGGAGACGTCTTTCATCGAATGTTGTGATATTTGCCATGGTTAATCTCTCTTCGTACGTAGATCTAGCACGGCCAAAAGACAACATTGTTGCGTGCGTTTGTACTTTTTCCATCATTTCACGATCACCAACTAAATCTGAATACCACGAAGAACCCGCGTATACTAGTATTGGTCTGACATAGCTCTTGTAAAGTTTGCCATATGCTTCGAAAGATGCTTCAAAGAAAGTTTTTTGTATTAGGAACAATTTAGAGTTCGTGCACTTACATATATGAAAAATATGAACAATCCACGTAAGGTTCGAGTTTACCAATAAACCAAAGTCGGTATGTGATGAGACCCTGCTTAATGCCTGTCCACTGATGGAATACGGATTTTGCGGGTTATTCTTTCCGACGTGTAACACGACACACTTAACAATGTTCAGATGCATCAAACATAATTCTTGTAGTTTATCGAGATCACTCTGCAAACTTAGGTAACTGATTTTAGGATTTCCGTAAAGTTTTATGTCGTTAACGTGAGTCGAAATTATGCTTGACAGACAGTTGAGTATATATTAGCACGTGGTGAAACGTGAATTGTATTTAGGAATTCCCAAATCCGATTTAGGTATTACCTAACTTTATGATGTGGTTGGTGAAATCGGACTTAAGGGTGATCACTTTGACCATCTTATATAATTTTATTTCATTTTACTCATGCCCGTATTCCTAAAGCATCCATAACTCGGTCTATAACTATTGGTTCGATAAAATATATTGGACTTCATAAAATCTAGGGAAATTTTAATATCTTTGATGTGTAACAATGGAATTTAATGATTGCGCTTGCGGTTTTAACGATATACAATAACCGCAAACTAATAATTCATTTTGTCATTTTCATTCGATTGTTCCCTGGTTCAGTTTGTTTATTTAAGTGTGCAATGGAAGAAAAAACCAAGAGGAAGCGTTCCCGTAACTACACGGAAAACCTTTATTGTTGAAAAAATTTTCTGCTGCTACTTTAAGGCCTTCAGGAGTGGTAGGTAATAAAATGTCTCTGTAATTGTCCAATAGCAAGAGACACCTTTTTCACTATCCTTGACACTGTTGGTTGGGCACAACAAAGAAGTCTCCAGTTACCAATTGAAAACACCCTGTTGCATAAAACCGTAGTGCAATTAGCATTTGCATCGTGGGGCTGATAACACCCTTTCTCTTCGTAGGTTTTTCCAACTTGCGTCCAATAACATCAACTATCCTCCTAGCAGACTGCTTCGAAATTCGAAAGCGCCTTTTGAAATCGGCTTCATTTAATTGGGTGAAATAATCTGGCTGCTTGTACTTTCTTGTCTTAGGTTCAACCTCATCTTCAGAAGATGACGAACCCTCTAATAAGCGGGTAGCAACTCTTGGTAAAATATAACCCGTAAGAAAAAAATATTAGTTAAGTTGAAACTGTATATAAACATCCATTGATGATTTCAAAGCATCATGGTCATATGAAATATATTGTTTCTCACTCAGGCATGGTATAATTTTTGCAAACACAGAAATTTTAGTATTTATGCACATATTTTTTAGGTTATGATTACAATAAGTAGCGATCAAGATCAAATAGCACATTATAACCATCTGTCAATTTACTTACCTTTCATAATTAATTTATTCGATCGATTTCAGCACAGTACCGTAAAAAAACATCAAAACTGTAACTTCATCTACTCCAATATTATCGCTAATGGTCCTATAGCGTCACAATAACGCCTATTGAACGTTTGGGAATACGAACACACGATTCTGCCGTATTTATGGAACCAATAGCGCTATTGAACCAATAAGTTTACCGGGTCCTTTCTGAATGCGGAAAACGATTTTATTGAACCAATAGCGGTTTTATGGGACCAATAACTTGGGCGTTTAGGAATACGGGCATCAGATATATAAATTGTGTATTGCTGCAACTTGAAGTAATTTTTACGATATTTAGAAGCTAGATTAAAATATTACAGAAACTATTTAGTTTGGGTATTTGCACCGACAATTTAATTAATGTATAAAAAATCCCATAAGCCGCGTGATTTTGTCATTATGACAGCGAAAAAAGTTTGCCCTAACTTTTCCAGCGACAATAACGGAACCTAACTTTTGAAAGCATGACACCAACCTTGTAAACAAATTTTTGATGACGTTATGTCAATTTTTCTCAAACTTGCGTTGTCAGAAAAGTTTTCATTTGTGGAAATGTCGCGATTTGGAGAGTCTTCGAGTGGAGAAATTACACTCTAGCTTAGGGGTTTTTTTTTTATCATAGGCTCACTTGGAATACTCACATAGTAAAAACCACACAGAAAGCTATCATGTCTTTAGGCAGATGTAGAAGACTGTGCGGTAAGAACTGGGGACTCAACCCAAAAATGACCCTGTGGTTATACACAAAGGTTGTCAGACCAATGATAACTTATGGGTCCGTGGGGTGGTGGACAAAGACGCATCAAGTAGGAGCAATAAGGCTGTTGAATAACACACAAAGGCTGGCCTGCCTGTGTGTTACAGGGGCCATAAAAACTTCTCCTACAGCTGCAATGGAAGTCTTAATGAATCTGCCACCTCTACAGATATTCATACAAGGTGAAGTGAGATCTGTAATGCACAGATTAATACATAGCCAGCAACACATAAGCCAAACGCATAGTGCTGACAACTGGAAGCTAATCGAGGAGCTAAAAGCGGACTACGTAATGGGACAGCCCATCGATGCAATAGCTACGAGATATAGCTTCGATAATAAGTTCAAAGTAACTATACCAAACAGGGAAGACTGGAAGAAAGGTGTATACCCATACATGCGGATGTTTTTTGGTATACAGACGGGTCATAGACGCTAGACGGCGTAGGAGCCGGTATAGTATAGCTAAAGCAAGGGATAGCCTTCCCAGTAAGTCTATCAAGGAACGTCACAATTTTCCAGGCGGAAATGACGGCGATCCACCACTGTGTGGAAGAAATTAAAAGGCAGAAGAGAACATATCGTTCAATTGCCATCTTCACAGACAACCAAGCAGCGCTAAAGGCACTCAACTCCGTAGAGGTCAATTCTAAGCTAGTATGGGATTGTGTGCGGGCCCTAAACACACTGGGTGAGCGTACCAATGTTACGGTAGCCTGGTGACCGGGGCACGAGGGGCATAAGGGCAACGAAGCAGATGAAATGCCCAAGCAAGGCTCATCAATGCCATTCGTTGGGCCGGAAGTCTTCTGCGGCGTTGCAAAAACCATAACAAGGAAACAAACAAAGAAGTGGGTCGCCCACAAATCTCTGAAATGGTGTAGAAACTCACCAGGACAGAGGCAAGCGAAACAGTTCATATTAGAACACTCGCCAAAATTTACAGCAGATCTGATGGCCAAAGACAGGAAAACTGTTAAAGCTGTAGTGGGTCTGTTAACGGGGCACTGTAAGCTCAATGGGCATTTAAAGCTGATGGGATTGACAAACGAAGATATGTGCAGGTTTTGTCACCTAGAAGAAGAAACGGCAGAACACATTCTATGTCAGTGCGATAGCCTGGCAAATGTGCGGTTTTTTGCATTAGGCGAAGAAAAGCCATTGGCAGAGAGCTCTATGAAAGGTACAGTCTCCACGCTAATAGACTTTTTAAAAGGAGTCAGGCTGAAGAATGTAATCTAGAGTTTAGAGGACCACAATAGATCTGAAAAGGTCGCAGTGGATTAGGCCGAAAGCCACCTCATAAAATCTAATCTAATCTACACTCTAGCTTTTTTTTGAGTTGAAGTAAACTTGACATTTATAATTCGAATTTTGTTGCATGGCAATTTAACGAAAAAAACTGCCTCTGGAAAAATTACGAGTCCGTATCTTATTGATACATGCCAAGTTTACTTCGAAAAAAAAAGCTCTCGTGTAATAAGTGAAAAAAATTATGAAACTGATGAGATTTTCTAAACATGAAAAGAGTTGTACCAAAATAAAACGTAGAAAACTTATGTAATTTAAGATTCTGATCTATCAAAGCGTGGTTTTTGTCGCCCAAAGCGTTTAATCAAAACAGGTGATGTGGTTTATGAAAGAATTTTTCTTAAAATTAAGTTGAAAGATATTACTTCTCATTTCAGTGAAGTATGGATGCTATCTACCAATCGCCTTAAGAAAATTCAGCAAAAACATCACAAAAGACAATTCTCTACAATTGTGACGTTTTTGGTAGATAAAAATTACCATAATATACTTTTTTGACCAGCAACACCACTCCGGGGTCCTCTTTATTAAAGTATATCTCATCTAGGTTATTCTTTGAAATTTCTGATATACATACAGTGTATACAGCCAAATGGAATAAATTCGATAACGAATAATTGGGGGCGTGTTGGGAAAAACGCTTGGACACGTCGATTTGTATTTTTAAATGCGCATTTTTTTCGCAACGGACGAGCTACGATTGGAGGTCAGTAGTGAGTGAACTCCTCAAGTGCCATATAGATTGCACCACCAGCTTATAATTAACTCAAATTAAAAGTATTAAAATTGTTATTTCAAACATGAAGGCGTGTTACAGAAATCTATAAACTAAACATTCATTTAAGTTATTTGTTCTTTGATAATGATACAATCTCTCTTCGAAGCTACGAATAGATAATTTATGTGGTAATTCCCTGCATTTCGAGATGGATGCGATCCTTCCAATTCTTCAAGTTAGTTGGTCTGTTAACATTAACGCGGTCTTTCAGGTAGCCCCATAGAAAAATAAAGTGGTGTAGAGGATAATGGAAGAAGAATGAAAGAGATTCACCAAATTTGAACGATGGGTGTGTCGTTTCTAAAGAAAAAATATACGGACCATTATTTTTTGAAGAAACTACAATTACTGGTATCGTCTACACAGACATGTTACAAAATTACTTATATCCATAACTTGAACAAGATAGCACCATAAATTCAATTTACTTTCTGCAAGATGATTCGCCACCACACTTTTCACGTGTGACTAGAAACTTTTTAGCAAAAATATTTGGAGATAGGTGTATTGGGAGAGCCGGACCAATTGAGTGGCCTGCCCACTCATCAGAATTGACGATTTCAGATTAAAATTTAACCAGTGCAATTTAATTAATTCCAAAATATGAACGAACCCTAAGGCTGGTTACAATCTGCCAATATCTTTATACATTTATGATGATTTGGAAAATAGTAGACTATATTGCAATAACGAATTACCCTGTTTATAGCTACTACAGTATATCCAATAATAAGTGTATTTAGTTTAGTTTAGTTTCTGATTATTATCACTGGAGGATCGCATTTCTTACGGCTTCCTGGATTTTCAATGCAGGTCACTAAGCTTTCCGTTTTTACGTGGCTTATCATTTAATATTGACCAGTTATAAACTCTGTAATCCCTCACTTTAAATATCATAGACTTGTACATCACTTGTCTTGAAACGTCTGGAGGAATAAAAGTTTATTCAAAATGCTGAACTATGTACAAAACTATTTATTATAAATGGTAAAACAGCAATTACCACAATTTGCAATATTTATTCCAATGAATTCTATAGTTTTTACATCGGTAGTTGATGTTTTTCGGTAAACTTGTAATCCAGTTTGGTTGTTGTCACCAAAAATTGCTTCTGATATTTTCTTCTTTTGCTCTCTCGAATTTTCGATGTAACCTTCAGCAACAGTATTGCTTTTCCATCCGTCATGGCGTTTCACGGTACACAGATCAGCTCCAAAGTCGGCCAAAGATGAAGCAGACGATTGAAAACAATGTCCGGTATATTCTTCAGGGTGTTGTAAATTCAAAAAAGTGGCAATAACTTTTGGCATTTTACTAAAGGTGTGAATTCCAACGGGTTGTTTCGTGCATTTTTTATTTTCATGTGACAAAAAACGTTGGTGGTTTGTGTTGCAAGGTCGTATTTTCACAAATTGTCCGACAAGTTCTACCATATTCAATCCTGGGATATTTCCCCGATGTTACAAAAAATTCTCGCATTACATTTGTTTTTGTATTCGGTGAAGTGATTCTTAAAACGGATCCTTCATCTATCACATTTTCAACAAGCATATTTGTCAGTACCTCTCTTCTGTATGCTCCACTTAATCCAATATTTTTTTAAATAAATATGTATCATCTGATGCTTCCATTAAAAACTTTGTGTTATCTTGCTAAGTCAAAATTTTGGATTTTTTAGCTCTGTAACCTTATGATTCACGTTTTAGTAGTAGAATCAGCTGAGGGACTTTATAATATCGACGTTTTCTGGTTAATAAAATACTTCTTATCATCGAATAATACGACCGGAGAGACGATGGTTTTCTTTCCTTAGACAACTGGTTCTCTTCTTTAGAGCATAGAAAAAATAAATTAACTTTTGTAGGTACAATGAAAAAGAATACAGCTGTAATTCTACTCGAATTCAAATCTTATAGGAAGAGACCTGTCGGCTCTGCTTTGTACGGATTTGCAAATGGTACACTGCTGTCCATCGTGCCTAAAGGTGTGTATTCAGTTGCAACAAAACATTCCGAACGAACCAACCGCGCCGCACGCGCTGTATCAAATTCGTCTAGTCAGTACGTTGCGCCGAACAGAACAGAACTCGCAAAACATTTTCGGAGGTTTGTCGGTTAATAGGACTTGCTCAAAGAGAATTTATTCGTTCGCCGGTGTTCAGTGAATACGACATTCTTGAACGTTTTTTTGCGTGTGTGGTGTTCTTAAAATGTGCCTAGCAATGTAATGGAACAGCTAGTGTTTAGAGTTTGAAAGGCAGCCCATTTTATGGAATCCGACAAATGGGACATATTATAACAAAGTAAAGAAGCATGATGCTTGGGTGGCAATTGCTAGTAATATAGGGTGCACCGCATAGGACGTTAAAAAAAATGGAAAGTCTTCTTTCGAGCCTTTAGACGACTGATTACTGGTGGGAACGCAGCTAACACCGCAAACAGGTGGAACGCTCCGCGCAAAATGTTTTGTTGCAGGTTGTTCAGAGCGCGCCCGAAAATGTTTTGTTGCAGATTGTTTGGAGCGCGCGGTGCGTTTGGTTCGTTCGGAGTGTTTTGTTGCAAGTCATGCGTCACAATGTTGAAACTGATCTCGATGAAAATAAACCAGAAATTGTGGGCTATTACAACAAAACAGAAAGTGGTGTTGCTCTATGTTCATAAAGAGTGCCTTATATTCGTCCAAAATGATAACCAGAAGGTGGCCACTAATAGTTTTCTATACAGTTGTCAATGTCAGTTGTATAAATTGTTTCATAATAGATCCATGTTATCCTATGATGAGACGGTTTGAATTCATAAAAAACTGGCAGCTTCTCTACTGGAACCCCATCTTCATAGACGTCGCAATATTCCTAATCTTCCGCGAGGTGGTAGGAAACTAGTAAACCAAAAGTTATCCATTGACAATGGAAATGATGCTACTAGAGACCAAATCACGAGTGACAAGATTCAGAAACTTGAAACGTTTCCGAACTGCCCATCCTCAAAATGCAGAAAAACTGCATACGAATACATTAAATGTGGTGATCCAATATGTTTAGAGTGTGGCAGGAAATTGTGTATCACTGTGAGATTGAAACTTGTGTAATATTTTCTTTTGTGTTTTCTGTATTCTTCGTATCTGAATAACAAGTGTTACACGTTTTAAATACCTGGAATATTTGTTTTTCTCAAAAATAATTAATATTATTTTAAAATATACAAAGCCGATCACTTTTAATATAAACGTATGTTTGGTATTATACAATATAGAGCCATGTTTCTGTTTAAGGGTAAAAACACTTAGGCCCGATTTCACCAACCATTTTCTAAATCGGATTTAGGAATTTCCAAATGCAATTTACGTTTCAACACGCGCTAAGTAATATCCAATAGTGATAATATTAGGTATTTCCTCAGGTATTTCTAAGCGCGTATTCCAAGCTTCAAGTTTTGCATAAAATAGGTCTAACTTCTTTCCATTATTCAATATAACCTTGATATTTTAAAAGGTCAAATAACTGTAGAATGTATTAAATTTTGTTACACCTGTAAGATTACTCAAGACTTGAAATTCCCTGTAATTAATCACAGGTAGGGTTTTAATTGTAGTTACATGATCAAAGGAAAATGTTCACACAAAGCAAACCACCTGTGTGCAGCAAGTATGAAGTATGTAGGAGTGCTATTTTTTGTTTGCTTGAAATATTACATTCCTCGGAACGCTTATACTTTCCTTTATCAAAATAATACAAAAGCCTTATTTTGTTGATGAAGTATTTAATTAAAAACTTTTAGTTCTAATTAATGTTTGAAAGCATGTAATTTGTTTATGAAATGCAGTTTTCTTGAATATTTAAAAAAAAATGTACGTGGGCGGTTTGACGGAATAGTGGTTAGCAACACTTTCTCTACGGTGATTATATTGTTACTTCTGCCATGTTTCTGATGTCATCTGTCAAAATTGTAAATAAATCTGACAGATAGATTAATTATAAATCTGACACGTAGATTAGTTTTGATACTCATTTAAAGAAAACTGTTTTCGTTATTGGGTAAATATGGAGATAAAAGAATTTCGAGTGCTTATTTAACATAATTTTTCACGTGGAAAAACAATTGAAGGAACCGAGGAAAAGTTACGTGAATATTATTCTGAATGTGCTCCGTCCCATGGAATGATTTGCAAGTAGGTCTCTTCCTTTAAAAGTGGCCATATGAACACGGCTGATACCGTCATATACTGTAACTACTCCAGAAATGGTTAATAAAATCCGTGCCTTTGTACTTAGCGATCGTCGAATAAAAGTACGTGAGATACTTAGCTAATTTTTTTTTGTGAGTCGACATTCAGCAATTAGTTATGTATTTTTTATTGCTGGCATGTGCATAACGCGTCCACTGAAATGTCTGCTTTTCATAATAATTCATCTAATTAGAAGATATTGTGGTTTTGCCCTTTTCAATCTCCGTGGAAGAGTTAATTCACTCATTAAGTGTGTTGGGGTGTTGTATTATTATTTTTTTGTATGTTTCTGCGCTGTCTTTGATTTCCTGCCTAACAGTTTTTATGTTTAGGTCATGATGCAGCCTATCATTAGTTATGTACCATGGTGCGTTGGCTATCATACGTGGTATTTTGGATTGAAATATTTGTACGATGTCTATATTTGACTTTGCTGAGGTCCCCCAGAGTTGCAGGTCATAAGTCCAGACTGGCTTTATTATGTACTTATAAAGTAACCATTTGTTTTCTAGTGAGAGCTGCAACTCTTTTCTGATCATAAAAATGGCTTGGTGGAAAGCAATTTCGGACAAATGAAGATGAAATTGCAGAGACAAACGCGTATTTTGCTATAGATTATTTTTTGGACGGTTTGAAAAAATTGGAAACTTGCTAAACTAAGTAGTGTGTAGAGTTAAAAGGAGATTATGTTGAAAAATGAAAAAAAATTTCTCACAATAAAGTAACTTTTTCATTGAAAAGTCACTCTTCCGTCACACCGCCCTCGTATATGTTTGCAATGAACAGTTATACTGTTATCTTAGGCAACTTCTTTTCCCAGAGCCCGTAATCTGTTTTCTCTACCATCTAATCGTATCTCGTTTTATTCACTTTGAACTAAAAGGCAACCATTTAAATATCTTCAAAACGAAATGGATCATATTTATGAAACTTTGCAGGCGAGAATCGGGTGTCTGATTAAAAGGGGTCACCAGATGTATCTCAGACACGATTCATCGTACAGCTTACAGACAAAAATCTGTATCACAAACTCGCCTACGAGAAACTGCTGGAGATTATTTTCAAGTTTTCTATCCCATCGATGGAGGGCGTAATTCACAATATCAAAAAAACATAATTTTTCTATAATAAATGTACCGTTATACTATCACAAAATTCACATATTGGTAATCACTAGATCATTTTACGTAACTTTGCTTCAGTACTTTTTCCTCTATCTTGTAAAATAAATGGTAGGGGTAAGCGGGGAAGAAGACTTCATAAAACTGTTATAACTTTTGTTCCGGTTCATGGATTTTGACAAACTTAGTATCATTTGAAAAATAATTAAATGCCTGATAGAATAGTATATCATGGTTTCATTCCAGTGGCTTTAACGGTCGCTAGGTGGCGGTGATTGAACAATTGTTTTGTTTTTCAAGTTTTTTTTTGGAATCTTTAAATGCTATATGTTTTGATCATTTACTTGAAAGAGGATGAAATTTAAAGAGAAAATGGTAAAGGCTGCATCGCAACTTTTATACAAATGGAACGATTTTGGCACATTTTAATAGATCGTATTTATCCGAACCCATACATACTGAGTTAAATGTAAAAAAGTACAAACCATGAATTATAAATGTACAATAACAGTTTTAATTGAAATGAGAATGATGATGTGTCATGGAAGAATAAACCACCATCCACATACTTATAATTGCGAATTGCACAGCAATTCACAATCTTAGGGCACAGCACTTAGGAGATTATTGGATAGAACAGGAACATTTACCCAAGTTGAAGCCTGCAGATATCCTAAAATTCCTTCAGGGAATAGGAATAAAGGAGCCTCTAGTCTCTGAGACTTTCCACAAGAACTAAGTAGAAGTAAGGGGGCACAATAGATATTTTAGGTCTCAGTGAATGTTACCCCATTCAAACTCCTGAGATACACTTTTCCACGTATTAGTTCACATTTTGATTATTTACCTTTAACCCTGAAAGAAAGTTTGTCGTCTACTATAAACCGGAAAACTAGCATCCAAAAAATCTCTAACTTGTTTATCAAAGTGGGCGTTCCATTATACTGGAATCAAATATTTTGAGGTAACTGACATTAATTTGCAGTGCAGGAATAATTTTTGTATTCTCTGTAGGTCTAAACACTTATTCCATCAATAAAAATGTGCCTATAAGCATCTTTTCAATAATCCCAATCAAAACATTCAACTTTTCTGGGCGTTGGGTATGAGTTTCATGAATTCAATTAGGATTCCCATTTGACCAATACCTCGAGTTATGTTTTGTTGTAGTGAGGTTGAATGGAGACAGGAAGTCAAATATCTAGGTTTGACTCTAGACAATAAACTCCTATGGAATAAATACGAAAAGGAGATTATATAAAAAGCAAAAATTGCTCTAATGGTGTGCAGGAATCGGGCAGGGAGAAATTGGGGAAGTAACCCAAAAATCCTGATCTGGATGTACACTGCCGTAGTGAGACCAGTTATCACTTATGGAGCCATTGCGAGGAGTAGCAGAGCTAGTCTATGGATGACGAGAGAAAACCTCTCCAAAATTCAAAGACTAGTCTGTATATGCTTTACAGGAGCAATGAGAACATGCCCAACGGCAGCCATGGAAATTATTCTCAACAAGATACAGACTAAGTAGAGAGGGAGTCATTAAAAAAAAACCTGGGACATGCCACAAGATGGTATGATGAAAAGGTATAAATTTTCAAAGAAATTCGTTATGGAATTAAGCTACAAGAAGGAATGGGATCCAAATAAAAAATGGAAATAATGGAAATAATGCCATTCAATGGCACACAGACGGCTTAAAAGAAATAGAAGTAACTCAATGAATTAGGCGAGAACAACATAGTAACGTTACTGTGGATTCCAGGATACACTGGGATAGAAGGAAATGAAATAGCAGATAGACTAGCAAATAGGGGGACTGAAAGACCCTTTTGGGTGCCGGAACCCTTTTGCGGTATCAGCCCCAATGTAACATTGGAATAAATAGGCAAAGCCGAAGAAAAGAAAAGATCTGACCATTGGAAAGATCTAGTAGGGCCTAGACAATTAAAGATTCTGATGGATGACTACAATCCGTTGAGATCAAATGAATGCATAAGTCAAAGTAAAACTGCACTAAGAGTTTTAACAGGGATCCTAACGGGACATTGCCACCTGAACGGACATCAGAAAAAGCTCAAAATTGTGGGGGAAGAAGAATGTAGATTTTGTGGCATGGAAGAAGAAACCTCCATCCAAATACTTGCGAATTGCACAGCTATTCAGAACCTAGGGCGCAGCACCTAGGAGATTATTGAATAGAAGAGGGACATTTACCTAAGTTGAAGCCTGCAGATATCCTAAAATTCCTCAGGGAAATAGGACTGAAGGAGCTACTAGTCTCTGAGACGTTCCTCAGGAACTAAATAGAAGTAAGGGGAACAATAGATCTCTTAAGTCTCAATGAAAGTCACCTCATCATGCATATGTTTTGTTGCGGTTCGCGGTCTTCTTGTTATTATTTGCAGATTTTTGTAGATAGTTATTCCAGATAATTCTTGGGCATATTAGAAAACTGTTTGCATTAGGCACCTTTCAATATACGACACCACTTTGAATACATATATTTTACTCCGGCCTTTGACCTTTGACTGAAATTCACACATTGGTCAAGAACAATAGTTCGTACAATAAAGGAAAAATGTAACTTTGTGTACATTTCCTACAACCAAGAACGACCATAAAATATGACACATCGTGGTAATTTTTCTTCCATAAAATCAAGTTTTGCCAATCAAGACCGGACATTGGACTTTAAAGAACTCCAACTAAACAAAGTGAAAGGTTTTTATGTAATGTTATTTCTTTTGTTTATTGACTTTGACTTAAATAGTTTTCAATTTGTTCCACATATTCAATCTTATATTGTATCATTGGAATAATTATCCACTACCGTTCTTATTGTTACTCTAAATTTTTCGTGACTTAAAAAATGATCCAGATCACTCATCATGCATGATGTTAAAAGACAATGCGCTTTAGTGAACAATATTTTTTTTTATTCAAGGATTAAAATGAGCATTTATTTCTACTATTTATTTCATGCTTTATATTCTTGTAAATATTCATTCTTTCGAAATGAATTTCCCAAAAATGAAAAATAATTGGAATAAACCTCACCTCAGTGAGGGTTGGGATAAAGTATGGAACCAAGTAAATATCTTTTAAACGAAAAGAACGACATTTATGAAAATTTGCAGGTAAGTGCAATGCAACAAAATGCATCTGATGTACATTTTTTTGTTAATAATATACTTCCAGTTTAACCGGAAATGTCATCAACTTCTTTAATTTAAATGGTATACCCTATATATTTTTACAGATTTTGAAAGAGGTTGTTATTCTGAATTCATACATACTGATTTTAGTGTAAAAAAATTTGTAAAAACGAGGAATATAGCACTTTCATCAACCTCCTTTGAGTTTTTTGCATTAGAGCAAAAAACTATTTAGATAAACTAATTGATGTTGTTTGTATGCATAGTAATAAATAAACGAGTACTGTTTAGTACGTCTTTTGTTCTCCAAGTGTCAAATTCTAATTGACGGAAATAAATTTTACAATTTAGAATGGTTCAATTGAGTGAAAAAGAGCGTATTGAAATTTCAATGATGATCGGTTATGGTGATCGTGTTAGAACTCATGAAGAAGTGTGTCATATTTTTAATAATATGCATCTGGAGAGAAATCCAGATATAGCTCAAGAGTAACTAAAACATTACAACGTTTTAATACAACTGGGATGGTAAAAATTTTGCTAAAACCTGGAAGACCGCGGACTGCAACGAACGAAACTGTTAAACAAAATATTGCAATCGATTTAGAAGAATCACCTCAAACTTCCACCACAAATTTGGCACTAAACCATGGTCTCAGTCGACGTTCTGTAGGAAAGATATTAAAAAGTTAAAAGTATCATCCGTATAAGGTACAGTTGGTTCAAGAATTGTCAGACAATGATTTTGACCGACGCCGACGGCTGGAATTTTGCGAACGGCTAATGGACATCTGTAATGTCGACGACAATTTTGCTTCTAACATAGTTTTTTCCGATGAGGCAACTTTTTGTTTAAATGGAACAGTTAATCGCCATAACTCAAGGTATTGGTCAAATGAGAATCCTCATTGGATTCATGAAGCACATACCCAGCATCCACAGAAGTTAAATGTTTGGATGGGAATTGTCGAAATCAGGCTTATCGACGGAAACTTGAACGGTGACAAGTATTTGGATCTACTAAATAACGAAATTATTCCTACACTTCAACAGAATGGGCAATTACTACAAAATATTTGGTTTCAACAAGATGGAGCACCTCCCCACTATGATAGACGGGTTAGGGATTTTCTGGATGCGAATTTTCCAAATCGATGGATTGGACGTAGAGGATTCATAGAGTGGCCTGCACGCTCTCCGAATCTTTGCCCGTTAGATTTTTTTCTTTGGGGTTATCTAAAATCACGTGTTTACGTTACCAACAAACAGGAATTGAGACAAAGAATTAATGATGAATGTGAACTAATACGTGGAGGAGTGTTGGAAAGAGTGACTCAAGAATTTGTTAATAGGATGGCATATTGTCAGCAAGTAAACGGCGAGCATTTGGAACATTTGAAGTAATTTTGGTTCTCATTATTCTAAAATAATGAAATGTACACCTATTGTACAACTAACAGTGAGTTATTCCTCGTTTTTACAAATTTTTCTACACTAAACTCAGTATGTATGAATTCAAAATAACAACCTCTTTCAAAATCTGTAAAAATATATAGGGTGTCCCATTCAAATTAAAGAAGTTGATGGCATTTCCGGTTAAACCGGAAGTATATTATTAACAAAAAAATGTACATCAGATGCATTTTGTTCCATTGCACTCACCTACAAATTTTCATAAATATCGTTCTTTTCGTTTAACAGATATTTACTTGGTTCCGTACTTTATCCCAACCCCGTATGTAGATTATGCCTGTGCTAAAAAATTGAAATTAATATCAAACTAATACCATGCATAACTAACAAATAAAAACGTCAGTGGAGAAAAGAAATGTATGAAAAGTCATGGATCATTATTCTGGCACCATATTTCACAGGTCGTGTCAACAACAGAGATTTCTTGAGGTCTTTTTTTAACAAATTTACATCATTTATCACGTTTAGGAAAAACCGAGATTTCCATGCCTTTTAATTTATAATATCGTAAAGTTGATGGGAAAATATGATGAACAGATGCGGAAAGTTTCGGAAGAGTAAACATTTATGTTTATCCGTATTTCAAAGTGAAGAACGTTTTACAATATTTCGTTGACTGGCCTTAAGGATTTAGTAATAGAAGTTTATAAATCCCTAATTGTACAGTAAACAGTAACAGTCGGTAAAATTTAGATACTAAACATTAAAAATTAAATTTATATAAAAAAAAAATCACTGAATTTTCCAAAAACAAATTAAACTGTTGAAACATACTTGGTGTCCCACCGTATATGCTTAGATTTATTACATCTAATTGGCAGATGTTAACAAAAAAGGTTTCAAATAAAAAATATGTAGTTTAATAGTGGCAACATTTTAAAAATATTTTGTACTATACAGGGTATCTGCAAAACAGTCGAAGATATCAAAGTTACATTTTTTAAATAATAACAAATACCGAAAAGAATAATGAATACACCACAAGGAACATACAGAAGATAACTGGCATGAAATTGAAATAAAATCTGAAAGAAGCAACGTGTTGCATGAACTATGACTAAGTAAAACAAAAAAGCTGGTATTAAATAGAAAAAAATATATATTTCAATATATTACCTACATAAAACTAATGAAGGAGCAGATGAACTAGCGAAGAGGGGGACTGAAATACCCTTTTGGTGGCCGGAACCCTTTTGCGGAATCAGCTCCAATGTAATATTGGAAGAAATAGGTAAAGCCGAAGAAAAGAGAAGATCTGACCATTGGAAAGATCTATAGTAGGGCTTAGGCAATCCAAGATTCTTGTGGGTGACTACAACCTGTTGAGATCAAATAAATGCATAAGTCAAAGTAAAACTGCACTAAGAGTTTTAACATGAATCCTAACGGGAAATTGTCGTCTGAATGGGCTCAAAATAGTGGAGGAAGAAGATTGTAGATTTTGTGGAATGAAAGAAGAAACCTCCATCCATATACTTGCAAACCGCACAGCAATTCAGAATCCTAGGGCACAGCACCTGGGAGACTACTGGATAGAAGAGGGTCAGTTACCTAAGTTGAAGTCTGCAGATATCCTAAAATTCCTCTAGGGAAATAAGACTAAAGGAGCTACTAGTCTCTGAGACCCTCTTCAGAAACTAAGTAGAAGTGAGGTCTTAGTGAATGGTACCCCAAAATACATACATACAACTAATGAACTAATTCTATAAACATTCGGAAGCGATATGACTCCATTATCGCTTGCTTTTTATTGATGATACAATATTTAAATCTCATTTGAGAAGTAGCTCTCCAAAATTTTGTTCGGCTACAAACAATTCCCGTTTCGTCTTCAATTAAACGCTTTTTCATAATAATAATAATAATAATAATAATTTTATTGCTTCTGAAACACATACCTACATGTTATAGCAAGGGTTTGGATGTTTTTATCCGTGAGTATACATAGTAACTTATAGAAAAAAAAACAAAAATAACAAACAATAAATGAAGAAAGAAATAATTAAATTATCAAAGTACATTCCAATAATAAAAAACTCCGTATCACAAATTACAAGAAAAAATATGTTTACCTGGGAATAACGTTTACCCCTACTTGTCTTTTTTATAATATGTCTTGTACTGCTACTGATTAGGCGAAACAAGCAGCTGGTCCAATTTTCTAAATGTCAAAATCAAAAATAGATATGTGGCATCCCAGGATTCAACTTTTTGAATCCTTAGCGCTTATCACCTTAAATAATTCTTTCCCAATCTGGGGAACACGATACTTCGACGTAATTGAAAAGGTTCAAATATACTTTTTGAAACGTTTACGATGTGCCCCAATAAGCACACCGGATTATATTATTCGACTAGAAACGGGAAGAGTTAAATTTATTTATAACATATTTAAGATGGTTTTAAATTGGTTACAAAATCTTCTTGAAATGGCACAAAATAGATTGCCAAGAAAGTGTTTCATTCGGCAGTTACAACTGAGTAACGTTGACCCAAAATTTAGTTGGACACTGCAAGTTAAAAAAATGTTTTATTTTTGTATGAATATACATTTATTGAAATTCAACAGCAAAACAATAAACAGAACGATTTGTTAGGTATCAGATGCCCCGTGGCTTCATGAGATTTGACCAAAAAGGTCCTCAGGAATGAATTGATCTTGAGCCATTTCGTGAAAATCGGATAATGACAAACGCTGACAGTATCATATTATTTAAAAACAATATTATATTTCTATGGGTACCAACTACAGGCCAGCTATCTTGGCATTGAATGCAAATTTCAAAAATAGCGAACGCCGATAAATATATTTAATATTTTATTTTTTCAATGTTCTTTTGTGTTTTTTAGCTGTATGAAATAAAATGTTGTACGTCACACGTCCGGTAAACTTTTACAGTACACGTTTCGAAATTCCGGACTCGGCTGTCGCCTCGTCCGTAAACATCTCACTCGTACTGTAAAAGTGTACTTACCGGACTAGTAACGTAACGTAAATATCTATTATCGTAATACAATAAAGTACTTTATCTGCCGCATTTGCTTTAGCTTATAAAAATTGTTATTTCTGTATTGCCAGTTATCTTTTAGATCTAATTCACAAAAAATAAATTGGAGTGTAGTTCCTAAACCGATTGATTTTTATCACAATATCCATTCACGGAAAATAGTGAAAGACCCGCTAGACAAAATGTAATTACCAAGTTTCCTTCCTAATCTAATATTGATTCGATTTTTAAAATTTGATGAAGGATTGGTTTCGCTGAAAGGTAAACTCTTCTTTTCTTCGGAAATGTGTAATTTGTTGCAAATTAGTTAGAAAATAGTGAGATACTCCTTCTTCAAAAACAGAATAACAAACCATTTTTCCAATTATTGAACTACTGTAAACTACGCTTTTTCGAAACTTCAGCGGTAATCAGTATTATACTGGGTGTTCAAAAAGTCCCGGTACGGAATATATAGCTTGAGAGGCAAGCGATCGAAGTAAGTATGTTTAAATAAACTTCTATAAGGGTAATTCCAAAAAACTTATTTCGCGTCTGCAGATAATGGTTACTTTGATCTCGCCGGCTCTCACTATAAATAGGGTATCGAAACTATTGAATGATTCTGGAAGAAGTATAGCGAGCTGAACATAGACTACGTTGAGAAATAAATGTATAACTTCTTTTTGTTTTCTTTTTTAGGTCAGGTTCGTTTGTGACTATTCACCTATATATTTATGGATAAGTCGACAAGAAACATTTTCAAACAAGGCAAATCTTACGTAAAGTGTTTTGTTTCAGTATGCAAAATAGGTGATGTTTTGAGTATGAGCAAAACTCACATTTTCGTGAAATGATTCATTGAATTTTCATATCCAGATGATCGAAAAAGTTTCAACAATTTTCAAAGTTAATTCCTTTACATTTTTCAAGATCAACTAAATTCCTTTTGCATGCTGCTTTGAAGCTAGGGTGGCATTCTTTTCACACTAGCGATAGTCGATAAACACATTCCGTACACCAAAGAAAGACGAAATGTTATCTTTCCTTGTCAAAATGTCAATGCTTAGTTAGGTTATGTGCTTTCTTTTTTCGCAATTTTGCATTATTAATTTTAATTTTTGGATTAATATTAATATTCTTAAAGACAAAAGCGAGTTTTATCCTTGTGTTCTGTGTCTGAATTGAAAAAATAGTAAAATTTCTGCTGTAATGTAGTGACCCCTTTTTCAACAACTGATGAGCAGTGTATTGGACATTTTAGACTAACCAAAGAAATGGTTAGCTATTCTTCCACATATTCTTATAGCAAGCACTATTGTAATTGGGCCTGTTTAAAATGTTTTAATAGCCTTTTTTGCATCGGGAGACTACCAGAGATGCTGGGCGAAAATAGTATCCCAAATTACTCCACTAATTATTCAAAATCTAAGTAAAGAGTGGATAGTATTTCTCATAAAATAGGAACAAATGTATCAAATTAATCAAAGGTACATGGAAAAACAGGATTTCCATGGGTAGTAAGTAATGTGGATTGCACCCATGTTCCAATATTAGCACAACAAGGACAGGAACATAATTATCTGAATTGAAAAGGGTACCATTCAAAAAATGTCCAAATTGTATGTTTTTTTCACTTATAATTGCACAAGTGGTTTGTATTTTATCGGGTAAATTTGGGTTGTTTAATGAGAAACTGTTTCCTAGCAATTTGACGAGAATAACTGTCAACTATTAAAAACACGACACCGAAGGTGGAGTGTTTTTAGGTCAAAGGAAACAGTTTAGAATTTGAACAACACAAATTTACCCAATATCAATACAAACCTCGAGTGTAATTCGGCAGGACAATTTAATGAATGAGAAATTTGGACACATATCAATGCAAACTTTATTTATGAAACATTAAAAATAAACACATTTTTATTTTAATGTATAATTATTAAAAACGCAGTTATTGAAATTCATACTAGGAACAGTGATATCGCTGCGGGTGCCACAGCTAATCGTTTCTGTAGTAGATGTTGAAGTTTTTTCATTTTCCAAACGAATTGATTGAATAATGCTTGAATGATACTCTTTGTCAACTTGTAAGTATGGTTTTATTGATGATGAATTGCCGTGTCCTGTTATTTTTATTAGAGCTTGTTCTTCAATTCCCCTTTTACTTAATTCGCTAACTGCTGCCGCTCGATTTGAGTGATTTGTAGTTTTGACACGTTTGACATCTAAACCAATGCGTTGAGCTAAGCGTTTAGTCCATTTGGAAATTTCATTAATTCCAATCGGCAAATTCTTGTACCAACCTTTAGAATTTTTCTTTTTCCAAAAGGGATTTGGTGTAAGAAATACTCTGTCCGAAGTTATAAAAGTGTTTCCGTTTTTCCATTAACTTTTTGAATAAACGTATTGGGCAAATATCTTCGTCGAAAATATTAGGCATGATCCATTTGCTATCACATAATTTATTGTTGCCGCCTAGTCTCGTTTACGAAAATAGAGGATTCTACTCGATACGTCCAGTTTTTTTTCCATTATTTTCAATTTCAGATACGAAATAAGTGGTTTTGCAGTAAGCTGCTTCTCCTCTGCGCCAGGCTAGTTCAAACGCCAAAATGTGATATAATTTCTTTTGAAGTCCTTCCGGTTCATTTTCGTTATATAATTTGGCCATTGCAAATACTTCAGATTTATTAAGAGCTGATGCACTACATTTTATCTTTTCGGGTTGTGCTTGTAGGATTTTACGTTTAGCATTACGTGCAGCTCGTGATGAATTAAACTGAACATCGGTGAAAGGGTTGAATACAATATTAAATTCGTTATAATATTTACTTTGTAGCATTTTAGCGGCGGTGTTCCAAATTGTTTTAACTACCGCTTCTTTGTAGTCTTTTCCGTTACTTTTTCGCATATTAAATGCCCAATCTTGCAATATTACATTCAATCTCTCGATGGAAGTATCTGGCTCAAATGTGTATCTTTTGCATCGCAAAACGTAGAAAATTGTCGCCAGATTGATGATTGCGTCGCAACTGTATTAGTAGACACACAGGTATTAACAATTTGACAAACATGCCAAACTATTTATTCTGGTAACACCGCGATAATTGATAAACAAATGAATAAGTGAAAAAACCACTAGTGTATTTGTCGCTGCAAAAATTAAAGCTAACTTTTGCCTCTGTCAAAGTGACAATTGCACTGTGGCATATGTGATTTTTTATACATGAATTAAATTGTCAACAGAATAGTTAATAAAAATTATGATTATAAAAATTGATGATGGCCTTTTTATAAAAAACTGTGGATTGGCTGGTCCTCACTTTTTGATGGTCCTTTAAGAGGACAGGTCTATTTGGACTTTCTACAAAATATTTTGCCGAACTTGCTTGCCAACGCGAACGTTGTTATCGGAGGTATGTATTTTCAGCATGATGGGGCATCCCACCCCTTTTTACTCGCAGTGAGACAACATCCAAATAATGTTTTTGGTACAGGTGGATGGGAAGTGCAGGTCCTATTTCATTGCCTTCAAGATGACCTGATTTCAATCCCGTTGATCACCGTATTTGGGGAAGATTGAAGCAACTAGTTAACATAGAGAATATTAATAACCGACAACATTTAGTTGATCGAGTTATACTTTTTTGTAATTATAGAGAGATATTGCTGTGACAAATCCTGTGCGACGTTATATTGACAGTTGAGCATGCGCAGAATGAGTTCGAGAGACACGTTGCGGTAATACCGTTAGCGCATCACGTTATTTACGGCAGAACAACACCTCACGTAAAACTATCCTACTTCGGTAGCTGATAGGAAACCTTTCGAGGTTAAGTTGTTTATTATGATTATAAAGTGAAATGTTTGTATAATTTTTTCGAAATATTATTTAGATGATCTTTTAAATGCAAAATATGTGTTCTACAAAAAGGTTGAGATTTACGTCCGATGATGATTTATGTTTGTTACGCGAAGTTGTTGGACAGAATCCTCTTCGGAATCCCCTCAGGAGAAATTATGCCATGAACAGGACAAACAAAATCAAAACTCAGATGAGTGGTGACACTGGTTTCAACTTTTAGAGGTTACTTCCAAAAAAAAGCGCGTAAATAAAACTAATATGGCAATACGTATACTACCGTCTCAAACATTAACGCAGAGTAAATAACGCACAGCATGCGCTATCGGAATTTGCAATATCTCTCCACTATTAGAAACGATTACCAGAGTATCCGTAATTCAATACGGCAATTAACAAATCGGCAACAAAAATATGTAGAGGCTGCAGGGTTCCATTTCGAGAATCCACTCTAAATCATTTTTATTTTGTTACCATTATTGTATTTTTTTCAGTCAGTTCCTATTTATGCGTTTATCTCAACTACATAACTTTAGTTATTATTTTAAAATTGTTGTTCGTTATTGTTATTAGTTACTGGTTTTTGTTGTTTAGTGTTGTGGTTGATGTTATTCGATACAGTTTATAATTTTAGTTGAAATACTTGAAGTTTATAACATTTGTTTAAATTAATACCTTATTATGTGATAGGTCATTGTGGTTGTTCTATTTTTGGTAAGATTTGATCGTTCACTAAAAATTGAATAAAGGTGTGACAACATTGTCGCATATATCGTTTTCATTGGCTATTTATGTAGTTTAGAAATCACTTATTGCGTTTAAAAAAAATTATATACAGGGTGCAATATTTAATACGAATCCTAAATCAATTTTTCCAAAGCCGGTCCTGGAATATAAGTTTAGCTAATATCAGTTGAATGCTTGGTGTACTGTATCATGAAAAAATTAGATAAAGCAAATTATAAACACTACAGCCAATTAAAATTTATGGTCAATTTCACAAATAACCCTGTAAATTTATAAAGAAGGGGAGTTGGCACTTTTAAGTATCCACGTATAGTAGAAGTATGTAAAGTTCCTCATGACTCATGAGTATTAAATATAACGAAGCAGAATATAATACAATTAAACAATTATAATAGAATTAATAATTAACATTGCAATTGCAACCAATACATTAATTTATTATTAACTCATCAATGATTAAACTACATGATTTCTTAATACCCGCCTATGTTTTACGGCTTTTTTACACATCAGCAAATAATTTAGAGTGGGTTGATCATAATAGAATTGCACGGTTAATCAAGTAAACCTAATGCACGTAGTTAAATAGTCCATTTATTGGATTTGCCGTTAAATAAGCTTAATGCGATTATAAACACTCATGCACTCATTATTGCATGGTTTATCGGACGCTTTGTTCAACCTACTTATAATAAAACTTACCTTATTTACTTTCTTTGTGAGTTACAATTTAATGTATGTTAATATCTTTACTTACCAGCATTTGGAATATCAAAAACTCTGATTGGTAGTGCCGAAGCAATCAATCAATACCTTCACTTACAAAAATTGCAAAACACTAAAATACTTGAACATACCAGACAAACTTTCTTAAAGAAAAAGTCAAGATTTCTTATTCAGTTCCTTACTGTAAGGAAATGATATTTTTCTACGACCGTGCGTTTTCACCAATTTTCCCGAACGCATTTTAGTTTTGAAAGTGTCTCTTTTCCGCACTAGTGCGGGAAAGTAAAATTATGCAAATTTTGACCTTATTAGATAGTTTTTCACTTCGGTAGTTATAACTATTGTTGCAACAGGTAAATAAATATTCACGAAATAGTCCATGAAATAAAATCTACATCTTTTCTAGCTTAGTTTTTGGTTAAAGTTTTGTATATGTAGGGTAGGGTGGGGCTAAAAGTGCCATTTTACAGTTTATTAATTTTAACAACACAACTATTTTTTCGGTGATATCCATACCCCTACCAATGCAAAGACACATATTTGTCCTATAAAACTAAACATAAAGAACATCAATAGCTTTGCAAATTTTTCAAAAAATAATTTTTTTGTGGTCAAAATTAAATGGTACTTTAAACCCCATTAACAGGGTAAAATGTGCCGGGGGTTGGGGTTAAAAGTGCCAACATTTTTTAGCAGTATTAAGTCGGTGTGTTTTTTGTTAAAAAAGTAAATACACAAAATTTATAAATATATTTACTAAACAAATGAAAAAACATAAAGTGATAAAAATAAATTTAAAAAGTTTCCCATTAAGTGATTAGTTACAGTAGATTGTTAACTTAGAACATAAAGGTATGCAAAGAAAGTCAGTTATTCACTGTCTGTGTCACAATTTAAACATACAGGGTGTTTTCAAATGACACTTACAACGTTTGCATGTAGATACCTCTCATAAAACTGAACAAAATGATATAAGGAATGAGGGGTCCAGCTCATTTACTTTTCGAGATGAAGTTATGAAAAATTAAATGATTTCATTTGATAACTTTAGAATGGATGGATTAATTGATTTGACATTTGGCAGGTTGTTTTAAAATGTAAAAGGGCATATTTTGATGGAAAAACAATTTTTAATTCTTGATCCAGTGGTGTACATTTAGAAAAATTTGTCACTTTTCCCTTCCCATTTTTTACGCCACTGGCATTTGAAGCAATTCTTATTCAAATTTGTATTCCTCAATGGTTTTCACGTGAAAAATGCATAACCTTTACATATCAAAAGATGTATAGTTTTGAAGATATTTAATGTTTTCATGAAGTCTGCCTAATTTATTGAACGACGTTGTACCATTAAATATTAGGGCAAACATGGATAATGTATGGTTTCAGCACGATGGGGCATCTGTTCATTATTCTTTAGCGGCCAGACAACTTAAAACCCAACAATACGGAAACAACTGGATAGGTGGACCCAATATGTGGCCTGCGAGGTCACCGGATTTAAATCCTATCGACTTCTTTATGTGGGGTTACATGAAGTCTACGATGCAATAGTAGAAACAGAGGAGGAACTGATAGCAAGAATCCATGCAGCTACAGAAATTATTTACGTTAATCACCCAGTCTTTCCAAAATATGCGATTTTCAATGAGAAAACGTTGTTATGTTGAAAAATTATGTATACTGTTTAAATTTGTAACTACCTATCTTATTTTTTATTGTCATCAATTCTTATGTTAATAAAATCACAAGTTTGGAGAAGTATTTTCAACAATCTTTTCTCAATGTTTGGTAGTCATTAAAAAAAAAAGAAAAATATTTTTTTATTTCATTATTAAAAAGTGATATCTTGAAAACTATACATATTTTGATATGTAAAGGTTATGCGTTTTTCACGTGAAAACCATTGAGGAATACAAATTTGAATAAAAATTGCTTCAAATGCCAGTGGCGTAAAAAATGGGATGGGAAAGGTGACATATTTTTCTAAATGTACACCACTGGATCAAGAATAATTGAAAATTGTTTTTCCATCAAAATATGCCCTTTTACATTCTAAAACATCCTGCGAAATGTCAAATCAATTAATCCATCCATTTTAAAGTTATCAAATGAAAACATTTAATTTTTCATAACTTCAACACCCCGTATCTCGAAAAGTAAATGAGCTGGACCCCTCATTCCTTATATCATTTTGTTCAGTTTTATGAGAGGTATCTACATGCAAACGTTGTAAGTGTCATTTGAAAACACCCTGTATATAAAAGCCGGATTTCAAACTAGATGGTGCACAATTTTGATGAGCCCATTTCTTGCAATCTTGACATTTGATCCATTTTTCACCTGACCGACTCTCGGAAAAATGTTCACAGCATATCAAACAATAACAATCTTCATTATCTGAACCAGAACTGCTTGCTTATGCAGTCTTTTGAAGTTTATCTTTTTGTTTAATTTTACCTCTTTTTGAAGGAACTTTCTTTTCAACTAAATCTTTCTTGGATTTAGATGTTCTCTTTGTAGAATTTTTAAGTTTTTGTTCTCTTTGCTCCAGGCGTATCGCTTAGGATTGCTGTTTTACGCCATCTTCTATTTGTAACCTTACGAGGTCCAGCCTTAGGTAGTGGTCTGACCGCTTCGGGAGAAAAAGAGGCTGAGGTAGATGGCACCGGTTCCTTTGATGAGTAAAATTTTTGGGTTGGTATTGGGACGTTTTCCCTATTACAGATGTCAAGTAGAGCCCGTGGTTTTGCAGAACTTGTTACAGTTTTTGGTTGTGCTGGAGACGTCACCGTTGGACTGGAATCAGACGGAGCCACATAATCTACTTCGGAAAAAGTGATTGAACGGCTGGATCCAGGTGTAACCGTTTCCACATCGTTTTGAGTATCAGAATTTCTTATTTCGTTAGTTTGAATTAGAGTTGGTCTGAGGTTAAGGTGTGTTGGAGCATCTGGAGCTGGACGGTCACTGACATAAGATGGCGCGTAGTCGCTGTCAGTAAATGCATTTTTATTGAATGGAAAAATCCCTGTTTTCTCAAATTCTCTAGTGATATTGAGAGGAGATGATGCAAGAGGCAAAGAAGTGCGCACAATTGACGGTATGTTATAAATTGTCATTGTTTTATCTGCATTATTTCGCATCCACGCATCTTGAGCTCCAGCTAGATATTTTTTGAACGTCCCATAGACAGAAACGTCTAGTGGTTGCAGCTTATGCGAACAATGGGGAGGGAACGACAACATTACAACTCCATTCGCTTTAGCCAAATCTAAATTGTTAACATGGTTAATCAAGTGTTGCATAAACCCAAAAACCTAAATATCAGTCATCCAACCACTGCTATTTAACATACCAATACAATCTGGTGGTCCGTCTCGCACAAAATGATCTTTATAGCGTTTCCTCGGAAAGAGAAATAATGGCGGAATCGATATTCCCGCTGCTGATATGGCTGTAAGTAATGTGACGTTGGTTCCTCGTTCCCCAGAACTCACTCACTGAACCTACATTTCTCTTACCCTTTGCTGCAACTGTTTTCGACGGTTTGTTAACTGTTGAAACGCCAGTTTCGTCAGCATTCCATATGTTTGAAGCAGTAAAGTTAAATCTTCTCAAAAGATCATCTAACTTTTCATAGAAAGCATCGACATTTGTCTTATTAAACGACGTAGCTCGTCCTATACTTGTAGCTTCTGGTCTCCTGATAGAAGGGCGGTTATTTTAGAAAACCATTGAGCCAATCTTTTCCTGCCAGTCTACTTTCGTGCCAAACGTTTGGAAACTTTATATTATATTTAACAGCGCAATCATAAACCAGGCGCCTCACGTTTTTGGGACCCAGACCAGAAGATTTGAGATACTTTAAGCAAATACTCTTCCAATTTTAGCTCTTGCTGAGGTGTAAAAACTAGTCGTGGAGTAGAGTAACCATATTTGGCAGACTCTGGATTATTTTTTAAGCGATCTATGAACCTTTTTAATGTCACCCTGCAAATATTATAATCGTTAGCCACAGATCTTATTGACTTACTTTGATTTGTAACCAGGTCAGCTGCTCTCTTCATTACATCAATTGAGACAGTTCCCCGGTCAGTTTTTCTCTTGTAAGAACGCATGTCTATTCCACATATTTTACTTTAGGCACTAAAAAATTTTAAATCTAACCTCTTTTGTCTCCACGTGTTTAAGAGCGACTGGCTGGTTACTGTAAGCACCTGATATGCGGTAGATCTGAAATTTTTGGCGCAGGCGTGCAAATTACATGCTGTTGCCATTATACACAAGGTGGCACTTTTAGCCCTACCCTACCCTATGTTGAAATAAAATAATTATTGAAAAATGGATTGGTATACTTTTTTGTATAGTATCTTTCCCGCCCTTGACCGCTTGCCCGAAATGCCCGAAAGTGCGGGAAAGTATCACTTTCCGCACTTGTTAGGAAAATAACTATTCCTTACTATAATGTAAATAGTGTTCTACATAAATGATTGAAAACACATAGTTTATATGGAATTAATTTATATTTTGAAAACATCAGTACATTGCAGAGTACCTACATTTTAAAATTAATTTGATATATTTACTGTTATTTGACAGTACAATTATTAAACATTGGAGGAACATTATTAGAACTATGAGAAAAATTTTGGACAACCTTCCGGGATGTGGGCTTATTTTGTTAAATATTTTGTAATGTGGAAATTATATTTGCCACCAAACCGTATTGCTAAGAGATTCTTCGATATATCCTTAAGCATCCAATATTGTTGCAGAAGACTGACGAAAGCAGTGACCAGTATATTATGTCACATTGACCAAGTTCAAATAAGTAGCAACTATTTTAGGCATTTTTCCAAATTGATGATTCCTACCACTTGTTCACAACCCTTTCCGCTTTGAACGCTTTAAATAAAAATCGTTCACTGTTCCATATTTTCTGGTCTTAACGAAACATACTTTCGATAAACATATATCTGATTAACTAGAAATTACCTCGGTTTGTTGGTCTTCGAATTATGCTAATTAAAAGCTTAGATTTTAGGTCTTCTACACCGTGTAGATTCATTCGGACTATCTAATCCATTCTACAGGCTCCAGAAATACCAAATATTAAAGCCACCTAAAAAATAAAAAAAATGTGTAATCTATAATATAGAAATTAAAACAAAGAATTATTACAGTTTCCTGTAATATTGTCGATTTTAATAAAGCGATTTTACAACAGATGTCGAAGAATAATTATACACTTTATACAGTTTTGGACAATATTTTTTAAAAATAGTGATCGTTCTACTAAGAAGCAATAACTACTTCCCGTGCTATATGCACCGACGGATATTGAATTACACTGCAAAGTCAAACGGAGTTGGTACATCTACAAGGTATTTTAACTTATAGACCGGTTTCGGTATGTGTTAACCGTCGGAGAATCTCTAATCCCGGACTGAAGAATACTTCAATCACAATAGTAACGGAAATGTAAAGATTATGACAGTAGCGACATATTCACCTCCAATCGCAAACCAAAATACGAAAAATGTGACAACAAACCCATGGATTTGAAACAATAAAGAATTATTACAGTTTCCTGTAATATTGTCGTATTTAATAAAGCGATTTAACAACAGATGTCGAAAAATAATTATTTTTATTACACTTTATACAGTTTTGAAAAATGTAGTGTAATTTAATATCCGTCGGTGTATATAGAACGGGAAGTAGTTGCTGCTTCTTAGTTGAACGGTCACTGTTTTTGAAAAATATTTTTCAAAACTGTAGGATAAAAATAATTAATCTTCGATTTCAGAAATTAAAACCTTCTACATTACCTTAATCAATAAATTTTCTTTGTCTGTAGCTCCCTGGATAAATTTTTCAATTTCTTCCTTCGTTAAATGAATGGTTGGTTATATCGTGAAGATATCCCAACCCCGTTTAACTTAGAAGTGTAATTCAATATCTGTCGTGGTATATAGCCAGAGAAGTAGTAGTTGCTTCTTAGTAAACGGTCTGCTCTTTGAAAAGTTTTGAGGCGTTATAATGGTATTTAATTATTATCTTTGACATATTTTGCTTAAATGGTTTGGGTTTTCCTTAAGGTTGAACACCTACGATATATTTTTTTGTCTAGCCTGCTTTTTTAACAATTTAGGAGCTTTTAAAGACGCTCACACTCATTTCGAAACGCATGCGTATTAAAATTACGCTTAAAGTAAAGTTCAACTTTTTCAGCTTATTAGATTTCTCCCTACTCGAAACTGATTTATATTTTCTATGAAGAGACGAGAACAAAATTCACGTTTCTCCAATATTCAACCGTCAGTATCTAATCCGTTCTCGTATTGTAAGCCGTGGTTGTATAAAAGATTTCCAATTACAGGAAACTACCACGTATAAAAGATTGATATCCGTATAAAACTCTTTTCTTATACACTCTACAGAAAAATGAAAAGTGATTTGTAATAGTTGAGTGGGTAGCGAAGCTTATCTATTATTTGTGAACTTTTATAGTTGTTAGGCGTAGCCCAGAAATAATTAAACGTAATCAGGATGTCCGTATGGAATAAGAAACTCTCAATAACACTTTGAGGGTTGTTTTTGATGAGTGTTTAAAAGAGATTCGAAATAGTGTTGGATATACCTATATTTTAATATTTCCTTGGAATTTACTATCTGAATTCCGAATTAAAAATGACTACACTCTACGGCACGGTGCCATAGTAGCGATTGATCTATATTGTAACCATGATTTAACAGAAACAAAGGCGCCTATCACAATAACCGACAATTGATTCTGCAAATTAATTACCTATTATTCACGAAATGCGCTAGATTTTACGTGTGAACATTAACGTTGATAATAATAAAGAATGGATAGTGGTAGCGATATGGTTAACATTCCTCCGGAGATGCAAGGATTGGCAACTACGGCCCAGAAATCACGAATTTTCAACGAAAAACAATACAACACGTTCAAGAACTGGCGTGAAGACCATAATCTCTCAGAAAATGTTCTTCTGGCCTATTTATCATTTAAATGAGCATTTTTTATATAGTGTCTAGTTTAAAATAGCCGTTATCATAAATTTTACCTTTGAAAATAGCATTTTTGTCCATTTTTTTTGTATAAAATAGCAGTTTTTATGAATGTTATTGAAGATCTGTACTAAAGGCTGCTTTTATTAAAAGTTCCTTTATTAAAGTATACTTAAGGGCGCGTTGTATCGAACACCTAAACTCGGTTTAAATATAACTGATGTTTTGACTGATGTAATAGATGATAATAAATAAATCAATGTCACAGTCTAAACATCAGTTATAATTAAACTGAGTTTAGGTGTTCGATACAACGCGCCCTTATGTGTCTTTTGATAGAGTTATTGAAAGTATAAAAAATAGAAGACAAAAAACTTTATTTTATTATGAAATTTACATGCTGCTTATTTATGTGGATCTTTTATCTCTTGCAATATTAATTTACATTATGGAAGAACAATTATTAGCAATAGCAATTTTAGCGGGAGCAAATGATGAAGAGATAGAGATGTTGATTTTGTGTTTGCAAATACTTTTAACTGTAAAATCTTTTTTCTCCAAATGACATTAAAAGCGGCCTTTTTATGACACTTGGCTGGCTTAGAAGTTGTACTTTTAATGCCTAGGCAGAAAAAGTCCACTTTTACTGCCTAGGCAGAAAAAGTTCGTTGCTAGGCAACCTTCCAAGTAATAATTTAAATCAAACTGGTTATTAAAATTGACAATGACATTAAGAAAACTCAAAATGATGCTGGATATTGATAATGAAACGCAATTTAAATATGAAAAAGTCGATTTTGCGTGGAATTGGAACAAATTTGAAGAAAAAATTATATGTTTCACACGGCAGAAAAGCAGATTTAATGCCTGGGCTGGTTTCATAGCCGCGGCATTAAATCTTGTGCTTTTATGCCTAGTAAAACAAATAACTATTTTAGTCAGCACAAACATACTATGTTTGATATCATCCCATGTATGTTTGCCATTTTTAAACGGATTCTGGGAGACTACTTCTCTTAGCATAATAATATCATCCTCATAGGTGAAACGAAGACGCTTTTTCAACGGTTTTGATGATAGTTTCATAATTATATAAAGATATAGCAAATCTAACGAAAAATTGTCAATTTGAAATATGTCACTCGATTATTTCCTTCCTATTAATTTTGACCAATCGCTATCAAGAATTGGTATGTCAAATATAAATTTTAAGTGGAAAAATTACTTAACAACTGTCAACTTAGCTGTCAGCAGTTTTTCCGGATAAAAAACGAAAAAATTTCATGCAAGTTTGACATTTTGTTGTATTATAATAAAATGTTTATTTAACTCAGGAAATAATCTTACCAAATATCCCTCGTGCATCTAATTTTTCCTGTGGAAAAATTGGAACACTCGTTTCTAAGTAATCTGTTTCAACAAATAGCATTCGCGAAAGTGGGAAAATCCTCGTCTTCGACACGGACTTTTAAAACCACTCTCGCTCATGCTATTTGTTAAAGCAAATTACTAAGAAACTCGTTTTTCCAAATTTTTCCGGAAAAATTAAATGCACTAGGGATATTACCCTCGACAAAACAATTATTTTCTGTCACATATTGACAAAAGTATGTCAAAATTAAAAAGCTTTAACTAAAATATTCCTTTCCTGTATTTAATTTAAATATAGGATATCCTTTATTTACATAAAAACATTTAAGACAAACTTGGGAAATGCGCATGCATATATGTCAAAATAGTGAATCTTTTAATAAAGGAGATCCCAAAAGACGTTTCAATAGAGAATTATGGCACTTTCTAAAATACTGACCGTCACTATTAATGATCGGTCTAATTTATATACTGGCGTCAGTATTTTCATCGTGTAAAGTGAGATACGACACCTATAATTTTGTGGTGGGTGGTGGTTCTTTTTATTTTATTATTTTACCTATAACCTCACTTTTCTGTGGTTTGTGCTTCGTTCTTTGTTTATGTCTATCAAGTTGTCAATTTTACTTTTGGAATCTCTTGGTGATCATCACGGATTCGAATAATGGAAGAATTATTACAAGCTGCTATTCTAGGATGTGCAAATGACGAGGATATAGAGTTTGTAATATTAGAAAATGTCCTAATTGACACTAATGAAATATACAATTTTGTTTTACGCATGTCTCAAAAATAGTGACGCCAATTGTGTCCGCCACTATCCAGTCACAATTAAGGATAGTCCGTATTTAATTACTGACCGCCCTTATTTTTATCTACAACTACGCATGCGCTCTTGTCAACAATGCCAAAATAAGGACGCATTTATTAGTGACTATTTGAACCTGCCATAATTCTCTAATAACTCACTAATAGCAGTTTTCATGGATTTTATCATTCAAATGTGCATTTTTATCAATTTTCTGATTAAAATAGCCATTTTTATGAATTTTACATTTGAAAATGGCATGAGCACCGTTAATTACTTCTCTGGTTTAAAGTAGCAGTTTTCAGGGATTTTATCATTCAAATGAGCATTTTCCTATAATTTTCTGGTTTAAAATAGCAGTTTTTATGGATTTTCCATTTTAAAATATCATTTTTCATAGATTTTCTTATTTAAAATATAAGTTTTTATGAATTTTACATTTTAAAATGACAGTTTTTATGAATTTCTCATTTAAAAAAAAACCGTTTTTCATCAATTTTCTTGTTAAAAATAGCAGTTGTAATGAATTTTATCATTCAAATAAGCATTTTTTATGGAATTTATTTTTCTATCTTTCAATAGCCGTTTTTATGAAATTTACCTTAGAAAATAGCATTTTTAATACATTGTTTTGTTTAAAAAAGCAGTTTTCATGAATTTTATCATTCGAATGATCTTTTTCCATTAATTTTCTGGCTCAAAATAGCAGTTTTTATGAATTCTGGAGATCGAAGAGGCCAGTATTGCGTCCCTTCTCGACCAATGCAACGGTTAAAAAAAGGATTACTTGATTAAAATGTACTGGAGTGCCGTTATGCATGAAAAACATGTTTTGTCTAATATTGAGTGGGATGTTCTCAAGTAGTTTTGGAGAAAACTAACTTCTAGACATGTACAATTTTCCAAACCATACACAAAATGCATATCGGACATTTCATGTTAAAAAATGAAACTAGTACCTACACACACAAAAATAACAAACTAAAAACGTACCAGTAAACTTCAATTTATAACTATGTACCAATATAATTTTCTGCCAGCCTCATTTTTTATAATAATTAGGTGTTTCCTAAAAGATATATTTTTGCCATTGAAGTTTCTGATATGAATAGGTTGAAAGTTATTGACACGACAGCCAGAGGCTATTAATTTCACCGTTGGACGGTAAATATCTAACCTCCGTCGCTAAGTAGTAATTGTTGTGGTCCTCTAAGCATGATAACTACCAAGGCATGAAACGACACAAGAACGATGTGTTTATTATTATTTATTATTTCAGATTAACACTTTAATTGCTGCTCTGTAAAATTATTACAAACTAGTACATACATAGACTTGTCGTCGCATCACGTTTCACTATTTCGATTTTCCCTCGTATAATTTGTATTATTTACTTATGAGGGGTTGTTATTAGCTCACTAGAGTTAATTAGTAATGCTTTCGAGGTCAACAGATAGGTCCCGTAGAAGCTGCCGCTGGGGAATTCGGAATCAAGTTCATATAAATACCTCCTAGACCAGGGTCGATAATTTTTGAAACCAAAAAAATTATAGTAGGATGAAACCCATTGGAAAAGGAGGAGAATATTATAAAAATGAAAGGAAACATAATTTACGGGCGATTTGAGGTCGGGAAGGGGGTGAGTTTTTAAGGGTGAAAAACGGTTTATCTCGATTTCTGGCAAAACTACAAGTCCTATGGAAAAAAGTCAAATTGCAGAGTTGTAGGTTATAAAAAGATCTACAACTTTTGTATTCACACTTTTTTCACATAACCTCAAAATTTATGTGGAGAATTAAAAAAAACAAGTTTTTGGTTTTTTATTTATTTTTCACGAAATTTGGTGGAAACTTACCTTTTCTATGTCCCAAATACACTGTAATTTATTTGATTTGGAATATTTATTTTCTTACCTTATTTTGACTTATATCGAAAAAGCACCTTAATCTTCAATCGAAAATTCATCCTCCAAAATACCAGCTTTTTTCAAAAACTTGGTGTGCTTTCTGTTCTCTCTACTTTCCGATGGTGTAAAAAAATATATTCTTATAGTAAATCTTATCAGAAAATGCAAAAAACCGTAAAAAACTCGAATTAGAATTTTTTTAATGCCATTTTTATACAATTTTATCTAAAAAATGTGACTGATGCAATTTTTTTCAATTAAAAATTTGATTTATTATATTCTAATTACATTTATGTCATAGAAAATCTCATAATATATAAAAGTAAATGTAAATCGTACTATTGAATTTAGGTACTTTATTCTGATTACGTTATTCATTACAATATTTTTTGCATTTTCTGAGAAGATTTACTGTAGTACCTAATATATTTTTTTGACACACCATCGGAAAGTAGAGATTTCAACGAACAGAAAGCACACCAGCTTCTTGAAAAAAGCTGATATTTTGACGGATGAATTTTCGACTGAAAATTAGGTTGCTCTTTCGATATTAAGTCAAAATAAGGAGAAAAAATAAATATTTCAAATCAAATAAATTACATTGTATTTGGGACATAAAAAGGTAAGTTTCGTTTAAAAAAAAAATTTTTTGTAGAAGATAAAAATAAAAAACCGAAAATTTCTTTTTTTTTATTTTCCACATAAATTTTGAGGTTATGTGAAAAAAGTGTGAATACATAAGTTGAAGATCTTTTTATTATCTACGACTTTGCCAATCGAGTTTTTACCCTTAAAAACTCACCCCCTTCCCCTTTCCGACCTCAGATCGCCCGTAAATTATTTTTCCATTCATTTTTATAATATTCTCCTCCTTTTCCAATGGTTTTCATCCTACTATTACTTTTTTTCACTTTTTATTATTTTTAAAGGCTTTTACCCTGGTCTATCCTGTCACCGTAGTAGATAATCAGAAAGTGGCCTAGCATGCAGCTCAGTTCAATACACAGAAAAATAAATGATAAGAGCGTGTAGCATTCTGTGTCATAAAGTTACCACTAGCGCTTACCTTGGTACAGGTATGAACTATCACTTGAGACGCGGGCTTTTTGAATTTTTAAACTTACAGGATACGCGTAAAATTGTACAATAGTTGCAATTAGGTTTGTTCGTAGAAAGGAGTTTCCAATCAATTGGAAATTTCTCAAACACTTACATTCCGTTTTAGTTCAGGCAACGAAGGAAAAATAGCGGAAATAATTCATGTAGAAGCCAATTTTGGCACACTTGTAGGGGAAGGTGTCCTTAACAACATACTAAAAGTACTGAAGGGTGGGGGTGAAGCTAAGGGTGTCTCTAAAGGTCCCTTTTTTCAGTTTTTGGTTAATAACTTGAAAAATACTGCCTCTAGCGAAAAAGTGTTAATATAATAAATTAATTTACATAAAATTCTCTATAAAAAAGGTTTTATACACCATTTCGGTAAGATCAATGCTTAAGGAGATATGGAGGCGGAAGATGGGAAATTAAAGAAAAAACGATTTTATTGTTAAAAATGAAATGTTTGTAGTTAAAAATAATATGTTTATTGTAGAAAATGAAGTAATTAGTGAATTAATGATGTATCTTGAACATTAAATTTTGTCGAAATCTAAACTTTCATCTTTTTCGATGTTGTCTTCGACGGGGGCTCCGTTCGTACATGAGCTGAGGCATCCACAGGCACCAGAGCAGGCAATCCCTGCTTTGCGGCAACCGCAGCGCACCCCACACCCAGTCGTGCATCGACAAAAGATCATTTTCAAAACAGAATCGGGTGCCACAGGATCGTTCGTGTTAATTGGGTTGAGGATCCCTTCTTGTCCCTTGAGCCAGCCCCATTGGATGGGCGGTAGGGGGTTGCCGAGCCACTGTTGTATCTGTAAGGAAGTAATGAGACCAATGTAAGAATTCATCAAAAATTAATAATTGTAATTTAAAGAAAGCAGTAGGTATTTAAAGCTACATGTAAATGGATTTACCTGTAGATATACTCTGAGCGAGTGTTGCTTTGAAGCTCCTTTGGTAGGAGGAAGAGTGGCCATGTCTGATTTGGGCTTCGTTGACGCTTTCAAAAATGCCGAGTACCTATGCTATCAGTACCTTCAATATAATTGAAGATTTCTTCCATTGCATTTGAAATCCCTTCATCTTGAGGACGTCCAGATTTTCTTTTTGAAGGTACGGTGGTTAACAAGAATCTTTTGTAACAATCCTCATGATATATTGCATCTGCTGAGTGTAGATCAAAAACAGTGCAGATACGTCTTACTACGTCGTTTGCCCACTCATCCTTTCTCTTCTGCCCATGATCGATAATGGAATTATGAAACGCACCGGTATGAACATGAAAAACTGTTCGACGCTTAGCATAAGGTTTTTTTATCTCCTTTTCTTCGTCATACGTTTCTGTTCAGAAAAAACACTTTGTTTTAAAATCAAATTTCACTTGTCCTGAACGCAAAGACGAGATGGGGTTGATCTGAAAGAGTGTCTTATTCCTGAAACCTGCCTCTTTTCCATCTTTCCTTAACACACTTGCCTTCACTAAACCAATTTTCCCTTTTTTACTGACGTTACACAAATCACTTTCAACTTCACTTGCATAAAAATTAAACACTTCTCAGCCATAGTCACATACACACTTGGAATGAATAATCTTATAATAAATGCGTGGAAATAAAACCAGATATTCTGAAGTCTCACAAACAACAAGACGGTTAATATCAAACTGACTAGTAGAGACGAGCAATGGTCACCGTAAATACCACCTGGCACTGATTTAGTAACGGTGGCAGGGAGGGGAGGTCAGACATTCCAACAATTCACCCCTACCGTCTAAGGCTCCAACAACGCACACAAAAATAGGCAATAGGTTGATTAATTAAACAATAAACATTCCATTTTTAAAAATAAAAACTTTTTTTTTAATTTCCCATCTTCCGCCTCCATATCTCCTAAGTATTGATCCTAACAAAAAAGTGTATGGAATCTTTTTTATAGAGAATTTTATGTAGATTAACTTAGTATATAAACACTTTTTCGCTAGAGGCGGTATTTTTCAAGTTATTAACCAAAAACTGAATAAAGGGACCTTTAGAGACCCCCCGCACCCTAAGCTCTACCCCCACCCCTCAGTACTTTTAGTATGTTGTTAAGGACACCTTCCCCTACAAGTGTGCCAAAATTGGCTTCTACATGAATTATTTCCGCTATTTGGTATTTTTTAGTCTTCGTTGCTTGAACTATTCGTGATTCGTTGTAAATCGATTGGCACTTTTTGCTCTACGAACGGGTGGAAAATTTTGACAGTATAAAACATGACGCATGAAATTTAATCATTAATATATCTACTCAAAACCAAATACCAAAAATATATCACTACAGTAAAATTCACGAATGTTTCTCGTTACGTCATATTTCCCTGAATGTATCAAAGTCACTCTAATTTTATGTGGATATCACTGAGGTAAGTTTTGTAACAATTTATTTGTACAATTTCAAAATGTAGCCTAACTATGATATGTTAAATTTGGTTTTATTTATTTCCTCCTATAATTAGATCACCAGATATTCATGCCGAACCATCTTGATTCTTGATTCGGGTGTTTATGAGTTATGACGTAACGAGAATCATTCGTGAATTTTACTATACCCTTGTCACTTCCAACAGCATCACAATGCGCATGCTTCTAACTGAAAATTTGATCCCGTTCAGCGAATTGTTCTGATAGTTGGCAACTGGTCCGAAACTGCAAATATCTTTCTTCCAACAAAGTATTTTTAAATCACCAACTGCCAAATTGTTTCTACGAAGGCTTTTTTTTAATATGCATGCATCTGACGTTTTCTGATAGTTTCTAACTGTTCTACGAACAAACCTATTAAAAAACTTTGCAGACTAAGAAATAACATTATTGTCCTGAATCATTCAGCTGCAAATATCGTATTAGGTTGCAAAACTTGCTCTTGTACATGTATATTGTATAAGTATAAATAAAATATATATGTATGTATAAAGGTATATATAAAAAGTAAAAGATAAAAAGAAATTAAAAAAAAATTAAAAACACTCAAATCTCAATTTATTTAAAAACAATATAGTATTATTACAGTTTCCTCTAAAATTGTCTTATTTAGTAAAGCGTGTTACCAATAGATATCAAAGAATAAATATATTATTCTAACGCTTTACAAAGTTTTGAAAAATACTATTCAAAAACAGTAACCGTTCTATTAAGAGGAAACAACTACTTCCTGGGATTAGGCTCTTAGAGCTCTCGGACGGAGAACATATACCTTGTACTGATGAACCATATAAATACGCCTAAAGCTGTCTTCAACTTATGTTGTCCCTTCTAATTGCAAACCAGAATGGTTGATTGAATCTCGTATAGATCACCGACCTGGTTTGACTAAGAAGTGTAATTCAATGTCCGTCGGGGCCAGTAAAAAAATTGGACACAATCCACCCATACATTTACAATTAGCTTAAACATAATACATTGTTAGTTAATTACTAGTAACTATCTTATACTGACTGCTTCTGAACAAAATATATTTGAAAACTGCGGTTCTATTAGACGTTTTGAGTTTGCAATTTGAATATTCTGCTTCCGATAAATATTTATAAAAGCATTCTTTATTCACCCTCTCACTAATTTACCTTAAAAGCGGAATTAAACTTCCCAAAAAGTTTTATAATGGATTTTAATAACGTCAGTCTAAGAACCCAAGCTTATTAAGTAATAAAAGTTTTTTTCGCTTACATCACTTTAACGGGAGCCGTAGCAGCAATTAAAATCAACGTTCATTATGTAAATTTGGGGTCTCATCCTATTTACTTTTTGTACACATACTTTTTATTTTAAATGTACTCCTAATGGGTTATACATTTTTTAAATTTGGTAAATTACAGGTTGATATACTAGTTAAGACAAAAAATGGGTTGATTAATGAAAAAATAAAAGCGCCCATTAACGATGGTTACTTTGGTACTATATATCAACTTTTTTTAATGTTAGAATTCTTTTGTAAGAGGTTATGGGTTTATTTTTGTTTAATTTGAAATAATAAGTTGATTAACTTCATTTTTTCATCAATCAACATTGAACTCATTTCATTTTATAATAATGTATGTATGTATTTTGGGGTAACATTCACTGAGACCTAAAAGATCTATTGTGCCCCCTTACTTCTACTTAGTTTCTGAGGAGAGACTCGGAGACTAGTAGCTCCTTTAGTCCTATTTCCCGGAGGAATTTTAGGATATCTGCAGGCCTCAACTTAGGTAACTGTCCCTCTTCTATCCAGTAGTCTCCCAGATACTGTACCCTAGGATTTTTATAATAATAATAAATGTCTTTATTTGGTATAGAATTACAAACTTGAATACTTATGTAAAACTAGTATTGTGTGAGATTCAGTTTACACTTGGTTTGCTCATTGCTATGTGACATAACAATAAGAATCTGCTTGACAATAAACTTGAACTAAACAAAAACCACACAACATAATCGTGGTAAGTATAATTTAGTGTACTCATTAGCTTTTTTTTTATTATTGTTTCTGCAAATTAAAAAACCTTGTAATATTTAATCAAAATTGTCAAACTATTTATAAATTTGATTTACAAAAATATCTCCAAAAGTAGAAAAACCGTGGAACGTTATGTATCTTTAGGAAAAGATGACACTCCTTCATTTCTCGTGACAACTGAATGCTCATTTATCTACTTCATCGTATTATTGACTGAGGGGTTTAGTTTCGAGTAACTAGTTTGCAGTAAAGTTTAACGTTGTCCTTTCACACTGAATATTGATTAAGTCCAGGAATATGCCAACTAAGAAATTAATTCTGAACTTGTGATTGGATAGTTCATCCTTCGCTCGGATATAGTTACAATCTCCCAAGTTCAAACTTACTTAAGAGGTTCATTGCATGCTGCTCTCATGAAGGATAATAGTTTATGGAAATTTATACTCATGTTAATTGATCTAAAATCCCACACCATACGTTAACTGACCAGCGATCCTGGTTAAAATCTTGTTGCATTCAGTGTTGATTATGATCAGACCAACAGTGTGTATCGTGTCTATTTATAAATCCCTTACTGAAAAATGTAGCTCGCCCTGGAATCTGCTTGTCTCGACCTGAAAAACACTATTTTCCGGTCTTGTAACGTAAATTACTATTTCCGGCTAGAAGCATGTGTCACTTTTCTGAAGTATGACAATATTGTGTTAAGCTGGTTTTAAAAAAAGTTAATACCTTTCTTTGCTTTTCTACGGAATTTTCCCTCAACCGCAGATTCTTGGACTTCCGGAGGAGTACAGGTTAATTCAAAACAAGACATTAGGTACCTACTTGTTTGAGCAAAAAAATTAAAATTTCGTGACAGAAAGAATATTTTATGACATGATTGTCAAAACCAATAAATTAGTAATATTGCCTAGCAACAGATTCATGAAGTTCTTTATCGAAAAAAATATTAAATTGTGACAAATTTCCCTAAAATTAATGTTTTTAAAAGCTCGTAATTAAGCGATTGTGAATAAAATAGTATACACATCACGCGGGAAGGATCATTCCATCCATGGCTTTTAACAAAGCCTGTGCTGTAATGATCTACTTCCCCGCTAGGTATGTAATATACTATCTCTCGGCACTTTGCCCACGCCACATATATTTATAATGGAGAATCAAATAAAATCTACAAAAACTTAGTAGGCTACAGTCATCTTTAAATACCTACTTAGCTGTCACAAAACTGTCCGACTATATTATAAGTTTTTAAATTCTAAAAGGTAGTTTCAATCGTGATTTGATGAAAACCCCAATTTCCATTAAATATTATTTATAATAAATAATATGGATACTGACAGTAGTGATGATTTTAATAATACTCCGCCGGAGATATTGGAAAGAGCTGCAAAAGTAACATTAGATTTGTTCCCGGAAATTTCAAGACACTTCTAGGGCTTTATCTCTTTTTTCACCCTAGCCATAAACAGCGGTTTTAAGTGCTATAAACCAAAGAAATACAAAATACTTTGAAGATAGGGCGTATAAAAATTGTTTTGATTGATTTTGTTTCTCCCTCAGCTGGTTTTTATGGATAGGTTTAGGAATAAGGTCTTTTAATACTGAGAAATTATGGCATTCATGACATCAGTATTTCTTAAGGCAAAAATGTACAGGGTGTTTTATTTGAAATAACGGAGCTCATTATTATTCTGAAAAAAAGGGAAGATCTAACAACAATGGTCGCGTTCATCCCAACAAAGTTTATCAGGTAGCGATTTTTAGAGTAATCCATCATTTCTTATTTCTGCTGAACGTTCTAATCTTGATTTAACACCATAACCTAATTTTATTTGACATATGACTGCAATAATTATTCATTCATCTGCGATTTCGTCTCGTCCCCGAACATCTACACAGAATTAAAATAACAGATAATCCAAACTGTATATGCGGTCAAAAAGGCAACCTCAATCATATTATTTTTGACTATCCAATGAATGATAATATATAAAATATAAAAGCTTCCATATACCATCAAGGACCAGTTAACATCCACACAATTCTTACTACTCCAGGATCCAAACTAATGCTTGTAGTTCTACAATTCATGCTAATACCTGTAGTTATAGTTTTCTTCTATCCTTGGCTTTAGGAACCTTATACCAAAGCTTTGACAGCCACAAAGCAAATAATCCCCTTATTATTCACCAGTTATTCTACGCAGTGAAGGGCACAGACTTGTCTCCGGACGTGTTCAAGACACACCTTTCATGAAGCACCTAATTGGACAGCCGTTTGAAAAGACGCGAGTCCACGAACAAAGAGAAGAAGAAGAATTTAGTTTAATAATTCCCAGTTTATTTCATTCATTTTCAAGATACGAAGGTCTAAAATTTTTTGAAACAATAATAGGCTACCACAGCGCTCACATCAATCATTTGACAAAACACGCGTTCAGCAGGAAATTGATTATCGCTCCGGTAGCGCTACGTTGAGATGAACGCGACCAAAGTAAATACCACCATAATATCGGCCATATCTCAAGATCCTTGCACACCAAAATTTATAAACATCGTGCGATACGTTTCCGAGATAATTGAGTCGTTCCATATTTAGACTCACTCTCCGTATATCATTATGACACATAATATTTCAGCTATATTCCATAACTGCACTTTATCAAACAAGTAAACTGGATCTAATATCGATTAATTAAAGGTTATTATACTTTAAAGTATTCACAGCAAATAATAGGATACATACTTTGGAGACAGCAATAAATAAATCATGAGAAACTTGCATGTGCTTGTAGATTGCGTGTAGATAATATTCATTCAATATATTCGGCTGACATCCGCTACATAAATATATAGTTTCATTCACGGAAAGAATGAGATAGTTATTTATAAAATTGGTAGGTACTTTAAATTTTACCTCTTGTATTTATCGGTTACTTGTTTGTTGCAATTGGTATGATAAATAGTTCTGTGGACTGTGCATGAAAAGTAATGCGAATAGCATGACCTGTCAAGTTTAGGTTCAAGATGAAAACAGGAAGATTAAAAGTCAGCTGGATAACCACAAACATGTAGGCTATTTCACGAATAGGTATACGTTTGTTTCAGATTATAGGTGATAACAAATATTTTACTTTGTATATTCACAACCGCATTTAGAAAGTGGAAAGTTAATTGCTCTACTATTGTATTTTACACAAATTCCAAATCACTCCTTAATAATTTTGTACATACAGAGTGTCCAGAAACTCTCCTGCCAAACGGAAACTACAGTTACTAGAGGTGATTTTAAGTCGATTTAGCTCAAATTACCATAATCCGAAAATGCTTCCTAAGGGAGCTACAGCCCTTTGAAGAAGACGTCCTCATATGAGTTTTCCTCAAATCATTTAAAAATTCCGTTATTTAAAATATTCAAACTTGTATAATCAATAAACAGTTACAAACCAGTCGTTCGCTGTAAATAAATTGTTTTTCAGATCCATCACAAGCGTGTTAGTCGGGGGGACCAACAGGTATTTTTATTTAAAAAACTTTATTTTCAAGTTTTTTATGTATCCGACACCAAATTTGGAAAATTCAAGATTATTTTCATAAAAAATGTTCTCTTCTTTCAAATGAACCGTTTTCGAGAAAAATAAATTTAAACTTTTTGGGTTTCTTACATAAAATCATGTTGGATTGTATCTGTAATATCAAGTTGGCTTTGAAAAATCAACAAAATCTGATAATGTGTCAAATTATTTTGATTCTAAACAGTTATTATTGTTATTGTGTGTGAAAGGTAAAAAATAATAGTTAATTTGATCAAAATGGTTTATTTTTTGAATGAAAAATATGCTGATATGCATTTAGTCTATGGGGAAGTACAATAGACGGAGAGCTGGCTACATGAAAAATGTTTGGATCTGGTACATGGTTCGTTTATATTGAAACAGGTACCTTTGGTGTAGCCGAACATAATTTTGCCTGTCTGGCATCGGAAAATGTTGTTCATGTACCTTGGGATTTTTTATTATTATTTACTTTTACACCCCTTTGGCGTTGTCTGGGGGCACGTTAACCCCTAGCAAACTGTCTGCCAATATTTTTCCGCTATTCTTGGATATGAATAAAAGCTTTTCCTGTAATAAGAATCCGTGTACCTTATAAATTATTTCACACCTAAATTTTACATTTTCAACTACAAGCCCCCGCTTCATGCCCCGGATTTCCGATGCCAGACAGGCAAAATTATGTTCGGCTACACCAAAGGTACCTGTTTCAATATAAACGAACCATGTACCAGATCCAAACATTTTTTATGTAGCCAGCTCTTAGACTACAATGTAACGCTCGTTCAGCAGAGCGAAGATATGCGGAAATTCCAAATGGAAATCATCCTGCTCGCGCAACATTTGTAGCCATATACCAAAGATTAAGAGAAAGTGGCTCAGTAGTACCTAAAAATACTGAAACTGGTAGACGACCTGATGTGACAATGAAATACGAAGACGATATTTTGATTGTAATCGAAAAGAATCCTGAGGCTAGCACCAGAAGACTCGCTGCTATGTATCCTGGCATTTCCAAGTCTTCCATATGGAATATTATTCATAAAGAAAACCTTCATCCTTTCCATTTTCAAAAAGTTCATGCACGCATAGATTTTTCAAACTGGTTGCGGAACAAAAAAAATCAGGATCCTAATTTCTTTTCCAATATTTTATTTTGCGATGAATCTACGTTTACCAGAGACGGAATTTTTAATTTACATAATGCACATCATTATGCCTACATTGTTGATAGTCCTCATGCAACAGTAGAGAAAAAGCACCAGCAAAGATTTAGTATAAATGTTTGGATAGGTGTAATCGGTAATCAGCTTCTGGGACCCGTAGAGCTTTCTAGCCGTTTAACAGGACAAGAATATCTTAATTTCCTACAAAAAGTTTTACCTGATTTAATAGATGAGGTTCCCCTGATGATTCGAAATAATTTATGGTTCACGCACGACGCGACGGCTGCCTAGCATATTTTAGTAGAGAGGTTCGTCAATATCTCGACAATAACTATCACGATAAATTGATTGGAAGAGGCAGTTAATTGACCCCCAGGATCTCCAGATTTAAACCACTGTGATTATTGTATTTGGGGTTTTATAAAATCATTAGTCTATGCTGTTCCAATAGAAACCCGTAATCAGATGTGGCAATTAATTCAAAACGCTTGTAATGAAATTAGAAATAATGCAGGAATTTTTGCAAAAATTAGACGATCTTTAGAGAAAAGAATAAATTTGTGTATTGAGACGAATGGTCGGCATATAGAGCATCTGTTGTAAAATTAATTCTCTTATTTTTGTTGGTAATTATCTCTAACTTTGTTTATTTTTAATGTTGGTTGTTGTTTTATACCCTCACGAAATAAAATTTAATTTAAAATTTCCAAAACAATGTAAGCAACTTAATACTTACGTCTTTTGTTACCAGTATCTGTACAATTTGTTGATTTTTCAAAGCCAACTTGATATTACAGATACAATTTTATAATCCAACATGATTTTATGTAAGAAACACAAAAAGTTTAAATTTATTTTTCTCGAAAACGGTTCATTTGAAAGAAGAGAACATTTTTTATGAAAATATTCTTGAATTTTCCAAATTTGGTGTCGGATACATAAAAAACTTGAAAATACATTTTTTTAAATTAAAATACCACTTGGACTGACACGCTTGTGATGGATCTGAAAAAAATGTATTTACAGCGAACGACTGGTTTATTGATTATACCAAGTTTGAATATTTTAAGTAACGGTATTTTTGAATAATTTGAGAAAAACTCATATGAGGACGTCTTCTTCAAAGGGCTGTAGCTCCCTTGGCAAGCATTTTCGGACTAAGGTAATTTGAGCTAAATCGACTTAAAATCACCTCTAGTAACTGTAGTTTCCGTTTGGCAGGAGAGTTTCTGGACACCCTGTATAATACATACGTACAAGATGAATATAACATTTTTTTCTTGTGGAAGATATAGTACTACATTTAGATACATTCAGGGATAAATTGTTGCAAACACACCAGTTATAAACTTTATTAACATTATTTTGCAGCTACTGACAGTCACGGAAGTCAGATGTTGATGGGTAAATTTTTAATTCATCTGCTTAAAACAGATAATTAGAATCTATAGTTTGTCCAAATGATTTATAAATAATGAAAATAACAATGATCCCAAGTTGGAACGTTGCAACACATCTGAATTTGACTTGTAATTTTTATATTGAAAACCGTTGTAATAAACAAATTGTTGCCTATGCTGATTGTAAGATCTACAGAACTTTATCATTTTCAAGGAAAATCCGAACTGGTTTAATTTCATTCTATCGAAAGCTTCAGTATACAACATCTACTTTTTCACAAGAATCAACAGCTTCGGCAAGCTGCTGCGTAATAGTTAATAAATTAGTTTCAGTGGACTTGCGAGTTATGAAGCCATGCTGAGAAGGTGAAATAAGGTTCCGCATACTGTGGTGGATGCGAGTGTATAAAACAATTTCAAATAACTAAATTTGACAGAATTGAAACAGGACTATCGCTGGAGACTTGTGAACGAACACCATTTTTGAAAACTGGAACAATTCTGGCTACCTTCCATTTATCAGCATATATTTTAATTATGATGAAAATTCAGAAACAGAATTACTGGCTGAAAATGGTAGTGAATTGATAGCATCTATTTATTGTAAAAAACTTCAAATTTGTACGAGTTAAGGTATGGAATGTGTCAAACAGCTCTGACAAAATCTACATTTGAATTAAAAAAAGTTGCATTCTGTCGAAAGAGCTAGAATGCAACAATATTATGCAAATGTCAAAAATGTCATCTCCATCCTCGCCGTTAGTAGGTGCTTAAAGTAGGTGAAAATCAAATCGTTTAAAATTCCATCAAGTATATCAACAACTTTGAAACAAAGTGCCAATAGTTTGATTCTGTCAAGTTTAGTCCTCCGTTTAGTCCAAAATAATATATAAAGAATTGTGATAACAAATATATATTTTCTAAATGAAGGAAAGCCTGCAAAAACCGACAGAACTTTTATTATATGGGCAATGAAATCAAATGACATAGCTAACTATCACTGGTTTTTAATAAATGAGATAGGTGAACACAACAAAATCATATCTACTGCTAATAAAAATTATCAACTCGTAAGCTACTCCATTTAATGTTAATAGGGAAAAACCACTAAACATTTATGTCCATATAAAATTCTAGCATTGTCATTGATTTGAATAAAACTGTTTTTCTAACCGAATGAACAGCAGAGAACGAGATACATGGAATACATTATTTTTTATACTAAATTGTATTTGGAAACATGAAGAAATTACATAGACAAGATTATAATATTGTTATTGAGAAAATAATAAAAGTACATCATTGCAATATTGGAAATGTAATTCAAGTAAAGTGTGCAATGCAAACGCCTGGTACCCAAGGGAAACATTCGTTTTCATACCGGTTTATTTAAAAAGTAATAATCAAATTTTGACCCAATTTTTTTGTGGTTCCCTATTATATCTATATACATAAAAATCTCATATCACGGTGTTTGTTTTCGTACTCCTCCGAAAATGCTCGACTGATTTCCATGAATTTTTTTATGTATATTTGGTAGGTATGTAGATGGGTCGTAAAGTATATTTCATATCGCTAGGTAATTGGGGTGTCTGTATCCACAATTTTTTATATATTTTTCTGACAAAAACACTCCTTTTTTTATTTAGCATCGAAAAATACCTTAGTATGAACTATATCCAAATAATGAAGCCGTTGTTTGTATTTCAACCCGAAGTTATTCATGTGTTGTATGATAGATGGCGCGACGCCCGTCTCATCGAACTTCCAACACATATAGACAGACTTTAGGCGACTTGTTATCATACCAATCAATCGATACAGTTTTCGATGCCAACGAAGCTGTAAATTATCCAACTGGATTTGCCAAGTATGCCACCACACCTCCTGACTGAAAATTGGTTCTCTAGCTATTTTACTCCGGAATTTGAACCCACCACAACTGTGCAATGGCACACGATTGGTGATTAAAGAATTAATGAAAAATATTATCAAAGCCATGATATATAATGGTAAATTCCGAGACGAAAATGTTTTACTGCCACGAATTCCGATTATTCCCACAGACGTACCAATCAATAAGTCGCAAGGCAAAACGATGTCTGTTTGCGGCTTAGATTTGGGCACACCATATTATTCACAGGGACAAAATTACTCTTCAAAATTAATATTGATTTTATTAATTTAATTTAAATACATTAGAACACAAAATATATATATTACTTTTTTCCTTTATGTTTAATTTTTGAGAGATCAAACAATGAATATGTTAGTTATGTAAGTGAAATACATTGCATTGAGAAAATAAATGGTTGGTGTTTTTCTTTATTGGCGATGATGGTCTTCATTAGATGATTCCTCAAAAGAAGCATCTACCACACTTTCAAATGAAGGGTCTACATATTTGGTAGTTGAATCTTCACTACTCTGCTGAACTTCCATGGGTAGCAAATATTTCTTCACAGCAAAGCCGGTTAGATTTCTTTACACTACACAAATACAATAAACCTATCAGAGCTTCAATTTCTATAGGGTCCGTCAATATTGTGTAAGTTTCTCTCTTATGCTTTCCTTGGGCAAACTTTTCCTGTTGATTGGTATATTGAACAATTTTAGCAATGATAGAGTCATAAACAAAAATTTCTCCAATTTTCTATAGGGTCTCTTAAATTATTTGCAGGTAATTTTACACCAGGTAGTTGAGTGATTATATTTTTTGATTTGGTTCTGGACCTTAGGTTTGACGGCGGACAAAATTTTTGCCAATTTGTTCCATTTTTTCCAAAGAAAAAACAAAGATTGGTCGCTTGAAGTAGTAGAGTTTTGTAGCACATTTACCTCCGCAACTTCGGCATCAATGTAATCAGTTATTTGGCTATTCATTTGGTCATCTTCACTTATTTCTTGTTTATCTTCGGTATTACCAAAGCCAAAGTAGTCCACTTCAAACTCTTGCTCACCCCCTGAATTTTCACTTCTGACTTCATCATCATTTTCTTCGCCCTCATCGCTATTATCATCGTTCTCTGGTTGAACATCCAGCTCGTTTTCACAAAGTACTTCCTGGCAAGATCTTGCAACCATCGCTGTTCCTTTTCGTGATTAAAATTTTGATCTACAAACAAATAAAATATTTTTAAAGAGACCGTGTGACACCAAGCGAGGGTTAAGAACTAAGAATATACCTTTGTTTGATAAGCATAGTGCAATGACAATAGGCTGATCCCTTACTCTTACCTTCATTGACTTGAAAAAAACCTTCCTACAAATTACCCTCGCTGAATATTCTCGTCTCAATCCTATATCGAGCTAAAACTTATGGTTATTTTAACCATTCGCGTTAAAAAGGAAGTGAAGCAAGCTAAATTGGAGTTTATACCGTTCTCCGAACAAAACGGCTGTTTTTCTTACCCTGCATACCATTAATTATTTCACACTTATTGAGTGACGATAATGTGCTTCCGATCACAAACTATAGACAGCAGATGTTCGATTCATGCAATATTTAACTCTTCCTTTTATTATCAAGCTCAAGCGACATGGTTAAGATCAAGTCCAAGTAGTGACCTAATTTCAACTGGCGGAACAAACATTCATTCGAGCATCAATAATATCAGCTGCATTAAATGATCCTAACGTATGTAGGATCTTATCTTTCAATGCATAAACTTACCAGACACTTACCGACTTTGAGTTGGAAGATGAAAAATCCCGAAAGTAATTCTAGACTATCAAGAGCAGTAATAACATGAAAACAACACAAACTGAATTTCCTTCAGTCTCCAATTTTCAAACGGCCGCGTCCTTGAACTCTACCTCAATCAACTGTCATTACCATCTTATACGTTATTGCCTTATTTATGTATGGCTAAAAAAGGTTCGGTTTGGCGGAAAGAAATAAAGTGTCTATATAAATTAGAGTTGAAGGAAAGATGTAAAATAGTAAGAAAGCAAAATCGAAAGTAACAAATGAGGAACTTTATAATAGCAAAAAAACTAAGAAAGTTGATGACTTCTGATAGTGATGCTGAAAATACAGAATATACACTCTGGTGCAAAAAATTCGATCCATCGTATATTTTCCATTTATTGTGACTTTTTAAACTTGGTACTTATTATATATAAATATAGAGAGACCCTCGTATAATTGAAATTATTCATTTATATACATTATTTCAATTTTTCTTATGACATTTTTTATAAACAATACAAATTTTAGGTTTTTGTCAGAAATTTACGTCTGATAAAGCAGCAAGAAATTCATTTGTTATCTTAGTGACCTTAACAAACCCACCGAATTAATTTTTAAACTTATTATTCTGTTAATTTAATTGAAATAAAATGGCTTCAACACCAACGGATGCTGCAAGGGCAGTGGCTTTAGTTCAAGATGGTCGTAGCGAATATTATGCTGCTGAGGTAGTAGGTGTTAGTCAATGTGCAGTACAAAGAGCAATTTAGCGGTTTAATTAAACTGGAAATTACACGAGGAGGGGCAACATCCGCACGCGATGATAGATTTTTGGTTTCTTCGTGTTTGAGAAATAGACATTTAACGTCAGTTGAGCTGGCAAATCGTCTGAGCCAAGTAAGAAATAATGTCGATGTAAGTAGGTGGACAGTTCGTCGACGACTCACTGAAGCTAATTTATATTCAAGAAGGCCAGCTCTATGTCCACTGCTATCCATGGAACAACGCAGAGCTCGGCTTGCTTTTGCAAGGGAACACGAGGACTGGAATGACGCCGATTGGAGTAATTTATTGTTCCCGGATGAGTCCAGGTTTTGTTTAAGGACACCAGATACTAGAAAAAGAATCTACAGAAGACAAGGAGAGCGATTCGCCCAATGTAACATTGCGGAAAGAATAAGTTATCGAGGAGGATCAGTTATGGTTTGGGCTGGTATAAGTTCCGAGGCCCGTACTGACTTGGTTCTTGTAGATGGAGGTTCTATGACAGGAGCAAGGTACATAACAACAATTTTGGATGATCATGTGGGTCCTTTTGCTCCAATTGTAGGAACTAATTTTATTTTCATGGACGATAACGCGCGGCCACATCGTGCAAGAATCGTTAATGAATATTTAGAAGAAGTTGGGATTGTCCGTATGAATTGGCCATCTTCAAGTCCAGATCTCAATCCTATAGAGCATCTATGGGACACTCTAGGAAGAAGAATCCGATCACGGGTACCCCGTGCTAACAGCTTGGCTGAACTTACTGTGGTGCTTCAGGCAATATGGGACGAATTGGACCAACTCGATGTCCAACATTCAATTAGCTCTATGCCAAGACGTATGCAGGCTGTTATAAGGGCCCGGGGGGGAAATACAAATTATTAATAAAAAAATAACACACTAAACATTTCATTATAACCAATGTTTTGATCACAAAATGTACTTAATTTTTTCATTATTCGAATAAAGCCAATTGTTACCATAACAACATGATTTTCTTGTATAAACTGTCTTTTTTATTCATACATTTAGCATTTAAAACCGATCCAAAACTTACATGGTAAAATTTTTGTCTATTTTGCCAAAAAATAGTCGTGGATCGAATTTTTTGCACCTGAGTGTATATGTATTCCAAGTTTACTAATTGATGGATCATTTGTCAGGTTTGTTGAAGGATGGATGTCAGGTTAAAGATAAATGTGGTTGTGTAGGAGTGGAAGATGACTAATGTCTGTCCGATTTGTGAAGATAGGATGAATGAACATCATATTATACCTATAACATCGATTTGTCCGTATACCTTGGAAAATTAAGAAGCGAGGTAACTGTTTTACCTACAGAAGATACAATAATATTATGTCGTTTTTTGAAAATTAATTGTTTTTTCTAACTAATACAATATCATTTCATTATGTATGAGTAAGTTAGTTTAATAACAATGTGAAACGATTTCCTAGTAATAACGTCTCACTATTAGTTATGCCTCTATTGTTTCAGACGAGCCAAGATATAAATAAAGGAACGTCTCGGAGTCCTTTCGTAAAGGATGACGGCAGAAGATAACGGCAATATAATGGCAGGTCAATTGAAACCAACTTCGAGTAGCAACGAGGATATCAGCGAATATACTGATGCTGACGAGAGTATTTCAGCGCCAACGGAGATTCTTGCAGAAGTAAGCAAAAAATATTTTTTGGTAATTTACTGTTTTATTCTAATATTCTGTGGAAAGTTTCTAAGAATCCTTAGTGATTTAATGCTGAGTTTTTGTAAGTCCGATATGGGATTTTATGTTCCTAATAGAAAACATATCGACCCATTAGCTATTTATGCAACCAGTTATGAAATACGTCTTTTTGTGTAACGAGTGGAATGTTCGCGGGACGAACGAGCGGAGCGAGCGAGTTGCCGTAACATGACACGAGCTACACAAGAAAGTATTTCATAACGTGTTTCATACAAGATTTTATCTAATTTTGACGAAAACACATATTATAACTAATTTTCTTACAAACGCCAACATGACTGTTTACATGCATTAACTCTAGGCATTTCGATTCGAATGACAGTTTCCATGCTATTCACACTAATTTTATTCATTTGGCTTGACAGTTCGTCTGTTCAATTTAATTGTTGCTGCTTTAAGTATTAATACCCAGAAATTTTGCAAAAATATTTAAGTCTACGATAAAAAATGTCCCATTCAGACTCAGATAGAGTACTAAACGATATAGATGAGGCCGCACAAAGTGAGTGCAATATCGACTGTGATTCCACAAAAATTGAAAGCTGTGTATGATTTGGTATATGAAAACATTGAGAAGTGGCTTGAAGAAAAGAAAATAAAACACATTAATGAGAATTTATTTCGAGGTAAGAAAGACTTCCACACTTTGGAATCTTTATTCTATGTGAATTATCTTTGAAAAAGAACATTAATATAGCTAAATACACTAGCTTATACGCATTTTTAAAGAGGTAATTAGAGGCCTACTACGCAGAAGCTGAAGACAGAACATTTTTAATGGCGAAGGTGGGTCAACTTTCGTTTAGCTGAAATCAGTTATGGAAAAACTGTTGCCATGGCAGTCATAACAATGGTAACGGGTACAAAAAAACCTAAATCATATGGTGAGGAAACGCGGGGTTGCCAAGTTGACCACTTTCGTTTAGCTGAAATCAGTTATGGAAAAACTGTTGCCATGGTAGCGGGTACACAAAAACTTAAATCATATTGTGAGGAAATGTGTGGTTGCCTAGTTGACCCCATTTTCGTTTAGCTGAAATCAGTTATGGAAAAACTGTTACCATATAATTTTTAAATAAATATCACGTTTGGGTCTTTTCATTTTATTTCATACTTAATACCATGAAACCATGACTTGAAAATTTATATCAGTGGCGTATATATGTACCCATATGCAACCTACAAGCCAGAGCTGTAATCGACTACTCAAGAATCATGGTATTTTTCTACATTATTATTAAGATGCGATTGAATAACGCGCATATCAAAATTCAAGAAGGGTAAGGGTGAATCCAATGATTATATTCCCCACCATATGATTTAGGTTTTTGTGTTCCCGTTACCATGGCAATGACTGCCATGGCAACAGTTTTTCCATAACTGATTTCAGCTAAACGAAAGTGGTTAAATCGGCAACCGCGCATTTCCTCACCATATGATTTGGGTTTTTGTTTACTGCTAATCACAACAATCGTTGCCATGACAACAGTTTTTCCATAACTGATTTCAGCTAAACGAAAATTGAGCCGTGAAGGTTGCATTGATCATTGGAATAGCTGGAACTTGTGGAAAGTGTGAGTTAATTTCTCTGCGTGTCGGAAATGTTTCCGATAAATATTCCCATTTTGTAGTCCAACTCCCTAACAGAACACTGAAGGGCAACATTTTCTTGATATTATTAGAAGATACATTGCTTTGCGCCCACGAAACGTTAAACATGATAGGTTCAATTCACTAATGGTACATGTAGTGTGCAGCCAGTTGGAATTGATACAATTGGTAAGCTACCAAAAGATATTGCCAAATTTTTGAAGCTATCAAATTCTGCCTCATATACGGGACACTGCTTCATAAGATCGTCAGCTACCTTGTTGTCAGATTCTGGAGCCGATATTTTGAAGCTAAAACAACATGGAGGTTGGAAGTCAATTTCTGTGCAGAGAACTCCGTAGGAAATATGAAAGAATTGCTTCTGATATTTTTGGTGAATCAGGCGCAAGTTCAAGTTCCGTTATGAATCATCAAATCAGATCCACTTCCATGAATTCTACGTCTTCGGGAATTAACCTAAATAACTATTCACATTGTGTCATACATGTTTATCAATCATAAAATAAGAGTAAATATTTTCTATAAGTTTCTAGATGGAACTTATCAGTTCCAGTTGTCCTTAATTTCATAAGATGCGGCATTAAACTTTCTTCTTTTCTGTCTTGTTGATGACATTAATCTTTTGTCACCAGTTGCATAAAGTCCATTTTCCACGGTGCGAGTTGACGCTGCAACTTTAAAAAGTTGAATGCAAATTTGCTTTTTTTTTCGTTGGGCGCGTCGGTTGCATGAATTAGAACTTGCTCTATTTTCGAGCGAGAAGTCGCTGCGACTTGGTAACTTTTCTGGTGGATTATGTCTCACCAACCCAAAATTTATATTGGCAGCTACGCTCTGACATTGCTGTCACAGGATTTCTTATACGTTTGTGTAGTGAAAAAGATGAAATTATGAGCACTCAGAAGAAAATAGATGGGCGTAGTAGTATAGTACGTTACACGAGTTGTAATCCCATTACGCTCTCGCCGAAGCGTAAACTTTTTCACTTCGTGCGTAAACTTTTTCACTTTGTGCGTAATGGGTTACTTACAACTCTTGTTACGTAATATACTATTTCTAAATTCTTGAATAAATACTGCTCGAGTTTGCGACGCAGCTTGCAAGCACGACGTAGAGCGTTCAATACAGGAGACTATTACGCTGGGGGAAATCTTATGCCATATAACTTGATAAAAGTAGATTTGAAAACAGTTTTCCTTGGCTTCAAAATTCTGTCAGTGCCTAGTGAACTTTAATTTACGTTTCCTCAGCTTATAATGATCGTATTAATTTGTGTGAACTATCAAACGATTTGATAGATAGCCCAGTTTGCTTCAGGACAACTGGAGAAACGAAAGAAGTAATCATTACACGGAAGTTTGAACTGAAGGAATAAATATTTCATATTCAACAACGTGAAATGAGATGCTCGTATAGGAAGTAAAAACATGACGACAAACTAAAAAGTGAGCAAATGACGATTATATAAATGAAGGAACATAAAACACAGCTGATGAAAGCTGAAAAAGATGACAGAAAATGATGAATTATATATACGCTGCCAGTCGTCAATCTCAAGTTATGGGGATACTAAAAAAATAATTATTCAGAAATCATACTTCAAATTAAACATATTACAACAGATAACATATCGCACCTTTGGAGAAACGGTGACACAGTTGCAAAAATTTTAAAAATTATGATCAAATTATTTCAACTCTATCCGGTACAATAAAGACATAATTAAATTATATGAGTTAACTGGCGGATATATTTTATGGCATGGTCGTTAACAGCTGTTACAAAACTAGTTATAGTGGCGAATGGATGTCAGTAAAAATAAAATTTGGTCGCTACTTCAATAAGAAAAAAATCCCACAACTGAAACAACGTAAACTTTCAAACTTCCTATTTCTGGGAGAAAAAAAGGAAAAAAGGAAAACTACTTTACTTGATTAACTATTTTTCCAAAATATTATGAAGACTTTTATAATAGTAAGTTTTAAAATTTTGGGTCATTATGATTTTGTTTTGAGTTGATTTTCCATGAAGTACAAATTCAACCATAAATTTGTATTTTGATGCCGTTTCATTTTATCGTAATTCAGAAAAATGTTAGAGGAACGATGACACATTTGTAACTATGTTTCAAAATTCCATGGATTTAGGAGAGTTTATTTAGCAATGAAGACAAAAATATCAATTTTTCGTATAATATACACATCAACTAACAATTATTTCCTTGATATTCACAATATAGGGAATACCCCCACATTTGTAACAAGGGTAAGGCAAGAAGTTTTAGATGTCACACTGGCAACTCGTGATCTAAAACATATAGTAAAAGATTGGAGAGTATCGGGTGAACCATCTCTCTCCGATCATAGTATCATAACATTTAAGTTAGAGCTAGGTATACCTGAGGTAAGCCTCCGTAGAAAACCAAGGAAAACAGACTGGGACAACTATAACACCTGTCTGAAAGGAACTCTAGCACATATCCAGAGGAAAGGAAGGGCTAAGCACCATCTCGACCTGGAAAATGAGCTTGAGGATCTGAACAGGGCAATAATCGATGCATTTGAATCGAGCTGCCCTCTTCAAGAACAACGAAGCAGCAAAGATACACCCTGGTGGAACAAACATCTGTCAGAATTAAGATCTCAAACCCGGGACCTCTTTAATAGAGCAAAATTCACCGGGGACTGGCAGAGATACACCGAGGTGAGAAACACCTACTACAAGGAAATTAGAAAAGCTAAAAGAAATAGCTTCAGGAAATTCTGTGAAGATATAAACACAACACCTGCTGCGGCAAGACTTTACAAAGTCATGGCGGAAAGTAGGGTCAACACAGATATGGCTTTGAGGAAGCCAGACGGCAAATATACCGAAAATGAGGAGGAAAGAGTGCGACTCTTACTAGAAACTCATTTTCCTGGAAGCACCCCAAACAGAGGAGTTAATCCTCTCGAAGGTCATAACAGGCCTTCGAGAGAAAGTACTACAATGGCCAAGCACATTTGTAGTAACGATAGGTTGAAATGGGCTATGAACACCTTTTCACCTTTCAAAGCACCTGGAGCAGATGGGATTTTCCCAGCATTGCTCCAGCAAGGACAAGACGAAATTCTTCCACATTTGGTTAGAATTAGTCGAAGTAGTTTGGAACTGGGTTATATACCAGAAGCATGGAGAAGGGCAATAGTAACCTTCATCCCAAAAGCTGGAAAAAGGGACACAACAAACCCCAAATCCTTCAGACCAATTAGCCTAACATCGTTTGTGCTTAAAACGATGGAAAAAGCTATTGACAACTATATTAGAACGGAAATCTTAGAGAGACTACCTCTCCACCCGTATCAGCACGCCTACCGGTCAGGCAGATCTACGGAGACTGCACTGGTACAACTGACGGAGGATATCCGAGGTGCCTTAGACAACCAAGAAACTGTAGATTGTGCATTTTTGGACATAGAAGGAGCTTTTGACAACACTCCACATGAGGCTGTCAAGAGAGCATTAAATAGAAGAGGTGTAGACAGCACAACATCCAAATGGATGTCGGAACTGCTCACCACCAGAGTAGCAGAGACGAGAACGAGCAAAGACATTGTCTCCATCTGCACAACCAGAGGATGCCCACTGGGAGGAGTAGCATCCCCATTAATGTGGAGTCTGACGGTTGACGAACTCCTGTGTGGTTTGACGGACCTCGGAATATCCTGCCAAGGAACAAACACGAGAAGGAGATTACATACAAAGCAAAAATGGCTCTAATGGTGTGCAGGAATCTGGCAGGGAGAAACTGGGGTTGTAACCCAAAAATCCTGAGCTGGATGTACACTGCCATAGTGAGACCAATTATCACTTATGGAGCCATTGCGTGGAGTAGTAGAACTAGCCTCTTGACGACGAGAGAAAACCTCTCTAAAATTCAAAGACTAGCCTGTATATGCATAACAGGAGGAATGAGTACATGCCCAAGGGCAGCAATGGAAGTGATTCTCAACCTCACACCATTACATATGGTGGTGGAGAGTGTTGCAGAAAGAACAAGATACAGACTAAGTAGAGAGGGAATCATTAAAAAGAAAACCACCTCTTCACTTCTTAGAAATCAGACAACCTGGGACATGCCACAAGATGGTATGATGAAAAAGTATAACTTTTCAAAGAAATTCGTTACGGAATTAAGCAACAAGAAGGAATGGGATCCAAATACCATTACCAGACTTGGAAAGAATGCCATTCAATGGTACACAGACGGCTCAAAAGCAATAGAAGGAACTGGGATAGGAGTGTACGGGCCAGGAACCAAACACTCTGAAAGCTTGGGAAAAACCCCAAGTATCTTTCAAGCGGAAATTCACGCAATAAGAAAGTGTGCCCAGTTCAATATTGACAAAGGATATAGAAGGCAAAGGATTATCATAATGTCTGATAGTCAAGCAGCCATTAAAGCGCTGAGTTCCTGTGTAATCAGTTCCAAAATGGTGTGGGAATGCCTAGGCAAACTTAATGAACTAGGCGAGAACAATATAGTCACCTTACTGTGGATTCCAGGACACACTGGAATAGAAGGAAACGAAATAGCAGATGAACTAGCAAAGAGGGGGAGTGAAATACCCTTTTGGGGGCCGGAACCTTTTTGCGGAATCAGCTCCAATGTAATATTGGAAGAAATAGGTAAAGCCGAAGAAAAGAGAAGATCTGACAATTGGAAAGATCTAGTAGGGCTTACGCAATCAAAGATTCTTCTGGGTGACTACAACCTGTTGAGATCAAATGAATGCATAAGTCAAAGCAAAACTGCACTAAGAGTTTTAACAGGAATCCTAACGGGACATTGTCGCCTGAATGGACACCTTAAAAAGCTCAAAATAGTGGAGGAAGAAGATTGTAGATTTTGTGGAATGGAAGAAGAAACCTCCATCCACATACTTGCGAACTGCACAGTATTTCAGAATCCTAGGGCACAGTACCTGGGAGACTACTGGATAGAAGAGGGACAATTACCTAAGTTGAGGCCTGCGGATATCCTAAAATTCCTCCGGGAAATAGGACTAAAGGAGCTACTAGTATCTGAGACTCTCCTCAGGAACTAAGTAGAAGTAAGGGGGCACAATAGATCTTTTAGGTCTCAGTGAATGTTACCCCAAAATACATACATACATACATACATTCAAACTTCCTATTTCTGGGAGAAATAAAGGAAAAAAGGAAAACTACTTTACTTGATTAACTATTTTTAAATTAAAATTTTGGGTCATTATGATTTTGTTTTGAGTTGATTTTCCATGAAGTACAAATTCAACCATAAATTTGTATTTTGATGCCGTTTCATTTTATCGTAATTCAGAAAAATGTTAGAGGAACGATGACACATTTGTAACTATGTTTCAAAATTCCATGGATTTAGGAGAGTTTATTTAGCAATGAAGACAAAAATATCAATTTTTCGTATAATATACACATCAACTAACAATTATTTCCATAGTTTTTAACTCAATTTCCCATGGTGTAATACAGAAAAAGGTGTGTTACCACGCACGACCAATTAAAAAAACTTCCAAAACGCCGCCATATTGAAAAATCAGCCAATCAGAAAATAATGTGCGAAATCAAACGCTTAATTTTGCCTTTCAGATTTCATTTGTTACCGCAGAAAATTAAGTATATTAGGTACTTCCAATAAGCTAAACAGCAATTCTTTTACAAACCGTTTTGCATGTTGATTTCTTTATCAGAATTACAAGCGTCAATCCACTTTTTAATGGATAGCTCCATCATTTGGGAATTGAAAATATTTGACATTTTGATTTTTTGTGGGTCCATTCCAGTTGTGGCAGGCGGCCACAGAACATCCAGTCATAATTATTGTTAATAATATTCAACTATACTCTGCTTAAAGTAACAAATGCTCAAAGCTACGTTGTGCTTAAAACACCCGTTGAAAAATAATTAATTTTGAAACGAAACATGACAAAATTTTCATTTAACAATTAAAAACACTTTCACTCGATTTTTTCAGTTCAGAGTTAACAATTTATTTGAAAAATGAACGATTACGAGTCAGGGTTTGGTTATGTAGGTTATGGGCATCCATTCAAAACATTGAACATATTATTGGCAATATGGCGGCGTTTTGGAAGGTGCGCAGAACAACGAAAATTCGTCTTCTGTGGGAGCACACGTTATACTCTATTACACCATGCAATTTCCTATAAATGCGTTTGCTGAACAATTAATGAATTTGCATTATGTCAGTGTTGCTCCAAAGGTGTGATATTAAGTTAAGCTGGTACAACAGATTATTTTGAAGAAAAAAGACGGGGTTAATAAAAGTAAGAGTGGAGTAGCAATGTGCAAAGACACAACGGGAAGTCACTTGGGAAAACTAATATAAATATCTTCTATAAGTTCCTTGTGGCATTACTTATTCTTTTTTCTTATTTTTTTGGGAATCAAACCACAATAATGTTTTTTTATTTTTTATTTGGACGTTTCGGTAGCGTTCCAGCTACTGTTGTCAAGATTAACTATTCATAGTATAGAAATAATTTTTTGGTCCCTATCTGACACAACGAAAAAATTTGACTAGACAATCAATAATATTTTGAAGTTTAAGACTACAAAACTTTGTTGTCAAATTTTATTAAGATCCATTCATAGTAGATCACACCTCTGGTAAAATGTGAAATAAAATATTTTATTTCATGACATTCTAACGATATGCAGTCCACTAGAAATGGAAGCCAGTGAAGTGCACGTTCCAGGAACGGTTTTTATTGGGATAGCGCTTTTTTTCTCGCTTATTTTGGAAATTTTGTTAATAAAAACGCGTTTGTTGTTACTTTTTTGTGTATGATTATTTTTGTTTTCAAAATATGTCTAACTCAGTTTGGTGATTTTGTGTATTGAAGTGTGTATCGATTAACAACCATTCCAAAGATAAATCATAAGAAAACCTGGATAAAAACTTATGATGCTATCCTGATAACGCAGGTAATTGATTATTGGAAATTTCTCTTTCTATTATTGGTAACCAAATTTGACTATATTCGGCTGAAATACTAGCTACACATTTATCTGAATTTAGTTTTATTAAAGCACTTTCTTTGATTTTTCGTCTTTTATTATTGGGCTCTTTCAATACTATTTTTGTCGAATCCCATTGAATTTTATGCCCCTCTTACCAAGCATGTTTGCAAATACCTGATTTAAAGAACTCCCTATCTTTGATATACTTTTTATGTTCATTTATTCGGACTTTCAATGGTCTAGATGTTTCACCTAAATAGAATTTGTCGCATTCACAAGATATCTGATATATGCAGTTTTTTGAAGACTAATATAAAATTTGGGAACGTGTGGAATATGGGCATTAAAGTTACCAAAATATCGGTAAAAAGAGAGAGACGATCAAGATTTGTTGTTGGAATATGGAAAAAATTTCACCTCAACTATAATTCAAATTACGTGGAATCCAGAAGTATAAATGGTGATCTACCACTGTAAAATGTATAGACTAGAAGGGATTGCATCGAAGAACTGAAGACGTTAGTTAAACGGAATAACGTCAAGCTGACCTGGGTATCGATAGCAATGAAAAAGCTGACGAATAAGCCAAAAAAAATTGTCAGAGGACACCAAGCCTGAACCAGGGCAGATTATTGGGGTACCACAAACTGCAGAATGAGAATCTGTAAAGAGGTGGATAAGTAAGCAACATAAAAATTACTGGGTAAACATTCCAAGACAAATGAGAAAACTTTCATATTGAACCATGCTTGAAACGTACAGCGAAGCTGCTTACATACATCTATCTGTATATTTCGCATTTAGATATTCTCGCACATTAATTACAAAATGCTCTTGACAGCTGTCAAGATGCAAGTTGCAGATTTACATCTTCCAATAAAATTGGCAATGTACTTCTAAGGGACTCCAAGAAGACGTTACCTGGTCATGAAATATGGTACTATACCTATACTGCATACGTTGACCTTCCAGCCTCCTTGTTGCTGAACTTCTTGCATCCAATGGGGATTTTAGGCAAACGAATAATGCATATTATGGCAATTAACCTTACCATTAAAGTAGCTTCGTCTGTCTAAAGAATTGTGTATAAAAATTGAGGGATTTTCGTGAACCAAGACATGAGGCTCCTATCGCGTACTGTAACGAATTTCGAATCGCTCCTTCCGTTTGACAGTACGTTTGCAAACCATAGAGATACTACAGATAGAGGCAACAAGCCATTGGACACTGTGTAAGTGGGAATGTCCGTCTGAACTCCGGTGAGAGAGAAAGAGACAGAAGTTTAGAGGTTTTTTTGTTTTTGTCTGTGTATATAGCATGCGTGCTATTAGAGAAAGACAGCCTAAGCCTTCGACTTTCTATCTCCCTCCCACACGCTGACGGGTTGCCTCTATCCGTAGTATCTCTATGTTGCAAACTAGGCAGACTGATTTCTACTTATCCGAATATTATTATTATTATTATTGTTTTTTGTTGCAGTTTTTGTCTGCAGTGATGCTCAAGGATTATGAAACAGCTCTAAAATATTGTAAATTGAGTAAGTATGAATTTTATATTTCCTGATTAAATGATTAGTAAGTTAATCTAAACAAGACCTAGAAAGAAGAGACCACTTAAAATATCTCAAACGGATATTCTGAATTGAAATGAAATGTATTTGTGTATTGTCGGGGGAATAGCTTAATTATTTCAATCGGCTGATTTGCATATTTATCAAAAACTTCAAAACACGGTATCAGATTATAAAAAATGACATTCTTCAATAAAAAATTTGATTTCCACATTGAACCTACTTCAAATAACAACTGTTATGTCCAAAAATGTTTAAAGTGGAAGCTTATATATACATAATGTAAAAGGTATCTTTATTCCCTATTCAACGGATATCAAATGTTGACATAACATTAATTTGATGTTTGTCATCCATCTCATTGAAATCCTTCCAAAATAATACCAACTCGAGAACTAATGGTAGACGATGTTGATAGATTAATGTATTCTTGTGAACAAATGATGGATGGTTTCTGGGTAAAACTATGACTAAGAATTTGTCGAGTTTATAAATAAAATTGTTATATCGCTGTTGAGTTTCGTAATGTCTGTCTGTGACAGTCGTAATCAAATTTGTGATAAAATGTTTTTGGTAGATTTTAAGCACCCAAAATGAACCCAATTCTCGGAGAAGTTTGAAGTTTGTCTGATTATACTGGACACCTTTTTTTTGTAAAAAAAAAGGTAGATTTGGTTGTATTTGACTGCATAATTGTACTCGTTCATTTACCAAACTAGCTTTCGTTGTCAGATAGACGTAGACGTCGTGCTCGATAATTCTAGTTGACTGTGAGTTGAATCAACTGCAGAGAGGATGATTAATTTCCTAAAATCTGGCAATTATCAAAATCTTTGTATGATTTTGAATAACTTATCTTAAATTAGTGAAATAATAATAGGAAATTGAAAAACATATTTATCAACTTGAAATCTTTTGTAAAGTAAAATGTTATTTTGAAAAAATTAATATGAAAACCCTACCTACTAAAAAACAATGAAAAGAGAATAAATAATTTTTGAATATCTAAGTAAAAAAAGCACAACATTTTATTTTAGCAAACACAGTCTAAAGGTGCCTTTAGACCATAGGATTTTTCTTTTGATTTTACATCAGAGTCGAACTTGGACCTTTCTAAATATTACCGTTGACATTTGTCTGATTTTCGATTCGACTTGGAAAATTACAACTGTCATCCATGTCAATAGAAATAGAAAATATAAGGTTATGATTTTGTTTTCACAAATTTTAAGTTTTTTGCTTTAAGTGTGGACATAATTGAAATGCCTTTGAGAAACTGCTGCAGTTGCAACTTCCTCTATCTATGATAATAATGTACGTCACAATGTCAACAAAAACCACTAACCAAAATCTTTAATTTTCTTTTTTTGCCCGCATCCTGTAAGAGAATGTAGTCAACAGCAAATAATGCACGATGCGCTTGATTAATTGCAAAAATCAGATGAAAAATCGAACCAAAATAGATACGGTTCTATTTTGCAGAACTCGAATGATTTGTCAAATGCAAAATCAGACGGACCAAATCAAATTGAAAATCGAACAGTGTAAACGAATACAAAGTACGGTTACATTCGATTTGTTAAAATCAAATGTAGAACCAAATGAAAAATCCTATGGTCTAAAGGCACCTTAAGCAAATAATCCAATAAATTAATTTTTGTTTGAAGAGCAAAATAAAAGAAAATGGCACAAATAAACACTCCATAGTGTTTTATATTAACAAACGTAGGCTTCTCGGGTAGATCGCCAATATGGTTTGTATGGGTATTAGTGTTATAAAAATCTCTGAGAAATCATCAGTGTTAACCGCAAAACAAACAATATTTTGATCATGAATACCTAACCTCAAATATGTACAAAAACAACTTTTCCAACGTACCTACCTATGATAATGAATCCTGTGATAGGTAATGCACGGATGCCAAAAATAATGTAACCAGTAATGTAAAAACACATAAACGATTTTAATTTAAAATTTAAAAATTGTCAACGACAAAGGACATGTAAGAAGACAAGAGCATAGGCTGTATGATAGAGCAATAAAGATATTTATTTCTATATGACAGCTGAGATGAACAATTTTAACGTTTTTCCTTCTTTTCGGGTTAAAGCTTTAGCTACCAGGCCTATCTCGACAACTAACGCTTCAGGTGAATGGGTTTGAAACCTAATGTTCTCATTCAAAGTCATTTTATAAACTTCTGGTTAGCCTGTTTTGTGTTTTTTTCGTTCAAAATGAGGGAATGTGAGTCTGATTATGTACCTTCAGAAGTTAAAGAAGTTGCCAAAGCTATAGTAGCAAATTCGGTACCAAGTAAATCGAAAGCAGCATATGAAACAACTTACAAAAGTGGTGCGGAGTGAAGAAAATAAATACTGTAACTATTCTATATTACGAACAACAATCTATGTCTATAAGAATATGGATCAGTGAGTTTATAAATTTAATTGATTTTTATAAAAAAAATCTAAAAAATTTACTTAGGAAGTTTCCAGTATATTTTTAATAGAAGCTGATGATGATATTTATTTAGAGTTAAAAGAAATTTGTATAGTTCGGGTAACAGGAAGTTGCCGATGAAATGTATTACAGAATATGCTCCCCGAGCGCTTTCATTAAAATTATTCAACGTATTTTCTGTCATCTCCAAAAAAGTTACATCACTTGGCTTGCAAAATCCGGAATTACGTCATATAGTATAGTCAATGAAAGTTTTCACCTCCGATTTCGTTGAACCTCCATAGATTTTCATGAAAATTGGTGAGTAGGTGGGGGATACCTTAAGAAACAAAAGTGACATAGTGCCAACTTGCGCTTTTGCCCTGAGGGTGGATGCCATCCCTTCTCAGGGGTGAAAATTATTTCAATTAAAAAAACCCCAGGAATTGATAGAGAGACAAATTCTAAGCAAAATTTGTTATATGAAGTTTTTGGAATAAATCAATACTTTCTGAGTTATTAAAGATCAAAAATTGTGATTAAACACAATTACTTAGGCCAGAATGGTTAAATCTGCATTTTTTCCCATTTTTAACAAAAGGAGTGGATTTCTCCCCTAAAATGCAAAAAGCTCAAGGCGAGCATATGTCACTTTTGGAGTAGAGGGTAAAACATACTCAATCCCAAATTTTCATCCAAATCTATGGAGGTTCAACGAAATCGTAGGTTGTCGCTGATTTTTGCCTTCATTGACTGTAGTAATATTGCGTAGCGTCAGAAACGCTACTGACGGATGCTTGTGTTGATGTACAAACGTTGAAAAGGCATGTTTGGCTGAAGTCCAACGCTGTTGCTGATCACAACAATTTCGTGTTTTAGTCTTACACTAGTTCTTGATGGAAAAAAATAAAGTTCAAGCGAAACCATGGCTTCAAAAGTGTTATGGGGACTCCGCTCCGTCAGAAACAACAAAAAAACGATGGTTTGCTGGTCGTGGTCGTAGAGACACCGATGATGCGGAACGCAGTGGACGTTCAAATGAGGCGGTAACTCCAGAAAACTTAAAAAAAACCCACAAAATCGTTTTGAATGATCGAAAAGTGAAGTTGCGTGAGCTAGCTGAGATCGTAAAGATATCAAAAGAACGTGTTGGCTTTACATTGCATGAGCAATTGACTATTAGAAAGTTATGTTCAAAGTGGATGCAGTGATTGCTCACTGTTGATGCAGCAGTGTTTGATGTGACAATGTATGAAACATAGATCCATCACTTCACTCCGGAATCAAAACGATCGTCACCTGAGTGGACAGCAACAGGAGAACCTCGTCCAAATTGTACAAAAAAGCACAACAATCAGCTGGAAAGGTTACGGTCTCGGTATTTTGGGAGGTACGTGATGTAATATCCATCGACTTTATATATATATAGGCCGAAATTGCAAAGAAACGTCCGCATATGGCAAAGAAAAAAAAATTTTCCATCAAGACAACGCACTGTGTCACAAGTCAATCAAACCAATGGCAAAACTACATGAATTGAACTTCGAATTGCTCCCACATCCACCGTATTCGCCAGATTTGGCTCCTAGCGACTACTGGCTGTTCGCAGACCTAAAAAATGCTTGCCGGTATGAAATTTCGCTCGAATGAAGAGGTTATCGCTGACACTGAGGCTTATTTTGAGGCAAAAGATAAATTGTTTTACAAAAGTGGTATTGAAATGTTAGAGCGGCGCTGGAATGATTGCGTTGTTTTTCAACCACAAAAAAACGTGTTTTCTTCGATAGGCCCGGTACTTTTCAGCCTGTGTTATATTTTTTTGAAAATTAACATTTTATAACTGAAATATCAAAACGGAAATACAAAAATTAATTTGCTGCTCTGCATACATTTTATTACTTAATAGTTATTTGTTTTACTAGGCATAAAAGCACAAGATTTAATGCCGCGGCTGGTGGTATGAAACCAGCCAAGGCATTAAATCTGCTTTTCTGCCATGTGAAACATATCATTTTTTCATCAAATTTGTTCCAATTCCACGCAAAATCGACTTTTTCATATTTAAATTGCGTTTCATTATCAATATCCAGCATCATTTTGAGTTTTCTTAATGTCATTGTCAATTTTAATAACCAGCTTGATTTAAATTATTAGTTGGAAGGTTGCCTAGCAACGAACTTTTTCTGCCTAGGCAGTAAAAGTGGACTTTTTCTGCCTAGGCATTAAAAGTACAACTTCTAAGCCTGCCAAGTGTCATTAAAAGGCCGCTTTTAATGTAATTTGGAGAAAAAGTACATTTAAACTCAAAGCTTTCTCCTCTTAGTTAAAATGTTGGAATTTATGCAGCAAATTCAAATGTCAGAGATTCCATTGATACGAAATACGCTTGATAGCACACTCAGCTGCCTCTTTACATTCGAATTTCACCGTATTCGTGAATACTCAAGTGACGATTATAATATGAATAAAAATTATGTGACGGCTTTTTTATAAATCGTTACCAAAAAAAATTTGAATATTCTCTTGATCAAGAAATATCGTATTTGCGAAGAGTAAATCATGGAGTTTTTGTATCTGGAGAAAAGATTTTACTGTTAAATAAATATGTATAAAGTAGATTCCTTTAAGAAAAGTATACATTTGGGTTACATCCCGAGAACGGTTCCAAAAAACTATTGGGAGCACGTGATTGAATTCTACGCAAAAATATTATAAAATATAGCATTCTTACCTTTTCGACAACTTTTCTAATAGCAGGTATACTTACAGGGAATCAAATCATCACAGGACTTTACTGTCTAGAGTCAAACCTAGATACTTGACTTCTGGTCTCCATTTTACCTCGCTCCCATCAAGTTAATGGTTTAACCACTGAAGGATTAAGACAAGGAGATAGTTTAAGTCGAACTATAAATATTTATTACCTATATGGATGAAATCATGAAAAAATGTGAGGAAAAGTGTCAATATAGGATACATCGATCTTAACAATGTAGAAGTGCCAGAAGGGGCATTTGCTGATGATATAGTTATTTTTGCGAAAACAAAAGAAGATCTGAAACTCGATGTAGAAACAAGGGAATAGTATTTTAAATTAAAACGGGATAGTTGTGGATAAAAACAAAACGAAAGTAGGTTATAGGAGAAGGACAAAAAGAGATAGATACTCGTACAGAAATTGAAGGACAAGTTATTGAACAAGTGAGAACATTTCAATGCTTGAGAATAACAATTGATAAACAGGAAACACACGAAGCAGACATTGTTAAAAAAATAGAAAAAACAATGAAACTACCATACCATGAACACAACATTCATAAATGGTAAAGAAATATCGAAAACCACCAAGCTAAAAATGTTTAAAGCAATGTAAGATAGGCTAATATTTACATATTGATGTGAAATGTGGGTGCTAAATCAAACACAGAAGAGTAAAATACATGCAGAAGAAACAAATACTTGAAAAGGGTGTTACAAAAAAGGCAAAACTAAGAACACTGATAAAGGAAGTCATCTAAAAATACAATCAATACTAGAACTTATTCACGTTTTTAAATATTTATTTTATTCTGTTTATATGTAGTAGGTATTTGTTGTTTTAGCGGCAACAAAACTACATTATAATATGTGAAAATCTCAACTAACTATCACAGTTCATGAGATACTGAAGGATAGACTATTATTTGGAGATTACCTGGAAAGAGCACAAAGGTAAATTGTGCTGGAGATGGACCTCATTATTTAAAAATTCAGCTTATAATCAAACTAAATACTCACCTGTCTTCATCTTCTTGCAAAACAGCTCCTATAAATGAATGAAAATTATTATTATTCATATTATTTACTGCTCACGTACATCAAACTTGTATCTAAATAAATCGAAAAAGTTACGATCTCTCATTACTTACAGAAATCATATAGAACTACAATTGGACCCCTTCCGATATTACGAGTCATATAGATCGTTACGATCGCTAAGATTTTTGCACATAATTGCAGCATTGATCTGAAGTTAGTTAAGATTTAACGTTTCACCTTTCTTTAGTAAAAACTTCGTTTGTTGCGTTGAGCGTTTTTTGGTAGTGGTAAAACTTATGGGTTGGTGGTATAACTTGCCACAGTGTAATCGTTGTCATCGCGTTATGTGTTGCCACCCTTAGAAGTAGTAAGTGTAGTTAGGTTAGATCCTTCTTCTTTTTTTCTTCATTGGGTAATATCAAAGGGAATAATTTTCTCAACAAATGCAGGGAAAATATTCGACTCTCGTTCTAGACAATCGAATATCTCCAAATGAGATTACTTGAACTGAAACTTGACTAAATGAATCAGCAACTTTCCAGTTTTGAAATTCTTCTCGGGCAAGAAGTAAGTAAGGATTAAACAATGCAATTTTTAAATTGCCATTTATTGAAATGAAAACTTCTTCAGACGCGTTGTGTGATTTGTTGGTAGGGGCAAAATTCATGGGTTGTGGACGTCTATCTGACACCGTGTATCATGGGCGAGCGATTTAATTTTCAAACGGGGATAATTTGTTTGTAAAAATTTACATTCACCACGAACGTACAATGGAATTTTTAAAAATGATTCATTTATTAGCTAAAAATGTTCATCTACCATGGAGCTTACGATACAATTTTCATAGGAGGTTCATTTTTTTTGGAAAATTTCATTATTTCATAGGCGTACACTCAAATTTCTTAATGAATCAATTTGTTTGTAAAAATTCCTTTATCATAAACGTAGAATACATTTTGTTGGAGTTAATTTGTAGCAATAGGCATGCTTACTGATTTTGGAAAACTGCTAAACGATGTTTGTATTTTTCACCAAAACGCTATAATATTCTCACGGACAAAATTATTGCATATTTTATTTTAGGTCTTTATTTTTTTTCCCTTAAACACTTTTTGTGATTTCGGTTGCTAAGTCTGTTACATTGGTGTGTTCTACGTATATTGCAATTTATTACAGATAGAGTAATGTATAGACATAGCTTTTATAACTGAATAAGCGATAACGTTAAATAAGCGGAAAACTATAAACGTAGCATAGTGTGCCATGACGACTAAAACAGTGGTTTCTCTTTATTTGACGTTGTCAGAATGACATTTTCAGTGCATTATTTCTTCAATAGTTTCAGTTAGTAAACTGCCACGTTTTAACGAGTTAGTTTCGGTTAAAATTGTTTGTTTAATCAATGAGGGCTACAGACAAGAAGACATTGCACAGAGATTGAATGTCCATCAATCGACTGTTTCTCGCGTACTAAAATGTTACAATGAGACTGAACAACGCGAAGTGATGAACAATATTTAAGAATTCAATATTTGCGAAATCGTACTCTTACTAATCCGCATCTAAAAAATCAATTACTAAATGCAAGGCAAGTCAATGTTTCCACCAAAATAATAATAAGTAGACTTGAGGAGGTCGATTTAAAGCCAAGACGTCCTGCTAGAGTTCCTCGGCTTCTTCCACGCCTTAAAATCGGACGGTTACAATTTGCAAGAGCACATGCTGACTGGAATGAACATGAATGGGGAAAAGTTCTTTTTACAGACGAAACAAGAATACAATTATGGAAGCCTGATGGACGTAGTCGAGTATACAGAAGGCAAGGAGAACGTTTCGCAGAATGTAATTTTGCACATAATCTTAGCTTTGTTGGTGGTTCCATTATGCTATGGGCTGGCATTTCTTTGGAGAGTCTCACGGAGTTCATTGAAGTGAATTTGAGGATGATTGCTGACTGGCACATACGCAACATCCTTGCAGAACATGTTATACTATATGTCGACTTCATTGGATATGATTACTTTGTGCTAATGCAACGCAAGAACAGTAAACCAGTACATTGAGGATGTCGGGATTGACAGCTAGAGTGGCCACCATACAGTCCTGATGTAAATCCCATAGAACATGTATGGGACATCCTAAAAAGGAATATTCGAGCATGGAATCCAGCTCCTAACTCAATTGCAGAATTAAGGATTGCTGCGCAGGAAGAATGGAATCGAATACCACAACAAGCCATCGAAGATCTTTTGCGCAGTATGCCTAGGAGGATACAGGCTATCGTTGGAGCTAGAGGAGGAAATACTAAGTACTAAATTGTTATTATTTTGTCTTAAACTAATGTATCGTGTTCATGTTGTTGTTCTTTCCTAATTAAACGTTATTATCAAAAACAGGCCACTTCACTAATTTCTTCACGAATCTGTTGTAAAGGTTCAATATGTAATTAATTTGATTATTAATGACGTAAAAGACTCTAATGTAACAGTTTTAGCAACCGAAATTACAAAAGTGATCAAGGGAAAAGAAGTAAAGACCTTAAATAAAATATGCAATAATTTTGTCCGTGAGTGTATTAATGGCGTCTTTAGAACATACACATCTCTAAATACTTACAAATATTTCACAGTTCACAAATTAAAAATTTATTTTAATTACTAAAATGAATTATTCTGTGTGATGGATAAGAGTTTTATAACCAGTAAATATCATTTAAACGATGCAAAACCAGAAGATATAATAATATACAAAAGGTTGACGTCACACTTTTGTGATCGGTGTATTAGCTGAGATCTGGGAATGTCATATTTTGAATTTCTATTTTCACTAAAATAAATGTAATCACAATTCTAATGTAAAATAAGTGATTGCTTTAGAATTGCTATACAATTATATCAAATGATTAATATGAGTTTTTTGTCCCCTTCACTGCCTTCCTTTTTATGGTTTCCAAATAACAGGAATGAATTTGGTGGAATTAAATTAAAGATTGTGTGCCATGGGAATATTATCGAAACTTATATGTATGACTTATTATCAAATTGTCTATTTTCAGAGCGTTTTTGAAATATTTAAGGCTCTCGCCTCTCGAAAAACTAAAAAATAAAATCAGAAAATCATTGTAAATTTTAAAATACAACTGTTTTCTCAAAACTAAATGCTTAAAGTAATAATATTTGGTTTAAAAGGTCGTGATATCTTTAGGTTTGAACAACAAATTTTCTGAATATTTGGGAATAAAGGTAATAAATGAGAGAAATCCTTCATATGTTATGAATTTTATTCGTAGTAAACGCAAGAAACTATCGAAATTAACATAATTGTAACCGTCGTTTGAACAATACTGTCTCCTTTAATGAATACCATTTATTTTCATGCAGTTCTGCAGTACGAGCCCAATAATAGTACAGCAAAGGAATTCTACCCGCTCATCATTGAAAAGCTCCATATAAGTAAGTATTTAAAGCATTTCTTTGCCATCTAATTAAAATTTGAGAGTACAAAATTACCAACAAAATTAACATATTGAGTTTAGTTATATAGGAATAAAGTTATCCAATTGTTAGATTGGATTAAGTTCATTCAATGAATGAATAATAGAGTAATATTATTAAACGATTGATTCCTCAGAAATAATAATGACACATATTGTATCCATATTTTTATCGCAGAACCAAAACGTTTTAAAATACGCTAGGATAGTTATGGCGTCTATCTATGACATCACGCGTTCGTAAACAATTCAAATACTTGTCCTGACCAAAAAATTATTTCTATATTAGTTCATCTTGACAACGGAAGCTGGAACGCTACCGAAACGTCGAAATAAAAAATAAAAAAACATTATTGTGGTTTGATTCCCAAAAAAATAAGAAAAAAGAAAAAAGAATAAGTAATGCCACAAGGAACTTATAGAAGATTTCTATACCAAAATCTCGAATGACGTTTGCAAAAGTATAACCTCACGCGCTTCCGATCGGTGTTTCAGCAAAAATGTGAAAATAAGTGTTTTCCACTTTCTGTGTTCCATATTATTCCAGTTATTCTTGATCATCATGTCTATTTATATGGATGATGTATGTATGTATGTAGGGGTGACATGCACTGAGACCTAAAAAATCTATTGGGCCCCCTTACTTCTACTCAGTTCCTGGAGAAAGTCTAAGAGACTAATAGCTCCTTTAGTCCTATTTCCTTGAGGAATTTTAGGATATCTGCAGGCTTCAACTTAGATAAATATCATCCCTCTTCTATCCAATAATATTCTAGGTGTTGTGCCCTACTGAGCTTAACTTACAAATTTGTAATTATTATTTCCCGTTTTTTTGCTTTTAGAACGTTTACTATAACCTTCATGTTTATATACCAGTGTTTTGGGACATAAAGGTTCATACTTTTCTTATTATTATTCTCCATCTTGCTTCATCACTTGCGCTTCTCATTCCTAACTGTTCTGATCTTTTTTAACAGCCTCCATCCATTTTTCTCTAGGTATTTCGCATCTCTCCACTTCCTTTAATTCCTGGAAGAATCTTTTTTGTTTATTCTCCTCGATAGCTCTGCATATTCAATTTCCGCAGACTGAAAAAACACAAATCATCAACTTCACAAGACTGGTAGGCTTGGTCAAAGAAACGAAATACTTTGAAATACATTTCGATCACTCACATTTTTATACAAGGTGACGCCAGATTTGTTATGCACAGATTAGTAAATTGTCAACAGTATATAAGCCCAACGAATAGTGCTAATAATAGGAGGCTAATTTAGTGGCTAAAACTAGATACAATCATGGGACAACAGTACCCTGTACCCTGAACCCTAGTATTAAATCAGTATCAAAACCCAAATATTTGATATAAATTCAACTGGTAAATAATAATGAATAGTTACGGTATTACTATAGAGACATAATAGTATCGATTTTAATGTGGACTCAGAAGAACAAATTTCCAACGACATTCTCAGATACTTTGAAGATTTCAGTCTACGACTATTTTCATTAAACGTAGCTCATTCAATAGTTATTTGTGTATTAAGAGCGCAAAATGATATATTGTCGATTGAAAAAGAAGGAGCGCGGCAATCTCTTGAAATTAATGCTTTCTTCAATGTATCCCTCGGCTGTAGAAGAACTTTTCCAACCTCCATGACGTTTCAGTTGGATGATATCATCTCCTCCATTAACTAAAAGAGTAGCTGACATGCGACGAAAGCGACGAAAACTGTGGCCTGTACATAATTTATAATCTGATAAATACAAATACTGGGCAATTTCACATGGTATTTTTCCAATTATATTCATTCCCACCACTTGTTTAGAGCATTTTCCGTTACAATATCGTAGAAATAGACGATATGGTGTGTCGTCATCTGATTGTCTCAACGCAACATACCTCCTGTATAAAATGATAAAAAATCAAGTTCTTCACTATTAGTAACAGTAGAGACACGACTTTTTCTTGTTTTTGAGTCAAGAATTTTTACTATTAATAGCGAATCTTTGTCTTCTACGGTCATTTTCACAAGTTCATCTCGACTACATTCACCGAAAACTCCCATAATTAATACTACCTGTCAATAAAATAGCTTATTAATATTTACAAAGTAATGAGTAGTGTTATTTACCTTTTTCATTAAAAATATTTCATCTGGCGCTTCACAGAGGAATTTGAACAATTCTTCTTTGGTGAAAGTTCTAGCGTTTTAGGTATGCGATTAACTTCGTATATTGGCTGATGTCAATTCTTACAGATAATACAGATCGTAGCATTTAGTACACCGAAATTGTAGGAGAGTTCATAGTTTTAGCTTTTTCGCTAAAGTAAGCCATCATTACGTTTTCAGTGTAGGTACCTTCTAACTTTCCTTGAATTACACCATGTGATGAAGAGTTCGTATATACTGCTTTTCGTACTTCCCCGCGACTTTTCTGGCAATATGTTATCCCGACTTAAGCAGCGCTTGCAATTTCAGGTGGTGTACATGAAAAATCACTACAATCATTTTCTTCTATGCCTACTTTGGATGTCGATTGTAGAAAAATAATTTAGAAATCCGCAAATATTACCTACTTCATACCTGCTGCTTTCCAAACGTTTCTTTTACCAAGCGTGTTTATTTCTAGAAATGAAAATAACAAATCAAGAGAAGTGTAAACGCTTTATTCAGAAATCAAATTAAATAAGTAATGAACCGGAGATTGGCCTGTAATTTAAATGAAATGTTTTAGGTCTAGGACATTGCAAATTTGACCGATACAATATTGGAAAACGTTGAATAAACGGAGAATGCCATAGGTAATCTCGTAGCTCGATCAGTGTTTAATGAAAAGAGCAATTTAGTGAGAGATTGCAGTTCGGGAAATTCATACGGCGAGCGATATTCCACTACATTCGTAATAATAAGCCTTAAAGGGGAACGCTTTAAACCGACCGGCGTCGAGTTGGTCCATTCAAGCAAGCATAAGAGCTGAAGAACAATTTTCATTTAACGATTTAAATAAAAATCCTGATTTACATACAGTTGTGTTAGTGGATTTTCTGTTGGTGGCAAGTTTACGAAATAATTTCAGAACATACGTATCAAAGATTACGGGAATGTAAATGGTGGTTTATAAGTTTTAACTGAAAAAATGAGTAAAATTAATAAAAACCTATAAAATAAAGATTATCTAGAATCACCTCACTGAAATCTTTAGCATTCTCCCAGTTCAGATCTTGTCTCCTTTCAAAAACTCTTGACCCTGGCAAACCACAATAGGGTGACATCTGAAACTGCATTCACTGGTCCTGAGCCAGCATTTGTAGTATAAAAAACTGCAGCACGTAGTTGTACATCTCGGTGAATTGAAAGAAATGGTTCAGAATTCACGCTTTTGCATTTAAATAACATGCCATGACAACTCAACACTCACAACATTTCGATACATAGGTGACTAGAGATGGGGGTACAATATGAAAGAAACTGTTAAATCTGCGTATTTGTTTAGGAAATTTGTTTCTGAAATATATCGTACATTATTTGACGTACTCCAGAAATTTATTAATATTGGCGTTAGAATTGTAAATACTACCAAATACCAAATTATTACTTTTCGTTCTACACTCGCATTATTTACTGATTTTTTATTTAATAAAGAAATCAAGGGTCGTGGACAAAGTATAGTATTCTACTCGCAATTTATGGCCATTATTCCATCGGGTGACGTCACCCTGCGTGAATAATGGCTATCATAAATTGCTCGTTTAATAATATACTATAAACATCAGCTAGACATCACATCAAAGTAACTTCTGTCATTCTGAATAATGGAATTATGTAATATAAGTAGATTCTAAGTAAGTGTTCAAATAGTAGATTTGAAACATTTTAATTTAATGATACATAATAGTATAACTTCAGAATAAGATATAAAAAAAATTATTTAGTGAATACTGAAGAAGCTGGTAGTAATAGCGAGGAGGAGGAAGGCAGTGAAGATAGCAGCATCTCAAGTGAGTCTGACAATACTTCAGAAGACAGTAGCGATGGTCAAGTGAGTAAAATATTATGTTATTACTACGTAAAGCAAAACCTTTCACTTGCAAAACTACTGTACTGTATATTATATTAACAAAAATGTGATTAAAATGTTTTGCTTAAAACTGTGTTATAAGCATGAGCATCTAGTCACTTGTTAGGAACAAAATAAAGGCTAATCATTTGCTCCTAAATGTTTGCATCTCGTTAGTAGCACAGCAGTTGACCAGAAAATTGCTGAGTTCGTGAATTTACATGTACAATAAGGAGCCAATAGGCGAGATTTTGATTCCCAGTGACACGATCAGATTTTGTAACCGAATTAACCTGGTGATGAATACATCAAGAGAAAGAGATTGGCAACTTCATAGGTACAGCCAACATTAAACTCATTAGACATGTTTACTTTTGTTGACGTGAGCTGTTCTGGCTCTGCACATCATGCTAACATTTGGAAGAACACTGTTATATGCAACATTATTCTGCAGTGAAGTATTACTGGCCGATAATGGATACGATTTAGAAGCATGGCTAATGACACCATTTGAAATGCTCAATAATGCACCTCAAATAACCTAAAAGAGATTGTTCAAGAAATAAAGTGTTATGATCATAATTTGAAGATCCTTCAGCCAACTTAAGCGCGCAGATGCTCATTTTGTTTGAGCAAATGCCCATGAGTATAAACAAATCCTTATTGCATCCTGAATACTTGCTTTCTTTTTATTCATACGGGTTGATAATCTTGCCGAATTCGCTTAAACGTTGAAAACGTTGATCGAGGTGAATTTTATGCTGCTCCTCGTCTATTGAAGCAATTAATATATCGTCCAGATAGGGGAAATAGAATTCAAAGCGATGGAGAACCATATTAATGAATCTCAGAAGGGTGTTGTCACTGTAGTTTTTTGACATCTTCAGGAGCAGTCTGAATTTGACTACAGACTATTGTGCGTCTGTGTGCGGTAGGGGGTATCAATCGGACACGGCCCAGGAATTTAAACTGCGGTAGTCCACACACGGTCTCCTGTCTGTATCATTTTTAGAAATCAGATGCAATGAATATGCAGAGAACTGCCAAAAATTAATTTAAAATTTGTCAGATAGGCACTCATGGCCATATTGGCTATTAACCGAATATTGGTATGTAACCGTATCTTGATAAATAGTATTTAAGTACAGTTTCAGTTAAGGTATGAGTAGAAAAATTATTTTTCTTTTAATAATGAGTTAATATCAAACCAATTTAGATATGTATTCAATAACAGGAAGAAGAGGAGGAAGATGGGATCGAAGCTGGCCAAGCAGGTGAAGATAAAAGGTCTAAAGGATCTTCTGAAGGAGATGGAACAACAGGAAGTTATTCTAGCTTAGAAGATGATGAAGCTGATCCTGTGGACCAGTTGGCAGCTTTAGCAGCTCGATATCAAATTGACAACGTGAATCTGGGCAACGGAAACAAAATCTGTAAGATAAAAATCAATTTTAGATGTTTGTGTTTGTTTGACGTTTGTTGGTTGATGTTAAAATAATAATTGTATTCGTCAAAAAAACTCAGCAGAAATGTGATTGAAAACAATAAATTGCAACTCAATAATTTATTATCCTGCTTCTGTAGAACCATTCTCATATACAGGGTGTCCAGAAACTATCGTGCCAAACGCAAGATTACGAATGCGTGTTTGTAGCAAACAATTTATTATTGAGATATGATAAAAAAACTGTCCCAACAGAGTCATCTTCAAAGAGCGTTAGGAGGAACTTTTGGATAAATGAATATAAGGTAAAATGGACATAAAATCACATCTAGTACCTATAGTTTGCATTAAGCAGGAAAGCTTCTAGACACCCTGTATACATATTGGCTAACAAATAGGGAATTGACAATATATAGTAGGTATGCCAAACTTTATTATTTAAAAAAAATATTATCCATAAAAAGTTTTGCATGTTGTCAAACCTAAAATTCAACCAGCGGATATTAAATTGTATTAGTCGTATATGAGGTCTGTGGAAAAAATAATGTTTGATGAACTGTATTATTTTATATATCGCACCTTTGAAGAAACACTGACACACAAAAATGCAAATTCATTAATAATATTGTTCAGCGAACGCATTTAAAGTTTTTTAAGTTTATTTTTGGTTTTTGGCAGTAAATAGGAAAACAGTTATAAAAAGTTAGATCAAAAATATTGCGAATTGTTAGTTGATGAGATTATTATACAAAAAAATTTTTTTTTCTGTTTTTCTTCTGAAATAACCTCTATTAAAACCATGAAATTTTGGAAAAAGCTACAAATCCGTCATTGTTCCTCTAACATTTTTCTGTATTACGATAAAAAGAAACGGTATTAAAAGACAAATTTATGGTTGAATTTCTACTTCATGGATAATGAAACTCAAAACAAATTCATAATGACACTGAATTTTAAAACAAAGTATTATATAAGGAATCATAATATTTTTTGCCTACCTTATCGGAAAACCAATCATATGAACACCAAAAATAAGGCGAAAAGTATTGGTACTGAAGAGATGAGTATTCTCATCCGCCATTTTGGTGCCTGAATTTTATTGTTTTGTGATGTGTCATGTTGACATATTGATATCGTTTAGCTGGAGCGCTGTAGACATAGGTATTCTCGTCCGCCGCTTTGGCGCCTTGTTGTACGTTGACGTTGTTGTTGTGTTGGTCAAGTATTTGGCATGAGATTCGGTATTTCTACACAGGGACGTGACCAGCATCCATTCGTTGCACTTTCTCAATTTTCTGGTGTTAATAGTCTGCAGGAAAGTTGGTAAAATAAAATGTTACGATCAATATCAAAAATTTTTCAACACAATATGTCAATTCGACACATCACAAAACAATAAAATTTCAGGCACCAAAATGGCGAATGAGCTCATCTCTTTAGTGCCTTAGTTTAGCAGCACAAGGGCGAAAAATTTATAACGCCATGATTTCTGAAGTTTTTCACCATCTGTCACTTGATGAATTTTTAAATTAAACGTCAGTGTATGTCAAAGCTTTTTGTCAATTTTCCTATTTTTCGGTTGATTTGGTAGGCAAAAACAGTTGTGTGTCACACATGCAATAAATGATTTAGCGCCGTTAACTATCAGCAACCCTTGCTTTGCTACGCTCGCTCGTGCATCTTATAATCTGCTAAAGCTCATTTTCTACCCTTGTGATACAATATTCTATAGAAAAATATGAGCGTTAATTAACTCAAGTAAATTGTTTTTCTTATTGAATGAGCGACCAAATTTTATTTTTACTGATATCCTTTCGCCACTATAACAAGTTTTATAACGGCAAGTATCAGCTGTCAGCGACCATGCTCTCAAATATTTCCGCCATCTAGCGCGTATGGGACAAGTTAATATTATGTCTTTGTTGTACCGAATAGAGTTGAGCTTTAGGAATAATTTAACATCATCAACTCATTTTTGAATATTTTTGCAATTGTGTCAGTGTTTCTCCAAAGTTGCGATATATATTTTTGATGATATGGAAAATCTATTCCCAATTTGCGAATGCTGCCACATCCTTCAGCTCTTTTCATTCATGCAAGAGCTCTCTTAACAAATATTTTTAAGATGTTCCTTATTATACAGGGCTTTTTACTAAGAACGACAGAGAGAAGAAATTGCTCTCGGAGCATTTCTTGACATAGAAGGAGCGTTCGACAACACATCCTTTAATTCTATGATAGCTGCTGTTGCTAGGCGTGGAGCAGACGACACCACATGTCGGTGGATGAAAAACATGCTTTTCAACAGAACTGCAATAACAACTTTATTTGGAGACTCCATGGAGGTGCGGATAATGAAGGGATGCCCACAGGGAGGAGTTCTATCCCCTTTACCGTGGGACCTCGTCATAGACGATCTCCTGGTGGAACTGAACAGGAAAGGGATATACACCCAGGGGTATGCGGATGATCTGACAATACTTGTACTGGGGAAATACCCTAATGTCATATCAGGGCTGATGCAACAGGCTCTGGGAATGGTGGAGATATGGTGTAGGAGGGAATGCCCAAGGGTGAACCCCTCAAAAACCGCGCTTATTCCCTTCACTAGAAAAAGGAAGCTTGAGGGACTAAAACTGCCAAGCCTCTTTAACGTGCAGCTGTGTCTAAGTCAGGAGGTTAAGTATCTGGGTTTAATTCTGGATGCAAAACTAACCTGGAACTCACACCTTCATGATAAAACTAATAAAGGGAAAATGGCCCTAATGGCTGCCAAACGGGCGATAGGGAACACTTGGGGACTAAATCCACGGATTGTACACTGGCTGTACACAACAGTGGTAAGACCCATGGTTACCTATGGCGCCTTAGTTTGGTGGCCAAAAACAGATCAGAAGAAAGCTGAATTGGAGCTGTCAAAACTTCAGAGGCTTGCCTGTCTGTGCATAACGGGTTCCATGAGAAGCAGCCCGACTGCGGCAATGGAAGCAATTCTTAATCTTCCGCCTCTTGCTCTGCATGTTAAGGCGGAAGCGAGGATGGCTGCATACAGACTGGAATGTAATGGGAACTGGCATGAAAGAACCAACACCCCCTGTCACTCCAGAATCACAGAAGTTATCACAAACTCACTCCTTAAAATGAGAAGTGACAACATGTTGGCAAGATGCAACGACACCCAACCATACCAAATCCAGCTAAACTGGGACGGGTTGGAAGAAAGCAGTCAGGAAGGAACGTTGATGTGGTACACTGACGGATCAAATACTGACATTGGAACAGGTGCTGGAGTTCATGGTGCTAGACCCAGGTGCAATTTTCATGCACCGCTGGGGAATCTTGCTTCTGTATTCCAGGCAGAAATCTATGCTATCGATATGTGTTTGCAACTGAATATTGAAAGGGGTTACAGGGGTCAAAAGATCCTAATACTCTCTGATAGTCAGGCAGCATTAAAAGCTTTAGCATGTCCTCAGATCAGATCTAGACTGGTCTGGGATTGTCTACAGAAACTTAAAACCCTGGCTAACCATAATAGAGTTACTCTTAAGTGGGTCCCAGGGCATAAGGGCATTGTAGGAAACGAAAAGGCGGACAACCTAGCAAAGCTGGGGTCCGAGACAGCATTCACTGGTCCTGAACCAGTATTTGGGATATCCAAAACTGCTGCACGTGGTTGTATATCTCGGTGGGCTCAAACTAAACACCAGTCGTACTGGAGACACGTGCCAAAACAGGAACACAACAAACTCCTGGTTAAAAAACCCTCGGAGAAGCTGACCAATGATATACTAAACCTTAGCAGGGCCCAAATAAGGATAGTGACGGGTTTACTCACTGGACACTGCACTCTAAGGAAGCACATGCATACAATCGGCATATATAGGGAGGAACCTATTTGTCGGTTGTGCATGGAAGAGGAGGAAACAGCCTCTCACATTATCTTTGATTGTGAAGCACTATCTCACTGGAGATATAGACTCCTAGGACTAGAATTTCCAAGGGAGGATTTCTCCAAGAAGAACCTAGTGAAAAGTCTGCTGAGCCTGATAAGGGCTGCTGGTCTCTTCACATAAACGGCACAACCAAGAGCACAAAAAGCCTTAAGGCTGAGGTGCCGAGGACATAAATCCTTTGACTGGTGTGCTGATCCAATCAATCAATCAATCAATCAAGAACGACATCTGTAATTACTCTTTATAGATGGTCAATATCTTGAAGATTGAATGAGGTTAAATCGGGAGACCGCAGATACTAAGGAAGTTCCAAATAACGATAAATAATACTTCCTTAAAAAATATTTCCAATGTATTGACGAACATCTAACCTTCTGCGACATGGGCACCTGTTAGAACCATACCTGCTGACGGGAAGGTTGTCAAGAAAATGACGCCAGTATATTGTTTTCAAAAATCACGTTCGTTGTATGGGAGCCCCCTTAAATATTTATTCTATTCTGTTTTTTTTAGTATTTGCTGTTTTAACGGCAACAGAAAAACATCATCTGTGAAAATTTCAACTGTCTAACTATCACGGTTCATGAGATACAGCCTGGTGACAGACAGGCCGACAGACGAACGGACGGACAGCGGAGTCTTACTAAAAGGATTCGTTTTTAACCTATGGGTAGGGAACGCTAGAAAGAAAGGTCCAGTTATTTGATTTTTATAAATTTCGCACCAAACGTTTGTTTTGAAAGAATACTGGACTTGAAATTGCAACAAGAAATTTAAATTTATACACACTCCACCAACGGTAGTTTTGGCTAGAAGCTCTCCCATTTGATGACAATGTTGCTTCATCTGACAAAATAATATTCATAGACACAAATCGGTTATCTTCTAAGTACCTACCCCTGAATTTAAATCGCTTTTCATAATCTACTGTTGTTATCGCATGAATGAATTGCGGTTTGTACGGTTCAAATTTGTACTTTTCCAGAACTTTTGTAATTGTATCTTTTTTTATGACATATTTCGTCAAAGAATATTTACGATGTTTAATAGTCGACAAAATTACTTCTAATTATCTGCATTGATTTGGACGTTTGTTGAATAATTAATAATTTCACTATTAACACAATCTACATTTTATCTTCCATGTTGCTGGCATTCAACTGACAAGTGGTTCTTAGATTGAATATTAAACTTCACAACAATATCAAAACATTAATAAGATATTACGTTTTGACGTTCACTGACAAGGATTAATTATTATGTATTAGTGTCCAAACGTAAACTTTCGATGTAATCCCAGAAGAAAATGTAAAAAAAAGTAATTGTATATAAACAATATTGATTATTTGAAAATTATTTTTAATCAAAATTTTCGGTCGAAAATTCTTCTCTTTTTTTCTTTCTCTTATCCTTATGCCTTCTCAGGCGTCGTTGTTCCTGTACCCATTTTTTTCTGTCCCTGGCCAATGCCTTCACCTCTCCTAATGTTTTTCCTTTGTTTTTTCCAATTTCTTCAATCTGGTCTATCCATTTCCTCCTGGGTCTTGCTCTTTGTCTTTTTCTTGATATTCCTATTTCCATAACTTTTCTCGCAATTCTATCTTGCTTCATTCATGGCCAAACCAGTTTAATTGTTTCTTTTTAATCTTTGATATTATTAGATCTTGATTAGTTATGCTTCTAATTTCTTCATTCCTTACTTTGTCCCTTTTTGTTTTGTGCTTTTTCTGCATTACCCAGTTCTCACTAACATAAGTTTTAGTTGGTACTGTAATTTTGTTGTAGATTTCCAGCTTTGTGTCCATATCGAAGTGTTTATAGCTTAATAATGTTCGTTAAGGAATAATATAATCTTGTTGATTTATCTGCTCTGTTATTAAGTTCTGCATTTATTTTCCCTTCTTCTGTTATAATACTTCCTAGGTAGTTATAGGTTGTTACTCTTTCTAATGTTTTGTGATTACATTTCAATTCCTGGTAATTACTCCCCTCTCGCTGTTTTTCATTTACTATAATTACTTCGGTTTTTTCTGTATTTATATTGTTATTCAATTTTTTTACAGACCTCGTATAGAGAGGTTTTGGAACAATTGTTGACTCTTTGGTTTTGGAGCAAGCAGATTTTTTTATAAAGAATACCTACATAATTTTGATGAAACTAATAATGAAAAAGTTTTCTAGACACAACATATTTAAAATAATATTTAAAATAAGCTTTCCATATTCTAGCTGTAACAATTTCGTTTCAGACAATACTAATCTATCAACTACAATGGCATTCCAAAACAAAATAGCAGTGGCCAACTCCAACATGAAGATGTCAGCGGCTAATGCGAATACAATCCAGGGAAATCAATTTCCATTTGGAACAAGTTCTGATTCAGAATCACCTACAGAACCGGTCAGCCAACAAACGATTGCCTTGCTCAGGGCAAGAGTAGTGCCAAGCAACATATAAATTTTAGTGTTAAAATTTTAAATAGAATTTTTTGTATGTAATATCCTGTGTCCTGACCTATCCCATTCTGTCCATTTAGTGAAATTTTATGTTAGTTTTTCAAATTTCAATAAATACTTATTTGATGTTCGTAGATTCCAATCCTAGAGTGGAGAAACTTTAAAGATATCATGATGTAAAACTATAGATAAATATAACGTATTTCACTAACCCGTTTAAAAAATACTTAAAAATAATTGTATTGTTAAAATTATGTATATTTTCAACGTATAATGCGAATTTATGCTTTTCATAAACTTCCTAGGCACTTTACAAACATCTGGCAAAACGGGAGCAAACAATGCATTTTTCGTTATGACTTAACCAACTTAGACTAACTGTTCGGACGAATAACTACAAGTGTTCTAAAACTGGAATAAGGGTCTATGTATCTAATCATTTGATTTGTTGAAATACCATGGTATGTCACTTTTTGCTACTCTCAACCCACGACTTCGAGTTGGAATAACGGTCTATGTTACATCATCGTCGGCGTCGTATGCGGATTGTTTTTTAGTCTTACCTCACCACTATTGAAGATCCCCTGTCGGAAAATAAAAGTTACTCGAAATTATGATGATTCCTACACTCTTAATGCTCGAAACAGTCATAACATCATAATTCTTTGGGAATCATTCAAAGCTTTTGAAGACAATTGGAAAGTTAAAACAAAGCCTGAAGACTAACAACCAGTTTTAATAAAGTACTGCCCATTGGACAAAATAAAGAAATAATATTAAAATGTTCGCACTGATTTTTAAAATCAAACTTCTTTGTTTTTATCCGGCCACGTACGTAAAAATACTAACACTGCATTTATTTATTTGGATTTTCAATTATAAAAGGGGTATAGTTTATGTCCGACTCGATGGTCGCCAGAGTACGCATCCAATGTAACCGTTCAATTACCTACACACAAATTAAACTATAATAGTATATTACGTAACGTGTGTGGTAAGAAGCATTTTACGCACGAATGGAAAAGTTACGCACGATGCCGCGTAGCGGCGAGTGCGTAATTCTGTGAGTGCGTAAAATGCTTTACAACACGAGTTACGTACTATACTTTACCTACGACTTACTTGTACTTGTATTTATACTCTTATTATTAATAATACTTGAACAACATCAACATTTTTAATAATTTTATTGTATAACATTTAATTCCATAATACCTATTAATTATTATAATAATTGTTTATAGTAACATTGCAGTTATTGAACACAAATGGTAAATCGCTTCCTTTGCTTGTTGAAGCAAAAGAAACAACATTTACATTAGAGGTAAACTTTCATCTCTATTACTTGCACCTGCTATATTTTTTAATTGAATAAAACTTTACACAAATACACAAACCAGTTATAAGTTATAAGGATAATAAAAAAGTTTTTTGACAGTTTCTTGACAGTTCCTTCGCAAATCGCTATTGCAGCCTACCTTAAGTTTGATGTTTTGACGGCTTATGCCATATTTTTGAATAAAATGGCGACGTTTATTGACAGTTGCTAAGATGTTGCTAGGGAAGCCGTGCGATTTACTTTACAGCTGTGCGTTTTTTTTACCGTGCGTAATAGACGTCATTACATTGATGCCGACTGTGTGTTAATGACTGATTACAGGGGGGGTCGTAGGTAAATTCATATTAAACACAAATCCTTTGAAGTGTTTCTACCTATTTTATGATTTAGTATAAAACTGCAACTAAAAATTTCTTTGTATTGTATTGTTTACTACTAACTAGCTTTACAGCTACATTTTTAATCACGTTTTGACAGAAGTTCTTTTAGCGAAGGGTAAAATACCTAAAAAAATCAGAAACTCTCATTAATTCAAAATTTAGGAAACAGTTTTCAAACTACTTCCCGTGCAATATGCACCGCAGGATATTGAATTACACCCCTAAGTCAAACGGGGTTGGTATATCTACAAGATATTTTAAATGAGGCGCAAATACGCCGAAACCGGTCTACAAGTTGTGTTGTCCCTTCTAATTGCAAACCAGAAAGGTTGGTTTCAAAATATCTTGTAGATATACCAACCCCGTTTGACTTTGGGGTGTAATTCAATATCCGGCGGTGCATATAGCACGGGAAGTAGTTGTTGCTCCTTAGTTGAACGGCCACTGTTTTTGAAAAATATTATTTTTCAAAAAATTCATAGAGTGTTGAATATTTATAATTATTCCTTTCGACATCTGTTGATACATTCACTCTATTAAATACGACAATATTACAGGAAACTGTAATAAGATTAATTAACTCTTTCCACTGCGATCTTTTCAGATCTATTGTTGTCCATTGAATCTACATTACATTCTTCGGCACGAATATCTGGTAGCCAATCTGCCTCGAATTTGAACTTTTCATGTTATTTCATGCAGATGGTCATCACCTAGTACAAGCAGCCGCACATTCGCTAGGCAGTCACACTGGCATAGGATATGCTCTGTAAATTTCTCCCCCAGATGTCGTCTGTCAACCCCATTAAATCTGCTTATCTATCAAATTTGCAGGGCCTCCTTAGCTGATCAACTCCATTTTGGTTAGTGTTCTATAATGAAATGGTGAAATTCTCCACCATTTTATCGATTTCAGTGCCACCCACTTTGTTGTGGCCATCTTTATCATGGATTTTGCGATGCCGCAGAAGAGTTCCGGTCCAATGAATGACACTGTCAACGGTCTAATCTGATCTGACATGATTCACTGGAACTGACATAACCTGTAAAATCTGTTGATGTTTGGATTGCCTGCAATAAAATCTGATTCATGTTTCTTTTTATGGGTATCAAATTTCAGTAAGGAAATATTTTCATCAACCGTGTAATTCCATTCGGCAAGGCACTTGATCGTGGTCATATTGGATCCAGCATCTCCTAGAAGAGTTGCCGATGTAGGACGCAGACAGTGTATATTTGCGGGACCTAGATATTTCACATTCGTATTTGATTATAGCACATCTAACTCGTAAATAAGCGAAATATTGTTCATGAACCATTTTATTTTCGCCAACAACACTAAAAACGTTCATTTATGGGTTTCTGTCTCTGGTACGTTCACCATGAAACAAAATTTTATATTTATTACGTCAGTAACTAACTTATTCACAAGCTTTTGTCGTCGAAATACATTAAATACTGAAGTAACTTTGTTCATTTAAAGCGTCGGTGAGTCATGAATATATTTCAAAACGTGTTCTCCAGTCAGAACTTTCGACTGTTCAACTTTTTATCCTTGCTTAGTAAATTTGCTAACCAGGCCACATATTTTCATTATTCGGTAGCTAGTAACTATATTATTAAGTGTTAATTTTGTTAAAATCAAATTCAGAATTGAAATTTTTCAATACATTTATATAGTAGATGCAAAAACGAACTTGTGTGACATGTAAGTTTTTCAATATATGAAGGTCTGGTTTACGGAATCTAGTAATAAGGTCGGGTATTGACAAGGAACTTTGGCACAAGAGAGCACACGCAATGAATCTACAAAGGTCGTAGTGGAGAGTCCCATATTAATTTTAAACTTATTGAAATAGGGCATTAAAGGCACCCACTGATCAGCGCCGACGGTTAGGTTAGGTTAGCATCCTTTGCATTTGTTGAAATGGCGATGTTTCAATTCGCATGAGTAATACTGCGGCCAGAATTCGTGATAAGTATATCACTTCTGTTCGTGCGTATTCCGAGTATTGAACGCAGGTTACCGAATGGTACTAGCCAAGTTTTTTATCAATGCAGGTTTCAAATTACAACAGTCTTATTGCTATAAACTGAAAAATCAAAACAACAATCAATTAACTAACGTTGAAATGTAAATATAAAAATGCGATTATTCCAACGTGAGCGGATAGTTCGGTACGGATGAGTGTAAGATTACTTTAAACTTTAAAACTACTTTCACCCTACTTCCACTGCTTAGATTGTGTTTTGCCAATCTTAAATCTCTGCTTATTCACTTTTCTATGTAAATAGTTTTATTGTGATATCTTTGAAGTTTCCACTTACTTTAATTTTACTTTACTTTAATTTTAAACTGAAACATAGATAATTCTAAACTACTGGTGACTTAATTTGTAAATAGTTTTATTAAAACCTACTCTGTGTTTTAACACTTATTGACTATAATCAAAGATATGTATGTTCTTATGATGTTAATAATTTATTAGTTAACAGTTGCTCCTTGTGGCCTAATAAACAAAACCAATCTTTTATTAATCATCCATTATTGATAACCTAGAATTTATTTAAATAAGGGACAATTCTTGGTAAGGTTTGATTTTATGTTCAGCGTTCTAAATATACATTATATTTATTTAAACATGATCCATTCTTAATATTTCAAAACTTTGGAAAAATAAGGATTAACAATAATTACTCAATTAAAATGGACACGGCAAACTCCATCTCTCTGGTGCCAATCCTAGATTTCCTAAATAACATGGTATAGGGAGCTGAAACATTTTCTTGTATGTGACGTAAGACAACAACGGTAAGTGGCGATGTTGCAATTTATTGTGACTTGACTAAAGATATCTTCAATGTTTTATTATCACTTGACATTCAATTTTTTTCCTATTTCGTTCCACATTTAGTTCACAACATCCCGGTTATGATATTCCTCTACGTTGAAGTCGTATGTAGGTGGCCGTGCTTCGACAAGCGCAAGTAGCTATTATGCGTCAATATTTGCGGACATATTTGAAAGTTACAATAGGTACGTAAAGGCGTTTAGTTTGAAAAATATTAGGTTAATACTGAACTCATGACAAGCTAGGAATGCTGCGAAGAAGCAGCTGCTCTGCTGTTCGGCATGGCTTTTTGTTGCGATACAATGAGCAACGCCGGTTCAATTTAGACTTAAAGAAATGCAGTGTTGCGCGGCGTTGTGGAACAAAATGCTGCTTGACAACAAGCGCGGACATTTCATCTCACAGTGTCGGCTTAGTATGTTCTTTTACTATGACTCGTAAGAGTCTATCTTAAATCCAGCAAGCAGATTAATTCATTTGGCAAATGATATTTTTGACATGGAAACAAGTGTGCCAATCATGGAAAACATGATTTGAGCCGTGGTACTGTAATGCTTCGCTGTTTCATCACCTTCCAGATAAAGATGGCAAGCCGGATATTCCGGTAATGTAAGAGATTACAAAAACCCATCCTAGTAAATTTTTCCCGAAGCTGGACCATAATGGATACTCATGACAGGACATGGTTCTATGAAGTGTGACAACCTCTTTCGCAAAGGATACTGCCGTTTCGTTATAATGATGCTGGAATGTTTAGTTGAGTATCCGTATTTCTGCCCTAGTTATCCGATCGTATACTCCTACAATAGAGAGTTTTTGAACCATCTTTGAGCCAATTGCCCTTTGTCCCTAGTATTTCTTCTTTTCCGAAAGCCAAATATCTCTATTTGGATTTTCAGGCAACAGCAGCTAAGCATTTGCAAACTTATACTAAACAGGAGAAACTAACTAATTATACTTTGCGTACAATTATTACGCAATTGTAGTATTTCTAATCACAAATAAAACACTCTATAAAAAGAGAGTTTTATGGTGTAGCATATCAATTCGCTCAACCCCATTTGCTGCTATCCCCAGTATACTCTCAGGTTTGGTGCAATGGTGAAAAATACTTCCTTTCACATGCTTGATACCATACAGAAATTTTAAAAATTACTGATCTAGAGATTACATCAAAAGTGTGCCTGGTCCTTTCAAAATTTTATCAAACTAAAATTAAGTATTATGAATATGTAATTTATGTTTAATTAAGTTAAAACATGAGCATAAAATCAACCAACAAGAAACAGTGTTAGATGTTTCTAGTGTCTTTAATTAACCTTCGTAGAATTTAAGTATTTTATCTTGTTAAAACCTTTTAAGGAGTGTCAACGATATATTTTTGTAATTTTTGTATGTAGACTGGTTTAAGAATAATTGACCAAAAATTGTAGATGGACAGTTGCCCTTTCCTTTCTAGATTTCAGATTTACCGAATTCTAGGCAGTAATAGCGTAAAGACTGAATGTTCTGACTAGTACCTAGATTAGTTTATAGAAACCCTCTAAGTGACATATCTTTTATTTTTAGTAAACCCATATTCATAACATTCCTTATAGGATATATATACATATAATATGTGCATGGTTTAATCAGTTCAATTGTGTATTTTAAATAAATTGATATTGTATCAACAATAGTGGCACAGAATTTATCTTGAACCATCAAATAAAAATGTAATTATTTAGCTCTGGGATAATCCCCAAGTATCTTTCAAGCGGTAATTCACGCAATAAGAAAGTGTGCCCAGTTCAATATTGACAAAGGATATAGAAGGCAAAGGATTATCATAATGTCGGTTAGTCAAGCAGCCTTTAAAACACCGAGCTCTTGTGTAATCAGTTCCAAAATGATGTGGGATTGCCTACGCAAACACAATGAACTAGGCGAGAACAATATAGTCACCTTACTGTGGATTCCTGGACACACTGCAATAGAAGGAAATGAAATAGCAGATGAACTAGCAAAGACGGGGACTGAAACACCCTTTTGGGGGATGGAACATTTTGCGGTATCAGCTCCAATGTAATATTAGAAAAAATAGGCAGAGCCGAAAAAAGAGCCTAGTAGGGCTTAGACAATTAAGAATTCTTCTGGGTGACTACCACTTATTAAGATCAAATGAATGCGTGAGTCAAAGTAAAACTGCACTAAAAGCTTTAACTGGGATCCTAACGGAACACGTTTTTCACACAAAAAAGTTCCTAAATTTTTCGACGTCAAGTTTCTTACAGGTTTAACTAAAGTTCTTTCGGTGCATACCAGGGCAACATTAAAGGCATTTAACTATGTAAACAACCAGTTTAGTTAAACGGGCTTAGTACTATGAACGGTGTATACGGCCATAAGCTATTTTTTGAATCAAGCTTCAACATATGCAACTATCTGGACAACCTATTCGATGCTAAAAGCAACGATATATAAGTACAAAATATAATGTGGACATCAGCAAATATCGTCGGGTGGTAACATTTTAAAAAAACTAACTAACAGTTTCAATACTCACTTTGCTCGGGTTGGTATGAAATGATCTTGTTTCATCCCTTGCCAGACATTAGGTATACTATAACCTGAAATATCTTCTTATTTCTGTGCCACTACAACTAATCTTAATTTTACATAAAAAATTGGTATTGAAATTAATAGTTGTTCACTATATATCCTCAATTATATTGTTAATAACAATAATATTTCTATATGCATATATTGGTATTAAATTCCAGTTGTATTTACTACAAGGATATACCTTTGGACACATACAAGCTTATATTAAACCAACATTTTCTCTAAAAATTAGGTTTCAATTTTTTGTGTGTGGAAAATACAAAGAATTTAGAAATTGTCTAGTATTGAGAAAGCACATTTGTATACGGTAACCTCCATTTTTTATTGATCACAAAGGATATTTTCATTTTACCTCATTGAAAACGTTATCTTCACATGCCTACTCAGCGCATATGTCATTATATGTTTTGCCTAGCAACACTAAATAATATCTGGATTATAACAGTGGTTGAATTATACTATTCAAATTCTACAATGTGCTCATACACTACACATATAATCAAAGGTAAAGTAACATAGCAGGACATGGTATGGTATGGAGTGGTATGGGAATGCCTAAAAAAACTCAATTAACTAGTCAAGAACAACATCACCTGTGGATTCCAGGACACACTGCAACAGGAGAAAATGAAATAACAGGTAAACTATCAAAGAGAGAGGCTGGAACCCTTTTTGCTCAATGTAATATTGAAGACATGACAATTGGGAAGAGCTAGCAGGGCTAAGGCAATCAAAGGTACAGGTGAGAATAAATGAATTCCTAAGCAAGAGACAGATTGTTCCAAGGAAATGAGTAGAAGAAAGGAACCACTCGCAATCTTCGGAATTTCGCAAAAATTTCATTTTATTTAACAGAAAGACTTGCTATAAAACAATTCAAAAGAAAAAGAGTTCCTGGATGAAATACTTTTAACAGAAAAAGCCACCACTTTTTAAAAATGGCTGACATGAAAGTTACCTAATTTGACAAATACGTCTAGGTAGCAAAAATGGTCATACATTTTAGAATGTCCCTTGGATAGAGTTACTTGCGTAACTCGTGACGATAGGGGGGTGTTTTATGATAAAAGTAAATAGTAATTTATTTTCGTTAATTGTAATAGCAATCATAATTGACACCTTCAGGAACTGATTAGTTTCTTTATTGATTGTTGCTGTAGATATCTTTTCCTTGAATAAACAATATAAGATTTTGAATATTACCCCTATCATTTGGTCGTTGTAGAAAGAGGAGCCGGTACAGGCTTTGTGGCATTCTGGTTAATTGCACTGTCAAACTATATCAAAAGTTTTGATTATAACCATTATTATTATTATAATTAATTTGTTTTAGTTTGGTATTGTGTATTGTGTCTCACATCAAACTTGTATGTGACCAAAGTGACATTATCATACTAACTCTATAATTTGAAGTTAATATTCAAAAATTATATATTATATAGGGTAATATTTTATTAAAGTACAATATAACTTTCGTAAAAAGTAATCTAGCCTGAGTAGTTATTTGATAATTATGTACTCGTCCACTGTAAACACATACATACAGTATATATTAGTTTAAAATTATGTATAAAAGATTAACTCTAGAGAATGAAGTTTGAACAATGGATTTCATTTTATTTTGGTATAGTTCCACCATAGATTTCAAACGACAACCTAGATGACTAACTGCTAGCCCAGGAGTAAAGTGTAATTCCGTTTGTTGCTAATGGCTAATGGCGGTTGTCAGATCTCCTATACAGGATGTCCAGGAACTAGGAAGCAAGTAGATGAGCTCAAAATAATGTTGGGAGATCAGATAAATGTCAATAATACCTACGAGCCTTCGTTTTAAAGTTATAGGTGTCTAAAGTTTCAAAATTAAAACTTATGTTTATATAAGAAATTTTAATTACATATTCCAACACTATAAAATCACTAATATAGTAAAAGTCACGAATCTTTCTCGTTACGTCATAACTCATAAGCATCCGAATCAAATCAATAAGACAATTTTCACCAGCGGCGCATCATTGTTAGAGAATTCGGCATGTATTTCTGGTAATCTAATTATGAGAGGAAATAAATAAAAACCAAATTTAACATATTATCATACTTAGACTACAATTTGAAATTCTACAAATAAATTGTTACAAAACTTACCTCTTGAATGGCATTTAACGGCAGAAGTGGTCCGCCATTAGCCTATTCTTTTTGGAAATATACATGTAATTTTCTAATATACTCACGTTTACTTTTGTTCAAACGTTTACCAGGGATTTTGTTGAAAAATATCACAATAAATATAGATGAACTTTACCTGTTTAAAGTAATGACAATGACGACGAACTTCAATGGTGACTGAATGATTTCCGCATAAAGTGACGTTTCTCTTTTGAAGTACAATCGTTGTCACAACACAAGACAGAGTAACAAACCGATAAAGGCGTAATGGCGTAGCTTAATTCAGGTACAAAATACATATTATGTACCTTTCCATTTGTTTTAATTGGACATGCGCGGTCAGCGATAGCCACGTAAAATTAGAGTGTCTTTGATACATTCAGGGAAGTATGACGTAACGGGAAAGATTCGTGATTTTTACTGTAGTCTCTGCCCTTCAGATACAATATACCATATAGATCTGTTCTTCACTGCCTATAGAGATCCTGCGTAAGGGCTAGTGGCGTCCCTTCTGGTAATTTTGTAAGTTCATACGTGAGATCGAGTTGTTTACAAACATAATAGGTTTGTTCGTGGAAAGGAATTTCCAATCGATTGGAAATTTATCAAACACATACATTCCGTTTGTGATTCGTTGTAAATCGATTGGCAATTTTTGTTCTACGCACGGGTGGAAAATTTTGAGCACGACGCATGACATTCAATCATTAATGTCTACTCAAAACCAAATACCAAAAATATGTCACTAGACCTGTCACTTTCAACAGCATCACAATGCGCATAATTCTAACTGAAAACTTGATCCCGGTCAGCGAATTATTGTGATAGCTGGCAACTGGTCCGAAATTGCAAATTTCTTTCTTCGAACAAAGTATTTTGAAATCACCAACTGCCAAATTGTTTCTACGAACCACTTTGTTTACTGCGCATACATCTGACGGTTTCTTACAGTTTCTGACTGTTCTACGAACAAACCTAATAACATACATTAATTCACTTGTTTAGTTTTTTATCAATTATTTTTTTTAATTTGTGCAAATTTAATTTATAAATATTGAAGTAAGTGAATTGAAACAAGAACATTAGTATCATAGTCTGGAAACACAGGCTGTTGTGTTGTATTGTGTCACAATAGTCCAACGGATAAAAGTATAAAATTTTATTCTTTTCCATCAAAAACACAGAAATAGATACAAAAAGTAAATCGTATCAAGTTTATATATTATGTGCTTATAATTGTTGTTCAACCTACCAGGGACGCGATTCTTGACAGCGATAGAATGGAACGTTCTCTAGAGAGCGTTCCCCGATTTGTTTCTACTCCTTTGTTTGAAAACGAGATGTCAGTATTCTTGACCGAATAAGAGTTTCCCGACGAGCAATGTTGCCAAAGGTTTTAACCAATCAGAAACAACTATTTTTTGACAGATATATTACAGTTTTATTTTGTAGCTTGTAGTATTTGTTTGGGAAATTGAAAATGGATAGTGTTACCCAAAACAAAAAGAGATTTTAACCGATTACATAACACAAAGGCCTGAAATGTATATTGGTCGGTTAACAGCTGATTATACCAGAGAAAACATGAAAAAAACTGGACCAAATTAACATATAATATGTTGAATAGTGTTCCGAATGGTCCAGCAAAAGAATGGAGACAGTGGAACAAAGTAAATACATAGTATAAAATATAATTTTTACTAGAGAAACACGGATTAACCGATTCATAAGAAAACATTCATCCAATGGTTTTATTATAATCCTAGAAGTATAGTATATGATTATTTTTGTTCTTATAAATATGTAATGTTTAAATTTATTTATTTATGTTAGGCTCATTTCAAACAAAAATCATTCAGTACAATTTGATGATGATCAATTAGACTAGCTATGGGAACCTGCTGAATTCAAATAAGTGAAAAACAAGAAAGAAAATAGACTAAAATATTTTAACCATACACCCACAACATAATCATAAAGGAGAACATAACCTAAGAAAGAGCGTTCCCTGCCTCATTCTGTCACAAATCCTAATAGATGTATTAATTGCTCTATTGTCATTCGGTTCAAGCATGCGGTTTTCGTGCCAAGTCCGTAGACACGCCTACTTTCGCTCATTTCAATTAAATATATTAATAATAATCATAATGAACACTTACATAAAGAATAACATCAAAATGTGAAGTTTGACGTACGACTCGAGTTTTCATCACACTTGTACTATATAATTTCCACTCTTCAACATTTTTTACATTGCTACTCTTAAATAAATTTTCACCTTTCTTTCTAGATGACAATCGTAAGTTCGAGACATTAATTTTTTGCAACCCGCTATTAATTATTATAACGTTTGACATTTCTATAACATTTCATTAATCTCAAACAGCAGATGCTAATTTTTGCCACTGTGGACATTAGTGCCTAATTATCAAGGACACGCAGGTTCTCTATAATACCTTTGTAAAAATTTAAGTCCTAATAATTGGAGTATTGTCAAATACATATTATTGATTTATTACATCGTTCAATCTAGCACTGACGTCTTCAAAAATGGTAGATAGTCATCTAGGATATTAACTTAACATCTCTTTTTATTGCCATTTGGTACAATATTTGGTTAAAACGTTTTGATAAGAAAGATATGATTTAAAATATTTTTATAGAACTGTGTATATGTATAACAAAGTAGGCATTTAGGAAACGTGTAATTCTTCATTTTTTTAATGTACAGTTTCAAGCACGCAAACAATAGATAGACTAAAATTTATTCTGATCAAGCGTGGAAAAGTGCAGATTCTGTCACCTAGAGGAGGAAACTGCAAAGCACAAGCACATCCTATGCCAGCGCGACTGCCTGGTGAATGTGCGGTTGCTTGTATAGTTCTTTTCACGATCTAAGAAACTGACCTGACCTGAGATGGGATAATGACATGCAATAAAGCCATAAAAGTATTAGCCGTGACAGGGTCGTATTTATTTTGTTGTTGGCGAATAATAAATTATTACCTGAAAACTCTCTAAAGCTGCGTCCTCACCGAGTCGACATGGTGGATCAACAAGTCGACAAAACTGCATCCGTCCACACCAGAGTTGACAGAACTGTTGTCGATCAGTCTAATCAACATGTCTGACGAAGATTCATCAGCAATTTCTATAATTACCTCATGTTTCTGTTTTTATAGTTATTAGTTTTGGAATCCCATAGATTTGATTTTAATTTGTATTCCTGTTCCCAACGAAAATACGATGTCAAGAAAACACGTCCACACACTAAAGTCGATCAACTGCTCTTCCATGTTTACCAACAGTCAGTGGAAAACAATTCGATTTGTCGATCGATTTATTTTGTCGATCTACACCGTCGATTGCAACGTACACACCACTCTCGATCGACAGTGTCGACTCGGTGAGGACGCAGCTTAAGACTTTTTCTTTTTCATCAGGTATAGTGCATAGTTTTATGGTTTGATTGCATCTCAAGCCTAAGTCAAGTCAAGTCAGTTTTTTAAATCGTGGAAAGAACTATCCTAGGCTATGAGAAGCCACCGGCAAAAATTACACGAAACGTTCATGCTCGAGGCCGATTGGCTACTTAAAAAGAGTTGGGCTGGGGAATGTAATCTAGATTCAGAGGACCACAATAGATCTGAAAAGGTCGCAGTGAAATAGGCCGATTAACTACCTCATCAAATCTAATCTAAGTGTAGAGAAAGTTAGGTTAGGTAGAGTGATCTTTTGTAACGGTTTACTAGGAGGCCTGAGGCTCATTGTGCTAAGTTTCCTCTCTTAATCGCTTTATTTCTAGTACCTTGTGAGGCTATCTTATCGACTCCTAAACACGTCACTTCATTTTATATATTATATTAAATATTGTTCTAGGATTTTTGGAACGGACTTCCCTTAGTGCCTGATAGTGACATAGTAGGTGCTTTATCGTTTTTTCTTCTTCACATTATTTGCACTAGTTAAAATTTTCCATTTTTGAAAATTCACAATCACTGAATACTTTCCCGGAGACATACTAGTTATTGAGTTTACTACAGATTACCTTTTCTCCAACAGCTTTTTCTGTTTCACTTTGTGCATCCTAACCTATCGCTTTTCCTGTTTGTTCAAGAATATTTTATCTATGACAATAATTGTGGTTGTGTTGTAGTTCTGCCGTCGTGATGTTTCTTTCCTTTCCTTACTTTGCAAGTAAACCCGCGTTGTTGTTTCCTCCCTTTATTGATAAATAATATACAATGTACGTGGGTACAATTATTTAACAAATGAATTAGAACATAAATAAAAAACAATAACAATTTAAGAAATTAACCACCTACCCTTATTGTTTTGTAGTATTGCTGGTAGAATTAAATTGAAACATGTATTGAATCGTGAGACCCAAATTCGCGCAAATATCAAACCACTTACTTTGAAATATGTTCAATCGACTTCCTCCACTTCGATTTAATGGTCTAGGTAGATTGTCTACACCGGAAATATCGCACACACGAGTAGATTTTGGGGCCCCCCAAATTTCTAGCAAGTGGACACACAATTTTTTACCCTTTTCAAGACGGCCAGCAAACACACCCGCGTTATATTTTCCATGACACCTGTTCTTTTGGCAGTGGGTAAAACCAATGCTTTTTAGCCTACGGGTTCAGTCCGAGATTCTCGGCAACTACTTGAAGTGGTAGATAAATACTTATCACGCGAAAATTTACACTTCAATATAAAAACGACGAAACACTACTAATATTATCTTTCAAATATTTTCCTCATTTTTTTGTACGGATATAAATAATGCCTCGCTGTCAAAAAGAATACAACACTCAAGCTAAGCATTGTTATTGAAGGATTTCAAGTTCACACAATTTTACATAAATGCAAGTGACATAATCCTACAAAAGTAAAATCTCAAAGAATATTTTATTTTTTCTAAACATAAATCGTAACTGTCTTGAGGTTGCACTGAAATTCTATTTCAGTTCTTTGTTTTATTATTTCTAGAGGAAGGTTTTTTTTATATCTTACAGGATCAGTCGAAAGTTCAGAACCTGGGAAAACATTATTATCTCACAAGAAAAAATATGTATTAAATTTTTTAAGCAATAATGGTCTATCCATAGTTTGCGTTGTTTTTTGTGTTGTCATTCTTATTCTTGTAATTTTATATACCAATTAATATTGACACACAATATTCCATAAGAAAAAGCGGAATCTAAAAATTAAATATTTGGCTAAACTTGACGAAATCTTATTATATTTTTCAGAAATTGATCTGTGTATTGAACTACTTGAAGTATGCTCATAAATCTTTTCATTCATTTCACAGGAATTTGCACAGCTTTATATGCAATTCCAGCCTGCTACCAAAAGGAGTTGTCAGTATGGCCCTTCGAGCCGGATGGTTCTCCTTAGGAGGTTATTGATATGGTTTCATGTAAAATAGTAAATTGTACAGTGTTGAAAAGCCAAATGGAATAAATATATTATTTCCTTCATTGTACATATTTATAGAAAATCCTGAAACACGTCGATTCTAGATTTTTAATTGACTTTCTGCTTCGAAAAAATCACATCCTATTTATGATATGTCTTAAGAAATATCTTTCCATCCGCTATTCCAAAATTTGTTTATTGCAAATTTTTACATTATTTCACGCTTAATTCTTAATACTGAGAAAGTAAGCAACAATCATATCAGTGTTTCATTCGAATGGTATCAATAAGTAAAACCATAAAAGGGTTGGTCAATGCTGAATAATTGTTGGAAGACATTTTTATTTAAGATTAGGATGTTACCAAGACATTCGCGGGGACCATTTTGTACTCCTATAAATAGGTCAACTTCTACAGTATTTTGAAATTTCGTCAAATTTGAGTCAACCTAGTTATACAGATTTGTATAAAATATAAAACTAAAGTCACATTCTTTTCGGTTTTAATGCAACCAATTTTTTTCCTGAAAATATTTAAATTGATGTTTATATAGTTAATGGTAAATGGAAAAATTACAAGAATTTTTCATCAAAACAATTCACTAAATTTAACCTAATATAAATAACTTTGATGGCAACTTTTAAAAAGCATATGTGTGAAAATAATTTATATACAGCTAACAAAAAGATGTCATTCAATAGGAGGTTATTTTTCTCATAGGATAAATTATAAAAGATATAAGTAATACTAGATTTTTTATGTTATTTTCAATTGATTCTAATAACTTGGAATGAGAGGCCTTGTATAATTTTATGTACGAATAGTATATAAATAAAGCATATCAATAATTCGGTTTTTTTATTCCACTTTCCTGTATTCCCGACTCTGGTTATTAGATTAAATTGAATTAATGTATTCGTTTTAAATAACTTGCACCCGTTCTTAACTTTTAACAATTTAATATTTCTAGTTCTTACTTTGAGTTTTTGTCATAAGTAATGTTTACAATAGACTATTCCAGAATGACGTCACTGACATGTCGGCCATATTGCTGTGGGTCCTCATGTCATATTCTATTTAGTTTTTCATTGTTTAATGATAAACAATAACGGATCACATTTGAACTTTAATTAGTAATACATTATTAAAATTATCTAAAATGCCATCGTTTTGTAGTACTGTTATGTGTGGAATGAGTGGAGCAAAAGATAAGGTATATTTTTTTCGATTTCCGGCTGTTTTAACCAAGCGAGGTGACTATTTAATTGATCTTTCTGTGCACCTGAATCACATAACTCCTCTGTTGATTGCTTTTTTTCGTCGTCTAACATTCTAATTATTATTATTTAGTTCAATTCAGATACTGACTGCGCCGTGTGTTTCTGGTGAAGTTTTTATTATTTAAATCAAATATTATATTATGGTTTATTTACGATAAAAAGACGATGATGTCATTTTTAGTTACTTTCCTGCATATAAATTTACCAGCCGTAAATACAATTTATACTTAATGGCCAGGGCAATTTCCAGCTTACGAGTTGGCAAAACTTCAAGACGTTGTCAAATTAATTGGAAAAATTCAGTAGTTTTGACACAATTGAGGTTAGGTTCAGTATGTCATTCCTTGTTAATTGACATCGATCATCGTATACAAGTTTTTCTGGTGCTCCTGAATTAATTATTTCTTCAATGTTGGGAAAATAGTTATTTTCATTACTAATTAATTAGTCAAATCTGCAGTGTGTGGTTAAACGCTTAAAAGTGCCCAAGAAATAGAGCAGTAAATGCCGAGAGGTGGTTATATCTTTATTTTTGAGGAGAATGCCACAATGGGGCTTGCTTACTGCTGTAAGAGACGTGAGTAATACCATTTACTTTAATTATTATCAATACATATTATAGATTATATTTAAACTTATTCAGTTGGGTGTTTTCAATGATAGGTTAGATTATCAAAACTTGTACTTAATATTCTGTTATAAATTGAATTAAATTTATATTTAAATTTCCTCAAGATGATTTATTTCTTCCAGTGTTCTTGAAGATGGTTCTAGAGTTTGTCGTTCATTATAAATAATCAAATGTTAATTGAGATATAGAATGATTGGTTACTATTTATTTTTTTATATTTTGTCAACACCTTTCACAAAAATATATACTCATATTAAATAAATTTGAGAATGTTATACAAGCCTTTTATTTATAAATAAACACCTTAAATTGATGCCTTACGAGGTACAGGCGAATAAAAAAGAACTGTCACATTGATGTTCCAGCTTCCTTTGAATAAAGAAAAAAATCTACATGCTGGCAACATCAGAAAATTTGGTTTTGCAACGTCATCGTCTTTTTATCGTAAATAAACCATGTATTGACATTGTTCTACTAGGTCTGTCTGACAACCAACTGACTTACGCCACATGGGATTTGCAGTAACGACGCCGCGGTGACGGAAACGAATTTGGGGACAGGTCTTGTCAATTTTTTCGTTCAACCAATGGTGTTGTCCTTTCATTTAACATTATATGCAATTAATCGGGAAAACATACAATATTTAGTCGATAAAAATCCGCTATCTAAACAAAAATTCAAATGATATGCTTATCTCATACCAGAGTGTAGATCTGTGTCCGTTAAATTTTATGTTGACTTTCTAAGAGGCTACTATCACTCTTGGTTTAACTTCGGTAATGAAATGACATAAATGACAAATTCATAAAATTAAAAATTTTCAATTTTTCCTACTAAATGGTCACTATTTCAAATGGAATCTGACGAATTTTACGACTCTTTAGAGGAAGAAGAATTAAAGTATGATAATTTTAAAAACACAAAATGCAAAAAAGATATTCTTTATACAGATTCATTGGAAGATGAGTTGGATGACATGATACCTTTCTTTGATGGTAATTTAAGTTTAAGCAAAATCAATTTAAGTGGACAGTCATCAAAGTGTAGTGGATTTTCAGGTAGGTCGTTAGTTTAGATTAGATTAGGTTAGAAATGGAGTGACTCTTTGTCCTATCCACTGCGACCTTTGCAGATCTATGGTCTTCCCTATTTTTAGAGCTCGATATCTCGCTTTATTCTTTTTGTTAGACCTATTAGCCTTGATACCGCCTCCCTTCTTCTCCGAATAGGTGAAACCGCACCCTCACTAGGCCTTCGCACTCACAGAGTATGTGCTCCTCGGTTTCGTCTTCTTCCTGGCAAAACCTACATAAGCTGTCATCTGCTAGGCCAATTGTGTGCATATGCTTCCTCAGCCTACAATGCCCGGTCAGCATTCCCACCATCATCCTCGTCGTTTCTCGACTTTGACATAGTAGGTCGCATGACAGTTTGGCCGAATTGTTTTTAAGGAATAGTTTAGCCTGCCTTTGTCCTGGGATTTTATGCCACTAGCGCAACGCCTGGTTGTTTATCCATTGGTGGATGGTCTCCTTAGTGAGGTTTTTTGCAATTCCACTGGAAGGTTATGGCCGTATCACGAACTCAGTCACTCCCTGCTTGGCTAATTCATCGGCATTTTAATTTCCTTTTATTCCTTGGTGGCCCGGCACCCAGGCTAGGGTCACTATTATGACTACCTAGTCTGTTGAGGGCCAAAATCAATTTAAGTGGACATATATCAAAGTAAAGTGGATTTTCAGGTAGGTCGTTAGTTACTAGGTTAATTATTTTTTTTATATCTAGGGGTACTTTGGCGTTTTAGCTGATTTCCTGGAAAATCAATCAAACATCAATCGGCTTTCCCTCCTAATCAATATTATGAAACATAATGAGTGAAGATTAACTTTTCAAGTCTATTTTTCACTGTAGAAAGTACCGCAATCTGTATGTAGGGGTACTTTAACGCGTATGGTACTGAAACCTGGTTTATAGGCTAGTGCTATTACAGCTCCAAAAATCCAAATAAAGAGTTTTTGAATTGGAGTCAGTCGATGTTGTATTATCATCATGAGTATATGATAGTGCAAACATTGTGCGCGGCGCGACCGTTTTACAGCAGACGTGGTGGTCGTTTTAAAGCCCACTTTACAACGATTAGTGGCGAAATTCAAGACGACCGCTTCGGTAAGAAAGCAGCCAACCATTCGTCAAAAAATGCCACATTTGCCCAGAACATGTTTGTGGCCAGTTTAAGAGAGCAGAAGAACCAGTCAATTCGTATGTTGGGTCTTCACTTGGGACTACATCCGTACAGAATCCAATTTATCCACGATTCATGAGAAACGTAACAATCATAGACAACGCCGGTTCTTCGCTGACTGGACTTGGGAGCGTTTGGAAGAGGACCCCAATTTTTGGAGAAAATTCATATTTAGCGACGATTTGGATGAATTGCCATCTCAACGAGCAACCCTGCCATATATGGAGCGATGCTAACCCACACGAGATTGGTCTCTTTTCTTCAAAAATGTTCGCCAGGTCATCAAAGTCAATGGTTAGCACATGGAAGATTTAGATGAACGATTTGAGGGTATGGTTGTTTATAGCAGAGGTGAGGTGAATTGACCACCAAAATCAAGCGTATTGTTGCCGTGGAACTTTTTTCATGGGTCCAAAGAGCATCTATCAACCAATGCTTTTGAATTTAACAAAATTCAGGACTCTGCCAAAATTCAGCCATTTACATGGGGACGAGTTATTGAAAATGGATATGCCTCCTTGAGAAGTCGCGGTAGATATTTGAACGATGTTATTTTCCATACATAATGGCATACAAAATCCTTTAAAATAAAAAAAACAATATCGTAAATACCTCACAAACATCATTTCAATATCGACTTTATTAACTTAATATTGTTGTGCTTTTTATGTTTGTTCTAGCAAATAAAACAAAACTAAAACGTCAACTTTCATCTACAAGAGCAAGAAAGAGTTATTTGAAATTATTTTACGAGCGGACTGGTGAGAAATGTTCCAGAGAGAGAAATTCAGATCTCCAAAATAGTTCAAAGGTCGACTGTTTCACTCCATCTCCTAAAAGTTATACAACTTGTGAAGATAGCCAGATAATTGACGATGACGTTGTTTCGGTTTATTTGAGAAGTAATAATTCAGAATCAGAAATAAGTAGCAGGTGATTATCCTTTTTTTATATATACAGTATTGGTTTCTTTTTGTGTATAATTTTAACCACAACGTCCTCTATTTTGTCCATTGTATGATTCTTCATGACAATCTGACCAAATTTGGTTCAGAGATAGTTATTTTTTAGGTATGAAACAACAAATTCCACAGTCGTTCCGGAACTGAACCTTGACTCTAACAGTGAATCGAAATATCACAGTCTATCAGACCTTAATATCGACAGCTACAAATACAATCAACTAACTGTCCACCCAAGAAATCGGTATATGTATAAGACAAGGAATGATGATTTTGGTACAGTTGGGCCGGTACCATTTAATGATAAAGTAATATTTCTCATATTTTAGTAATACTTATGGTAGTAAATTTATAATTATACTTTCAGATGGAATCTTGGAAAAGAAGACAGCAATATGGCAAAAAAGTTAGTGAGTCAAATCGAATAAAATTCAATGAAAGAAGAATTCTACGAAACTTGGAAAGAGAATTACAAAATTCTAAAATATGCGTGTAGTGTGATTTTATTTGTAGTGAACAGTTTCAAAAAATGTCATTTTTAATTTTAGTCAAATAATGCTACAGTTAAATGATTTATTTTATCTAATTGAAATATTTTTATAGTAAATTTTGCAATATGGTGTCTTTATACAAAATTATTCAAGCTGGGAAATCTTTAAACCTTTACTAATGATATTAGTTTAGGCACAGGTTCTCAATATAATGGTAAATTATGGAACGGTTATTAAACGAAACGAGTCGAAGGCGAGGCGTTTTTTTTAATTTGGTCGTGCGCGGTAACACACCTTCTTCTTTATTACACCATGAGTTGGGGCAAATTTTCGGCCGTAGAGTCATATCCATCCAGAACAATTTGACCAACCTGTCAAGTCAAGTGTTTTGGAAGGATCTATTGAATTTGCAGTGGCGACGCCGCGGTGAAAAAACAAACTGCTTAAATTGACGAAATTGAGGACAGGTTTTGTCAGTTTTTCCGTATAAGTTCGATCTCCTTATTAGGTTTCCATGGTCAAAACGATTCACTATTACATTTTTACCACCTAATGTATGATTACAACATTGGCAGTGATTTTGCTAGATAACGAATCAAAACAATGCAATTTTCAGCGGCTTCACAACTGATGGATGATTTACATCAAAAATCAAGTGAAAAGTTCCTTGTGTTACGTTTAATATGTACATGATGGAAATAGTCACCAAAATTGAAAATTGAATTCACATTCACTTAGCAACGATGATACGTAGGTGTAGTACGTGGCGTGGGTTGACTTCTTTTCAAAACAAGTAAATGACAGTATCGGCAACCAATAATGTCTGTGCTAGGGCACAATCTCATTGCATCCGTGATTTATTTGCAGGCGAGTTGTCGCACTTTTTAAAATTTTTTTGCCTCTTGTTGCGTTCTTTTGTTCTAGCAAACCAGCGCAGCTTAGGTAAATGGGTCGTTTGAAAACAAACCGTTAGTAGATTATTTTTGGTTTCAGACCCCACGTTTTTCAAAAAAGCCTGTGAAACGTTGAAGCTCATGCTTCTTCTCAGGTAATGTAGGCGAGGTATGCATGCCACGTCTCCAAGGATGACTCCTAGGTACTTAACCCCTTCTGAAAAAGAGAAAGTTATTCCATTTACGTTCGGAGGCTGTATTTTCAATTTCCTCCAGTTAGTGGATAAAATAAGTGTCTTTTTGTTAGGATTAGTTGATAGTCGTTCCTTCGAACACCAAGTGGTTATAACGTTTAAGGCACGTTGCATGCGATCGGCAACTAAATCGTCAGTATAACCCAGAGCAAGAAATCCGCCTCTTTTCAGCTGCGCCACGAGGTCGTCAACTAATAGTGATCACAGTAGAGGTAATAAAACTCCTTCCAATCTACAAGGTATAATCAATCCTAATAAACGGTAGTTGTTTTGAACAACAATTTGGTTAGGTATTGGAAATAGTATTTGAAAAATAATTCTATTGGTAATTTTGTTGATTACAACTTATCAAATATTCAACTGAAAACAGCCATTGATGATTTATTGAGTGACACCGTTGACTTGCATTACGTAGCTCTTCGTTTAATGTACCTACATACAGAATAGCCCGAAGTAAACAGTACTGAAACATAGGTGTCTCTATGTGCTCGCTGTCATTCCCAAGTTAACTAATATAGACCTGTCAAGTGAAACTTAAACAAATAATTAGTAGAACCTAATTGTTAAAGATTGTGTTAAGTACAGAGGAGAAAGTGTTTCTGGTAGAGCATTATTTTCGTTCATACGGAATCGGCCGACGTAATGGTGCAAGTCTGCAATACGTGTGTGATCAATTCACACAACGGTTTAATAAACGTTCTCCAAGTAATACTGTAATTTTGAAGATTATTGAAAAGTTCAGAAATACTGGTAATGTATTGTGCCAACGAAACGGAAACTCGGGGCGTCCCAGGACAGTTAACAACAACAATAACCATGAACGTGTTTCTGAACGAATCTTAGAAAAACCGAAAGCCAGCCAGACGAGAACTTCCTTGCAAAGAATCCTGAAGGATTATCCTCGTGATTATCGCAGTGGAAAATCCTGAATGTTTGAAAAATGTGATTTTCAGACGAAGCACATTTTAATTTGTCGGGCCATGTAAATCGGCGCACAAATCGATTTTTGGTGTTTGCCAGACCAGATGAGGTTCAAGAAGTTCCTTTACATAGTGCAAAAGTTAGTGTCTGGTGTGCAGTTTCGAGACACGGAATCATAGGTCCGTACTTTATCGAAGAGAATGGTAGGCAAGTCACACTTCATCAACAGAGGTACATACAAACTTTAACACGCTTTATCCCTGATTTGCGGCAATTCTGTGGTGCACGTAATTTGGCATTTCGAGACCAATTTTTCCAACAGGGCTTGCCATACTGCTGCCGCAGCTCGTCAATTTCTTCAGGAACATTTTCCAAGCAGAGGCATTTCACGATTTACTGACTTCCCTTATCCTTCACATTCTACAGACGAATACATTTGGGTCATGGCTAAAACTGCCGTTTTTAAAAGGGCACCACAAACTATCGATGAATTAAAGGATGCCATTAGAGACTTCTTCGCGGACCTGAGACAACCCTTATTCCATAATATGACGAGAAACTTGGAACATCGGTAGAAAGTCTGTCTTGAGCGAAGAGGAGCACATTTAGATCATGTTGTAAATTGTCAATAATATGTAATTCTTAAAACAATTAAATAAGTTCAGTACTGTTTATTTCGGGCAAAACTGTATTTAAATTAACATGGGTTACTTTAGGGATAAAGTAAATCAAAATACATATCTTTTCATTATATTTTCATTTGGTCCACAAATAATTGCATCTTTTAATCTCTATTCTACACATTAAGGTATATTCTAATAAATATATTATCATCTATTGATATCATAAGATATAAATCAGCTGTTGAGTTTAATATAAATTGGATATGCAGTGCTCGCGTAAAGTGTGGAAACATGAATATACTTTGACATTCTGCAATAAACAGTTTAAAAAATGGTGTAGTCTCAGTAAATACTATTGAATTACCATTACCAGTTTTGTGAAATAATATATTCAACAATTAATCATTCAGTGTTCTCCAATCAAATATTGCTGATGAAGCAGCTTTCTATTGATATACGGCATGCCAATAAGTACTGACCTAATAAAAAAAAATGTCCATCATGTTGCGGAGTTTCGAAGGTATCTTGATGTTTCCATATCTTACTCCTGCATTGTATAATAGACATTTGGTAAGAAAATATATAGGTATGCGCCACAATCCATAAAGGACAAATAATAAAATTTCCGAACATTTTAATTAAGGTTACATTTTACTTTTCTAACTACAGATGTCTTTGTACGTCCTGTATATTTCACATTTCTTATTGTATTTTGTGTCATTATAATAAATGTTGCTTTTAACGAAAATTTTGAAAATTTCTTCTTTATGGAGCAAGGCGTGAGTGTATATACAAAGTCTACAAAATACGGTGCTGTCAAACTATACGACGTAGTTATACCTTAAATTAATTAACCTAGCAACTAACTAACAATCATAAACCATCAAGTTTTGTTAGCAGTCAAAAGTATAATATCAAAATTAACATCTCATGTTAAAATTATAAATTATAAGACAAATTTCTAGCACTTAGGACAGGCGAAATAAATGAAATCGATGTTACAAAATGTAAGTTTAGTACCGTTACAATAATGTTATTTGGAACAACATTGTTAGTAAAAAATGGTAAATTACCTATCTATATAACTAGTTGCAAAATTAAGGTGTTTTGCGTTTATAGACAAATTTTTTGTGATTCAGTTTTACGAAAAAAAAAATTTCATTGCTCTACATTTTCATTTTGAATTTATGTTCTTCGGTTATTAATTAACGTCGGGCTATTTCTGCTAGATAATATTAAAACCTTCCTTGATTGTTTCTATGATAAAAAGCTCATAATGTCGTTGAAAATGAGCGAATCAGAGTTTGATTCCAGCCTTCAGACGTTGAAAAAGTTGCAAAGGCTATTCTGCCGTCCTAAGCAAGAAGGCAGTATCTCAAATTTTCACCATTTTCAAATTTCCTCTTTCTATAGGCTCGTTATACGATTATAAGTATACCTTACAAAGCTAGAGAGCAGTAATCGTTCATCCGTTGGTCTGGTAGACTATAAAAATTGCAGTAAATCAACTTGTTATCAGGTATTTCTTAGTTCAAAGGCAGTAACTACATTATACAAGTCTCCTACAGAAAATGGAGATACTGCTGTTTAATCTAGCTACACGCCCCACCACAATTCTTATTTTCTGGGTGTAAACTAAGCAAAAACGTGTTGGTTCCTGACAGTTTGCTGTGTAAGCGTTAATTCTCATCAATAATAGAAAAACTAGAGCCATTTATTTGTTTCTAATAGTTTCAAAAGGTAGGTATTATTGACTCGGTTGTTAATAGTTTTATTGCCATATATCATTTGTTGACAGTTAAACTGAAGATACTTAAATCATGGAAAGCTGCGGAAAGAAAATATTGCGAATGCTGCAGACAATGGAACCCATAAATCCAAGTTCTGATGAGGGAGGGTTTGACAGTGAAGAGACAGAAGCCAAACAATTTTCCGCTTTCCGCTTGAGAAATACTACACTTAAAAGCAGTTACCGCCAACCAATTGGATTTATTGCTTTTTTATGCTGTTCATTCTTACCGATTGTAATGATATGCCTTGCTTAAAAGCAGTAACCGCCATTTCAATTAAAATTTATAGAAATATAGCAAAAAAATATGAACGTATTCAATGATACGCGAAAGAACAACAACCCAGTTGAACCATTCCAAAAACCATAAATATTTTAATCGTGGCACAGCTTTATTTACCAAAATCTGCATTATCTCGATACTAACATTTGTGGAGATACTGCCTTCTTTCTTAGGAGGGCAGTATTGTGCAAATGTACTGCCAAGTAAATCAAAAGCAGCATATGAAACATCCAAAAGTAGTGTAGAGTGAAGAAGGTAAATACTGAAAAATTTTTTCCTACAACCACTATGCAAAACACGCTTTTCTACACAAATTTTTATACGCAAAGCTTAATTCTTTCGATAACCATTGGAAAAGTAATGCGAAAAGTACACGCTACGGCACTTTTCCGCACCGAAATGTCAAACAAAGCTACCTATGACCTGTCAACTTTTTTTGACAATTCAACCTAATAGTGAATTTCTTATTGGTGAACAATTTTTAAATTTAAACCAAAAGTAAGTAAACTATTTATTTCAATATTTATTTTTATTTATTAATAATAAAAATAGTAACCTATTAAGAATTAGGAACCAAGATCAAAATAATTTATCTTTTGAGTTGTCCAATTCGGACGTTGAAAATACTCCTCCAGATATTATCGAAAAGGCTCGAACTCCAACCGAAAATTTGTTACCTGAGGTTTCGAAAGAGAAATATCAAAATAGTAGTTTTCTATTTATTTTCATATTGTAAGTTCTTTCTGCTCAAAGTTTAAATAAAATAACTACATAAATTACTATATTTCTTTCATTAATAAATGTGGTTGTAGTAAAAATATTGTGTGCGCAAATCACTTTTCCCATTCGCTTGATTCACAAACTTCTGCGCTCGTGGGAAAAGTGACGCTTTGCGCTCTAGTGGTACAAACTACTATATCATTAATAGTATATTGTATAAAGAAGCCACTTCTTAAGGCCTGAAAAAGCACTTTACTGTCGTGGTTTACACATAATTTTTTATCCTACACAATACCTAGTTATTGGTAATATTATTTCTATAAAAATTTTATTTTATAATTTGAAATTCATTACCGTTTTTATCCTACACAAAAGTTGTTACATTATTTCATCTGATTCAGGCTCCATAACTGACAAGTTAACATCAAATAAATATCAAAATACGACAACTTATGATTGAATTTGCAGACATTGACAACTGCTAACAATTTATTTTTATACTGACGTTTAATGGTGTTGTTTATGTTTTGTTTCTTCTGAATATGATGTGATTGAAATCGCTTGTGCTATTTTAAGTGGGAAATCAATCAAATTAGAAATTTTTATTTAATTTGTCAATTGCGGCGCCAGCTAGCGTGGAAACGTAAAATTTATTTTCTCGGCTAGCCGTAGAAAAGGTAACTTTCTCGCCTCCGTAAAGCTGGTAAAATTCAACTTTCTCATAGTGTAGGATAAAAAAGTTATTTTCTATGCTACAAACAATAATCTATGTCAATGAAAATGTGGATATCAGTAAGTTTACACCTTTGTTTGCGAAGAGGAATGAGAAAATATATCGGCCAGAAAAATCAAAAACTTTTAGTAAATAAGATTTCAGTAGAAGCTGATGATCATATTTATTTGGAATGAAAGTAATTCTTATAATAGTGATTATAACCAACGAAATGAATTACTAAATATCTGTCCCGAAGATGTTAGTCACTGCGTATATTTCATTGAATTGAGCCTTCTAGATACCAAAACAAATATTGAGATAATAACCGAGGGTCATGTTACTGGAATTAATCTAATTGTACTAGTCCGAAATTACATTTAAATGCGTTCAAATCATGTGAAAAAACTCGATTTTCTCTTCGATATAGTAACGAGAAATGCACCATTCAATATGTTGGGATCAACATAATTTATGTCATCTCCAAAAAAAAGCGACATCACTTGGCTTGCAAAATCTGGAATTATACAAAGCTCATACCGTCAGCAACGTTTACTATCAGACGTTTGTGCTGGTATATAAAATACAAACGTTGAAAAGGCTGTTGGGTGAAAATCCAACGATCCAACGATGTTGCTGAAGATTATACTGACCAATCTCTCAATAATAAAAGAAAAACAGCGTGAAGATAATTCCCAATAAAAATGTATATTAGAAAATAAAATCTAATTTTGTAACTAAAGTGAGTGTCAAAATTAAAACATTTCGTAACTGAATTACAAAAAATGTATTTGATAAACTGGCTCGGAGACAATATGAGTTAAAGTAGATGAGGAATGTTTCAATGAAGTAAAGGGATTTTGTAGGGTTCCAAATTTTTATTTTCTCTCCAGAAATGGAAAAAGGAGCTGGATTATTTTTGAAACTACCACCGACAAGATGAAGGACATGGCTCCGGAACAAGAGAAGTCCTTAGTTTCAGTATATTCTTCTGAAATTTTCCATACAATCTATTACAATTTAGTAGTACACTTTTATAAGCGGGAAATTTTATTAGCTTAGAATATTAATGGAGTTTAACTATTTTATCTTCGGATAAAAATATCCTTTCATGATTTTTGATAATAAAAACAATCTTAAAGTTTTGAGAAATATCTTTACAATGTAAACTATTACTGTTGATATTTAATTCTAACAATCATTGCATCTCTTATAATTTGGTTATAAGACACTTAGTTGATTGAATATTCATCCCAAAATACTGATATTAATTATAATTTTTTTTTCAAAACTTTCCAAAACCAGGATTGCTTTGTCACACCTTGTAGTTTCACAAAATTGATTGTATTATAAAAAATTGTACCTACATTTTTACTGAAACCTAGATTTTCTTTTATTTAAAGTCCATGTTTTTTTGTACTATTTAGACAGAAAAATAATGGAAACGTTTACACTTAACCAGTTATGATTCTATAATTGTGACATGTAACATAACCTAAATTTACTCGAACTAAACGTAAAATACAAAACAAACGCTAGAAATAAGTCATAAATAAGTAATTAAATCAAAACATTTCTCACGAGCATGTGTTTTTAAGGTTTGATATTTTTATTTAAAAAACAACAAAATTTAAAAAATACTTATTACTTATTACGGTTTAGTGATATTTAGAGTAACTTAATACTACAACAGTGTCGGATGGATTACAGCTAATCAAAAATTGGTGTTACAGTTGTACTAGTACTAGTTTATTATTGAATGCTACGGCCAATTTCTTGGAACCCCAGTATATATTCTTACTCTTTAATTTAATACAATACTACAATGTACAAGTTTCAAATCCGTTTTGATTGCAATGAAATTCAAAAGATAGGGAGGTGTTATTACATTCATCAATTTCTTTCTAGTTGGAATTTTATTTACCGAGATGTTTTCCGCTATTTCAATAGTTTATAATTTTCAAACGAATAATGACACATACATGCGATCTTCTTTGAAATACTTCACAATGATACCAGTGCATTACTAGCTGATTTTGAGATGCGTACGAGCAGTTACTCCAGCTCCGATTTGCAGCATCCCCTATCTTCGTCGTAGTGTTACTAGAGCAAAATAAAAGTAGGTACCAGAATACTCAAAAAAACCAATCAGATCTAATATCTATGTACCAGAATTTTGATTTTCAATCCAACTAGTATCAGCAAAACAATTTAACATGGAATATTTAAGATCGTTTGCCGTCTAGCGGTAAGATATAAACGTAAATATTACTACAGTTAACAAATAGCTGATTAAAATCTTTCTGCTGGTCCCTTGCGTGACCACTAAGATAACAAACTTTGAGTGAAAGTTATTTGGACGGAAATTTACTAATGAGACATGTAGATTAAGTGTTATTAATCATCGTATTATTCAAAATATTATTTCTTATGAAAAGATTCTATCATAAAATGTACCAGACCTACTTGCGTACTTGACCAGAGTAATTTGTACAATTGTACCATCTCTGGCAACACTACGCCGCGAATTGAATTAGGTGTACTATGCAATAGACATGGTGAAACTTTCTGTGACATTGTCATTCTTCGTACGAGCAATTTTTGAATGTGCCTGGAATTTATAGGATCTTTCGTTGAAAAAGGAAATTATATAATGAAATCCGCACTTTTCCAGGATACTCCTGGGAAGCTACATCGTACTGAAATTAAAAGAATGTATAATCCAGAGTAGAATTGCACTAACGTCCTAAAAGGACACTGCCACCTAAATGTGCATTTCAAAAGAATCAAACTAGAGAAGAAGGATGAATGTAGGTTCTGTGGAACGGAAACATACTTGCAGATTGCATGGAACTAGAGAATCTCAGGGTACTACTGGATATAAGAGGAAGACATTGTCACCTTACTGTGGGTTCCAGGACACACTCTGGGATAAAAGGAAATGGAATAGCAGATGAACTAGCCAAATGAGGGTATCGACCACCCTTTTGGGGGCCAGAATCCTTTTGCGGAATATACTCCAATGTGATATTGGAAGAAATAAGCAACGTCGAAAAGAAGAGAAGATCTGACCGTTGAAGAGATCTAGTAGGGCTTAGATAATCAAAGATGGGAAGCTACAACCAGGTGAGACCAAATGAATTCCTCTGCCAGAATCCTAGGGCAAACACCTAAAAAACTATTGGAAAGAAGAGGAACACTTACCTGAACTGATCGGATATCTTGAAATTCCATCGGGAAATAGGTCTAAACTACTAGGCTTTGAGACTTTCCTCAAGAACTAAGTAGAAGATAAGAGGCACAATAGATCTTTCAGGTCCCAGTAAATGTCATCCCAATATACTTACATATATACAAACCGCATTTGTATGTGCATAATTTTTAAATTTGGAAATATTTGCAGTCAAAACATGTTGGAAACTTCTGGGAAACCAGTCATCATCCAGTATATCCATTCAAGTTCAAACAAGTGAGTACATTTGCAAAAAATCATAGATTTTTTTTATTATTCAGTTTGGATCTTGAATACGATAAAACTAAAAATGACTTTCTAGTTTTTGCATATTTGTTCAAATAGTTGTCTACATTTTTCTTAAATATTTAATAATTGATTTTGTTACGAGATATGTGTTATTGGCAATTGATTACAATATTTTACATTAACACAAGTTCCAAAATTAGCCGAACAGCTTATACATTTTGTCTCTGACTACGGTACATTCCTAATTTTAAATATCTCCAAAATTAATTTTTGAAAATTGAAAGATTTACACTGTGTTCATTCGTGTTCAGATCCACCACTTGCTAATGGAAATACCCCTTATATTTTGTCAAATGACTACAGGTATATATCAAGTGATATCCCATTTAAAAAGTTGGGTAATTTTGATAAAGCCTTCCATTTTTATTTCATTGTTGTTTAAAATAAAGTCTCTTTAATATTTTCAGATGTTACTATATTAAGTTATTACAGAGTCGATCTTTAAAGGGTATAATTTTTGTTTTTGTTGCTATAAATAAGACTTTTCAAATTGTCATCAGTTTAAATTAGTGCAAGGAGATACGAAAAACTTTTAAAAAGGAAGGTATTACCAGAAATATCACATTTTCACAAGTTATGTGAAAAAAAACCCAGAGGCGCTTTTAGCAGCAAGAAGTTTATGACATGAGTATTAGAAAGTACCCCTTTGAAATTAAAAAATGATGTTTCAAGACTTTCTGTCATAATATAATAAAGGGGCATCTGAAAATTGAATAGTAAAATTTTTCAAACGAGGTATCATTCGATACCTGAAGCATTTGGAAAAAGTAGGGAGGGGGTAAATCTGACGTTTATAACATTAGTACCAGAAAATGTCTTTTTTGTACAACTGTCAAAAAAACTTGACATTTCTGCATCTCTATTAATGCGTAAATGTTTACTTTTTTCACTGCCAAAAGAATTCACAAAATAAACATGAAATATTACTTTTTGAAGGATTTATTTTCAACAGTCAATTACTAATTGATGATTCATTATGAAACAATTTCATTTATTGGAATAATAATTAATAGTAATGTTTGAAGAATTACTTTCAACATAAATTCCCGATGTTCCATGTTTAATATATTTCAGACGATGTAAATTCATATTCACAGTTGTACAAAAAATATTGTTTGCGTTTCGTGAATAAAATTCGTTTCCATGGCACATTCGAAAGAATTCTTGGCCTCGACCTACGGTCTCGTCCTAAAATTAAGACTCTCATGTGCCATTAAAAAAAACCCTAATTTTACGCACTTAATAAAAAAACTATTTTAAGTAAGGAGTATGTATATCTCGGCATTTATTTCTAGCACTGCACATTTCTGGAATATGTGGATCCTTTTCATATGAGCACTGTGTATATTTGATAGATGTTAATAATTTATTTTTTCGAATGTGGAACATTAAAATTATCAAAATATATATGTATTTATTTCAGTATATTTACTATTGATTTGGATGTTATTTTACATGGGAGTTGACCTCATTTCGTTGCTACCGTATCTATAAATATTTTCACCTAGCTGTTACTATTTTTATGGAATCGTCTTTGGACCAGGATCTTCAGGACTTGGACTATCGTTTCGTCTGGATCTAACTCTTACTACCTGCCTATGAGTATTTTGTTCGCTTTGGGGTGTCAGAGTATTAGCGCCATAATATAGATCTAGACCGGAAGTAGCCAATCTTACTTTTTCAGAATTTTCCTCATCCTTAACCGTGAAGAGTAGACCTAAATTGAGTTGCGGAATGTCGTAGAATACTGCTAGTGTTAACATCATTATTGTTATACCCAAAAATAGATAACCTGCAACAAGATTAAAGAAAGAATAACGTGAGAATTTTGTACTGAAGTCATTTCGTAATACTTGATTTTGTTTGATATTACTCGTAGGTATGTTAATATTGTAAGTGATGATGGAGAAAAATAATTTCGTTTCTCCAAAATGATTCTCTTTTTCGAAAAAAAAAAATGAAATTTTCCTGTTCTTTCTTTTTATAGGTTTACATATTTATGCAATTTGTTTTATGTTCGTAAAATATTTTCAATAATAGTTATTTGCATGCTTAGGCCGCGAAATACCTTTTTAACGTACCGAAAGAACAGTTATCGCCGAGGCTGCTTGCGGCCGACGCAAGAAAATATTGAGGTCGTTAAAAAAATTCGCGGCCATGGCATACTCACTATTTTTCGTGCAATCGTTAAAATTATTAAACTAGATAATTGTAAATAGCAAAAATCAACAGCAGCTCAATTTATTTAACAATGTCACCGTGTGCTATGGAAATTATATGTTTCAATATATACAAAATATATTGACAGTTCTTGCTTCAGCTTCTGGAGTAAATATAAGTAATAATACAAACTGTACAATTAATGTTAATATTTTTCCTAAATAATATAAGTACTTATGTATTTGTTGGTATTCAATAAAAAATAATCCTTGTCTTTGTAGTATTTTAGAAATCTCAAATTTTGAAATGACGTTTGGTTTCGCAGCCGTTGCTATGGGTAACGGTCGCGAAATAAAATTTCGCGGACTGTGCTGAGAACGCGAAATACTGTCTTCGCGAGTAATTGCACGAAAAAACTTTTATATCACAATTTTCTTAAACTCACATGTAGTAGCTATTTTATATAGTGGACGGTAAGGCTGGTCTACTGAATCGCCAGGAATGTAATCTCCCAGACCAATAGTTGTCAAGGAAATGAAGCAATAGTATATTGAATCCAGATAATCCCATTCGGGTTCGATAGCAGCAAACACAGCTGCAGGAAGCAGCAGGAAGAAGCACACCAGGACGAGCACTAAAACAATATTATGTCATATAATTTTTCTTCTTTTCAATGAAGGGTAAGGTTATTCAAAAGTTAAGGCATCGAGGGTATAGAACTAAAGCCACATGTTAACTTGATTTAGTAGTTATAGTTTAAAATATCCCAGGTAGAATAATTTATGAGACAATCAATAACGTGTGCCAATAATACAGTGTGTACATAAAGGAACGTAACTTGCTAATATTTCGATTTCCGTTAGGTTTACAAAAAAAAGTTGAATAAAAGTTTTTTCAAATAATCCAGACCATCCGCATGCAGTATACAGGGTGCACCGTTGCTCCAAAATGACTTATTAACATATTTTTATGTCCTTTGGGCATGAACTACATTAGTAAATAAATTTATTTCTGAAATTATACAAATTATCAACAAACATGACAAAGTCAAGTTCAACGCTGAATAAGCAGTATGTGATTAATTAAGGTTACACGACAAATTAATAACAATAATATTACATCAGTTTGAATTTGAAGTAAAATATATATTTGGTATTATATCGGTTGGGATTCATTCCTATTTGATTATTTATTCTTATTCAATTATTAATTCATTCCTATTCGATTCCTATTCCATTCTTATTCGATACTTAGTTAATTCCTATTATGATTTAGTTGATATCAAGTTAATAGTAATAGTATTATAATCATTAAGTTATGTATAGAAATCAATAAATATAAGTACAGTTTCCCGGTGAACTAGAGAGTTTTATTCAACATAAAAGCGCACCCAGGACCAATGGACGTCCACACACCCAATGTAGACACCCATTTAATACAGTACACCATGTATATATTTTCAGTTTCTCATAATCTATTAAATTACAAATACAACCGTCGTAAAGTTACATTGGTTTGAATCTTAAATTATTTAAAAAAATGTTTATTTCAAAAAAGTAGTAGGTTTTTCTGTCATTAAAATAAATTAATAAAGTTTCAAGCTTCCCACAAAATTTCAGGTTTTCCGTTAAAAATTTTCAGTTTCCCGCACAAATCTCAGGTTTTTCGCCAAAAAATTTCAAGTTTCCTGCCGAAATTCCAGGTTTCCTTCCCAAAACCTGAAATTTTTGGCCGTAAACCTAAAATTTCAGCGGGAAACTGGGAATTGTTAGCGGAAAACCTGAAATTGTTAGCGGAAAACCTAAAACGTTATTAATTAATATTAATGACAGAAAGACCTACTACTTTTTTGACATTTTTGAAATTATTAAAGGTAGAATTATGCGGTGCACCCTGTATACTTCTAATCGTCTTAAGCAGATGGTCTGGATTATTTGAAAAAACTTTTTTATTGTAAACCTAACGGAAATCGAAATATTAGCAAGTTACGTTACTTTATGTACACACTGTATAATATTTATACTTAACCTTAATTAAACATTAACCTTAATTGTTGAATAAAATATACCTACACAATATTGTGATACAATTAATTGTATAATCAATTACTATTGCAATAATGATATTTTAGTTATATCATCTAATTGGCCACAAATTATGTGACACACACTTTATAATAGCATAAAGTATTGCAATTGAAAACTGGCTTTTATTTTTATAGGAAAAAAGGAAATACAAAAACATCTAATCACTGAAGTGGTACAGTATTATTGAGATGAGTTTTATAAAGGAAATGAGGACGGTACATCTATAATTAAGGTAATAGACACTTTAAGCAAACCGTGAAATGTTCTGTGTATTCGTATCCCTATACCTTAATGTATCGATTTACGTTCACTGCAAATTATCCTTTAAAGCAGCATCAATCAACCCATACGTATACGAAACAGGTGACGTTGGGCTTTCTAACCTCAAATTAGGTTACAGGTCGGTTTGGATACGTTTACGGATGCGACGGTAGGTATGTAACGATACGTGCAACGTAACCCACCGAAACAACCGTATCTATTCTGCGCATGCGCAGATCGATGCGGATACGGATACGTTTGAAATTTTTAACATGCTTAAAGTGTCTATTATTGGTCAATGTCTAAAATTGTACAGTCAAATGTATAAAAAGTAATTTAGCATGAATGAATCTTGTTTAGAAACTAAATAGTTGAGATTTTTCAATATAAACAAAATTATTTCCATAAAAGTATTCAGTTTTCGGGTTTTCTATAACTCTACAAAGTTAATTATAGTGCTTACCCATAATTATGAGATGCATTATTCTTATGTTGAAAGGTTGATACAAATGACCAAGACGGGAGTTTAACCATTGTAGTAGTCCGATTGTTGGTACCAAAAGTCTTTCTACCAATGCAGAAAGGAGTACCAGTGTCAAAGGAATGCCCACCATTGCATACAACATGCAGAAAACCTTTCCGGTTCTACTTAGCGGCGTTACGTGACCATAACCTTTAATAAAGAAAATATCTATTCATTAAAACTGATAATTAATACATTTTTCATTGTAATGGAATAGATAACTCAAAACCAATATCTTTTCTTGAATTGACCAAACACAAACTAGTTTTAAGAATCAAGCTCATTATTTTATTCCATTAAATAATATTGATTAATTCTTACATCTGTATAGTGTTAAAAATTGGTATTATTTCAATTTACGTATTTATTGCAAATCGCAAATTACTCAAAAAAAGTTAATAAAGGTCTTTTGTTCAGAACTGAAGCGTCCGGGGGTAGAAGGTAGAGAAGTAAAAAAACTCGTGTGATGGATTAAATTGTCAAGTTTATATAAAAAGCATAGAAGTATGGTAATATCTAATGTGGTCTTTAAAAAATACGACCTCGTAGATGATAAATAGAGAGAAAGAGGTGATGAGTGGGTCTAGTACGCACTCCACTAGGACTCGTAAAAGTATATTCCACCAAAAAAACTTAGCTTCTCCAGCGGGTGTAATTTAGGCGCTAACCATCCTTCTTTACCTGTCTGACCAAGAAGGGTAGATAATCCGACATGTATTTTCGCCGCTAAGAAGTGCAGGTAGGTCGAGTCATAAAATGACTCATATCTTAATAGAATACGAAGGTGGTTTGGTAGGGGTAGGTTTGGTTGGGTTATTATTGAAAATTATTATAATTTATTCTCCAAAATTGACTAAAAATACGAAGGTGGTTTGGTAGGGGTAGATTTGATTGGGTTATTTTTGAAAATTATTATAATTTATTCTTCAAAAATTGACTAAAAATACGAAGGTGGTTTGGTAGGGGTAGGTTTGGTTGGGTTATTATTGAAAATTATTATAATTTTTTCTTCAAAAATTGACAAAAAATACGAAGGTGGTTTGGTAGGGGTAGGTTTGGTTGGGTTATTATTGAAAATTATTATAATTCACTTAACAAAAATATATCTTTTTATAGATGTCGGTGATTTCATAATTTAATATCTGTATTTCATAAATCACGTACTTCAGTCGGTTAGCGCCCAAAATACACATAGGATTAAAATGACCCTTCGGTCTTGGCGCCTAGTTTACATGTTGTAAAAAGTGCATTAATCCTTTAGCGCCCAAATTACATCCGCCCCTCTTCTCAACAAACCCGTTCCGTTTATTTGGTAAATGATGTTTCAGGTCTGAGCGCGAAAGAGAGATTCTGCCTAAAATCAAATACCTGATTCGAGCCGCGGTGGCAAGCATAAAGTATAGTTGCTGTTTCATCATCTTCTATGCGAAGACGGCACGCCGGATCTTACGACAGACCAAGCCTTACCATATACCTTATTCTTTGAACGATGTATGCCTTTGAATGAACCAATCCCGGTAAATTTTGCTAGAAGTATAAAACTCTTCTTGCTATACAGGTGTTTAGTGTTTTTTCGCAAAACTTTATGAGATATTGATCTGGTCCGATGAAATCACCTGCAGTACCCTCCCTTTGCGATGCCATCAATACCAGAATGACTAGGGATCCAGACCAGAGACAATTATTGAGAAGAGAAGATAGATAGCTAGATACTTATTTCAACGTTGCACGTTAAGAGAGAGATAATTTGGAAATATATTATATTCTTCCAATTGGAAAATGCAGGTTTGAATAACTTGCGCATGCAATTCAGTAGAATTTATTGTTCCATTGTTAATTCCCAATTGCACCAGTTTAGCTTAAATGTAATGCTTAACAAAGTGCAGTTTATTGATATTCCAATCTTTCATTCCACCAGTTTTGCTTAGTAAAGCCACGTACAATACCGTATGTCTTCACTTGAATGGCATAAAAATGTGCTTAAAATTCCGTACATATAAGCTTCGCTTAAATATATCCACTTTATAACCCATCTTGGTATAAGGACTGACAGCTTATAATAAATTAATGATTGTTTCATTTTGAAATGTCAGTTACATAGCCACCTATGGTTACCCTTTTGTAGTACCATACGACATTATAGAACAAAACTAATACTACACAATATTATATATTTATAATCAGGAAATGCAGGGCTACTCAAAACTATACAAAAATACTGGTATTGAACATGCATTTTATTGGGCACTCCCTTTATACAAAATTCAGTCTGTTGCTAAATTTTTGATCAGTTCAGATAAAATAATACAACTTTTGTTTGAAACTTTTTTTCGTATTCCTGCAACTGATGGGAATAAGTGGGGGTCAAAATATAATGAGAAACCCTATACAGTAAGCTTAATTTTGTTAAGCCAAGATGATGCAATCGGGCATTAGACCATACAGATATCTGTTAATTTGACTCACCTATTGTTGTCACGACTGTACTCGCAAAAAATAGCGATTGTCCAAAACTCCAATTTGGTTCTCCGGTTGCATTTCTAACTGCAGACACTCCTCTATTGCTAGCCTGTATTATTTCAGAAATCAACTCTTCTAAATCGTTATCTGAAACAAAATTGATTAGGAAAAAAAATTGTATTGTTAACTTGTTAAGTATAATTGGTATAGTATTAACAATAATTTAAAATAAAAGTTTTGGAAAGTAGATGAGAACACTCATTTTAGGACATTGTGTATAGACTAGGTTGATGAGAGTGCAGTTATGTAAGGAACGCTTGGTATGTTCCTTTTTTGCGGTATCAGCTCCAATGTAATATTTAAAGAAATAGGCAAAGCCGAAGAAAAGAGAAGATCTGACCTTTGGAAAGATCTAGTAGGACTTAGACAATCAAACATTCTGATAGATGACTAGATCAAATGAATGCATAAGTCAAAGTAAAGCTGCACTGAGTTTTAACAGGGATCCTAACAGGACATTGACGCCTGAACGGACACCTGACAAAGCTCAAAATAGTGGAGGAAGATGAATGTAGATTCTGTGCCATGGAAGAAGAAACCTCCATCCAAATACTTGCGAATTGCACAGCAATTCAGAATCCTAGGGCACGGCACGGCACGGAGACTACTGGATAGAAGAGGGACATTTACCTAAGTTGAAGCCTGCAGATATCCCAAAATTCCTCAGGGAAATAGGACTAAAGGAGCTACTAGTCTCTGAGACGTTCCTCGGGAACTAAGTAGAAATAGGGAGCACAATAGACTTTTTAGGTCTCAGTGAACGTCATCCCTTCTTACATACTTACATACATTACATACATGTTCCTTTTTTGGTAATTAAACCACAATGTATGTTTTCCATTTTTATTTATGTAATGTTGATTTCGTATTATAAGGAAACGACAAACAGTTCCATATAAAATTAACTCTAGAAAACCTTTCATCCTTACGCAACTCTCCGCGCCTAGCGTCCTGACAGAACAGCGCCCCTATATTATAAAATAGATATTTCAAGTTTTTAAACAACATAGTCCTTTAGATATAAGGGTCTTTCAACGTTACACATCACACTTTCAATTTCACTGGCATCACTATTCGCATTTTCTTGTATAACTTGTTTCTGCAGTACTTTTATCACAACAATTATCTAACTGTACAGATGATGGTGAGTGAGTGACCACATTAGATTTATGATAATATTGGGTAACAATTTCATTGGAAGCAAAGTTGTAATGTGCTAGATACTACTATTAAATTTGCAACATTCAAAAATAAGATTTCTCCTGGGTATAAAATGGTTTTCGAACGATTGAACTATGTCTACTTGATTGCCTACATATCTTCTGCCATTGTACACCTATATGAGTATCCAGTTGAAAATATATACCTTTGATCTGGCACAGCGCTCTGAAACATGCTGCACAATTGCGACTTATTTCAAAACATGATCCCTTTGGCTGTCTACAATCGGTCAAAATTATATTTAAATATCCTCGAGGATTTACAAGATATTTGTCTTTATCACACTAATTAATCACCCTGTATATCCATCAAGGTACAGATTTTTCATCAAGATACAAGTTTATACGTCTCATAGGAATACAACATCCCAATATTCGATCAATATCCAATATGGCTATAACTTCATAACTGACAGACCTTAAATTGATTAGATCTGAAAACATTATTGTGGTTTGATTCCCAAAAAAATAAGAAAAAAGTTATCTGAAGTTTGCTAAAAGTTTTTAAAATGTGTGTGTGTGATATCTAATGAAACAATTATGGGAAAAAAAGTATGCGAATAGAAAAAATAGTGTATATAGTTTTTATAGTTTTTAGAATGAATGAGTATTTGCATGTAGACTAGTCCATGAGCATGGGGTATAAAATTTCAATATGATTTCCGCGGAAAAGTAGGTATAAGAACACTATGGGTATATGAAATATAACAAATAGCCAAACTTTTGCTTGAAAATTGAAAACAACCAAATTGTGTTAAATTGTTTAATATTCTCTTCAGTGTGTGACGGCTGGCTAGTAAAAACTATGACACATTCACTATGTCTTAAATTTTAATTTAGATAATATTCATTGTAACATTACAAACGAGCCATTTCTATCACTGTACGATGCGATTCACTTCAAATAATGACAATTAATACTATTTAATTAAGACAGGCAAATAAGGTAGGTGAAGGGAATATGCCCATGTTGGTAATATGCCCACCGGCTCCATTTTTTATTAGTTTGACTTTTGATTAACAGATGGCTGACGAGTCACTTATATTCATGCTTAAAGTTAATATTAAACCAACCCGCGCTCAGTTGCATTCAAGCGGACGTTAGGTGCACGTGGTTTGTGTTGGGAAGGCATCAGTTACAAAAAATTGTGTATTTAAATCGCTTGTAATTGTACTTAGGGTTAACATTTAAAATAAGGTAAATATATGAGAAGAAAGCTTGTTTTTTGCGCTTAATATTGCCATGTATTTTTTTGATAAATATGTTGATATTATGAAAAAAAAATTAGAAATATTGTTTAAGTGACTTGTAGGTAATATGCCCACATACAGGTGAAGTTAATATGCCCACTGGGCGTATTGCCCACAGCCCAGCGAATTACATACAGCTGGGTATCTAATTAATGTTTTCTGGGTTTCAGATGTCACCTTATAAATCTAAAGGCCAAAGATCTCAATGGACAGAAGAAAATCTTCAGCGAGCACTAAATGCTGTTGCAAATGGACAGTCAAAGAACTCAGCAGCGAAAGAATTTCGTATATCAAGGAGAACCCTTAATCGTTACATAGAAAAAGGTACCAATAGAAAGCAGCGACTAGGTAGGAAAACTATACTCACAGATGACCAAGAGAATGAACTGGTAAGACGTATTATCAGACTGGCTGAGGTAGGCTACCCTATGACAAAAGGAATTGTCAAAAAGTGCGTTTACAATTATTGCGAAAAAAATCATATTTCTCATTTATTCTCACGAGAAAAACGAGTAGCTGGACGATATTGGTTAAAGGCATTTTTAAGAAGACACCCGGGCATTTCTCCTAGGCGAGCCCAGAATATGAATCCGGCGCGGGCCCAAAAACTTAATAAAAGTATTGTAAGTGATTATTTTAATAAACTTAAGGCTGTTCTATTGGAATTAGATCTCATGGACAAACCTGAAAGAATATTTAATGTAGATGAAAAGGGGTGTAGGTTGATGCTCCACCATCAACAATCTGTCTTGGCTAAAAAGGGAGCAAAAAGGGTGCATCTAGTGGCACCAGAGCACGCCGAAAATGTGACGATTGTTAGTTGTGGGTCTGCGATTGGGGGACGAATTCCACCTGCCATTCTTTTTAAAGGTCAGAGACTAAAACCAGAATGGTGTGATAATCTACCCGCAGGGACTTTAACTCTTATGACACCAAAGGCCAGTATGACGATCGGGACATTTAATACCTGGATAAATCATCTGGCAAGATATAAACCTCCTGGCAAATGTTTATTAATTTTTGATGGCGCATCTTGCCATTTGGATACAACCATCGTAGACACTGCCGAAGCTCATGACATTACGCTTTTCTGTCTTCCCAGTAATACGACACATGAACTTCAACCGATGGATAAAGCAGTGTTTAAGTCATTTGAGTATTATTGGGACGAGCAGGTCCTTTTGTACTGGACTCGACACAAGAATCGTTGCATAACAAAACAAAGTATTTGAGTATTATTGGGACGAGCAGGTCCTTTTGTACTGGACTCGACACAAGAATCGTTGCATAACAAAACAAAGATTTGGAGAAATTTTTTCTATTGTTTGGGACAAAGCAGTTACGCCCCAAAACATCACATCCGGTTTTTCTTCCACAGGCATATATCCATTTAATCCCCAAGCAATTCCTGAAGAAGCTTTTGCCCCCAGCATTTTAACCGAAAGAGAATTCCCCCCACCAGATTTTCAGGAAAACCAACAACAAAGAGAATTTTCTCCAGAACCGGGACCCTCTGGATGTCAAAATAAGACTTTCCAAAGTTCAACTGAAAATACTCCCCCTTCAAAAATTACCCATAGCCAAAAATCTTTCAAACCTAGACAAAAACATAATAAGAAGAAGGACGAGTGGACATCTTCATGTGGCTCTTCAGAAGACGAAATATCTCTGTACAGTGACACATTATCAGAAACGTTTTCTTCAGAAGAAGAGAAAAGAGCGGAAGATAAAAACATTAAATCAGCCAAAGTGGAAACAACAAAACTAAATTTGGACATTACCCAAAATGCCGAGATTACCAAGAAACAAGAAAATATAAAGAACGGAAATATTAAAGATAAAGAATCAGAAGATGAAGAGATAAGTTTCACTGAAATGCTAGAGACACCATACAAAGATGAGGTAAAAAAAACAAACAGAAGAAAGGCTATTAACAGTAAAGCATTGGTAGTTAAAAAAGCAGTTTTTGAAGAAAAAAGGGTTGCAAGAAAAACTACTTCAAAAAATACGGCAGTAAAACCAAGACAAAGTAAGGAGTCTTGGTACTGTAAACTTTGTCAAGAAGATGTAAAAAAAGACATGAGGCTATGCTCAGTGTGTGCCACTTATGTGCATGAAGAATGTGTTGGACTTACGAAAAGTGACAAATTAGTTTTTATCTGCCCGGACTGTCAGTAAACATTTTATTGCCATTTATTAATATTTGAATTTATGTTTTATTAAAGTTCTTTTGAATTTTTTTAAGTAAGATAGCGTTTAGATTTTTTATATTTCTCAAGAAAACTTTTTTGTTTGTTTATTATCAATAAAATATATAACATGGTTTCAATTTTTATTTCAAGAATATTAAAGCAAAATAAATTTTTCTCTTATTTTACAGGACTGCGCATATTACCAACATACCCATGGGCGTTTTACCAACATAGGCTGGTAATATGCCCAGAGACGTCAATTTATAAAAATAATTATACAACATATACATAAGTCATATATATATTTTTTTAATATTTAGGATGAACATATTGGTATAGCAGAATAACTTCCACACAGACCGGAATTAGCATCTTTTTTATTTATTTTTTTATTAATTTTTTTTCTTAGCATGGGCATATTCCCTACATCTACCTTACACAGCCTGCTAAAATAAAAGAATTCGCAATTATGAAAAATTTTAAATATGTACATGTTTATATCTCATAAACGCTTTAAATTGGGTGTAGGGAAGTGCACATAAACTGCCCTTATTTTCGGCCTCAGACTTGAGTAAAAGAATGAAATATGGTAGTTTCGTTTTAAAAATGAAGATATTTAACATTTTTGTACTTGTGATTTTCATCATTTCATATACATAAAGGAAATTTCCCACATGTCACCATTTACCTTGATCGTCCTACTCATCAACCCGACAAGATGTTTTTTATTTGGTATTGGGGTTGTTTTCACAGAATTTTCAATATGAAGGTCTGCATCTGTTAATTTTTTTATTAAAAAAAAATAATATATCGATTATAGTCTCTTACAAAAAGTACATAGAGTATTGGAATGCAATAATCCTTTAACAACCCGATGTTTATCGGATATTACAGAGTTGTACTCAAAATTGACGAAATATTTTACAAAAATTTAATAGTAAGTAGGTACTATTGAAAAATGCTACAATTTTTAAGTTTATAAAAGAAAACTTGTAGTGAATCTCTTCGAATATAAAATTATGTGCTATAAAATATTGTACTTTAAAATAGAATAGTTTCCTCGCCTACTAAACAGTTACTATTAAATTGTAAAATATTTTGGCAAGTTTGAGTACAACTCTGTAATATTCGATAAACAGCTGGTTATTGCACTCCAATACTCTATGTACTCTTTGAAATAAACTATAGTATAACTTTTAGATAATAGGGTATTCTACACAAAGTGACAGTTCACTTTCAGTGGAATAGACTAAATTATTCAAGAAAAACTCTACTACATCAACATTTTTCATTGAAAAGCGAAAAACAAGGAATTGCACGAGGGGCCTCCCCCTTGTTTTCACTTCTCAATAAAAAATATTAATGTGGTCGCCATCTTTTTTGTTTTTTCAAATAATTTATTTTATGATAAAACATAAAAGATAATTCAAAAAGGGTATTAGATTCAAACAATTTTACTTCTAAAATGTGTCCAAATGAAATAATAACTTTATTTATTTTATAAAAACGTTAACTTTTCGAACTATTATCAATAGTCACCTGATCGATAAGTACAAAATCCTCCCAGAGCATTCCACCCAGTGATACACAAAAGTGCGGATAATCTAAGTGTCAAATGTTATCAAAGATAGTATTCCAAATGTCTACACAGTTCATCATAATAAAAATGGGGTTACATCACATAAACGTTTTATCGTTTGGATGGAATTAAAATAAATAGGTTAGCAACAGACTTTGCGTCCTAGAACTAAGTAAAAAGTTTTGCTTGTTATATAAATGTTCTCGAAATGTATCTAAATATTACGGAGATTAAATGGTTTGTTTATTTTTCAACAACTTAATTAAATTCAACATCTGTCGTTTATGAAAATCGATACCAACTCGTTCAAAACGGAAAAAAAATTTAATTAAAAGGAGTCTTTCTCATTGTAGTTGACTAACCTATTGATATTTTCAATTTAAAAATACTACGAGGGCTGTTTGACTAGTGATGTTTCATTTGAATGTACAAATTTATAGCCTTATTAGAGGACCCGACAAACGTTGTCCTGTGCTAACCTCTTGTCTTATCATATTATACAAACTTTGACAATTTTCATTTTGGTGAAAAAATCAGTAGTATCGTTAATTTTTGATAATATGTTTCATTAAATATCTACTTTGCTGAATTTTTTTCCAATTTCTCGAGGAAACCACCTGCAAAATGTCAACTAAATCAGACCAACTGTTTAGGAGAAACTCAGCATGAACCCCATTGCAGCGCCACCTACCGGGACTAATTGTGAATCTAAACCAACCAGTTACTTACTCAAACTCACAAAAAATTTCATCAAAATCGGTCCAGTGGTCTAGAAGGAGTTCAGTGACATAAACACGCAAAGAAGAAATATATATATATACAGATAAAAAATATGAAGTTACAGGAGTGGTATTTCAAATGATATTGTGAGGAATTATGAATTTTTCTTTCATAATCAAGGAGCAAATACCGTTTTGAACAGTTTTCTGTACAGTGCGACACATTAACTGTTTTTTGTATAAAATATTGGGCCAAAAAGTCTTGGTTAAAACGAATAAATAGTTATTTGTATGCGAAGGACTGAAAGTGCTACTTTGTTGGACGAGTCTGAAAATTGCGAGGCGAGCAACAGACGAGTCCAGTAAAGTAGTAGCGTACACAACATTTTTTAGACGACGCATAAGATCCAAAACTTTTTCAATTACACTGAGGAAAGAAAATAAATAATAGAGAATTATAAACCTTTTATTTATTGAACAATATAATGTACTTAATGATATTTGCAATGTCAATATTAATTTATTAATTATTTGCAAAAAGTAATGTTGATTGTACCCCAGGACAATTATTAATATTTATTGGATTGGATGCAGATGGAATATGTATATCTCTACTAGATGTTGATGGAATCTCTGTAGATGTGTTTGTGATTTCGATACAATTTGTAGATGTGTTTGAGTCTTCGATAGAATTTGTTGATTGATTCGTATTTGTGGTGGAAGAAAGTATTCTGTTAGCAATTTCAATCTTGTTTGTTATCGAGTCATCTATATAAGTTTCCGCTACGATGGAAGAAGCCCACCCACCATGCCTTTTTAACATTAGAAGGTCTGCGCCAGTATCAGCTAAAAGGGACGCTGAGTTGCGTCTAAAATAGTGGCCTGTATAATCTTCGGGATTTTGTAAATGTAGATATTTAGCAATATTACATGGTATCTTACTAAAGGTATGAATTCCCACAACTTGGGTTGAATACTTGCCTTTATGATAGCTGAGAAAGAAATTTGAATGATTTGTGTGTGGAGGTCTCAATGCTAAATATTTACGAAACAATTCGATGGGATTTATACCAAGACAAATTTTGTTTGTCGCAGTAAAGATACGTAACAAGAATTCAATTATATTTTCTCTGGTTAAAGTTTTTGATTTTTTTGCAGTGTAGCCTTTGTTTTGTTTCTTCAGGAAATTGATGAGTTTTGGATATTTGTTGATGTGAACATCTTGTTTTATTGCGAGAGTACTTTTAATCATCGAGAATGTAGACCTTTTCCAGATTTTAGATTTTTCTGAAAAATAAGCGAGCACTATGCTTTCCGTTGGGTTTTTCGCCTTTTTCTGGTGACTCCACTTCATAAAGAGCTCGTACTGTTTTTCGTACCTTGCACGAGATTTCCGGCAACGAATTAAGAACGGCCGCATTGCTTTCTTCGGTTAGATCAGCAAAATCATCGAAGTCAAACTGTCAACATTGAAGTGGCTAGAGTCACATTTAAGGAAGTTAAAGTTCTCTACTCCAGAGCATCCCGAAAGTGTTTTGCAGTACGGAACTGTCACTTTCACTACATGGAACACTCAAAACGCAACTTTCGGTATGTGAATGAATACAGAACTAGCAACTTTCAGATGGCGTCGTCTAAAAAAATATTTTTTTACCTTTATCTGGAAATTTTGAATTTCCCACACAAGTCCAAAATAGGTAAGTATTTTAGATTTTTTAGAGGATCAGTAAAAAACTCGTGATTCTGTAAAGTCCCCCCACCCTACCAGCAGTTTCGTGATATCCAGAGAAGCATAAAATGGAGAGTATTTCAATTTATATTATAAGGAATACTAATCAACGGTCAGAGGTTTTTTCAAAAACTATAAGACAGGATAAGTCGTTGGAATAAATACGTGTAGCAAAATAACATCAGAAATTGCGACTATATAAAGCACTCTATTTTCGCAGAGCATGTACCACGGTTTCGGCTATCTCAGGTGCTAATATTATAACTATTAAAAGACATGGTTAGTGGAAGGGAACCAGTATCGCAGAAGGATATATAGACGACCCTCTATAATTCTATGACAATAAGTCATAAATTACCAATACAATTTTCAAGTTGGCAGCATCAACAAGCTTTGTTTTGCAACCATAACATACAGAAATTAATGTAAAATAGGTGTCTCATATTTCTCTTAGTTTCATGACTACATTTGCAACATTCATAAATAAACATTGTTAAAGTTCCATTATTTTATTACTGTTAGTTATTTTTTTGTCTAAATTATTTAAAAGTAACATTTTCGCGAGTGTAGCATTTCTATATACAGTGTGTAAAAGCCAAGCAGAATAAATTCATTCACGAAAAATTTAAATTATAGATTGACATTTTTCAACATGAAAACGCGATCCCTACCTTCAACCCCCTTCGAATGACAGGTACAACCCGCAATTTTTAAATGGGAAGTATGGGCTTGTGATATATCGTTTGAAAGGTCTCTTAATTCTCTATTCAAAAATATCATCGTCCTCAAGTTTATTGCAACAATTAAAATAAAATAAAATCATGTGGAAATTCGCTACAATACAATCAAAAATAAAATGTAATACAAAACGTAATAAAATGTAAAACACTAAAAAGAACTATGAATGAAAATGAAGTAGATGTTTAAAACGTTCACCGCGAAAGTCTTATTAACATCCCAATCTTGAATAAAACTGTCTTTTAACATATCAGGTATAATTGACCTAATCGCAAGCGTCATTTAAATCAAAAGGTTTAGTTCTGTACAGAAAGCTCTTCACATATCCCCATAAAAAAATCTAATAATGTAATATCAGGAAATCGCGCTGGCCGTTCTTTCGATCCTCGCCTCCCTTTTCACCGATAGGTAAATATTGGCAAATTGAATGGCGATCATTATTTGGCACTAGTCCAATACGATGTCACTCCAAGTTTGGCAAATTTATATCTTGATCCAGGAAACCCTCAAGTTCCAGTGAATTCGATATGGTTTTAGCAGGATGGAGCACCATCACATTACCAACGCAATGTGTGGCAGTATTTCCCAATCGGTGGATAGGGAAACGGATATCATTAGATTTTTTAAGGGAATATGTGAAAAGCGTTTAGTACATAACTAAACCTTTTAATTTAAATGACCTAGAAGAACGAATAACGCTTGCGACTAGATCGATCATACCTGATATGTTAAAATACAGTTTTATTTAAAATTAGGATGTTGATAAGACGTTTGCGGTGAACATTTTAAACATCTACTACATTATCACAAGCCTATACATCCCATTTAAAAAATTGGAGATTGTACCTGTCACTCGAAAGAGGTTGAAGGTAGGGATCGCATTTTCACGCTGAAGAATTTAAATTTTACGTGTTTCGGGATTTTTTTACACACAGTATACTTAATGACATAATCAATATCTATATATGTAGGTAACTGCAGTTTTACCATCAACGTTGTAAAGTAATATTTTAAAAGTTGTATGTTGTTTCTAGTGTTTTTAGTTTTTCATACTTTGAACCCAAGAAATTCCTTCATAGGTATGCAGTGCTTGTGTATGCATGTAAATCATTGTAAATTGTACTTATAAAAAGTCTCCTTTCCGTACTCGACCTTTTGCACACTTTCCGCACGTTAAAGTAAATATTTATAATATAGACGTCAAGAAAATAGTATCATTTCCGTTCACTAGGAAGCAACATCTACTTCTCGGGACATATGCCCCGCAGACAATGAATTACATTTCCAAGTTAAACGGGGTTGATATATATGAAAATATAGAACCAACCATTCTGGTTTATAATTAGAAGGGACAATATCACCTCGAATATCACTTGCAGACTGGTTTCGGCCTATACAAGGTAGATATCCGTCCAGAAGCATATATACCAACCCCGTTTAACTTGGAAGTGTAATTCATTGTCTGCGGGGCATATAGCCCGAGAGGCGAGAAGTAGAAGCTGCTTCCTAGTTAACGGTCTACCCTTTGAAAAGTAATTTTCAAATTTGTAAGGCGTTGTAATAGTATGATACTATTATCTTGACGTCTATTGATAATACGCTTCACTTAAATATGACAATTGTTACTGTAATTAAGTAAATAGTTATAGTATAATTTATAATTTGTTAAAAAACAGATGTCTGTTCATTTACCTGATGATCAAACTGATCTTTATTGTTAAAATTTCAATATATCTATGGATATTATTGGATATATATGGAATTATCATAACCTAACTCTGGAATCGAACCAATAGTGGTGTTCAGCAAAATAATTAACCAATTAATAGTAATTTAAAAGACAAAATCACTCCAGCGGCGATCTCGTGGTTTCAATTTCATTCAATCGATATAAAACACAAAAATAAGTTTTCAAGAAGAATAGTGGTTAAATCGAACCTCTAATTAATTTTTACAAGTGGATACAAAATTAATAGTATACCAATTTAAAAGATATCAATTATAATATAAACTAACCTGAAACATTAGGATTTGTTGTCTGAAATTTCTGAATAGCCGTTCTTAGTCGTACTCTAGTAAGCCTATCTTCTGGATCTTCGATATACGTGAACATAGCTGCCCCACTACATACGAAGAAAATATAAAAAAACAAAAAAAATGAAAATAAATATGTAGATTTGCACATTCCCAAAATCTTTGGACCATAATATTCTTTTTTAAACGATGATCTTTTAATGGGAATCAATTCTTCAATTTCTTCCGAAATAAAAGGAATAGTTATGGAACCGTAATGCATGTAATCCATTTTTTTTGTATTATTGTTCAATATTTAAGAAACACTCTATAATATAAAACTGTTATATATATTCACTGGGGTGTGAGAAAAGTTCATTTTTCAATGTGAAAACATAAATGAAAATTTGTATAGTCCGTTCCTTCATTTTGAAAATTGTGGAAAATTTAAAATCACAAAGAGTAATCACTAAATTATGGCAACATGAGCACTGATTGGTATTAAGCAACTAACAAGATGTATGTTTCAGGCTGTATTATATATACTTGTAGAGTTCTTATCAGTGTGTAAATTGTCGATTGGACTACGTTTTATTTGGTTTCTTTCGTCTGGTAATATTAACTACCTGAATACAACTAATTCAATTGAACTTTGTAAACAATAAACAAATTATTTGTTGGAATGCAAATAACAACTGTGTAGGTATTCCAAAGAAAAAGAAAGAAGTTGAAATTGAAAAAGTTGATATTTATAAAATTTAGGCTTGTTATATTTTTGTACAGGATGTCTGATGGTTACTCGATGTATCACAGAAATTGTTATTATTTTTACAAAAATAGATGAATCTATGCAGTAGCTTAAATGTCAATAAATAAATTGGTTCATTGTGCAAAACAATGGCTTCTCGATTTTGACAAAAAATGTTATAGGTACCTCCATAGTCTATACAAAGCCAACATTTCATAGGTACTTCTTTTTTGGGTCGCTGACCTTCAAATTTTATATAATTTGCAGTTTTTCAAACATTTTTTCAACCCTGTATACCTTCTTCAATCGTTTTCCTTGCCCAACTCGATAAATTAACCAATGAACTGTTTTAAAACATCATATTATAATTGCGATGTTGAAATATTTTCAGGAATATCTTATTTCTAATACTTTTCTCTCTTCGTACTTGGTGGTTTCGCTAGTAATTTTTCATTTTTTTATTCAAAAATATTATAATTCAGCACCAAGTAACAAGTTGCGTTTCTGTGCACTGACTGAAATCCATACTAGAGTCATTTTAAACAGTTTTCTACAAAAATTGACTCAAAATACGATATATACACCTACACTTTGATCTGTGTCAGAAAGCGACATGTATTGAGTTTGTAAACATATAACTTACATCTTCCGTAGAATAGCTTTTGTATCGTATTTTTAAAATTTCATTGGATTAGTGGAGTATTCATATATCTGGCAACACTGCAAATAGTACATTTTTGGCTGGAAATCTATGATTTTGGGATTTTTAAGACTAATTTTTCACATTATACACCTTAGTTATAATAGAATATTAAGTGTGGAATGGAAGAAGAAACCTCCATCCACATACTTGCGAACTGTACAGCAATTCAGAATCCTAGGGCACTGCACCTGGGAGACTACTGGATAGAAGAGAGACAATCACACCTCGACCAAACTCATTTCAACTCTGAGATGAGCAAACAAAGAAGCGAGAGGGTGATATCTCAGTCCCTCGGAATAAACGCATGTACACTCGGCGGAAAAAGTTTACTTAGTTAAATATTTCCTAAATAAAATCCTGAGAATTTGGCAATAAATTCCATTTTAGTTATTAACTGTGTAAAAAATGTGGATTTCAATTTATATTTCTGAATCGAGGAAAATGCACAACTAAATAAAATTCGATTTTAAATAAACTTAATTTCTACTGTAATACTAACAGTCATTGTCACAATTACAATTGTTTCGCAACACAGTGTTGTCAAAGGATCGATTGACTTCAATTACAAACTAAATATTAAATATTGTATATATTTAAAATGGCACTGGGTAAACATTAAAACGAAATTTATTCCACTTAAGTACACATTTTTACCTAATCAAATTGTTTACCTGACCAAATCCAATTAGTAAATTCTCGGCTGTTAAAGTTGTATACAAAAAGATGTCTAAACTTTCTAAATACACTAAAGAAAGCAGCCTAAAGTCAACAAAGAATATTTACAATACTACACTAACGACATTAGTTTTAAATTACACTCAATCTAAACGTCTATTCTGCTTATTTACAGTATGGAGACACCGTTTCAAACAAATCTGTCACTCACTGTTCACTCCCAGAACTTACAATATCATAATCATCATCGTCATCGGAATCGTACATCGATAATAATTTCATCTAAGTATTACTATATCTAAGGCTGGTTCCAAGCTGAGAAACTCTTTTTCACATTTGAGCGCCAGTGTTTGAAGCGATTTTGCCATTCTAGTGGTAAAAAATTGTCAAAAAATTCATGACATAGCTTTTCCACATCTGACAATATAAACGTGGTGTTTTTACTTCCAACGTATTGTTTAAGGGATGCCCAAACAAGTTCAATTGGGTTAAGGTCAGGGTGATAACGTGGTAATCTCGAAGTATTATGACCATGTTGTTCTAGGATTTTGTCAACTTCGTACGTTTTAAATCTTGGCTTATACATTTTTACAATGTTATATAACGCAACTTTTAATATGTCATCTGCAAATGTGATGTTTCTGCTTCGTAACCACTGCTTCATTTCATCTTTTCGACTTGCGGATGTAGGTGATTTTTCACACTGTACATTGTGATATGGTGCATTAACCCACACACTACGCGGGGGTAAATTTGGTATTAGTTTAGTCTCAAGCCATTTCTTGTAGTTTGTAAAGCTCATATCATCATGAAAATTACCCGACTTACTTTTTGACTTAAATATGAATGATGCATTTGGTATGAATCCTTTTTCCCATCCTGCATGAACTATAACTAATCTTTGCCCCTTAGACACTTAGTTTTCGTAGCCCTTCGTTACTATTATCGGACCAAGCTTTTTCATGAGAATGAGAGGAATGAATATATGTTTCGTCCATATAGATAATTGGTCGACCCTCCTCACGGTATTGTTTTATGGTTTTTAAACCCTGTCCTCAATTGTCTAATGTCTTGTCGCTACATTAGTAATGTTCGGTTTGTTTCTACTTTGCGCCATCGAAAACCTATATTATGTAAGATCTTACGCAAACTTTCTCTACCACCTGTAAACTCGCTCTCTTCTTTAACTTATCGGAACAAGCGTTTCAGAGTAGGTGCTGTTTTTTCTTGTATATACCAATTGTGGATAATTCCTCGTAAAATTCTTGCGTCTAGATCATCTATTTTTGTCTTTTTCGGTGTTTTACCTTTATTATGTTTTGTACTGCCACCATTATCAATATTTTTACTTTGCTTAACTATTTTACAGTGCTTATGCTAATACCGACTGCGTGTGCAACCCTTTCCTGTATTTTCGCTGAAGGAACTAATAGCTCACCCCGTTGTGCCTACAATGTCATAAATTTAAAAACATGTGTACTTAAAATGTATTTTACAAGCGACTTAAATTCCATATTAAAATTCCTACGCGGACTGTACCACTATCAGTTCAAATGGATCTTTACAGTGCAACGTTCTGCCTAGGACTGGTAGCTGCCGACATTTTCGTACGCGTGATCTACGCGCATCCGAATCTCACGGTTTAAATGAATTTGGTCGAGTTCTGCTCCCACGGAAGCGTGCAGATGTCCTAAAATTCCTCCGGGAAATAGGACTAAAGGAGCTGCTAGTCTCTGAGACTCTCCTCAGGAACTAAGTAGAAGTAAGGGGGCAAAATAGATCTTCCAGTGTAGGGATCACGACAAATAGAATTCTATTTTAGTGACGTCACGTTATCTAGCAAAAACGTTCCACATCGTTCGAGAGTAATAAATTGGTATCATGACACATAATCTGAAGGGTCTTCTTCCACCTTCTTAGAATCTACTTCATTCTACAAGTCTTAAGTGATAGAAAAAATGATTAATCTCTCTTTTGGTGACTTCACTAGAATAGAATTCTATTTGTCGTGATCCCTACACAGGTCTCAGTGAATGGTACTCCAAAATACATACATAAATATTAATTTGCCAAAAACGTTACTTTAGTCACGAGTGCCTTATGAAACGAGTGACTAAAGATGTTTTTGACACTAGGTGCTTCCTATACTTTTTCCACGCCGCAGGATCTTAATTATGTTATATTTTAATTATATTCACAAGATGACAGACAATGACTGACGTGTCATTGAAAAATCAAACGACACTACAAAATTATCACGGAATATTAAATATAAATTACAGAAGATACACTTGATGCGATACTAGTGTTTGAAGTGACGTTTGGCGAATGTCGAACCCGTGTTTTAGATGCGGATTTAGTAACGGAAGTAGAAAATAATAATATTCCCAAACGACTGTGATAATTACCAGACGAGGATCGTAGCGACGAGTCTGGTAACACAGGAGTTTGGAAATATGCTTTTCCAACGAATTATACATACTATTTTTCCTTCGACCGTTGATTTACATTTAAAAAATTGATTAAAAAATATTTAATTCAAGATGTAATCAAGTAAGTTTAAATGATCGAAACGGCATAAACCCAACAATTAGCCACGCAGCTTCAACGTCTATAAATTCTCGTTGCCCTGCACTGTACAATAAATATAAATATTAACAACAATTAATTTGTGTTCAAGAATATCGTTATAAATTAGATGTTTCTTTTATTTCTTTTATAACAACTTTATAATATAAAAATTAAAACCATACTTTGTTTCATTTTATTGTAATAATCCATTTGTAACATTACCGCACTGTTATTTTTTAATTTCTTCGCAACTGCCCACTATTCTGGAATGTTGAGCTTTGCGCACAGAAAACAGGTCAAAATAGTGTCACTTTTCCCACGATCGGAGAAAAAAGCAATTTCTATAGACTGTCAGACATTTTTTTGGTCAAAATCTAGAAGCCAGTGTTTTGCTCAATTACCATAAATTTTGAAGTTTAAAATTATAAATAATATCCCAGTTTATAAGGTGAATTAATCTAGTCTTGCTCTTGCCCAAATTAAATCACTTGAACTAAAAACTTGACAAGTTAAATCAGTAACTTTCAAACATTTATTCTTCTCGGGCGCGAATGTTATAGGATTATACAACACAAAAGAGAGAAGTTTTTTTATTTGTGTAAAATGAGCATTGTTTAAATTGCGATTTATTGAAGTGGAAATTATTCAGCCGCGTTGTGTGATTTTTGGTAGGAGCGAAACTCACCGCGTACTATATTAACTTTTAAAGGGTGTAAAAATTCCCATTTACTACAGGCGTAAATGGTTTAATTTGTGAAAATGTTTACCTACCATGAGCGTACAACTTTAATTTGTGAAAGTTTCTATAACATGGCCGTACCACGAAATTTTCTAAGGGGGTCGATTTAATTGTTAAAATACCAATTACCATGAACTTTTTTGAATGAATTCATTTATTATCAAAAATATGAATTCATATAATTTCCATCTACCATGAGCGTACGATAAATTTTGTATAAGAGGTTAATTTATTTGTAATAATTTCTATATCGTGTGCGTACGATTCTATTTTCAAATGGGGTAAATTTGTAAAAATTTCCATTCACTATAGGCGTACGATAACATATTTACTAATACTTTGAGGAATTTCAACAATTTCAGAATTCCAGTAGTGAACCTTAGCCATCTTTTAGAGATTCTCTTTCAAGTCCAAACGTTGGCATCTATGTATAGCTGACACTTGAAATACTTCGCAATTTTTGTTGCTTCCAAAATTCTAGTAATTCCTATATGAGATGGCAGCTTTATAAGATAGAGCTGAGAGAGTTTGTAATTCCCCAAATGAGTCTAAATTCGAGGTAGGGGTATGCACATTTCTTCTTGATTCTCTCTGTATATAAAATGTAACCAAGTATTGGCTTTTGCTTGAATTTCACAAAACATCCGTAAAACGAATTTTTAAATTGGTTGGGAAAATAAATACCTACTCATTTTTCACCACAAATGGATTTAATGGCTTTTGCACGATCGCTCCGAAGCTGTTAAATATCTAATAAGGGTGAGCCGGAAAGCTATAAATAAACTGTAAAAATGAAATTTCGGAGACGCTTTATGGATTTTGTGAAACTTAGTATCATTTGAAGGAGAATTCAATGCTCAATATTATAATTCTTTCACTTCAGTTCTTTTAACAATCTAACATCGTATTTATTTAAACAAGTACTTATGATTTGTTAAGTTTCCGGCATCAGATACGATGATATAATGGATTAGTACAGGGAATGAAGCATTTCACCTGGCAATTTTTTCGTCCAGCATGGATTGACTTGAAATTTTAATAGATGGTAGGTGATAGCCCAAGGATCAAAATCTTTACCCTTGTGCAATTCTCTTTGTACATGTTTGGTTAATATGTCCAAGAAGTTTAACCAATTTAAAATTCATAGTTTTCGAAAAATTAATGCTTAAAGTAAAAAGTTATTTTTCATAATTTTGTATTTTTTACCCTTTCTTTCAAAATAACTCCGAAAATATTAGAGGTACGTAGGTAAGTAGATTTTTTGTACATTTAATATTTGACGAGATATAGCCGTTTAAAACGTCTATTAACGCACGAGCACCACCTTTTTTTAGCCCTTTAAACTCACCCCATTCAAAAACGAAAGGGTCTAAAGAGATTTAACTTACAGATCCTTGTAGTTCTTGAAAAACCCTACAAAATCGTTTTTGAATAAACTTTTTATCATCAAAAATGAAGGAAATACGTTAAAAAAACCAATAGATTTTTTTTTCGAAAAATTCCAATAGTATAGTATAGTACTATATACTATATACGAAATGTTTCGTGTTCTTTTTTTGAAATACAATAGGAAAGAAACATCTGTTCATGTGTCAAGGTGATGCCTTAGATGAACATACAAAAAGATGCTACTTCCAAATTCAACAGTGGCTTGGAAATGAAAACATCCGAGCAACAGATTGGGGATGGTAGATTAGATTAGATTAGATTAGAAATGGAGTAGCTCTCTGTCCTATCCCACTGCGACCTTTGCAGATCTATTGTGGTCCCCCCTATCCTTAGAGCTCGATATCTAGCTTTATTCTTTTTGTTAGACTTATTAGCCTGGATACCGCCTCCCGTGCATAGCTTTCTGCCCTCGGTTTTTCTTCTCCGAATAGGTGAAACCGCACCCTTACTAGGCCTTTGCACTCACAAAGTATGTGCTCCGCGGTTTCGTCTTATTCCTGGCAAAACCTACATAGGCTGTCATCTGCTAGGCCAATTACATGCATATGCTTCCTCAGCCTACAATGTCCGGTCAGCATTCCCACCATCATCCTCGTCGTTTCTCGACTTTGACATAGTAGGTCGCGTGACAGTTTGGCCGAAGGGCTTTTAAGGAATAGTGTAGCGTGCCTTTGTCCTGGGGTTTCATGCCACCAGCACAGCGCCTGATTGTTTATCCATTGGTGGATACTCTCCTTAGTGAGGTTTTTTGCAATTCCACAGGAAGGTTCTGGCCCTATCATGACCTCAGTAGGTCCCTGCTGGGGATGGTATGTCAAAGATGATTCATTAGTACCAGTGCGCATGAAACATCACCTGCACCCGATGAACTCTTTTTTTTGTACTTAAGGCTCCTTTTTTCAATTTATATCTATTACAATAGTTTATAAAAATTGCAATGTTGTGAAGGGTGGTTTTTAAAGGTTGAAAAGTTACTTAATGCACATGACACATTTTTTTTACAACAGAATTATTGAACAAATCCCTATTAGCACTAATTTTTTTACATATAACACTAATAACAGTTGATTTTTAAGGGTTGAAAAAGTATAAAATTGTATCTTGAAATGTAACAAATTCATCATTTTACTAATTCAAACCCATTTTCACCTATCTTAAGATTTATAATGCTATTTTTTAATTTTTGACATTTAGGGGTAGTTTTCACCCCTAAGAAACAATCAGGGTTCGTCGGCATGACATGATATATAAAGCAGAGGGTGAGTTGAGCCTAATCCTAATGCAAATCAATCAGAGGCGAAATCATTTTTTAAGGATTCGTGATTTTTTCTACATTAAGCTGTAACAGGGGCTGCTTTTTAAGGGTTGAAATATGATGAAATTGTATTCCAAAGCTCAAAACAATCATTATTCAACTTATCCAAACCAAATCTTACCCATTTTCAGGTTTAAAATGTTATTTTATAATTTTTGACAAATAAGGGTAGTTTTCACCCCTAAAAACCGTTTAGCGCCCTTCGGTTCGATATAGATTTTGAACCTTCGGCTATCATCTACCGCCTGTTAAAATTTCAAGTCAATCCATGCTGGATGAAAAAATTGCGAGGTTTTACCTTTTTCAAGAATCACGTTAGGTAGGTTAGTTGGATCCATCTAACTCCCAAATTCCTCACGAGTAGGCCCCAAAAGACTTTTTAACATTTTCTTGATCCCACGCACCCATCTCTAGCAGTAGAGACTTCATGAAAAATCCGGTAGTTCGGATAGATACTGGAATAGATATTTCTCAAAAGAGCCATCACCCGTGACAGACGTCACTCGGAACAAGCTCGACATTTGCATCCACGATATAAAGTATATTTGTGGCTCTGAGTGTGCACCAGAGCGCTACCTGAAATGAAAAATTGCTTCGTTTGCAATACAAACTGCTTTGTCGGTAGGCTAGTTCTTGATGAGAATATGGTTGTGGGCATTCGTATACGGAGGGGAGAGCTGGCGAAACAACACAGACATAGATTCGAGCTGAACGAACTGCCCCTAACGCCAGCTCATAGACTTTGTCTGAATTGTGAAAGGAGAATAATATCCATTATCGATGATTAACATCTGTTAGGGATGCAGCATGTAGTTTTGGATTATCAAAAACTTATCATAGAAATGATAATTTTTCAAAGGTTCCAACATATACATGTGTTCAATAATTCCAAAGTCATAAATAACTATTCTAGTGACTTAACTTCTTTTAGCTGTTGCTGAAGTTCGCTAGGAATTCGAATAAAATGAAATATTGAAGATATATGGGTAATTGTGCCGATAACGGTTTTCGGCCAATTTTGCAATTTTTTAAAAACGGCTTATATAGACACTTAATATAGGTTTCCCTGATCATTGTTTAACCACCGCTGTTCAAAAATATTGTTTAAATAATTAGTTATTAACTAAACAAACTTACGAGATAGTGCATCGAATAGGGGTGCAGGGTGGGGTATATTTCGGTAAATACTAACCAATGAAGTTTGTATAACATATGTTCTGCAGCTTCTTTAAATAATTCACAATGTTTAAACAATATTTCTCATTAAAGGTCCAAAAAATTTTAATGTTTATTATTTTTAGTATTGAGGCTAGGAATGATGGTAAAACCAAAGTCTGACAACTTGATGTGCTGTTGTCAGATTCACTTTTATATGTTCTTGAAAATTCTTGATTTATAACTAATTATTCTATTCTTTCCCAAACAAATCTAGACTTTTTCTTTTATGATATAAAACTAGGTACGCGTGTAAGTTAGTCATTATAGTTTGAGTTTCGTATTTGGAATTTGTTAAATTAAATACGTGCAACCATGGCGAATTGTAATACTTCCTCTTCCCCTATTCACTTCACAATCCCGTAAGTTTGTTAGGTTAAAAACTAATTATTTAGACAATATTTTTGAACAGCGGTGGTTAAATAATGATCAGAGAGATCTATATTAAGTGTCTATATAAGCTTTTTTTGAAAAATTGCAAAATTGTCCGAAAACCGTTATCAGCACTGTCGTCTGTCACGGGTGATGGCTCTTTTGACAAATATCTATCCCAGTATCTATCTGAACTACCGGATTTTTCATGAAGTCTCTACTACTAGAGATGGGTGCGTGGGATCAAGAAAATATTAAAAAGTTTTTTGGGGCCCACTCGTAAGGAATTTGGGAGTTAGATGGATCCAACTAACCTACCTAATGTGATTGTTGATGATTTTGTTCGGTTTCATAGCTTCCGCTTGCTGTTAAAACATCGGTTTAACAAATTGACCATTGCGGGGTCACCCTCTGGAGAAATTGCGATTCTGATGGCACAGAAGTGTGGCAGACCTCCTTATGAGCCCCCGACATACAAGACATTTGCTATTCTTGCGAGATTTATATTGCTAGGAGGCAAAATGTTATGCTCAGGACGCAACTTCAAGACGCCACCACCGCCAAACCGGAGGGCCTGCACAGTTTTAACCCATCACGATCTCTTAGTTACCATTAAGACTACAACATATCAAAAAAAATTGAAAATCGTACGAGAACCAGGATTACCTATAAAATGGTGCAGAATCCTTTGACCTTGATATTTTGTCTTTCGTCCGAACCATAGATAAGTCCGAACTATTTATGGCCCGAACATCTGTTCCGTTTTGAATTTCCTTTGTTTGTGTGATTCAAATTATGTATCAAAATAAACTTCTAACCTGCAAGCTGTCAAGTGTTTGAAGTTTGACGATTTTACCAATGACATGAAACAGTCTGTTTTATGTTCTAAGAATGACACCGATCACCTATAAATGGTATTTACGAATTGATGATGTCACAGACAGACGCCATTACTATTCTTTCGTTTTGGCGCAGCATTTAAAGTGCATTTTTAAAAGGTAAATTTCTGCTTTAAAAACTTATTTTCTCAGAGAAATAACATATAATGTAGATAAAGTATATATGTGAAAACATCGTGGAGAAGTTTTTCAAAATCAGTCATCATACCTATTGTAATTGATGTGAATACATTCTGTATTGTTGGACTTTTTTAATCACAAAATTAAAATACCACTGAAACTCTTCAGTTTTGGGTATAGGGAATACTCGATCAAATTTGAAGTTTGGACTCGCCCTTTATACTGTTTCTTAGATATGGAAGCAGGTCTACTGAATTATGTTACACGACCATCATAGACGTATGGCTGTAACATATTAATTTCAAATTGTACAGTTTAAAGTATGCGGGGCGTTGAACTCATTACGATTTTCGGGAACTAGTGGTCAGAACTTCTTAAATGTGTTATAACCCATTACAACCCCATATCATCGCATTACCGAAGTAAAGCAGAATTCAAATATGAGATAAAATACAGGGTTTTCCATTTAAAAAATGTACCTTTGATCTGGCACGGTGTTTTGGAATAAGTTTGCTGTCTAATTTCAAAGTATGAGCCTTCAGGCTGGCTGTAATTGGTCAAAAATTTATTTGAATATAGGATTTACAGTATATTGGACTTTATCACACTAATGAATCACCCTGTAGATATACAAGCATGCTTGTGCGCTGCAAACCAGTGATTATCGGCGGAATTCTTGGGCGTTTTTTGGCGACTCCACATCATTTTTTTACTAATCGAGAATATATGTTTCGTTGATCTTTACTTTGCATCATCGTTTCAAAATTTGAAACTATTGGTAACGCATCCAGACACGTTGCAAATTATCGCATCAAAAATTTCAGGTACCGTCGGTCGCCTAGCGTCTGATCGTTGCACACTTAAAGTGCATATGAAGAACGTCTTTTGTACAAAGTTTCAACTCTTTAAATTGAAAAATGGCAAAGAAATTAACTTTCAATAATATGACTTATTTTCCTGTTTTTCCAATTTTCCTCGGTTTCTGATTATCCGATCAATAACGTATTGTTCTTCTCAAAATCAACAATTAATTCAAATACTAGATTATGTGAAATATTCTACTTATCTAGGTTTGTATAACTACCTACTTATCTCAGTAGACCTATTTTTTAATGTCTTTGTTTGTATGTCGATACTGTTTTTTCATATTTAGGTTATTTTCTCTTCAAACTAAATAATTTAAAATATACATAGAATTGGAATTTGAGAAAGGTTTTTTTGAATAATCGTTGCTAGAGATCGTTTAAAATTAAACGTTAATATAATACAGAGTGCCTTAATTGTATCTGACCGATTTCAACTCCAAAGGTATTAGATTCTACAAGCGATAGGAAAGTGCGGTTTTTTCTGAACAATTTTTATCCATCAATATCATATTTGGGTTCAACAACATGGTTGTTCTAATCACAATCACGGACCTGTCATCGAGTGTGTAAATAATATTTTTCGTGCCGTTTAATATTTGGTAGAGGCTGCACGATCACCAGATTTGTTACCTTGGGTATAAAAACAAAACAACACTATTTAATTTGATGTAGTGCGAAGTAACTTGTTCCCTTAAAATTAACGATCTACTCATCATTAACAAGAATCTATTTTTAGTTGAGTACCCTATTCTTGGAAGTTATATGATTTCGTTTTAGAATTTACCTGTTGTTTCGAACGGTGTTTCGGAATTCGGTCCGGGTACCTAGCAAAAGGGCTACCTGCTCACAGGGACCTTGTCCAAATCCGAAAGGGTGATTTCGTAATTCGGTCCGCTGTCGAAGCAGGTAGATTTCATGTGGGTATTAAAAGATTATTTTTAGCAATTGTTCTTCTGAAGTGCAGAGTGTAAGACGTGTTTATTTGTGTCCGTTATTGTGATTTTGTTTGTTTGTTTGACATGGAAAATATTAATTTCACCTCTATGATGAGTGAAAAGGGTAAGCGTTTATTAATAATAGATGGGTTTAAATTTTGTTTTCAAAAATCATTATCTCAAAAATACGAAGGTGGTTTGGTAGGGGTAGGTTTGGTTGGGTTATTATTGAAAATTATTATAATTTATTCTTCAAAAATTGACTAGAAATACGAAGGTGGTTTGGTAGGGGTAGGTTTGGTTGGGTTATTATTGAAAATTATTATAATTCATTCTACAAAAAAATTTACTAAAAATACGAAGGTGGTTTGGTAGGGGTAGGTTTGGTTGGGTTATTATTTCACGTACTGTTTTTATTTTTGACGATACGCATTTAGCCAGTACAACAACAATAAGTGTGTACTGTTGGTCCTAAGCCCAAAAAAATGTGAAGGAAAATAAAAGTCAAATTAAACAAATAGTAGGTACATGGGACCCAATTCCGAAATCGCATTTTCGCTGGTGTGACCACACTTCGAATTTAATCCGTTACAGGTAGTCCCTTCCGCAGGTAGCGGGACCGAATTCCGGTGCGTCCGTTTCGAAAAACAATCTAGGTTGTCGGGCAGATGTAAATTGCAGCGCTTGGTAATCCTTAATCCGTATACCTGATAAGAGTTGATAATAGAATCTGTAAATTGCAGCGATGGTCAAATTTGAGACTTTAATCCGACTTGTAAATTGCAGCGATTAAATTCTTTTAAGAATTTCACTAAACAGGTGTTACAGCTTATCTATTCCTGGAGTTGTTATAGATTAAGAACCCAACTAATTGGTGGCGCAACTCGGTGCCGCCCCCGTTATGGGGTTGTCCACCCCTTCACCTATATATAAATAAGTAGATTTTATATTTTATCATTAGTTTTTGCTATCTAACATGAGCGAAGTAACAGAAATTGTTAGTGAACGTGGAAACGTGTTGTTACTATTAAGTAACTATAAGTTCTTTAAAAAAGAAACGTTGAAATCTGGAGAAGTCAAGTGGTGTTGTACCACAAGGAAGTGCACCGCCAAGATCTACAGTATTGAAGATGGACCCGAACGGATAATTTCAAGGAAGAATTTGGAACATAATCATCAGAGTGACGAGAAGAAAATTCAAAAGCATATTGTGAGTGTTTCTTGTAAACGTAAAGCGACAGAAGATATTTCTGTAAAGCCAGCACAAATATGCCGTGGCATTTTAAAAATCATTTCGGATGTTCATCTTGCCGTTTCTGATGTGAATTGTATCAAAAGGAATATTTACAATGCCCGGCGCCGAGAATATCCACTGCTACCGAAATCTATTATGGACACCCATTCTGCTTTGGAGCCAAACATTTGGAACACAAATGGGGTGTTAAACCGATATCCGGCTTTTGGTATATTATTAAAGTATGTTGGTACTACTTTGAAAAAATTAATTTACAAATTTTTTTAAACCGAATATTTTAGGAGAAAACTGAAAATTAAGAATTCCTAAATGTTTGCAACTTTCACTACAGATACGTCACTTCACTAAATATTTCTGATTTAGATGTTTTATGAACTAATAACCAGTTACAAAAAGGCCATTCGAATTTGAAGTTTGAAGAACTGTCAAAGTCTATAATATATTTGAGTGTTTTGGTTTTGTTTACATTTTATTCAAGCTTGACGTTTCAATATTATAAAAAAATTGTGCCAATACTTTTTTGGTTGAGTTTAGTTAGTTTTTCTCCACAATTTTTCATGTTGGAATAATGTCAATATCGTATAAATCTTGTTTTGTATCATACTGCACGAGCACAGCAGTTACAACGCCTGATAAAAAGTTTGTAAAAGTGCCTGCAGTAACAGTTGAAAGAAAATTTGGTTTGAGGCTGCTAGAAACAAACATAAACAGACTAAAACTAATTACTATTGCTGTGAAGATCATTTTTATTTAAGTAATTGTATACGTGTGTGTATGTTTGATTTTTAGTTTGAAAGTGACATGGACAAATTATACTCAACAATCGATGATGGGAGGAAAAAAACAATTCCTAAGTCACTATAACAGCAATATGGCATAAGTATAACCTATAGGTACTTCATCACATCAGAATTGTGGTCCTATGTCAACCCTTATGTAGCTAACTTCTGTTCTAGTGAGCATACGTCACATTATGGATGGCGGATTATTTAAATCGTCCAAAAGTTGAATTTTCAAATCGGCATAAAAACCTTGTGAGAATGAAAATATTAAAAATAATCGATTACCATTATGATTTTGTCCACCACTAACTATTAACATAGAGAAAACATCATATTTTGGTTAAGTTTAACACTCCATTGTGGTGAAAACTTTGTGTTATTAAACAACAGCAGTGACAAGATTATAATATTTTCGTGTGTAACCAATTTAAAGTTTTTATGCAACTTCTGTGACATTATTTACGCCGATGGAACAATTTCATACTGTACTCGCTATTTTAAGCAACTGTTTACAATTCATGGCTACAAAAATGGCCACTATTTACCTTTGTTGTTTTGTTTAGTTAAAGATAAAACATGCGACTCCTACAAAAAATGTTTAAAATTTATTGTAGATATATGTGCAAAAAATGACTTAGTTTTTAAGCCAAGCAAAATAGCTATTGATTTTGAACAAGCTATCCACATAATATGTACATTTAGTGTAAACATTGTTTTTGATTTAATTATAGCGCTTATAGTATACTCGTATGTATGTGTAATGTGTATTTGGTCATCAATTAATAAATATTAAAAAGTATTTTTCTTTTCTTTAGTATAGATAAGTAATGCAGTATAAATAATCTACGGTTTAACTCAGTAGGTTTTCATAAATTTTGCCGCTGCAATTTACAGGTAAGATTAACGCTCTTTGTTGGCCGTGCGCTGCAATATACATAGTTACTACGAACCCATACATGACCATTCGCTGCAATTTACATGTAAGGATTATAGAAACTCTGACCGCCGTTGCAATTTACAATCGCCGAGGTTGTCATGCAATTTGTTTGACGTTTATAAGTTGAATTAGCATATTGGTCAGACCATAAAGCTTAAAAGCATAATGCTTAAATGAAGTGAAAAATGTTGGCTAATCTCGATCACGAACTCTGAACACATGTATAAGTATATCTATGTATTTTTAATACGCTTCTATTACCTACACTTGTATGTACGTTTGTTTGTAACCGACTCCTTTGGACTCGATTTTGGCCCACTTTAAACGAACAAATTTATTCGAAGTTTTGCACACTCGTCAAGGACCGATGACAATACAATATAGTAATAAAATATAATAAAATCTAGAAATTATTGTTTAAAAAAATTTATGAGGTATATATCGTTTTTGCTTGAAACGTTCTACTAGACCAAATGCACCAATCAGTTAAGGCGCCTGTCTAGTAAACAGAAGATCGTTTTTTCATAAGAAGAAATTTATTTTTTATTCAAATAATGTAAAAAAAGGTGGGGTAAAATTTCAACTTGAACTCCCCATTGTGAACGTTAAATATCTGAAGGGAAGATGTGTCTGAAATGCTGGGCATTGTTATATTTTTTGTAGTGGTAGTAACAAAATTAGTTTCCTGTATGTTGTCTTTGGAACATCCCGCATGGATTTTGTTTGCTATATCAATTTTGTTTTTTACTGAATCTTCTATGTAACCTTCTGCTACAGTGGAGTATTTCGCGAAATAAGTTTGACATAAACGACAAATTAAAAATCAACGAACTGTTATCACTCGACAATATATCGAAACGTTGTTATCAATGTTATCATAGTAACGAAATCAAGGTAGATTGTATTATAAAAGAGCGATTTGAAAAAGGAAAAATCATTGACCGGAAAAAGCTTTTGCCGGTCCCTCACGTCCATTTTCCGTTCTTGATCGGCAAAACGTTATTTTCTGGACGAAATGTGTATATTTTCTGGTCGGTCTTAAAAAAGAATATAAACTAAGTGATTCAGCGTCATCTAACATGGTCAGTTCCCAAGAAATGAGAATTATTGTTAAAACGTCAAAAAAATAATCAACTGACAATAGACGTCAAAATATGATTTTCTTGAATAGTATATTAAAGTATAAGTGGATATTAAGGTCTTTAAAACACGCGCGATTTTTCGAGCACGTGTTTTGTTTTAGAGACCAGTTATCCACGAATACTTTACGCTATTTTTTTTTATTGGTGCTCTTTGAAATTATAAATATATACTGGTATCTATTACTACTACAACAACAAGAAATGGAAATAAGAACTAATAATGTAAAATGGTTGAATTCGTGATGCTTGCGTTGTCATGGAAATGAGAAAAACCTAAACTAATTTGCATTTTGTCTTTAAGATTTATTGTTGTCACCGAAGTGCATAAAAATTAATTCTAATATCGATTTTTCAAGTAGTAAAGCAGAATCGCGGTTAATACCGCAAAAATCTTCTGATGCGTATAAAAAAAATTGAAATTGTTAAATATTGTTCGAATAAAAGTTTTGACGTTACAAAGTACTCCTGTCAGATCAATAATAAAAAAATTGTCATTTAGACTTCGTTTCTCGATGTTGCCATGGTAACTTTAAAAAACGCGCGTTTTTGAAAGTTCGATTTAAACACGCTGAGGCGTGCTTTAAATAGGTAAAATGGTTCACCAATAAAAAAAATACTTTTTCTTCATACCTCGGTCGAAAGTACGCACTTTCGTCCCTCATAGCAGGGACGAAAGTTCAACATTTACTCCCTGTGAAAAGTACACGCGTTTCCTCTATAACAGCGGGAGGAAAGAGTTTCTCATGCGTATTTATACTCGTAACTACGACCAGCGGCACTCGCTTCCGACCGGCTATGAAGAAAAATAGTATACACTCCACGGGCCGAAAGTTGAAATCTCGGTCCTGCCCGTCATGATGCCCTCGGCGAATTTCGGCCCTGCGCGTCATGATGCCCTCGGCTTCGCCTTGGAGCATCATGACGCGCAGGGCCGAAAATTCAACTTTCGGCCCTTGGAGTGTAATATACTATTATTTTATTATCAAAATAGGAGTCGTACCAAAAACTATATAGGTATGATATGTTTGTTAAAAGAAAAATTTATTTTGTTCGTGTTATGTTACTTTTAACACTAATATCATAAATAGCTATTATTGTTAAATTAGGAATTAATTTTTATTTCGATTAACTATAAAGCGAGTTTTTAAATTTTCTCAAACTATAATTTATTAGTGATATCCTACACAACACTGTATGGGGAGGCACCAGTAGTTAATTGTTGTTATTACTTTACCATTATACATCGAAAATTTGTGCAACTTATTTTATAGTTTTCTCTTACTATGAAATTAAAAAAAAAATGGCATCCATTAGTTTATGCTTCTTAATTCTAACTTTAATATCATATTTAGAAAATTATTAACAAATGAAGTATCGCCGCAAAATGTATGCCACTGTATGTTTTTAGCATCTACCAAGATAACAAAATTTAACCTCTATTCTGCATACATGAGTTAGTTGTTTTTTTTTCACCTTTTTATCAATTTTTAACCCTTAGTACCACTTAGTTTTGTATGCCATGTTGTTTTTGGATGACTATTTCACTAGAGTAAATTGATAACTGACAAAATTTGGAAGTTTTGAACTGGCAATTTTTTGTCTTGTCGCGGCAATTTTTTGACGTTTAATATATCAAATCTATGTGTATAAATTTCTCTCGTGAAATAGTCATGTCGAATACCACTCAATTAAAAATTTTGTAAGGGGCCATCCATAAAGTACGTCACACGTTAATGGGGAGGGAGGGTATCACCGAAGTGTGACATCGTGTGACAAGGGGCATGGGGGGGTCAATACTTTTGTGACGTCACATGTTAAAATTTAAATTACAAAAAGTTTGGATGTGAATTAAAAATTTTAAAATGTTTATGAAATGTTGGACTTTATGTTGATTTTATTAGATTATTATTTAATAAAAATAAGTAAAAAATGAAAATAGCTGTTTTCTCTCGATTATTTTTAAATACTACATAAATTTAAAAATTGTGTGACGTCACATCAGGAGGGGGGGGTTATAAAAATGTGACAACCTGTGACAAGGACGGGGGGAGGGGTTCAAAAGTCCTAAAATTCGTGTGACGTACTTTATGGATGGCCCCTAAGGTACAATTTTTCCCTTGTCGTATTCAAGTTTGTTGCTTTTGGGTAATTTTGCTCATGACATTTAATCCAAAACCACTCGCCTGACGGCTCGTGGTTTTGTTAAAAATGTCATTCGCAAAATTGCCAAGCAACAAACTTTCATGACAATCGAAAAATTTTGCCGACAAAATTTTCACTCTCCTGGTATTATATATGACAATTTAATTCATGTATAAAAAATCGCATATGCCACAGTGCAATTGTCACTTTGACAGCGGCAAAAGTTAGCTTTAACTTTTACAGCGACAAATACACTAGTGGTTTTTTCACATATTCATTTGTTCATCAATTATCGCGGTGTTGGTTACCAGAATAAATAGTTTGGCATGTTTGTCAACAACTTATTGAATTTTCAAGAACTAACAATGAGTCGATTCGGTGTGTCTACGAACGCCGAAATTAGTCAAATTGTTAATACCTGTGTGCCTACTAATACAGTTGCGACGCAATATTGGGCATTTAATATGCGAAAAAGTAACGGAGAAGACTACAAAGAAGCGGTAGTTAAAACAATTTGGAACACCACCGCTAAAATGCCACAAAGTAAATATTATAACGAATTTAGTATTGTATTCAACCCTTTCACCGATGTTCAGTTTAATTTATCACGAGCTGCACGTAATGCTAAACGTAAAATCCTACAAGCACAACCCGAAAAGAGAAAATGTAGTGCATCAGCTCTTAATAAATCTGAAGTATTTGCAATGGCCAGATTATATAACGAAAATGAACCGGAAGGACTTCAAAAGAAATTATATCACATTTTGGCGTTTGAACTAGCTTGGCGAGGAGGAGAAGCAGCTTACTGCAAAACCACTTATTTCGTATCTGAAATTGAAAATAATGGAAAATAAACTGGACGTATCGAGTATAATCCTCTATTTTCGAAAACGAGACAAGGCGGCAACAATAAATTATGTGACAGCAAATAGATCACGCCTAATATTTTCGACGAATATATTTGTCCACTGCAGCGTCGATTATCCAGTATGGGCCTTAGGGAATAGTCTTATCTACTTTCACACACATGGTGAAAACGGCATTCGAAATAATAAGGCCCACACGTGGCATGGGCTACCGGACTATTTATATTGTGAAGATACATGCCCATAATCTACTTTATTAATGGTTTAATTTGCTGCAGATCGATCAGTAGTATAAGGACGATAGTAAACTGGATTTTAGTCCCTGTATTCGTTCTTGAATGACTTATACTACATAACAAAACACACCACTTTTTTTTAATCACATTAAAAGTTTATTTATCTACGATCACCTTTAAAATTAGGCATTTACGAACCAAAAAAAATGTGTGAAATCATACATTATACGTTAAAAAGCGTGTGTAAATGAACAACGCTTTTTATGTGGGACTTTCATTATAACACCCAAAAGCGTGCGTAAATGACCAATGCTTTTTAAATAGAGTTTTTATTTTAACACTCTTTTTTATACGTAATTATCTAGTTGCCTTGAATTTAGTCGTTTGTTGTATAAACTTTTGTGCTATCAATAAATTTGACAGAAGTGTCAGACATAGTGAAAAATATTTTCTGTTATATTTAAAACTTTAATTACACTTATTTTAAATGGAATAACCCCGAGAAGAATGCAAAGCTCTGAAGAAATGCCCCTGGCAGAAAATTCTTCAATCTCACAGCCCAAATCGAACGATTTCATCGATATTGATACACCTTCAACTTCAAATTTATTGTCTTGTAACCAAGTTACTTTAAGAAAAGACAAATTACCCAATGTTATCATTAGTAATTTAAATAATTGTCCTCATTTCTCAGTAAATATTAATTTAAACAATTAGAATTCGTTGTGTATATATATTTGTTTATAGAAAATTCATTTTTATGTTTTTTAACCCTTTCAGAGCACATTTTTTTATTTTTTCTTCATGTGGTCGTAGATAAAGTTTTGTATGACACTTGTGCGTGAAGTAATTTTGCGCACTCGTTGCGAAAAAGTATAACTTGTATCGCAAACAACAATTTTCACTTTTTGGAACGATTTGCGTGTCTTTTAGATATTCGAAACTATCATTTTATATTTAAATATTTGTTGTAGAAAAAAAAAGGTTTCCATGTAACTGTTATAAACAAGGTTTCCTAAAGGAATATTAGTAAACTCAAATGTAATCCTCTTGTTCAATTTTATTATTTTATTTTGTTTCTTTACACCCAGTACATGTTTAAGCAATTATTGGTCAATAAACGATAAACAAATGAAACAATATATCAATCATTACGATTTGTTATTATTTGTGTATTCAAGTAATGGAAATGTAAGTAATACGAAACATAGCAACGATGCTATTTGAAAACGCAGTCCATGTTGCCAATACTATAAGATAAACAAGTTCACCTTTGGACGGATAAAAATCGAAAATATCCCATTGATGAAAAAAATTAGGTATACTAAATAATGTTGAGTATTTTGGTTGTGTAAACATTTTTATCTAATTCCGCTATCAATTTGTGACACTTTTATTAGTCACTCCTTGACATTAGGAAACGTCACGTTTTTCATAACCTTCATAATATCATTTATGAAAAGTAGTTACGTAAAAACATTACGTAATTGTTTAAGTCACTAAGAATAATTTATTAATTACTGTAAAAATAAGCAAGTATCTAGTAAATTTTCGTTGATGTTTTTTATATTTTTCAAATCGCACTATTTTTCAAATTTTTAGTAGGCCAGGGATTACTTCTTGATTTTTCAGGTATTAAACTACCCACTGCAACATTTGCAGACTCTCTTACTTCAAATAGAATGTTTGATTCGCGATCTGATCCACAGAGTACACCATTGTGATCTGAACACATTTCAAATAATAATTACTTCTGACTTGTTTTGACTTATTTTGAAAAATCGTTGTTTGCTTCCATAGTAACAATACTTCTAACACCATTTGATTTTAAATGAAACTAAAAGTTTCTAATTAACTCCACTTTAATATTAAAAAATATATGAAAACTAAATTGAAATATTGATAATTATTTCGATATTAAAAATATCATCGTCAGAATATGAGTAGATTCCTCGAAGTAAGGGTTGAAATAGTAAATTCACCATTTGATTCCACATCAACATTTTCATTGGTCACGTTCATCCCAACAAAATTGATCAGGTAGCGATTTTCAGAGTAATCCATCATTTCTTAATTCTGCTGAACGTTCTAATCTTGATATAACACCATAACCTAATTTTATTTGACATATGACTGCAATAATTATTCATTCATCTGCCATTTCAATTTAGTTTAATAGTTCCTATACCTTGTTTTTAAACTAAGAGGAGCGATTTGAATTTAAGTTGGCATTTCTGCTGCCTAGTGATTGGTCAGATTGCCACCAGTTTCACACAGCTCTTTTGATACCACTTACACTGACATTTGTCAGTTTTGTGTTTTTTTACATAAAAATAGTCATAAGTTCAATCATTACTACCACGTTTGTTGTTTATTGTTTATTTTTAACAAAGTATTATATTTTACCCAAGGTATTTGCTATTTTTATTATTTATTCCCTTTCATGGAAAAAATCCTTGCTTCTTTTTCTTGTTAATAATTTAAGTTTCACATCAAGTTTTACATACATTGCAGTACTACATTATGGTATTTTTCGATAACAAAACTTCTGTTCACTTTTAGTTTTGCAACACCAAAGCCTCAATAATTGTTAAAAAAAAAATTCAATCATACAATTGCATTTCTATATTCTCATTAATCCTCAAATTCTTAAAACATTTTACATAAACTACTTATTATAACCTTACTTCTTTTCACAATAATGTAACATTTGGTTACTACTTTCGCAATGACCTGAGGCCAATCATCATTCGATATTTAGACATGCCTTGATCCCTCATTGGCCACGACAACAGCGAGCAGTACAATACATATTTCACGTAATTTTCATTTAGTTCAAAAAGTCTGAACACGACTCTTTCGGTACACACTCCCAATCTAGTAACTTTTAGTGGTGTGGTTGAGGTTTCCTAAAATGCTCCTCCTAGTTTAAAAACAAGGTATAGTGGTGTTAATTCATTTTCAAGATACAAAGCATGGAGACTATATAAGGAGATCGAACTCCATGTAATTCATTTTTTGGTAATGGTAGAGGGCGCCAGTCTTAAACGTGTACCAGAAACATCTGACTGCAGAACAATAACAATTTCTCCGTATGAGTTAGTTCTCCTTATATAGTCTCCATGATACAAAGTCTGAAATATCTTCAAACAAAAATATGCTATGTCATTTTATATGTTTATTCACATAATATTTGTAATAAATGACAGTTAATGCATCACTGATCGGTAGCGTAGCGTATTTCAATTCTGATGGGAAAAATGGCGACTGCTACCTCAGCGCTCAGATCAATCAGTTGCCAAAACACGCGTTCAGCAGGAAATCCATTATCGCTCCGGTAGCGCTACGTTGAGATGAACGCGACTATTGTAATTGAAGATTCTATTAAATATTATAAAAGCGTGGAATTAGATAAAACGTTGTACGTAAACACGTTATGAAGATAACTATTCCACTTATTATGGTGATCAAGAATGATTTTAATTATTAGTTGACATTTTGAACTAGACAAATTTAAATAGTGGGAGGGTTAACATCTTTAGTCGAGTTGGTTGGTGACATGAAATGAATGATCATTATAAATTATTTGTCCGCGACCACTTAATAATAAGTCAATATTTTACCTCCTAACAAAAGGTATATGCGGTACCCATATATCTACTAGAGTGAATTATGGTTATTCCAGTAACGGAAATCTAAAGATTGTGACAGTAGCGACATCTTCACCTCTAATCGCAAACCATAGATAGATACCTACACATAGATATACCAACCCCGTTTGACTTTGAAGTGTAATTCAATATCCGTAGGTGCATATAGCATGGGAAGTAGTTGATGCTTCCTAGTTGAACGGTCACTGTTTTTGAAAAATGTTATTTTTCAAAACTTATGAAGTGTTGGAATATATACAATTATTTTTCGACATCAACTCAGTTCATGTCTTTTTTATTAATAATTCATCGGCAAGATTAGAAAAATGGAAAATGTCTTTGGGTGTTGATTTGAAAGTAAATGATTATATTTGCCACCTCAATTTTGAAGGTAATCATATTATTCATATGATATTAAAGAAACTTACTTCTAACCAAACCACCAGCTAGTCGAAATACTTATTTTTCCCTTGACATTTCCTAAAACCAAGCATAAAATGCAACCTAATGAAAATAAACAAACCTTCCATTTACATAACCTAAAACAATTTATCACGTCGTCCCTACTCAAAAACCTTTTGACCCTTTAGCTATACTATCGCCACCAATTTTCCTCCTTTCGGCGGACACTTTTTATATACAGAGTTTGTGCTCCTTATATCAATCTAGTCTCCATAATTCTGATCTAGCAAGAACTTGCCTTATTGATCCATGTCAAGCGGCGTTAACTTGCGCACATTATTGTCAGTTTTCTGTAATTCGTCAAAAACCTTTTGACCCTTTAGCTATACTATCGCCACCAATTTTCCTCCTTTCGGCGGACACTTTTTATATACAGAGTTTGTGCTCCTTATATCAATCTAGTCTCCATAATTCTGATCTAGCAAGAACTTGCCTTATTGATCCATGTCAAGCGGCGTTAACTTGCGCACATTATTGTCAGTTTTCTGTAATTCGTCAACTTATCACCGACAAACGTACAACTCGACCAAATTGATTTCAACTGTGAGATTCGGATGCGCGTAGACCACGCGTACGATACTGTCGGCAGCTACCAGTCCTAGGCAGAATGTTGGAATGTAAAGATCCATTTGAATTAATAGTGGTACAATCCACGTAGGAATTTTAATATGGAATTTAAGTCGCTAAAACACAAGATTTTGTCTGCACTAAGTCGTGAAATAATGCATAATGTTTTTAAATTTATGACATTGGAGGCACAGTTAATAACTAAAATGGAATTTATTGCCCAATTCTCAGGATTTTATTTAGGAAATTATTTAACTAACTAAACTTTCTCCGCCGAGTGTACATGCGTTTATTCTGCGGCACTGTCATAGTACTCTCTCGCTTCTTTGTTTGCGCATCTCAGAGTTGAAATGAATTTGGTCGAGGTGTATATCTTAACAGCTATGAAAGTACCGGAGTTAAAGTTCTTCCAAAGTTAATGTGATGAACCATATTTTTAATCCCTTTGAAGAAAAAAGCCGCCCAATGGCGTGCATATAAATTTTTCATAAATTCGAATACTGTGAAATAATGTTAATCTACTATATCAATTATTTGAATGAAAAAAATTAACCTGCATACAAAATTCATAAAATTTGTAATACAATAATAAAGCGCTTTCCTCTAGAACACGGAGTATCTAAAGAACAGTTTTTTGTATCGTCAACCCAACCATATTTTAAAGGTGGGTGTATATCCTCATACAGTTTTAATTATAATATAATTACCATTACTACTATTTTCTTACATATAAAGTTAAAATGTATTTTATTTTATATATTTATTCATGTAATAAAACCGTAAGGATTGTTTGAATAACAAATAAATGAATAAACACTTGGCAACATCATGTGTATCAAACCAAGTTTCGTCTAAATCAATTATAGTTCTATTTGAATCACGGTACCCTTTTATTTTGCGCAAATACTCCTGTCTAAGTTCAGCGATACGCCGAGATTCCATTATTACCATTCGATTATCTAACTTCTTATATTTAAATCCACAATTCAATAATCCCGCGCATCATCTTGGACTGTTGTTTCAAATGGTCTCCAAAATGCCATTCTAATTAATTATATTATAAAACATACCCTAACGTCTCCGAACAACTGAATATTATATTAATATCAATTCACTGACGCGACCTAACCACTACACTATCAAAAAGGTATTATATTAATGATACCTTTCTACACTAGATCACCTACACTATCCTATAAATACCTATAAGAATTCAATAACCTCACTCAACCAAGAAATAGATATTAAATTAAATATTTCTTTAAAACATAATTCACACCCGACACTGAATGATACTAATGGATTATAAGCCGAACCACAACACAACCTCCCCGAACACCCTCAAGACCGTAGAATTTTTTCTGCGAAATTCGTCAAACGGAATATACTTCGGTTATTTCGTTATATTACGATGAATACTGCAGTTGATGATTGGTTGTTTTAAGTCTTGACTGCACGTGTAACTACGTTGCCAACTCTTCAAAATTTGCTTAAATATAGTAACATATAAAAAGTGGTTTTAATTAATTTTTCTTTTTTCAGTAATTTTAAGCGACTTATTTTAATGTTTACTAATAAATTTACATTATGTATTTTTTTAAAAATATTTCCAAACTAGCTTTCTTATAACATCACGAACTAACAGTTTAATGAAGTAAGAGGAACATTTTTGTAGCGAGCCTAACAATTTTAGAACATATTTCTGACAACACTGACTTTAGTTAGAGTATAACTGTTTTTATGAATCATATGATGAATCTGCTTAGCACACTCCAGCATCACAAACGTGCTTCGTACTAGAGTTCTTACAATAGCCTTTTTGGTGTGCGTCATCGATTGTTAATGCCCTTCTAACACATTACGGTGAAAGAAATGGAAAAAAAGGCAGGTCTGTGATTAATCCTAATCAAAATATCACAATAATGAACTGTTTAAACGTATTACAAACGTTAACCCTAATCTTTGACAGAAAAATTTGATTGGTTGATGTTTAGTTTACGTGCAAGCGCGACCTATCAATCGGGCGAATTTATATCGTTTAAAATTCTATGTAGACGTTCCCTTTGTAGGTTACGTCTTTTTCTAATGTCCCACTGACAGTTCTCGTCAGGTCTGTACTTTGTTGTTCATGATTATTTATGGAAAGTGAATATTAATATTATTGTTAGCATTTTATTTCTTAAATAATACAAAAATATGCCTAGATACACGGAAAAAGAGCAGCAACTAATTTTGAAAGTTATTAAAAATATTTTCAATTAGAAAAAGAAGCTGGTAAACCATTGATACCTTTAACTTCAGTGCACCAAGTAAGTATTTTTTATATAACAATAAGTAAAATTAATATAAATCAAGTTAATCCTATTTCATTAGGATTGTTTAAATATTTTATTTTTATCTATTGTGTTTCAGCGCGTTTCAGATGCATTGGGAATATCCTTGCCGACTGTAGCAAATTTGGCAAAAAATGGCATTCACAGTGATTCAGAGTATACCACTAAAATGAGTAAGTCAGTCAAAATGTCGAAGGGTCCCACAATCCGAGAGAAACACGAGCATGCCATTAGGACGCGTATATACAGAATGTTTAGTGAAGGTATGTAGAAAAATGTTTTCTATGCATCTGACATTTTTAATTAGTCCGATGAGTGAACCATTTTTACACACTTTTATTTAACTTCACTTCTCTGTTTGTCTACATCAAATCTTACAATCCACTTTTTGAGTGAGTATGAGTGGTATGTAAGTAAAATATTCGAGAGCTCATATTAAATGTTTGTTTAAAACTAGTAGTCACATTTTATAGATTGCGCCACCTACTTTAATCATAGTGAGAAAGAGTGAATGAGAAATTAAAAAAAAATTATTATTCACTTTTTAGTGCATTTCCTAATAAAAGTGTGTAATTAAAAAAGTGTTTTTGTATTTTTTATTCATTAATATTGTTTGTTTACTTATTTATTTTAGGTGAACATGTAACTCTACATTCACTGAATAAAAAACTCATCGATCTGGATGGAATCGACATGTCTGTTAGTTCAATGGCTAATGTTTTAAGGGAACTAAAATTCAGATGGCTAAATTGCAGCATTTCCAATAGAAACTATCTTATGGAACAACCACAAGTAGCTCAAAAAAGATTACATTTTCTGAGAGAATTCAAGAACAATGAGAGTTCTCCTTACCCTCTACAGCCTGTTTTTTTGGACGAGACCTGGATTTTTAGTAAAGGTAGTTTTCGCAAGAGTTGGCAAGATGGTAGCACTAAGGCAGTAAGGAAGACGAGTGGTGAAGGTGTACGGTACATTATTTTACATGCAGGTTCTGAGAATGGTTTTGTCGAAAATTGTAGTTTGATTTTCAAAAGTGGGAGTAAATCTGGAGACTATCATGATTCGATGAATTCGAATAACTTCGAAAAATGGTTTGAACAACAGCTCCTGCCGAATTTAGAAGAACCTTCTTTAATAATAATGGACAATGCATCTTACCATTCAAGTTTAGTTGAGAAAATCCCTAATTCATCTTGGACTAAGCAATCTTTAATTAGTTGGTTACAAGAAAGGTGTATACCTTTTCCAGCATCTAGCATGAAAGATGAAATTATGATAATTGTGAAGAAACATAAAATACCGGATAAAGAATACAAGTATGTAATTTATTGTAGGAGGTAAGGCTCAACAGTGTTAATGTGAGCGTGCTGTTTTATAGATTAGATAGACTGGCTCTTCAGCACGGTCATCGTATTTTAAGACTACCTCCCTACCATTGCCAGTTCAATCCAATAGAAATGGTTTGGTCCGAGCTCAAACGGTATTACGATGCTAAGATAACCTCTGTTGACCGTGTAACTGCAGCAACAATAATAAATGTTTGGCAAGAGGCAATTAAGCAGGTATGAACAAATAAGTTTACGTTTCTGCCGTACTGCCAGTATTTTGATATTTTTTTGGGAGTCCTGAAGACTGTATTTTAATTATATTTATATTATTGTAGGTTACACCAGAAAAATGGAAAAAATATGTTAGGCATACCCAAAACATTATAGAGGAATATTGGGAAACAGCAAAAATTATTGACGCTAGTGATACTTTGCCTGTAATTGTTGACTTGAATGAGTCGGAATGTGAATCAGATTGGGACTTATGGGAAGATGAACTTTCATAATCCTCTTCTTTTTAATTTTTTATTAATTGGTTGGTTTCTTGACTATTTACTAGTTAGTGTTTGGAAAGAAGCTATTCAACGGCAGAGCAAGTGGTCGTAGCTTCAAAAAGCTGCTATAGAATAATATCTATTTTGTTAAATATTCAATATATCCGAGGAGCTTTAGGAGCTTTTGACAACATTCCTGAGACTCTCCTCAGAAACTATGTAGAAGTAAGGGGGCCCAATAGATCTTTTAGGTCTCAGTGAATGTCAAAATACATATATACATAAATTTTCAATACACCACCTGTACATATTTTAATGAAGATCAAGTACATGAGGTCAGTAAAAACATCAATAAGACAGTGGCCACATTTAAACAAATAAAACAATGAAATTCACTAACAATAAGAATTATAAGTGAAGAATACCTTTTTCCATAAAACTTTAGAATAAAATAGGGTTCCATATGGTGCAGACTTAATTGAACAGGCTGTATAATTCTTTTGCAGGACTATATTTACTAATGAAAAGTTATTTTAATATGTAAATTGAATATACAATTTGTTTTATTTTGCAGTGTTTTCATATCCCAAGTATTATTAATTTCATATCATTTTCGAATATGGCTGAATACGATCCTGATCATTTTATGTATCAAATTTAAGGTTAGCTAAATGTCAATATAGCAAATATAATAAACGACATGCCGAAAACCCGGATATACGTCACAAACGATGACGCACACCAAAAAGGCTATTGTAAGAACTCTAGTAGACTAAGCGACTGTGTATCAGTGGGAGACGGATATTAAAACTCCACAAGATATTATTTTAGGCACACATTATATAATGTAATACCTACCTTCTGCCGTATTGATTTTAGTGTGACGTAATTTTATTTTTGGAATTTTTGTTAACATTTGATACCCATTTAACAACAAGAAAATTTTGGTTTACCATAATAATTGAATTCCGCTGTATTGAATATTAATAGATTGATCAGTGCGGTAACACCAGTCAGAGACCTCGAGCCTTCGGCACCTCAGCGTTTATGCTTTTTTTGCATCAATAAAAAATTGAATATTCAATTTAACTTATCTGCATTTATTTTCCATAGTGCATAAAACATTCCTAACCTATAAATCAGCTCTCTTTTTTAGGATGTCCGTGACCTTTTATCTATCTCATTAACTGTTCATAATCACGTGAATTACAGAAACATCGTCAATACTATTTTAAGAAAATGATTTAAAAATAATTGAGATACTGCACTATTTTTAGCACGGGCGTAGCCAGAGGCAGGGTTTTGGGGGTTCAAACCCCCCTTCCCCGAAAAGTTCAAATATTAACTACCTGGTGTGTTACTGTCAAATTTTTCGGCCGGATGTAAAATCGAAAAGCAATTTTGTATGTATTCAGTGCTGCCAGAAAAAAGTACATCTGTCGTCACCTCCCCTACTCCAAAACCAGCTTTGGAATGCTTAGATAACGGTGACCAAAAACTATATCCAACTATTTACGCTTTGTTGCAAATATTGGCTACCATACCTGTTTCCACTGCTACCCCAGAAAGAAACTTTTCAAGCGGAACTTGCGGAACACGACGAGTGAAAACAGACTGAGCGGCTTGGCTCTCATGAACATCCACTATGAGATAAAAATTGATGCGAATGAAGTAGTGAATATATGTAAAAAGAAAAACAAGTTTAATTTTGTAATATTCTGTGTTTCTGTAATATATAACAGAACGTTATTTTTTATGTAGAAAACGATGAACTATATAGCAACCGAGATTAGCGTTTTATTAGACAATACGACTTTAGAAACAGAAGTGCGATCAGAAACGAATTCGAAGCTGTCCGCAATGTCACAATTTCTTCTAAAACAGTTGATGAGCGTTGAATAAAGCTGGATTCAATAGTAGATCAGCCACTGCACTCTTGGTGACTAGGGAGTTCAGAGTTGCCGGGATAGGATGATCTGGATGATCGTGAACGAGTGACAAAGACCAAGAGAGCAAAAATTCAATTCGGAGGTGGCACTGTTATGTTCTGGAGTGGTAATAATAATAATAATCGTCTTTATTAAAACACTTGAAGAAAAATTACAAATTATAAAATATGAAATACAAGGTGAAGTTCAACTTTTAGTGCGTAAAAAAGCGCTGCAAAACTTGCTCTTCCACTTAACCTTGTAAACCTACTACACATACAAGTTGTATTACATTACATTAGTACTTCGATGCATAAAGTCATTAATTTGTCCCACTTATCTGAATGCAATTAATTCTTATGATTAAACAAGTATTTCCGAAGTAACTCTTTGAATTTTTTAACATGCTGATATTTGATTTCCGTTGGTAGTCCGTTATAAACAAAGCCAATTTGATATCTAAAAGACCGTCGAGAAATTTCCAATTTAAAGGGAGGTATAGTAATTACCCCTTTATTTCGAATATTAATGTTATGAACGTCTGCCCTGAAGGAGATTTTTCTATGTAAGTATGATGGTTTCTTTGTCATAACTATTTTATTATAAAGACACGCAGAATGTAACATTCGTCTATTATCCACATTCAACCACTGTGTTCCTTTCAACTTGTTAGAAATAGTACGTCGTTTACTTATGCCAAATATTAACCGAATGCAGCAGTTTTGAATTTTTTGAAAATTCTCTTTATATAGCACACTTAAGTATGGACCATATAGAATGTCAGCATAATTGAATAATGATAAAATTAATGAATCACACAATTTTTTTTTTACTTGAAAGGGTGAAAAATGTCGGACACCATAAATTGCTTTTAATGCCATGTATGCTTTCTGGAGTATACTATTAATATGCTTTTCAAATTTTAGATCGTCGTCAATTATTACACCTAAGTTTTTAGCTTCTTTGACCATCATTAAATTCTCATTATTTATTTTCACATTAATATTATCGCGAATTTTCTGGCGATTAGATTTAGACCCAAATAAAAGTATTCTTGACTTATTAGAGTTAATATTTAGTGAATGATTTTTAGTCGCAGCCACAAAGGCGTCTAGATCATGGTTAATTACAGTACAGGCATTTGCCACTGAATCAAGGGGAAAAGAATAGTAGAGTTGCGTATCGTCAGCATATAAATGCTTACTGCAATTATGAATGATTCTGTAGCAGAATAGCGCTGGACATAAATAGCGCTGGTCAAAATAGCGCTGGTCAAAAGCAGCGCAGGACAAAAAAGCGCTGGACAAAAACAGCGCAGGACAAAATAGCTCTGGACAAAAACAGCGCAGGACAAAAACAGCGCTCCATAAAATAGCGCCGGTTGAAATATCCTTACAAAATCAACTATTACAGTAGGATGTGATTGAAAAATCAAGTTTCACCGCTTAGCATCAACCTTCCTTTACAACAAACAATAACAGAATATAAGGAACGGAAAACAAGTAAGAGCAACAATCAATATTTTTCATCATACTTCAACACATATCGCTTCCCGACCAATTGACACTGATCAAAGTGTAAACAACTACTTGTCAGTATCATATCTATTTAAAGTCAAAAAAAAAATTCACGTTGCTTGTCATTTCAGTGATTATATCCTTCGTGGAATAATGTATCACCTCCTTTCTGAGACTTGCCAAATTGCATTTTTTTAGACTTTAAATAAATATGACACTGACAAGTAGTTGTTTACACTTTGATCAGTGTCAGTTGGTCGGGAAGCGATATGTGTTGAAGTATGATGAAAAATATTGATTGTTGTTCTTACTTGTTTTCCGTTCCTTATATTCTGATATTATTATGGACAGTTACCAACACTTTGATCACTGTCAGCTGGTCGGGAAGCGATGTTGAATTGACGAATTGAATTAGGAAAACTATTGTTATGACTGTGATTTATGAAAAATATGTTATTCCTAATTATGCTAATTCGATACTATAGTCAATTTTTCTGTATGAGATAGTAGTAAAATGAAGAAGCATAATTATCTTTGGGCGGCGCTATTTTATGGAGCGCTGTTTTTAGCCTGCGCTGTTTTTGTCTAGCGCTATTTTGACCAGCGCTATTTTGTTCAGCGCTATTTATGTCCAGCGCTATTTTGTCCAGCGCTTTTTTTGACCAGCGCTATTCTGCTACAGAGCCATTATGAATATAGGTCGATAGTTGAGATGTGTAAATTGTGAATAGAGTGGGTCCCAATATTGATCCCTGTGGTTCTCGTGACAGAAGTGGAAGCAACTGTGAAATTGATCCGTCAAGAAAGACACCCTGTTCTCTATCTGTTAAATAATTCTTTATTAAAGCACTTCCTGAAAAACCTATATAGTATAAAATATTGTCAGGCGAAGTATAATCAATAGTATCAAATGCTCTGCTGAAAACCAGAAGAACAAGTACAGTGCATTTACCATCATCAATAGCTTTGACAATATCATCAACAATGTGAAGAAGAGCCGTTGTGCAGCTGTGTCGGTAATGCTTTGAAACTCTCATAGTACTAGCTCCTGTCTGTACTAGATCCATAAGTGTTAATTACTATCTTGAGAATATTGTAATAGAACATGTGATGAGAACAAAACTGTTAAGCATTTGGAATTACTACAAAGAACTAAGAAATTATACGAATGGAGCAATATCCAGAGAAAAAGCAGCCTACTTGGAATTTCGAGTACGTTACTGGGAAAGTAGAAAACTATAGAAGGTCTTGAAAGAATTGAATATTTGCAGTAAAAATATTAATACATTAAAACCAGATAATTTGCAGAATTTAAATCGTATTAATAAATTTTTTGTTGATTCTTCTAAAAGTGGATTTAAGGTTGATCCTAATTTAATATATTGGAAATACATAAGTTTGCGACTCCGAAGTATACAAGATGTTACTGTCAATGAAATCTAACACCACAGGTGTCGATCAGCTTAGCATCGACATTGCTGTCCAGTTATTTTACCGATTTTAAGACACATAATAATAATCCAGCTAGTCTTAGATATTTGGTGATGGTGGTGGAAAGTGTTGCAGAAAGAACGAGATACAGACTAGGTAGAGAGGGAATCATAAAAAAACACCTCCTTATTTCTTGAAAATCAAAAAACATGGGACCTGCCACAAGATCGTATGATGAAAAGATATAACTTTTCAAAGAAATTCGTCACGGAATTAAGCAACAAGAAGGAATGGGATCCAAATACCATTACCAGACTTGGAAAGAATACCATTTAATGGTACACAGATGGCTCAAAAGCAATAGAAGGAACTGGGATAGGAGTGTACGGGCCAGGAACCAAACAGCTTGAGAAAAACCCCAAGTATCTTTCAAGCGGAAATTCACGCCATAAGAAAGTGTGCCCAGTACAATATTGACAAAGGATATAGAAGGCAAAAGATTATTATAATGTCGGATAGTCAAGCAGCCATTAAAGCACTGAGCTCTTGTGTAATCAGTTCCAAAATGGTGTGGGAATGCTTAGGCTTACTCAATGAACTAGGCGAGAACAATATAGTAACCTTACTGTGGATTCCAGGACACACTGGAATAGAAGGAAATGAAATAGCAGATGGACTAGCAAATAGGGGGACTGGAAGACTCTTTTGGGGGCCGGAACCCTTTTGCGGTGTCAGCCCCAATGTAATATTGGAAAAAATGGGCAAAGCCGAAGAAAAAAGATCTGACCATTGGAAAGATCTAGTAGGGCTTAGATAATCAAAGATTATGATGGGTGGCTACAACCCGTTGAGATCAAATGAATGCATAAGTCAAAGTAAAACTGCACTGAGAGTTTTAACTGGGATCCTAACGGGATACTGCCGTCGGAACGGGCACCTGAAAAAGCTCAAAATAGTAGAGGAAGAAGAATGTACAACAATTCTAGGGCACAACACCTCGGAGATTATTGAATAGAAGAGGGACATTTACCTAAGTTGAAGCCTGCAGATATCCTAAAATTAATCAGTTAAATAGGACTAAAGGAGCTACTAGTCTCTGAGACGTTCCTCAGGAACTAAGTAGAAATAAGTGGGCACAATAGATCTTTTAGGTCTCAGTGAATGTCACCCCTTCATACATACATAGTAGTTGCAATCATCATGAACTCGAGCAGAATAAAATTAAATAAAAGCGGCAATGTTGGGTTCATAATATAATTCGATCAATGCTGAAGGAAGATGAATTTTATATCTCCTTTAAGAGGCTTCAGCTGTATTAACGTTTTTAAATATTGTAGAATGTTTCCAGAAAACTTTGATTAATTATTATAGTCTTTTACGCATTCCACTAACCAAGCAAAATTTCATTAAAGCATCACTCCACTAAAGAAAATCACAAATGCGTTCAATTCGCTTCAAAGAATCGTGATGAACTTTAATTTGATAAGAGCAGAACACAAACAATTTCATCCTATGTGGTTCAAATGAGAATCGACCTTAATGAGGTTTAAAAGCAGGTCGCGTACTGAAGATGGCCCTAGAAATCAGTACACACATTTAAAAATTATAAGGATAAAAGCGAGACCTTCAAAAGGTATTCATTCAACGAGAAAAGAAGCTGTATCTTTCAAGTTTATGACATATACAGTTGGTTCGGTGGATTTTTTCCCATGCGTCATCTTTCATATACAAACGCAATACATCAATACATTCAGTAACACGTAGGTCGTAGATTGATGGTTTAATTAGAATGTGGCTAAAGTGACGGTGAACGTTAGTTATTATTGTATTGAAGCTGGTGTAATAATATTTACTGACCACAATAATTCGAACACTCAGGTATAAGTTAGTCGTTATAACAACTGTTTTTGAAATAAATGTATATACAAGTGGAAAAAAAATGGACAAAAATGTAGAACAAAAATGTAAACAAAGTCTTTCGTCTGTCAATGTACAAAACCACAGAACTTCTGTTGTGTGGGGTAACACATATCGCCGACATTCATCATATGGCTATCTCTGTTTGTTATATTATGGTGTAATGGAACAAACGGTTTCATTTCGAGGGTTTAGATTCTGTGAGTAGAAACGAGACATACTATAAAAAGTAGTATGTGAATAATTTCATACATGGGAAAAGATTCACCGAATCAACTGTAATCATTTTTTATCTAGTAGCACTAAAAATTATATTGTAAATAAATAATAATACAATAGATAAGTACATTGTTGTGTGTCAAATTATCTACATAAATATACTATTTATTCAAAATAACCTTACCCCATTATCAGTGGCTTCTTCCATTTTCGTATCATATTCGTAATTGTCACTCAAAATTGATTGTAGTTTTTCACGATCGAATATAAACAACATTAGTATGTAGTAATGCCAAAGCGTAGGCCTTCTTACACCCCCTTTCCGATTTTTTACTCTTGTTTATTTGTTTTACCGTGTCTATTGTAGCGTGTTATCAACACTTTTATAGTAGTAGTAGCGACGCAAATGTATTATCTCCCAACAATAATATTTGAATAGTATTTGTATTCGATTCTCGACAAACAGGGATGACTAAATTCTTTAGGAACGCCGCCGTAAGACGATATGCAGGCTTTTTTCATTCAAACTTAATTTTGATTTGACTTTTGTTGTTCTAAATTAATAATTTAGGAGATTGAGATTCTCTTCAGGGTTGACAACTTTTTTAATACTCAGGACACCTGTATCCATTGTCCTGTAGGTACATTGTTTTGACCTTTAGGTTAGTGATGTACAAAGGTTTGATTGTGTTGTATTGTTTTAGAATCTGAAGATTTGTATAAGTATCGGGAAAAGTATAAGCAGATAGCTACGAACTTTCCGACAAGAGTAGACTGGAAATACTCGTTAGATTAAATCCAGACGTCATTAAACTTATTGACGGATGCCATGTCTTACAAGCAAAACTGTTTGGAAAAAAGCAGCAAAACAAATAAATGTTATCATAACCACATCTAAGGTTGCCATATCTTTGACAGCAATACAGACACGGCGGTGTGGAACTTCCGTGAAGTGTTGTCTGTAACTGGAAAGTTACTATGCTGGGTCTCAAGCAACAGTAATGAGGATGGAAACGATACTGCTGATGTACTCGCAAAGCAGAGAACGGAAGTAGACATCGCAACGACTATAAGTACACAACCACCACCGATTAAATAATTTTATTGATGGAATATTCTTGAACAGTGTGATGTAGCAACCGAGACAAAATTTGTGGCCAGGAATAGACAAAGGAACTTGGAGAAAAAGGAAACTGTAGTTAAATCAGTTACTGATGTAGTTACAGAGATATGTACAGTAGTGGTGAATCACAGAAAATTCGAAATTTCAATTGACTTCTGCAAAGATTGTGAAGAAAAGAGAAAGGCCTATGGGCCAAGCAATAGAGCATCAAAATAGTGAGTTTTTAACAAAAATCCTAGTAGAAAGCCAGCTCGAAACCAGTCAGCATCTAAGAGAGAGATAGAAAGTCAGAGATTCAGGCCAGGTCTTTCTCTTTCACCGGAGTTCATACGGACATTTCCACTGTCACAGCGGCCTATGGCTTGTTGCCTCTATCTGTAGTATCTCTATGAGTATGAACCTGATATATTTTCGACTCGCAAATGTTGCTCAAAAAATTGTTATAAACATCTATAACGAAAATACGTGCTTTCTTAGTTTTTTATTGATAACACGAAAGGTTGATAAGTATGGTGACAAAAGATGAATTGTAGAGAATAAAAATACAATTTTTTAGGGAAGTGTTTTGATAATTAGAAGCGAAGAAAATTTGGAAAAACTGAATCTTAGGTGTTTTTCGTGGAAAACAACTCCTTTGAATGCACGTTATGTGCGCGTAGAGCAGATACCATGGGACAATTACTTTGCTTGCAATTTCTTAATACAATATTTTGCAGTAGGACTGGATGCGTTATAAATAGTCCGATTTTGAATTTGGAAACGGTTTTGATAATACAGATATAGGGCAATAAAATGTATATTCTCGATTTGTGATCAAATGCTGCGAAGTAAGTAAAAAACGCACAGGAACGCCAGCGAAAATTAGTGTTTTTGACTCAGTGTTTGAGCGTCGAAGAGAAAGGCGTCAGGCTGCCTAGTCTGGATACGAATTATAGTAAATGGACAGAATTGAGTATTTCTGGCTCCGGAAGGGTAGCTGGAAATGTTTTCTGCGCTTTTGATGCAGTTTCTTGCTATCAGACCAAATAAACTGATCGGCTTTGTTAAGAAGATGAATTTGTTTGGTAAAATATGAATAGACTTTTGCGACCAACCACAAACCTAGCCTACCCAGGTGTATTTCTCTCAAAAAAAGATCAGGTTGAAGTATACGATGAAAAAAAATTCCTTTTTATAAAATATTTGTTTTTAACAGTTATTTGCCATATTGCTCAATGCTTTCAGGGTTACCAAACCGATTTATCGAGTTTCTTCAGTTCGATGGCCTAACATGACAATGTCAGATAGGCTATCTGGCGAAACAATGAAATTTAAAAACTAAATGGTATGCTAACTGAAATTAAAGTTTATTTCAAATAATTTGTCCTAATTATCGATTATTCATACTCAATTGGTATCAAGTATACAGGAAATATTTATGAATCCAAATCTTTTGGTATAAAAAAGTTAGGTTTTATCTATATTTTCAATAATAAGCATAAATATAGAAAATAAGCCAACTGTAGTGAAATCTTGTTAATAATTTCTAAAAATAAGTTTATTTCAAAATCAGAATATCTTGTTTAAAAATTCGCAATCGCAATGACTAATTGAAAATGATTTATAATTATTAATGTTATAGTTTTTTTTGAACGTTATTTGTACGCTTTCATGAGTATTTGCAATAGATTGCGCGTGTTAGAAAAAAATTTAGGGAATTTATTAACATCGTTTAAATTTCGAAACCTTATACTGCCAATACATAAAAAAGGGGAACAGACACTGTGCAATAATTATAGACCAATATGTTTAGCCCAAACCAGCTTTAAAATCTATACGAGAATAATAGAGATCCGATTGAGACGTTATATAGAAGCAAAATTAGAAGAGGAACAAGCAGCTTTTAGACCAGGAAGACAAGCGAATGAAAATATATACATTTTAAGAAGAATAATTGATAATACAATAGAAGCGAGAGAAGAAATGTATCTAACTTTTATAGACTTGAAGGCAGCTTTTGAAACAGTAGAAAGAGAAAAAATTTGGGAGGTATTGGAAGAATTAGAAGTACCGAAAGCTCTAATTAATATAATTAAAAGCACATACGAGACTGTGAAAGTAAGAGTGCAGATAGGAGGTCAAAGATCGGAAGAGTTTTTAATGGAAAAAGGTATAAAACAAGGTGATAGTTTAAGCCCACTGTTGTTTGTCATTATCATGGACCAAATTGTCAAGGAAATAAAAAGACAAGGAGAGAACCTGGACATGATAATAGGATACAGAAACATGGTGCCGGTCAGATTAAGTAATCTACTATATGCAGACGATATTGTACTCATAGCAAAATCAAAAAATAAAATGCAGAAACTAATTAATTCATTGGCAAGAGAAATAAAAAACATGACAATGACAATAAATACAGAAAAAACCAAAGTAATGATAGTAAACGGAAAACAGCGAGAGGGGAGTAATGACAATGAATTGAAATGTAATCACAAAACATTAGAAAGAGTAACAACCTATAACTACCTAGGAAGTATCATAACAGAAGATGGGAAAATAGATGCAGAACTCAATAACAGAGCAAATAAATCGACAAGATTATATTATTCCAAATCGAACACTATTAAGCCATAAACATATTGATATGGACACAAAGCTGGAAATCTATAACAAAATTACAGTACCAACTATTACTTATGCTAGTGAGAACTGGGTACTGCAGAAAAAGCAGGAAACAAAAATAAATGCAATGGAAATGAAACATTTAAGGAAAATAGCAGGTAAAACGAAATGGGACAAAGTAAGGAACGAAGAAATCAGAAGGATAACAAATCAAGATCCAATAATATTAAAGATTCAAAAGAAACAATTAAACTGGTTTGGCCACCTAGTGAGAATGAAACAAGATAGAATTGCGAGAAAAGTTTTGGAAATGGGAATATCAAGAAAAAGACAAAGAGGAAGACCCAGGAGGAAATGGATAGACCAGATTGAAGAAATTGAGAAGAACAAAGGAAAAACTTTAGGAGAGATGAAGGCATTGGCCAGGGACAGAAAAGAATGGAAAAAATGGGTTCAGGAAGTACTCCAATCCGACGCCTGAAAAGGCATAAGGATAAGAGAAAGAAAGAGAAATTTCGAAAGTAATTTTCATTGACATCAGTACATCAGATAAAATTGAAACTTAGAAAAAAAATGTTGAATTAAAGTTTTTTCAAATACTCCAGACCATCTGCATAAGTCGATTAGAAGTATACAGGATGCACCGTTACTTATTAACATATTTTTCAGAATAGTGCACCATGTATATATTTTCAGTTTATCATAATCTATTAAATTACAAATACAACCGTCAAGACCGCATAATTCAACCCTGAATAATTCCAAAGTTACATTGGTTTGCATCTAAAATTATAAAAAAATTGTTTATGTCAAAAAAGCAGTAGGTTTTTTGTCATTAATTAATAAAGTTTAAGGGTTCTCGCCACAATTCCAGGTTTCCCGCCAAATTTACAGGTTTTCCATTATGGCTTTCAAGTTTCCCGCTGAAATTTAAGGTTTCCCGCCCAAATTTTTATTGGTTGCTAGCTCATTTGACTGTATGTTAGGTAAGTGAGGTTAGGAAACAGAAATTAAATTTTGTAAGTAGGAAACCCGTTTTTGTCTTCGTCTCCAAAAATGTCGAAAATAGTGATCATTTTTGGTAAAATATTATATGTATTGCCAAAAACATTTTTTTCGTTCTTTGTTTATATTTGAATTTTTTTAATTACTTTTGGTAACTGGAAACTCTCTGGTTTTCTTAAATTCAGTTCCCGTCTTCGTTGTAAATCAACTGCACTATTATTTTTAACAACGCACATCCTGCCCATTTTTAATTTTAATCTTTCTAGTTCCTACTTTGAGCTTTTATTATTCATTATGATAAAAGTAATGTTTACAACTTGGCTACTGTCATTTACTTAGATGGTCCCTATTGGATTTGCAGTGACGACATCACGGTGAAAAAAAACTGCTTAGATAGTCGATTTTGAAAACAGGTTTTGTCAATTTTTCCGTATGAGTTCGATCTCCTCATCTAGCCTCAATGGGTAATATATTCAATGTATTTTTGTATAAGGACCGCCCATTTTCCCTGAAAAGGACGAACAAGCGATCGATTTAATTTTTCTTTCGGTTTGATGTAGGTACCTATAAACTATAAGTGTTAACGTGATATTCATCTACTTCAAGACGTCAAATTAAACTACTGAACTCAAATTCGCTTATGCCCGATTTTACCAGCCATTTCCTAAAGTTAGGTAATACCTAAATTGGATTTGGGAATTCCTAAATGCAATTTTCATTTCACCACGCGCTAAGTAATACCTAAGAGAGATTACGCCAGTAAAAATAGCCATTTTTTGGTCAACCTCGCACTAAATTTCCGTTCAAATTTTTTTTACAAGGTTAAGGATCACTTACTAGCATAAAATCACAAAATTCCCGTGGAGCTTCAGGTGCCATCTTAAAAAAACGTTTTTTGGCCGATATCTCGGGAACTTTGCACTTTAGGGCAAAAGTCATGTAAATCATTATTGTAGAGAATAAAATTTGGCATTTTTTGTTTCCCTTAAACTTTTTTTTAAACTCACCGTTTATGAGTTATGGTCCATTAAAATTAACCGGTTTTTCCATCTCGGCCGATAACTCTAAAAATTTGGATTAATCAATAAAATGCATTTATCCATTTTTAAAGATCAATTTATCCTCTTCAATTGTTTAAAAGTTTTTTTTCTAATGTCGATACTTTTTGAAATATGGGACATTTAATGTAGAAATGTCGTCGCTCGGCGGGTAATGCGGCAGCCCAATGGTTTTTTCTGTAACAGGTAACCGTTTTTTTATGTATTTAAAGGAAGGGATGGAAAGGACCGGCGTTGAGAAGTATATCTATATATTAGTGAAACTCGTCTTCAATGAGATGTCGGTAGATGTTGACGATTTTGACCATAAGAATGAATAATTCATTGATGCTTTACAGTCTTCTTTGTATTCCTCCGAAGAGGATAACGAATATGAAGAGGAAACTTTTTAATAGCAAGGGTAGACAATTTAATTCGGTTCAAAAACTAGTTACCAATTCATTGTTTTAAAGCTGTCGATGTCATCTAATGAATAATTACTTGTGAAAATATTTAACGAGTATGAATATTCCAGTTAATAAGTCCATTTCATTAGTAGTTAACTTGGTGTTCCACAGTTTTGCGGAATACGCTGACATTCATTTAGTACTAGGAGAATGTTCCGGTATTTCTGAAGGTGAAGAAAGGCGATATATCGAAACTGAAAGTCTTAAACCTGCAGCTAAAAACAGTTGAAGAATCAAATGAGCTTGGACTGTAAGAAATGAGGTAAATGACCTTAATTAGTGTTCGCAGGCAATCTCGAATTTACATAATGTCAATATGGAAATTTTTAAAGAAATGCAGCTGAATCCTTATCACTAGCAAAAGTTTCAAGATTCTCCAGATTCTGATTATTAACCTAGAATAGAATTATGTGACTGGTTTCTTCGACAAATAAGGAAAAGGGGAGTTTTTGTTTGAATGTCACCAACAAATCACAATCGCACATTTGACCTGACCAAAACCCGCAAGGCATCAAAGTTTAATATATCTTTTATTCTAGAGGAATATGTAAAATTTCTAAGGAATAATTTATTAGATATTCTTGATGATGCATCTTATTGATGTTAACGCTAGGTAATGGCTGAAAGGAAGGTATTTTAAATTTACCTTAACGATCTACCACTCCTCTATAAAATACAACCAAATAGTACAAAAACAAACCTATTTTCTTAATATTGCTTCGGGATTGCGATGTAGAGGCTGTGGGATCAATTGCCAAGACTGATTTTTTTTTCAAACGTTTTCCCATTCGTTTGTTAAACGTGTGTAAAGAACACACGATTCTGGCTGAATATTTTATTCGAAACCAACTTATGAATTTATTATTTCATTCTATTATACGAACAGCAAAAGCAGATTATATACCTTGCTATAGGAACCAAAATAATATTGAAATGTTCAAAAAATCATGGAAATATTTTCATATTTATTTATAGCTAAGAATAATGTCAATATTTCATAAACATGCATATATTTTTAATTTCTTGTGATAATTTTGAATGTTTCAATATAAAATAACATTTTTTGATATTCTAATTAATGCTGGTTCAGGATCAGTATCACACCCTAGCTTAGCTTGGGTGGTTGCCGTATCATTGTCTACAATACCCTTGTGCCCGGGAAGTGTCTGTATGCTTCCAGCCCTTCCCAGTTTGTGATAACATCTGTGATTCTGGAATAACTCTTAATTTAAGTTAATTAATGGAATTACAACTTCAGAATATATTATATATAATGACTTGAGACCCCGTGTGGGGTTACGCCGCATATGCTTTCTAGATCCGCTTAATTGGGGTGGATCAGTCCCCGTTGCACGTTTAAATTCTTTCATTTATGTCCCTCCATAATTTCCTGTCTTTTCTCCAATTTCAGTGCTTCTATCTCCTGTGTTGTTAATCATGACCCCTAAATATTTATATGTTTTAGCTACTTCAAATTCATAACTGTTGATTTTTCTTTTTGGCTTGCGCTCCCCAGTCTCATTAGCTTTGTTTTACTTTCATTAATTTTTAGCACCATTTTTCATCCCTTTGCGACTATCTCCTTCAGCATATTGGGTGAACTTTTTTTTAGCTGAAACCAGTTTAAAGAAAATTTTTTGTTTTTTCAGTATATAAATGCCTCCCCAAACACAAAATCACAAAATTTTTTCTTCGGAAATGCATCATTTTCCGACTTTAGAATAACTGAAACCAGTTACATGAAAACTTTTTTATGCTTTATATTTCAAACACTTTCTTAAACATAACTACGCACAAGAACTCCTGCGGAAATATGTGATTTTCCTACCAGGTGTTATTTGTACATAACTCGTCCACGATTGTACTTCCTTTTCCCAAATTTCGATTCGTCAATCTAAAAATAAAAATTTCTTTTATTCAATTTGTTGATGTGTTATTAAAATATAAACCTTAAAGTATTGAGTTGAGTTTAATCCTCTTCCCGACCTTTAACACAGATCAATGAATATAGATATTCATATCAGCTTAATATCGCTTAAAATCTCAAGACACAAAGCTGCACTATGATTCCTGGCCCTCCAATTTTCGGCAGAGATGCCTGCATTGAATAACTAACAATAATAAAGCGACATTTAAAAACCTATTGAGCGTTTTTGTACATGCCTTTTTACAGAGTCGCCGATTACAGTTCGAATCAATCTAAATCTACAATATTTTATCAATAAATGAAAATGGTATATTTCCGTAAGAAGTTTTTTGCGTGTTTATGTTTAGAAAATTGTCTAAAATGTAAAACAGAAACGTATTTTCTTGTAGGTAACTGGTCTCAGCTATTCTAAAGTCGGAAAAATAAAAATTTTGCATTTCCGCAAAAAAAATCGAGTCTTTCTGTTTGAAAAATATTCCTAATGGTAAATAAACGAATATTTCTTAAATAACTGGTTTCAGCTAAACGAAAGTTGCTCCAGCAGATTTTCCATGATATGTCTTCTTTTGGTTACAAGCACTATATCGTCCACATAATATGCTATTATGTGGCTGCCACTTGTGTAGTTCAGAATATATTCAGACGGAAATATAATCTTTTACTCCTCTGTACAATTCAAGACCCAAAAAAAGACCATCAAAATACCCTCAATTTGGGCCGCTTTAGTTTATTTCTACTCTATACAATAAATAGAGTAGATACTGTCTTAGAAATATTTGATTCACCTTTACTAAATGCAGATACAGTAATAGATAATATAATTTCAACTACTGAAGAGTCCTATCTAAATTATTACGTTAGTTGATAATTTTATTTATAGTTCATTTCTTTTTATTTCTTAATTATTGAATTTTTTTTATATTATTGAAATTATTTCTATAATCCACAAAAATGTAAAAAGGCTCTCCCAGTTTTTTTCTTAAATAAATAAAAAACGACCTTGTGTGGTAGAGAAATAAATGACTCTGAATTTTGATGTAGGCCTCAGGCAATTTGTAGCGCTGCTCTTGTAACGAGTTTGTTGTTCAGAAGCTTTCTCACAACAATCCACTCCCTCCCGTCCTCTTATTCCAAAATCCGTTTCATTTCCAATAAAATGTTGGTAAATTTACGAAGGTCTGTCTATAGCGACTTGCTCCTCGTAAATAAGGAGGATGAAATACTATCCTTGCTTATATTCCTTAATATTGCCATAATTAAAGATGTTGGAATTAACGTCTTCGAAGTTTAGTTTCTGTGCTCTGCTGCCTTTTTATAACGGAACTTACTGTTTTACAGGAAGTCACTTGTATCTAAGAAATGTCCAATACAAAAACAACTTAATTGTGAACTTATTGAACACTTAAAGATTCAGCTTCACAAATAAGTACCTAGCAGTGCTATTCAATGAATAAATTAAAAAAATTCTAAGATACTTATTAATAATTATGTATGTATCATTGGATTATATGCTACTAATTTATTTGAAATTTTGAAAGTAGATACAATGAACACTTACAAGCATACAGATTAAAACAGCCGGATAAATCCTAACGGTCTTACAAATCAACCTGTTATAAAATATTATACTGAGAATAAATCAAGAATAAGAAAAATGACTACCAATAAACTCGGAATAACTTGAGAATATGTTATACTAAGTATAAATAGTGACCCAAAAGTTATACCGACCCCTACCCTTGTTTAACTGTGTTATAACCTAAAAGAAATTGACGTTTTTTTTCTAATACGGATTGTTCAGCACGTGAGAAAAATGTTTTTGATAGCTGTAGAGGCTGTTGAAGAAGTGAATGATTTAATTAATATGGAAAATAGACGGAAAACGAATTTTTAAAATAATTCCCTACTCCGCGTGACTGCTAATACAAATGAAACGAATGTAGATAAAAAATTCGTCCTTTTTTTGCACGTAAATGCATTTGTCAATCGCATAGAACGTCACGAATATGACAACTTTTTTTGAAATGTAAGGTGTTTTATCTACTTGAGTGAACGGCTACGACGCTGCCAAACTATTATTTTGGAATAAAAGTAGAATAGTTATACCGATGTTATTCCGAGTTTATTTGTGAAAGAGTTATACTTTCCTTATACTTGGTATACCTATTCCTGACATAAGTTCGGTATAACCTACGTATACAAACTTTCGCGAAAACGAGCAAAGGGTGCGACACCTATCGCCAAAATTTTATAGCTTTAGAATGGGGAAAACAAACCAAATCCCCATTAGAGTACGTGTATAGAGAGCAAGGTATTAATATCTTTTTCTTGATTTCTAGAAGAGTTTGGTGAAGTTTGTTTTATCAGAATACTTATTTAGACTCTAATAATGACCAGCCAGTGCAAGATGTATATTGCTCTGTGCCGCAACGTAATCAGTAAAAAGATGCAAATGTATCAATACATAAGTTCCCAACAGATCCAAAATTATGCAAAGTGTGGTAAAACATTTTAAAAATTAGGAAACATACTTCCGAATACTTGTCAGTGTGTATCAGACACTGCTTAGAAACATATTATAAAGGTAATTTCACTCATTTCAATAAAGTATTTTGATTTTCAGTGTTATTTATGCTTTGAAAACCTGTTCGCCTTCTACCATCGGCCGATTTCTGTCTCCAATGTATTTTAAAACGTCCACCAAACCAATTTTAACAAGCACCATCTCTCACAAAACACCTTTATCGCCCAAAATTCGAAATTTAATCAAATGGACAGAAAAACAGAAATGGATTTGTTTATTGTTTTCCCCATTCCAATGACAGCTTTGACATATATTGCAGCGCCCACTATCGCAAAACATCTACTTGGCACCAACCATTCATTAACATCTAACACAGACCTAGAAGTACTAGATATTTGTGATAAGAAACAAGAACTAGATTTCCTAAAAAATAGAAATTAGAAGATTCTTAAGAGACACACAATATGATAATAGGGGGCTCTCCACTATTAAACGGTTTTCTTAACAATTGTAAAGATCAGGAGATATAGTTTTCCTTGGCTTCCTATATAATTGCACAGTTATACTGATCTTAAATGGAAAAAAGATATCCAGGATATCACCATAGAGCTAATAATACCTAAGCTTTAATATTTGTAATATCATTTCTTCTCCTTTCTATTCATATGTATCAAGTTAATCACCAGATAGGTCTATTTAATTTGATAGGTATTTGGTCTAGCCAAAATATTAATGGCCGATTGCACCGTTTGATTAAACAGTGTTTAAACAGTTAATCGGCGATTAATTTGCAAATTGTGTTGTACCGTTCATTAAACATGGTTTAACATGACGTAAACTCTGATTACTTTAAACGTTCCTTTTTGGATGATAAAGCGACTGATTAGTATTTCTAACCGTACTTCTACATCTTTTTCGTAACTTATTTGTGGGTATTATAGTTTGTTTGACAAATTCGTTGTTCACGGTTTCAATTTTTCAAAAAATGGATTTTGCGGAGATTGACGATATGTTTTTAGAAGACGACCTAGATATTCTTGATGTTATTGACTTTGGATTTCCTCGTAAAATCTATGAAAGAAAAAACTATTTCGAAAAACAAGATAATCCAACATTTTTCAGACGTTTTCGGTTAAAAAAGGATACAGTTTTGTATCTGTTGGAGTTGATTGAGGCAGAGTTGGAATATAATAATAATTTGTAAGTAGGTATATAGCCATTTCCAATTTACACCATCGAATATCCATAGGTATACTAGCCAAAATGTCTAGGTGTGCCTACCTATGGGTTTTGTAAATTGTATTATTTTGCTAGTTTCATTCAATTTCATTTCAGAAATAATAGTGTAGCACCCATTGACCAACAAACTATTAACTGCACTCAGGTATTACGCTAGTGCAGGTCATTTAGCTATATTCACCCACTGACATATAATTGTTTGACTACCGTGAAGATAGCAAACTGAGCAAAAATTACATGTTGCCAAATTGTTTCTCTGATTAACTAACAACGATTATTTTCTCAGCGGTGCAATTGAATAAAACTTAAACAACCATTAAAAGATAATCAGTGATTAGTTAATCAGTGTTTAATGAGAAAGCGGCACAAACGGCCGTAAACATCTTTGTAGGCATCACATCAAATGTAACTTCTGTCATTCTGTCGATGATGTGTCAATATCGAAATAATTATCAATATCTATCCATAATTTTTCAATTAAATTGTGGAATCAATTGGAAGAAGGTAGTTTCATTTATAAGAGTAATATAAGTAGATTCCACAAAGTAAGGGTCCAAACAGTAAACTCAACTTTATCAGTTTCGAAATATACAATACAATAAATTTATTGTTCATTCGTAGATATTTTAACATGTACAAGGGGGACGGGCTAATGTACAGTGTTTTTTCAAATAAAACAAAATTAAACCAAAAAATTAATAAATACAATGACGAGTGAAAGCTGTACCTACTTGTTGGATGAGCATGTCAATTGACGTTCAATCGTTAATTATAAACGATCTTTATTTCATTGCCTCACTTACGAAACGATGCAGATGATACAGAGTAGAGGTATCTGTACATGACAGAAGTGAGTCTAGATCGTCTAAACGACCTTCAGGTTTAATCAACCTATTTCTGAGATTCTTATACATTGGACAGACCAGCAATATGTGTTCGAGGGTTTCCGTTTTCAAAAAGTTACAAATTGAGCAAATAACAGTTGTGTCGATTTTATAAGAAATGTTATTTATGTATATAATTATATAATTTTTCCGTTAGCTGTTCTGAGCTGAGCGACAGTTTCGAAATATCTAGGACCAATATTTAAATACGACACTGTAAAAAATCACATTATAAGGCAAAGTTTAGTTTATTCGATAAGGTTAATCATCTATAGTTTTCCTCCATTCAACCTTCCGATAACTAACAAAATATTTTACCAAGAATTACAAAAATGTCTAAGGCAGATGATCCTTAATCAATATATTTATATTCTAGAATAATAAAAAACACTTACCAAAAGTATAGAACAAGATGAAGTCTAAGTTGATAGATAATCATATAAAAACTACCTCCTCACTTTCTAGAAATGAAAAATCTTTGGCAACAGGACGGTATGATGCAAAAGTGTAACTTTCCAAAGAAATGCTATACGGAATTCAGTAACAAGAAGGGATGGGATCCCAAGACCATTACCAGACATTATACAAAGCATACAAACGAGCTAATCATAAAGTAAATATAAACCAAAGTGAAACCACAAGAAAATACAAATAACTGTGGCCTATACATCTTTTTCTTTTCTACAATTTTGGTTACTACACTATCTTATGATTATTTTGTTCCATGTCAAAATTTGTGCCCAACTTCAATTTATACTAGTGACGTCAGAATGTAAGAGGCGAATTTTAAAAATTCAATTTTTAATAATATTGTGTATAAAAATAAAACTCTATTAAATCTTATAAAATATAGCGTGATGTAATTTGTTCCCTTAGAATTAACAATCTGTTATGCATTAACAAGTATCTATATTTTTTTAACACCCTATTCCAGCCAATCAGACATGATATTTACAAATATCGATATACATGGTTTTAAAAACACACCTAAGCATGACAAATTCGTTCTGAAATCTCCCTTCCCCAGTGATTCAAAATTTTCGAAATTTTTGGGTTGGCAACTTGGACCGAAGTACTCCATTGATGTTAAAAGTGTCAATATCAAAATCAAAAGAAAAAATGTCTCCTGTCGATAAATAAATGTTTTTGTCAACTTGAAATGTTTTTGTAATATATTATGTCAATATGATATTTATTCCAAATTACAATGGTTAAAACTTTGCCAAAAATTATCTACCATAGTGCAAAAATATTTTTAAAATCACTTAAAAAAAGCATAATCCAAGAAATAACATTAAGTCAAGAAGCTGCTAGAATTCGATATAACCGTCAAACAACTGAAAAGCCTGAAACTATAATTCATATGCCTGTAAGCGAAGCTAAATTAATTCTTAACGTGAGTAATATATGTCCAAAGGAGATTGAACAAAATTTTAAACGTTTATACGAATGCAATAGTAAGAAAAACGGTGGTACATTATATCTACAATCCAAAATTGCGAGAGCTAAAGAAGTATTAGATTTGGAATTGAAAAGAAATAACAGCAAACTACATGATTAAATTACAGTTTCTACTGAATTATATTTCATTTGAACTACTGAAAAACTGCTAAGACATCAATTCTCTAAATTTACTATGAATCTTTTTTGATGCTTTTATTTGTCCATACCAAGACAAAAACCAGTAAATATTTTCCTTATTTTTAAGCTATATTGTTTCGGCATATAAAGTCTGCTAACTATTTTGAAAATATTTTGTTTGTTTGCACTTCACGTTTCATGGCTCCCTCCAGTAATAATCCCTTTGAGCAATTCTTGATCGTCGCGGACGCGAATAGAAAACAATAAGTACCACAAAACAGACAAACCTATAGAAGTGAAAGTTTAGAGGATGACCTTGAATAAAAAATGAGGTTTCGAACCCTTTTACCTAAAGCGCTATTTGCAATTGAGTTGTCGAAACAGGCCTGGCAGCTAATGTCTTTAGCACGAAAAAAAGAAAACATTTTGAAACTCAAATTTTTCATCTTAAGGTTAGTTCATATAGATGCGAATCGCGAAATTTCGAATGCAACTTTGAATGTAGAAAATCGCGTTTTTCTCAGTCCGTTCATATAGGAACGAATTTCGCAATCACTCTAGGAACATTTAACTTCAATGTTTTTGGTGGCATGCTAAATTGTTGGTATTTCCGGGTCTTGACGTAAAAAGATTCATAGACTATTTATCAAACATAAAAAATTTTATCTGGAATTTGAGAAGCCCCGCTACCGTTGGAGATATTGGGGCTCTCGCAGTTACTGTCTCCTTGAGGGGATAATGAACAGGGTTGGGATATGGGTTGTGCTTCTGATTCCAACCAAAAATGGTACTGATATTTGGCACATTGGCACTCCAGAAGATACTGACTAAAATATTAAACACTGTATAGTTTTAGTACTACTTTTATTTGGAAAAACTTTAATTACCTTCTATTCTCTGTTACCTCTGAATCCATACTTTTATTTTCACTCATTAAACTACAGATACATACAGGGTGTGGCGCGACAAGTTTTGATTAAAAGTAATGGCGGATACAGTTATGTTAAAAATCTGAAATTACGAAGCTGTAGGTTTTGGATGACGCTGAGTTCAAATATAATGTTGTCCTGAATGTGGCACTTCCGGTTATACCGGAAATAGACGTCAACTTTGTTATTTTAAATAGAACCTAATATTTTTTATTTTATTTTCGAATTCTACATGAAATTTTAGATAAAATTTGTGAACAATGTCCTATACCAAAAATGAAGTATTTTCGAGATATTTCGTTTTTTTTCAGAATTTTGAAAAAATCCTAGTCCACATTAAATAACGATATCTCCATTAATATCGAAGCTAGTAACGTGAAATTGTAACCAATAAACAACAAGGGCTTGCCCGTTAACTCCATATGTCCAACTCATTGATATTTCATACAGGATGTTTTAAACTTAGCCGCCAACATGCACAATTTAAATCATTTATAAGTTGCTTACTTTAAATAGAACACCCTGTATTTTATTACATTTGCCGAAGTATTTTTTTAAGCCAATTCGTGTGGTATGGGTATTCCCTATACCTAAATCCAACCACTTTTGAGATATTTCATTATTTTAGTTAAAACATAACAACACTTAATGATTTCAACATTAGTAAAGGGTAGGCCATGATTTCCATGATTTAAGGTGATATTTTATTATTTTTTCATATTATTACTTCTGAAAAGTAACCAACAGCATGAAAGGATTATTAATTGTGGATATCATCCAAAACGTTGACAAGGTATTTTGTATTAATTTAATTAGATAACGTACAAAAAAAATAGCTAAATGTAATATTAAACAAATAAAGTTTTATAGTAAGTGTTCAAAATTAGCACCATCTACTTCTAAACATTTATGAATCCTTTTCATTAGGTTATGTCTTGTAATTCTGGAAATATGGTCGGGTGTTAGAGAATTAAAAGCAAGTAAGACTCTCTGCATCATATCTTCCTTTGTCGTAACAGGAATGGAAAATACCTGATTTTTAATGTAACCCCAAATGCCAAAATCTAAAGGAGCCAAGTCAGGAGAGCGAGCTGGCCAACGAAACGGACCCCGATTGGCAATCCATCTATCATCAAACATGTCGTAAAGATGCTGAGCAACAGGCCCAAAGTTATGAGGAGGTGCTCCATCTTGCTGATACCAAGCTGAAGCCGCCTCTCCATTTCTTAAAGCATGTAACGCCGGTCGTATAGCTGCTTCTAAAATGTGGCAATATCTTTCACCATTTAAATTTTCATCATAAAATTGTAATGCTAAAATTTTATCGTCTTTTATTGCACAAAAAACATTAAAACTCCAACTATCTTGGAAATAACGTTCTCTACTAACATGTGGATTTTCATTAGACCAAAAATGGGAGTTATGTCGATTAAATAATCCATTTTTGCTAAACTTTGCTTCATCACACCATATAACTTTGTTTATGAAGTTTTCATCCTCTTGGGTCTTCATTAAAAACCATTCACAGAATTCTACCCTTCGAGGAAGATCACATAATTGTAAGTGTTGCACCAAATTATAAGAAAATGGTTTCCATTTGTGTTTTTTTAAAATGCGATGAATTGTTCTCGTCGACAAAGTAAGATCTCTCTCACAATCTCTAATGGAGGCATTTGGAGAGGCCGTAAAATAACCCAAAACATTAATTTCGTTGATGTCATTGTCCACTAGTGGTTTATTTTTATTAATTTTTGGCTTAAATTGACCAAACTGACGGCAGTTTTTAAGCAATCTTCTTACAATATCACCAGTTGCATTTGGTCGATATGGATATCTTTCTGCAAAAACACGGCAAGTCCGTTCAACAATTCTATTACACTCACCGTAAATAATAATAAGATTTAAAAAATCATCATTACTAAATCCTACATTTGCCATTATTTACTATAAAATACAAATGTGAACTGTCAAAATAAAAACCTTCTAACTATCAAATCTTTGACAGCCATGGCCTACCCTTTACTAATGTTGAAATCATTAAGTGTTGTTATGTTTTAACTAAAATAATGAAATATCTCAAAAGTGGTTGGATTTAGGTATAGGGAATACCCATACCACACGAATTGGCTTAAAAAAATACATCGGCAAATGTAATAAAATACAGGGTGTTCTATTTAAAGTAAGCAACTTATAAATGATTTAAATTGTGCATGTTGGCGGCTAAGTTTAAAACATCCTGTATGAAATATCAATGAGTTGGACATATGGAGTTAACGGGCAAGCCCTTGTTGTTTATTGGTTACAATTATACGTTACTAGCTTCGATATTAATGGAGATATCGTTATTTAATGTGGACTAGGATTTTTTCAAAATTCTGAAAAAAAACGAAATATCTCGAAAATACTTCATTTTTGGTATAGGACATTGTTCACAAATTTTATCTAAAATTTCATGTAGAATTCGAAAATAAAATAAAAAATATTAGGTTCTATTTAAAATAACAAAGTTGACGTCTATTTCCGGTATAACCGGAAGTGCCACATTCAGGACAACATTATATTTGAACTCAGCGTCATCCAAAACCTACAGCTACGTAATTTCAGATTTTTAACATAACTGTATCCGCCATTACTTTTAATCAAAACTTGTCGCGCCACACCCTGTATATAATAAACAAATAAAGCTGAAATGAATGAAAATATGGCGGTCGAAAAGTAAATAATAACAACAAACATCTTGAATGCACATGCGTTGACAGTTTGGACAGAAAATTCTCAGCGATTTTCGGAAAAAATTAAAACCTGTCCAAGTTTCCCGCCCCCTAAATTTCAAATTTTGCGAATCGCATGAAAATTAAAATATACCTGCTGTCACTTGTTTCGTCACCAAAATCAACCAATAGGAATTAAATTCGCTTTCGCAATTAGTAGTTGTCACCATTGACTGTGGTTTATAATATGTCTATGAGTGTCACACAAGATACTGTTTATTTTTGTCATTTGCTGCTGTTATTTGTGTTTTAATTAGGTATTGTAAGGGCGCGTTGTATCAAACATCTAAACTCGGTTTAATGATAACTGATATTTAGACTGTGACATATTGATGTATTTATTATTATCAAATGCACCGTTAGCTTTAAACGCGTTTAGTTAATTAATCTCGCTTAAAGGTTATGTTTGAAATGCATCGTAGTCAAAACGCCGCTTAAGACTTGCAAAACTTAGTTTAAGATAATCCGTCAAAATTGATCGTTTAGATGAAGGATTAATAAATAAAATGCAGTCAGTAGGTGCAAAAATGGTATCTTTCCAAATATAAGCATGTTAAAGGTAAAGGGCCCCTAGTTCATGCTAATACATTATTTCGTTTCAAGTGCAAAAAACAAGAAATTCAACAATTATTCATTTAAATTATACTTTAGTACCTATTTATATACATTTTTTTTTTGTATGTTCCCCAGTTTCTGTCACTACCAAAACAGGGATATTTTAGATACGATTTTGTGGCTTGTTTTTATATAAATTAAGATGATTTAAATGTGAACTAAAAAACAGATAAGATATATAATGAAGTTTCTTATGAGGTAAATTCAGTATATATTTTGTTAACTACTATTTTAACCTTTACTACTGCTAGATAATCTTACATGTACTGATCTTTTTAATTGATCCTGTTTTCTGTACGATACAATTGGGGCTTTGTTATTAAATTCAGCTTCAATTTGGGTCCACACTTGCAGTTTTTTCTCTATTGTGGATTTATTTGTTCGTTTATCTTCCAAAATTTTGGCATATTTTGAAATCATGATTTCCATTAGGACTTCTTTCTCCGATGAAGTGAAATTTGGAATTCTTTGAGTTTTCTCGTTCATCTCCTTGGCAATAAAGTTTGATAATTTCCTCTCCAAAATCTCGATAGATATTTTAACTAATAACGTGCAAGAAACGTACATAGACAAAGCATTTATTTTTCTATGAAAGCGCTCTTTTAAACAGTTTTGTGGTTTTTACGATGTTGTCACTTTTTAATTAGCGGTCAAGCGAGATTACCTGAACCCGTCAGATCCGTTCACGGTGCATTGCACTGAACAAAGATTAAGTTAAGCGAGATTGGCTAACTAGGATTAGACTATCAAAACGGTGCATTTGGGTGTAAGTGTTATATATTGAACAGCGTGAGAGTGGAAATAACTTGAGCAGAAAGATACACGTATGTCCGATTTCACCACCATACCTAATATTATCACTCTTAGGGCGTGTTGTATCAAACACCTAAACTCGGTTTAAAGATAACTAATGTTTAGACTAATTTAATTTATTCATAATAAATACATCAATATGTCACAGTCTAAACATCAGTTATCATTAAACTGAGTTTAGGTGTTTGATACAACGCGCCCTTAGGTATTACTTAGCGCGTGGTGAAACGTAAATTCCTAAATCAGTTTTCTATTACCTAACTTTAGGAAATGGCTGGTGAAATCGGGAATTTGTCATTCAAATGAACAAACAAAAATATTTCTATAGCAAGTACAGATTCCATTCCGCTATAAAATAGTTCTGAACTCATACACTCCGATAGCAGAAATTCTTCTTTCATACCTTGACACAGGACTTTTACTTCTATATTATTTTTCGTTAATTTATTGGGAAATTAAACTACAATATTTGTTATATATTTATCGTTGTTTAATAAAGGATAATGTATACACCACAAGGAACATTGAAACATATGCTTACGATAATCAATGCAACATTAATTTTATTTGAATGCTATTAGACAAAAACTTTAATGATGGAAAAAAAATATTTGATTACTATGAGACAAAAAAAAAATGATGGAAAATAAACTGCAGGTTCTTACCAAACTGATTAATTTATTTGGAGATAACAAAGCCAGTTCTCAGGACTTTGTTATCTGATGGAAATTAAGAAACTAGAAAAGATTAGATAAGGAAAGAAATTTAAGGGCGCCACTAATTTTGTTTCCTAAAACAAAATTAGAAAAAAAATCAAATAAATAAAATCAGCTAACTTTTAACCTTTGCTATCTACTCAAAAATAATTAAGTTAATTGAAAATGACAACTGATGGTGGAGGTTTAATAAATAAAACTTTCGCTAAAAAAAAATTAATATGGATAAACTATATTACTATAAATGTTGAAACATTGACTGAGTACAAAAAAAATAACTATAACTAGAAAGGTTAGTAACGAACAATATACTATAAAATGGTCATCAGATTTGTAACAATAAAAAAAACGTAACCATAAAGCAATACAACCTCAGTTTTTTTCTTCTATATTTCTGGTCTTGAAGCGTTGTCCGAATAGAACTGGTTTTTCTACCTTCGGACGTATACAAAAAGATTGAGTAGGTATACTATAGTTACAGATGTACACCCTCTTATGAAAGAGACAGGTGCTCCGCTGCGCTGCTAAGAGATTTGGAACTTCTAGGTATTCCAATAAAAATGTCGGTACTCCAGGATACTAAACCAAAAAAAATTGTATCCCCGAAACTGTATTCCAGAAACTGTACTTCGGGAAACTGTATTGCCAGAAACTTGTATTCCCAGAAACCGTGCAGTAATCCAGATTCTTATTAAATAAGATCTTCGAAAATTATCGTTTTATTTTACAGCACACAAGATATTTCTAAAGATTACTGCACAGTTTCTATTTTCTATATGTTGCTTCGTCGACTGACGATATGGGAAGCCCTGCCGGTACCTTCTCCGTTCTTATAAAGACACGTCAAAATTTTAAATTTCGCGGTATAATAGCTATAGAATATTGATTTTTGGTTAATGAATTTATTCCACCACAAATCACAAATGTGAAATAATTTATTAATTTTTCGATGGCAATATTTTTAGAAAATCGATGCATTCTATTCCACCAAAAATCAAAATTTTAAAGAAATTAATCTATGAATTTATCAACTGAAAGGTTGAACGCAAAGTTCACGTTTCAACATACAGAAGATATTTTCACTTCTATAGGTTATTCTGAGTCTGTTCTGTGGCCTTAGCTGCCTTGCCTATTTCGACAACTCGATTGCAACTAGCGCTTCAGGTGGATGGGCTTGAAACGTCATTTTTTCATTCTAGGTAATCCTATAAACTTTCACTTCTACAGATTGGTCTGTTTTGTGAAAAATACAGGCCAACATCACCGAGAACTTCTAGTTGCTTGGCAAACTGATCACACGTTTCAGTCTCAGAGGCGCCCAGTATACATCGTTTCTAGACGAAACATTATTCTTATTTCGTTTGTTGTTGAGTGACGGATTGTTTCTTTGTGAATGAAGAACTTTTATGTATTCTACGTTTTATAATCTTGTTCTAAGATAGTTCGACTTTTACTTTTAGATGGATATTTTAAAAATTTAAATATGTTGTAGGTATTATGAATAAGTTCAAATGTGGTGCGACACTGGACACTGTCCGCGTTAACTCTACCTCAACAGGAACCCAATTCATGACATCGTTATTAAACGATTTCGTAGCATATCGAGGAGTAGTTAGCGAAGACCCCACCACTCTGCAATTCTAAAGATGATTCTTCAGAGGACTCCCTTAAGGTAGTTCATTAGCGACATTCATAGGCAAATGCATAACAAAAGTTGGCGGTTTTTCTGCTTGGCAGCAAATATTAATTTTGCAGACACATATCAATCAGCAAAGTATTACTTATGACTATATAATAATGCACAAATTATTTTTAGATATTTATCTGAATAATTATATAAATTCTTCATACCAGTGAAGAATAAAAAATAATTCACTCTCGTTAGCCAATCACATCCTATGATTATCAGAATTCACGCTACAATGAGCAAATCATATTGTCTCTTTTAAAACGTCAAATATATAACTTCTGACAGCGCGTCGTAGAAACGTCAAAATAATCACAATTTCAAATCACAATATCAAAACAAAATGGACAACAGCAACGATAGTGAAGATTTAATATGTTTAATTACGTATATTCATGTTATCTCTCTATTAATTTCTAGTAATGTGATAATTTCATTAAAAAATCTAAATGTTTCTATCAAAAATATATGTTACCTATATTTACGTTCCACTAAATTGAAGTGGTTAATAGCGTAGTGGTAGAGTTGCTTGAGTTTTACGCGGGCGATCGAGGTTCGATTCCCGATGGAAACTTTTTTTTAAACATAGTCGTGGACAAAGTATAGTCTTTTACTTGTGTAGAATGGCTATTATTCACTCGTTGAAGAATATACTATTATCTTCTATAAGTTCCTTGTGGCATTACTTGTTATTTTTTCTTATTTTCTTGGGAATGAAACCACAATATGTTTTTTTATTTTTTATAAAAAATAAAAAAACATATTGTGGTTTCATTCCCAAGAAAATAAGAAAAAATAATATAATTTTTATAAAAAATAAAAAAACATATTGTGGTTTCATTCCCAAGAAAATAAGAAAAAATAATATACTATTACTTGTGTAAAATGGGTATTATTCACTTGGATCATTCCAAAACTCACTCGCTACGCCCGCTCGTTTTGGAAACTCCTACACTTGTTGAAGAATATACTATTCCTGCCTAGGCAACAAAGTAAGGACTTTCCTACCTATGCAGTAAAATGATGATTCTCAATGGGAATAAAACAATTGACATTTTTTGACAAAAAAAAACATTTATTAACAATTATTACGTAATAGTTTTAACAATAATTTTAAAAACATATTTTTAGTTGTTATTTACATTGATAGTAAAATTACCAGATACAATTTTAATCTTTACATTCACTATATTACCAGTTTGATTCGCTTCTTAAGTAGTTACTACATTTGTGAAAAATTTTTCACAAATTCTGGATTTACTTGCCATTGAATCCTCGACGTACCATTCTGTTATAGTTAATGACTTCCACCCGCCTTGTTTTTTCAACATTTTCATGTCACCTCCTGAATTTACAAGTAAAGTGGCAGAACTTCTGCGGAGGCAGTGTCCCGTATAATCTTTAGCATTTGTCATCTTTGAATAGACAGATATTTCTTGTGGTATTTTACCAAATTTATGGATACCAACAAATCGCTTTACGGATTCACCTTTCTTTTAATTCAGCAGGCCGAAGAGCTTATTTATTTTGTAAATATTCCATTATTACAAAAGACCTCGAGCTCTTCGTCTTCGTGTTCAATAGGAATACCAATAGTTTATTGTTCATATTTTCAATATTTTCTAATTTTAAATTCAACAGTCCCAAGCGACATGCACCCGCAATAGGTTTTCAAATATATACTTTATCTACAATAAATGTTATTTCTCCGAGAAAAAAGTTTTTAAAGGAGAAATTTAGCTTTTAAAAATGCATTTTAAATTCTGCGCCAAAACGCAAGAATAGTAATGGCGTCTATCTGTGACATCATCAATTCGTAAATACCATTTATAGGTGATCTGTGTCATTCTTAGAACATAAAACAGACTGTTTTATGTCATTGGCAAAATCGTCAAACTTCAAACACTTGACAGCTTGCAGGTTAGAAGTTTATTTTGATACATGATTTAATCACACAAACAAAGGAAAGTCAAAACAGAACAGATGTTCGGACCACAGATAGTTCGGACTTAATCTATGGTTCGGACGAAAGACAAAATATCAAGGTCAAATTTGCAAAAGTACGACGTCACACTCTTCTGATTGGCGTTTGAGCTAAGATGGCGGATTGTTAAATTTTGTGCTTATATTTTTACTCAAATATTGGTCATCACACATGAAAAATAAAAATGAGTAATTTTTTTAGAATCTCTGCATCATATGTAATTAAATCAAATCAATATTTTAGTGATTCTTAGTGACTGTCATCAAGCCTATTCCAAAAATCAATGCAACCTAAAAGAATGTAAGTAAGTATCTTTATCGTATAAATATCTTATTTAAAATTTACTTTTGCGTATAAATATTCATCATCTGGAGCATCCAGTATAAAGTTTGCAATTTCTTGTTTGCCCGTTTTAAATATTCCCGCAACTTCAAATATGTTCCTCTACTTCTATGCCATTTTGAACATTCATAGTTGCCCACAACTTGGAATATACATCTGCTATAAGTGCAGAACTTCTCATTATTTTAAATAATCCAGCAAAATAAGCAAGTCATTCGCCGAAAAAGTCTTCGCATTTTTCTCCTTGCAATAAATTTCCTTCATATTTCATCCGAGACTTCTCCGGCAACAAATTTAACTTAATATTTTTTGCCACCTCCCTTATTTCTTGGGGAGTAAGTACTTCTAAGTCGCTATCACTGTCCATATTATATAGGTATTTACCGATATTTTTCCACAAAATTGGCATAAATTTCATAAGTTGTCAAACTATAATAAATTATTATGGACATACACATTTCCTTAGTAACCAACCATTCCAACAATAGGGTGTTAAACTTAACAAAAATATGATGTTTTCTCAATGTTAATAGTTACTGGTGGACAAAATCATAATGAAAAATCAATTATTTTTAAAACTTTCATTCTCACAAGGTTTTTATGTCGATTTGAAAACTCAACTTTTGGATGATTTAAATAATCCGCCATTCATCATGTGATGTATGCTCACTAAAAGACAAGTTGTTAGAAGGGTTGACAAAGGACCACAAATCTGATGTGATGAAGTACTTATAGGTTATACTTATGTCATATATTGCTACTACTGTGACAGGAGTTGTTTTTTTCCCTTCCATCATCGATTGTTGAGTATAATAATTGTCCACGTCACTTTCAAACTAAAAATCAAACATATTTACTTTCTACACACACGTATACAATTACTTACATCAAAATGATCTTCACAGAAATAGTAATTAGTTTTAGTCTGTTTATATTGGCTTCTACCAACCTCAAACCAAATTTTCTTTTAACTGCTACTGCAGGCACTTTTACAAACTTTTTATGAGGCGTTGTAACTGTTGTGTTCGTGCAATATGATACGAAACAAGATTTATACGATATTGACATTATTCCAACTTAGAAATTGTGGAGAAAAACTAAACACGTTAGGTAAATAACTATTTCCGTCGACCGTGCGTTTATGAGCTATAATAAAGTACACAAAATCGTTGATTAATGACCCCTATTAATGCATAATTTTCATTAATCAACGATTTTTCTATAGGCAACCCAACGCACACTTATACATTTATTTATATTGACAGTTACCTGTGGTGTAGGCAACCAAACATACAATAACATCTTTAAAAAATGATTCCTAGTATAGAATACTTCTAGTTTTTGACTTACCTATCGTTTTAATTTCATTATTCTACAAAATTATAATAATTATTAGTGTTAAGACATCCAAAAAAGAATTTAAGAAAAACGAAAACAGTGACATTCGAACCGGCGACCTTCTCTGTGACATTTCAATGTCATTATTCAATTTTGACAGTACTTACCTATGAAACAAATAAATATTTTTATTTTTCAAAAATTGAGAAAAGCTTTGTAACTAACTCGAGTATTAAAAGGGCAATTAACAATCTCGAACTCTAACGCACTCGTTCTGCTCGTGCGTTAAATTATCTCGATTCTTAATCGCCCTTATTAATTCACATATTTGTTAAATAACTATTAATGTCACCAAAACACGTCTAATTTTTATATCTGCCGAAAACAAACTGAAAATGTGAAACAGCTAATAATACGATACTTGAATTCGCATTTTTTTAAAAAGAGTGTGCGTCATTGATTGTTAATGTCCTTCTAACACATTACGTTGGAAGAAATGGAAAAAAGGCAGGTCTATGATTAATCCTAATCAAAATATCACAATAATGAACTGTTTAAACGTATTACAAACGTTAACCCTAATCTTTGACAGAAAAATTTGATTGGTTGATGTTTAGTTTACGTGCAAGCGCGATCTATCAATCGGGCGAATTTATATCGTTCAAAATACGATGCAGACGTTCCCTTCGTAGCGACAATGTGTCTCACGTCTTTTTCTAATGTCCCACTGACAGTTCTCGTCAGGTCTGTACTTTGTTGTTTACGAGCATTTTATTTATTTAAATAATACAAAAATATGCCTAGATACACGGAAAAAGAGCAGCATCTTATTTTGAAAGTTATCAAATATTTTCAGTTAGAAAAAGAAGCTGGTAAACCATTGATACCTTTAACTTCAGTGAACCAAGTAAGTATTTTTTTATAACTATAAGTAAAATTAATATAAATCAAATTAATCCTATTTCATTAGGATTATTTTATTTTTATCTATTGTGTTTCAGCACGTTTCGGATGCATTGGGAATATCCTTGCCGACTGTAGCAAATTTGGCAAAAAATTGTATTCACAGTGATTCAGAATATACCACTAAAATGAGTAAGTCTGTCAATATGTCGAAGGGTCCCACAATCCGAGAGAAACAGGAGCATGCCATTAGGACGCGTATATACAGAATGTTTAGTGAAGGTATGTAGAAAAATGTTTTCTATGCATCGGACATTTTTAATTAGTCCGATGAGTGAACCATTTTTACACACTTTTATTTAACTTCACTTCTCTGTTTGTCTAGATCAAATCTTGCTATCCACTTTTTACCTTCTTTTACCTAACCGATTTCATTCAAATTTTGCACACGATCACATTTTCTGTGACAATACATGTTTTTGAAAGTTTTGGATAAAAAAATTTAATGGAGTTAAGAGCCACTTAACAGTATAACACAGAGAATATAATTCTTCGCATGACTATATTTACTAATGTAAAATTATTTTAATATGTAAATTGAATATACATTATTTTTTATTTTGCAGTGTTTTCATATCCCAAGTATTATTAATTTCAAACCTTTTTCGAATTTGGCTGAATACGATCCTGATCATTTTATTTATCAAATTTAAGGTTAGCTATATGTCAAAATAGCAAATAAAATAAACGACATACCCAAAACCCGGATATACGTCACAAACGATGACGCACACCTAGAAGGCTATTATATGAACTCTACGCGCAATTTACATTATCCATTTAATGCCAAGCAGCATATTTCTCACCAAATTGCCACTGTTCCAACCCACTTCAGTTTTAATTAATTTGTGAGCACGATGTACAGTGTACACATTACCATTACCAACACTCCGAAAGGAATTGATTTATATCGCAACGACGTTTCCTATTAGCTGGGAATTATCTTTAATCCCGACTACGTAGGATACTAAAACCGGTAAAGTGATGCAACTGGGAGCTAAAGACATGATGAATCATATATATTCAAGCTCTTAACCGACAAATAATTAATTCTAAACTGCACTCCAATGCAAAAAAAGTTAATGTTTGGTGGAATTTGATGTATTTTCTGTAGTAATATCACAAGAAAGCGACAATAAAGTTAGGATTTGCGTCGCAAAAAGCAACAGATTTGAGAAAATATCTGGATAATTATTTTATCTTTATTATAATAAATGCTTTTATTGGCCAAACATACAGCGCATACAAATAAATAAATATAAAAAAAGGTTAATAATGTTACACCGCAGTTTGCCAAATGTCAGGGTTCAAATTTCTTAAAAAAATAAAGAATTTGCCCTTCCACTCAACCAGATACCAAATACTTATACCTAAACACTATACCTATGAATACAAATCAAAAATAAAGACAAACTACAAAAAAAAAGTAAAAAAATAATAAAAACAAAAATAGTGAGAAATCCGTTACCAAGAAGAGAGTTACAAATCCATTATTATTTAATATTAACATTTTGTGTAGAAACCAGAAATTACAAGTTTTATGACAAAGAAAACAATAATACTATTTCAAACGAAAACCAAAAATCTCCAAGCAACTCCACCCAACAAAAAATATTCAAAAATCCGAAACCGGTAATTATTTCGATATTAAAAACAACGAAGCAACCACCAACCCCGAACTCCCAAATTCCCCCTATCAAAGTGGAACCACTCAGAAACCCTCATCCTCACTCAAAATAATAATATTAGTAGATTCCTGGTCCAAGGTTCCAAACAGTAAATTCAGAGAAAGTAAAATTAATATAGATACTATATTATTGTTATTCTCGTGTAATATCTTTGAAGTTACAATAATAAAATCTTTTTTAAAAAATATTTTGATTTTAGCTAAATAAAAATTCGTATACCCATCAAAATTAAGTAACATGAAGCAGGTACAAAAATTAGTGAGAACTTAAGTTTTGAACATGAAGAACATAATAATTATAAATGTTTGGGAACATGCATTTTCTTGTGTTAATGATATTTCCTTCTGGATGTCTTTTCAGGGGATCTAGGTAAATTGTTCGAAATCAATTCTTCGAAAGTCAATTGTTCGAAATCAATTATTCGAAAATCAATTCTTCGAAAGTCAATTCTTCGAAAGTCAATTATTCGAAAATCTATTGTTCGAAATTCAATATTCTGAATAGAATATACAAAAATAGATAGATAGTAGTTTTTATTACTTTGTTTACCTTATTAAATGTTTGTTAAGCGTTTCAATAATAACCCAACCAAACCTACCCCTACCAAACCACCTTCGTATTTTTAGTCAATTTTTGAAGAATAAATTATAATAATTTCCAATAATAACCCAATCAAACCTACCCCTACCAAACCACCTTCGTATTTTTAGTCAATTTTTGAAGAATAAATTATAATAATTTCCAATAATAACCCAACCAAACCTACCCCTACCAAACCACCTTCGTATTTTCAGTCAATTTTTGAAGAATAAATTATAATAATTTCCAATAATAGCCCAACCAAACCTACCCCTACCAAACCACCTTCGTATTTTATCACCATTAGGAACCTACCACCTATTCGATAAATTGATTTCGAACAATTGAGTTTCGAATAATTGATTTTCGAATAATCGGTCATTCGAAAAATTGATTTTCGAACAATTGATTTCGAACAATTGATTTTGAATAATTTACCGGTACCCCTTTTCAGGCAGCTTATTAATTTTAAATGGTGTTCACGGTTTAAATGGAGATTAGATTTTGATGAAGTAGATTGATTGTGACCTGGTATCGTCAGTCGACGAATAATCAAGTAAACTGTGCAGTAATCCATTTTAGTAAGAAAAAAACAATACCTACCTGATCTTAAATATAGTAGCTGGGTTTACCTGCATTTATCGAGGATTACTGCACAGTTCCGAGGGACAAATAAGTTCCGGTAGGACAAACAAAGTCCTGTGAACTCTAATCCTATTGAGAACAAACATTGAAGCCCTTACTATTATAAGCAGTACCTGCAAGTTTCTGGATGTAACAAATCTCCTTGCCGATCTCGTCTAATTACTGAACTAATCAAGTTTTTATTGGAATAACCATATTACCAGGTACTATTTGAAGAGATTTTCTGGAGAAGAGGCAATTAACATATAGGAAAGTAATTTTAAATTTGTTTTTTTGTCATTGGCTTCAAAATATTGTAAATTTAGTCTAATATACTAGCCCCTATACATTTAAATTGCAAACATAAACTTTTTCATTATATACGTGTTTTTTTATCTATAAAGTTTTATTTACTAAACTTCCACCAACAGTTTTCATTTTAAGTTTTATTATCTCAATTATTTTCGAGTAGATTGCAACAGTTGAAAGTTAGCTGATTTTTTTGTATTCTATTTTTTTTCTAATTTTGTTTTAGGAAACAAAATTAGTGGCGCCCATAAATTTCTTTTCTTAACTATTCTCGTTTCTTGATTTCCGTTAAATAACAAAGCCCTGAGAACTGGTTTTGTTATCTCCAAATATAAAATCAGTTTGGTAAGAACCTATATTATATTTTCCATCAATTTTTATTAGTGTTTCATTGGCATTCAATTATTTAATATGTTTCATTGGATGATTTCCCGTTCATTGATATCTGCATTTGCAAGATAAGACACTGCTGTAGATCTTGCAGAGTGACCGATAATCCACCTTTTTTTGTATCTATACATTTCTGCAGATTCCTTGAACCATGTCGAAATAATATCCACGCAAAAAGGCATATTTTTGTACCATTCCACGAAACATGATTTGTCCCAAGCCTAATTTACTGTAAGAAGAGGGTTGTCAGTTTTAATATCTTCGTTACGCCTACTCAATAACTTTTTGAGCAAAGCAACAAGTCAAATATCAGGGTTATTCTTATTGGGTATCAACCATTTACTTTTATTTGAGATCCGCCTAGTGCTGATTCTGAGAATATCGGGTTATACACCATGTGACAATGATCGAACCATCGTTATTTTTTTCTTCATTAAAATAATGTATCAAACATTGTGCACCTTCACCACGTCACGCCAAATCATTTGAGGCGATGAGATAACATTTTATAATCCAGACGGTGTATTTTCATCGTACTTGTTATGTATTTAACTCCAACGTATACTTTCCTTGGCTGCACACAATTGTAAGGTTGGCAGCACTGAATCAGAGGAGAGGTGTAGTCACTGCTGACAGCTAAGAAAAAAAGCAGCCACTCGAACCGCGTTTGTCTCTTAAGCCACCAGTTTATAGGTTATTGTTATGATTATCGAATTAGAGTAAGGTGAATTTGTTAAACCTTAGAGTTTCATTAAATCTACAATAGTAATATTTAATCGTCTCCAACAATTCTGTTTGTTCAGAAATTCCCAACCGTGCTGCCTTTTTTTCAGATTCTTTTGCAGGTATTCCTGGCATCTCTCGTCATATTTGAATTGAATTCCTTTAAAAGAGTTGAAGGTCTCAAAATGGAATTATTGCCACAATTTGGGGGGATGGGTAATTTGGTCCCCGCTACCTCTGTTAATCCTTTGGTAGCCAGGCACTTCGATAATCCGGCTGGTAATTTCGCCCCCAAATTAAAATGACTACCTGCTTGTAAAAATAATTTTCAATTTTTAGACAATTTTTGAAGAATAAATTATAATAATTTTCAATAATAACCCAACCAAACCTATCCCTACCAAACCACCTTTGTATTTTTAGTCAATTTTTGAATAATAAATTATAATAATTTTCAATAATAACCCAACCAAACCTACCCCTACCAAACCACCTTCGTATTTTTAGTCAATTTTTGAAGAATAAATTATAATAATTTTCAATAATAACCCAACCAAACCTACCCCTACCAAACCACCTTCGTATTTTTAGTCAATTTTTGTAGAATAAATTATAATAATTTCCAATAATAACCCAACCAAACCTACCCCTACCAAACCACCTTCGTATTTTTAGTCAATTTTTGAAGAATAAATTATAATAATTTTCAATAATAACCCAACCAAACCTACCCCTACCAAACCACCTTCGTATTTTTAGTCAATTTTTTAAGAATAAATTATAATGATTGCGGGGACGAAATTACTTGTAGGGAATTTATACCTGTCAGCCATGGGGACCAAATTACCTGTTGAAATTTCCTGACGTCATCTTTGGGGGCCAAATTACCAACTCCCCAATTTGGCCGTTTTGCTCCTCATAATTTTAATCATGGTTTTCTTATAATCGTCACCTTTCTGCTTTTTCATATTAAATGAGTTGCCTTTCAACATATCGGCCAATTTAGTCACTACTGTGTTTTCGTTAAGTTTGTAGTCTCATTCCTCACAAAATGAATTAAATTGAAATATAACCCCAACTTTTCAATCGCTTGCAATAAACAATTCTGATTTATTATCACCTATTTGTCTGGTTTCTAATATCGTTGAACATTAAATGTACAATATTAAGGGTGACTTCTTTTTCGTAACAGCAAATCTATCTAAAAAAACTGTTTCTTTCATTTCCAAAATCATCACTATGTATTCTATAATTTATCTAGTAAGTAATATAAAAATAATTTACAATGGATTTAATCATAGAAATAAATTCAAAATTACATGAAAATTTCTCCCACTTCTACATTCCGTTTGCTGTTCGTTGTAATCGATTGGCATGACAGAAGGAAGTGGTTTGCTTTTTAATGCGCATGCCTCTAACCGTTTCTAATAGTATCTGACTGTTCTTGCGAACAAACTTAATACTCAGATATCATACAAACAACAATGTTAATCAAACAAAAAGCGATAGAATTAATGGGTTAAAAACGTTCAATCATCTCTTTAAACCACCGAATTTCAGAGATTATTTTGTACCACTGTTCACTGTGGAATAATTTCGTATTTAAATTTTTCCAAAATAACAGTAGGTGATATTCCTCTTCTACATGTTGTGTGAGGAGCAAATCATTATAAAAAACCATCCTTACCTTACCAGACCACCAAAATGGTGTGGGAATGTCTAGGCATAATCAATGAACTAGGCGAGAACAATATAGTAACCTCACTGTGGATTCCAGGACACACTGGCATAGAAGCAAATGAAATAGCAGATGGACTAACAAACAGGGGGACTGGAAGAACCTGTTAGGGGCGGGAACCCTTTTGCGGTATCAGCCCCAATGTAATATTAGAAGAAATAGGAAAGCCGAGAAAAGAGAAGATCTAACCATTCGAAAGATCTGGTTGGGCTTAGACAATCAAATATTTCTATGGGTGACTACAATCCGTTGAGATCAAATGAATGCATAAGTCAATGTAAAACTGCATTAAGAGTTTTAACAGGGAACCTAACGGGACATTGCCGCCTGAACGGGCACCTGAAAAAGCTCAAAACATTGGAGGAAGAAGAATGTAGATTCTGTGGCATGGAAGAAGAAGCCTCCATCCACATACTTGTGAATTGCACAGCAATTCAGAATCCTAGGACACAGCACCTAGGAAATTATTGGATAGAAGAGGGGCATTAACCCAAGTTGAAACCTGCAGATATCCTAAAATTACTCGGGGAAATAGGACTAAAGAAACTACTAGGAACTAAGTTGAGGTAAGGGGGCACAATAGATCTTTTAGGTCTCAGTGAATGTCACCCCATCATAAATACATACTGTAATGATATGTTGTATTACAATTTAATTATTTATACTCGGCTAGCTCAAATAATCTTTTACTATCTAATAATATTTGGATTTACGTTTTTCTAGCATTATTTGACTCTGCATAGGGGCAAGTTCTATATTTAGATTTAGAAAATAGATTTACCTACTGTAGATTTCTAATTTACTTAATTGATTCTCACGTATTTAATTTTTGGAATTACAACAAATAAATTGGACACCAGGCATCAAACATTAACAATACTATATTTCACAAACCTTTCAATGTAGCATTCACAAATCAGTACATTTTTAAATTATTATAATAATAAATAATTGGCTAATTATCCCGCTAAATTAGTTTCTAAAGAATGTCTTTTTTTATTATTTAAAATTTCAAAACTACAACTAATAAGTTCTTGTTATTTTCAAAAATTAGAATTTATTGCTGGGTGATTCTCTTATAAATTTCTTGTAATAATTTGTGTTGAAATGTTTTCTTCATAAAATCCAAATGGTTCCATTAACTAACTTCCCAGTAATTTTAAATTTATAAAATAACCCCAGTGACTTCTATCAACAATATACTTAATTTTTCTTCTAAATTTGTGAATTCTTCAAATAATAATAGAATATATGATCAATTTACCTCCATATCTAGCAGTATCGGGTTAATTTATATTGTTTTAATGGATGCACACGAATTCCCGTCTCTAATCTACCCACTCTACCTGTGTCATAATTAGGGTACGTTAAGCCGCCACTCGAGTTCCCGTCAGGGTGAAAGCTGACCTGTTTAAAAGGTGTTTATTTGCGGTAAATTCTCTTAATCATCTGATATTTAAATAGTTATAAATGTTTTATGTTTGGGACCCTTACACGCTATTATTTTACATGATATCATTATTGAAATATAATACGGAATTTTAATTCTACAATTTTATTGCCTACTACTACTGTACTGAGTCATAAATACATACATGTAAAGAAGTCATACACACATTATATAAAGTTATGCAGATTCATTTTAATAATTATAATACAATTGGACTAAATTTATAGGGGCGGATACCAACCGGGCACCAAGCAGGTAGTAGCAAATAATCCGATAGGTGAACCGGGCTCCAGAATTTTTAATCCTTAAAAGGAGCATCATCAACCGGGCACTGACTACCTGCTTGTAAAAATAATTTTCAATTTTTAGACAATTTTTGAAGAATAAATTATAATAATTTTCAATAATAACCCAACCAAACCTATCCCTACCAAACCACCTTCGTATTTTTAGTCAATTGTTGAAGAATAAATTATAATAATTTTCAATAATAACCCAACCAAACCTACCCTTACCAAACCACCTTCATATTTTTAGTCAAATTTGTAGAATAAATTATAATAATTTTCAATAATAACCCAACCAAACCTACCCCTACCAAACCACCTTCATATTTTTAGTCAATTTTTGAAGAAGAAATTATAATAATTTTCAATAATAACCCAACCAAACCTACCCCTACCAAACCACCTTCGAATTTTTAGTACCCGGTTGACGGATAGGATTAAGTGACCTTTTCGGCGATACAGGTAAATATGGTCGTTTGGAGCCCGGTTGACACCCGCCGATTTATAGGTCATACACTTTATAAAATCGTAACGAAATATTTCTTTATTTTTATATTGAATAATTTTTTCATTAATAAATTTTATATTGAGTTCTATATTTTTCCGATTATATCGCGTGTCTCCTGATTTGCAACTATTTATTTTTATATACGTATCTGTTTGCATACCTTTAATAGCTTCTATAAAAACATATACATTTGGGTGGTTTATAGGGCAATACTGTCTAAACTTCGAGTGAAAACTTTCACATGTGTTTGTGGTGCGTGAAGTGTCTGATGTATTTGCTGCCAAATCTCTGGTGGAAACTTGGAATCTTCAGCTATGTAGTTCTCTGTCAGGTAGTCTGCGAACAGCGTAACTCTTTCATCTACGGATTTGTCTTCCGCCAGTTCAAAGGAAAATGTATCACCCACTTCCGTATGCGGCAAGGAGGTTAATCCATATACATAGTGTAGCCATTTTCCAATATCGGAACTGCCATCTTTGTATTCAGTTGATAACCCCAACTGTCCTAGTCTCCTGTACCACGCTTGTGACAGGTGAAATCTACAACCAATAATCTTCGAATTTGGAAAGCTTTCCTTAACACTGGAGTGAATCGCTTGTTCAAAGTCTATAACTATAATTTCCGCAAAAATTTACTTCCAAGTTCGTTACTTTTAGTAACAATAAGATCAAATAATTTTACATATGTCGATTTCAGGTTGTTCTTCAATATACAGAAAGCCACCGGAATATATGTAGCGTTGTTATAAACATGAATTGTGAACAGCTGAGTAAAATATTTTGGGCAGTTGTCAAACGTTCCATCCATATAGAATTTTTAGTGTTGGCACATAAATGACACGTTACTTGGACATGCGAAAACTACTATTTCGTGTTCTATGTTGTTGATCAGTACAAATGGTTCATTTTTGGCACTGACAATGTTGAGTAGATTCAAACATTCAGGCAATTCTCTAGTAGATGTGGGTAATTTTTGTATAATTGCTTCTTCTTGCTCTACCCAAATTATTCCTTATATGTGTCATATCTCAGTATGTAAGCGTTTCCAGCATTGTATTTTGCCGATCCAACTCCCTGTGAACCATTTTCGAAGGCCTTTCATAGACACTATCTTCCATTTTCCTTTTTAGTCCGTTACTTAACTTCTGGCGGCTTAAAAGTTGCTGGTCCACACTATTGTCCACCGACAGCTTTAGAAAACACTAAATTTTCTTCTTCTCCAATGGTATACACCTTAGCGCGACAATTTTTGTCTTCACCAGAAGACTTTAATAAATGATATTTAGAATTTAAAACTGTTCAGTACCAGAAGGGGTTTACCCTTTTCACTTAGTATTACTTCAAGCATTTTGTGAATCACTGTAGTATACCTACGACAACAAACGTTCGGAAATATGAATATCAATAAAGGTAGAAATATATATTTATAGCAATTAGTACTGAGACCCCCCCTTAGCCAACCTAATACCTTTTTCATTAGAATTTAGGATTACGATTTACTGGAATTTTCAGAACTATTTAGTTTACCTGGAAGCGGATTAAATAAACTGGACGGCAATTCGAGTGCGGGATTAAGATACCTGCAAGTGTCGGACGGGAACTCATGTGTATTGTATTGGTCATTAAGGAACCTGACGGAAATTTGTGTGCACGGATTTTAATCATATCATACAACTTTTTGGAGAGATCCTAAAATCTTTTCTGTTTCCTATCAAATTTTATATCAGTCCGATTTTGTAGCTTGTAAATTTTAATTTCCTTACTACTTTCGACTTTAAAATTTATTCTTCTTCAATACATAATGTATTTTGGTTTATAAACCTACAGCAATAAACCAAAAAAAAATGTATTCATTTGAAAGAATGTCTATATGAACTTGTCATATAGACTAAATGCTCGCAAACATTCCATTATTAGTTTACTCGATTATTAAATATTGTTGATAACATTTTCATCAATATTATTCAATCAGATAATAAATAAACATCTTATTTACAGTCCAATTTTGTTTCTGGAAAAGTAATATCGATAAATATAAAGAGAGTGCAATAAGTATTGATCGCTACATTTTTATTTGAAATTTTCGCGAGCGTCCTACCCTCTTTCACGGCGCTGGCACATCTGAAATTCAATTTGTAACTTACTAAGATGTTGAAAGAATATTTTTTTTCCTTGCATTGTAATCTGAATGGAACTTTTTGAGTGGTTTAATGTTGAAGACAAATTTCTCTATTATTAGTATATTTTTTTGGGACTCTGAAGCTTTTTAAAATTGAAAAAAATGGTTTATTATCCTATTATAATGTTTCAAGTTTCATTAAATTCTGAACATTAATTACCGAAAGAGGATTCCGTAGAAGAATCTTCAACTTTCTACAATCAAGGGTACATTGCGAATACACTTAATGCAAATCAAAAAGTTAGGTGTCGACCCAAGATTTTAATTACAAGAGTTTTAAACGAGAATCCAAAGTTCTTAGTTAGTTAGTTTGTTAGTGAACTGATCCCTAAACCTATTGAGGTTTTTTGTTAATTTAATAGCATTGAAGTAATTAAGGACTAAAATGTTACGAGTAAGAAAATGGCTTTCGTTAAAACCATTAATATTAGACGGGTTGATAACCACATGTTAGTAAACGTGAGGGTTGATCCACACTATAATCCCCATTTCAGTTTCAGTTTATAATAATAATAATAATCGTCTGTATTAATACACTTCAAGAAAAATTACAAATTATAAAATATAAAATATGAAATGCAAGGTGAAGTTCAACTTTTACTGCGTAAAAAAAACGCTGCAAAACTTGCTCTTCCACTTAACCTTGTAAACCTACTACACATACAAGTTGTATTAAATTACAGTACTTCGATGCATAAAGTCATTAATTCCTCCCACTTTTCTGAATGCAGTTAATTCTGATGATTAAACAAGTATTTCCGAAGTAACTCTGAATTTTTTAACATGCTGATATTTGATTTCCGTTGGTAGTCCGTTATAAACAAAGCCTATTTGATATCTAAAAGACCGTCGAGAAATTTCCAATTTAAAGGGAGGTATAGTAATTACCCCTTTATTTCGAATATTAATGTTATGAACGTCTGTCCTGCTGGAGATTTTTCTTTGTAAGTATGATGGTTACTTTGTCATAATTATTTTCTTATAAAGACACGCAGAACATTCGTCTATTATCCATATTCAACCACTGTATTACTTTCAACTTATTAGAAATAGTACGTCGTTTACGTATGCCAAATATTAACCGGATGCAGCAGTTTTGAATTTTTTGAATTTTCTTTCCATATTGCACACTTAAGTATGGACCATATAAAATGTCAGCATAATTGAATAATGATAAAATTAATGAATCACACAAAGTCTTTTTTACTTGAAAGGGTAAAAAATGTCGGACACCATAAATTGCTTTTAATACCATGTATGCTTTCTGGAGTATACTATTAATATGCTTTTCAAATTTTAGAACGTCGGCAATTATTACACCTAAGTTTTCAGCTTCTTTGACCATCATTAAATTCTCATTATTTATTTTTACATTAATATTATCGCGAATTTTCTGGCGATTAGATTTAGGCCCAAATAAAAGTATTAGAGTTAATATTGAGTGAATGATCTTTGGCCACGGCCACAAAGGCTAAATCTATTGTCTAAAACACAAGTTTGGAAGCTTTTTTAGGGTTGACGATCTTTTGCTTTTATTTCATTAAATTATCAATCAAACAACTAAATTTAATGAGTTAATAGAATAATAAATTACAAGTAACAGGTAAGGGTGTACTGAAAACTAAATAAGTTGCAAAATTTAATAACCACATATAACATTTTTTTTTAAGTAAAAGGTGTTCAAAAGGTTACCCATTCACTTGCTGGCTGTAATTCAACCCATTTTTTGGCCAATCCACCTGCTGGAAAACAGCATTTAGATAGTTTCGCACTCTTACATCATATTGTTGCCAAATCCCGTCTTGCTGAAATATTACATCTTGACTGAAACATCCGGGTGGTTTGTAGAAGTATCATTAATATCATTTCCGTAATCCCACACTGTTATTTTGATTTAACGGTATTCAGATGACAATTGAAAAGTTAATATTTACATTATTCCTTACAATAACAATAATAATAGGTACTAACTATTTATAAATTTGAAAAGTGATTTGACAATCTATAGCACCAGTATTTGAACTTGTCGTTGTGGCCTTATTACTATGAAATAGTTATCTCCATTTTCTTTGACCACCGCAGAGGAGTTCCAACCTCCAAGTTCTTTTAGCGATAGTAAATGTTGCATTAGATTGTATAAAAAATAATTGGAATAATATTAAGGATCACACAAATTTATCATTAAAAAATTTCTTAGATGGTGTTCAATTTTGGTTAAGCTCTACATTTTTTAGATGCAACAATGAGTTTTTCTCTCAATTTTTTGGCACAGCTATGGGATCTCCAGTATCTGCAACTATTGCTAATCTTATAATGGAGGAACTTGAAAATTCTGTTATTTCGAAACTTAATTTCACTCCACATTTTTACACACGATATGTAGATGATTGTATATTTTGTATTCCCAGAGATAAGCTAGAATATTATTTAAATGCGTTAAATGCATTTCATCCTAGAATTCAATTTACTTTTGAGGAAGAAATAAACAATAGCATAAAGGAGTCGGCAGCCGGCTTATGGAGAAATGGGCTTCGGTGAAATTTGATGAATTGTTAGTATATTGTAGTTGACGACTTTCTGAACAGTAGTGTCCATGGGCCCAACTCAATCCTATGACCAGTTCCAGAGATACAGGATGTTGAAGTTGGAAAATAGCCATTTTTTAAAAGCATGTATTTCTTATTTTCTTCAATATATCAAGAATTTTTTCCTGTGATAGTGTTCTAATTACACTAAATATCAGTCCCTTATGAGAGAAAGTTTCATTTGCTACAGGGATACTCAAAAATTAGACTTACGGAACTTTGACTTGAAATATAATTCAACTTTCAGGAATTTCAATATCTGGCTGGATTTGCTTCTGGTTGGTTTATAATAATGAGATATGCAAACATTTTTTACATGGCGAGTCAGAAAGTTGATCGCCCTGTATCCTACATTTAATAAAATGTTATATACATTGTATTACATGTTAGTAGGTGACAATAAGTCATTTTGAAATATATAATATATAATTTGAAGATGATATCGAAAATCAACCTTTGGAACTTCGCTATTGTTGTACTTATAAGTCGGGAGCTAGAACTTTAGGTACATGTGCTCATGTGGGCAGTGTTTTATGGTTTTTCAGCTATGCCAGAAACGAACAGAATGTGAAATATCCATCTACTCATCTCCTAAATGAAATAGCTGATGCAGCTGAAAGGATAGTACCAGAAAACGTAGATCTTGGTCCAGATATTGTAGAACTTTGAATTCCTTCAGTAACTTCGGTTAGTTTCGACATGTTTATGTTAATTGTTTTTTCCGATATAAAGATCAGCTTATATTTATTTTGCTTGTTTTTATGTATGTATTGTCGGGATAAAAAAACTGATCATAGCAAGTTGACAAAATTTTTACATCCTACCAACAAACTCAAAGCAAAGGTAATATGAAAGTATCACAGAAATTCACCGAGGAAATATTTAATTACAGGGAGATTTCCAAAAAAAAATCGATTCTCGAATTTTCTTCCATACATATCTTTTGAATAGCCCTGTATATTATATATAAATTATATATATTTCAAAATTACTTAATATCACCTACTAACATGCAATACGAAGTATATAAAATTTTATAAAATGTAGGTTAAAATGTAGGTTAAAAAATATTTGTACATCTCATTATTATAAAGCAACCAGAAGCAAATCCACCCAGATATTGAAATTCCTGGAAGTTGAATTATATTTCATGTCAACGTTTCGTTTGTCTAATTTTTGAGTATCCCTGTAGCAAATGAAACTTTCTGTCATACGGGGCTGATATTCAGTATAATTAGAACATTATCACTGGAAAAAATTCTTGATACATTGAAGAAAATAAGAAATACATTCTTTTAAAAAATGGCTAATTTCCAACTTCAGCACCCTGTATCTCTGAAACTAGTCATAGGATTGTGTTGGGCCCACGGACACTATTGTTCAAAGATTGATAATAAATTTCGATCGAATGTTGTATATCAAATTGAATGTAATGACTGTCACAAACAGTATATAGGACAAACTAAGCAATATATTCCTACATAAACGTTTTTACACCCACAGTTATGGCATTAAAAATAAAAATACTAATACCACTGCATTATCAAAACATGCCATAGAAAATAAAAATAGTTTTAATTTTCAAAATTCTAAAATTCTACAATCCGAATCTAATACTAAAAAGCGAGAAATTTATGAAATGATTTACATTCAAAAAATTAAAAATACTATTAATTTTAGAACTGATGTAACTAACTTTTCCAACTGTTACTACAACCAAATTAATAATAATAAATAAATAAAACTAATGTGCTAATCTAGAATACATATTCAGCCTTATTAATAATAAAGACGATAACACCATACTAACTAATGGTTACTAAGGGCGTACTTATAGCATGTTAAAATAATGTTAAAATAATGTTAAATGTATTTATTATTAATAAGGCTGATTTTCTTTTTGTTATCACCCTGTATACAGCTGTATATTTTTTGATTCCACCTTAATTATATTTTAATTTGTAACCAAGTTGACAGTAAGCTTGAAATAAATAAAAAAATCAAGTGAAAATTAAAAATGTTGTACTTGTAATGAAAAAAGAAAATCATTTTTCCATTGTATCTTTTACATATATATACCTACAGAATAACAGCCCCAAATGTTGATCTTTTGGGTTTTTATACAAGTAAGTTGTTTCTTTTTTCTTCCCTTTAAATCTTATAGCTCTTATATTTTATATTGTATTGTTTGACTACCTAAAGATATATTTTAGGTTTTTATCCATGTTTTACTTGGAAATGGCTTATGCCGAAACGTACGTAGTAGTAGCAAAGTTTTTTAATACCTGAATGAATAATTGACCGAATCCTAGGATTTTCATTTTTAAATTAAAAGTTATAACCGGCCAGGAAGTAAAACACAATAAGTGTTTTTAACTAGATTTTTAGAGATAGTAGATCACCACCATTTTCGACAAGCAAGTAGCCGAGGATCTGCGAAACGAGTGCCCTGTGTAGAGCGGAAGATTTTCCAATTTTAAGAATGCTGCAATTTTCTTTGGAACAGCTCCAATAGTATGAATGCTCACAATTTGTTTTACACATTTTCCATTCCTATAACCAATGAAGAATCGGCGATTTTTCAAATTCGAAGGCCGCAAATCTACGTATTTTTGGTATAAACCATAGGCATCAAAAAGTCCTTCTTTGGGAATGACAAATACACAGTTCTTCTTGTTTTTAGTTTACCTCAATGAAACCAAAACTCTGGTACTTTTCAAGCAGCCATGTATGATCATCTGCATCCAACAAAAACTTAGTTACTTCTTCTTCAGACAAAACATTTGCTTTCTTTGGTGTGTATCCATCAGACAAAATAATTTTTCAAATCTGAAAATACCATTTCTGTTGGTAATACTCGAATATGGTGTACGATTTAAAATAACTAACATTGTAATGTCAATGTTGTCATAAACTTTCAAAGCAAGTTTCAACATTGAAATCTTGGCCCACAGCGAGTTAGGAGAATAAATCTCTGATTTTCCTTTCGTATAGGCTAATAATACATCTTCATTAACCACCTTTACATTCTTGCTTTTACGCAACTCTTCAAAATTTTCATATTCTTTTTGATGTCGCTCTTGAGTTATTTTCGGCAGTAAATCAACACTCGCTGCACATGATTCCATCAATATTTCTAGAGAAATTTGATTTTGTTCCTCAATTTCTTCAATTTCATCCATGGTCGTTGTTAAAGCGAACTCGCGAACACAAAAAACTGACGTTGTTTATAATATTGTTGTGATATTGTTAAGCTGTTCCATAACAACACGATGTTGGGATTTTTCTGTAGAATTACGAGGTACGTGGTTTGTTCCTTCCTCGGAATTGAAATGAAATCTTTCAGCGGGATTACCAAAAGTCTTGAACGACACACGGCCGATACGCAATTAACGGATTGGTTGTTATAATCCTCGGCTGCGCCTCGGAATACAATATTCAACCTCATCCGTTATTTGCTACATATCGGCCTTGTAACGTTAATAACTATAATTGCTCCCGTTATCTCTGTATCGGGAATTGTGTGTGACCTTCCTGAAATAATCTGGTATTTTCATCAGACTAGTTAGTATTTAATATTTTCACGATATACATGACCATTTAAAGTCACTTCGTCACTAAATCAAATATGTTGGATATAATCAGGTTTATTTCTGATAATATTGGTTGTGGTTTCGCAACATTCCATCCTTCTTCAGAAGATGACCCATTCTTTCAGTTTGTGCACCATATTTATATTTTGTAGGAATAGAACTAATTTTTTCTTTAAAACTGTCTTCTGTTCTGATAGGTACCTAATCTTAAGCTACAATTCCTAATCTCCCGTATGGAACGACTGAAAGGTTCCAATACGGACGATTATTAGTATTTTCCCTTTACCTGAAGGCACCTTAATACCCGTTGACAGGCCTTCCATGAAAGCTTGGCGAGCACTGGTTATATTTTTGTCTTGCCTCATTTTTGGTACTGTATAACCTTCATTAATCCACGTCTCATCAAGATAGAATATTTTCTTCTGCTCTGTTCTGTACTGCTTTATACTTCTCAAGTACTTTCGTCGCCAGCAAACAATTTCATCGTTTTACAGTAAAAGTGCTTTACGGTTATGCTTTTCCCAGGCAAAATCCATATTTCTCAAAGTGGTCCATAAAACTTTTTTAGTTATCAACGGAATACAGTCATCCTGGCCAAGCTCCATTAAAATCTTATCTAGGGTTAATATTATAACAAACAATACTATTTCAAGACCTACGCCTATGACCGACACCGAAATTGAGCCGAACTGGACGGAATTCCCCATTTTATTACCCTATACTTTTCTGAAATAGACTATAGAAGTTTTAAATGCTGGTGAAATATTAAGATTGGACCCAAAATAAAACTACCATCTACCCTAATGTTGATATTCTGAATTGTCAGGTACCTATTTCATGACTCTGTGTAATGTCTTTAAAAAGAACTGATTCAAGTTTGTATTAAAAGCAACTAACAGTTTTACGCACTGATTGTATTTAGCCTATTTCCACATCTATCTGTTTACACATCAGGATCTTTTGTAGTACAGCCGTCGAATCGAATGTTAGTTAATAATCAAATGATTCTTGATAAAGACAGATTGCTCTGTAATTTATGAAGCAAATAACGTATAATAGTATAGAAATTTATGATAGCCATTATTCACATAGGGTCACGTTTCAGTCCCGAGACGCAGGCGAGGGGAGCAAGTCACCCGAGTGAATAATGGCCAAAAATTGAGAGTTGAATACTATACTTTGTCCACGACCCTTGATTTATTTATTAAATAAAAGTTAAGTAAACAATGCGAGTGTAGAACGGAATGTAATAATTTGGTATTTGGTATTATTGACAATTTTTGGAGTACGCAAATAATGTGACATCTAGAGATGGGCGATGCTGTGTAAAGTATCGATACACCGTACCGTTATAAATATATTGTTTTAAAAATATCAATACTAGAAAATATTATTATGAAAAGTATCAATTCTAAAAGTTTCGATATTTTATCGATACGATATTTTTCAGGAACGAATTTCCTAAACAAAATACGCAGATTTAATAGTTTATTACATATTGTACCCCAATCTCTAGTCACCTATGTGCCGGAATGTTGTGAGTGTTGTGTTGTCATAGCAACATATGCGATTTAAATGCATATTACACTCGAGTGATATATCATATTCCACTCTAGTGATATATGGGTACAAAATTCTCTTAGAAGGTAAAATATTGACTTATTAATCTTATTATTAAGTAGTAGTGGACAAAGATATAAAATTAAGGATTTTGAATGACATCTGACATCCAAATAAAGTGCAGTTCAGTGTTGCCGATGCGAAAATAAAAATTACCCGATCTTATAGTAATTAAAATTATCAGAATTTGTCAAAATTATTTAAAGGATACGGTGTTGTCTTAAAAAAAATGTTTCGACACTAGTCAATATTAAAAATCCCCCAATACAATAGCCGTTTTGTATATCCTTTCTGCAAAACATTCTAAAATTAGCGAAATTGTCTGAAAATCGGATAATAATTATCCTCACATTGGCAACACTGATGCAGCCATTAAAATTAATGTATATTGACAAAATCATTTGGTCATATTATTTCGATTATGTATACAAATTACTAATGTACAATCGTTAACATTGGCCCCTGATTGGTTGGTTGCGATGACCTTGTTTTTAGTTCGCATATTTTCTGGGGCTCTTGTTTGCTTCTATTGACTTTAGCAACAATGCATGACGCATGTACCTATTACGAAAATGTCAAAAGGTATCTTTTCTGTGTAAATGTCTTATTCTGTGCTATTTTGAAACTGACAGGTACGTACTAAGCGACTTTCTCGCATAACTCATAACTCAAATAATGTTTAACCAGATTTGTATACACTTTAGAGATCAGTGTGTTTCAAGAGCTTTCAAACGCGGTGTCGCATGATGTAGGTACTTTCCGTTTTGAAAAAAATTAAGGATTTATGGGATCAAGTACTGGTATATCGTAGCACGCTATGATAATTATAAAACTCGACCTGTCCGAGCTTTTTTCTTAAAATATAAAAATAGAGGAGCTAAAGGTTTGGAGGGGTAAGAGTTATTCCAGCGCAATATATATCTCGGAAGGGAACGCCGAGATAATTTGCAATAAACACGACTGAAACCGACAATAACACTAGCTGTATATGCTAAATACGAGAAATTACAGTTTATTTCAGTAGCAGCTAATTACTTGTGTGTGTGTGTTGTGGGCATTAATGCAAAACCAAAACAGCAAGCAGCAGCCTTTAATTACGAGGGAAATATAGGAAGTGCATACAATTGGTATTAAAAGCATGGATAAATTGTGAGAGAGATTCAATGAAAGTTGACATGTTTGAACTACTCAAAATCCCCTCAGTTAAACTAGTGGCCTAAATAGAGGACACGGAGCTTCTGGAATGGAAATAGAAAAAATTAGAATATGAAGATATAAGTTAACGACCTGGGCTGTTAAGCGACACTCTAGCGAATGGATGAATGCACCACCTTCAAGTAAAAACCATATTCTGTCTATTCCATGAACGATTAAGTCACATATTGAATTTTATTAAGAAACTCGAATTAAATAGCTGACGTTAAATTTGTGTTTCACCGTTAGAAACAATTTCTCTATATTCAGAGTATTTTCTTTGCAATTTTATTTAAGGAAGAAATCTGAAACAACTCCTCTAATACTAACAAAATGTTTAAAAGAAAATAGGGAGGACAGTTTTCTTAATAAATGACGCGGTTTGTTATCTTACAGATATATGAAGAAGGGAGCTGCTTTATTTTCTCTTTGTTACTGGAAATGTTTAATACCTTTCACTTTTTTATCGTCACTTTAAGGGCGCATTGTATCGAACACCTAAACTCGGTTTAATAACTGATGTTTAGACTGTGACATATTCATTTATTTATTATCAGTCTAAACATCAGTTATCATTAAACCGAGTTTAGGTGTTCGACACAACGCGCCCTTACTGTTTATACATTTAAGATACATCGCACATCGTTAGACGAGATATAAGACTATTGGTAAAGAAAACTGACTTATTGCAGAAGACTCGAAGCTTCTGAAATTAAAATAGATAAGATGGGAAGTGGTACAAAGATTCAGTTTAAGTGGCTGGACTGTTGAGCACAACTCAAACGAATGAAAGCTAGGCATACACGGAAGGATTTTCGAACGATCTGTCCCTGTGACCAGATCTGTCATTCCATCTTACAGATCTGATCAAAACTGTCATTACCCACTAACGTAAACATCTAGTCGTACTTCGTATTGCCAGATCTGATGTGTGGGATGACGAATCCGTTAGTTAATGGTGAAATCTCTCCGATTTCGAGAGGTTGAAACGTTAACTTTGCGTTCAACCTTTCAGCTAATAAGTTTATCGATTAATTTCTGTAGAATTTCGATTTTTGGTGGAATAGACTATATATATTTACTGAAAATTTTTCAATCGAAAAATTCATAAATTATTTCACATATATAATTCTTGGGGAAATTAACACTTGTTCAAAAATCAATATTCTTGAGATATTTTACCGCGAAATTTAAATAAGAACGGAGAAGGTACCGGCAGGTCTTCTCTTATCGTCTGTCGTCAAGTCAACAAGTGTGGAACTGTGCAGTAATCCTTAAACTATTTTTTTTTTAAATTGAAAACTAAAATTTGCCGACATATTATCTTATAAGAATCTGGATTACTGGTATGTTATTACATTATATTGTTTCTTCTGTATTTTATATTTTGATATTGAAAAATTTACCATTTTTAAAAAAGTAGTTAGTACAAAATGGGTACCCATTTTGGATGCCACATGGATTTACCTTCATATTCTTTTAGCAAAATTTTCCTTATAAATATATAATTTTTTCTTCTTTTGTCAATTGTATTTATTGAGCTGGACAGATATCCATGTAATCTTCTAGTTTTTTTATTTTTTTTCTTATATCCATATATCTTTACAGCACAGTTTCTTGGAGCATAGTTTTCCTGGAGTACCTATAGTTTTCCTAGAGTACCTACTAGTTTCTTGGAGCAGAGTTTTCCTGGAGTACCTATAGTTTTCCTAGAGTACCTACAAGTTTCGTGGAGCATAGTTTTCCTAGAGTACCTACAAGTTTCCTGGAGCATAGTTTCTTGGAGTAACTACAGTTTCTTGGATTACAGTTTCCTGGATTACAGTTTCCTGGAGTACAGTTTCCTGGAGAACTGTTCCTGTAATTAGCACAGTTTACAGGAGGACTGTTCCTGTATATATTTCCTAGGATCACAGCAGCGCAGTGGAGCACCAGTCTCTTTCAGAAGAGTGTGCTAATTCTGTCCATTAAGTGTGCTTCTTTAAAAATAGAATACACAATTTTTTTGTATAAGTCAGAAGGTAGAAAAACCAGTTCTATCCGTTCATCGCATCAAGACCAGGATAATAGGAGGTTGTATCACCCTAGAGATAATTTTTTTTATGATTGTTTCATCGATGACCGTTTTGTATAATATTAGTTATAGTTATTTTTTTTGTAAACAGTCAATCTTTCAAATTTTCATGTCAATATATTTACCTATATTAATTTTTTTAAGTGAAAGTTTTATTTATTAAACCACCTCCTAAAGTTTTTATCTTAATTTTGACCAAGCATAATTAAATTTGAGTAGATTGCAACATACTTAGAAGTTAGCTGTTCTTTAAATTTGACTTTATTTCTAGTTTTATTTTAGTGGCGCCCTAAATACCTTTCTCTCTAGTTTTCCTTAAATTTTGTCTTTCTTAACATATAGCTGATAACAAAGTCCTGAGATCTGGCTTTGGTATCCACCAAATTTAAAAACAGTTAGGCAAGAACATACATTATATTTCCCATCAAATCAAATTTTCATTCAAATCAACTATATTTATTAATTGACGTCCATCGTTTTCACATAACAGAAAAACATTAGTGTTTCATTGGCGCCCAACTTAAACTTGTTTCAAGGCCAGATATTTTAAGTCCATTTCCCACGGTGCGAGTTGACGCTGCAACTCGAAAAAGTTGCATGCAAATTGGCGTTTTTTTTTCGTTGGACGCGTCGGTCGCATGAATTAGAACTTGCTCTATTTTCGAGCGAGAAGTCCAACCCAAAATTTATATTGGCTGCTACGCTCTGACATTGCTGTCACAGGATTTTTTCTACGTTTTCTTCTCGCTGAGCAGCACAGGCCATAATACTAATTACTGTTACTAAAACAATGCACTCAATGTTTTCCTCATCCATTCTGTTAACTTCAAGACTTTATTCTAGAGAACTCCTATTTGCTTTATTTTCACCTGCTAATTTTTTTCACACTGTGAGGTTTTGAAACCAGAACTGCCAATTTTTTACCGAAGTTGGCAACACGTAACGTTTCCCCTATAGGTTAGTTCATATAGATGCGATTCGCGAATTGCGAAAGCGAATTTAATTCCTATTGGTTGATTTTGGTGACGAAACAAGTGACAGCAGGCATATTTTATTTTTCATGCGATTCGCAAAATTTGAAATTTAGGGGTCGGGAAACTTGGAGAGGTTTTAATTTTTTGCGAAAATCGCTGAGAATTTTCTGTCAAAACTGTCAACGCATGTGCATTCAAGATGTTTTTGTTGTTATTATTTACTCTTCGACCGCCATATTTTCATTCATTTCAGCTTTATTTGTTTATTATATATGTATCTGTAGTTTAATGAGTGAAAATAAAAGTATGGATTCAGAGGTAACAGAGAATAGAAGGTAATTAAAGTTTTTCCAAATAAAAGTAGTACTAAAACTATACAGTGTTTAATATTTTAGTCAGTATCTTGTGGAGTGCCAATCTGGGGAAACATTTTCATTTGAAAAATATCAGTACCATTTTTGCTTGGAATCAGAAGCACAACCCATATCCCAAACCTGTTCATTATCCCCTCAACGAGACAGTAACTGCGAGAGCCCCAATATCTTCAACGGTAGCGGGGCTTCTCAAATTCCAGGTAAATTTTTTTATGTTTGATAAATAGTTTATGAATCTTTTCACGTCAAGACCCGGAAATACCAACAATTCAGCATGCCACCAAAAACATTGAAGTTAAATGTTCCTAGAGTGATTGCGAAATTCGTTCCTGGGTCATTCCATGTCAAATCGACAAATAGTTGGACGCGACCCCCACCGATTCGGATGATTTTTGGTGGAGAGTTTTGTCTCATTATAAAACGAAGTTCTGCCAAAGGAAAAAATTTTTAAAAATTTTTCCTAAGAGATATTCAATATCAAAAATTTCATTGTTTTTCCGATTTTATGAGTTTAGTTATTTAATATTTCAGAGACTACTGAATATTAAAAAAAAAACTCTGGTACATTTTCAGAGGATACTTAGAGGTATATGAAAAAAATTTTTTTGAAAAAAATTTTTGAAAATGATCAAAATTAAAAAATTTTGAATTTTTCAAAATCGTGAAAAGTACCCATCGCGGGAAAATTTTGGCCTGAAAATTTTTTATATTATACTTATAACATATCTAAAGATATTCTGAAATTTATAGAGGGGTGTTCTTTTTCGTTTCATAGATATGAATTTTTGAATTTTGACAAAATAATTTTTTTTTATTTTTATAATTTTTTTTGTTAAATATCATTATTCTACTACATGATTACTAAAATTGGGGGTCTAAAATATTTTTTTTATGTTAATGGGATGTGAAAACAAAAATATTTCAAAATATATTATATATTATAGATTCAACTTTAAATCAAAACTTAAATAAGGATCGTCTAAATGTAGAACTTAACCAACGTTGCCAAGTGTAGCCCTAAACTAAAACGTTTGTGTTTTGGAAAGTAAAAATATTTTAATAATGATATTTATCACAGTTGATTAAAAAGCAATGTGTTAAGAAATCAATATTTGTCATTTTTAAAATTATGTTTAGCAAAACGTACTGAAAATTGTTCGAGTTTACAATACAGAATTATCATACAAAAAGGAAAACATAGATACATTTTCCCTAATCGAAAAATTGAATTGTGTAATTGACAGATTATTATAATAATTTTCAATAATAACCTGACCAAAACCACCCTACCTTACCCCCTACCCTAATCCGAATCGAAAAATTGAATTGTGTAATTGACAGATTATTATAATAATTTTCAATAATAACCTAACCAAAACCACCCTACCTTACCCCCTACCCTAATCCGAATCGAAAAATTCTTCGTATTTTTAGTCAATTTTTGAAAAAAACAATAAGAAAATAAAAATAATAATAAAAATATCTTGACTCGGACACGACTCGAACCTGGTACCTCTGTGTTAGGAGCCCAGCACACTTACGCTGGGCTAATCTCTGCACACATTAATGATATCGTATAGAAGGTTAAAAACCGTGCGCGCTTCGCATGAAAGCCGAGCGCCACCGGAGATACTCGATGGCGCCCTTTCAGTTTAGGACTACACTTGGCAACGTTGGTAAAAGACTACATTTAGACGCTCCTCTTAAATAATGTTAAAAGTGTCACACTCTGCCATCTATGTTTCCATCTATGAAATCATTATTATCGATAGAGCCCATGCCAAAATTCACTAGAGCACCCTATCGCTTATGATTATTATTACTATAAAGATCAAACTTGTTGTATCTTATCGTCAACAACATAAAATAACTGAGTCTGTTCGTGAATCTGAATTTCTAAGAGAATAAACAAAATAAAATTAAAATTCATTATGGAAAAGAAAAGACAGTGTTCAATCGGTATATCTAGTAAAGAAATGTGCTCCGAAGATGGTCTCATAGACTGCAAGTCTTTTTCAGATGAAGACCGCATTACTCTAAACGCTAGAAGTGGTACCGTCGTGAATTTTATTTGTGCTAAACATAACAAGCAATTTCGTGTACATTACATTTTGAATCAAAGAGTTTGTACTGATCCTTATAAAATTCATCCAGTGCAAGTATTCAAATCGTTAAAAGTGGTTTCTTTTGAGCTCTACAATCTGAGTAAGCATAGTTTGCCTTCCATTGTTCCTGGCACTAAACTATGTATAACCTGTTTAAAAAAAATCAATAGTGATTTAAAAAAAAACCAGAAAAGTGATCCAAGTGTAGTTAAACAAACTGTCGAAGTTGAAGAAAGTGAACTGGTTGAAGAGATTTCAGAAAATTTTGATCTTGATTCATCTGAAACATTTACAGCCAATGCAGAGGAGACTTCAGTAGTCATTCAAAGCTCACTTGAGATGCAGGAAAAAATGTCATCTAATTTATCTGAAAAATTGTTTTTATCGAATACTACAACATCAACATCTGAAGTTTACAGCTCAAATAGTGAAACTCTCACTCCACAAGATATTTACTTTGAACGTCTAAATACTGTTTCAAAAACATTGAATTTATCTCCGATTAAAAAAAAAGATTTAGATCGATCAAAACCTTATGCTCGGAGGAAATTACATGACATGAAATCTAAGATTCGATCATGCTTTGAACATGTAACAGATGTTTTCGATTCAGCTGAAGATAATAGTAATTCGATAAATGACGATGATCCAGAACTAACCGGAAAAGAAATAGTAGAAGACTTAAAAAATAAATTTGATAATACTAGTAAATGGAGTGAAAAATTACAAATTTTATCTGTTCTTCCATCGAGTTGGTCGATAGAAAAAATTGTAAATACCTTTAAAGCATCTTCTTACATGGTAAGAAAAGTGAAACAGAAAGTAAAACAAGATGGTATTCTGTTTATTCCTGACTCCAATAAAGGTCATCCACTATTGAAGACTACAGAAGAAAGAGTCCAAGAATTTTTCAGAAGTCAAGATATCAGTAGAGAATTACCTGGCAAAAAAGATTATAAATCTGTGTGTGAGAATGGTCAACGTGTACAGAAACAAAAACGTTTAATTTTAGGTAACCTTACTGAAATTTATCAACTGTTTCGAGAGAAGTACCCATTTGAAAAGATAGGTTTCTCAAAATTTGCTAGTTTAAGACCGGCTGAATGTGTTCTTGCTGGCGCATCAGGCACTCACGTTGTTTGTGTTTGTCTTATTCATGAAAATTTCAAGCTTTTATTTCACGGTGCGAAACTTGATAAATTAAAACTTCGAGATGATAGTCAACCATTATCGTCATATCGAGACTGTATGAAAATGGTTATATGCCAAGAACCTACAGAAAACTGTTATTTTGGTACCTGTACTCACTGTCCAGGCTCAACAAAATTAAGAAGAATTTTGGAAAATCTTTTCGCGGATAATTTTTTGGATGAAATCAAATGTAATCAGTGGACTCAAGTTGATAGATGTTCTTTGGAGACGATTATTAAATCAACTGAAGATTATATTGATTTTTTTATAGAATCAATTCCAAAAGTACTGCAACATGATTTTATTGCTAAACAACAAGCTGAATATTTCCAAACCGTAAAAAGTAATCTTGAAGTTGGACAAGTTCTTGTGGTTGCTGATTTTTCTGAAAACTATTCGTTCTTGCTACAAAATAGTGTTCAAGGAGTATATTGGAATAATACACAAGCAACAATTCATCCATTTGCTTGCTATTATAAATCTGTTGATGGAAATGAGAGCAAAGTAATACCCCTTAGTTTGATAATAGTTTCGGATAACTTAACGCACAACACTACTGCCGTTTACAGTTTTCAAGAGGAATTAACATCGTTTCTTAAAACTAAGGTTCCCAATATTACAAAAATTATTTATTTTTCGGATGGTGCCGCATCTCAATATAAGAATCGGTACAATTTAGTTAACTTGCTCCACCATGAAGAAGATTTTAAAATACCAGCCGAATGGCATTTCCATGCAACTTCTCACGGAAAAGGTCCAAGTGATGGGTTGGGTGGACTTATCAAGCGTTTACTTACCCGGGCGAACCTCCAAAAAGAAGCTGATCAACAAATACAAACTGCTGAGGGAATGTGTAAATGGGGCCAAGATAATCTTCCAGGAGTATATTGTCGTTTCGTTTCCAACAATCAAATTCAGCTGGCCGAAAAAAAACTCAGCAAAAGATTTAAAGATGCTTTACCGGTTCAAGGAATACGTAGCTGTCATGCTGCTGTTCCTATTTCAAGGGATGTGATAAAAATGAAAACTTTATCATCATCACGAGAAGGAAAATATTTTCGCCTAAAAAACACTGATGTTTATGATATCATCGATGAATCACCAATGAAAACCAGGTAGGAAAATCAGAATTTCGAGTTTTTTTACTTGATGGCAATTAATCTTTTATTTTAAAATTGATATCATTTCTTTCTTTCAAGATTGAGAAAAAGGTCTGAGACATCAACCTCAGAAAAGGGAGTGACCAAAAAACGTCGTACGAAATAAACTGCAGCAAACTCTGAAAGGACAAGAGGAAGTCTTAAAAATTAAATACTTCCTTTATGCTTTTAATCCTTTCATTTGATCACGGAAGCCTTAAATGTTAAATAGTATTCTAAATAAACAGATAATTACATACAATTTTGAAATATTTTTGTTTTCACATCCCATTAACATAAAAAAAATATTTTAGACCCCCAATTTTAGTAATCATGTAGTAGAATAATGATATTTAACAAAAAAAAATTATAAAAATAAAAAAAAATTATTTTGTCAAAATTCAAAAATTCATATCTATGAAACGAAAAAGAACACCCCTCTATAAATTTCAGAATATCTTTAGATATGTTATAAGTATAATATAAAAAATTTTCAGGCCAAAATTTTCCCGCGATGGGTACTTTTCACGATTTTGAAAAATTCAAAATTTTTTAATTTTGATCATTTTCAAAAATTTTTTTCAAAAAAATTTTTTTCATATACCTCTAAGTATCCTCTGAAAATGTACCAGAGTTTTTTTTTTAATATTCAGTAGTCTCTGAAATATTAAATAACTAAACTCATAAAATCGGAAAAACAATGAAATTTTTGATATTGAATATCTCTTAGGAAAAATTTTTAAAAATTTTTTCCTTTGGCAGAACTTCGTTTTATAATGAGACAAAACTCTCCACCAAAAATCATCCGAATCGGTGGGGGTCGCGTCCAACTATTTGTCGATTTGACATGGAATGACCCTCCTATATGAACGGACTGAGAAAAAAACGATTTTCTACATTCAAAGTTGCATTCGCAATTTCGCGATTCGCATCTATATGAACTAACCTTAAGCCTGGATGAGTCGCAGCAACAAACTATCGATGTGCTGATTGTACTTTTTCTCGTAGCGATTTGTCCCAGCAACAAGTCGCTGTGATTTGTCGCAACGTGGAAAATATACTTTATACTTGTTTAAAATCGTAGCGGGCGGAGGGACCGATCCAAAAGTAGGATGTGCTAAATGTTGAAAAGTGAGAAGAAATATAGAGTGGCCCTACTGGCTTTGTGCATGGTAGAAATATTTGAAGTCAATAAAAAAAAACCTACAACAAAATAGGTGTAAAATGGGTACAAGAACGAGATGAATATGTAGTTACTGTTACACAATAGGACAAGTCCACGTCATGTCAAGCCCTGAGAAATCTGATGATAAACAAACGTTCTTTGCGCAACACAAATGCTTCTTAACAGTTATTTGATTTTGATTTAGTACTTTTTTCGACGTTATTTTAATTGCTTAGGTATTTTAAAAGCTATATATGACTGTTTGAATTAAAAAGGGTCATTAAATCAATACAAAACAACCAACTTACAAATCTAAAATCTAACCATATTGCCAACTGTCAGTGCACATGCCCTCCTAACACTCCGCAAAAAAACGTGCTCACTCTCTAACGAAACGATAACTCGAGAGTAGAAAGTACAGATCTAGAGAAAACTGATCTGTGCCAGACCAGATCGTTAGAAATCCCTTCCGTGTATGTCTAGCTAATGAATGAATCGTTCAAAGGCCAACTATTTATATGGCTACATTAAATAACTATACCGGTGTCGTCTGTTATCAGACAAAAAAGGGATGAGAGGAAAGAAAAAAGTGTGTGTATTTAATAGACATGAGAACAGTAAGGGAGAATAGGTTGGACTAGTTAAATATCCCTTGAAATTACATCAGGCTGGAAAAGAAAGGAATTTTCTAATAAACTGGAATACATCAGTTATTAGTATGTTTTGTAAGGTTAGTAGAACCTGCAACTGCCGTTGGTTGCCGAAAATCAACAATTTAAGTATCGGGTGGACAGGACAATGTTTGAGTGATGGAGTGGGACATTTATATGGAAACTTGGGATTGAATGCCAGCTGAACACGGAAATGGGGGTCTACAAGGCAAAGATCAAATAGCTAAATAAGTTGGGGTTGTGGTCTTAATTAATAGTAAGTAAGTGGGTAAATAATTTAATTTTTTTAGCTCAAAGCTAATTATAAATAGTTTAATTCACATACAAAACAATTACTTAAAGCTAAAATGTTCCATCTCTAAGGAATGAACTATCAATTTTATTCAAGGTGTGCACATTTTTACTGATTTTATATCTATCTTTATCGATGTAAGAAAAAATGTAATTCGCTATAGTAAATTTTGATTTTTAATTGTAACTAGCGACCCGACTGCGGCTACGGTCGCGTAGACAGCACAATTTCCTCTTACAAACAGTGGCGGTCATAGGGGGGGCCACGGGGGCCATGCCCCCCCCCCCTAGCTCAACCGCAGTTGCTTAGAAATTGAAAAGAATAACATTCTCGTGTAATAATTATCTTCATGTATAATTAACAGTTAAAAAAAACTTTAAAATAAAATAAGTCGAAAATACTTTTCTCATCTTATAGAGAAATTTTAAACTTTGACACTTGGACAAAGCAGGAAGAAAACCGTACATTATACAATTCACATCTTTCGCAATTAACGACGACAAACACTTATCCACTGCTTAGCCACGTCTTCATTTTTTGGAAATCCATAGTATTTTATACCGTTTCTTTCACATTGCGATTGGCATGTAGCCACGGCACAGCCCGGCAAGTAAAATAAAGTTAAACACTTGGATCAACTCTATAATAATTTTAAACACTGGTTTTAGCATAAAACAATATCAATTAACGCAGAAATCGAAAAACCTCAGTAAAAACAAACTAAACCCGTACAACTCTATCCAACAATTTCTGATTCTGATTCCATGGTGACGTCATGCGCAGAGCGTGCACAATTTGAGTCGACAAGCTAGCATACCGTGTATTTTTATCGTGGTTCAGTCGTATCACACAATCGCCCATGCCCCCCCCCCTCTCAAACTGTATATGACCGCCACTGCTCACAAATGAAACCAAACAGAAAATTCAAGCATAATTTATACAATATCATTATAAATAACAGTTTAATTTGTTTCAAAAAAAAAAAAAGGTTCAGTAGTTTATACGTGGGGGAGTAACATACATCCATCCATACATCCTCATACGTTTATAAGTAATAATAAAAGGGCTCCAAAAGCATCAGTCGCCGGGGGCGCCTAGATGTTTAAGGCCGGCTCTGAATACCACCCCCTTTTTTAATTTTTTTTTTTTTTCGTTATAAAAGCACTATTTGCTTTATTTTGTTTATAATATTAACTGCCTTGGAATTAAAGCTCTTAAATATGTCAGCCATTATTATGTAAAATAAGAGAGAGAGTAGCGAAAACACGACAGTAAACAAACCAGCTAATCCGATCATTAATAACATTCACAAACTTTAATGGTGATTATGAATAATTGCCGGTGTTTAGCAAAATTACCAGATTAATCACATTTACTGTATCATATACCAGCATAGTTAGTTCACCATCATCCCTCGATTTATGAATATCAATCATTGATAATAACGCTGTACAATGACCAATGACTGTGACCTTTTTAAAATTCAATTGATTATTTGCAAATAACCATGTTTTATACTGTGTATTGTATTATACAAGGTGTCCATTTAGTACTCCGTTCTTCCCAAACGAATTTATTTTAGATTAGACATTTAAATTATTTTTACATGTTCCTTAAAACTGTGTCAAAAATGGGCAACATTATTTCAAATAATTCTTGTGTGAAAGTACTTTTCAGCTCCGAACTTCTTAGTAAAAGCAACAAATTCCTCAGTATCGTTATAATACATTTCTATTGGGTATACCAGGTGTCTAAAAAATTATTGCCATATTTAAACATTACCATGAATTTTTTAAATGGAACAATCTGTGTATTAATATAGCTATGAATTGATCTGGGATGGATTGGAAACATGCAGTCAGGAAGGAACGTTGGTATACTATCGTATCGAAAACTGAAAAGAAACTGAAGCGGTAGCACACAGCGCAATGTCCTCGCATCGTTGGGGAGGTTTGCATCCGTATTCCAGGACGAAAATGTATGCTTTCGACACGTATTTGCCAATGAATATCGAAAGGGGGTAAGGAGGCATAAAGATCCTCATACTCTCAGATAGTGGTCAGCACTGAAATCTTTTGCATGCACCCAGATCAGATTTGGACTGTCTTCAAAAACTCTTAACCCTGGCAAACTACAATAGGGTGGGTCCCGGTGCACAAGGATATTGTAGACAATGGCGCGGCTGACGCAGGATCTGTATAGTTATTCTAATGTTAATGTAATGACTCATATTTTTAATCCCATGGATGAGAAATGCCGCCCTATGACGTGCATATAAATTTTTTTACAAATTCGAATATCGTGAAGTAATGTTTTTCATTGAATTTAATATAGAGGATTAAAATTAACCTGCATACAAAACTCATGAAATTTGTAATATAATATAACTAAACTCACTCAACCAACAAATAGATATTATATTAACAACACAATTCGCAAACGCCCCTGGATGAAATTAATGCTAAGTAACCCCAACTTCTTTAGGTCGTTAATATTTTTTATGAAACAGTGGACCGCGTTAATAACTGACCAGTTACTTCGTTATATTATGCCAATTACTGGAGTTGGACTATTCGATTTCCAATCCACCTGCTGCTACGTTGCCAGCTATTCAAAATGTTCTTTAAAATAGTAGCATACATAAAGTGGTTTTAATTAATTTTTCTTTTTCCAGCAATTTCAAGCGGCTTATTTCAATGCTTATTAATAAATTCATATTATTTTTTTTTCAATATTTCCAAACTAGCTTTCTAAGAACATCACGAACTAACGGTTTACTGAAGTATGGGGAAAATTTGTGACAATTTTAGAAAATAAACCTGACTACATTGCTTTATTTTATTGTCGTTACATTTACATTAGCAACACTATAACTATATTCACTGATCTTGAATCGCATTTGGGATACCAAAAACTGCAGCAGGTGGTTATACATCTCAGTGGATTCAAATAAAACATCAGATGTACTGAAACCACGTGCCAAAGCAGGAGGATTTCTCCAAGAAGTACTTGAGTAAAAATACTGTTGAGTCTGATAAGGACTACTGGACTCTTCACATAAACAGTACAAGGGATTGTTAGCAGTTCTAGACTATTTTAGACAAACCTGATTTTACAAGACTTGTTACTGAAATGAAATGTCACGCATCTACATTGATACGATACGGACGTGAAATTAGTGTATTCGTAAGTTTTGTTTAATTGTGTTTTTGAAAATTAAATACCATAGTTCATTCCATTACAGATAGGGTATATACATTCTGTTGTATGCTTATTGCAATATAAAATAATGGGTCCTATTAAAACATATTCCTAGTAACTTGAAACATTTATTTCTCATATAGAGAAGTTATTTTGAATATTCTACAAAAACACTAGTATAATTCGTGCAATAAATGTAATGACAATGTGCTTACCAGGTACGCAGGGATGTGTGCTGAGGAAACCCCTTCGTAGTTTTCTGAGACTTTGTATTTTTTCTTTTTCTTCAGGGGCTTCAATTGCTGAAAAAACTGACGCTCCTAATACCAGAAAAAGAAGATATCCACTGAAGAAAACGAAGAAGCGAAAAAATCCACGACTGGTTACGGACATCTTTTCTATAAATAATAAAAATTTAATGAAGGTAAATGAAAAGTATATGTCAGTATTTTTAATAGAATTATTTCCCTCTAAATGAATCCATATTTCACATCAGTTTGGATAACATGGTTCCGGAGAACATATGGACTGAGCGAGTAAATGGGAACAGGTGATGTACTCAGGTAAACCTGGTTCACCGATGGTTCCAAAACAAACCATGGCACTGGGGCTGGTATAAACGCACCATGAAAGAGGATGTTCTTTAGCCTTAGTCGATATCAGGACAACAAAAAATTGAAATATTCACTGACAGCCAGGTTCTGCTTATAGCTATCAGCAATCCAACCCAACCACTAAGTCTAGCCTGGTAAAACAACTATAAAAAATGCCCTAATAGGCTGGTAAGAGACAACAGAGTGTCTTTAGTAGTAGTGCCGTGATATGAAGGGGCTGCAGGTAATGAATTGGCGGACCAGTCTAAAGCTCTAAAGGAGACTTAATAAGTCAGGAACCGTTTTGGGGAATCACAAAATATTGCCAGTCACCAATTCAATACAAAGAGTTTACTGAGCAAGGTAGACAAGGAACTCTCAACCAGGCTATTGAAACTGACAGTTACCGACCTGCGCAAAATGGGGAAAAACAGTGAACCTATGTTCAGAAAATGTGAACTAAACGCACATAATCTGCTTCTATAAGAACTTACAAGGCCGAGGCTTTGGAGGCTGATATACAACATTATTCCCCACTTTGAATTTTCGGTATGGCACCCCTAAACTGTAGCTTTTAGGGGGGGTGAATTTTCAAACGTATAATTAATATCCATACCTCTGGATCATAAGTCCCACTTTAATTCTTGTTTTATGTCGTCAAGAAAGTCACCAAAGTCCGCAAACTCAATATACCATACCATTATAGCGTCACCTCAGGTCTGCCATACTGACCTAAACGTGTGATTTTTTCATTGAGGACATGGGTCATGGGCCATACGATGTTGTTTCGAAGATCTTCATTAATAATGAACTGTAGAACAAAGATTCCAAAACCCCATACCTCTGGGGCGTCGCAAAGTGACCGACATAATGGGGCAAACATGTAATTTTTAGCAAAGCCTCGGCTCCAGGTCTATAACTGCGATCAACAGGATTTTTAGGTAGTTTTATGCCAGGTGGCAAGCTTATTCATTAAATATACAATCGAACCAAATGCCTAGTTATTTTTTCAGTAGCCAATACTTTTCCTAGACCATTCCAAATCTCATAGTCCTATCATGTCATTATCTTAAATAGTTTTCGAAAAAAAAAAACTTTACACTCGATTTTCCGCCAATTAATGCATACTTTTGTGGCATTATGAAAGACAGAAAATGGTATTTAGAAAAGCAGCCCAAAAAAATTCCAATATAACCAGAAATTAAAAAACACTTTTTCATTATACGTTCTACAGTATGTCGCGGATGGGGTAACCAAAAGGAGATATATTTTTATTTGTATTTTTTGTGAAAAATATCAGTATTGATAAAAAAGTTTTGCTTGTTATGAAACCCCATAAAATGGAAAAAAAATTCAAAACCGCCTTTTATAGTCAATTTTATGGAAATTGATGAATTTTTGCACTGAGTTAATAGTTTTATACTATTAACGCCGTAACCGTTGACTTAGAAGAAACAACTACTAAGTACAAAGTACTTAGTGGGTGTTAATAGTATAAAACTATTATTCGATATCTATTGGTAACGCGCTTTACTAAATACGACAATTTTCCAGGAAACTGTAATAATCTATCAATTCAATATTTATTCGACATAGCCTCTATCAACTTCAAAACATTTCTCCACTATATTCTAATTCAGAAAAATATTGATGTAGTCGATAGCTCAGTGGTAGAGATACTTGATTATTACGCGGCGATTGAGGTTCGATTCCCAATGGAAATATTTTATGCATAGTCATGGAGAAAGTATAGTATTTTACTTGTGTAGAATGATTCCGCTTGATTAATTGCCATCGTTCTATACTTGCTGAAGAATATACTTACTATCAATTCTTTGCTTCGAAGGAAGGTTGTCTAATTCTGGTATTAAAAAGTTCTCTAGCAAATACAAAATATACTTCCTGATTTAACGTTTCCTGCAGAAAATACGGTCCGATTATTCGATCTGGTAAAACAGCACTAAATATTAACCTTTTTTCCAAATAAACTGTGACGTTGAATTTATCCATTCCGCTTACATCTGAATATTTTTCATTAAATAGTTGAATTGCATACTTGTACGAAGCATCCCCAATGTCTTAGTATTTTACAAAATATATTCTTTGTTGAAGAGTTAGCATTGTTGAAAAAGAATGAGAGTTTGAAAATTATTTACCGAAGTTGACAGTTCCTTGGGTATATCGGTAACGTCACTCACTATACCTTGTTTTTAAACTAAGAGGAGCGATTTGAATTTAAGTTGGCATTTCTGCTGCCTAGTGGTTGGTCAGATTGCCACCAGTTTCACACAGCTCTTTTGATACCACTGACATCTGTCAGTTTTGTGTTTATTTATATAAAAAGTCATTAGTTCAATCATTACTACCACGTTTGTTGTTTATTTTTAACAAAGTATTATATTTTACCCAAGGTATTTGCTATTTTTATTATTTATTCCCTTTCATGAAAAAAATCCATGCTTCTTTTTTCTTGTTAATAATATAAGTTTCACATCAAGTTTTACATACATTGCAGTACTATATTATGGTATTTTTCGATAACAAAACTTCTGTTCACTTTTAGTTTTGCTACACCAAGGCCTCAAGTGTTAAAAAAAAAATTAATCATACAATTGCAATTCTCATTAATCCTCAAATTCATAAAACATTTTACATAACCTTATATCTTTTCACAATAATGTGACATTTGGTTACTACTTTCGCAATGACCTGTGGCCAATCATCATTCGATATTTAGACATGCCTTGATCCCTCATTGGCCACGACAACAGCGATCAGTACAATACATATTTCACGTAATTTTCATTAGTTCAAAAAGTCTGAACACGACCCTTTCGGAACACACTCCCAATCTAGTAACTTTTAGTGGTGTGGTTGAGGTTTCCTAAAATGCTCCTCCTAGTTTAAAAACAAGGTATAGATTTTTATAATATTTTCGAAAAATTCATCGTATTTTCCACAAAATGAACTATGAAATGAAGCAGGTATTGAAAAACTTGAATTCTGTTTTATGGGGTTTCAGATCAAGAATAGTATATTGTTTTACGAGTGACGAAAGTAACATTTTTTGAAGCGAGTAGAACAGTTTACCTGCTGGTAATGTTCACGAGCTTCAAAAAATGTTTTCGACGAGTGAAACACTATACTTTTTCTACAACCCTGTTTATATCATAATAATATACTAAAAAAGAACATTAAACAAATATTTCATTTGAAATTAAAAATAACGGAATTTTTCAAAACATTACTTATGATTTAAATATTGGTTAATTGATTGATTTTTATGTATTGAGGTAGAAGATGCCCCATCTGTTATGTTGTTAACTGATGTCACTCCAGATGTAATCGGAGAGCGTTTTATTTTGTACGGATTTAAAATTTTGGTTTTTGTTAGATTTTTGCTGTTAACTGATTGATCAACATATCCCTCTGCAACGTTACTAGATTTCCAGCCTCCATGCTTTTTTAATTGAAGTAAATCACCTCCTGATTCCACTAACAGCGTTGCGGAAGTTCTGCGCAAACAATGCCCGTTATATTTTTGGGTATCAGACAATTTTAAATATTGAGCTACTTGCATAGGAAATTTACTAAATTTATTTATTCCCACAACTTGTCGAGTACACTTTTTGTTTTGGTAGTTTATAAAGAATCTTTAATTTCCATATCTAGTGGACGAAGGTTCATATATATTTTAGAAATTTCATAGAAGAATCCAGATATGTGGAAGGGACGCGGTACTTTTGTTTTTGTATTAGGTATCGTAACTAAGAGTATCTTTTACATCATTTACTGTCAAATCCTTTAATTCATGGCAACGACAAGCTCCCGAGATTCCAAAAATTAAGACTACCTACAAACGTGAATTAATTATTAATATTAAGAATTTGTCACATTAATAAAGTAATTGTTACCTTAATCTTTAAGTATTTGGAATTGGGTGCATTCTTTAAGAAAGTACGTATCTCATCGGAAGAAAAAATTTCAAAAAAGAACGTAACTTAGGATATTTACTTATATCTATATTATTTTCAATCGATAAAGTGGCTTTCAGCATCGAATACATAGACCATAGCGTCGATGACTTGAATTTTTTTGATAACCATCCAAAGTACGCAAGCAGCACATTTTCCGAAAATGAATTAACATGATTGTTAACTCTCCAATCCATGAATTTTTCATATATTTCTTCATATCTCTTTTTGGATTTTAATGGTAATAAATCCAAAGAGGTCTACTCAGCTTGATTTGTTATTTCTGGTGGTGTATTTGGAAATCTAATCACTTTCCGATTCAGAAATCATGATCACTTACTCAATAAACTAACAACGCTTTTAGTGTAAACAATTAAAGAGAAATGTCAAACCGAGTGTCAAACTAATGAAACCTGGCAACTAGATATAAAATGCATTCTTATTAAAGAAATGATTCCTATCTTTGTTTATTAATAAGCAAAAGTCGTCAAAACATTATATACGAAGGCGGCAAATAATTGAAAATATAAATTTAACTTTCGTCAATAGAGACGAAAGTTAATGTTATGACAAAACAAAACTTTTATCAAGAATGACATTTTTCACTAGAAGTACAAATAAAAATGTTTCTTGAATAGATGAGGATTTTACTTGTTGAAGATCCATACTAAAGGATGAAATAAAACAATTTAATTTGTTCAAATCTTCATTATACTAGAACTACGTTCAATATATATTCGTGACGCGTTTCGCCAACACAGTAGCGAATCAAACGAATGGAGGAGTAATAAAAAAAAATTAATTTATACAGTGCATTAATACGGATCTTTACGGATATTGTCAAAAGTATTATAATTTATATACATGGAAATAAAAAGCAAAAGAGTGTCTAAATATGGGATTAACTAAAATATTGAACAAGTTTACCTGGAAATTCATTCACAACAATCTTACCGGAAGCTTTCTAGGTAAAAAGGTTTAGTAAGGGAGAATTGTATAAAGCCAAGCTCAACCAGAACTGGGACCTATACAGGAGTAAACTCACTCAATACAACAAGGAGATCCGGAAGGCCAAAAGGGACTCTTGGAGAAGGTTCTGTGAGGATATTCTAGAGACCACAGAATGCGCACGAATCCACAAAGTCTTGGCCAAGGAGGGCTCTACTGACAAGGTAGGTCTCCTGAAAAAAATGGACGGAGACTATGCAGGAACGGTCCAGGAAAGCTTGGAGTTGCTGACAAAAGCACACTTTCCAGGAGCTACCATGAATCAAGGTCGGCAGGAGGTAGTCAGTAATCCCCAAGAGGCACACAGACCCAGCCGGGAGGACTGGCAACTTGCCACTGCCATTACAAGGCCAGATAAAATAAGATGGGCCATAGACGAATTCCAACCTTTTAAATCACCGGGAGAGGATGGAATCTATCCGGCCCTATTGCAGAAAGGTAAAGAGGCATTAGTGCCGCAACTAAGTAAGATTTTCAAGGCTAGCCTAGCCTTTAAATATTCTCCGGTAATATGGAGGAAGGTGAAGGTTATCTATCTTCCGAAGGTGGGTAGAATCTCAGACCAAACGCCCCAATCATATAGACCAATTAGCCTAACGTCATTTCTACTTAAGACTTTGGAAAAGCTAGTAGATAGGTACATAAAGGACGGCGCTCTGAAAACGCGCCCTCTAAGCGAGAGTCAGTACGCTTATCAACAGGGCAAGTCAACAGACTTAGCTCTGGATGACTTAAACCGGCTACTGTCCAAGTCGATCGACGACAAGGAAATAGCAGTAGCTAGTTTTTTGGATATAGAGGGAGCATTTAATAATGCTTCTCCAATATCTATAACAAGGTGTATGGAAAGAAGAGGGGTCGAACCCACCATCTGCGGATGGCTTGCAGCCAATCTAGGGAATAGGATAATTACATCCACCCTGGGGGAGGCAACCATCACAGCGGGGGTGGGAAGGGGTTGTCCTCAAGGAGGCGTTCTATCGCCCCTTTTGTGGGCAATTCTAGTAGACACGCTTCTAGTACGGCTGTCCGACGAAGGTATTCAGTGCCTGGGATATGCGGACGATCTTGCTATCGTCATAACAGGACGGTTTCCAAGTACACTATCAGAGCGCACACAAATGGCGCTTAATATAGTAAGTGGTTGGTGTAGGGAGGAAGAACTGGCAGTGAACCCCAACAAAACTACACTGGTACCGTTTACAAAAAAGAGAAATTTGCAAGGTCTACAAAAGCCGCAAATAAACGGAGTGGAAATTCCATATGCGAAAGAAGTTAAATACCTAGGGGTAATCTTTGACTAGAAGCTTACATGGAATTCTCATATCGAAAAAACCGCACACAAGGCCAGAATCGCTCTGGGAAGGTGCAGGCAGATGTGTGGAAAGAATTGGGGTTTAAATTCCAATATGACCAAATGGTTATACACACAGGTCGTGAGGCCAGGGATAACCTATGGATCAGTAGTCTGGTGGCCCAGGACACTGCAGATTGGAGCGCAAAGGCAGTTAAGTGGTATCCAAAGGCAAGCTTGCTTGAGTATCACAGGGGCCATGAGAACAACGCCGACTGCAGCCCTGGAGACTAAACCTACCGCCACTACATATCTTCGTTCAGGGAAATGCAAGATCTGTTAGTCACAGATTATTACAGGGGCCTCCTCCTATAAGTCAAGGACACGGCAAGGCCTATAAAAAGCTATATGAAGAAATAAAGGCAGATCCAATACTGGGAATGCCAATGGATCAGACTGCCCCACAATACAGCTTTAAAAATGAATACAGAGTAGTTATTCCAGAGAGAAAGGACTGGGAGGCAGGGCCTCCTATAACAGCGAATCTCAACTGGTACACTGATGGCTCTAAAACAGACTCTGGAGTAGGAGCCGGAATATATGGGGTACAAGAGAAGATCAAGATCTTTCTAAGCCTAGGGAAACATGCCACTGTCTTTCAGGCAGAGGTAATGGCAGTGCAATGCTGTGCAGAAGAGTTGATAAGACGGAAGGTGGATAGCCAAAGAATCGTCATCTACTCCGACAGCCAGGCGGCACTAAAGGCGATAAGCTCATATCGGACAACGTCAAATCTGGTGTGGGAGTGTCGCAAGGCCCTCAACAGACTAGGTAGGCACAATAGAGTGACCCTAGCCTGGGTACCAGGTCACCAAGGAATAAAAGGCAATGAAAAGGCTGATGAATTAGCCAAGCAGGGAGCTACTGAGGTCATGATAGGGCCAGAACCTTCCTGTGGAATTGCAAAAAACCTCACTAAGGAGAGCATCCACCAATGGATAAGAAATCAGGCGCTGTGCTGGTGGCATGAAACCCCAGGACAAAGGCACGCTAAACTATTCCTTAAAAGCCCTTCGGCCAAACTGTCACGCGACCTACTATGTCAAAGTCGAGAAACGACGAGGAGGATGGTGGGAATGCTGACCGGACATTGTAGGCTGAGGAAGCATATGCATGCAATTGGCCTAGCAGATGACAGCCTATGTAGGTTTTGCCAGGAAGAAGATGAAACCGCGGAGCACATACTTTGTGAGTGCGAAGGCCTAGTAAGGGTGCGGTTTCACCTATTCGGAGAAGAAAAACCGAGGGCAGAAAGCTATGCACGGGAGGCGGTATCCAGGCTAATAAATCTAATAAAAAGGATAAAGCTAGATATCGAGCTCTAAGGATAGGGGGGACCACAATAGATCTGCAAAGGTCGCAGTGGGATAGGACAGAGAGCCACTCCATTTCTAATCTAATCTAATCTAAAGGGAGAATTGTTGATATCTATTTGGTCGTTAAAAAGATTATCTGAATATTTGTTTTTATTTATCTCAAGAGCTTCTAAAAGATTTAATTTGAGGGATGTTTCTCCCCTTGGTACCCCATCCATGTGGACACACTGTATATAAATAAGTTTTCACATTCACATAATCACTATGTTTGTGAATTACTTAGATAGCGATAATAATATTTTTTACCCACAAAAAGGAGTATCCAAAAAAAACGATTTATCCTCAGAGTGTGACATCAAATTCCATGACATCCTCATTCTCACATTTTCAAGAATAGAATCCCCAGAGCCACGATCAATAACAGCTTATATGATAAAGCAGCATCTCGGCTACAATTGTTTGGTGGATACTATAACGTTTCCGAGTATCGAAAGGAATTATTCGGTTTGTGAGAGTTTTTACAGATTTTCTAATAAAAAAATTTTGGAAAATTATAAAATAAAAGTGACAGAATTAGTGCATTTTTTAGACAAAACAAAAAACACAATTTTAGAATGTACCTATCTTTATAATACAATGGATTTAGCCTGATTAAAAACAATTAATATAAACGCACTTTCAAATTCAGCTCATTGTTTTTTCTTTTCTTTAAAGTATCAAAAAATTAAAACAACTTTCAAAGAATGGGGTCAGTGAACATTTACAAAACACTCGCTTCATTTTATGCCGAACCAACACTGGATCAATGAACACTTGGTTAAAATGAAATGCCGTAAAAGGAAGAAGCCAATTCCATTATTCCTTGTTACGAGAATCTACAAACGCTTTCCTAGTCTCTTCAGTCACATCGGAAGGAATTAGGATTTCGGGTTCACGCTACTCATTCAAAATACCGTTTAGACCCTCAAGTCAGTTTTGTGAAAATGGGAAGCCTATTGAAATATCAAGAAACATCTTATAGTAATCATAGTGACGTAAAGTTTATTTTTTATCGAGTAAAAATCAACAACAAACATATCTGATGAATCATGTCATAAATTTTGTAGATACTGCTGGGACAAGTAGGAATTTTAAGGTTAGACTCAGCGATCTCTAACGTAAATAATATGCTTTTTTAGTACTATTTTTTTTATTTTCGCTCCAAACTCAAAATGAATTCCCTGAAAATTTGAGTTCTTAATATTAACTCAAAGCGTAAAAGCACAAAAATTGCATAGTTTACATTATCCAAAATTTGATTTTCTCGAAAATTTGAAAATTACAAAATGGATCTTAAATATTGTCCTACCAAAACAATAAATTTATTGTCATTTTTCACTTCTCATTTTAGGCCAAGCAATAGGTATAGAGTTGTATGACAAAAATCCTAGTAAGAAACGGACTGTGCCATAATTTTAAAGACATTACGTAGTATGAACCTGATACAGGGTGTTTCTAAATTCATGCGGCAGAATTGAGGTGATTGCTCGTCTTTCCTATAACAAAATTTCCTCAGCCCAACCCTTTCCGAGATTCACCCATAAAAGGTGGTGACTAAAATTGAGTTATTTTTTTTCTAAAATTTCAGTAAAGCTAGAAACTTGAAATTTTGTCATTTTCGTGCACTCGCAAAGGACTCATCACGGGTATTTTTTCAATATTCCTGTTACAGTATGTGGGGGTGAAATTAGCAACACAACATATCAAAACTGTTTTCGAGTTGAAGATTTATGAAATAAAATCCTTGTTTTATTTACAAATTTTTTTCCCAAAACCAATAGCGGCAGAGACAAAAAATTATGAATCGTATTACATTATACATATTTACTGGTTTCCACTAAATTTATTAAGAACATTATAAATTATGGTGTTTATTTTTTTTTCTCTGCAGCTATTAGTGTAGTCAAAGTACACAAAATATACGTAAAATGCCGCAAAAAACTTCAAAATTGAGTATTTAAAAGGGTTGTGATTAACATGAGAAAAACTTTTCAATGCAATTTTTGTTTTTGTCGCTCTAATTGTTTAAATAATGAAAACACAGAAAAATGTCCGAATAAAAAATTGTAGCTAATACATTTATCTACAACATTTGTCTGAACATTTTTTTTGGATCTGCATTAGTTTTTAAAATATATATACGAAATTTCCATAGTAGTATTTTTGAACATCATCAATTTTCATGTTTTTAATTTTATGAAATTTTTCATATGAAATGTGTTCTAAAATGGGGTATCTACAAATACATTGAAAAAAAAAATTTTTTTAAATCTCCCTCACCTGCTTTTTCACCTTTATTTGTGCTCCCTTCTCTTTCTAACCTGAGCCATAGGTGTGTTCTTTTGTATCGCTATCACTTCTTAATAGGTTCATTATGAAGTTCACAAATTTTTAGATAATAGCATAAACGGTATAAACAGTTATAGAAGGTTTGCTGACAGACCTTTGATTTAAGTATTTATTTTAAATAATTGTCTATTATTTAAAAAATTTGATATTTATAGAAAAACTGTATAGTAGTTTCGAAAGTAGATGCTTCAAAGTGTTGAGTAGTAAAGTTTCATTGAATTATATTAATTTCGAAGAAAGATATAATTGAATGAAGTCTAAAAAAAAACAAGTAAAATTAAATATGCAAAAAAAAAACAGATTTTTAAGAAACATTCGTTTAAAATTACGAATATTGATGGCTTTGCTTTTATAATAATAATATTTTATGCTCATTTGCAATGCTAAATCCAAAAGGAGTTTTCGCTGGGATAAGTATTAATTAAATAGGAATTATAATAAACTGATATTACAGTCAGAAAATCTACTTTTTCAAATTTGAAAGTATTTCTATCTAAAAGTTGAGATCATTCTTCACATTTTACATTAGTTTATTTATTTTTTCAGAATGTTATAAGCCCTACATTATTAACTTTTAAGTCGAGCGGTTAATAAATTTGGCTCACGTTCGCGCGTTACCACGAATTGAATACCACTGAAATTAATTTTATCTCGTAAACTTTTCAATTTACAGGAAAACTTTTTCGACAAAATTTGTAGATAAACGCATCAGCTACAAATTTTGATTTGGAAGTTTTTCTGTATATTTATTATTTAAACAATTAGAGCCAAAAAACAAAAACAAAAATTTTCACTCGATGATTTTCCGGATAATTGCATGCCTAACATCGTAAACTTTTTCTCATGTTAAACACCACCCTTTTAAATAACCAATTTTGAATTTTCAGTTTTTTTGTATTTTTTGTGAGGTTTTATGTGTACTTTGATTAGGCTATATTGGTTTTGGGAAAATAATTTAAGACTAAAAAAAATTTCCAAATAAAACAAGGATTTTAAGTTAAATTTAATTTCATAAAACTTCATCTCGAAAAAACTTTTGATATGAAATAAAGTAAGGGTTGCTATTTGTATTTGTTATTAACATTTAAAACGATAAAAACTTCCATTTTTTAGTACTTTGTTAATAACACGAAAGCTTATTAAGTAATCGTAATGGTGTCAAAAGATGATTTGTAGATTATAAAAATACGAATACAATGCATTTTCCAGCAAAGTTATTGGATAATTAATAGTGAAGAAAATTAGGAAAAACTGGAAAATTTTGATTTTCCAAGTTAAAGCGTTGAAACTTCGTAGAAAAAAGTCTTTTGTATACTATTCCGCTGATAGTCGAATACAACGATGTATAGCATAGTACATTTTTCAAAAATTAAACGTGTTACAGCCCGTAATATTCACATTTGTGTATAACACACATTTCAGACTTGTTTTGGTACCATTACATTTGTACTGCCTGCATAACAGGATAAGACAAGTCTGTCAAAATATATTGTTTAAATTGGCCTTAGTTTATAATTTATTTCTACAAGCTTCCACCAAAATCGCGTGAGTAGTTTAATCTTATCGTGACACACCTCGTATTTATTTGGAGTGGAAATATCAATTATTTCACACATTTTATTATTATTTGATTATAATAAAGGTTAAATATCAGTTTTAAAGGTTTGTTTTGATACAACTTTACAAAATGCCATCCGGTACACTACAAACAATTCGAACGAAAGTATAGGTACCTCTTTACAGCTATCAACATGCACACTTAACTAACACGCACATTTAATAACAGACCAAATACAAATTGAAGTATGAATAAAATAGTTACATACCTACCTACACTACATCATTATATCGCGCTAAACAACCGAATAACACAGTACGGAAAAAACTAGAGCACTTGGTTTACAAAATACCAACCCCTTTCTACCCGAAAGGGATCCGTGTGTTTAAGGGAACATGTCGAATTAACCTGTTGGATGAAAAAGGGCAATTAATGAGGTGCGTTTCAAGCGCAACGAAACGATCTGATTCGAAGCAAACACCTGATGAAAATGAAGTACGGTTTGGTGGATGAATGAGCGCTTGTCCCTACGTTGACGTCATGCATTCTTCGTATACCGGGAGTTAGTTACAAAATTCCAGAAAAACGATGACACAGTCTCATTGCCATAAGTAATGCTGTAAATTGAATTGGAATTAAGGAGGTGCAACCGAATTGTTATAATCCATTAAATTGAGCTAAAAATGTTTTCACTACTTAGGATGGAACATAATGAAGTTCTAATATATTAACAATGTTTGTATATTATGTTTTTTATTCAATAAACTATTTTCTATTTTCTAGCGTAAAAACTCATACTAAAAGTGAACTGACAAAAGTTTCTTGTAATTGATTTTAGTATCTTTATTATACTTCAATCAAACTTACATGTTAAAGTAGGAGCTCTCTTCTCCAGGGCGTAAAAATTATAAATGATTTCCCGAATCCTTTATTGTAATTCTCCAAACTTTAGTGCTTTCCAGTACCTTTTTTTACTAGATCTATTTTTTTTGAGGAGATCTGGAGGATGTTTGTAGATGCTCCTCTTTTAATAGCTGAGGATTCATTTTTAATTCTGGTGTAAGTACTTTTACTCACCCCAGTAGCTTTTAAAGTTCGCTCTCTGCAATTTAAAAATATACATATTTTATAACAATTTGAATGCCACGAGTAATATAATAATAATAATAATACAATTATTGCTTCTCAAGTTTACAGCAAGGGTTTGGGGTTAACAAAATTTCAATATTCTCTTTGTATAACAGAAAAAATAAAATAATATAAAATAAAGTAAAATAAAATAAAATGAAATTATTAATTCAAAATCAAAGAACGTAATTTTAAGATACTCCATATATATCCAGTAATTATTTTGGCAGTTTCAGAACGTAAATTGTTCAAAGAGGAAATTAGTGCATCAAAATTATCAAAACAATTGACTTTTGGTTCCATTACCGAATATATGGGACAAACAAATAACAAATGGTGGAGGTTTTTTATTCATTCGTATTACAAACTGTGCATAGTTCTTTCGGGTTAATAGTATAGTTATTACCGGTAAAAGAGAAAAAAATGTTTGACTATTGGACATCCGTAATTGTGCTTGAATGGGTAGTTTAAGTAACAGGTATTGTTCTGCTTGGCCAGTAATATTCAATGGCTATCATAAATTGCTCGTTTAATAATATACAAATTCAAAAACACTGCAATTCAACCTTTGTTACGAAATGGTATTTTTATCCGATTATGTCAAAAAATGACGTTTTATGCCTAGATATTTTGACGAAAAGGTAACCTTTTCAGTAAGGTATTAAATAATTCATTGTTACCTATGCAACACTTTTCGTCCTAGGCCAAAAAATATTTTTTCGTGCGAAGTCAGTATTTCGCTTTCTCAGCAGAGTCCGCGAAATTGAATTACCCATAGTAACGGCTGCGAAACCAAACATGTCACTTCCAAATTTAAATATCACTTCCAAATTTGACATTTCTAAAATACTACAATAAGGATTATTTTTTATTGAATACCAACAAATACATAAGTACTTACAATATTTAGGATGAATATTAACATTAATTGTACAGTTTGTATTATAACTTATATTTACTACAGAAGTTGAAGCAGGAACTGTCAAAATATTTTGTATATATTGAAACATATCATTTCCATAGCACACATTGTTAAATAAATTGAACTGCTGTTGATTTTAGAGCAATAATATATTTATTTACAATTATCTAGTTTAATCATTTAAACGATTGCACGAAAAATAGTGTGTATGCCATGGCCGCGAAACTTGTTAACGACCTCAAGACTATCTTGCCTCGGCCGCAAGCGGCCTCGGCGATAACTGTTCTTTCGGTACGTTAAAAAGGTATTTCGCGGCCTAAGCATACAAATAACTATTTCTACAAACGTCAGTAAAAGTATCATTTTTAACGCACTAGTGCTAAAAGTGATTTATTTTTATGAGAAAATATAAAAACATAATTCAAAATGAAGTGTTTATTAAATTCAAAGCACAATTAGTGAAACTACAATTATAATAAGAACCTCCATGGCCAGCCTTATTGGTAGATCTAACAGCATTTATTTTGGTGAAGCTTGTACCAGGACAGGGCTTGGACCAATGTTATCCGACGCAATTTTGGACAAAATTTGATCCGCAATGTTATGTTTTCTTTGTAGCGAGTCTTCTATATAACCCTCTGCTACTGTACTGGACTTCCATCCACCGTGTCTTTTAATTGTAGTAAGATTAGCACCAGAATCCGCCAACAAACTAGCTGAGGAACGTCGGGGATCAGGCAAATTTAAAAATTCAGCAATTTTGGCAGGCACCTTACCAAATGTGTTGATTCCAACTGGAATCCTGGCACATTTATTTTTAATGCATTTTATAAAAACTTAGATGATTAATATCCCATAGACGAAGGGCTAAGTACTTTTTATAGTAATTCATATACCACATTAGTTTTTGTATCTGGTATATGCACAACTAGTGAAGTTCCGGAATCCTCGATATTGTGAATCGCACAGTTCTTCTCGACGACAAGCTCTAGAAACACCAAAAATCGCAGCAAGTTTCTGCGTTAGATTATTTCATCCGGGGTTTCTGCGAGAAATCTGTCGATTGTTCCCTCGTCAATCCTTTTGACTTTTTTGTCGATATCCTTCACCCTTTCGCTTCAAAAAATCCACAAGCTTGTAAGATCTGCTTATGTCATGATTATCTATGTTCATCATCGACTTTAACATAGAGTAATTCGACCAAAGCGTTGACGATTTCCATATTTTGGACTTTTCTTCAAAGTTTGCAAGGAGCACCTTTTTTACTGGCCTCCTTGCCACTGACATATTTCTGATCACACCATTTCAAGAAACGATCGTATGAAAACTCGCACTGTCGCTTTGACTTACTAGGAAAACCATCCTGTAAGTAGATCTACAGTGACGAGATTAATAAACAAATTTAATGAAACTGGTAGTGAAAAGGAGATTTCAAGGTCTGGTATACCGAAAAGTGCAACTAATGAAGATAAAACTTTTTATAGCTATTCAAGAATACCATAAAACGTTTACTAGTGTATTGGCAATAAATGATGGTATTCTTAAACAGTCTATACAAACTATTCGGTATAAAAATAGCTTTTATCCGTATAAAGTTCAAAATCTCCTGAGGATGATTTTGATAGACGGTTACAATTTTGTGATACAATTCCTTATATTTTTTGGTATTCAGTTATGAAGCCAACAGTTGGGGTTAGGTGATGAATATAAAAATAAAAATTGTGAAACTTGGAAGTGGCTTCGTTATTGTTTTGGTGTGGCATTTTTAGATCCAAATCTACTGACTGACTGTTTTTATTTTAGTTTCTTGCGATAAAACCAAGTGACGATAAGTTCGCGGTTTTTGCTGATTAGTTGGTTAATTATTTTATATCCGACGGAGCCACTTTTTCAGCTCACATTTGGGCTGACGCTTCAACTCTAAATAAAACCACGCACGAACCGAGTCTGCATTCTCATTTGAATAACTCTTTTTTATTATAGTTCATCAAACGGTTTTCATTTCATTGATATTTTGTTAAAATAGAAGTGTTTACATAAAAGGTAATAGAACTACTCCGTGTAAATCTAAAAGCCCAGCCACCATTCAAACACAAGATTTTTCCCAAAAATTATTAATAAATTTGGAACTACCCTTCATTATATTGAAGTTGTTTCAAATATCTTCGGACAGAATCCATTAATATTATCAATACTACATATTATAATACAAAGTCCTCCGCAACGTATGTCTGTTCGCGATAAACTCAAAAACTACTGCACCGATTTTCATGCTGTTTTCACCAATGGATAGGGTGGTTCTCGAGGAAGATTTTAGTATATGGTTTGTTAAGTTTTTATGTACATTGGCTAAAATATAACGATATTTGTTGGTGAAAAAAATAAGCCGTCAGGGAACTTTCAACGAAAACGCTGCCTAAACCCTTTGAGATATAACCAAATAATGTATGATGGAATTGTGTATCTTATATAGATCTACAGAAAAGTCCACTACGGCATATCTATCTATCTCTTAAGAATAACATACTATATCCATTTTAATACTTAAAAAAAAGGCAACCATAATGCGGTGAAGTAAAAGCTATGCACACAAATACGGTATGAATCCTTATCATCTTAAATAAGCTTTAAGTATTTCATGCACATTATTTTACTTTTTTACATCATATAATTTAAATGAATATCTTAGGAGTGATCGCAAAAAAATTACGGACTCGAGAATAAAATTCAAGCGCCTCGTGATGCAATCGCCGACCTTTCCCCTGCACCGTCTTGCCTATTGTTTGGCTAATAAGCCGAACGATAACGCGCTCGTGATCTTACTGACTTGAAGCTAGGAGATGACAACGGGGGTATACTGTGATGACGACTGTTTTCTTTCTGGGTGTTGTTGGAAAGTTCGATATTGTAAGGTCATATTTTTGTTATGCATTTGTTGTCTTCAGGTAGTCGGAACATACAAACATACCAATTTTACCAAAAGCTACATCTCCTCATTTTCTGTAAAGAACCCGCGCGAAGCTGCTGCTAGTTATGTATAAATTATATAAATATATACATATAAACGTTTTAACTATGAATAATCTACACTACTTTGCCATAAAATGTAAGGAATAGCCCATTTTGTAATTTGAAAGTCTATCTATATACTGGAAGTTAAGATTAAAATTATTATTTTTAATGGAACACTGTAAATTTTCATATTTTTGCCTAATTTTAGGCCATTTTTCTCTGATGTCCTATCTCAATTTTTTCGAGAAATTTAGCTTTTTATAATATTTTCCTAAAAATTATCCATACATTCATGAGTGAATTATGCACAGTAAAATTTGTAATTAAAAAACAATAGTTAGCTAATTTATTTTTTATTGAAAATATTTATTTTCATTTAGCGTCATACAGGGTGTTCTCAATTTTTATTTCAATTTTGTTGAAAAATATAGCAAAACTAAATTTTTTCTTATGAAAGAACCTGTATATTCTCACATTTTTGGATTTCTCAGACAATTTCAGGACCACTTTCCCATCTCAATACCTTAATATTTCAAACATATTAATTGGTTTTTCTTTAGTACCTAATAAAAATTATTTATAGTGTTATAAATAAATCATAATTCTTATGTAATTTTTGAGAAACGTACAATAACCGGTCGTTGCAAAAAGCCCTGTATACCATGAACCGGAGGACAAAAAAACAGATTTTCATCTTCGAATATTTGATCCCTATGATACCTTGTAGGTATAATTTCATAAATTTGATCAATTTAACCTGATTTGGTAGCTTAAACAATTCAATTATAATGATTATCCAACTATTTCCTTCCTTACGCAAGATTCACGTGTTCGAGATAATTTACGACCACTTGCTTGGTTAGAGCCGTTAATGAAATGTGTCAAAATATTCATCGGCAACTATACGCTGCACTTGATTCTTCACTACGAGATAATCGATGCTGCGTGTCTAGCGTCGCAACGCATGCCCGGTAGTAATGGATCAATAGAGATGCATTTTCATTTCCACCCCTTGAAGTCCTGGGGTAGCATCAACCTGTGTGTTGTTTGTTGTTAGTGAAATAAATAGAAAAAACAAATACGGTATGTCTAATATTTGGTGTTGTGTTTTTAAAATTACAATGGAAACAGATTTGGTAGTAGTAGATCAAAATATTTTCATTGCGTCCATGTCAAATGTACATTTTATATGGAAAAATATACCTGGAAAGGAATTCTGCTAAATATTCTTTCTGGACTTAATAAGTACCTTTAATATTAAACTATGATTAATATTGATCAAACATATTTGAAGATATTGAACTATTATAGAAAGGACTCCGCACTTCCTATTTTCAAAATTAATTCCATTCATTTTGTTTGAATTTTGGATGTGTTGTAGAGTTTGATTTCCCAAAGAAAGGTGACTTTGGGCATATTTCAGTCCCATCACTAATTCTTGAGCTTTAAAATTGGAAAGTAGCTATTTTTCAAAATCAATATTTCGTTTAGGAAAACCATTTTTGTCATATTTTGCACGACTGTTATTCTTCAACCATGAGGCATTAGTTTTAGATTTATTTTTGAACCAAAATATTTAGGGATACAGGGTGAGTCAAGAAATATTTAAAATGAAGCTCTCTTATTTTTGGAAGTACTTTAAAATACTATGAATAAATAAACGAGCTGACATAGTAAAATAATCTATTGAATTCAACATTTCAATATTTTTGTTTATCTGAATATGAATTTTCAATAATTCAACCTCTATGCATACTTCTCTATAATATCATTCGAAACATATATGATCCGATGCTAATATACAGTATGAGACAAAAGATAGGGAATTGTAAATATTGCGAAAATGGCAGTTTTTTATACATTTAAACATTTTTTTAAAATTCTGTATTGTTAAAACTTTGCTATGATCAGTTTGTTGAAATGTACATTTTTGAAGTTAGGGTCAATCAGAATTTTATTATTGTCATCAATTATACAAAGATATTTATACATAGTGTCCCCAAATATACCGGCCAGGTTTTTTAAATATAGGTATAATGATATTAAATGGCAATAAAAGTAAAACAATTTTTCGGTACTACCTATTTTACTCACGATTTTATCAACCAATCCTTAAATGTTTGTTGTTTTTACTTTTAACCTAGGATTTGTTGACCACTAAGTTATTTGACAGTTGATTAGGCAGCATGTTATTTTGAAAATACCCATTATAAGTATTTACCTGGTCGGTATATTTGAGGACGCTATTGGACTTGCCAATGCTTCTGGAGATTTCGTTTCTTCTCCTCTCACTTTGTTTCTGATTTCTGGGTCCACGTAAAAATGGTGTTCCGACCAACCGAAATTTTTTTGTAGGTACCAGTTTTTGTATGCAACAACATTATTGATAACATTTTAAGTTAAAAAGAAACGGTAACTATTGACGATATACCTTTGAAAGTCTCACTGAAAGTCAGCATCGAGTATTGGCTTCAGAGGGTCGTGGATTTAAATTTTTTCGAAGTTCCTCCAAAATATGTCTATGAAAGTCTCCGAAAACGATCTGATAACCATACATAACCTTGTTTGTCTTTATGCCAGCCCATAAAAACGTTTGTATGCAGCTTCGTATTTTTTTCTTTGAGGAGGTGAATGTTATACAGGTTATTTGGACAATTTCTGTTATGTTTGGAAGAGTTGAAGTAAATGGGTCACTGCGTCTGATGAACTATACGGAACCACAAGTTTCTTACTGGTTTTGGAAATATTTGACATTACTTACCTATTTTGTTAATTATTCGTCGAAAAATTTGCGGTAAATTCAAAATTTCCAGAGCAAAGTTTAGAAAAATATTTTTTTGGCCATTCCAACCACTTTTATATTTGTGTGTTTATTAACAAATAACGTCAATCATTGTCGCCAACGAACGTTTTTCACACAAAAAAGGTCCTAAATTTTTTGACGTCAAACTTCTTCCAGGTTTAACTAAACTTTGTTCGGTGCATACCAAAGCAACATTAAGGGCGTTTAACTATTTACACCAGTTTAATTAAACGGGTTTATAGTACTATAAACGGTGCATTAATCTTAATTTAAATGAAACGTAATCCAATTAAGTCTATATTTACATTAATTTTGTATTACATAGAAGTAAGCCGTACATGAAAAACAATTTATTAATATATTGATTTTTTTTCCTTTCAGAATTCAGCTCAAACATGAATTGTTTAGGCGATTGTTTGGACTTAGATCCTCCGCCTGATTCAATTTTGTTTCTACCACCACCACCTGTTCCTTCTTTTCTTCAGGAATCACTACCTGATCTTTTACTGAATACTACTCCCTGTTCTGCTGCTCAAATATGCGAATTAACATCAGCACCAAACAGACTACCTGAAAGTGGTGATTATATGGAGCTGCCTAGGAAAGGTAATACAACATTTATAATTTTCACATTGAGTTTAACCAAACTTGGACCGCTATACCTAGGCAACCAGGTCATGAACATGCAATCGTTTTCAAGGGCGTTTAAGGCGCCCATGCAATCCCATAGGTACTAGCTTAGAATTGATCTCTATGGAATCAAGTGCCTTCAGTGCAACTTAGCTGTCGGCGAAGATGGCAAATGGAAAAATTTCTTCAACGCAGTGGTGAATCGCCTTTACTTCCGCTTGAAAAGTTGTGATGTCCTTAGATAGGCTTATTGTAATAGCTATCCTTTGTTTTAACCCCGCGGCTCCTAAACCTACCTCTGCTAGTTAACGGGTCATTATAAAAACAGAGGGTATTAAAAACATTTAATCTCGAGAAATATTTTAAAATATTCAGCTATTTGAAAAATCAATTTTTATTCATTTTTTAAAGATATAAAAAATATTAGAATCCTTACTCCAATGTTTATGATTAACTTAGACTTTGCGATATCGTAAAGAGCCTCAATGTAACCATGGGCTGAAAAGTCCCGGGCCTAACAAAGAAAACACGTTTTTTTGTTCAAAATCAGTTTTATTCATCAACGTAATTTCCATCAAGAACAACGCAATTATTCCAGCGCCGCTCTAACATTTCAATACGACTTTTGTAGAACGATTTATCTTTTGCTTCAAAATAGGCCTCAGTGTCAGCGATAACCTCTTCATTCGAGCGAAATTTCTTACCGGTGAGCATTTTTTTAGGTCTACGAACAGCCAGTAGTCGCTGGGTGCGGCGAATACGGTGGATGTGGGAGCAATTCGAAGTTCAATTCATGTAGTTTTGTCATTGTTTTGATTGACTTGTGACACGGGCCTTGTCTTGATGAAACAAAATTTTTTTCTTTGCCATAATAATATGCGGACGTTTCTTCACAATTTCGCTCCAATAACGCTATATAATATTTACTGTTAAGGGTAGTCCCTTTTCAAGATAGTCGATGAATATTACCTATAAAACCTAAAAAACCGAGGCCATAACCTTTCCAGCTGTTTGTTACGCTTTCGGGCGCTTTGGACGAGGTTCTCCAGCTGCTGTCCACTCAGATGACGATCGTTTTGATTCCGGAGTGAAGTGATGGATCCATGTTTCATCCATTGTCACATATCGACTCAAAAATTCCGGTTTGTTACGTTTAAACACGGTCAAACACTGCTCAGAAGCATCAACACGTTCTTGTTTTTGGTCAACAGTGAGCAAACGCGGCACCCACTTTGAATAGAGCTTCCTCACAGTCAATTGCTCATGCAATATAAAGCCAACACGTTCTTTTGATATCTTTACGATACCAGCTATAGTTTGGCAAGTTTCTCTGAAGCCGTGAAAGGAATGCAGACAAAAACATTCGATATTGCCACGTTTAACTATCAAAAAGCTAAAGTGCTAAGTATGTAGTGATAATAATTCGAAAATGGACTTCTTATTATTAACAGTATTAACAATATGATTAAACATTAATTCTTTAATGTGCTTGTTTTCTTGGATTTTGTCTATTAACATTATTTTTTCAATTTATGAATATTAAAAGTCCAAATTTGTTATGGGCTTCTTCAAGCTCTGGCAGCGTTGTGCAAAAACCATAATTTTCACGCCCTCCGAACTAACTCAATTGGGGAAATTTATCGAAAGGCCTTCGTTGCTCAGCAATCAGCTGACTTCCTATTGGCAAGCGCGTGCGTGTGTTCTTCCCTCTCGCTTTGTCAATTGACTGACATTGATTATCCAGTGGCGTTGGTATTGTCAGTGTCATATTTTGAACTATTTCGTATCCATATTGAATTCAAGTACGATTCTTAACAGTATTTATCTTTAACAAATACCGTGTTTTGAAAAATACCTTACCTTTAAAGCAAAGCAAAAATCAGGTTCTTTATATAATTATTATATAATAATTATTATTATTTTTTAATACTTTTATAAAAATAGGTACCGTACGCCATTGGTACGTTTTTGACAGATATCCGCCATCTTTCCTCGCCCCTAACCAATGCCAACCTATAACTCACACATTTTCACTTTTCAATCATTCAAATCAATTTTTTGCATTTTTTTGATGGTTTCTGGTGTTACCGCCTCATTTGGACGTCCGCATCGTCGGTGTCTATACGACCACGTTTGAAGTCAGCAAACCATCGTTTTATTGTTGTTTCTGATGGAGCGGTGTGCCCATCACACTTTTCAAGCCATTGTTACGCTTATACGGTATTTTTTCCCATCAAGAAGCAATGTAAAATTAAAACTCGAAATTGTTTTTGATCTATTGTTTTGAGAATATTAAAAGTATCGTCACTCTTAGCACAATAACTCACGAACTAATGAATAAACTATAATGAAATTTTGACAGCTGTCATTTTAAGGTTAGTACTAACTGAAAAACAGGCGATGGCAATAAAACTATCCATCTATGTGTCAGGCCCGGGACTTTTCAGTCCAAGTATTACAGGTCCAATTAAGTACATTCCAAATTTTAAAAATAAAATCACAAGTAAGAGGTTAACAATATCTCTTTCCTTTCAGATGTTGAAAATTGGTCAACAATTGGCGATACTTGGTTGTTGGTTCTAGTGGCATCTTCTATTGGAGTTTTATTATTAGGAGCATTATTAGCTATGTTTCTTCTGAAATGTAGAGAGTGAGTATACTTTCCAATAAATAGATGTGATATTATTGATTTATTTAGTTTTGGAATAATAATAATCAACTCCTTTAATATATTTTTGAAAGAACAAAATAATAACAGTTAGGTTCAGCTAGATTATGTAAAATTGGGGTTTCACTAAATTTTATGTATATTGATTCTTTTTTACAAGAAAAAAAAAACTTAAAGGTTGGTTTTATTATACCTTATTTTTAAACTAAAGTAGAATATAAAAATAATACTCATTCTAAAAACGGTTGTGTGCGAAATTTTTGTCTATTAATGAAATTTTTGTCGGTAGAATGAATATGTTCGGCGGTAACGATTGTTCCTTACATCGACAAATGAAAAACCACGAACCGAGGGAATGTTCTGGAATGCCCACTTTAAATAGTACAAAGATGGTACATCCTTCCGACACTGTACTATACCACGGTACTAATATTCAAGACAACCGTATGGTTTGGGCAACTTTGACTCCAAGGGGTACTCAACATTTTATTTCTGAAAATTATCCACCAGATTTAATTGATTATGGAGATGAAGATCACTATGAAACTATCGATAACATAGGAGCGGTAGTACCGCCAGTGCCCCCTTATCCGAAAGGTTGGTAATATTTTGTTATTTTCTAGCGCCTCTTACAAAAACATTTATGATTGGATTAGATTTTAAGGGGGTTTCTGTAAAATAATTTCCGCTATATGTTTAACTATTTAAATTTAGTAGAAAGAGTTTGGTACTAAAAGCGGTACATATGGCCATTAATGTATTAACATTACCAAAAGTATTAATTTATTGTATTTACCAATAAAGAGTTCGACAACTATGACCACTTACACTAGAGCGGTTACAAAAACAATTATTATTATATACAATTCCTTACAATTTATTTTTTTTATACTCGTCTAGGTCGTCTTTCTATATCTAATATAGAGTGAATTTAAGTTTTACCAGCATCATTTGGCTCCGCATAGGGGCAAGTTCTTTAATTGAATTTAGATAATGGTTCTATTTATAGTTGTGAGTAAAATTATTTTGCACCGTTTCACAATTTGTCGGCGAGACAAAGAAATCTGTAAGCAAAAGCAGAACCGGTTTCAGACAAATCTTTGATTATTGCAGGATCCCAACGCACTAGCGATTTATGTACTCTTTTTTTCTGATGAATAGCAGTTATACTGGTAACTGTAATAATGGATTTTTTTGAAACTTTGGTTAAGTATGTATTCTTCCAGCAGCTCCATGCTTTGAACCATTATTTTCTTGTTTCAGTTGACTGTACATATTTTGTATCATTTTTTGCGTAGATAGCTACTAGAATATACCAAATTTCTTTCTGTCTATTCTCTCAAATCCCTTCTCTCCACTTTCAGAAATTTCAAAACCTTTGGTAGAAAAATTTTAAAAATAAAATATTCATGTTTTATACATACAACAATCAAGCAACTTATATTCACTAATTATATTTACTGCGACATGGAATCAAGCAGAATAAATAAATAAACTTTGACATTGTTTATGTTGGCATAGAATAATACGTCTGTTTACTCTTCTAGTATATTCATTATTCGGAGCCTATAACAATATCTTTCTCTTCGAATGGTCGCCAAAAAGCCATAATTTTAATTATTACCAACAAAATAGTTTTAGTTAATAAAACAAAATCTCAACCACAGCAACATCTAAGAACATAATATCTCGTAAATAACAGAAATGAACTAAACCCACCCTGGGACGTTAACACTCCATGTGGACTAACAGTACGAGTACATTTTTCATAGACCAATCGGAAGCTACATTGCACCAATGAGAATCATTTGTTCGCTTGTGGGTAGGTCAAGGCTAGAAATGGTTTATGGCTTTTTTATCATTTTGGCTTTTTAATTCTCAAAGAGACCTTGCTGCATACTGTTATTTTATTGTGTAAGAGTGCAAACTAATTCTACTCACAATTATACTTTAGATTTTTAATTAAGCTAATTTATTACTGTTTCACAACCCATTTAAAATGTGACCAAAACGAAGGAGTACATTATTTAATTCAAAATAGAGTGTCTTTGATACATTCAGGGCCTTTTACTGTACATACTAGTTTCAGTACTACTATCCCGGTTTCTCTTAGGCTTTGGTGGAGAGATCGTTTGGGAAGTCATTTGTTAGGAAATCGCTCCGCGTATCTTCGTTCGGCTGTACGAGGGTTATATTGCACTGCCTACGTTAAAAGCTTGTAATGGTAATAAAAAACCAGCTTAGGAGGAGCTTTTGGATGAAGGTAAAATAGGTGAGATGGACATAAAATTACATTTTCTAATATCTGTAGTTTGCGTTTGACACGAGAGTTTCTGGTTATTCAGCCCCTTTTTAGCATCAAGTACAGCTTAATCACAACCAAGGAAATAATGTCCTGTCCCAAAAATTTATATTCGATTTCTCGTAGAAAATAAAAATTGTATAGACGCCCACACAAAATATTCTTATGCTCTAATCCAATCAATAAATGTTAAAATCTTGCACTAAAGTGATCAAAAGTTGAGATTAGATGTATTTTGATTCGTACTAATTTTCATACTATATACTTGAAAAAAATGGATAAAATTCCAACATGAAGACTGGGCGTCGACCCAGCACTGTAGTTAAAAAGTGTCGAGCGCGGTTAGTACTTGGATAGGTCGTAGAGCCCGTACAGCACTAAGCTGAGTAGCATATCACAACTCGCGGACTTGCAGGCATTATTCCAATGACCAGGTACAATGTAGATATGCCGTCTTTCGAGGCAGGAGTTCATGGATGTGGCTCGATAAAGAGCACTACCACTGGTTGGAACACTAGTGAGTTCAGCAAAATTTCCGGTTAAGGGTAGAGTGCTTCAATTTCCGTGGAAGAGTTAATTCACTCATTAAGTGCTTCGCCAGCGTGTTGGGGTGTTGTATTATTCCTTTTTTGGATGTTTCTGCGCTGTCTTTGATTTCCTGCCTAACAGTTTTTATGTTTAGGACGTAATCGGCAGTAGACTGATAGGCCTGTAAGATTTTACCTCCTCTGGGCATTTTCCGGGCTTTCCAACCATTATTATTTGTGCCACTTTCCATTGGTGGGGCACTGCTGCTCTTCTTAGAATTGAGTTGTAAATATAGGTCAAAAATAGTATGCCTTCATTTAAAAGTGTTGAATAATTTCCCACCATATGTTTGTTTGACGTCTCAGATCCAGCCGATTAACTTATTTAGTGAATAATCTTTCAGGTCCGCGGCCGAGATTGAAAACATCGAAAACCTGATTCAGGTCGCGGCAAGGCAGGCGCAGAGTATATGCTTTTCAGTGTCATTATCTTTCAAACTGAAAAGGCATGTCAGATCTTCCGAGAGTTTAAGTCAAGTCCTGTTATATGATTAATTGTCTAATATATAAAGAAACTAGGTTGACCTTCTAATCTAATATTTTCATTTACTTCTTGGCTTCTTCTAATTACTTCCATCTCATCAACTTTTTCAGTTGAATTATCTATTGCCAGTTCCTTAAAGAATTCTTCAACTCCACCCAGTCACCTTTTCCTTGGTCTGTCAGTTTTGAGTTCTCTGTAGATGCTCTACTCGAATTATTTTTGAAAATTAAACTGTAAAAGTTGTTTGGCCGAATAAAATCATAATTCAAGTGGAGGTTAAATTGTTCTTTTTCTGGTGGTGATATTGTCCTTTGTAAAAGTGTTTATCAGAACCTGTTATACTAGTCTATACAGTTTTAAAATATACAGTGCTATTCAAAAGTCCCCTCCCCCCTCGTATCTTTTGAACGGCTACACTTACATTAATAAAATTTGGATTGTGAAAACTTCTCTACGAACGGTAACAGGTGACCTAATAGTAATAGATGACGTCACAGTGCCACTCTGGCCAATAATTTTAAATAGGATCTTATGGCAAGTGATATCTCGTTTGAAAGGCATTCACATTGGCTACATAGCCATATTAATTTTGTTTGGGTTTAAACTAATATTGACGGATGAATTAAATAAATACCAAAATTATTGAAATTATTTATTTAAATTTAATTAATCAAATATCAACAATGGATTCTTATAGCAAGTGTTCGAAATGTGCTCCGTCTACTTCTTGACAGTTACATTCTATTAGTAAACTCTTGTCGTACTCGTTCGAATGTGTCAGCTGAAATTTATTTGCATTCTTCAATAATTCTTTCTTTTAAAACGCCAATGCTATCTGGTGCCGTAGTATAAACCTTGGATTTCAAGTACCCCCATAGAAAAAAATCTACTGGTGTCAGATCTGGTGACCGAGGTGGCCCTTCTATAGGACCTCGCCGGCCGATCCATCTACCTCGATATTCTTCATCCAGGTAATGTCTTACTGCACCATAATAATGTGCAGGAGCATCATCTTGTTGAAATGTTATTTCCAGATGGCCGAATTCATCTGGATTATCTTCCAGAATTTCAAGAATTAACGGCTCAATTGCATTTTGTAACATCTCCAGATACACTTCACCGCTTAAATTTGAATTTAGGAAAACAGGACCAACTATGTGGTTTCCCAAAATACCTGCCCAAACATTGACTTTTTCTGGAAATTGGGTATGTTGTTCACGAAAGGTGTGAGGATTTGTGTCACTCCAATACCTTACATTTTGTGTATTCACATTTCCATTGAGGCAAAAAGTACTTTCGTCACTAAAACAAATTGTTTTTGTGTAATGTGGGTTTTGACTAATTTTATTTGTCATACATTCACAGAATTTGAGTCTTCTGTCGGGGTCGTCACACTCTCTGTACTGTACTTTTACTTACTTCACAGATAGACGCAGCTTTAGTTGAAGAGGAAGTAGGGTTTACTACCATTTCAGCAACTATATCAATTTTTTTATCATCACTAAATGTTGGTCGACCAGATCGTTTGGCATCTTGAACACTACCTGTTGCTTCAAACTTGTGAAGAAGCTCCCTCAAATAAGTTCTCTAGATAGGGCGATCTGGGTATCTCTCATTAAATAACCGTTCCGCTTCATGGAGATTCTTTCCAGATTCAGCAATTATTAAGATAGCTGCTACTTTGTCGGCTTGAGTACGTACCATTTTGCCTATGTAAACTCTTAAACTTCTCGTTAAACAATAATAAAATTAAATATTTAAGCTATTTAGAAAAACTTTGCAAAGCAACAAATACTACTAAATTAAAAACGTCAATTTTTTTGACAACTAACCAGAGGCGGACTGAAAAATTTTCAATATTTAAATGTGAAATAATAATTTTGGTATTTATTTAATTCATCCGTCAAAATTAGTTTAAACCCAAACAAAATTAATATGGCTATGTAGCCAATGTCAATGCATTTCAAACGAGATATCACTTGCCATAAGGTCCTATTTAAAATTATTGGCCAGAGTAGCACTGTGACGTCATCTATTACTATTACGTCACCTGTTACCAATCGTATAGAAGTTTACAACACTTTATTTTCACACTCCAAATTTTATTAATGTAAGTGTAGCCGTTCAAAAGATACGAGGGGGGGAGGGAACTTTTGAATAGCACTGTATGTATCTTTCTGGTAATGTGCTTAGTATTTTAGACATTAACATTCCATCACTGATATCCTGCTTTAAAGATTTTAGTCTGAAAGCCATATATTTCAGCTTACTTACGTGGGAGATAATTCAGTTCCTCTTTCAAACTGGCAACAAAAAATTCTTGTAATAGTTATGATTCAGTATTGTTTTTAAATACGTTTTTTAGTTATAGATAAATTTTTGCGTTGTTTTACAATTCAGCACGTGAATTAAGACCTTTTTATCAATTGTGAATATTATTATTTTTTATGCTTCCGCATCTCTCTGGATCCATGACTTTTTGTCTTTTTCGGCAGTCAAGTCTCCACTTACTTTTGTTGGTTGAATAACCATTTCCCTCTCTGCTCATTTTCGAGTAAAGTACATTATTGTACGAAAAATGGATCGTTTATAACCTCTATTAACGATTAATAAAATTTTCATAGCAAACGATTTTAGTTTGCAATGGGATCGACATTTAGTGTGGGAAGCTAAACATACCGACAAAATCTCCTTGCTATTAACTGTTACTACTATCAAATTTATTGTTTAAATGTAAATAGTTAATACAAAAGATTGATAAGATTACACTTATACCTCTCCGAAACCACAAAAGTAGTGTAGTTTACTACTTCAATACGAGGTTTCGAGATCGGTGCTCCGTTTCTTTAAAAATTTGGAAAAAAGTTGGAAGAAATTAAAATATCAATATTGTCAATCGTAAAATAACCATTAATGAGACTTGATAGTGAGAATAATAAAATTATGTCGACGCTCAATTTTATCACTTCAGTGCAATACAGTAAATAAATTGGTAGCATTTAGTTGTAGTTAGCCAGTAGAGGACCCTTTTTTTTCAGTCTTAGAAAAATCAAGTTTTGACAATTCTGGCTTCCTAGATTACGAATACGAAGACCCAACGCCACTGATTGAGAGCTATCAACTTAGCAGCGGAGACACAGATTCGTCCCATTATCAAATTATTGGTAACACCGATATGCGTTGCTCAAGTCTTAACACTCTACGACGTATACCAATTTCAAGACCAAGAGTCTCATCACCAACGAGAATAGAACACCCCAATTTACCACCTCTGAATCTCTATCCTCACAAGGGAACGCTTAAGAAAAATGGAACTTTGAGCTACAAAGCAGTTGAAAATAGTACTCTGCCGAAATATGGCTTGTAAGTTTGTGAAGCTTTAAATGTCCCACCTCGTTCTCGATGTGCTATGTTCCTGAAAAACTACCTCCAAATAAGTTAGATAAAATTAAATATTATTTGCTTCTGCGGTTATTTATATTGCAAAGGTTTGCTTATAGATTAAATTAGGGAAGAGTATTGTACAGCGAAATAACACTAACCTATTGATGTGGTGTTCCATATACCCTTATGGTCGGTTATACTATCAAAGCTTCAGTGCAGATTTAGGGGCCGGTTGTACAATCAAAGCTTAAGTACAGGCTTACATAAGCCAACCTTAACTCTAAACTCAGCTTAATAAACGTTGACAGTTGTACATGTCAGATTTTAGGAGACCTCAACAAAGCTCGGCTCAGAGAAAAATTGTTAGGTTGGTAGTCTGTACTCATGCGTATTACCTTACAATTGAGACAAACTGAGTGTTCTGTGATTTAAGAAGATCAGCAATTACAAAACCTATTTTCAGTTAATATGGATGGAGAAAGTCTGGAAGACACTAATTTTTTATAAATATTATGGTCACCCTTTATATTTCAAGACAGTTAAGATTTGATACTTAACAGCTCTGGGTTTTTCCGTAATCCGTTAAACCAACCGTCTAATCCCAATCAAGAGTAATAAAAGAGTAAATTCAGGTAAATAGTACCAATCTATAACAAAGAACAAAGAATGTTCAAATATCTGAAAGAACTGTTTTTCCCACCATATTATATTTTTAGTATTCTGGAGGTTTAAGGGCAAGAAAAAGGAATTTCGTTACTGATGAACATTCGTTAGAAGAAAATATAATATATTAATAATATCTCGAGTCAGAAAAACAAAGAAGTGCCAATTTTAGTCCGAAGGACTGTATTTAATGTAATATTGTTTGTATAGAGAGGATCACCTTTTTAAGTAAAGGCTTGCAATAAATATCCACATTACAACTTACTGTTCAGTAGGAGATGTTATTCGATTTCTTATCATATTTATTATAAATCTTGCTCCTTGTTTTGTAAATCTAAATCTTTTTAGAAAATTTTTATCATTCCAAATCTCGAAATGGTTAGGCCTTTCTCTATAATTTTGATGGAGTCGTCTTCCACCTAATAAAATATCAATTATTACTAAAAAGTCTTCACCGTCGCTTAAGTTTTCGATTTCCATAAAAAAACGTATGTTTTTTTGAGGGTAAGTAATCCTCGCATTAGGCCGCCCAAATCAACTGCTTTAATACAAACGACAAACATTTCAAGATAAACTAGGTTCAAGGATAAGCTTTATTTTGTACAACAGAATATCCCCTTTAAGCTAGGTTCAAATTTGAGCTTGGTTTAAGCTCGGATTGTACAACCGGCACTAGATAATGTCCCTCTTCTATTCAATAATCTTCTAGGTGCTGTGCCCTAGGATTCTGATCGCAAGTATGTGGATGGAGGTTTCTTCTTCAGTGCAACATAATCTACATTCTTGTTTCTCCACTATTTTGAGCTTTTTCAGGTGCCCATTCAGGCGGCAATGTCCCGTTAAGATCCCTGTTAAAACTCTTGGTGCAGTTTTACTTTGACCTATGCATTCATTTGATCTCAACGGGTTGTAGTCACCAATCAGAATCTTTGATTGTCTAAACCCTACTAGATCTTTCCAATGGTCAGATCTTCTCTTTTCTTCGGCTTTGCCTATTTCTTCCAATATTACATTGGGACTGATACCACAAAAGGGTTTCGGCCCCCAAAAGGGTCTTTCAGTCCTCCTCTTTGCTAGTCCATCTGCTATTTCATTTCCTTCTATTCCAGTGTGTCCTGGAATCCACAGTATTGTTCTCGCCTAGTTCATTGAGTATGCTCAGGTATTCCCACAAAATTTTGGAACTGATTACATAAGAGTTCAGTGCTTTAATGGCTGCTTGACTATCCGACATTATATAATCTTTTGCCTTCTATATCATTTGTCAACATTGAACTGAGCACACTTTCTTATGGCGTGGATTTCCGCTTGAAAAATACTTTGCAAGCTTTCAGAGTGTCTGGTTCCTGACCCGTACACGTAACGGCTTAAACACAATCTTCAAAATGTTAAACCAGGTTTGAGGCTAAACTTTATTTTGTTCAACAGATTATCACCTTTAGCTATAGGTTCAAATTTGATCTTGGCTTAAATTCACATTGTACTGCCGAGTTTTAATACTCAAGTTTCAATATATTTATCCAGACAACTTCCATTAATACTAAAACAAAAGTTTGACATCAAATATTTATAAAATATAAAAACTTTGGAATAACACAATCAGTTTTTCTATAAAGATTTTAAAACATAAGTACTTTCCCATAGCGTTACTAGTAGACAAACATAACCTAAAATTATTCCCCACTATACTACAGCACAAGAACTTGAAAATTTATATAAATCACTCAGCAATTACAGTGCAATTATTATTTTGAGCATAGCAAATGGAGGAAGTTTTTCATGGATGAAGTAATAATCACCATTTATAAAATAATCTGGATGTACCTACTTTTTATATTAACATTTATATTTATATTGTTTTTGGTGTCTATACATGTGTTAGCTTTGTTGGCTATTTATTAATATATTCTCATTATATCGTAATAAATAATAATAAATTATTTGTTATAAACTTTGTTTATTATTTTTTGGCCACCCATTTTTTCATTTTTATCAGGATGAGGCGTACCACAACGGTATCCGAGGACTCTTCTCAAATGTTGCATCACCGGGACCAATTTCCCGAACTGCATTTATCTCGGTAAATTCAAACAAAACATTCAGGTGCTAGAGGAAATAGAGATTCCCGAGAGAACAGATATTTTGTCTCCGACATTAAAATGACCAAGTAAACAAGAAAGATAAGGACAAAAGATGTATTCTCTTGGGAAGATCTACTCCCTCAGGGAAGAATCCGGCACCAGACGTACTGGAGCCATGTGAAAAAGCAGGAACTCAGCAAACCCCTGGTCAAAAAAACCCTCGGAGCTGCTGACTTCCAAAATATTAAACCTCTGCATGGACCAGATAGGGTAAGTGACTCGGATCGATCGCTGTACCCTGGGGAAAAACATGCATACAAATAGACTAGGAGATGGTGACAGAAAATGTTCTCCCATTTTCTACTGCATGCCTTTTTAAGAATTGATAACTAACCCTAAAATATGAAAGATAAAGGGGTTACGAGCCCTTGCGCGCTTGCACGTCATAAAGAAAATGGCTTCTCTTTGTGTCAACGCCTTTAAAAACTCTAATTTGAATGTACCAACTGCTTCCAGAATTGGTTCTAAAAGAATGCAAAAATGTACGGGAATAGCCGGTTTTCGGTGTTCTGAATAGTGTTGGGCATAATAGGTCACCTTTAGCAGCGCTCAGTTTAGTTCGATGTCCCATTGCGAACTAGTGTTCGTTCTTTTAGAAGGTAAGCTAATTCTTTTGCACGACTCATAATGCGAATGATTATGTGAAATTGTTTATAGTGTTCTTTGCTTATGGCACTGGTGCGCACTAGTGCTGAAGTGCTGCACCGTTCGATAGTAGGTACCTATCGATCAAATATCTCGAAATTGTGGCCTCCGATTCCTTATTGATTGAAGGCAGAGATAAGTAACCTTGTTTATTACTTATCTCTGTAAATGTAAGGCGCCAAATTTCGAATATACTTTAATAAGATATCTGGTGCAAAACAAGGATTAAATAATTTATCAGTTCTTTGATAATTCAGCGCCACTCAATAATAAAGTAGATGTCAGAAAAATAAATTGTACATGAATAACTAAGAGTGGGATCATCGGCGAACTAGTTCGCGTAGTTCACAAGAGAGCGCTTTTCCGACCTAGTTCGTTCGCGAACTACCCAGTATCCAAGCTTATTACTGAATATGCAACTTTTCATTAAGTATTACTCGCCCTGAAAACGTAGAAACAACAACTCTTAAATTTGTATATTATGTACTTTTTATATAAGATCGGACAACTGTCATTAAGTGATACTATGTTATATTTACTAGAATTAAAAAGGTGCATGGTTTATTGCCACGATATTCTACATAAACTTTATTCTTTAATGCAATAGAAAGTTTCTATATTAATGCAGCAATTCTGTGTACGCAAATAGTAAAATCGTTAAACCTGTAAGTATATATACCAAACTTGTATCCGTTCCGATATTACGAGTCTTATAGATCGTTACGATCGCTAAGATTTTTACACAGAATTGCAGCAATAGTCTCCATGGTGTCTGTTAAACTGGACAAAGCGGTAACGTAGATTGTAGAAACTAACAAATCAATTTATGACCACATGGATGTAGAGTGTAATCCATAGAGAAATAAATGATAAGAGAGCTGTTAAACGTGTAGCGTTCTGTGGCATAAAGTAACAATAGCGCCTATCTTGGCTACAGGTATAAACTATCACTTCAGACACGGGCTTTTTGAATTTTTTCAACTTTCAGGATACGCGTAATATTGGAATTTAAATAATTTTGCAAATCAATTTACGTTTTTTAGTCTTCAAAGACTAAGAAATAACATTATTGTGCAAAATCATTCAGCTACAAATATCGCATTTGGCATATAATATTATACTTTTTTTCCCAGAGGAAAAGGGGAAGCTCTACCAGCCTGCCTCAGCAGCTGGAATGTGCAATGCTGCTGAGTACCGTGTGGGGCTCGCACCCACTAAACACCCACCTCTTGTGCTACCAGCTTACTCCCGGAAAAAGGCATTGCCCATAACTTCAGAAGTAGCCGTAGATACGAAAAACATCTTCAATTTTCCGCCCTGACTCTGTCTTCAATTTCTTTCCTTTCCATAACATTGCAGATAAATGCATACATCAGGTTCCACTTTTCCGGATGACTAAGCATAGTTTCAATTAGTTCATCTGTTTTTGGGAATATACCCATACTTGCTGTCACTTCATCTCTCTCACTTGACCATCTACTGCATTCTTCATACATGTGTTCCGGACTATCACTGATTCCGCACGTATGGCATAAATCAGTCGTGGTTTTGCCAATTCTGTTTGTATAAGTCCCAAAAGACCCATGCCCTGTTAGGAACTGTGTAAAATAATAATTTGTTCTTACACTCTATCCAGTTTGGGATATCCTTGATAAGCCTCCGGGTCCACTTCGCCGTTCCACTGTTTTGTGTCCATTGTCGTTGCCATCTTCCCAGTGTTTTTTTCCGCGCCATCCTTCTGTTACCAGGAAGCCTCGTTCCTATTTTGTGTAGCATACAGATCTCCGCTGACATTAAGTCCAAAGGCGGGAAGCCCGATATTACTTGGGCCGCATCCGCAGATACCGTTCTGTAGGCCGATATCACCCTCAGCAATCCCTTCCTCTGTGTGCTGATAAGTTTGTTCCGATATTTTTGTGTTTTAAGAACTACTCTCCACACTGGGGCAGCATATAGAAGGACACTATGCATGATCGTGCATAGCACCTGTCGCCTTGCATAGTTCGGTCCGCCGATGTTTGGAAGAAGTCCTCATAATTTCCGTTTTTTTATTTGCCTTCTCTATGCAGTAATCCACGTGCTTGGTGAAAGATAGTTTGGGGTCCAGTACCACCCCCAGATATTTGAGCGTGTTTGATGGCTTGACCACGTTGGTCTTTAGTCTGATCTGACCTACTGAGCTCATCCACTCCAGAACCCTTGCAGATGCCCGTTCAGCCTTTCTAATTACTTCATTTTTATCGCCTCCTTCAATGGTAACCAATAAGTCATCCGCGTAGGCGATCATGCCCACTTTTTCTTCGAATATAATATTATACTGAATGATGGTAGGAGATTAAAACAAACCCTTTGTAAGTGAGAAAATATTATCAATTGAAGATCTTTCATAAAATAAAATAACCAGGCAAATACAATGTTCAAAATATCAATTAAAGCATTTTTTCACATAACATAAGCAATACTTACAACTACTGTATTGATTTCTTTTATACTTTGTTCTTTTTGTTGATGATTAATTAATTTTGATTGTTAATTTATTAAAAGATCTCTTATTCCAGGGTTGGGTTCTAAACTAAATTAATTTTAAATCAAATTCTGTCTCATATATCCTTATTTATTAAACAATTTTTCCATACATTACAAATGTTCAATCTATCTATATTTCTTTGAAGAATTGATTTTTTTATATAAATGTCCGTTATTAGATTTATTATATAAATGTTGAACTTTTATTATTATGTTTTAAAAATGTCTTCTATCTTCAACAAAAAATTTCTATTATTTTCCAAATACGATTAGGTCGACTATTTTAATTCTTTGAATTCCTCCCGAAGTTATAATAAAAAATACTACTTTCCTCTAGTCAGGTATAAAACCAATCCTTCAGTTTCTTACTGCTAATTTATGCATATTGTATTTCCAAATCCATCATTTGTGATATGATTTTAGATATTCCTCAAACCAAAATATCTAAACTAATAACTCTCTTAAAAATTTTTATTTCAAAAAAATGATTCATCTTTCAAATTGACACTTATTTTTTTAATCACAAATGATGTATTTTCTGTACTAATTGAATTTTATAGATCTACACACTAAATAAAATTTCATAGAACTCTATCTCCATTCAATATTTATACACTACATTCTACCCGTGGACTGGGCTATCTATCGGGCGCGTCCCCAGGTGGCGGATAGGGGAACGGCCAAGGGACTGTCGCCGGTCCCTTGGTCAGTGGCAGAATAAGTAGGGTGAGGGGAGCTAAACCTCCCCAAAAGCCTTTGCTGAACATGCCACCGCGGACCAGCCTACCCAAGCTAAGGTGGAAGGAATCGTGCCGACAGCTGAATGGCCGCAGGGTATTATGCGGTCACGAACGATCCCCTTGGGGAACCGGGCGGAACCCCATTGTAATTAGCCTTCCTCTGGTAATGCGGGGCTCTGCCAGAGGTGACCAACCCTTCCCTTGCTACTCGTGGGAACACACATGGAAACACCAAACCAAAATAAAACGAAAACAAATCCCGAGGCTGGACAGAAGTGCTCACCTCGATCAAAAGCAGTAACTGGGGATGAACAGAAATGTCCACCCCAAAATACTGCACAGAACGAGGCTGGACGCGGAAGATCACCTCGGGATAAAACACAAAGGCGGAAGCGCATTTGCGGCGCCGAAGCCAAAAGGAGGAAGAGAGCGAGGGAATCAGGGGTGGCAGCAACTACAAGTGCTCCCCCCTCCTCCGTCACTCCACCTCCAAAAGCAAAGGCACTCCCTGCGGCGGGCGCCAAGAGCTCCGCCTTGAATAAAGGCAAGGAACAGGCTGCCCCTGCAGGAAAGCGCCTTCACCAGAGCACCTCCACGGAGGGGACTCCGCGAAGGCTGAAGAAGCCGCGTACCGACAGAAATGTCGCTGCCCCTTCTAAGACCTTTGCGGATGCCGCCTTGAGACACCTCAAGGTTGCTATAATAGATGAAACTAACCCGTACGGTAAGATTACTTCAGAACGGGAAAGAATCATAAAAAACCAACTGCTAGAGGAACTGGACAAGATCATCTTCTCCGCCTCCAGCAGCAACAGCAAAACGCCCACGTTTAAATCGTGGACATACTCTGGTGAAATCATCAGAGTGGTCTGCGATGATGACGGGACGTTAGAGTGGCTGAAAAAAGCCACAAAAAACCTCAAGCCGTGGGAGGAAGCATCACTGGCGGTCGTCAGCGTGGATGGGCTCCCTAGGCTGACCAAGGCCTCGCTCTGGATCCCGGAGGACGTCCACAAGACGACATCCGGGGAAAAGGAGAGGGTGCTTGGTCGGCTTAGGGCGCAGAACCCTGATCTGACGGTGGCGAGATGGTGCACTTTCCACCATGAGGTTAAGGTGAACCCAGGAGGACACCTCTTCGTCTTCGGGATCGGAGACAAAGATATGGCGGTCCTTAAGAAGAAGTCGATGAGGATGAGCTATGCGTTCACCTCATTGACCATCAGGGTTTCAAGGAAGGAAACAGGGGGTACCTCTGAAGACCCGAGGTCCTTGGTAGACGAGCCACCTAAAGTGGATACTGACTCCAAGGCCACCACGGGTTCCGGAAAGGACGTCGAATCAGTCGATGACCTGACGGAGGAGGTACCCGAAAACAGCGAGGTCACCTCTCCCCTAGCGGAGGAGCGGATGGACCTCTAAAGAAAACCAACCAACCTAACCAACCTACTCATGGGCAAGGACGTTGGAAAAAAGGTAAATATCATACAATGCAACCTCCAACACAAAAAGGCAGCAACGGCAACACTATGTCGGCACCTTGATGTATTGGAGGATGCAATAGCTTTGATCCAGGAGCCCTGGATAATAAAGACCAAAATTACTGGTTTTAGTAGTCTAAAGGGTCAAATTTTCAGCCTACCAAGCAATCAGCAACCTAGGACAGCAGTTTACGTCCCAAGGAAATACAGAGCTTCTCCAATGGCACAATTCTGCACCTCAGACCTCACTGCGGTTAAAGTGGAATGTCCAGATGGAAGAGGCAAATATACGGCGTTGGTACTTGCATCGGTGTACCTACCTTCAGATGCAGCCACCCTACCACCGACTAAAGAGACGGAGGTACTAGTGGATCACTGCCTCAACCAAAGAGTGGAGCTGATATTGGGTTGTGACTCAAACTCCCACCACTTGAGCTGGGGCAGCAAGGATATCAACGCCCGAGGTAAGTCTCTTTATGAATATATAATTAAGAAAGATCTAACAATCTTAAACAGAGGCACGGAGCCGACATTCATTAACGCCCGTAGCCAAACATTAATAGATATTACGCTGGCGACAACCAAAATATCAAACCAAATTAAGGACTGGCAAGTGTCAGATCATATCTCTATGTCAGACCACCGCTGGCTGACCTACACGGTAAGCCAGGATCTCAGGACCACTGTAAAATCTCGCGACCCGAAGAGGACGGATGTAGCTCTCTACAATCGACTCTTAAAAGGTGCTCTGCGGGAAACAGAGGTCCTGACTCCTAGCAATAATGAGGAACTGGAAAGGTACACAGTATCTATCCAAAACAAAATGGACATTGCCTATAAGGAATCCTGTCCGATGAGGATGGTTCAGACAGGTGGCACGACCAATAGCTGGTGGTGCCCTGAACTGGAACACCTCAGAAAGACAGCGAGAACGACCTTTAACAAGGCAAAACGAACAACACTCGAAGAGGACTGGGGAATATACAAAGCCAACCTCAAGGAGTTCAAAAAAGTCTGCAGACAAAAGCAAAGAGAGGCCTGGAGAGCCTATTGTGAGGCAGTCGAAGACTTCCCACAGGTTTCTAGGCTACAGAAGGCGCTCTCAAACGACCAACATAAGAGTATCGGCATCCTTACAAGGGAAAATGGCGACAAGGCAGCCAACCTTCAAGAGAGCGCTGAGATTCTTATGGAAACTCACTTCCCAGGTTCTGTCTTTCCTGGAACGTCAAACTGGATGGAAGTACCAACAACACCCTCACAATACGACTGGCAATTTGCTAGTTCAGTAATTGACGAGGATAAGATAAGGTGGGCCATATCGGGCTTTTCCCCCTTCAAGTCACCAGGACTTGACGGAATAAGACCAGCCCTACTTCAATGGGGGATGGATATTCTTATGCCGCACCTGGTTGGAATTTTCAGAGCCTCTTTGGCTCTGAGATATATTCCCCGTAAGTGGAGAGAAGTACGAGTGGTATTCATACCAAAACCAGGTAGGATGGATTACACCTTACCAAAAGCATTCCGACCAATTAGTCTCACATCGTTCTTTTTAAAAACAATGGAGAGGTTATGCGAGCGGTACATAAGAGATGAAGTGCTAGTTCACCACCCACTTCATCCAAATCAGCATGCATATACTCCGGGAAGGTCCACTGATTCGGCCCTTCACCAAGTGGTTGGCAGAATCGAAAGATCATTGGACAACAAAGAATCCACCCTGGGTATATTCATAGACATAGAGGGAGCGTTTGATAAAACAACCTTTCCAACAATTACCCAGCAACTCAACTCCAGGAATGTACCTCTGGTAGTAGGAGAATGGATACTCAAGATGCTCTCTAGTAGAGCAATAAGTATCAATGTAGAAGACATCACAGTAAGAGGACTGGTCATGAGGGGATGTCCGCAAGGAGGGGTCTTATCACCCCTTCTGTGGAACATAGTCCTGGACACCCTGATTAATCACCTCAACAACAATGGAATCTACACAATTGCATACGCAGATGACATAGTTATTTTGCAGACAGGCAAATTTGTGAACACACTGTGCGATAGAGCGCAGGATGGGCTCAAATTAATTGAAACATGGTGTAAGGAACACTCACTTTCGATCAATCCCAGGAAGACTGAGATGGTCCTTTTTACCAGGAAAAGGAGTTTATCGGGTTTAAAATCCCCCGAAATCTTCAAAAGCAAACTAAACTTTTCGGAAGAGGTGAAATACCTTGGTATTACCCTCGACAGGAAACTAACATGGAACTCTCATCTACACAGCAGAGCAAAAAGAGCATATGTGGCTTATGAACAGTGTCGGAGAACAGTGGGACGCACATGGGGGCTGTCACCCCGAGTGGTCTCCTGGATCTACACTGCAATAATAAGACCTATGTTAACGTATGGAGCAATTGCATGGGGACCGAAGGTTCTACAAGCAACGGCCATTCAAAAACTATATCAAATACAGCGAATGGCCTGTTTAAACATAACAGGAGCCATGAGAACAACACCAACCGCAGCAATGGAGCTTATTACTGGTCTGACCCCTCTGGACCTGTATGTCAAGGAGGTTGCGTTGATGGCCATGGTACGATTGCGCAAGGCTGGTGTAAACCCCGAAGTAGGAGTGGGCAATTTGCGGTTAAGCCTATGGCAGGAAGCGCTTACTGCGCTACCTCTGCTGCAGGCAGCCAATGATGCAATTAAACCCAGATTTTTGTTTAATAAACCCTACAAAATACAAATAAAACACAACACAGAGCCAGATGCTGCAGATGCAATACGCATTTATACAGATGGTTCAAAAATGAATGAAGGCTCAGGATGTGGAGTTTACTCGAGAGCACTAAGCCTAAGGATCAAGTGGGGAATGGGAAACAATACCAGCGTAGTTCAAACAGAACTGGCTGGTATCTCAATTGCCACAAAAGAACTAATCAGAAAAGGAATTTCTGACAAAAACATAATAATCTGCACTGATAGTAGACAAGCCCTATTAGCCTTGAACAGACAACGTGTTATATCAAGACTAGTACTAGAGTGCCACCAAGATTTAGCTAACGCCTCGGCAGATAACAATATTATCCTGAGGTGGGTTAAAGGGCACGACAGGAGTAAAGGAAATCGCATTGCTGATTCTCTAGCCAGGGAAGCCGCTGGACTGAAAATTCTTGGACCCAGTGACACCTACGGCCTGACGGATTCGACAATTGCGGAACTAGCCAAACGTTACACCCATGCTCAATCCCTTGAGAGATGGGAGGCAATCAAAGGATGCAGTTTTGCCAGGATCACCCTGGGCGACCCTGGGAAGATGGCGCCGAAAAAATACTTGGCGATGACCAGAAGAAACCTACGTATAACAGTGGGATTCCTGACTGGCCACTGTCAACTAAGGAAACACCTCCATACTATGGGGCTAGTGGACACATCTCTATGCAGGATGTGTGAACAGGAAGATGAGACTGTCAGGCATGTCCTGTGATGCCTTTTGGCCTAAACATTAAGTCATTAATTATTTAAAATATTATCGAATAAATTCCCTTCAGCTAATTCCAATAAACCACGAATTGTTTTATAAATAATAAATATAAAGGTTACACGTACGAGTCAATGTCAAAGCAAATAAACATTATCTAGTATCATGTATGTTTACTTATAGTGAACTTGACTCTTTGTATATATAGGTAACAATAGTATTTTAAGCATTCATTATTAATTCATTATTGATTCATTATTAATTCATTATTGATTCATTATTATTATTAAGTCATTGTTATGGTCATTCATTAAAGGATGATTACAGTCAGTATCATTCATTCTAAGTAGTAATCTAAGAGTAGTCAATTAGTGTTAGTGGTTAATGTATAGTAAATATTAAATAGAACATGTCCCAGTGAAACAGGTAGTTGTTTTATTCCTGGGGGATGACCCACCAAGTGACCAGCAGCACCACCTAGTCAGAGGCCCTTCTACTATCCTACTACACCCAGTATCCTCATTACATTACACATTACATGGCGATCCTGCAAACAATTGGAGTTCTGTAACAATGGGTGGTAAAGCAACGAAACAAGCGGTCCAAGAAAATGGCGTGGTCAACAGTAATTTTATAGTACAAGAAGAGGAACTCAAAGCAGATCTGGAGGTGAAGATTCTTATCTACATTATTGTGGTTGTTTTGGTACTACAATTTGGATGGTCTATATATAAGAATCATAGAAGACAAATGAAGAGGGAGATAAGAAGAAATCTACAGCAAAGCACGCTAAATCTGTAGGATGGTGAGAATATTATTTTTTTGTAAACTTTAAGGGTATATTCTGTTTTGTGGCTAAAATTTTTTTTTTGATAATTGATATTTCATATTTTTATTTCTATTGACAATGAATTTTAAATGTCCTCGAGTGATGGAAATGCAGTAACGTGGGATGAATTTGAGATTAGATTGAATTTAATTTTAGAAGATATACGTAGGAATAGTAAGCGTGTGTTAAAAAAGGAGGTTCCAAAAAAGCTCAGATAGTCATATAGATATAATAAATAAGTTGTGTGATTCATTTAATAGTTTCTCTAAGTTAATAAATAAGAATTGGTATAAGTTAGAGGAGAATCAGCAGAGTACATGTATTTTATATTTTAACAAAATTAGAGAAAAGGTAGAGAAAGCATTTCAAGTGTTAGATTGTCAGTATGAAGTTCCGTCTCAATTAATTACGCGTAATAATTTAATTAATAATTTAATAGTATTAGAAGCAATGAGCAAAGATAAAAAGGAGAAAATGGCATTAAGTATGAATGACTTTTTCAATTTAGCTGGTAAGATATTACCAAATGAATTTAATGGGGATATAAGCAAATTGCAATCTTTTGTAGATGCTATAAGTTTGCTACAGGTTGGTGCAGCAGAGCATGAGGAGAATGCTGTACTATTTGTGAAAACTAGGCTAACTGGAAAGGCCAGGAGTCTAATCACCACCGAAAAATCGTTGGTAGAAATTATAGGAACCCTTAAAAAGGGACTAAAGGGAGATAGTGCTAGTTTAGTAGGAGCTAAATTAAGCAAATTAAGACAAAACAATAAGGATATAGTTGAGTATGCTTCAGAGATGGAGAAATTAACAGATCAGTTACAAGCCGCGTATTTGGCAGAAGGAATGCCAGTACATTTAGCAACTAAGTATACAACAGAAGCAGCAGTAAAATCACTGATCGACAACTCAGCATCAGAACGGATAAAAACCGTTATAGCAGCTGGAAATTTTACGACACCGCAAGAGGTGATGACTAAATTGGTTTCCATCAATGTGGGAAACAATCAGTCAACAGGAAGTGTTCTGCATTATAAGGCAGATAGAAATAAGTTTGTGTCAGGAAATACCTATTTTCCTCAGCGAAGACACTCTTATGTAAATCATAATGGAGAAAATAATTTCCATAGGAAAAAAAACTACGATAACAGTAGGAAATTTCACGCCAATCAAGGCAATAGGAGATTTACTGGTTACAGGGAGAAACCAGAAGAATATAGGAACAAGCCTAACAATAGGTTTAACAATGATAATAAATATAGAAATGTAAGAATGTGTGAGAGTGGAGAGACGAGAGTGGAAGATGAACAGAAAGAATTGGGGTTTTGAAAAAGAAAGGTGAAAAATCCAAAATTTTAAATAACTTGCATAATAATAATCATTACATTTATAACTTTGATTTAACTCTTTCAAACTTTGTGCAAATTAAAACTGACATATCGGATAATATAGATACTTTTATATTAGATACAGGTGCAGATATATCGTTATTAAAAATTTCAGATAATTTTCCACATCACTTAATAAAGACAACACAAATCTTAAATATTAAAGGAATAACTCAGGGAGAAATTAAAACTTTGGGTACAATAGAAACTTTTCTTTTTATTAAGGGTATAGCATTTCAACATTGTTTTCATGTAGTTGAGGAAGAATTTCCTATACCTACGAATGGAATTCTAGGTAGGGATTTCATAAGAAATTATAATTGTATTTTAGATTATTCAGAATTAAAATTATACATAGATTGTAAATCTAGGAATACAGTAACATTAGAAATTCTTGACAATCCTGAATATGATACTTTGGCAATACCGCCTAGATGTGAAGTCTATCGGTTGGTAGAAAGTTTCAAAAACTTAAGACAAGATAAAGTTGTTGAGCAACAAGAACTATTACCAGGAATATTTATAGCAAGATCTATTATATCAAAAACTAATCCTTATGTCAGAATTTTAAACACAAATTATGAAAGCAAGTCGATAAATACAAACAATATTAAAATATTGGATTTAAATTTATTTCATGTATATGCTGTGAAGAATGAAAGTAAGAATAGGTTGAAAGAATTAAGAAAAACATTAAATTTAGAGGTACCAGAATACGTGAGGGATAAGCTAATAAATCTTTGTGAGAATTTTTCAGATATTTTTGCTTTAAAGAACGACATTTTAACGCATAATAATTTTTATGAGCAAAAGCTATTGGTAAAGGATGATACTCCAGTATATATTAAAAATTATCGCACGCCACATTCTCAATCTTCAGAACTTAATAATCAGGTCCAAAAGTTATTAGAACAAGGTATAATCGAATCTTCAATCTCAGATTATAACAGTCCAGTTTTACTTGTTCCCAAAAAGGCAATCAATGGAGAGAAGTCTTGGAGACTTTGTATAGATTTCAGGCAATTGAACAAGAAAATAGTCACAGATAAATTTCCATTACCCAGAATAGATTCGATCTTAGATCAGTTAGGGAGGTCGAAATGGTTTTCAGTCATAGATCTTATGTCAGGTTTTCATCAAATTCCCTTAGAACAATCTTCAAGGAAATATACATCTTTTAGTACAGAAAAAGGTTCTTTTCAGTATACAAGATTACCATTTGGTTTAAATATAAGTCCAAATAGTTTTTCAAGAATGATGTCCATAGCATTCTCAGGATTAACTCCAGAAAAAGCATTTCTTTATATGGATGATATAGTCGTAATAGGGATGTCAGAAAATCATCATTTAAGTAATCTCGAAAGGGTGTTTGACACATGTCGGAAATTCAACCTTAAATTAAATCCACAAAAATGTCAATTCTTCAGGCGAGAAGTAACGTATTTAGGACACAATTTGTCCAGCGAAGGGGTTCTACCCGATAAGGCAAAATATTCAGTCATTGAGAAGTATCCAGTGCCCAAAAATTCAGAAGAATCTAAAAGGTTCGTAGCATTCTGTAACTATTACAGACGTTTCATTCCAAATTTCGCTGAAATATGCATACCTCTCAATAAATTATCTAGGAAAAATGTGAAATTCGAGTGGTCGGAAGACTGCGAAAAATCATTCCAAATACTAAAATCGGCATTAATTCAGCCGCCTATTTTGAAATATCCAGATTTCAATAAAAAATTTATATTGACAACAGATGCTTCAAATATTGCGTGTTCTGCAATACTTAGCCAGGAATACGAAGGTATAGATCTACCTATAGCTTATGCATCGCGAGGTTTTAAGAAAAGTGAATTAAATAAACCTATAATCATGAAAGAACTGTTAGCTATCCATTGGGGAATTAATCATTTTAAGTGTTATTTATATGGTTCTACACATTTTATTGTGAAAACGGATCACAAGCCGTTAACACATCTTTTTTCGATGACAGACCCAACTTCGAAACTTACGAGAATTAGACTAGACCTAGAAGAATACAACTTCGAAATACAATATTTGAAAGGAAATTCAAATTATGCGGACAGTATTTCAAGGATATCCATAAATGAATTAAAAGACTTGTACATTGACAATGCTCACATCTTAGCAATAACGAGGTCAAAAACTCGTCATAATAAAGCTCAGCCTATAAGAGAAGATAAAATAGTTTCCACAGAAATAAAGGAAGATATTCGCAAGCCAGCAGTATATAAAGTACTGAATAATTTAGAGGCGCATAAATTACCAATTCTGCAATTTGAAAATAACCGTGTTTCGTTAAGGATGAACATACGGATCAAAAACAGGATGAGATTTAGCCAAGCCTTATTAAATACCGATATAGTTAACTTTGATTTAGGTCAAACGTTAGTTCAGCTTGATAAGCTAGCGGTAAATAATGGTATAAAAAGGATGAAAATTTATATGAATGATATTATTTTCACACAGTGCACTATAAAAGAGTTTATGGAAAAAGGAAACAATACGTTAAAAAACGTACAAATATGTATTTGCGATATACCTAAGATGGTGGAAAAAGAAAAAGAAAAGCAACAGATTTTAGAAACTTATCATAATGATCCTTTATTTGGAGGTCATGTAGGAAATAACAGGCTATTGAAAAAATTAAGAGCGAATTTTAGATGGAAAAACATGGAAAAAGATGTAAGAAAATATATTAAGCAATGTCACAAGTGTCAGGTCAATAAAGCAAAGAATAATCACAAGGAAGAATTTGTATTAACGGATACAGCAGAAAAACCATGGGATATAACATATATAGATACGGTCGGTCCTTTTCCACAAAGTGAAAATGGTAACCGTTATTGCATCACAATGTTATGTGAATTAACGAAATATGCAGTAATAATTCCAGTTAGCCTTGAACAGACAACGTGTTATATCAAGACTAGTACTAGAGTGCCACCAAGATTTAGCTAACGCCTCGGCAGATAACAATATTATCCTGAGGTGGGTTAAAGGGCACGACAGGAGTAAAGGAAATCGCATTGCTGATTCTCTAGCCAGGGAAGCCGCTGGACTGAAAATTCTTGGACCCAGTGACACCTACGGCCTGACGGATTCGACAATTGCGGAACTAGCCAAACGTTACACCCATGCTCAATCCCTTGAGAGATGGGAGGCAATCAAAGGATGCAGTTTTGCCAGGATCACCCTGGGCGACCCTGGGAAGATGGCGCCGAAAAAATACTTGGCGATGACCAGAAGAAACCTACGTATAACAGTGGGATTCCTGACTGGCCACTGTCAACTAAGGAAACACCTCCATACTATGGGGCTAGTGGACACATCTCTATGCAGGATGTGTGAACAGGAAGATGAGACTGTCAGGCATGTCCTATGCGAGTGTCCGGAGTTATCGTCGATAAGAGAGTGTGTGTTCGGTGAGTCTTGGCCTACACCTGCCGATATCAAGGAGATGTCTCCTGGTGACCTGTTCACCTTCCTGAGAAGGACAGGATGGACGATGACCTAGGAGGACAACTCCTCGGGAGGATGTACAATGGGTCATATGTGGCCTAAGTGCTGTGAGCCTACACTCACCCTCCCTACTCTACAGATACAGAGATACACTACATTCTAAATCATATTAATATATATTATGTTACCCCCAATTGTCGAATTCGGATGATGCCCGAAAAAAATACACTATTTTTGAGCAACGAATATTTCCCAAACCCGAAATTTTAATTGTATACGGTTATTGAGCATTACAAAATAATAAGAATTAGTTTTGCGCCATTTGAAAAGTACAAAACTAGTTCTCTACATTTCTGAAAGACAAGCACTAGTTCTGCTTTTTTCATTTAATATCAGTAACGAATCAAATAAAGTTGGAAATTATGATAATATATTTTATTCCAAAACTGACAAATACAACAACAAATAAAACTATATTCTTAGGCAAACATCCAGTTAGGTTTAAGAAATTTATTTGAACAAGAGCTTGAATGATGTCACAGAATTGCAGATGACATTCTTTTTTTGACAACTAAGTGATATGATTTTCTCATTTTTATTAATACTCTGCACTACCACTATCATTTTAATATAGGTACAATATCCTAATTATAATAATTGTAGCATCCACAATTTCACAAGCACACACAGAATAAATTCAAAACAAAAAACAACTACATAACCCTACTTTTTATTCGGAAATAGTGCTGGTCATTCAAAAATGTACAGAACTAGTTTTAAGAAATCTTCATTCTTGCATAGCATCGAATGAATAAACATGGTCTGCTAAATTGTATTTATTTTACAATTGAAATTATAAGCTTTCAGAAAAGCCATTGCCATTTGACTATGTGTCCTTCATTCATCCTTCAGTAGGGTATTGTAGAACAACAGGTGTACAAAAAGCAATAATAGGAGCTCCTCCAATCTTAACTATTATCTGATTCATTCTTAGTAGTCTTATTTGTAAATTCAAATGGTTCCAATGAATACTACTGATAGTTGAAATCATTTTAAAATTTGTTTGTTTTTCTGGAAAAGAAAACAACAACACATTTCTCAAAGCTTATTATTGTGATATAAAAGTTTGGAAATATCAGTCAAGTTACTGCATGTTTTAAAAAATGCAGGAGTGTAAGTACCTACCTACCTTTATGCAATTATTATGAATATTCTAATATTAGCCTAACCTAACTTGAATAGCATATAGACCATTCCAGAACAAGTGTCACTTCTATTATGTGCACATACACAATATTTTCCACTTGACATGTCAAAATTACACAAAAATGAAAAATAACATACCTACTTGATTACAACCATTAGAAATTGGAGGTTTCTAATTATGTTCATTTGCTATTTTCTGTAAATTGTATGCACAATAAGATACATAGAGCTCAGAAATATGCATAATTGACATAGGTACATTATATCTAATATAAAAGGTCTTTTCTTCTATCTTCTTCCTCCAATGATTGAATTTTATTTATGTCTTGAAATATTGTGAATTTAACTATTATAACAAATGAATAGTTTCAATCCTTACTATGTGGAATCTTTCCATAGTTCTAAAATAAAATCAATCATAGTATCTCTCACTCTGTGGCTGTATTCTTGACTGAGGGAGTAGAGTTTTCCGAGAGAATACATATTTTGTCTTTATTTTGCTTAGCTACTATGTCGCTGCGGTAACAAAGACAAAATATCTGGTCTCTCGGGAATCTTCACTTCCTCAGTCCTGCAGCCCCAGGAAGATCTTGCTAGTTGAAAATAACCTGCACACTCTAGCTTCAGATCCCAGTTCTTCTACATTTTAAAGGTTTTATCCATTGATCATACAATAAAATGACCTACCTTAAAGACTCCAGTTTCAGAAGCTTATCTTATATTCTACTTTTTATTTGGCTATGGCTAGTTGTACAAGTTATACAGATATAAATCACAGATAATTACTCAAAAAAAATGAAAAAGAAGAAGAAACCACAGATAACTTAAGAAAATGTTATGTGTGATAGAAACAAAACTTATAATATTTCAGTTAACAATAAGTTTTATTTTGTACATTAATACACTGAATTAAAAGTTTGTATCTCAATAATTCGGGAACTATCTAAATACTAAAGAGGTATGTATGAAATAGTATTAAGGAAAAAATATACAGGGTGCGCCAATTATTTCCACTCGATCTCTAGCACCGAAACTAAAAGAGGTATCAACAAGATTTCTTGTAGGTTTATACGGTGTCACTCGGACTACAATTGTAAAATATTTTGATGTATACAGGGTGGCTAATTTTTGTGGAATGAAAATTAATTTGGTTTTTTAAATTGAACACCCTGTATACGATTATGTCTTCTGATTCTACTTAATATTAGCTTTACGGTAGTTTTTTGAATTTGTAAATCCGACGCGGCGTTGACAAGTTATTCCTATTATAAGCAGATTTAATGAAAAAACAGCACTTCAGAAATATTAGCACAATAAACACATTTTTTCAAAAATTCCTCCAAAAGGCTACTATGCTGTAAATGAAACATACACCTACCACAATAATTACCCAACATCTTCACCTGTTGCACAGGGTGTTTGCCGATGGCGTGCAAATAGTCTAGTTTTCAAATTGCAATAACTTAATTTTTTCAAATGGGACACCCTGTATATTTTTCTTCAGTTAGAAGCTCTCCTTAATACACATTAAAAAAATATAGGGTTTTGGACATCTTACTTTACTATTTACTTTAATAATTGACGTTAAATGAGAAATAACATATTTTACACAATTTTTAATAAGAAAACAAGTTATCTATGAAAATGACAGTAGGTATATTTTGTTGTAGCATTAATTGTCAACATAAAATTTTGTATTATATCACGTCTACTATATTTAATCGATATTAGGTATAAAAAATGGATTATAATAAGAATTATAGTGTTCAAGAAAATATTGATATGATATGGATACTGGGTGAATGTCAAAAAAATGCGTTTCTTGCTAGTAAGGTCTATCGTCAAAGATACCCAGAAAGACGTCATCCACAAAAGGATACTTCTGAGAATTTAAAGAATAGATTTGATAGAACGGGAACCGTCAAGTATGAAAAACATTCACGTGATGCTACAGCTGTTACTGTTGACAACGAATATAAAGTAATGATCAGTATAGTTGAAGATCCCAATGTAAGCACAAGGCAATTAAGCAATCAGTTAGATATTTCCAATACCACAATTAGACGCATAATAAAGAAGAATAAATATCACCCTTACCATATCCAGCTTCACCAAGAATTGTTACCGCGTGATTTCGCGCGTAGAGAAGAATACTGTAGATGGTTAATAAACAAGATAAATACAGAGCGTAACTTTTTAAACAAAGTTTTATTCTCCGACGAAGCCACATTTCATAAGAACGGTTGTGTAAATAGACACAACTTCCATTATTATTCGGACCACAATGAACATTTATTTGGAACCACATCACAGTATCGATGGTCTTTGAATGTGTGGGCAGGAATAATAGGTGATTATGTAATTGGTCCCTATTTCTTTGATGGGACTGTAAATGGAGCTGCTTTTTTAAATTTTTTAGAACTTGATTTTAGAAACCTTTTGCAAAATGTGCCTCAAAATTATCGCAACGGAATGTGGTTTCAATTAGATGGTGCCACACCACACTACCAATTAAATGTTCGCAATTGGTTGAATAGGGAATTTCAGGATCGTTGGATAGGAAGTGCAGGACCTACAAATTGGCCTGCTAGATCGCCGGGCCTTACACCTTGCGATTTTTTCTTGTGGGGTTTTATTAAAAATATTGTTTACAAAGAAGAGGTTACCACAAAACAAAATATGAAAGACAGAATTACTGCAGCATTTAGACAGGTGACCCCTGCAATGCTAAGAGATGTGCGTAAATCAATGAAAGAAAGGGCAAGAAAATGTATAAATGAAAATGGAAGACATTTTGAACACCTATTATAAATTTTAACTTTCAATATTGTAGTTTTCTTACGATTAAACTCTGTAAAATTTTGTACTTATTAAAAATTGTGTAAAATATGTTATTTCTCATTTAACGTCAATTATTAAAGTAAATAGTAAAGTTAGATGTCCAAAACCCTATATTTTTTTAATGTGTATTAAGGAGAGCTTCTAACTGAAGAAAAATATACAGGGTGTCCCATTTGAAAAAATTAAGTTATTGCAATTTGAAAACTAGACTATTTGCACGCCATCGGCAAACACCCTGTGCAACAGGTGAAGATGTTGGGTAATTATTGTGGTAGGTGTATGTTTCATTTACATCATAGTAGCCTTTTGGAGGAATTTTTGAAAAAATGTGTTTATTGTGCTAATATTTCTGAAGTGCTGTTTTTTCATTAAATCTGCTTATAATAGGAATAACTTGTCAACGCCGCGTCGGATTTACAAATTCAAAAAACTACCGTAAAGCTAATATTAAGTAGAATCAGAAGACATAATCGTGTACAGGGTGTTCAATTTAAAAAAACCAAATTAATTTTCATTCCACAAAAATTAGCCACCCTGTATACATCAAAATATTTTACAATTGTAGTCCGAGTGACACCGTATAAACCTACAAGAAATCTTGTTGATACCTCTTTTAGTTTCGGTGCTAGAGATCGAGTGGAAATAATTGGCGCACCCTGTATAATGGGACAATTTACAGAAATGTAAATCACAGAATACTGCGATAAGATGGAGAGGTCTATCAATACAAATATTGTTCGATGCTACCATCTACTAGAAAGTTGCCTCTTTAATAGGTATGCAACCAAACATGCTTTAATGCTTGTTCAGTTGCACACCTCCTCGTTGCTGACAGGTATAGTACACAGTGTCCAAATGAAATTATACTAGGTTATACTATGATTGATTTTATTTTAGAATTATGGAAATATTTCACGTAGTAAGGGTTGAAACTATTAATTTGTTATAAAAGTTAAAGTTTCAAGACCTACCCAAAATAAAATTGAATGATTGGAGGAAGAAGATAGAACAAAAAGACCTTCTATTTTAGATATATGTATATCAATTATGCACATTCACAAGCTCTATGTACCTTATTGGGCATAAAATTTACAGAAAAATGCAAATTAACATAATCAGAAGCTTCCAATTTCTAATGGTTGTAACAAAGTATGTTATTTTCCATTTTTGTGTAATTTTGACATGTAAAGTTGAAAATATTGTGTATGTACCTACACATAATAGAAGTGACACTCATTGGGGAAGCAAATAAAGAGAATACCATACTTGATTTGAAGAGAAATCATTCTATATCATATAACCAAAAATGAAACAGAAACCTTCCATTTTAAATTTAATAAAAACATATTTGGCAAAAATTCAAGTGACCAACTTATATCCTAAATATGAAATATATTTTTCAATAAACAACCTCTCACTCCCTTCAAGTTAGGTTAGGCTATTATTAGAATATTCATAATAATTGCTTACTTATAGTCCATTTTTTCAAACATGCAGTAACTTCATTGATGTTTTAAAATTTTCATATCACTATAATAAGCTTTGAAAAATGTGTGGTTGATTTCTTTTCCAGAAAAACAAATTTTCAAAATGATTTCAGATAGCAGCAGTATGTTATTCTTTTGAACTATTTGAATTTACAAATAATACTTACCTAGGACTACTAAGAATGAATCAGAAAATAGTTAAGACTGGAAGAGCTCCTATTATTGCTTATTGTACATCTGTTGTTCTACAATACCCTACTGGTCCAATAAAAATGGTAAGTACTCTGGGTATTGAAGCAACTGTATCAACGAAAACTTGTAGACAATCATTTATCTAAAATAGAATAAAATATTTACAATTACTACAAGGAAATTGTATTGGAAGGAGAAATAACCCATTGGCTTTTCTAAAAGCTTATAATTTTAACTGTAAGTATTGTTTTTTCACGTATCTTACCGGCAAACCAATCATATGGGCACCAAAACTAGGGCGAAAAGTATTGTTTAGCAGCCCAAGGGCGGAAAATTCATAACGCCACGATTTTTTCACCATCTTGATTACTTTGACGTTTCACCTGAATTTTTTAATTAGACGTCAGTGTATGTCAAAGTTTTTTTTTATATTTTATGGTTCATTTGGTAGGCGAAACGCGAAAAACAGATGTGTGTCACACTTACAGGAAACGCTTCAGCAGCCCTCGCTCGTACATCCAATAGACTTGGCTGCTAAAACTCATTGTCTGCCCTTGTGACACAATATATACTATAGCAGACCTTATTTCTTCCTTAATCATAATATTAAGATGAACATTAATTTTCAAATACTGATTAAATAACGGTATGAACTGATATGTAATAGGCATTACATACATATATTGTAGTTTTTACAGATCAATAAAAAGGTATCCAATATATGAACGTCCATTTCAACATACCTATCAGTTTTTCTACCGCCTTTGGATCAAGTCAGAGATATACACAAGGATCAAGTGTAATCCCGAAAGTTTATATACACATATACACAAATTATATTTCTCTATGACACACAGTGCCATTGACTGCCATAGAGAAATAAATAATAAGTATTCTACCTTACCACAGAATACACCAAACAACTGGTGTATTTGGTGTATTCTTTGACCTTACCAAAGAATACACCATACAACTACAGGCTGCGCACAAAGGTTGCTCCAACTCCTTCCATATGTTTTAAAATTTAAAAGCTACATTACATTAATTTTTCTATGATGTAATCCATAGAGAAATAACTCTATGGTGTAATCCAATATTCCCCTTCCTATGAAATAGAATTTGCCATGTGGTTGGTTTCGGTCAGTTTCGGTTTCGTATATTGAATCGAAAGTGTGCATTTTAATGCATTTATCACATTTATGTCCACTGCAAAGTTCGCGAAGCACGTGGTGCCCTGACGACTAAAACCGTGGTAATGCGCAAAGATTAAGTTAGGTTAAGAAATGATTGAAGACGTCGAAACTAGTTTAGTGTCAACAAAAATTCGAGTTGTAAGTGAAAAACAACAAAATGGAACGAGAAATCATGAGAATAGTCACAAACCCCCAGCGGACGGGGGATCAAGAGCATGGGTGATTATGTTAGCTTCATTTTTTTGCAATGGAATCTTATTTGGAGTCATCAATTCTTATGGAGTCCTTTACTCGAAATTTTATGACAAGTTGCAAAGTAGGAATGTTACTAATGCTTCTGGAAAGGCAGGTAAGTTGAAAATTATTTGTGAAATGAGAAACAGTAATAATTTTGGTTTTGGATGTTTGAGTTTAGCCGGTAAAATTCGAAGTAAAATAATATCTATGAGCGTTATTATTCACATTACTTAAATAGATACATAATACTAAGACCCAGGGTTGTTTATTACTATTATAAGAAACATAATAAGTTGTTTTGTATGAACGTCAATCAAACAATTTGTTTATTCAAGCTCTTTAATTTTCAGTGAATGAACCATTTTTGTACAGGGTGATTTATGATGTTAATAATATAAAAGAAAGAATATTTAATTTTAGTTAGTTGTTTACTGGTTCAAGAGATAAATCAATGAATTTTTATTGGCAAATTATATTATATTACTTATATTTGCTTAAAAATATTTGTAAAAATAATTAGTAAAAGTGATAGAAAGGGATAAAATTCATAACTGATGGGAAGTTAACTTCTAGCAAGTGTAATGAATCTGACTATCTGACAACACTGTCAAGTCTCTGATAGTTTGTTGGTTTCACCTGCGATAAAACAATTTTTGTGACTGAAAACAAAAAATGTATTTAATGAATTTGCCTGAGGGTGTTTTATCTCACTCTTTTTATATAGCTTGATTATGCAGTTATTAATGGTGAAAACATTTTTATTGAATTTTGCTAACATATACTTTGATTATAATTCATTACCACTTGTTTTTTGTCAATTTTATGATATGTGAATCTCATTTTACCAATAACTCTATGGAGGGTGGCCTAGCTAATATTTATATTGGTGTCATCTTCTTCTAGCTTTGTTTTTAGATTGTCCAAAGTAGGAACAATCTGGCTTTCATAGAGGGAATATATTTTGCTTCTTATTATATCCTGCTGGCCATTGTCCAGATGATGAGATTGAAAATCACTAGGTTTTTTTCTTCCACTTAATGTTTCACTGTTAATAATATCCTTTATAGAGGATATTGGTGTATTTGTAAATAAGCAGGTTTCTTTTAAAGCTTCTTGTTTAATGAATCCTCTACTTACAAAACAATCATACTCATTTTACACAAGTGTTTTCGATGCAACATTGCGAAAAAAATTCATAATAACTTATAATACTCGTATAGAAAGCTCTTTGAAAACGGACTCTAAAATGGAATATTTAATACTGCCAAATAAATTCAATGCAGCCATCATACACCTGATACAAACCTGAAGGCTCGCCCTTGCCTTGTCACTCAACTGTTCTTAGATTTCATTTCAGGTAAAATTCTTTTAAGAAGGTCATAAATGGTCATATTTAGATTATTGCAGGCAAAAGCTAAGACCATATATTTTGAGACAAACTATACAATTTTTTTAATGGTACATATCTGTAACTGCAAACATTATCAATAATAATCTTGTGGGCTAAAATACTTTTTGGCAGTGGTTTAAAAAAATTTGAAATTTATATGAATATTTTCTCGTTGTAATATTGATACAGGACAGTGATAGTTTAATATATTCACATTTGCAGCATTCTTTTAATTGGTATCTCAATATTTTATACAGGAAGTGGCAGCTTTTTCTTATTCCCAATCTTCCATTTAGGCTCGGCAGCTCTATGTTCTTGTGTTGTCATATCTTTTACTATTTTTCTTCTCGCGTGGTACCCATAGGGAAATAATATTTGTCTATGGTGGTACCTTTCAAGGTGTTTCCTTTTAGCTTCAACGTAACAATAGTGAAATATTCTTTTTTCTTATTTTTTTGGGAATCAAACCACAATCATTACCGTTGTCAAGATTAACTAGTAATGAAATAATTTTTGCTCCCTATCTGACACAACGAAAAAATTTGACAACTAGACAATCAATAATATTTTGAAGTTTAAGACTACAAAACTTTGTTGTCAAATTTTATTAAGGTCCATTCATAGTAGATCACACCTCTGGTAAAATGTGAAATAAAATATTTTATTTTATGACATTCTAACGATATGTAGTCCACTAGAAATGGAATCCAGTGAAGTGCACGTTCCAGTAACAACAAACGCGTTTTTATTAACAAAATTTCCAAAATAAGCGAAAAAAAAAGCGCTATCCCAATAAAAACCGTTCCTGGAACGTGCACTTCACTGGATTCCATTTCTAGTGGACTACATATCGTTAGAATGTCATGAAATAAAATATTTCATTTCTCATTTTACCAGAGGTGTGATCTACTATGAATGGACCTTAATAAAATTTGACAACAAAGTTTTGTAGTCTTAAACTTCAAAATATTATTGATTGTCTAGTTGTCAAATTTTTTCGTTGTGTCAGATAGGGACCAAAAAATTATTTCTATACTAGTTAATCTTGATAACGGTAGCTGGAACGCTACCGAAACGTCAAAATAAAAAATAAAAAACATTATTGTGGTTTGATTCCCAAGAAAATAAGAAAAAATAATAAGTAATGCCACAAGGAACTTACAGAAGATAATAGTGAAATATTTAAAATTTCCACAGAACATTATTAGTACCTTCATTATAGTCTATTTCGGAAAGGTATAGGGTAATAAAATGGGGACCATCCAGTTCGGCTTAATTTCGGTGTCGGCCATAGGCGTAGGTCTTGAAATAGTATTGTTTGTAATATTAAAATTTCAAGTAATTGCGTAAGAGAATTAGGAAAAGTGTTTTCTGGCCTGAAGTGTCAATATCGAAATATTGTGTAGGGATTACTTAGGTAGTAGATTATACTGTTACGTTTTGCGTTTAACAGGTACCGTTTAACCTTCTATTAGTGCCTCTGCCTAATTCCAACCCTATTTCAGATTCGGCTTAACCAATCGCCGCAAGGTGCCCTACCCAAAATTTTTAGACCTTTATAAGTATATTGTTTAGTTTAACGCCAGGATGACAGTATTCCGTTGATAACTAAAAAACTTTTATGGACCACTTTGAGAAATAAATATTGATTTTGCCTGGGAAAAGCATAACCTTAAAGCACTTTTACTGGAAAGCGATGAAATTGTTTGCTGGCGACGAAAATACTTGAGAAGTATAAAGCAGTACAGAACAGAGCAGAAGAAAATATTTTATCTTGATGAGACGTGGATTAATGAAGGTTATACAGTACCAAAAATGTGGCAAGACAAAAATATAACCAGTGCTCACCAAGTTTTCATGGAAGGCCTGTCAACGGGTATTAAGGTGCCTTCAGGTAAAGGGAAAATACTATTAATCGTCCATATTGGAAGCGAAGAGGGATTTTTAAAAGGTTTGCCAACCTTTCAGTCGTGCCATACGGGAGATTACCACGAGGACATGGATTCGGATGTTTTTGAAGACTATTTTGGTGAAATGATAAAATATATTCCGGCCGATTCAGTAGTAGTTATGGATAACGCAAGTTATCATTCTCGACGCATAGAGAACTCTCCAGGAGAGGACTCCAACTTCATCTTGGAGAAAACAAGAAATTTTTGACTGGTTAACCACCAAAAGTATTGTATTTGAAGATAATTTGATAAAAAAAGAACTATTAGCTATAGCAAATTTACACAAACATTGTTTTATGAAATACGCCGTGGAAGATATAGCAGAAAAACATAGTATAACTGTGCTGCACACACCGCCATATCATTGCGAACTAAATCCTATAGAACTTATATGAGCGCAAGTGAAAGGATTTGTGGCAAGACACAACAAGACATTCAAAATGAAAAATGTTAAGCTACTGTTTCATCAAGCCATTAAGGTGGCGACACCAGAGAACTGGCGAAAAGCAGTTCAGCATGTCATTAAAGAATAGGAGAAGATGTGGGATCTTGACTACTTGATCGATCGGACCGTCGACCCGTTAATCATAACGTCAAGAGGAGATGACAGTTCCTCAGATGACGAAGAATATTATGATTTTTTATGATTTAATTTCTGTATAATGTTCAATAAAAAAATTAGTGTACATAATGCCTAATTTTTATTCTGTTGAAATAAAATTCTTTCCTTTTTACGAGTATCCTACCGGCACGCCTTTGGCACACTATTTTCAGTGTTGAATGGATAACAATAGGCTATACCCATATATTGACCCCAACCCGGGTGGTACTACCTGCACTTGATAAAAAGAAAGAATTTTACAATGAAATCAATTCCAAACTATGAAAGTGGCTTAAATATTCGTGCTCCCTTTGCATACCTAATGAGGTTTTATTACCCTATACCTTTCTGAAATAAACTATAGTTCATTTCCCTTGATGGCTAGTGTTAAGGCATGAAATCTATAAACCTATTTTTCTTTTGAGATTAGTATTTTTTCCGGTTAAAAGGAACTGTCATTTTCTGATACTCTTATAATATACAGAGTGTCCCACTATAAAGTAACACATTTTGACGGCTTATTACTCGAGAATGGAAAAAGATATCGACGTGCAGTTTTCGCTAAACTTCTTATATTTCCTTCAAATTTTGATTGACATAGTTGCCAAATGTATATTTTTTCCCGAAAGCAACGAAAAAAAAATGACCAATTTTGAAACGAAATTATCGGTTTATTTTAAATACAACACTATATTTTTCAATACCACCTGAAAGTGTCTTTCTCCCCCTTTCCAAAAATGGATACATTATCCGCATATACTCAAGTTTTTAGGGAATGAATCAATTTTTTATGAAACCATGTCAATAACTTCCAAACATAAATTATCACATTTTAACAGCTTGGAAACGTTATAACTCGAAAATGAGACAAGGGATTAATGAGCGGCTTTCACTGAAATTCTTAGAAATGTTTAAATTTTTTATGACACCGTTTGCAAGTCTCAAAAGTCGTCTAAAATTTTCGTAAGAAAGTTACTTGAGTTAATTAATAAAAGTGACCAGGATAAGATTCAGAGCCATTTTTGATAGAAATACGCCTATACACGAAAATCGATATTGACTTGGGTACAACAATTTACAGAATCGGGAAAACTAGAAAGAAACAAAACATTTAAAACATTTTTATTTACATATAAGAACAAGGAACCAAACATACCTTCTTAAAAGACATCAAAACAAAAAAAAATTATATTTAATAAATAATCTTGTAGATATACCAACCCCGTTTGACTTTTGGGGTGTAATTCAATATCCGGCGGTGCATATTGCACGGGAAGTAGTTGTTGCTCCTTAGTTGAACGGCCACTGTTTTTGAAAAATATTATTTTTCAAAAAATTCATAGAGTGTTGAATATTTATAATTATTCCTTTCGCCATCTGTTGATACATACACTCTATTAAATACGACAATATTACAGGAAACTGTAATAAGATTTATCAATAAATAAGTTGTTGTATGTGTACATAATCCTAATCTCATCCAAAAATTACTGAACGGATTTTGCAGCATTTCTGGTGTTATGGTATTAAAAACATTTACTATGTTATTTCTTAACCCTGAAGGTTTGTAAGGATTGGGTTATAGCATCTCTCCTTTACATAACCCCATATGAAGAAGTCTGGTATGGTTAAGTCCGGGGAATATGAGGCCCACTCGATGGGACCAGCTCAACCTATCCATCTGTTGCCAAAATGATCTGAGATGAAAATCCTTATAGCTGAGTACACATGACTAGAGAGTCAAGAAAACATTGTATTATGTGTAAAATTTTAATTTAAAAATTGCAAAGCGCTTTCGGCTTTTACGCCATCATCAGTGCGATACCTGCAAGTAAGTAATGAAATTGTAGTAATTATATAAAATAAGAAAATATTAAGAATTACTTACTCGTCAAGTAAACTTTTTTTATAAAACTACATTGAATTTAAAATTAATTTAAAATTTTTTCCCATTATATAGGGTAAACTGTCGTTAACTTTTTAACATTTTCAATTACTTATAAACTTCTAGCAAATACACGTGTTTGTATAACGGAAATTAAATTGACAGTGAGTCCAACTGACTGACTGACCAACAACAAACTAAATAAAATATGACATTTGACAATCTAGTTAAACATAGAACTCAAGTTAACCAAAGCGAGCACAAAACTAACATTAACCATAAAGTAAATATGTAAATATCCTCACACCAATATGTAAATTTCTAAAGATCAATTGTAATAATCTGAAATTAAGGTCCAATGAGAACCAGATTCCTGAACCAATATGAATAGAAAAATATTAAAGGTCTAATGAGAACCCATTGCTAAATCTCAATCAAAAAAAAAGAAACTTACACACAAGTAAAAAGACATTCTAAAAATAAAAAATCAATTAAATTTCAAATCTGTAAACTTCATGAAATGCAGAAATCTAAATTCTTCAAATTTTGATATCTGATAATTAATTTCGAGCAACTAAGGAGTAATGTGGAGGCGCGTCGTCTTGTTGAAAATATACAGTGTTTATAATTTCATCTTGTTGTAATTGGGATACAAAAACTCCTCCAACATGTCGGTGTTAGTGTTTCCGTTAACTGTTGCTTCATGAAAAAAAAGGGGCCGTAGATTTTAGTTTTAGATATGCTTATCAACTCTTCCATTAATATGAAATGTGGCTTCGTCTGACATTATTAGGTTCAAATTATGCTGAAGTCTTACCAGATCCAACAATGTTTCTGACATGAAATATCTTTCTTCGAATAAATGATTCTTTATTTTTTGGAAAGTTTGTATTTTGTATGCTTTAAATATAATAATTTTTACTTCCAGAATATCATTGAGCATATTGACCTGGGCGTTTTCAGGTGTTCTCCTTTTTCTTTCTAGTTTTCCGGATTCTGTAAATTGTTGTACACAAGTTAATATCGATTTTCGTGTAGGCGGATTTCTGTCAAAAATGGCTCTGAATCTCCTTCTGGTCACTGTTATTGATTTTGTCTCGGCATATAACACGACGCATCGCGCGTTTTCTATCAAAGTATACATTTTCGATAAATAAATTTGACTGTGTTCGTTGTTATACTTCATACTACATAAATAACCTTTTGACGTTTGTTAATGTCAGTTATATGTATTTCTTTCAAAGCCACCTTTCCGTAAAAAATTAACAAAAGTAAACTTACGAAAATTTTAGACGACTTTTGAGACTTGCAAACGGTGTCATAAAAAATTTAAACATTTCTAAGAATTTCAGTGAAAGCCGCTCATTAATCCCTTGTCTCATTTTCGAGTTATAACGTTTCCAAGCTGTTAAAATGTGATAATTTACGTTTGGAAGTTATTGACATGGTTTCATAAAAAATTGATTCATTCCCTTGAGTATATGCCAATAATGTATACATTTTTGGAAAGAGGGGGAAAGGGACTTTCAGGTGGTATTGAAAAATATAGGGTGTTGTATTTAAAATAAACCGATAATTTCGTTTCAAAAATGGTCATTTTTTTTTCGGCGCTTTCGGGAAAAAATATACAGTTGGCGACTATGTCAATAAAAATTTGAAGGAAATATAAGAAGTTTAGCGAAAACTGCACGTCGATATCTTTTTCCATTCTCGAGTAATAAGCCGTCAAAATGTGTTATACTTTATAGTGTATTGTGTGTACAAAATTTTATAATGAACGATTGAGTAGTTAAGGCGTAACAAATAAATAAACAATAGACAAACAACACATTTAAACTTAATTCCGTTTAAACGATATAATTTATGAGAATACTGTTATGGAATTTTAGGTAAATGCATGTAAAACATTTCATTATAATAATATATACCTACGTTGTATATTTTATATTATCTTATACTGAAATTTGATACAGCTTATTCGTATCGAATGTAGGTTCTAGGAACTCTTAAAAAAACCGATTTACTACCTATAGAAGGCGTACCTAAGATTACGGCAACGGTATATTTCTTCTCTTTTTTAGGGACTCGTTGAGAGAACGAGGACACGTATATAGGTCTCGTATGGTGAACGAGTAAACAGTGACACTTGTAACGAAATATTGTTAATCTACCATTTCCAATAACCACTAAAAACAATAAACTAGACTAGGTTATTTCTTTAAATAATTATTCATTATGTACTTACCCATCATTTTTTCTGTGTTATCCTGTATTTTGAAAATAATTACAAACTTGAGATGATAGTGCCTGGTCACACAAAAATTGATGAAAAATTTGTGACAAAAAGATAAGACAAAACGAAAAACTTAAGCAGGTAGAGAAGATAAAACATAAAAAAGAAGAAATATAACCTCGTTCACTTGAAGATTTTCAAATGCCGGAAAAAAATAAAAAATCGACCTTCTTCTCTGGAAGAGTACCTAAAAAATCTCTGTTACAGTCTCGTTTTAAAAGCACAGTTAGTTTCTATATAAACCTGCTGGACAACGGTCGCCGCAACTACAAAATGTCTTCCGATTTAAAACGGTCTATTAAACCACTATATTTTGATTTCAACGTGTCGGTAGCACTCCAGCTGTGGTTAAATTTCCCAAAAAATTAACAAAACGAATAATAAATACAACACAAGGAGCATACGGAACATATGTTTTACAGTAATTAATGTTGCATTTCCAAACTAAAAATTTAAGCCATAAAATCCTCCAAAAATCTGTTATAAATGTTGTGTAAAAATTTATTTGAATAGTAATCCTATGAATACTCCAATAAACAACAGTTAATAAAACAAAAAATCCACAAAAAAAGACCGAAAATAAAATATGCAATATTTTTGTGCGTGGGAGTATTATAAAATTGATAAAATTTTGAAACATTTCTTGAATAGTTGTGAGTAAAATTAATTTGCACCGTTTCACAATTTGTCGGCGAGATAAAGAAATCTGTAAGCAGAACCGGTTTCAGACAAATTTTTCATTATTGCAGGATCCTGACGCACTAGCGATTCATTTTCCGGTGAATAGCAGTTTTACCGATAACTGTAATAATGGATTTTTTTGAAAATTTTGTCAATTATGTATTCTTTCAGCAGCTCCAAGCTTTGGCCCATTATTTTCTTGTTTCAGTTGACTATACATATTTGGTATCATATTTTTCGTAGATAGCGACTAGAACATACCAAATTTCTTTCTGTCTATTCTCTCAAATTCCTACTCTCCACTTTCAGAAATGCCAAAACCTTTGGTAAAAAATTTTAACAATAAAATATTCATGTTTTATACATACAACAATCAAACAACTTATTATATTCACTGCGACATGGAATCGAGCAGAATAAATAAATAAACTTTGACATTGTATACCTATGTTATCGAATAATACTTCTGTTTACTCTTCTAGTAGGTATATTAATTGTTCGGAGCCTATAACAATATCTTCCATCTTCGAATGGTCGCCAAAAAACCATAATTTTAATTATTACCAACAAAATAGCTTTAGTCAATAAAACAAAATCTCAATCACAGCAACATCAAAGAACACAACATCTCGTAAATAACAGAAATGAAGTAAACCCACCCTGGGACGTTAACGGTCAATGTGGACTAACCATTCAAGTAAATTTTGCATAGATCAATCGAAAGCTACATTGCACCAATGAGTATCAATTCTTCGCTTGTGGGTAGGTCAAGACTAGAAATGATTTATGGCTTTTTTATCTTTTCGGCTTTTTTATCCCCAAAGAGACCTTACGGCATACTGTTATTTTGTTGTGAAACAGTGCAAACTAATTTTACTCATAACTATATATGATCGCAAATTAGAAAATATGAACGTAGGAAGTTCGTAGTTGAACTCTTCAATCTCATTAAGAAATTAATAATACAATGAGGTCAATTTGAATTGAACTGGCTAGTATCCAAATCAATAGATATCAATTTATTCAACTGAAAAATATTCGAAACAATTAACTAGGTGTATGATGAAATTTCCTATGAGTAGGACGCAATAACGGTTGGTATTGAATTGCTTCTTAGATTTAATCATTTTCAATGTTGATGAGTTATGTATTTGGACGGTTACCCCATTTCACGAATATACGTCTTTTTTTTTAAAGTACGATGATATCGATGAAATTGTACTAGTGTACAGAAGTGCACTTGTGTATTCTTCCAATATTGAACCAGACATTTTTTTCTCCGCGATCATCACAGAATATGCCAATTCTGAAATCAAATTTGATTACAGAATGCTGGAATTTTCTATTTTGAGATGATGATGATATTATTCACGCGGATGAAGTTTCCATGGGAATAATAGCCATTCTACACAAGTAAAAGACTATACTTTCTCCACGACTATGCATAAAAAAAATTTTCATCGGGAATCGAACCTCGATCGCCCGCGCTAGAGTCAAGTATCTCTACCACTGAGCTATCGACCACATTTATTTAATAAAATGTAAATAACGTAAATATAGGTAACTCATATTTTTAATAGAAAGATTTACATTTTTAATGAAATTATCACATTATTAGGAATAATAATAGAGATAACATAAATATACCTACGTAATTGAACATATTAAATCTTCACTATCGCTACTGTTGTCCATTTTGTTCTCTATAAACAGATTGCGAAAAAATTGAATAGGTCATATGATGTACACAAGTACGACAAGGATAATATGAACAACACTACTTGAAAGAGAGAGACAAGAATTGTTCTGTGTGAAACTCACAATTAGATCAGTCCCTTCTATTTTAACCGTTGTGTTGCCAAATGTACTTATCTGTAAAAGTCATTCCCAATTATTTTCTGTCGTTGTACACAACGGTTAAAAGTAAGTAGGTCAATGAACACACGCCCACCTGTTTCGATAAAGGGGACTGACTTAATTGTGAGCTTCACACAAAGAACAATTCTTGTCTCTCTTTCAAGTGGTGTTGTTCATATTATCCTTGTCGTACTTGTGTAAATCGTATGACCTATTAAACTTTCGCAATCTGTATGTTACCGGGAATCTGTATAATCCGGTATTCTATACACTACCTATTGAATGTATAGAATACCCAAAACGTTTACATGAAATATGATTTATTTTATACATTACCTAGGTATTCTATACAATACCGAAAGCGCAGCGGGTAATGTGTGTAAAAGACAAGAGCGGTGACGGTGTAGGGGGAGACGTAGGCAGTATCTAAGTAAAATGTACTTGCAAAAAACACTGCGATACTAAAAAGTGTTCATGTTTTGAAAGTAAAATTGTATGCACTTCAAAATGCCATAATAGTTCTTCATGTAAGAATAAATAAATATTTTTTCGCTTGATCAATTTTGAGTACTACTACCTATTTTTACAGAAGTGTTTCCTAATTTTTCAATCTAATTACCTGATTATTTATAAGCGAATTAGATTATGTTTCTTTAGTCAGAAGAATTTTAAGTTTTGAGATAAATTTTTTTTTTAATTGTTAATTTCAATAAAGTGTGAACAAACATAAGATGTTTTATTTGTCCTTTTTCTTTTACATTACCTGTGGACCAGCAATTACTGTATACAATCCCTAGGAATTGTATACATTACCCAGGTAAAGTATGTAAGGGAGAATAATGTTCATAATATTTCATATACTACCTCGGCGCCCCAGGTATTCTATACATTGCCTAGGTATTGTATGGAATACCTGAATTAAACAGATTGCCGGTAACCTTTATACCTACGTATAAAATTCTGATTATATGATTATTTTGACGTTTCAAACGACACGCTGTCAGAAGCGATTTACCTATAGTTAGATGTATTCGACGTTTTAAAAGAGACGATTTGATCTGTTTGTTCAAGCTTAATAATAATTAATAACGGACAATCCTGCCACTTTTTTAGCGGCTTTGGAGCAAAGCAAAAGATTAGATTTAAATTATTAATATATAACTTTATAACTTTTTTGTGTGCAATTATATACATAAGTAACTCAATTTTGACGCCTGGTTGTGTAGTATGATTTATGACCCACCTTTGTGTTACACCCTGTATATAAATAAAGAGTTGTATAATATCAAAGAATCATAAAATAAGTATCTAAAACTAAAATATTAATTTGATAAATATATTGGTAGTGCCAGGTGCAACATTGATTTTATCATAATTTGTTTGTAGGGACAGAAAGGTTTCTTGAAACGAAATCTAATAAGGATAATGTTACAGCATTCACAAACGTTAATTAATTTCAAAATTCCACTCCACCCAAAATCGACAAATCTATTTCGTCCTGCGGCGTATTGTTTGCAATATTAAAGGGCGTCCACATATTTTATCAATAACTTATGGCATAAATAATAACTATAATTTCAGAGGGCAGCGTTAGAGAGATATCGCATTGTTTTCTATGTGCAAGAATAAGTAGCGATGTTGCCAAAGTCTTTAATCATACGTCATGGTCCGACTCCTATGAAAGAGTAGTATTGTGGGAAATATTTGTAAATGCGATAAATAATAAACGAGGGAAATATTGCATTTTTATTAGACGGTATGTATGTATTTTGGGGTAACATTCACTGAGACCTAAAAGATCTATTGTGCCCCCTTACTTCTACTTAGTTTCTGAGGAGAGTCTCAGAGACTAGTAGCTCCTTTAGTCCTATTTCCCGGAGGAGTTTTAGGATATCTGCAGGCCTCAACTTAGGTAACTGTCCATCTTCTATCCAGTAGTCTCCAAGGTACTGTGCCCTGGGATTCTGAATTGATGTGCAGTTCGCAAGTATGTGGATGGAGGTTTCTTCTTCCATTCCACAAAATCTACAATCTTCTTCCTCCTCTATTTTGAGCTTTTTAAGGTGCCCATTCTGGCGACAATGTCCCGTTAGGATTCCTGTTAAAACTCTTAGTGCAGTTTTGCTTTGACTTATGCATTCATTTGATCAGGTTGTAGTCACCCAGAAGAATCTTAGATTGCCTAAGCCCTACTAGATCTTTCCAATTGCCAGATCTTCTCTTTTCTTCGGCTTTACCTATTTCTTCCAATATTACATTGGGACTGATACCACAAAAGGGTTTCGGCCCCCAAAAGGGTCTTTCAGTCCTCCTCTTTGCTAGTCCATCTGCTATTTCATTTCCTTCTATTCCAGTGTTTCCTGGAATCCACAGTATTGTTCTCGCCTAGTTCATTGAGTATGCTCAGGTATTCCCACAAAATTTTGGAACTGATTACATAAGAGTTCAGTGCTTTAATGGCTGCTTGACTATCCGACATTATGATAATCTGATTTCTAAGAAGTGAACAGGTGGTTTTTTTAATGATTCCCTCTCTACTTAGTCAGTATCTTGTTCTTTCTGCAACACTCTCCACCACCATATGTAATGGTGTGAGGTTGAGAATCACTTCCATTGCTGCCGTTGGGCATGTACTCATTGCTCCTGTTATGCATACACAGGCTAGTCTTTGAATTTTGGAGAGATTTTCTCTCGTTGTCAAGAGGCTAGTTCTACTACTCCACGCAATGGCTTCATAAATGATAATTGGTCTCACTATGGTAGTGTACATCCAGCTCAGGATTTTTGGGTTACAACCCCAGCTTCTCCCTGCCAGATTCCTGCACACCATTAGAGCAATTTTTGCTTTGTATGTAATCTCCTTCTCGTGTTTGTTCCACAGGAGTTTGCTGTCTAGAGTCAAACACGTCGTTCCCATCAAGTTTAATGGTTTTGAGGTTGACATTCCTTTTCTTAGTGAAGGCTATCAAGATGGTTTTGGTGGGGTTGATGCTTGGACGGTATAACCCATGTCGTAGTTTACTGTTGAATGCATTATGTCAGAGGTCATTTCCAGAATACTGTGACCCTGTGTCCACCAGCAATCTGCTACGCCACCTATAAGCCTGTTTGGTGCATTGAAAATATGTATAATTCTATATGTTGTCCATCTAGCCCCTCTTTCCAAAAAGATAAGGCGAGGAGGTAGATCCAGAAGGATTTCCATGTTGATTGTGTGGTGCTAACGGCACCAGCTATTGCCAGACCATTAGGATGTAGTTCTTGTGTCAACTTTGTATACTTGGACGCACAGATATAGAGGTTTTCAAAGTTTAAAATCTTGTCCAAATCGATGTTTCTAGCATTATTCCGATATTATCATTTGATAAGGTTGTTGGTTGGTATCCCGAACTTTTCAATAACCTTTATAATTAACAAAGTTAAATCAAAATTCCTACCTGATTTTGTACAAAATTTGCAAACTGTATTTGCAAAACTAACATTGTCTATAAAATATTGTTTGAATGTTCAACAATGAGAACACATCGTTGTTTTGTAATGCACCTTTAACTATCAGATGTCAAACTTTTTTCTTTTTGTGGTTGCCAACTTGAAATCTTTTGTGAATTTTGGAACGAAATCTACTAATACTAAAATAAATATTGTTTTATGATTTCTTCTTCAAGACGTTCCGTTGTGATGCTCAAGTCATCAACAAACAAGATAGATACCAGCACTGTTAGGAGTAAAGGGCAAAGAAACTAAATACCTTGGAGTATTTCGATCAGGGGCTCACATGGATCATTCACATATAATCAGCCACACATAAAGCAGGTATGTCATTGTGCAGATGCAGAAAAATGTGTGGAAAGAACTGGTGCCTAAGCCAAAATGACCCTATATGGTTACATACAAGCGCTATTAGACCAATAATAACCTTTGAGTCTGTGGCGTGGAGCACAAATACACAGCAGGAGGCAAGGCGCAATAAGCCTGTTAAGTAACACGCTAAGACTAGCATCCCTGTGTATTACGGGGGACATAAAAACAATTCCAACAGCGGCGATGAAGGCTCTATTGAACGCACCATCCGTACACATTTTTATACAAGGCATAACCAGAGTTATGCATAGATTACTAAATAATCAGTCATATGTAAGCCAAATGCATAGTCCTGATCATCGGAGGCTAATCGAGGAGCTAAAAGCGGATATCATCAGTGACAAGGTATAGTTTTGAAAATAAATTAAAGATATCTACCGGGAAGGGAATACTGGAAGGATAGTGTACCCATACAAGCGGAAGCCATCTGGTATACGGTCGGCTCAAAAACATCGTAGGGCGTAGGAACAGGGCTTGTAGCAATAAAACAAAGAATAGCTTTCCCAGTAATCCTATCGTACGATGTCACAATTTTCCCAGTGCTCAGTAGAAATATATAGACAGAAAAGAACATACCATTCAATTGCCATATTAATAGATATCCATAGTCAATTCTAAGCCAGTATGGGGTTGTGAGCATATTCTGAGTGTACTGAGAGATTACGGTAGATTTGGTTCCAGGGCAGAAGTGCCATAAAAGCAGATGATATGGAAAGAGCCCTTCTGCGGCTACGACTACAGAAAAGTGGGTAGACCACAAATCCATAGAATGGTAGACAAAGTCTCCAAGGCAGGGACAAGTGAAAAAGTTCTAATAGAACATTTGCCAAAGTTTACGACATACTTGTAGAGTAAAGAAAGGAATAGTGTGGAAACTGTGGTCTGTTAACTGGGCACTGCAAGCTCAATAGGCAATTGAAGCTGATTGGATAACCTATATTTGATGGGTCTATTGTCTAAGCAAGATACGGGGTGATTTTCCCGTTTTTTCAATTGATTATAACCATCTTTTACATTTTTGTAATATTTGGTATCGGTATACACGAAAGTTTGATGAGAATATCTTTTGAAAGCTTAATTTAATCGCCAAAACATAAGATACTATTTTTATAGAGCAGTTAATTTCCTACAAAAATTTCTATTGCGCACTTTATAATAGCCATTTCTTGTCGAGTTATAAAATTCATAAACAAAAATGACATTTGATTTAAAATAATCAAACTTAAATCTTCAATATTATTCAAATGGTAAGGTTTACGGAAAAAATATAAGATACTTTTTTTGTAGAGCATTAAATTTCCTACAAAATTTTTCTGTACAATCAATTAATGATGAGGTATGAATTTTTTTTTATTGGACTGAGAAAAAAATAAAAAACTGCAATACGGAGGATCTTCCTATAAAATTAAGAGCTCATATTTGGTGAGAATTTTTTTAAGGTGTCTAGCAACCCATATTTCCGTATTAGTTGTAAAAAAAATAGTTGTAAATATATTGGGTGTTTCCTAATACAACTTTTTTACTATTAACTTGAAGCAAATATAGATGTTTGGTTAGATATGCAGGTAATTAAAATTTTCAACATATTGATATACAGGGTATTGTTGTGAGTCGAAACTTACTTATTAATAATCTAGTGCCCAACAATAATTTGCCAAAGTACCTACCTACTTATTTTGTTTCTACTAAAGAAATGTCATGGTAAAATTTTTATATCTCCTGAATAATATTATAATAGTTTTGGTATACTAAAATATTTTTTATCTTAAACCGAATAAAGAAATGAAAAATTAATTACACTTTTTTTCTTTTAGCGTTAATTGGTTCCTTTTCCATGGGAACGGTATTCTTCGTATCTCCCGTATCAGGAGTTTTGACTGACAATATAGGCCTGCGTCAAACAACGTTTCTGGGTGGTGCAATAGCTTCTGGAGGGATGCTATTATCTTCATTCTTTATTGACGATATAGTAATTCTGTGTATTACTTATGGAGTCATGTACGGTTTAGGAGGAGCTTTAGCATATACACCGTCTTTGGCTATTTTAGGACATTATTTTAAGAAGTATTTGGGAAAAGTGAATGGATTTGCTGCCGCTGGCAGTTCCGTATTTACAATAGTAATGCCCTACTTAATTGATGCTTTTTTGAAGAGATTTGGGGTAAGTAGGTATGTCCTTTTCCTGTTTCCTGTTTTGCAAGAGAAAAAATTGAAATACCTAATACAACATTATTAATATCGACGAAATATAATCCACTATTCTTCGTGAAGTTATAATTTAGATTAGATTATATTTGATGAGATGTCCAGCTTTAGAATAGAATAGAAATGTTTATTGAAATAGGTAACCCTAATATACAAAAATTACTACAACTACCAAAGCATCAAAAATGAATATGTTTAATTATTTTTTTCAAAAAACTCTTGACGAACTAGATCTTATACAAATCGGTAATTTATTATAATGATCGAAGCATTTAAAAAATAATGAATTCATGGACGTACGTTTATTTGTTCTAACTATATGTAAGTTATTATTATTTCTGGTAGAGTAAGTATGAATATTATTGTTAAAAGTAATGTATTCTTGAAAGTAAGGTGGTCCAAAATTATTTAATATTTTATATACAAATACCGTTGTCAAATAGTACAATCTCTGGTAAACTGAAATCGATTGCAGTGAATTGAGCATAATAGATACAGAAGTATGTTTTAAGATGATCCTCATACCACGATTTTGCAGTTTTTGTAACTGCGCATTTTGGTTTAGGTTAAAAAGGAATATAACTGATGAACAATAGTCAAAATGTGGTTGAATAATTGAACGATAAACTGTAATGCTTTGAAAAATAATTCCACATATAACAAAAGTGGCATAGAAAAAAACCTTGGAATTATTAGACTTGTACGTCCACCGCTATAGCGGCAAATAATCTTCAATTTTAATGAGCACATACCCAAACATTAAACCGAAAAATTGTTGCATATTATTTTGGTATGCAATAATACTATTTTTATTATTAGAGAATTAAAAACAATGCGATCATTTAAAAAAAATTAAATTGTTTTCGATACTCCATAGTTAAATTACTATTTCACGCAAACAAATTATTCAGGTGTTCCCAGACTATGCGACCTCACTATATACACATATTAAGTGAATATAATTTTATTAGTCTAATAAACGATATAACAATACTTAATGGTTCAAAAACACGTTCAAATCATATTTTTGTGAAATTTAAATGAGTTTATAAACAAAACACTTCATATTTAAATTTGGTATGACGTTATTTAACTAAAAGCTACCTACATATTTGGCTCACGTTTACGAATTTAGAACCAAAAAAATTGTTTTCCCAAATTTGAAGCAAACTTGCACAATTATATACATATAGCATTATGTATTATGACTGTATAAATGTTGTCAATCTAATAGATTCTCATTTTATTATAGCAATCATTTAAAAAAAAAATAGTAAAATAAATACAATTTCAAGATAAAAAAGTATAGATTACTGATAGATTAATTTAATTCGATCAAACATAAATGCTATCAAAAGCTTTTTATGACGACCGGCCATTAGTAATTTTTTTTACATTACATAACATAGGTATTATTAAACTTGTTCCATGCACGAATTGTGTATTATATTATTCATATAAATTGTACATCTGTACTTACTCTTGTCATCACAAGCTGACCTTATTCAAATTACTTCGATATTAATAAATTGTCTAACGAATCACTTTCACTTGTATTTGTTGATAATTGTTTATAATCAATATTGTTAAAGTGATTCGTGACTTTAATATTTAATTACTTCACTTATATTTTAACATCTGTATGTTTCTGTGTATTTATTATTCTTTTTGTTAATTATTTTGAGATATTACACCATTAATATAATTTTTTTAAACTTAAGAATACCATATTTAAGGGATTATTAGAATGAATTAAGAAAATGGATAATCAATTCAATATTTGAACTAGCTTCAAATCTAACAATATGTTGAGAACTATGCTAGCAAAACTAAACCAAAAAATGAAGAACAATCTTCAAAAAACTGCATGTATTAGATATCCTGTGAATGCAACAAATTTTATTCAGGTGAAACATCTAGACCATTGAAAATCCGAATAAAAGAACAAAAAGTATATTGAAGATGGGGAGTTTTTTAAGTCAAGTAATTGGAAACATGCTTGGGAAGAGGGGCATCATATTCAATGGGATTTGGCTCACACAATATTGAAAGAGCCCAATAGTAAAAGACGAAAAATCAAAGAAAGTCCTTTAATTCAACTAAATGCGGATAAATGTGTAGCTAGTATTTCAGCTGAATGTAGTCAGATTTGGTTACCAATGTTAGAAAGAGAAATCTACAATAATCAATTACCTGCGTTATCAGGATAGTATCATAATTTTTTATCCAGGTTTTCTTATGATTTATCATTGGAATTGTTGTCAATCAATACACACTTCTATACACAAAATCGCAAAACTGAAAAATATTCATATTACAAAAAAAAGGAACACCAAACACTTTTAATTAACATCATTTCCAAAATAAGCAAAAAAAAAGCACTATCCTTAATGAAACCGTTCCTGGTGCGTGCACTTCATTGGATTACATTCCTAGTAGTGTTAGGCTATGATACAAAAAATATTTTGTTTCATATTTTATAAGGGATGTGGTCTAATTTGAATGGACTTTAAAACTTTGACAACAAATTTTTTGCAGTCTTAACTTCAAAATATTATTGATTATCTAGTTGTCGAATTTTTTATGTCCGATAGGGACCAGAATTTAAAAAAACTTAATTGTTCTTGATAACGGTGAACTTCATCACAACTAATATTTCCTGAAAAAAACTAAATAAGTACAAAATTACAAAACCATCACATAATATGCTGATAATATATCTAATAATAGCAACAAATACAACAATTTCTAACAGAAAGCAATGTTAGTAAAAAATTGTTGAATGTAAAAACGAAAGTCTGGGCTATATAAACTAAAATATCCAGAATGCAACGCTGCCTACATTAGTCAAACCAGTAGAAATTTTTACTAGACACAATGAACACTTATGATCGTGCAGATTGAAACAACCAGATAAATCTTATTATGCAATACATCTACTTGAAACCAAACATTCATTAACACCTAACACAGACCTAGAAGTAGTACAAGAACTAGATTTCCTTGAAGAATTAGAAATTAGGAGACACTTAAGAGTCCCCATTATGAAGTTATCAATGAACAGATCTAGGGAGCTCTCTACTATTCAACTGTCTTCTTAAGTAACAATTATTGTAAATATCAGCAGTTTTACTTAGTTTCCTATATCATTGCACAGTTATACTGATCTTAAATGGGAAAAAAAAGAAATCCATGATATCCCCATAGGGCTTAGCTAAGCTTTAGATTCAACTTGAGCTAAATATAGTTCACACTATTTCCCATGTCGTGTATTCAAAGTGTTTCTATGTAAAAATTTTCAATTTATCCTTTGGTTCTTAGTTTTTGTTATATTTTTTTTTCTAAATACCTCGTTTTTGTTTCAGATAGAGTGGACTCTTCGAATGTTGGCTCTCCAATCAAGTTTTATCATGATCTTCGCATTCCTCTTTAAGCCAATTAAACACACTACACAAACAAGATTCAAAAAAACTTCAATTGGTGATATTTTCAACATTGCTCTATTTAAAAATTTCCAATACGTAGTGTGGGTGAGTTTTATAGCAGTTTCTTTGTTCGGTTATTTCGTACCGTATGTATACATGCTCAAATTCGTGGAGATGAATTTTGAAAAAGGATCGGATACAAAGTTGCCCATAATGTGTATAGGAGTAGCATCGGGTAAGTAATAAATTGGTAAACATACTGCATAAGGTTTTAAATTATATTCACTTATAATATCATCAGAGTTTAAATTATTTCCGGAAATTTTCTTAAAATATTCGTGCCCGAAAGAAAATTTCCCGAAAATAATTTAAGCTTGCATGTTATTCGGTAAGAAAATTTCACACCTTAATTTGGAAAAAAAAATAATTTCACTGCTTGTCTAATGGGACAGGGTCTTTTCGTTTTTGACATAATGTTGATTTGTCATTTTTGTGTAACCGGTTCTGTCACAAAACAGGCCGGGTTAGTGGGCCCCAACACTGCAGCCGTTGGTTTATTGTATTGTCCTGTCTGTCTGCTAGTCCGTGAGAAGATTTGTGACCTTGATGAGATCTAGAAGTCTCTTCACAGTATCTCTTTTGGTGAGGTTGGATACAGGGTCATCCGGCCCTATCAATCAATACCTCCACCAACGTAGAGCCTCACATTCGAAAATTGTATGGGTGGCTGTTTTGTCCTCTTTACCACATAATCTACATATAGGTTCTTCTTGGAAGATCCCCATTGTGTGAAGGTGCTTTCTCAGACCGCAGTGTCCGGTCATACGGCCAGTTACCAGCCTGATGTCTCTCCTATTTAACTTTAGGATTTTTTCAGTAAGTTTTGGTGTGGGTTGTTTAACCATCAGTTTACTGTGTTTCAGCTTCGGAATTATTTGCCAGTATTTGAGGTGTTGTTTGTGCACCCACTGGTTTAATGTGGCTCTTACCGAAGCCTTTGTTACACCGGTTGCCGATCCTAGGGCGTCTGCTTTTTCATTTCCTTCAATACCCTTGTGACCTGGCACCCATTTCAGGGTTACCTTAATAATCACTAGTTTAAAACGTTTGTATGTGGAGTATGTGTATAGCGAAATGTCGCGATTTGGTAACCGTTTTTTACCCTTAAAAACTCACCCCCTTCCCGGCCTCAGATCGCCCGTAAATTATTTTTCATTTTTATAATATTCTCCTCCTTTTCCAATGGGTTTCATCCTACTATTATTTTTTTTTCACTTTTTATTATTTTTAAAGGCTTCTACCCTGGTCTACAGTATAATTAAAAAAATATTTATTAAATGAAGAGTAAAATATAATCTTATTACTTTTTTTCAGGAATTGGAAGGCTGATCTTTGGTTATATAGCCGATTTACCTAAAGTAAATAGGATATACATGCAACAATTGAGTTTTTTCAGTATAGGATTAATGACAATGTTGTTACCTTTTACCGTTGGATATTATTCATGGTTAGTAGTCATTACTTTGGCTATGGGTATTTTTGATGGTTGTTTTATAGCTCTCCTAGGTATGTAACCGCTTTAATCGTATATTTAAAAAATGTTATGATATCACTTTTAATTTGAACCGCTGAAACCACTACCGGAAATTATGTTTCAAAATGTTGATAGTGATTTTATATTAAAACTTAACGGTTGCAGAATCGATAGAAAGAATGAATATTAGTTTGTTATAATTCTAAAGCAAATCAATATAAACATTATAATTAATTATTTTGACAATAACAGGGAAATCACATCACAGACTGCAGTAGTAACATTATCTATTTTTATTTCCAGCTCTATAGTTTTCATCTTATTTCACTGTAAATTTTATTGGACATTTAATACAAATAAAGATGGCCCCGCTGATAGTTGAATAACCCCATCTGATAAATTTGTCACGGGTTTCAGATGATGCAGTTACAAAATTGCATACCATGGCACTTTTGTTGAATATTTCTACTGTGAGAAATATTCCACAATCCGTGAAGAGTCACTTTATAAATTATTCATAATTCAATGCCCATTCTTTAAATTCAGTAAAATCACGTGCAATTGAATCTGTAACAAGAGCAGTCGACTATTTTCTACTTTGCAAGTGCTAATTTCTTCTCACATCGTTGGCAGTTCTCGGACCAGCGTACAAAGTACCCCGCACACCTTATATGGGAAAATGGCTCTCCGTCAAATTTCTTGAATTTTTGATATGTTGTAGAATTGATCATTCTGGGAAAATGTTTCAATGGGCGCAACACGATCCTATGACTAGTTTTCGAGATGCAGGGTGTTGAATATGAGAAATATTCACTTTTCATCACTCCGTATCTCCCAAGTTAAGATTTAGTTCTGATTTATTTTTGGTGGTATTATCATCACATCCTTGTATGACAAATTCATTTTCAAATCTTTTCGTATTACAGGGTGATTTCACTTGATAATAATGCTATTTTGAGACTTCCATAATTTTGTTGTTATATAAAGAGAAAATGCGAAAAAAGATTGAATTATCACATAATATTATAAATTCATTTCATCGTTCATCACAGTTGATACAATTCATACAAGGTGATTCACGAATATTGAAAAATAACGAATTTTGGTTTTTCGGACACCTTGTAGTAATAAACCCATCGAAAATGACAAAATTCTCGTGAAGGATGTTAAATCATGTAATTCATCATATACAGAGTCGAATGATGTCAATTTGAAGAATTACGTATACTTTATTAATTAAAAACCTTGATTTTTTTCATCACCTTATATCTCATAAGGAAGTCCGAAAAGGTAGCGATATTTTTTTATGGGAGAACTCGAAATACTTTCATTCATATCGTACAAAATTTTCAACGGAAACTTAAGACGTGTTTTTGATATACAAGGCAAACAATTTGTAAAAAAAAGCTGATCTGTACATTTTCCTATTGCTATATTTTCACTCCAGTTTTCTAGACGATGCTGCAAATGTCAATTATTCGCGTCGTGGCTTTTTTTCGAGAGATACGGTACGCCATAGTACGGTATTATTATTGATCTATACAAGCCCGCCGAAAACTGGAGTGAAAATATAGCAATGGGAAAATGTACAGATCTAAGTTTTTTTCACAAATTGTTCGCCTTGTATATGAAAATCACGTCATATGATTCTGTTGAAAATTTTGTACGATATGAATGAAAGTATTTCGAGTTCTCCCATGAAAAAATATCGCTACCTTTTCGGACTCCCTTATGAGATATAGGGTGTTGAAAAAAATCGAGGTTTTTATTTAATAAAGTATACGTAATTTTTCAAATTGACATCATTCGATTTAACATCCTTCATGAGAATTTTGTCATTTTCGGTGGGTTAATTACTACAAGGTGTCCGAAAAACCAAAATTCGTTATTTTTCTATATTCGTGAATCACCTTGTATGAATTGTATGAACTATGATGAACGATGAAATGAATTTATAATATTATGTTATAATTCAACCTTTTTTCGCATTTTCTCTTTATAAAACAACAAAATATTGAAAGTCTCAAATTAGCATTATTATCAAGTGAAATCGCCCTGTAATACGAAAAGATTTGGAAATGAATTTGTCATACAAGGATGTGATGATAATACCACCAAAAATAAATCAGAACTAAATCTTAACTTGGGAGATAGGGAGTGATGAAAAGTGAATATTTCTCATATTTAACTGTATCTCGAAAACTAGTTATAGGATCGTGTTGCGCTCATTGAAGCATTTCACCAGAATGATCAATTCTACAACATATCAAAAATTCAAGAAATTTGACGGAGAGCCATTTTCCCATATAAGGTGTGCGGGGTCCTTTGAGAGTTATGATTCTTTCTCAAACACGTTGGTCTGCTCGACATGATGCATGCTACGCATTAGAAAAGTAGTAGGTAGTCTGGAATAATTTATGCACTGGAATTCATTGCTGAGAGCAGAAATGAGAAAGCGACAACGCGATCTGAAGCTACAGAATTTCAGCGAAAATTACAGCGTTTAGAAACAGCAATTCTAGTAATTGTTTGGAATGTCGTTTTAGATCGTTTCGATACTGCTAGTAAGAAGCTTCCACTAAAAGGGCGGTGCGTCAAACCGGGCCTAGGGCGGCAGGAAGCCTAAATCCGCCATTGACCATTTACAACTAAATAAAAAAAAATACTATAGGGGCTTTATTTGATATATACTATATCATATTTGAATTGCTTAGCAACATTGGAAATTTGCATCAGGTATAGATTGTGAAATGTGAATAAACCTTCATTGAAATTGTTTAATATTAACTTTGAATGAAATTAGAATTAATTTCTGGTTGGGCAATAGAATTATTTTATTTACTTAATTATTATAATTTTTTGTTTGTTTTTAGGTCCTATTGCCTTTGACATTTGCGGTCGAGAAGGAGCTACACAAGCGATAGGTTTTCTTTTAGGAATATGTTCCATACCATTGACGTTGGGTCCGTACATCGCTGGTCTTATTCTCGACACATACAATAGCTACACCTTACCTTTTATTTTGGCTGGTGTACCACCTGTGATAGGATCCATTGGATTATTTGCAATCAAATGTTCCCCGAACACAAAAAGTATTACAACGCAAACGCAGGATAGTAAAGCAGAACCTACTGAAAAAGGTAAGCGATTTTCGATTTGGCTCAAAAATGGAACAGTAGAATAAAATCGATAAAATAATTATTTACCATGTGTGGGTTGTGGTAGTTGTTAAATAATGTGGAACTTAAAAAACATCTTTGTAAAGTAATGGTTTTCTGTTTACAGAGTTCATAATATGTTTATTTACAGAGCAGTCTGAAAAAGTAAATATAATACGCAAGTTATAATTTTGCAATGCACTATTAAGCTTATGTTTCTTATTTATGTTCCTTATATTCATTCTTATTTTTGGGAAATTAAACCACAACAGGAGAGCTACTGAAACGTGAAATGAAATTTTAAAAAATATTGTGGTTTAATTTCCCATAAATAACAAAAATAATAATTATGCTTCATTCATTCGATTGGGTTGTGCTCAACAGCCCAGGCACTTGAACTGAATCTTTGTAGCATTTCCCATGTTATCTACTTCCATTCCAGAAGCTTTGTGTCTTCTATGTAGGCCACTAGTTTGACTAGAGAGATTTTTAGTAGTTGTAATGGTTGTATTATTTCCTCTCCAAAGTGCTTCCGTCTGAGTCCATGTAAGTTCTCGCAGAAGCAGAGTATGTGAGTAGGTGTTTCATCATAGAGTTCACATTTCCTGCACATAGGTTCACTAACTTTATCCTCTTTGTATGGAGGTGCCCTTGTGTCGACCTCCATTTCAGTTGGTGTTTCCTATCTAGCCAGTTCCCAATTTCCCCTCTTATGTAATCTTTTATGATTCCACAAAACGGTTCCGGTCCTATGAAGTCTCCTTTAGAGCCTTCTTTAGTTAACTGTTCAGCCATTTCATTACTTGCAATCCCCTCATGTGCCGGCACCCATATTAGATACACTCTTGCCAGCCTGTTGAGGGATTCTTTACAATTTTTTACCAGTCTAGACCTAGTTGTTGGGTTGCTGATAGCTTTAAGCAGAGCCTGGCTGTCAGTGAATATTTTTACTTTTTGTCCGGTGTATCCTCTTCTGATGTTTTCATCAATACAGGCTATAGCGGCAATCGTGTCTGCTTGAAACACAGTCGTATGCCTCAAGATCATTCTCTTTCTAGGTACTTTTATACCAGCCCCAATGCCAAGGTTTGTTTTGGAACCATCAGTGAACCAGATGATCCAGAATTATCTGGGTGCATCACCTGTTCCCTAGATGGGATGATGATGTCAGTGTCCGGTGTCATGCTATTAAAACTCATGTGAAATATGGGTTCATTTAGTATTGTCCCAGTTGCATAAGTGTGTCCTCCTCGAACATTGTTCGGTGACCATAAGTCACGATTTCAGCCTAACAATTGCCATAATCGCCTTGGCTCTTACAAAAAGTTCCAAAGGAGGAAGTCCAATAATGGCTTCCATTGATGCCGTGTCCGTGCCCGTGCTGCTCATTGCCCCGGTAATGCCAAGGAGGGCTTGTCTTTGAATTGCAGTTAATATATTCACTGCAGAGGACACTTCTGTCCTCGTCCACCAGACTATTGATCCATAGGTGATCGTTGGCCTTATTAGAGTTGTGTAAAGCCAGTGAACCACCTCAGGTCGTATTCCCCAGGTTTTCCCTATAACTCTTTTGCATTGCCAGAAAAGCCTAGTCGCCCTAGTAGTAATTTTTTCCAGGTGTGTCTTCCAATTCAGTTTGGAATCAAGGGTCACTCCCAGATATTTAATTTCTTTGGATATTTCTAGCTCGTCTCCGAACATCAGTATTCTACCCAGCGGGATAACTCTTCTATTCGTGAAAGCAACTAGTTTGTTCTACAAAGAAATTTCTATGATTCTTTGAATAATATTTTCTACTGTTTTTAACCTTGGCGATTCTTTCATTTATGCACCTGTTAAGTTCATAGATTTGAACCTATTATATAAAATAGTAAGGGAGAAAAGTGTCTTTGAAGCTAATCTCAAAATAATTTCTATTTCTGTTTATACAATTTCAAGTACTGAGCTAATACCTATCAAGTTTCAACCAATTGAAAGAAAAATACACATTCTACAGGGTCTCTCAGTACATTAGCTTTTTTGGCGAGAACGCACGCGCATTGACTCAGATCTAGGAGTACTACATATTTGTGATAAGAAACAAGAAGTAGATTAGAATACATTTTAGAGACTCACAGTATGAAGTTGTCAATGAACAGATAAATCTAGAGAGCTCTCCACTATTAAATTGTCTTAAGTAACAATTGTTAAGATCAGCAGATATAGTTTTCCTTGGTGTCCTATGTCATTGCACAGTTATACTGATCATAAATGGAAAATATATCCAGGATATCCCAATACCTAAGCTTTAATATTCGTAATATCATATCTTCTTCTTTTTTCTATTCATATTATGGGTCTAGCCAAATTATTATACATCAGGTAGGCATCACATCAAATGTAACTTCTGTCATTTTAACGATATGTCAATATCGGTATAATTATCAATATCTTAGAATTTTTATAATTTTATCATTAATGAGTGGAATTCAGTAGAAACAGTTTCAATTAATAACAATAATATGAGTAGATTCCACAAAGTAAGGGTCCAAACAGTAAATTCAATTAATATTATTAATATAACATCAACTTGTGATAATACAACCGCCTACATTTTTTAAAAGCGCATAACACCGTAATAAATAATGTTAGAGGTAATAGTTAATGTACAAACCAAAAAGTTTAGTTTTGTTTAAAGTTGTTTCCTTTCATTTTGTGCTTAATAGACTTTCTTGTCCGACCTCGATTTCTTCGTAAAAACCCACGTTTGAATTTGAAAAAATTTCATTATTCTGGTCGTGAATTTAAAAAACAAAAATTGGATCAAGTGCTAATTACTTTAACAAAGGATAAAGAGGTCAATCAACGATTTATTTTTTAATTGCCAATAAAGTTTATGTATTCTCATTTGGCGATGATTATGATTATGACTATTAAAAGATTAATAATATAAATGGTTTGTAATAAATTGATTGATGGTTAAAAACCTTATTACCGTGGAAGAAACTTGACATATTCGTGGTCAAGTGAAAGCTGTGTTTTTTTGGTCAACTTGAAGCGCATTTTTTATTTTTGCTAAACTTTTGTGATATCGACGTCATGTTCTTACAAAGATAATAATATATTTTACTGTAATAAGCAAAAATAAGAAAATTGTCAAAGCCATAGAAAGTATATTAACAGGGCACTATAAGCTCAACGGGCACGCAAAGCTAATGGGGTTGACAGACGAACCATGTGTAGAATCTGTCACCTAAAGGAGGAAACTGCAAAGCAAATCCTATGTCAGTGCGACTGCCTCGCAAATATGCGGTTTCTTGTACTAGGCAATAAGAAGTCACCGGCAAGAAACTACAATGAAAGGTTCAGTGTTGAGACTGATTGGCTACATAAAAAGAGTCAGACTAGAAAATGTAATCTGGGTTCAGGGAACCGCAATATAGTTTGGCAAGTTTATTTGAAGCCGTGACAAGAATGCAGTCGAAAACATTCGATATTGCCACGTTTAACTATTAAAAAGCTAAAGTGCTAAGTATGTAGTGATAATAATTAGAAAATGGACTTTTTATTATTAACAATATGATTAAAGGTTAATTGTTTAATGTACCTACTTGTTTTCTTGGATTTTTCAATTTATGAATATTAAAAGATGAACACTTTTCGAAATTTGTTATGGGCTTCTTCAAGCTCTGGCAGCGTTGTGCGAAAACCCTAATTTTCACGCCCTCCGAACTAACTCAATTGGTGAAATTTATCGAAAGGCCTTCGTTGCTTAGCGACCTGCTGACTTCCTATTGGCAAGCGCGTGCGTGTGTTCTTCCCTCTCACTTTGTCAATTGACTGACATTGATTATCCAGTGGCGTTGGTATTGTCAGTGTCAGATTTCGTATCCATATTGAATTCAAGTACGATTCTTAACATTATTTGTTTTTAACAAATACCGTGTTTTGAAAAATTCCTTACCTTTAAAGCAAAGCAAAAATCAGTTTCTATATATAATTATTATATAATCATAATTATAATTTTTATTACTTTTATAAATTAGGTACCGTACGCCATTGGTACATTTATGACAGATATCCGCCATGTTTCCTCGCCCCTTACTTAGCTTCAGATAAACTTGCCAAACTATAGATCAGAAAAGGCCGATTAGCCGTAGTAGCTGTGATCTATATAAAAGTTGTGAATCAGGTTGGTATATATTTCCTGGACCCCCTTGAAGCTACATCTTCAGACCAAACATACATATCAGCTTCATTATTTATCAAATCATAAATGCAGAAGTTATATCTCCATAACTGACTTGAATAGTACACTTTAGAGGTTGTTCTTGAGCGATCAAAAATTGTTTATAGGTTGAGTGCTTTTGAAGCTTCTTCGGTTGAATTTATTTTACAAGTAAAAGTTGGAGAAAAGATAAGCGATGCAGGTAGAAATATTTGCTTACTCTGGAAGTGCTTTAGAGGAATAAAATTGGTAAAGTATGACTGTATTGTGGTTGCTATTAAAAGGGCAGAATATGTATAAAGCAAATATTGAAATTTTGTTTTTAATTATACAACTAATTATTGTTTTAATTTTTGCAGAATCATTGGCAAAGCTAGAAGAGGACATAACCATATAGCCATAAAAAATTTGCAAGCACTGTCTAGGAAATTTTTCAACTATTTTGTTCTCTTCCATATATTCTGCTCATTGGAAACCTTGTATTTTCGTTGTTTGTATTTCTTGAAAAGTATTTTTACCTTATTTATTTTATATACATAATTTTTTGAATAAGTTGAGTATTACTTTAGAAGGGACAGTAGGTTTATAAAAATACAATAGACAGTGAGCAGACATTAAAGTCTGTTCGTTCCCAAGAAAAACCGCTCGAAAATTAAAACACGTGCATATTTAATGACCTAGGCAAGTGGATAAGGTTCCCCTACTGCGAGTCGTCGAATACGCAGGTCTTTGTTTACATGCGGTTTTTCTTGTGACCGTCCAGACTAAATTTGTTCTGATTGATATTATTTATCAATTTTTGTAACAGTATTTAGATCTAAAATCCTTGGGAATTAGTTGCAATATCAAATTCATTCTAAAACGGTAAAATAAATATTAATAATAATTTGGTTTGCAAAAAATATAACATATAAAACGAATGACTTACCTCAGGGCTGTCCAACTGCAAGTTTGTATTTTTAATTTATTACACCTTACACCTTCGGGTAGATAGGTTTAGATTATATATATACAAAAAAAATTAGTGGACAATTTGGGAAGTTGGTTTTTGCTACCTTTTCCATCAATATTAACTTTCATAACGAAGAAACCGAGCAAGAGACTGGTTCCCTCTCTGACATCTATATTGTGACTATAAATTTCATGTTGTAAAAGCTGTTGTCGCAAAGAGATGTGCTTCCCAGTATTGAGCTAAGTTAATACGTTGTTCTGGCAGCAACTTGAAAAATACCAATTCTGTTTTAGTTCTTCCTTGGTAAAAAAAATCTGATTGCAAATCACACAAGTTGAAAGTTTGCTCTGATTACATTGTCAACTTAATTTGTAAAAAGACTGGAGTAAAACCTGAAATCTTTTTTTAGAATCTACAATTGGTAAATTTGAAACTTCTCTAAATTCTTTATTTTTTCCAAATGCTCTATACAACTGAAAAAGAAAATCATTTTTCTTTTTAATGAAGACTTGAATAAATTTAAAATTCATTCTTAAATTCACTCCTTTTCCTTCAAATTAACTTCGTAAAGGCGAGATGTTTGAAGGGTGTTCCAACAAAGTGTACATCCAGTTGAGGATTCTAGGGTTACAGCCCCAATTTTTCCCTGCTATGTTCCTGCACACCGTTAGAGCCATTATCTAGGGTCAGACCTAGATACTTGACTTTTGTCTCCATTAAATCTCGCATCCATCAAGTTAAACGATTTTGAGTTTTTTTTTATTAGTGAAGGCTATTAAGATGGTTATGGTGGGGTTGATGTTAAATCCCACATACCTACACCCGGTATGTGTATAGTTCAATCCCTTTTTGTACGATGTCACAAAGAGAATTCTCAAATTTTCCTCTGGCAGTTATGACAATGTCATCTACATATATTATCCTTGGCAGTATATTCCGAGGTCAGTCAAACCACACAGGAGTGCGTCAACTGTCAGACTCCACATTAACGGGGATGCTACGCCTACTCATGGACATCCTCTTGTTCTGCAGATGGATACAAATATGAGAAAATTATAAGGGTACGTTAACTTTGTCCAGGAGTTTATTTGGACGAGTCACATATGAACTTCCAAATAGCAATTTTAACTGTTACAAAACTACACTGTGAGTAATTGATAAAAGTTTATAATCATCGTATTCAAGCTCTAGAGAAATTTAATTCAAACAAGATCGTTGTTTGGTTATAAAAATTCTCCCTTTATTTTATTATGAAAGGTATACAGCTATCACACACATATTACATGTATTTTATCTTTGGTAAAGTAGCGATCTTATGTTTGAAGAACTATTGTCAAATAATTATATAGTAAAATCACTGTCCCTACTTGTTTATTAATGTGAATACTAGTTTTAATATAGGTACTGTCATTACTTAATTTTATGTTCACGTAAAAATAGTATTACAATATAAAAGAATTCACAACATTTCAGACACTGGATCTTTATGTACAAAGGAAGTATTATTATAAAATAAAACGATATTTAAGATCGACCCCACGACTGCAGATGCCGTATTTGACTGTAGAGGAAGCCCGTGTATGGGGAGTACACTAATGATGGACCGCAATTTGTCTAGACGCGTCCACATTTTTGTGGTTACTTCGACTGCAAAATATGACTCGTGTACGGCCAACCTAAGACACTAGATCTGATTTAAATCCTAGATATTTTTGTGTATAATGTTAAACTGAAAAATATTTCCATTATTTTCTGCGTAGCTAACCAAGAGAGTGAAATGTGTTTTTTATAATACTAAACGGTCTATTTTGCTGTTTTCAAAAAGTTTAATAGAAATTAATAATGGTGTCAAGAAAATATCAATGGATTTTAACGATTAGACACATTCATAGCTGTTATCGAGTTTACTATGTGATATTAAAAATCAAAAAGTTTAATAAAATCAATAAAATCGAATATTTTATAGTATTGTTAGAAATTATAGTGTTGGCATTTATTGTTACGTTTTATCACGGTTACTGCCTTATAAATTTAAATCTTCATTATACTATAATTTCAGAAGATGTTTCGATAGTTGTTAATAAAGATTTATTGAATTTAGGTATCTTTTTTTTATTTAATAATATGGATCGACCACTCGAGCCATTAGCGTATAGTTTACAAAACAATGAAAACGTATTGACAACTATACGAGACCCAGGACATCGAAGGATTTGAGACACACCTTTAAATTATGCACATTATATGGAGCTCACAAAACGTCTGATAGTTTACAAGAAAGAAGCAACATTGAGGTTTGATGCAAGCGGTAGTTTTCAAGTAAACAATTACCTATATACAGTATGTCGCTAATGTATGGAATAAATTCATTATTTCCAAAATAAACGAGAAGTGGCATGCGTATAAGGTACATTCGGTCCAAGAGCTGTTAGAAGATGACTTTGATAGGAGAATCGAATTCTATGAAACAATTATGGAACGATGTAACAGAGATCGTAATTTCCTAAAAAATATACTTTTTTCAGATGAAGCAACTTTTATGCTCAGCGGCCATGTAAACCGCCAGACGTATCGATACTGGGCAAGTGAAAATCCCCATTGCATGCAGGAGTATAGGACACAATATCCTGAAAAGGTGAATGTTTGGGCCGACGTTATAAATAATCAAATAATAGGGCCATATTTTTTTGAAGGAAGCTTGACCGGTCCTCGATATCTTCAATTTCTTCAGGATTATCTATTACCACAATTAAATCAACTATTTCCAAATAGATGTGATTTGTGGTTTCAGCAGGATGGGGCACCCCCACATTACGCCTTTGATGTACGAACCGTACTTAAATGCTGTTTTTCAAGATAGGTGGATAGGAAGAAGAGGAACGATCGAATGGCCACCAAGGTCGCCAGATTTGACACCTTTAGACTTTTTTTATGGGGATACTTGAAGAGCAAAGTTTATCAAAGTCGCCCAAAAATTAATTGTTTTTTACTAAACAGTTTTCTGTATTTTAGTAAATAAACAGTTTTGGGCTGTAGAAATAAATATTCAAATAATTACATCGTTGTAAATAGGATTAGAAGACCTTTCCAATGAAGTGTCTTCAGACACATGGTTGCATTTAAAAAAATTGCCGATTACGTCACCACGTTAATACTGGCAACGCAATGTTCGTTAAGGCGGAATCCCACGACGCGTGGTTTGGCGAACCTGGCTTGTGATAGTAGCTCGTCCGGGATCGGCTTGTTGATCGAGGATTTGCAAGTAGAAGCGATCCCACGACGTGTGTGAGTTCGCACTGTAGGCTTGTCGGCTTGGAATATTTAGTTTTTATTTGTTATTTCATTTCGTCAGTGGTGTCGCACACTTCAATGTGTTCAGTTGTCCTTTCAGTTCAAAAAAGATAAATAATATTCGGCGAAGAAAAGTTGCAGCTATTGCTGCGGCTACGTAAATTATATTAGGTAGCTCAATAAACATTAAACGAAAGCCAGAAAAAAGAAGATGGTGGAAAGTATCTTTGTATCAAAGCCGCAATAGGTACGTAAGTAAATATTTAGTTGCCTCCATAAGCATATTAATTTTCTAAATGTACGCTAGAATCAATTTTTGTCGATAACTTAGAGCTATTTCTTTATTTTCAGGTATAATGCTTCAAATATGTTAGTGGATCTATGTCAAGATGGATATTTTGAAAATTTTTGTAGGATGTCGTCCACTGATTTTGAATATTTTCTTAATAAACTGGGCCCAATTATAACTAAGAGTAATACAAATATGAGAGAAAGCATACCTATTCAGGAAAGATCGTGAACCAGGTTTCGGTTTTTGTGATCTGGATCCTTAGGGTTCCATATGGCCGGCTCCCCTTCATAAGCCGATAAAAATTCCAACACTAGTTCGTTCGACCATTCCATTTTATTAAAAAATAATTTATTTATTTTTCCGCTGCTACTACGTACTAAATGCAAGTGCCGCACACTACTGAAACTTGTCGAGACATATCCGTGGTCGTTGGAACGATTTGAAGTATACGATCCGAGCCTGAAAAAAGTCGCGCGGAGGATCGCGTTACTTTGACTCGTGCTAATTTTACCGACAAGAAACGGGAAAGTCCAAGCCGCGCCAAAAATGTCGAGCATGCCCGCACCCACGGCGCGTGGCTCGGCGAGTCACAAGCCAGGTTCGCCAAACCACGCGCCGTGGGATTCCGCCTTTACATATACATATACATCATGTGATGACGATTCAAAAATTAAAATTGACCTGTTTTTGGATTATTTTCAAAAGCCGTTTATTTTGGAGATAATGAATTTATTCCATACATTAGCGACATACTGTATAAGTACTTTATATTTTTCACAATAACTATTATCATTTATTTGCAGATAGTTTGTAGAGACCTAAGGGGGTTAAATCGGTCCACTATTAGCTGTGTAATAAAAAGGATTACCCTACGGATTGCAGCACACAATCGAAATTATACTAAATTTTCAGATAATAAAGAAAATTTTCTGGAAAGTCAAAGGAATTTTCGTTGAATTTTCAATTTTCCTTATGTAATACCTACTATTAACCCTGGAGGATCTCGTGCAGAACTTTCTCAGAAGTAGAAAAAGGTTACAGATAGTGGGAGACCTAATTTGGAAATATTTACCATACGTTTTTACGCCATTTTGGCTAACATACTTAAGGTCAAACTCGATATAACTGAGCACACATGAACAAGAAACACTGTGGAACGGCTTTTTGGAATTTTAAAGCGTTTATTTTCTTGTCTAGCACGTGGACTTTCCACGGAAATATCTAACTCTTGCTCTATTATTGTTGCTTGTGCAGTTCTATATGATATTGCAACTACTAATCAGCGTGAAATTTTAGATATTTTGTACCAATTACTGGACCCATCGATATACCTGTAATACCTTTACCAGCTGCAAATCGAGGTTTGGATAATCTACAAAATGTAGTCAATAACTATTTTAATTAAATCATTTTGGTATTCATTTAAATAATCAGTTTTAAATAACTATATCTTTTAAGAGTACAAATGTCTAACTATTATTACGGTGCAATGAATTTGTATATATGTTATAATAGCATAAATTCATTTTCACATTTTATTACCCAAGTTTTAACGATGCGCCAGAAAGGAGAAAGGAAATACTTTGACTGTGCAAAGCAAAACTTGCGCTGTCCTTTCACCAGCAGGTTGCCAAAACGTTGTCGGAATAAATCTGCGTGTGTTGAAAATAAAACAATTGTACTCAAAAGTACCCAAAAGAAGTAATATTCTGTATATTTTGAATTATCTTAGGTACATCAGTGTATAAGGAACTGTTCATAAAAACTACTCTAAAAAATATAACACAGTGCGCAATGACATTAAATACTATAGATACCTAAAATATAACAATAAGAAATAAAATCTTGCACACATTTGACATTGCTCTTAAAATTTATTCATAGTAAATGTTTTCCATTTGCAACATCAGCACAAAAACGAAAGCTTCTAGACGTTCTTAAAATTCACCAGGTGTTTCATCAAATAGAGATACAAACGTTCACTTTGAATCTGGACTACTGAGATTATTTTAACATAATAATAGTAAGTGTCAGAAAGGGACCAAAATAATATAATATAATTATAAATAACACCGAACCGTTGAAATGAAAATTTGAAAAAAAGATTGTGGTTTAATTTCCCAAAAATAAAGAATAATATTAATATACCACAAGGAACGTCGACAAATATTAATTAACGTTCGAAATGATGTATATTTTTATTTACTGCGATAGTGTATACTTAAAATCATTTTGGTTGCATGAAATCTACAGAATAAATAATTGATTTTCTCGATTTCATCTATTAACCAACCTGTATATTTTTTTTTACACTCATTTACTATATTAACAAATATAGTAAGGTATCAAAAAGTGGAACAACAAAGGTTCAACATATTCTGTTTTAGTAATTAAGGTTCTTTAGGAAATTGAGGAAGCTGCTTTAATATAGACAAAGTCTGACCTACATTTTCTTTTATACAGACCTGTAAGTCTGGTTTTTTTAGAATTCATCTCAGTAATTGTTCATACAGTAAACGTATGTTTATTTTCCAATGAAACACTTTGTGACAGATAAAACATATGAAATGATTTATATATAGCTTACCAACAGTTACAAACAATATTAAATGTATTACCCAATGTGATCAGGAACTGGAAGTATATATAAAAATTAACAATCGAGCTCTTTCAGTGTTTTAACTAACATAGTGCTTCTTATCATTGTTGCTATAACTACTTTATTAACAACCGCTCTAAAAAAAACTCTTAACTATACTGAAACTAATCTACTATTTCCTTTCAAATGTATCCAGAACTCCAGATAATCCATCCTTTTTCGAGTTCGTCTCACAAGCCTTTTACATTCATATCGAAAATATATTTGAAAGCGAAGACATTTTAATAAACACAAACTACTTTTCAAGTTTGAGCATTTTCCTAAGTATAATCACAGAATCTAGAAGAAACTACTCAATTGTCGATTATATAGCAAGAATCGCATCGTGTTTGGCACCAAGACTTATTCTACAAATTTGCCGTTTCACCCAATTATTATCATCTAGTGCTAGTGCAATTCATAATCCTAGGGTTCAACACCCAGGAGACTACTGGATAGAAGAGGGACACTTATCTGAACTAATGCCTGCAGACATCCTAAAATTCCTCCAGGAAATAGGATGCTACTAGTCTGAGACTTTCCTCAGGAACTAAGTAGAAGTAAGGGGGCACAATAGATCTTTTAGGTCTCAGTGAATGTCACCTCAATATACATACATACAATCATATATCACCTAGTGCTAAAATTCTAACAAAGTGATAATTAATTTTAAAGCTTAAACTTAACCTGATCCATCCATCACCATCCACTAAAATCGAGCTAGTCTCGGAAGAAAATATATTTAATATCTACACCAAATATTATAACGATGAACAACAATAACGGGCAATACGATCGTTGACGCTGTAACAAGTGTTTTCAAACCTAGTAGAACAGCTTCTGATCTACAATTACTATTCAATTTAGTTCATTTGACTTTATTTACTAGCCCTGATACTATTGAGAAATACATTAAACAGTATTTGCATTGTTGACATCAATAGTGAATTAAACATGTAACATTTACTAAAGTCTAATCTATTAAAATAATGACCACAGAATTAGTAGAAATTTGCATTAAATGCAGGCAATGAAAAATGAAATTGACTTATTCTTCTGAAAAAATTACAAAAGTAACTAACCATTGGGATGGTAACTGTATTCTAAAAACATGTCCTCATTTTTAAGGAATTTAATAAATAAGACCTAATTAGATTAGTCTCGAGTCACGTGACATTGAACGATAAGTTTCCAAAACACTATTATGCGATTTCAAAAGGCTTCGTTGTCCGGTTGATATTTATAGCGAGTTTCTTCGAATTTCACTTCTGTTTTGTATTTTAAAACTATTAAAACTGAGAATTCATAATATTCTATAACAATATTTAAGGAACATTTAACGTTTGCCAGTGTTTGAGAACGTAATACGCTATTTTAGCAGGTTAGAAAAAGTTAAAACCGTTCAATTTTTTGTCCAAAATGTCGAATTAGTGACCCTGGTCAGAGGTGGGTTCTAACCCCCCACCCTTGTAAATACATTTAGCACAAACTCGCGGAAAGTTGACAAATTATAAATATATGCGGTTATATTAAACTCTGTTCAGATTTCATTTACAGCCGATGTAAACAAAATGAGCTGCGCGCATCTTATTTTATGATCTTGCAAATAAAGTATGTGTGAAATAAAATGTTATTTATTTTGGTAAATAATGAATATACCACAAGAACCTTACAGAAGATACATAAAATTAGTAAAGTAAATAATCAGTATTAGTAAATAATAATACTAGAGATTAGACATTATTGACTTTAACTTTTTGGGACAAAACCTCTGAAGATGCTTTAACCGGCGAAAAATAAATTCTCATTCAAGCATTTTTTGAATAAATAGTGCATGTTTATTGGGATAATGGAGACTGGCTGCTCCACTTCATGAAAAAAACATTGACAACTGAATCTGCCCTTTTGTAGTCACTGTTGACATAAACAAGGTACATATTAGTTTTTCTTTATTTTACAATTCAAATCAAAAACTCACGGTCAAAATGCGAATAGAACTAGAAGCTGCTTATTTTTTAATTATCACAGAAATATAAGTAGATTATAATACTGAAAAAAAAACAAAAAATACATGATTTAATAAAATAGTTCCACAAATAAATAAATACTACACAATAAAATTCATAAAACGATTTGAGATTTCCAGCAATCATCAAAAAGAATGTATAAAATTGATAAATAATTTAAAATTCATAGACGAGTTTTTGGAACATTGAGAATACGAATATTTTCAACGTCTCTGCACAATATTTAATACAAATTTAAATTGTAATTAAGTCTTTAATCTAAGTTAGCAATGAAATTTAGTATGACTTAAAAGTAGTATGTTTCATGTTATTTGTTTATGGAAATTTGTCAAATGTATGAAAGAATTCTAATTTTTTATAAAATATCTATAATTCTTGTTTATTTTCTTCTTGACCCGCTTGTAAAATTGACACTAATTTACTAGAATAAGTCGATTGAATTGAACTTTGAAGCTCGTTAAGGGATTCCTCTGCCTGAAATGTAGCCAAAACATAATAAAAAAAATTATAATGGACATTTTAATAAGTATACCACTTTTACGTTAAAAGTTTGTTAATATTCACATTTAGATGGTATCGTCAGAGATATATCATAATCCTTTATATACATGCCGGGAAATCAAACTGAATAATTCTGCAGAGCTGGACCCGAGTATAGTAGTAAAATTTGGGAGGTAAATTCAAACAGAGTGACGTTGCCTTGTGGAAACTGTTGATAATATTTTCGCAAATGTGCATGTTAGAATGATATGTGAATAATCTCTATGGGTAAACTCCGTTTCAAGTAAGAAGAAACCACGTGAAGTTGCGGTCGTTTGTGCGAACTTGTCAAAACCAGCATCATATTGTAAAATTGACATTCACTTCAAATCAGTACATAACGTAACGTTTTCACATTTTGTAGGTTAACACAAAATTGGAATATAAATTTTGTCGTGCTGTGAATATACAAAGACAACCTCAAATGTCAATAATTAAATGGATGTCGGCATGAAACATCGTTTGTAACGCCAATGGCATGAAAGGGTCGTTTCTAGGCGACATACAATCGATCAATAAGACCGATTTTGGTTTCTGCCCAAGACAGTTGGCAAACTTCACGTGGCTTCTTATGTGAAACGGTGTCTACAGTCTAACGAAAATTATGGCGCATTATGTTACAAGTCTCTACTTTTACCATGGATATCAACCAAAACTTTTCGACGACATTGTATCACAACAACGAGAAGTTGAACATTAAGTTGCAAGAAATGGTAACATCTTTGATCATTTATTTTGAACAAGAATGCGTAAATGGGGGCCTGTTTATTGTTGTAAGGAACGTAAGCAATATTAATACAAAAGTTATATATTTAAAATTGAAAAGAAGCATACAAGGTATGGGCCATTTAATTTAGTTTCCTATAAATAAGAAACAAAAAATTAATATACCACAAGGAACATGCAGAAAATTTAGGTTGGGTTAATGGCACTTAAGATATTTTTTTTTAGACGGATTATTTATATTTCAGAGAGTTGCAGAAGCGGCCATTGTTTGTTTGTAGGCCTAATCTAGATTTTATAGACAACTAAAAAAATACTTACTTGTCGTAACAGTTGGATTGAGTTCCTCAACAATTTTTGCCACTTTTGAGCTTCCACTGAGTGCAGAGCTTCCTGCTGTTGTAATAATGTTATCCACTCCTCGTGCGATTGAGGGGGATGCCTAAAATTGTTATAGACAAGCTTATTGATGGCGGAAAAAACAAATAAATGTAGACGCACTAAGCATAATAGCATAATAAAAAAGCACAACACTAAAGAATTGCTGCTCAAAAATCAAAAGAATGTTTATGACTCTTAGAAAGAAAGGTTTTATAAGATTGTAGAATTACATATTGTAATATTTTAGAAATGTACAAAATATAATGTTAGTATAATACTTTCAAAATATACACTTGTATGCTGAAAACCAACGCAAATATTAATGTTATTCACTAATGGCGCTTGTCAAATTTTATTTAAAAATTTCTCTTAAATACCTACTACATCGTTTTACATGTACTATGTCGAACAAAGGTATATTGTTTAGTACAGGGTATTACAACTGTCTTTAATTGGTGGATAGCCATTGAAGCACATACATTTTCGAGTATACAGGGTGTTTCGTTCTGTACAGACAGAAAGATATTAATGAATTGTTTTTCCAGTGGGGCTACATTGAATCATCCATTCATGTAATTCCACCTTTATGTGGCTTTTTGTTAAACTTTAACTTTACATTTTGGACTCTATGCGAGCATAAACTAAAATGAAACCAAAGAATCAAAATACGTAATAATAAATTCTGAATGAAATAAAAAAGTTTGGTTAGATTCCCGCAGAACAAAACACTGTATACTTGAAAATACGTGATAGAAAACAACTTTTATGAAAACAATTTTTCCTATAGCTGAGCCATTATACAATAGTCTTTCCAGTGCTAGCTACAAAATAGAAGGCAACTACATAGCCAACAATGATACGGGTGGCACAGAATCTAGAAAGATAGAATAAGAATAAGCAAAGATAGGAAAACAGACGAAGCTATGTGCAGATTATGTCACCTAGAGGAGGGAACTGTGGAGCACATGCTCAGCCAGTGCGACTACCTGACGAATGTGCAGATTCTTGTACTAGGCGATCGGCGATAAGAAGCCACCGACAATGTATGTATGATGGAGTGACACTGAGACCTAAAATATCTTTTGTGCCCCCTTACTTCTACTTAGATCCTGAGGAACGTCTCAGAGACTAGTAGCTCCTTTAGTCCTATTTCCCTGAAGAATTTTAGGATATCTGCAGGCTTCAACTTAGGTAAATGTCCCTCTTGGGATTCTCGCAAGTAAGTGGATGGAGGTTTCATCTTCCATGCCACAGAATCTACATTCTTCTTCCTCCACTATTCTGAGCTTTTTCAGGTGCCCGTTCGGATCCCTGTTAAAACTCTTAGTGCAGTTTTACTTTGACTTATGCATTCATTTGATCTCAACGGGCTGTAGTCTCCTATCAGAATATTTGATTGTCTAAGCCCTACTAGATCTTTCCAATAGTCAGATCTCTTTTCTTCGGCTTTGCCTATTTTTTCTAATATTAATTGGGGCTGATACCGCAAAAGGGTTCCGGCACCGAAAAGGGTCTTTCAGTCCCCCTCTTTGATAGTCCATCTGCTATTTCATTTCCTTATATTCCAGTGTCTTGGAATTCACAGTAAGGTTAGTTCATTTAGTATGCCTAGGCATTCCAACATCATTTTAGAACTGGTTACACAAGAGCTCAGTGCTTTAATGGCTGCATGACTATCCGACATTATGATAATCTTTTGCCTTCTATATCCTTTGTCAATATTCAACTGGGCACACTTTCTTATGGCGTGAATTTCCGCTTGAAAGATACTTGGGGAAGCCACCAACAAGAAACTAAATGAAAAGTTCAGTCTCCATGCTGATTGGCTACATAAGAAGTTAGGCTTGAGAATGTAATCTAGATTCACAATAGATCTGGAAAGGTCGCAGTTTAAAGGGTCAATTACCACCTCATCAAATCTAATCCAACTACATAGTTTTACGTTTTTTATGTTGTTGAATTCAATATTTTATCAACATTGATCATATTCAGGACATAATTACTAGATCTTGTCATAAAGCCTCGATTTCATGATGAACTATTATAAAAAATATAATTTTCCGTGAGTACAAGACTAACAGCATGATAGTTCAGATTTCCATCGAACGACTGTACTATCGCTATTTTTTCGGAGAGCCAAGCAGCTTTAAAAGCACTTGGATCTTGCCGAATAACCTTGAAATTGATAAAACTTTCCTCAAGAGGAAGGCTCAATAAAGTGCCTCTTGTCTAGTTCCCTGGCCATTCTGGTATGGATGGCAGTAAACAGATAAACTCTCTTGCAGGGAGAGTGTCGCGGGTGGTTTTATCGGACCAGAACCTGCAATTGACATCTCATCAAGTTTTGAAAAAAAACACTAAAGTACATTAATACATTCTTTGAAGAATGTCTCTAGTAGGGGTTAGACTATAGTAGGGGTAAACAGGAGTGTTAATAGTCCCCTGTCGTCTGAATCGTAATTATGATAATACATGGATTGTCACCGCCACCGGCAAGAAATTACTTGAAAGGTTCAGTGTTGGGACTGATTGGCTACATAAAAAGAGTCGAGAGAATGTAATCTGGATTCAGCGGACCACAATAGATCTGAAAAGGTCGCAGTGGAATAGTCCAAGTAGCCACCTCATCAAATCTAACCTAATCATTCCACAAATAAACTAATCGTTTTTATTAAGAAGCTGAAATTGTTTGGTAGAATATGAATAGTTGTGACCCACGATGGACTTACGAATCGCAGAGGAGGGCCTAATACTCACCACAAACCTAACCTAAATAAACCGTGAAAACGAAGCTTAAAGTAGAGGATACCAATTCTGTGGTCGGCGCTTAAAAGGTCATGTCGTTTTTTTGCGAAAATACTCACAAGACTGTATATTTTGAACAAGTAAAATGGTATAAGTCTACATGTGCCCTAAGATATTAAAAATAAGGCACGAAAAAACTTAAAATAGATTTACATTGTTAGTGTGCGAAAGTTTCAGGCGCCATTTTCCAAACTTAATAAATATCAACTTATTACCTTTTAAGCGCCGATCACAGAATTATACAGAGATCAGAAGTCGACAAATTCATAAGAGACATTGTATGAGAATTATCCCGCAAAACTATTGAAGAAATAGAAACAAATATATAACATTTATTACATCGTTACTTACTTAAGTAAATGCAAATCCAATAAATTATAGGACGGTGCATCTTCTAAAGACCATAATTTGTAGTATAACATTACATTTAAAAACAGTAACAATATTAATACAAAAAATACTATCATGGTACACACTTCGCTGCTAAAAATACCTTCTGTATTTTTCTTTTTTGCAGGAGTATCTGGAAGAGAAATTTAAGTTAAGTAAAATACATGAGGGCTAAGAATTATTTTCACTTCACTTCACAATTATTAATAACACTTAAAAAATGAAAAAAGTTATTGTATTTTATTTCGTTGGTGAAGCATTTTTGATAACACACACAAAAATATTTAATCCAGCGCTGATTAAGGCGGAAACATATTATTTTCACGTCACATGAGTTCACATGCTTTCACACCAAAAGTAAATTCATTTTTATATAGACGCAAACACATTACGCGCTCACAAACTTTACTTAAAAATTTACCAAATAAATAATAATAGCAATGATCGTTTATCTTCCGAGTTTGAAGAAGACTTAGGAAATGCATGTTATGATAATATTGAAACTAGGTAATGGGTTCATGACGTTAATTTGAGAAGAGATGAAAAAAGCGAATTGGTTGCCAAGTCTGTTGCTTGTTTTGGTCACGGTAATTAATTGATCTGGTATTGTACAGTATCTCATGTAAATTAACTATTTCTATTAAAAATTCTTCCATTTTTACAAAATTGATGTGATTTTAGACTAGGAGCCAGGTACATTTTCGGTCAATGATTTCCTCTCGAGTGAAATTCGTAAAATGCATCAGGGACTTATACTATGAACACTCGCGACCGTCAGCTGCGACTCCGTGGGGAGGGCGGGCAGTGGCAGCTTCCCACCCATGGAGAAAAAAAAACTTTTTTCAGTCATTTCCTCTCATTTGAAAATTTGTCAGATTATAGTTTACCTAGTATTTTGGAAGGCAAACAAAGTCAGCTGACCCTAACACGGTCATGAACATGAAAAAAAATTTAAATTTTTAATGATTTCCTCTCAACTGAAAATTTAACTGGTGATCGTTTATATGCTACTATGAATGAAAATTAATGTCAGCTTGCTGTATCTCATTGGAAAGTTTGTCAGCTGGTACCTTGAAAGGTGTAACGCTACAGAATCTATCACCTACTGAATCTTTCCCTTGACTTACAGCTAGCTGATTCTTTTCATTATTTATTAAAGTATTTTGACAATCCTCTTATAAATTCTCATCCGGGAGGAAATAACGTTTCTTAAGGCAATTATGCTTGATTAGAGAGTTTTGATAACAAATATGAAGTTTAATAATGGAGGAAATATTGGTATGAGTAAATTAATTAATGAATAATTTATTGTAGCATATTTTTTTAATTGATTATTTTTTTGCAAAAGACACAGAAAGGTATTACGTTCGACATGTTTATTTTACACTGAACTGTTACTATACTAACACTCTTTTCGACTAAACACGTTTCACTTTAAATTTTGCATGTAGAATCTAAAGCGGGATTTATAGATTAACGGACTGTAAACGTATACCACACGTAGACGCACTGGATACGTAACGAACGGTACGTAAAAATTGTTGCAGTTATAAATAAACGGAACGGAAATTTTGCGAATGGGCAGAGGAAACGTACTCGCGACATTCAAATTAACCTAGAAATTATACAAATCATCTACATCCTGTGTCCTATGTTGTTTTGAGCTTTAAATTTTGTATTATACATTCAAAAACACAACAGTGAACTCTTACGTTACGTCATGCACTTACGTTCCTTTATAAACAAGGTACGTACATTCTGATAGTTGATCTTTTCACAGTGCGTCTACGTTTACAGTACGTCAAACTATAAATCCCGCTTTAATCATTTAAATTGAATCTTTTAGAAGCTCTCGAGATAAATAAAAACAAATATTAAGTAATCTTCTTAACGACCAATTAGATATCAACCATTCTCCTTTACCTAGAAAGGTTCCGGTATGATTATTGTGAATGAATTTCCAGGTAAACTTGTTCAATACTTTTGTTAATATTATTAAAATTGCATATTTAGGCACCTTTTGCATTTTATTTACATTTAAACAGATTATAATACTTTTGTCAATTCCGTTTTAATGCACTGTATACATTAAACATTACTCTACTCGTTTGAGAAAGCTACAGTGTTAGCGAAACGCGTCACGAATTTATATTGACCGTTGCATAATTATATAATTAGTTATAATTATTATGGTTAATAATAGTATATTATTAAACTCTCGGGTAACTTGTGCCTACGGCTCGGGACGCAAACGTCACCCTGCGTGAATAATAGCCATAAATTGCGAGTTGAATACTTTACTTTGTCCACGACCCTTGATTTCTTTATTAAATAAAAGTTAAGTAAATAATTCGAGTGTAGAACGGAAAGTAATATTTTGGTATTATTGACAATTCTAACGTCAAAATTAATAAATTTCTGGAGTACGTCAAATAATGTGACATATGGAGATGGGCGATACTATGTAAAGTATCGATACACCGTACCGTTATGAATAATATATTGTTTTAAACCTATCAATATTAGTAAATACCGTTATGAAAAGTATCAATACTAAAAATTTCGATATTGTATCGATACGATATATTTCAGAAACAAATTTCCTAAACAAAAATACGCAGATTTAATAGTTTATTTCATATTGTACCTCCATCTCTAGTCACCTATGTACCGAAATGTTGTGAGTATTGAGTTGTCATGGCATGTTATTTAAATGCAAAACCATGAATTATGGAACCATAATTCACTCTAGTAGATATATGGGTACTATATACCTTTTTCTAGAAAGTAAAATATTGACTTATTATTAAGTGGTCGTGGAAAAATAAAATAAATAAATATTTCCTCCCGGACGAAAATTTATAAGAGGATTGTTAAAATATTCTAGTAAATAATGAAAAAAATCAGCTAACTGTAAGTCAAGGGAAAAGTCGTCAGCTGATAAGATTCAGTAGGTGATAGATGCTGTAGCGTTACACCTTTCAAGGTACCAGCTGACAAACTTTCCACTGAGATACAGCAAACTGACATTAATTTTCATTCATAGTAGCATATAAACGATCACCAGGTAAATTTTCAGTTTAGAGGAAATCATTGAAAATATGAATTTTTTTTTCATTTTCAAGCAGCCAGCTGACGTATAATCCACCGTGTTATGGTCAGCTGACTTTGTTTTTCTTTCAAAATACTAGGTAAACTATAATCTGACAAATTTTCAAATGAGAGGAAATTACTGAAAAAACTTTTTTTTCTCCATGCGTGGGAGGCTGCCACTGCCCGCCCCACCCACGGAGTCGCAGCTGATGGTCGCGAGTATTCATAGTATACATCCCTGCTGCATTTCACGAATTTTCGATTGGGAGGGAGTTGGTCATGAAAATCTGTCACTGGCTCCTGGGGTATTTCACGTAAATCTCCCAAGTGACAATAGTGTGTTTCTTCTTAATGTGTATAAACGAAAAACAATGTATAGCTCATGTGCATTCACGTGAACTCACGTGACAATGATGTGTCTCCGCCTTTTAGTCATGCTTACACATGATATCAGTATCAGAGGAAAGTTAAAATTCGACAAATGACAAATCTGATTTTGAAACTCTAATTGGAAATAGTCACACTTATGGTTACATTTTGTGTACGTTATGAATTTTTTGAGATTACATTTGAAGCAGGAAGCACACCGGCTTATAACAGATTCTGAAAATCTTCAAAACTGACAAAAAAAAATTAATACATTTTTTGGATCAATTCACATTGTTTCCTTAATTTTGCCAAAGTGTAAATGATAAACGAATGGGTTCGGATAAAATATTTTTTGGAAAATAAGTTTTGAAGATGTCTTCAAAAATTTATAACTTCAGCTGTAATTTTTTCTTATTTGGCTATAGGAATAAAAATGTACTATTTTCTAGGTAATTTATTAATATCGCTCATACGAAACAACATTGACAAAACTAAAAAAGTATAGTTTTTAAGGAAACACACATTAAAATGTTTATTCGCTTTTTTTTATTACCTAAAATGTCAATAAATGGCCTTTTCGTCCAAATTTTAGAATAAATAGAAAGTAACTGGGTTCTCTCAATGTTACAAGTTAATTATTAAATCAAATTTTCATTTTAGAGGCTCTTTTTTAGGTCATACACCTACTTTTCACTGTTTTTTTTAAGGAGCCGTCCCTTCGCCGGCACCTCCTCAGCCTCCTGGGCTAATTTTGGATCCTCCTATTGTTCTGACTACAGCCTATTCAGCCAATCCGTTCCCTGTATTAGCTCATACAGGTTCTTTACTAGTTGGTTGTAGAAATCTTCTGGAGTCATTTGGGTTCTTCCATAAAGTTTCTGCCTCCTGTGGTCCAGCATCTCACAGTTGCATAATATGTGCAAAGCTGTTTCGGTGTCCTTTTTGCATCTTCTGCATGTAAGGTCTCCGTTATACTACCCTATTTTGTTCAGGAGCTCCTTTGTGGGAAAGTGTCCCGTAAGAAGCCCCGTTATGGTGCGTAGTTTGTTCCTGCTCATTGAGAGCAGTTCTTTCACTACTTTTTCTGATGGTTCTTTTATGAATTTCTTCCCATGTGTTTGCTTGGGCGTATTCTTCCAGTGTTTTTTGTGTTGTTCTTTTACCCACCCTTTTAACCATGACCTAGTGGAGCATCTGGGAATACCCACAGATGGTTCGGGTTCGTTCATCAGGGTTGACGATCCTGCTCTTGCCAGTTCGTCAGCTTTTTCATTGCCAGCGATTCCTTTGTGACCTGGGACCCACTCCAGTGTTACACTGTTCCCAGTCGCCAGTCTTCTAAGTTCTTCGGCGCATTCCCATACCAGCCGAGATATTACCTTAGAGCTCTGAAGTGTTTTAAGGGCAACTTGACTGTCACTGTAGATCCTGATGTGCCTGTTGTAGGCTCTCATGTTATTTGCCCTTGCACATGCAAGTACTGCATGGACCTCTGCTTGAAATACCGAGTCATATTTATCAAGCGAGACGATTCCTTCATATTTGCTCGACTCCCTTCCTCAAGCTCCTTTCGATGTTTGATGACAATATCGAAGTTCTTGCGAAGGATACATCTGGCAGTCATGTGGTCTGTTGGCATTTTAAAAATGTCGTCATCCACGTGCCTTATTTCTGTGTGTCCTCTCCCATGTGCCACGTCATGGTCTGATGCTTTTTCCAGTCGGGTTAGAGCTGTCCTTGCTTCGCACATTATGACACAATGTAGCGGAGGAAGGTCTAGCATTGTTTCCTCATTTCCCCGTGCAATGTCTCGGCAAGCAAGTCTTTGGACCTTGCTTAGTTTTAGCATCGCAGAGGTGTGTCTAATCTTTGGCCACCAGACTGTTACTCATAATTGTTGAAAAATAATTATCTATGGTGTTATAACTAAAAATAGATCTCTCTAAATAATTATTTGATAAATACTTCCTTCAAGATACTTTTTATAATAAGACACTATTTTTCAAACAAAACAACATTCCCCTTGACACATGTAAAATATGCCACCTACCGCTCATTTACAGATGTTTCAGTGTGCAACAATATTCTGAAATATATTTTAAACCTAATTGACTTAATACCACAAAACGGAGATATTTTGAAATGTGTCACTATTGTTTCGAATGAGCTATATGTACTTACTTTCTACAATAGCACCTCTTGCACTACTGTTAATCCGCCTTATTCGTTTAGATTTCCTTTTAATTTCTGGAATACTATCATCACCTTCTGCATGAAGCACTCTTGTTAAATGCGCACCATAGTCATCTATGCCAGCGTAAGCATTTCTTTCAATCATACCTACAAACAATATCATCATTTGATAAAAGTAGTTGATTTTTACTGTTACCAAAAGTAAAAGGCCAGTTTTACAAGTCAGTGACTTTTGAATTTCCGGCGCAATAACTCTACATGCTTTCTTCTCCCATTAACTCCCATCTATTAAAATGCTACTGTCAAATTTTGAGCTAGCTGTGTCATTTACGGCCAAAAGAAAAAAACACAAGTAAACCACATGAAGATACAAATAAACATGTTGCTAACCCATATCCTAAAGAAACAAAGGAATCAAACTCCTTCCCAACAATAACAAGGAAATACCAATAAAAAAATGTGCCCACACATCATCATAGATGGTAATATGCGAGTAAATCAAAACATCGTCAACCTGCTTCAAAGGACAAGTCGAAATGAAATATAACAAATCAGTTGAGAATGTAGACCATAAACTAAAAACAAAACTACCCTTTCACACTTACACTAAGAGAAATGACAAATTACACACTTTTGTACTCCCAGGACTGGCAGACGATAGAAAACCGGATGATATAAAAGAAAACGTCAGCAGAAAAAACAAATTGAAATTAAGGAAAGATTTCAGAATTAATACTTAAGCCAGTAATCCATGGCCAAATATGCCAGCAAAGGAGTCACGAAACCTCAAACTGGGGACGCCCACCTCGCTGTTTAAAATGTGCCTGCTCACACAGGACTAACCTACCCTATTATAGCCGATTGTAACAAAAGTATCTCCAAACCGGCCAAATGCTGTAATTGCCAGGGCAATCACCTTACCAACACAGACAGCTTTATAAAAAAGAAGACATAAATCGAAACATGGACGCTCCAATTCCCAAACACAATCTCTGGGAGGAGAAAAAAACAGACTCAATGGACATCGCCAACTATAAAATCAATTATGAACATTACAAAAAAGGCTAGAGACATCTCAACTCTCCCAACCAGCACAACCCTCTTAAAGTGACATTTTCACAAAATGTTAAGCTTGAACAACATTTTCATGAAACAACGAACTAGTAGACCTAAAGGAAATGACAAGGGCAGTCGCGGACCTCTACAATATTTTCCTAAAGGCAAGTAAAAAACTTGTAAAATGTATGGTATATAATAGCGTACAAACTATTAACAGGTACAATTTTAAAAGTCATGCAGGGTACAGGAACATGTACTAAAGGCAGCATTAACATTATTTATGTAAATATAAGCTCTAAGATACTTGACATTACACGATTTCTTAGAACATACATAAAATCGGATATTCTCTTTACTAGTGAGACATTCCTTAATAAAAACACTAAAATCAAAATTAGAAACTCAAATTATTTATGATGAAATAAAACAATTTGATTTGCTTAAATCTTCATTATATATTTGAACTAAGTTCAATATAGATTCGTGACACGTTTCGCTAACACAGTAGCTTTCTCAAACGAATCTATTTTGAACTTAGTCCAAATATATAATGAAGATTTAAACAAATCAAATTGTTTTATTTTATCATTTATTATGGATCTTCATCAAGTAAAAGCCTCATCTATTCAATTTTTCAAATTATTTATATTTTACAGTTGATCGGGGTGGTATTCTCACAGCTATTAGGAAAAACTTGAGATTAAAAAAAAATATAACACATGGCAATTTTATTTGAAAATAAACTCTTTATTATTGGGCTTACAACTCACCATCCATTAAAATCGACAATGAGGATTTTCAAAACATCATTGGAAATCATAACAAAGTTATTGGAATCACCAAACACCATGAATGGGATCACACTCCCCAATGCAAATAGAACTGTTCTCGGACATTTCTGCGAGAATATTTAATAAACAATAAGCTGATGCTTAACACTTCGAAAATGCAGTAGGTATATGGTTCTCCGAGGTATCTTTAGGGCTAAAACTTACCCGTTCAATTCAAGGAGATTATTCAACCACTTGGATATATAATCCACAACTTGCATATAGAAGCTCAAAGAGCCAAATTGGCTATGCATAAATGATATCCGTTGATCTGTCTCAACAGCCGTTTGTTAAAGAGAAATAAAATTATTTTCTACAGACTGATGATGACGTATGGATATCCGGTATTCTGCTTTACCACAAAATTTATTTTCGTATGCAAGTTGTGTAGAACAAGTTCATAAGAATCGCAGTTGGGAAAGGGCTGCGTTATAACAGATTACCCAAAAACTCATCGCTTCACAAAGAAACTAATATGTCAACCATGACCACCTCTCTAGTAGAGGGGTATTAGAAATACCCAATGTCTGCTTGAGAGTTTCAAAGGGTACAACCTATTGTACGCAAATCTTCAAATGGAGCTCCTTCCAAGATAATTTATCTGTATATAAAACCCACGAAATTTCAAACACTCTATACATAAAACTCATTCAAGTTGTACATTTTGGGAGAGAGTGAATGCGATTGTAAATAGGGATGGGCAAGTTGTGTAGAACAAGTTCATAAGAATCGCAGTTGGGAAAGGGCTGCGTTATAACAGATTACCCAAAAACTCATCGCTTCACAAAGAAACTAATATGTCAACCATGACCACCTCTCTAGTAGAGGGGTATTAGAAATACCCAATGTCTGCTTGAGAGTTTCAAAGGGTACAACCTATTGTACGCAAATCTTCAAATGGAGCTCCTTCCAAGATAATTTATCTGTATATAAAACCCACGAAATTTCAAACACTCTATACATAAAACTCATTCAAGTTGTACATTTTGGGAGAGAGTGAATGCGATTGTAAATAGGGATGGGCAAGTTGTGTAGAACAAGTTCATAAGAATCGCAGTTGGGAAAGGGCTGCGTTATAACAGATTACCCAAAAACTCATCGCTTCACAAAGAAACTAATATGTCAACCATGACCACCTCTCTAGTAGAGGGGTATTAGAAATACCCAATGTCTGCTTGAGAGTTTCAAAGGGTACAACCTATTGTACGCAAATCTTCAAATGGAGCTCCTTCCAAGATAATTTATCTGTATATAAAACCCACGAAATTTCAAACACTCTATACATAAAACTCATTCAAGTTGTACATTTTGGGAGAGAGTGAATGCGATTGTAAATAGGGATGGGCGAAGAATGAGTGTACAATGGATTTTAAACATTTTAACCATTATACACTAAATAGGATAGTCAAAAGCTTCTAGAATGTGACTCTGTACTTGCTGACTTTTCAAGGATAAAACAACACAAACTCCTGGGAATATTTACTGTTAGTTGCGTACGGATCGATTATAGATCATAAATCTAGGATAACGTACAGATATTTGGCAAGGAACCATGATAGAGGGAAGAGAAAATGATATTGTTGATATTAAAATGCATAATGTAAATTTAATTTGTGACTAAATAAACATTATATTGCATCCCTATGAAATGATACCAGTCCAGGAACTCATGGAAGAAGATTTTAAAAGGGAGAACTTACTTATGAATAGTTGGATAATAGTTTCCCATCAGAAGACATTATGTTTTCCAAAGTCACTTGACGATCATGTGAATTTTGGTGATCAGATGATTTTTTTTATGTTAATATTTGCAATGAATTTTAAAACCATAGCATTTTTGAACAGACAATGAAGGTACCTTTTAAACGATATATCAGAAGCCCATACTTATCATTTAAAAACTTGGGAAGTTGTAGCTGTCACTCAAAGGGGGTTGAAGGTAGGGATCATATTATCATGTTGAAGAATTTATAATTTGAGTGAGATACGTTTTCCATAAATATCTACAATATCCGAAATATTTCCACACTGTATAGTTAAATTTGCGACATATTTCAAACATACACTTATGTTTTCGAATGCAACGCGGAAATTAAAATCACACATCGACCGTCTATACCGACAAACACTGGCGGATCTAGGGAGTTTTTCAGGGGGGGGCCATGAGTTAATGGAAATTTGTAACCAAAGTAGTAAAATCCATAGAAATGAATTATATATAAATATATATTTTCTTTATTTGAAACAACTGAAACCAGTGAACAATAATATAAATAAGATTGAAGATTGAACAAAATATGGCGAAACAAGCAAAATAACTCTCAAAATAAAACAACTGGAACAAAAACTTGATAAAATTATTGTTCAGAAAGATATGTCTTTGGTCACTGTTTGAAAATATACTGAAAACAACTGAAACTAGTGAACAATAACATAAATAAGATGGATAAAAATGTGACTAAACAAACAAAAACACAAATCCACAATATTCTTATAATAAACTTCCAAAAATAAAACACCTAAAACAAAAACTTATCAAATTATTATTTATAAAACCAAATCCATATGCCTTGGGCCACTGTTGGCAAATCTGTTAATAACTAATTGTTCATTGATCTCAATGTCCGGATGGGCGTTAATAATGGCTAAGCCAGATAGTAGATCGGAGCCAACTTTTTATTCGCCTCAACGAAGAAAAACTTCTTTCCGATGAGGCAACACTGATGGGAAATGTAATGAGAATTTCAAAAAATGATCTTATCAAAGAAAACATTACTTTATCGCAGTGAGCAAGGGCTCCTAAAGCATCGTCAGGGATAGACAGTTTTTCTTCGGAGTTTTTACCCACTTCGCCTTCCACAAGCTCAGTTCGCTTTTGAATTCTGTGAACAAAACCTCCTCATTTTGATGAATATTGTTTGTTAAAAGTTTTCACCAAGGCCCGTGCTATTGAATCCAGAGATGTCATACCAATTTCCCTAATTACCGTGGGTATTACAATGTTCAAATTGAATAAACTCGTTGTTTCAGCAGTGAATCGACTTTCCAAATCTGTAATAATACTGTCGAGCAGGGGTATATATATAATCTGCCTATAGTATTCTTCCAGTGATTCGCAACTTGGATTTGGTCGATGTCTCATGATTCCAGTGGTTCTGGGTTTGCTCAAAGTTACCCCCAGTTCATCTAGGGATTTGACACCATCTTTACCAAAAAGTTTGGAAAATTTTGTCACCGGCGTTCGAACCAGACACTCTGTCTTATTTCTGCCACTGACTTGGGCAAAGACAACACAGTATTTACAATATAGTCCTTTATGGATAGGAGAATAAATAACCATTCATATTTTGACAAATGATCATGATTCAAATAACGTTTCACGATTCGGTTATTTTTATTGTGTTCCAAGTATTTTTATGAAATTGTATTTCTCATAGTCATTCATTTTTCGACCAACTGCTTTACCTATATCGAAAATATTTTCATTTTCTATATTTTCCTCTAATAGAAAACGGTTTTCTCGAGATGAAGATGGCGATTCTACCTCACTTTGAATGCTTTGAGATGGTTTTTCAATATTTTCATTTTTTATATTTTCCTCTCGAGATGAAGATGACGGTCGGCGGTCCTGCCTCGCTTTGAATAGTTTGAATTGGTTGTTCAATTTTCTGCTTTTTTTGTACTGGCAAAAAGTAAAAATCAATCTTCCTTCTATTTATCTGAAAAATTAAACAGCTCAGCTCAGTTCTCCAGATCAAATAGAAAGTGTTAATGTTTTTTTTTCACCATGATCAAAAACAAGCATAAAAATATGTCTTTTAGTTGGAACTTGTTAAATTTGGGAATGTAGAAATTAAATGATTTCCGAGAATGAATTGAAGAATTGGCTGGGGCTCTAAATAGTTTTGTTCATCCAAGTGGTAATAATTTTATACACTGTTTATCAGTTTTCGAAAATATGCAAAAAATCAAACTCGTTAATAATGTCAGTGTTGCATAGGTACTTACCATTTTTTAAGATAAATTCAATTTCACTTATCACCATTTCTGTTTCAATGGAAAAGATCTATAAACTGAACCTTACTCTTACTAATCTTGTTTGAGCAACAAATTTGAAATGACCCCTTCTTTCAAAAACAAGTGGAATATAATCAGTTTTCATTTATGTGCGGTTTCCGACAAAAAACAAGTATTTTCTACTTACTCCTTTGTTTTTATTCTTACCGCTCACCGCCACCGTTCACGGCTTACCGCTAAGATGCCTTTTACTAAGAGCACAGTCCCCGAAAATAATGATTTTCCCTCTATCGTTATCGATTTAGCCGCCTGTGTTTTGCACATTCGCATGGCATAGAAGGATATTTTTTGTTTCATAGTTATATTGGATGATGAACGTCTCGTATGAAATTTAAAAACATGTGGATTTGGTATGTTTGAGTGTTTGAGAATCAATACAACGAATAATTTTGGTTTGTAAAACATATAACGTGTGTTTCATTCTTGTTGAAAACCAATCAAAGGTTTAGTTGCATATCCAGACTCTGGTTGTTGAATCAATATCAAGGGGGGGGGGGGCCATGGCCCCCCCCTCAGATCCGCCAGTGCCGACAAATAATAAAATGTATGAACATATTAAAGACATACCTTTTACTAGACCCCATACAGACTTCTTATATTTAACTTGTGCAAACATAAGCAGGGAACTATGTGTCTCCGACACTTTCTGAAGACAATAATGCGCGAAGACGTAAAAACTATCTGCATAAGGAACACCAGCATTTAGAGATTCTACGTCTATTGAATATAAGTGGCCAGCTCTACTGCAAGGATTCATTGTCTGAAAAATGTGATATAAACAACATTTATAAATTATTAAACAAGATAAAAGGGCAAAAAATGCCTAACGATACTGTTTTTCAAATCAAAAACTTAATATGTTTGCTATAGTATGGACGTATAGATATGGTTGCATTTTGATGTCATCATATGAACCCAAAAATAGGGCGAAAAGTATTGTTTAGCAGTCCAATGGCGGAAAATTCATAACACCACGTTTTTCACCATTTGTCACTTGATTACTTGACGTTTCATGTGAATTTTTTAATGAATCGTGTAATAGTAGTGCCAGCAAAAGATTTGGCGGAAAATTCTTAAAAATACTTGGTGTACAGTTATGTGTATAAGTGAGAGACGTTAATATTTGAAATTAGGTATAGTAGACACAGCTTTCAAGTAAACTTGTTCATTTTTTATGATAGGGGTTAAATACATACCTGCTGCTCAGTAACTTGTGCCGATTTAGGTCCCATAGTAGCCAAAAGCGCTACTGTTAAACTAACCACTCTACTTTTACTATTATCTATTGGATTATGGGTCCAAGGGGTTTGAGTTAAATCTGTTGTTTTTCTAGCTGCATGAAAATCCAAATAGAACTTTGAACTAGTAAAAAGTAAGGTGAAGAGTTGATCCACATGGATAGGAAATACTTCGTTAATAATTTGTTTTCCGTCGTGAGGGCATGTACAGTTAACTTTAACGTCACATCTGCAAAAAATATACCAACCTATCAATTAAGTTCATGTTGATGGACTGTTATTTGTATTTTCTGATTTCAAAAAAAATTATTACACTCTGATTAAATAAACTTGATTATTTTTAAGTTAGAATTTTGTTTGCTTCTGGTAAGGGGGGATTTTTTTCAGGCGTTTAATAACTATATTATTTCCAGCAGCACAGACCATATAAATGTCCTTTTATTTTACTGGTACAGCTAGTTTTTATTATTGTGCTGGTATAATAATTAAAAAAAAACGATAGCAACGCCTTATGGGCGTTGTAATCGAGTAGGTAGAAACTTTCATTTCAATACTTATTAATATTTCTCCGTAATTAGTCGAGTTATCTTCAAGCTTGAAAAAAAAAGAACATACGAAACTATTTGTGCCAAATACTATTTCTGGCTACTAAAAGTGATTGGTTGACCCTTCCAAAATTCTACACCACTGCCTGAATTGCCATTTGAGTACAATTTTTCGATTCTTCAATACATTCTATGTAGATAACCTACGCCTTCTTTGTAACGATAAAATCACTATTTAATGATATATTCAAAGTTAAAGATAGAGAGCTGCACAAATATTTTGATACGTCAAATAGTTTTAAAGCACTAAGCACAAACAGTTTTAAAATTTTCAAATGAAGCACCCTGTAAGTCAATTATTTAGGTAATTTAGGTTGAATCTTAATAATTTGAGCTCAAGATTTAAATTATTTCCAATTATTAATGATGTATATTACTAGAAACAGATGGCTTCAGTAATTGTGTTTAGCACATATTGCATAAACTTGAGAGATTAACACATAATAACCGCCTTCTACTTCTAGTAATATAATATACTACTTTCTACACCCGTACTATAATAATACACTTATATGCCCATAATCCGTTTCATAATTAGTCTCATTATGGTACAGAGTTTTCATAACGATACAGGTTTTTAATCAATAGAAACCAATAATTTTTCAATCAAGCAAACTGTGCATTTGACGTTTGTCCTAGATTCCTACCTTATTGTTATATTTGTCAAAATCTGAAGGTATTAAATTTTCGTAGAAGATAGCTGAACTTCGATAATTATTTTATCAAAATGTATGATATCAGCGATATAGAAGAATTACCACAAATTGGAGAAAGCAGAAAACGCAGTACAAAATATATTGCCCCAAAAATCCAAGAAAGTATATGAAAAACTATATCAACGGTTTATGGACTGGAGAAATACAAATAATATTTTTTATAGTTCATTATTTATCGGGTGTAGAAAAATTGCGTATGCAACTCTCATGTGATGGTTATTAATAAACGAGCATTAACCGAGTTTCATATGGTTTTTGGGATGATGGTTGCATAATATACTATTAACAGTACTTCGGTTTCTATGTGTTCAATAAAAATATGATAATGTTAATTAACGTAGGAGGTAGTCAATGTCAACTGCTAGGAAACTTAAAAAAATAACAAGAAGCACACATTTAATCTAACTTCAACAAAAAATGCATCAATGTGGAAGCCACCATCTTACATCCATAGGATTAAGCTATAAAGCAGAGACGTACACACGGCAACACATAATGACAATTATTTGGCAATATTTTGTAATCAGTAGGGTTGTGTCGATAATACGAACTATTGTTTAATAAATTTATGTAGCTCTGAAACTAGTTATTGGTAAGACCTATTCGCTATACATACTGATTGTTTTTTAAATTCTAAACATTCTCCATCTCATAAACAGAATAACTAATAAAAGAAAGTAACGAACCAAAGGGTATATTGTGTGTTCAAACAATAATCAGAAACTGTCGAAAACTCTCAGAGAATAGTCAACCATTGCAATTAGTGATACGTAAACTCGTTGTATGCTATGACCAGTTAATTTCTGATCGTTGTTGACAGTTTCTGATTGTTCTTGGAACCTTGTATGTGTTTAATATGAAATTGAATATATTATCAAGAAACTATATGCTTCTAGGTCGTAGGTATATTAAAAATAGCACCCTGTATCTCATTAACAACAAAATTTATCAGTATTTTTGCCTTAAAATTAAATAACACCCATAACGATATTTCAGATTTTTTTGGAATGGCCCTGTACCGGGTGTCTGATTAAGAGAGGTAGCCCACTGTATTTCAGAAACTATTTATCCTACAGCTTAGAGCAAACGGCAAAATGGGCAAATGCCCCGGGGCCCATGGCGAAACAGGGGCCCAAGAAAAAATACATAAATATAATTTTAATTTAGGGAAATAGAAAAACAATAAAATGATTTATATCAGTCCCTGCCCCACTCCCTCTTCCAATAACCTACATGTAACCTATAAATACTTCACGTTCAATACTTTGTACTTTATGTTTGTAAATAAAGTGTTCTCATTTTTAACAGCATCTACTCTTCGATATGATTTTCTTAAAAGTGAAATGCAGGACGTTAAAGCTGACAAATCTTCAATTATTACCGAAATATATTCCAGATACACGTTGGTCAGCAAGGTGGAATAATTGTGCGAGCACTTAAATGTTCATATTATGACATATTCCGAAAATTGATTAAAAAAATTTCAACTAATAGCCTAGAGAAGGTGGATGTACGAGCCGAAGCTCGTGGTTTGTTGCTGATTTTCAATAAATTGGAGACTGGCATTTTAACTGTTTTCTGGTAAGATATTTTATCAACGTTTGATCGAGTGAATAAGTTTATACAAGGGACTGAAGTTGACCTACATGATGTTGTCTACCACTATGATGGTCTCATCAACTATATCACCAGACTACGAGATCGGTTTGACTTTTACGAGCAGCAAGTTCACTTATTATCAGGCTCTGGAGTATATAAAGGTGCCCAGAAACGAACGACCAAACGGAGAGCAACAAGTAAGAACCGTGAAGAAGAAACAACTTTCAATGCCAGAGATAATTTCAGAGTCAACACTTTCCTCCCAATAATTGACAGAGTAATCAACGAACTCACAATCGATAAATGTTGTTAAAAAAATTTGGGGGGGGGAGGTCCTATTATGTATTCTGACCCGGGGCCCATGAAGGTTTAATCCGGCACTGGCTTAGAGAAGAAATCTGTATTACAAACTCGCATACGAGAAACTGCTGGAAGTTTTCCACTCCGCCGCTAGAGGGCGTTGTTCACAATAATAACTCAAAGGCATCTTTATTCTATAATAATCGTACCAGTATAGTACCACAGAATTTAAATATTCCTAATCATTAGATCATTTTACGTAAGTTTATTCCAGTACTGTTTCCTGTATCTTGTAAAATAACCTGTAAGGGTGAGTGAGAAAGCAGTTTTTCGTATGCGAGTTTGTAAGCTGTACGATAAATATTTTTTGAGATACAGCGGGTTCCTCTCTTAATCAGATATTACGGATAGTTTAAACAAAAATATGGTGCTTGGATAGTGTTGGAAGCGTTCTGGTCCATTGTCCATCGAAAAGATCATGCCAATTTAAATGTCGTATTGTTTAGACATTTTATTGCAACTGAGCTGTAACTCATATGAGAAATATCTGACAATTTGTTGATATCGTTATACATGATGTTCCACGACGAGCTTACACTATTTATATATAGGATACACGCGACTTCTATAAAAATTGGCATAGATGGAGAACAAGTTACGGTTCAGATACATTCTTTTCGTTTGAATGAAACTAGTTTACTGTCAACTTGGTTTCAAATTAAAATATAATTAAGGTGGAATAAAAAAATATACAGCTGTATACAGGGTAATACAATTGTTTGTCAAAAAGAAAATATGTATAGTAGATTAACACATTAGTTTTATTTATTTATTATTATTAATTAGCTTGTAGTAGGTAGGTAGTTAGGTTGATAAATCATTTCATAAATTTCTCGCTTTTTAGTACTTATTAGATTCGGATTGTAATATTTTGAAATTTTGAAAATTTAAACTATGGTTATTTTCTATGGCATGTTTTCATAATGCCGTGGTATTAGTATTTTTATTTTTAATGTAATAACTGTGGGTGTAAAAATTAAAAATGTTTTAGTTGTAATGAAAAAAGAAAATAATTTTTCCATTTTATCTTTTACATATATACCTACAGAATAACAGTCTCTGTTGATCTTTTGGGTTTTTATACAAGTAAGTTGTTTGTTTTTTCTTCCTTTTAAATCTCTTATATTTTATATTGTATTGTTTGACTACCTAAAGATATGTAAAGAAAATAGGTTTTCTTTAATATATTTTTGAATTTAGCACGCTTTGCCTGACTGTTAGAAAAATGTCAAACTTTTTAGTCTGTCATTATTAGAATATTGTGTCAAAAAAATTCCAAAAAAAGTAAACTTTTGTTGGAATATATGTTGTGTACAAAGATTAGAATTAATGGAAAAATAAACTTTGAATGTCGTTTCTTTGTTTTCAGGTAAAGTTGTTACAATAGTGTACTAAATAAGATGTTTTCTTTGATAAGAAATTAACAAAATAAATCTTTGTGTTCAGAAGCAACACATTCGTTTATTTTATCCTAAACCAGAAGATATAATATAGTCTTATAGATATATTTTGGATTTTTATCTATGTTTTACTTGAAAATGGCTTCATGTCGAAACGTAGTAGTAGTAGTAACGTTTTTTTAATAAATGTTTAATTGGCCGAATCCCAGGATTTTTATTTTTTGAATTAAAAAAATTAATATCTCGATAAGTATAAATTTTAGATATAGGGTATACTGCACAAAGTGATATTAAAATTTAATGTAGAATCCAAAAAGTTAATAATCTGTCACTGAAAGTGACATGTACGTCACAATCTTTTTCATAAATTCACCATAACGCCATTTATGGCAATTTTTATAGTAATTGTGAGAGTAGTCTCCAATATATATATATAGTGTAAGCTCATAGTGGAACGACCTGTATATCAAAACACTCTGTATTTTTATTAAACCATAAAAATATAATTAAAAAGTGACATTTCTCCACATAGCTCGGTATCTTTGGTATCCTATGAGTTACAGTTTCAGTAGGTGTATAAACCAAAAAAATATACAAAAAAAGATTTTTCAATTTGTTTCATTCGTGAAAGTGATTTGAGCCTACAATGGGCGAAATGTTATGTCAAATGCAATAGACACCATGTACAATATTTAAAAGTGTATACATAGCAATTAATTGTTAGAGAAGCACGCATTCCAACCATAACTCACTTGAAATTATCCAAATTTGGATGTGGACCATCAGAATCGGGAGATGGTGGTGTATGAGGAGGTATTTCTTTCGTGAAAGCTTCCTTCAAGAAAGAAAACGAAAAGTTTTTTCTGAAAAATCAAATGAAATGATATGACAATAAGGCTTCCGCCACCACAATCGAAACACGTAACAAATAAATAAAAAAACCCAAATAAAACTTAGGAATACTTAATTTAGGCAATATTAATCTTACGACAAAAACCAAAAGATTTAGGATACTTATAAAAATAATGCCCTTTCTGGGCAATTTAGAAGATAATTCAACATTTGCAAAGGTAAAGGTTTTTTAATTTCCTTGAAAGATAAACTAGTTTAAAATCAACTCGAATCATTTTGTAGTACAAGTATAACAAATTCAGTTCAATAATATATCTTGTGTAGAATGGCTTTTTGTATTACTAGGGAGAATGTAGTTTACTAGAGCGCAATAATAATCCGAGGGAGGAAGAGGCACTTTACTCCTGTGTAATATATATAATTTTTCTTCCTAACATTCCTTAAACCTTTTACTGAATAATTATTTATTTTCTTGTATTCAACCCACTGCTTATATTGTATGTCAGCGTACAACCCCATAATATAGAAATAAACATTTAACATATTGTGTAGTAAATATTAACAAACTTACAAAGATATTATTTATATTTAACTGCCACATTATTTAAGATTAAATAATAACACACTACTGGTCTTTTGAATATTTCACTAACCTCTGTAGTCGTTATTGACTAAATCTTTTGGTTTTTAGATGATTTACAAAATGTGGATATACTTAGGATATGTTCAAAATATGCAATATTATAAACAAATATTAAGCAAATTATGTAATCTTCATTTTTGACCTAATTTAAGTTTAAATCACCCACAGTACTGGACAAAACTTTTAAAAAGGCATGGGATAGATGTTTTTCATCTTCATTTTTAACTAACCTAAATTTTACATTATATACTGTACATTCCTTGTGGTATATTCATTATTAGGTTTATTTTTAATGAGAATTAAACCACAACGCTTTTGAATATTTTTATTTTCAACCATAAAAAATAAGAATAAGTGAACAGAACAATACATTAAAGATATGCGGCCTTATTCATAGTCAATGTTCGGTACTACTAAGATTCTAATAGTTGAAAAATCACAAATAACCCAAACTGTACTGAAAGGTTCGATAGTAAATTCTCCCAATATTTGATGCGTTAGTAACCCGAAATTTTATTCTTTTTAATCATGTTTTTCCCTTTTTTTATTAATTTTTGGTAATCAGATCTCTTATTTATACGAATACAATAATGGGAAAAATAAAATTATTTTACATTTGTATCTAGAAGTGGTACTAGGGCAATTTACTTTCGTCTTTCTTACTGAATTGAACAAGCTAAACACTGCTCGTCGAGTTTTTGCCGATAATCCGAAACAGGCGTAAATTCGTGAAATAAACTTTACGTTTAAATAAAGCAATCTTCAGTTTAACTCATTAATTTTATTTAGGAAATATTTTATTTTAGATTCATAAATCGGGTATCTTTTATAGCTAGTTTACTCATATGAATGTATTTCCAATTCTGCTTTTATGAACTGCTCTTATTTTCGTTTGAAAAACATACATAATGGCAAACTATCCTTATTATATCCAATATAAATAACTTGAGATAATATTTTAAACCAACTATTACTGCTCAAGATGAGATTAGGCTCCAATTATTTACAACATTTGTTATATCTGTTCTTAATACATTCTCTAAATGATTTTGTAGTTTCAAATATACTTTTGGATTCCGAATTTCACCAATTTAAGCTGCTTGCACATCAACGAATTCTTCATTAACATTTATCTGGTTTGAATCTCTCATTTTACCAATTAACAAATTGCACAAAATACACAAGAATCAAATTAACATGAAATTTGCTAAATTATGATAATAAAAAGAAGTAAAGCTGGATTTATAGATTGACGGACTGTAAACGTATACCACACGTAGACGCACTGGATACGTAACGAACGGTATGTAAAAATAGTTGCAGTTATAAATAAACGGAACGGAAATTTCGCGCATGGGCAGAGGTAACGTACTCGCGACATTCAAATTAGAAATTATACAAATCATCTACAGCCTGTGTCCTATGTTGTTTTGAGCTTTAAATTTTGTATTATAATCTAAATATTTATATAGTTTGAATCACAATGGATTACGAAATACATGAAGATATGCTTCTTGGAGCCGTGGGACTACTATTGTGTGCAGTAGCATTGGAAAAATGTCGACAAGCACAAACTCGAAAAATGGCGCTAAACTAAACAGTAAACAAAGGATATCTATGCCAATCTATGCAACATTCAAAAACACAACATTAAATGACGGCTGACATCACACAAAATTCTTTCCTTTGATTGGCCGGACGTAAGAAGGCACTGTAAAAAGATAAAAGTTGGCCAACTCTTCCGTTCCAGTCCGTTCCCCTTACGTTACGTCATGCACTTACGTTCCTTTATAAACAAGGTACGTAAATTCTATAGTTGATCTTTTCACTGTGCTTCTATGTTTACAGTCCGTCAAACTATAAATCCCGCTTAAGTCACAACGTGACAAAATTAAAATTTGCTATGTTGCCATGCATATTAACATAATATGTAACTAGTAGCCACTAAAATATGGACTATTTTTTTTTCTGTAGGTTAATGGCTTTGGCAGTGGCCAATTAGCCAGTCTACGTGGGTAATTCATTGTTTCATTAAAATATTGAATTTTTATTTTTCTGAAGGCTTGAGCACAATATACATACACACATATACATATATACACACACGTAGATACATATAGGAATGTTAAATTGTATTAGTTGTTTGGAACAATTTTTAATATATAGGTATATATATATATATTTTTTCCAATTATAATTTTTTTATTTCATTTTATTAATTTTTTTTTTCATCTGTCAATCATTATTCTCTATTCTTTGGATTTTTATTATTGTTTTTTTTACAACGACTTTCTTTTTAATTTCCAATAAAATCTATTACCTTCGTCATCCAGGTTTTCTTACGATATATTATAGGAATTGTTGTTAATCAATCCACACTTAAATTACCAAAACCACAACACCGATCAACACTTTATTTTAAAACAAAAATTATCAAAATTTATCACAAAAAAAACTTTTCCAAAATAAGCAAAAAATCGCTATCTTTGAAAAAATTATTTTTGGAACGTGCACTTCACTAAATACCATTCCCAGTAAAGTATAATACTTACTATAAGAATGTTATCGTACAAAATATTTTATTTTTATCAAAAATATAGATCAGATTGGGACAAATTTTTCCCAAAAATATAATTATTATTGATAGCTGGAACTAAACATTCAACTAAAAATAGAAAAAAAATATTGTGGTTTCCCAAAAATCATCAATATATCATAAGGTACAAACAGATGATATAAAGCAGAACATAAAAATTATTAAAGCTCACACTGCATAAAGGATGACCACCAAAGACAATACTTCCTTATTTGATCCAGTAGGTTCCAAAAAAATCTACATACCCCAGAATAGAGTTTCAACAGAATGATACACAACCAAATAAGTTAACTGAAAGTAGAATATGACTTGATCATATTCTTATATGCATATCTTACAATATTAGTTTCATTTTTGTGGGTTATTTTAAATGCTGAGTGAATAAATAATAGTGTAGCTTCGAAATTGTTATCAAACTGCAAAAAAAGACTCTCCTTAATAAGAAGACTCAACAAAGTGTCTCTGGTCATTCTGGTATAAATGGCAATGAAAGGGATACTCACCACAAACCTAAATTTACCCAATATTCATTCTTATTTTCTTTTTTGATTATGTATTTTTCACAAAATATAATTTATCATAAAAGATTTCCCAATTATCTATTTTCTTTCAATTAGTTTTAATGACAAACAAATTAATTTTGAACATATCTTACATATTTTTTAAATTTTTCAACAATTACTCACTTGATAGGCTTTTCAGTTTCAGATTCCGAATTATCAGTGGCGTCTGTAGGATTCCTTGAATCGGATCCGCTTCTTTTATGCCCCACAATATGCGGTATTTTCATGTCTTCTCCATCTAATTTTTCATAATTAGTAGTGGATGTAAACTCCATTGTCCCGTCGATAATTTGTCCTTGATATTCCTGCTATAAAATTTTTTTTCACGTTTCAACTATTATTAAAATTTTAATGGATAAAAATCCATTAAATAAATCATAAAATAATAATTTTCGCGGTTTTATTTTTATAATTTATAATAATTATTACCATGGTATTCCTTGACCCTTCACTAAAAACAATTAAAGAAAACACTATTTATACACAATTGTTAGTAACCTGAAAATTATCATCGTTAGCAAGGTTAAATCATGCCGAAAGTAACGTCATCCTCAATTCTGAGGTTTACAACACAGGAAAGTATATTTTTCCAACAGGAAAGCATATATTTCAACAGAGGTACCGTTTCTATCACCGATACTGGTATACTAATTTTTTATTATTATTGTAGTAATAAATAAAAAATAAATTATCTACTAATAAACGTTTACGCATGTGTTTGTTTTATCAACGTTCTAAGGAAGTTAATAATTTATACAGATTAGTTCTACAGAATATTCAGTATGTAAAGTGGTTATTTGAATTAAATAGTTGTATAGTGCTTTTATAATGGGAACGAAAATTAGAAAAGGGCCAGAAGAAGTGACCATTCTTTGGTAATGACCAAGTTTAAATAAAATACATTAAAACAAGATCATCAGCAGCATATCCAACATCAGAAAATTCTAAGTAATATAATTAAATCATATAAGTTAAAAGATAAAGACACTACAAAAACTACGAACAAGAAATGACCAGAAAAATGGGAATTAAAAATAAAGAAACAAATACCGAGATCGTAGAATACAACTGGCATTACTTTGAAGGACAAAAGCAGTGAAATTGATAATAAATGTGGGCCAAAAAGGAAGAGACGCATTGCTGCATATATAGAAAAAGGCATGGAAAGAAAAAAGCTTGCAAACAGTTTGGGAAAGCTAACACGTTGGCTCTTTTGTAAATGCGTGAAAATTTAACTCTTTGTTAACATTTTCTTTTAGTTCAATAAAAACACCGAGTAACACAATAGTAGTGATTGGCAATATGTGCACTGAACTTTTGCAATAAACAACTTCAAAACAAAATATCAACTATGTATCGCATTATAATCAATCTTTCGTATCATCGAAAGCGTGGCACATCTAGTTGTGGGAGGGCCACGACATAACACATCTCCATTAACTAAGTCTCTTTCAATGTGCATTATTTATTGAGGACGACCCAACTCTTTTGGTATAAAGACAGTTTTGTTGAGTTTTTTTAAGGAGCCGTCCCTTCGCCGGCACCACCTCAGCCTCTTGGGCTTATTGTGGATCCTCCTAGTGTTCTGACTACAGCCTATTCAGCCAATCCGTTCCCTGTATTACCTCATACAGGTTCTTTACTGGTTGGTTGTAGAAATCTTCTCAAGTCATTTGGGGTCTTCCATACCGTTTCTGCCTCCTGTGGTCCAGCATCTCACAGTTGCATAATATGTGCAGAGCTGTTTCGGTGTCGTTTTTGCATCTTCTGCATGTAAGGTATCCGTTATACAGCACTATTTTGTTCAGGTGCTCCTTTGTGGGAAAGTGTCCCGTAAGAAGCCCCGTTATGATGCGTAGTTTGTTCTTGCTCATTGAGATCAGTTCTTTCGCTACTTTTTCTGATGGTTCTTTTATGAATTTCTTCCCATGTGTTTGCCTGGGCGTATTTTTCCAGAATTTTTTGGATTGTTTTTTTACCCACCCTTTTAACCATGACCTAGTGGAGCATCTGGGAATGCCCACAGATGGTTCAGGTCCGTTTATCAGGGTTGACGATCCTGCTCTTGCCAGTTCGTCAGCTTTTACATTGCCAGAGATTCCTTTGTGACCTGGGACCCACTCCAGTGTTACACTGTTCCGAGTCGCCAGTCTTCTAAGTTCTTCGCCGCATTCCCATACCAGCCGAGATGTTACCTTAGAGTCTGAAGTGCTTTAAGGGCAGCTTTACTGTCACTGTAGATCCTGATCTGCCTGTTGTTGTATGCTCTCATGTTATTTGCCCTTGCACATGCAAGTGTTGCATATACCTCTGCTTGAAATACCAAGACATATTTACCAAGCGAGACGATTCCTTCATATCTGCTCGACTTGCCGTATATACCCGCTCCGGTGCCGAGCTCATTCCTTGATCCGTCTGCGTACCAGATCAGTTCATTCGCTCTGCTGAGTGGTCACCGTCCTCTTACTCAAGCTCCTTTCGATCTTTGATGACAATCTCGAAATTCTTGCGAAAGATATATCTGGCGGTCATGTGGTCTGTTGGCATTTTAAAGATCTCGTCATCCACGTGCCTTATTTCTGTGTGTCTTCTCCCATGTGCAACGTCATGATCTGATGCTTTTTTCAGTCGGGTTAGAGCCGCCCTTGCTTCGCACATTATGACACAATGTAGCGGAGGAAGGTCTAGTATTGTTTCCAGAGCCGCTGTAGGAGTAGTCCTCATTGCCCCTGTAATGCCTATGCATGCAAGTCTTTGGACCTTGAATAGTTTTAGCATCGCAGAGGTTTGTCTAATCTTTGGCCACCAGACCAGAGATGTTGAGTTTGTTTAAGATAGAAATATAGTTTAATCCAATTTGTAAACTGGAAAAATGATCTACTGTCCGAGGATATAACAGTGAAATTGAAAAAAAAAGTGGGCCAAAAAGGAAGAGATGCATTGCTGCATATATAGAACAAGGCGTGGAAAGAAGAAACCGAGTTTAGGTGTTTGATACAACGCGCTCATAAAAGACTTTTTGAAAATTGGGTGGGACGCTAATGCTTATATAAATTTCCTTAATAAATACAATTAACTATACTTATAGAGCAACAAATATACTAAAAAAAACAACGTCTAAACTAAAATGAAACAATTAAAATGTTATGTCAAGTTTAAAAACATGTAAATACTAGTCATAATTTAAATTTCATGGAGTACATTTCCATCGAATTATTATAAGGATGCCATCTTAATAGCGTTCTGTAATCAAAAAAACTCCAAAACTAAAACCTTAATGAAAGCGATGATGTATAGAGACCAGAAGTCAAGTATCTTGATCTGATCCTAGATAGTAAACTCCTATGGAGTAAATACAAAAAGAAGCTTACATACAAAGCAAAAAAGGTGTGCAGGAACCTGACGGAAACATTGGCGTTATAGCCTAAGGATCGTTAGCTGGATGTACAAAGTGATGGTGAGACCAATCATGACTTATGGACGAGAAACAACCTATCCAAAATTCAAAGACTATCATGTATATGCATTACAAGAGCAATGAAAACATGCCCCATGGCGGCCTGGATGTGGTTCATAACCTTCAAGGCCACCACATATGATGGTGGAAATTCGATACGGAATTCAGTAACAAGCTAGATTATTACTAAAATTGGCATTCAACAGATGGCTCTAAAGAAAAGAAAGGACTGGGATTTATGTGTATGTAATGGATGCGGTCATGAATGTGGTTCCTTACCTTCAAGGCCATTACATATGATGATGGAAATTCGAAATGAAATTCAGTAACGAGATGGAATAATGCCAAAATTGCCATACCTGATATACAGGTAGCTCTAAAGTGATAGAAAGAACTGGGATTTAAGTGTATGCCATGGATGTGGTTTATTACCTTCAAGGCTACTACATATGGTGGTGGAAATTCGATAGGAAATTCAGTAACAAGATGGATTATTAATAAAATTGCCATTCAAGGATATACAGATAGCTCTAATGTGATACAGTGAAAGTCACGAATGTTTCTCGTTACGTCAAACTTCCCTGAATGTATAAAAGACACTCTAATTTCATATGGATCACTGACCGCGTATGTCCAATTAAAACAAATGGAAACGTACATATGTCTTTTGTGCCATTCAAGAGGTAAGTTTTGTAACAATTTATTTGTAGAATTTCAAATTTTAGTCCAACTATATGGTAAATTTGGTTTTTATTTATTTCCTCTCATAATTAGATCGCCAGAAATACATACCGAACCCTCTAACAATGATGCGCCGCTGGTGAAAACTGTCTAAATGATTTGATTCGGATGTTTTTGAGTTATGACATAACGAGAAACATTCGTGACTTTTACTGTAGAAAGGACTGGGATGTACGGATCAGGAACCAAACACTTTGAAAATCTCCAAATATCTTTCGAGCGGAAATTCACGCCATATGAAAGTGTACCCATTTCAATATTGATAAAAGATAGAAGGCAAAGGATTTTCATCATGTCGGATAGTCAAGCAGCCATTAAAGCACTGAGTTCTTGTAATATCAGTTCTAAAATGGTATGGGAATGTCTAGAAAAACTGGACCTAGAAAACACACTGGAATAGAAGGAAATAAAATAGCAGATGGACTAGCAAAGAGGGGGACTGAAACACCCTTTTGGGAGCCGGAATCCTTTTGCGGTAACAGCTCCAGTATAGTATTGGAAAAAGTAGGTAAAGCAAAAAAGAAGAGATCTGGTTGGGCATATAAAATCAAATATACTCCTGGAAAACTACAATCAGATGAGAACAAATGAATGCCTAAGCCAGAGTAAGACTGCACTAACAGTTTTGACAGTTGTCCTGAATGGGCATCTCAAGAAGCTAACACTAATGGAGCAAGAACCATGTAGATTATGTAGAATGGAAGAAGAAACCTTCATTCACCTACAATACAGAATCCTGGATTGAAGAGGGACACTTACCTAAACTGAAACCTGTGGATATCCTAAAACTCTTCCAGGAATAAGGTCTTAGTGAGGAACTACTAGCTTTGGAGACATTCTTCGAGAAATAAATGGAAGAAAGGGAGCACAATAGATCTTTTAGGACTCAGTGAATGTGACTCCAGTATACATCTATGTATGTATTTGGGGTACCCCAGTATACATACTGATATGCATTTGTGTGTGCGTGATGTTTTATTATTATTATTGAATTTTATTTTTATTTGTAGTGATATTAATTTGTTGGGCGCCAATGATTTAATGAAATTTAATTTTAGTTTTGGTATCATACACCACTTACCGTTTTCATGAAGACACTATAATCTCAGGTTGGGTTCAGGAATTCAATACTAGCTCTATTTGAATTTATTTTTTAATCGCTCTAATTATTTATTTAAAATCTTTAAACCGGTCCTGGTATCTTACCCTTGAAACTTCAACTGTCTGCAGTGAAAGAAGTCATCAAGATTCCTTTTTAAAGTTTAAATATATTTCAGGTGATTTGTTTATTTTTATTTTGTTAAGTTTAATTCAAATTTTAGTTTCTTTTTTTCTTTTTCAAATGTGTTAGTTAGATTATAAATTTCAAACTGCCTTTTCTAGTTTGATTTCATTTGCTTTGTTGATAAGAGAAATTTTCCTTTTAAATAGTTTTCATTATTAAATTTTATACTGAAACAACCCTTGTTTGGTGTAAGTGATGTATGATATTATTTTCCATATCAATACATATACATTCATCCACAAACGACAAAATATCAACCTTGAAATACTTTCCAGGTACTTTAAATTGTACTTACTTCTGAGAAAGATTCAACTGAAAGTCGAACAGATAATTTATCGTCCTCGTTAGAAAGAGGAGGTACGTAATCTTCGTCGTCACTCGTTAAACCTAATTCACTTCCATAGCATTGGTGAACCTGTAAACAAAAAAAAACAATTCAAATCTGCTCAAGTTGAATACATATTAGTATATCATAGTTTTTTATAAATTAATCTTAAAATTGTATAAAAAAAATGTTGAGTATCAATATTAAAAAGCCATGTAAAGTTAAAAAGAAATAGTTATTTACCTAACGTGTTTGGGAAGTAGAATTTATTTCCTACTGCCTCGTAGGTTTAGTTTACTTACTCCATTTTGAGTCCGGTAAGTGAGCTATTACAGTATCAGAGCCGGTAAGTGTAACCAAGAAACACTTACCGGATTGTTAATTTATTGATTGTCATATTTACATCGTTACTATGTAGGAGTAGTAGTGTGATTTTAATACAAAAATGCGCCTAATAATGTCAAATATTGACGTTATTAAAAAAATTTGGTTTTTTAAACTATGAAATAAACTAAATCTACCAGGCGGTATGAAATAAAATACGTTACGTGATAAGTTCATTACAGTACTCATTTTGATATTCATTTATCTCATTCGTTTTGTAATACTTGACTTACTATTTTCGCATAAGCACTTTGTTTGCAGCAGGACCGAAAACGAAAAATTCCTCCCCAAAAAAGTTAGGTAGGTACAATGGTTTTTGTAACGAATAATTTAAAATAAATATAAAATTTAGGTATAAATTTTATTTAATTTATTTTTCTATTGACAGTTGTTACATGATATATGTACAAATTTCAAAATAAAATTATTTGACACTTTCCACAACTTTAAAAAATTGAATTTATCAAAATGATTGAGAGTGATAGTGAAGCTAAAAATACACCTCATGAAACAAAAAACGGAGTAGCCAATTTCTAGCTTGCTTCTTAAAAATAGTCGAGACCGTTATGAAAGAAATATAACCTATGTTTGACACATTTGTTGCCAACTGTTTCAAGCAAATTATGGTAAAGTAAAAAACATCCGGATAAGTAAAAAACATCCGGATGCGTAAAATAGACTTTCCCGCACTGCGGCGATAACTGTAAAATATGCATTAAAAGCATTGAGTACAGAATAGGTATTTACTTAAAGTGTTTGGGAAGTAATTTTCTCGCCAAGATAATAGTATATGTTACTAACTAACTGTTGAGATCACATCAGTGTAATCTGAGCAAAACACAAATAATGAGGGCTTTTTCTCCGAGTAATATATACTATTTTTGTAATATATATTATTTTTTCTTCAAGCGTAAAGATAATTCGACTAATGACTAATTCCGGAGGCGTACGTAATTCTTGAGACATTTTTGCAATAAAATTTTCAAAACTGACAATTGTCAAGATTGTCATTATGTCGAATAGTCAAACAACCATTAAAGCATTGAGTTTTTGTATAATCAGTTATAAAATGGGATGATATTTCTTAGAAAAACTCAACACCCTAGTGAGCGCTCCCTAGTGAATGTTCCCTCAATATACATTTTTGTAAAAGAAATGTGTTTTGGCAAGGTTAAAAACCCGACCAAACCGCCTGGCTTATTTTTTTCTCAACTCATTAAACATAAAACGACAACATATAAAAATCTCAAATGCCCCAAACATATTTTTGGCAAAAAAATATTCAAAAATATAGGTATCGATTTAGTCCCGCTACTCACCAGCAATTCCGTATTTGAGTATAATAGGAGAGGTTTTCAGCTTACCTCAAATACCTACCCAAAAATTGGTGCCAGGTCTTGGACTAATAGTGATGGAAAGTGTTACAGAAAGAACAAGATACAAAGTAGAGAGGGAATCATTGAAAAAAAACCATCTCCTCGCTTTTTAGATTTCAGGAATCCTTGAACATAGTACAGTTTTCAAAGAAATTTGATAGGAGTGTGCCGGCCAGAATCCAAACACTCTGAAAGCTTGGGAAAACCCCAAGTATCTTTTAAGCGGAAATTCACACAATAGGATTTCAACTGGGGTCCGTTTTAACAAGAGGAGTCACTATATAGGTCGTCGTTAGTCGCAGTTTGTCAGCTAAAGATTTGCTTCTTGTAGACGCAACGCAAAAGACAGAAGACCGCTGAAGATACTACCACCGTGGTAACATTTAGACCGGCTAGCTCGTCGCGTAAAACGCAAACGACGACGATGAGGCTCACGGGAAATGTTCTTCTCAGGATGCGTACTGGAAGAGTTGTGTGTTTTTTACAAGGATTGAGAATCTCTATTGCCAAAAACTAGTGTGTCCAGTTCAATACTGACAAAAGAAATAGAAGGCAAAGAATTATCATAATGACGGATAGTCATAGATGTGTAATCAGTTTTAAAAAACGGTATGCGAATGCCTAGGAAAACTCAAGGAACGAGGCGAAAACAACGTCTTTTTACTGTGGGTTCCAGGATACACTGGAATAGAATGAAATGAACTAGCAAAAAGAGGGGCTGAAATTCCTTTTTGCGGATGTAACCATTCTGCGATATCAACTCCAATGTGATTGAAATAAATCGATAACGACGAAGAGAAGAGATCCGACCATTGGGAAAATCTAAACTGAAGGCTGCAAATATCTGAAATTTCCTTCAGGATATAGGTCTAAAGCTACTATTAGTTTCCGTGACTTTCCTCAGGAACTAATTGGAAGAAATGGGGCACAACAGAAGTTTTAGGGCCCAGAAGACATACATAAAACATTGTACATACAAACATTCAAATTTCAGTTAAAAAACATATTTTAAAATTTAACTCTTCATAAAAATGTCAGGAGCAGTATTGCTAAAGAAGAATTGACGTACAGTTCACAAAAAATCATCAAAATAAAATGACTGGTTCAAGATATATTCACATTTGAAAATCTATATCTATAAACCGATATTGTGTATTCTGAAAAAACCGCATGCGACGAGTTGTTGACCCGCAAAAAAAGTATCCTCTACAACATATAGAAGCAAATAGGAGCATTTTTATTTTGGTAGATTTACATACCCATTGCCACATTTCTTGGGTAGTCATAGGTTGATCCATAAGAGCGTTTTGCCATACCCGAAACAACATTAAATAAGTCTTGTCTCTCGAAACAAAACTGGAAAAGAAATACTTGTCTCCTTTGGTACTGATTAAAATCGCATTTGGTATAACGATTGCCGTTTTCTCTTTCGTTATTGAAGCGACGTCTTTCCATTTTAGAGTCAAGTTAGTTTCCCAGCCGAAAATATTTGCGTAAAAGCATAAGTAATTTTGAGTTACGTATAGTCGACCTTGATGGAGAATCTCTTTTTGTAAAGCACAAGAATAATCTGAAAAAAAGTAAAAGGAAAAATTATCACCTGATTTTTTTTAATGAACAATATCTGCACAATTCTACACAACTGATGAGAATCTATTGAATGATGAGATATAAACTATCTGATAACATTATCACAATAGGACTTCGAGTAGATAAGTAAAAAGTGGTTATAGTCAAATTCAGTCTTATCATACGATTCAACAAAGATATACTCACAGTTTTTGTTTTCTTTTATTGCGTTTAATCATAACTTCCAAATAAAATCCGATGAATAAGAGATAAGATGAATAAGACAGACTTATGCAATTTTTGACGGGAAAAAAAGGATATGTATCTAGTTTTCAGCGATTCTAAAAAGTCTTTCACCAGCTAAGATTTTTATTTAAATATGTCGGTTTTGTGGCTTTGACAATTCAAAATGACAATACGATTTTAAGAAGCAATTTTCCGGTTTTTTGCACCCTCAAGCAAAAAAAATGGTACTTAATCTGATCGATTATTTCGAGAATGAAAGAAAAAGTGGAAATTCGTCAACCAGTGTGCAGGAAACAGTAGCGAAAGCAATGGGAATTAGTTTAAGGACTGCCCAGAAAATTGTGCATGAAAAAAACAATAATATAATACCGAGGAATACTAAAAATGCAAACGAAGAAAGCCAAAGACTGAGGATTTGCGGGAAAATATTAAAATAGAAGTTCGAGATGTTATTTATGATTTATATAGAACAAAAACCAATATAACTCTTCCAGTTTCAAAAGAAGCTTTAAAGATTCGAGGTGTTTTGGAAATCGGAATTAAATCATTATCAAAATTAATAAGTAAGTTGGGGTTTCGCTATAAAAAAAGACTGTGACCGAAGATTTTTATGTGAGCAGCCACAAATAGTGGGTCAGCGTGAACAGTTTTTAAAAAGATATACGGAAAATGACAAATCAAAATTTAGAAAAGTGGTTAGATTTTTTTTTAGACAAAACGTGGATATTTTCAAATGAAAGTGGCTCAAAATATTGGCAAGATGAGTCTGTAAAAAGCGTTAAAAGAAAAAAAGGATGTGGCACGGGAAAGCGTTTTATTATTTTGCATGCCGGTTCTGTAAGGACTTGTTCCAGGTGCAAGTTTAATTTTTTCTTCAACATCAAAAAGCTCTGACTATCATGACAATATGAAATGTTTGAAAAATTTATAAAAGATCAGTTAATACCAAATTTGGATGCTCCATTTTTAATTGTGTTGGACAATGCTTCATATCATTCAAGAATTTTAAATAAACAACCTACTTCATCTTGGCGGGAAAGTGATATTTATGAATTGCTTGAAAAATGTAACAAAAATCCTTCACCAAATATGCTTAAATCGGAACTCCTATCAATGGCAAAATCACTCAAAAAACCCAAAATATACGCCATAGATGAAAAATTGCGTTAACATGGTCATGAGGTTCTACGACTCCCGCCATAGAATAGAACTAATATGGGCTGGGGCAAAATCTTGTTATGAAAAACATGTAGGTGATGGTCTTAAATCAAGTAGAAACAGTTTGGCAAGATTCGTTGGATCATATTACGCAGGAGTACTGGAGGAAATCGGTGGAACATACAGAAAAAATAATAAGGGATTGGTGGGATCGAGAACAAGTAGGTACTGGATGTTGAAGTAGCGCCGGTGATCATTGCTCCATTCGAGGATGACTTAGACGACGAGGACTTCTCGGACTTTATAAGTGACGATGAAAGATTTTAGTCTACAATTACAAACGGGTTTCTTCATTTACATTTTTTGCTATTCTTCGGTACTATATTATGATTTTTTTAAGCACAAATTTCTGTACAGCCATTAAACTAATTTCTAGAGCTTTCGCTACTGTTTTCTGCTTATTGGTTGGCGAATTTCCACTTTTTCTTTTCATTTCTTGAGGAAATTGTTAATCAGATTAAATATTAGGTATACCATTAGAATCCGAAACGGTAAAATTCAACAACTGACAAAACTCGAATTTCTGCAATTTTTTGCATTGACATTTCTTAGAAAATATTAGCATTGGAAAAAACTTTTCTCAACTTTTTATCTCAGATTTATAAGTACTTCAATTTGGCTGACTCAGATTCCATATTTTTAGAAAAATTTGATTTACTATCGTCACACTTTTGTGCTTTATTTTCACCCGACATACACCACCCAAAATCTGAATACGTCAAAAAAATTTTCTCAAGATACAAAAACATTTATCAATATTAAAATTTTCTGAGAAATCAAGGATAAAAAAGTTTGCCATTTTGTAAGAACTTCCGAAGATACGCTGTTTATTTTTTGTAATCTTTCATCACTACATGTACTACAGAATTTTTGCAAAAAAAAAATACCCAGGTACGTCTATGTAGATATCTTCATGATAGTTAAAATAATAAAACCATCATTCTTTTCTCCGGGTATATTATTTGTAATCTCACATTTTGGTAACCTCTGTGTTTTCTGATTTGATACATATTATGGTTAGTGACCTTTGGACCCGCACGATAAGAGCGCTTTTGACTATACAAGTTTTTAAAATCGGATTAAAAACAATGAAAACATTGGATAAACTTTAAAAAACTGGTTCCACAGATTGTGGCAGATGGAGAGTTCAGATGGACATTCCCTATCTGTAGTTTTTGTATGGATAACCCTCGCAAGATGGAATATTCTGCCACAAAACATTTCACATTTACAAAAGGGGTTATTTCTTGAACCACTCATTTGATTTTTATGATTTTTTGTGTGAAATGTTGGTAAATTCTTCTGTAGTTTTACTGTACTTGAAATTTTAATAACCTACAAAACCGATATGGTTTTTTGTCAATATAGAATTTTGGTTTATATTTAGTTGTGGAGATGTCGCTATTATCACATTCTTGCATCTTCAGTCCAGGATTATGCTCTTAGGACGAATAATATCTACCTTGTACTGATGAGGCGCAAATATGCCGAAACCGGTCTGAAAGTGATATTATTCTTTCTAATTATAAACCAGAATGGTTGGTTCTATATTTTCATATATAATACCAACCCTGTTTACCTTGGAAGTGTAATTCATTGTCTGCGGGGCATATAGCTCGAGAAGTAGATGTTGCTTCCTAATGAATGGTCTATCCTTTGGAAAGTAATTTTCTAATTTGCAAAGTGTTTTAATAATTTTACACTATTATTTTGACTTCTATTGATAACATGCTTTACTTAAATATGACAATAAAATTGATACAGGAAACTGTAATCAAGTAGATAGAAAAAATAGTGTATGCAACTCGCATTTAATAGCTATTACGATACTCGTATTCATTAAGAGATCAGCCACAAGCATACCCAAGTGTCAATAGTCATTATGTAACTTAGGAAGTAATATAAACCAGTAAATTTTCTTCCATAGCGCCTTTTATTGCGTAGATAAAACAATATTAACATTCCTTTCATAAAATTGTACTCAACGACATTTTTATTTTGTAAGTGTCAAAATTAATTTCAATTTTATCTTTTTTTAAACAAAAACCAAAAATAAATAGAATTTGAGCGATGTTTCGAATGCAACCATACCAAGTTCGTTAGATAACACTAGCGCACTGCATTTTGACACCGCAATGCCACAAAAGTCTTTGAGGCGTTAACAGTCATCATTAAATGTTCATTGGGCAAAAAAATCGCAATTAGGAAATATAAACACAAATCATCAGCCCAACATAATTTTGTATAAAAAATGCAATTTACTTTATACCGTACCTACAACTAGCCTTTCATCGTCTGGTACATCTTTGAACAATTTCTTGTAAACTTCAGATTTAGATTTGTAAGTAGTGGGGTACAATGAATTGAACCAAGAGGATTTTTTCTTTCCTCTACCTTCTCGTCTGTCTTTACTAGAATTTATTAAATCTGTTTTAATATCTAGCGGTGGGGTTATATCACTACTATTTGTGTTATTTACACGTTGACTTGAACTACTGTCTTGACTCTAAAACAAGGAATAACACATTAAAAAACATTTTTATATTCTTGGCAAACCAAACAAAATAATTGCAGCAATGAATGGAAAAGATAAAGAGTGATCAAAATATCTTTACTTTTTGCAAACACTATTTAATATTTGAAAATCAAATAATTATACAGTGCTATTCAAAAGTCTCCTCCCCCCCTCGTATCTTTTGAACGGCTACACTTACATTAATAAAATTTGGAGGGTACAAATAAAGTGTTGTAAACTTCTCTACGAATGGTAACAGGTGACGTAATAGTAATAGATGACGTCACAGTGCCACTCTGGCCAATAATTTTAAATAGGACCTTATGGCAAGTGATATCTCGTTTGAAAGGCATTGACATATTAATTTTGTTTGGGTTTAAACTTATTTTGACTAATAAATTAAATGAATACCAAAATTATTATTTCACATTTAAATATTGAAGATTTTTCAGTTCGCCTCTGGTTAGTTGTCAAAAAAATTGACGTTTTTAATTTAATAGTATTTATTGCTTTGCAAAGTTTTTCTAAATAGCTTAAATTTTATTATTGTTTAACGAGATGTTTAAGAGTTTACATAGGCAAAATGGTACGTACTCAAGCCGACAAAGTAGCAGCTATCTTAATAATTGGTGAATTTGGAAAGAATCTCCATGAAGCGGAACGTTTAGTTAATGAGAGATACCCAGATCGCCCTATCTCGAGAATTTATTTGAGGGAGCTTCTTCACAAGTTTGAAGCAACAGGTAGTGTTCAAGATGCCAAACGATCTGGTCGACCAACATTTAGTGATGATAAAAAAATTGATATAGTTGGTGAAATGGTAGTAAACCCTACTTCCTCTTCAACTAAAGTTGCGTCTATCTGTGAAGTAAGTAAAAGTACAGAACAGAGAGTGTTGGCTAAAAATAAATTTCATCCATACAAGGTAAAAATGGTGCACCACCTTTCGGATGACGACCCCGACAGAAGACTCGAATTCTGTGAATGTATGACAAATAAAATTAGTCAAAACCCACATTACACAAAAACAATTTGTTTTAGTGACGAAAGTACTTTTTGCCTCAATGGAAATGTGAATACACAAAATGTAAGGCATTGGAGTGACACAAATCCTCACACCTTTCGTGAACAACATACCCAATTTCCAGAAAAAGTCAATGTTTGGGCAGGTTATTTTGGGAAACCACATAGTTGGTCCTGTTTTCTTAAATTCAAATTTAAGCGGTGAAGTGTATCTGGAGATGTTACAAAATGCAATTGAGCCGTTAATTCTAGAAATTCTGGAAGATAATCCGGATGAATTCGGCCATCTGGAAATAACATTTCAGCAAGAGGGTGCTCCTGTACATTATTATGGTGCAGTAAGAGGTTACCTGGATGAAGAATATCGAGGTAGATGGATCGGTAGGCGAGGTCCTATAGAATGGACACCTCGGTCACCAGATCTGACACCAATAGATTTTTTTCTATGGGGGTCTTTGAAATCCAAGGTTTATACTACGGTACCAGATAGCATTGGCGTTTTGAAAGAAAGAATTATTGAAGAATGCAATGCAATTTCAGCTGACGAGTACGACAAGAGTTTACTAATAGGATGTAATACTGTCAGGAAGTAGACGGAGCACATTTCGAACACTTGCTCCATTGTTGATATTTGATTAATTAAATTTAAAAAAATAATTTCAATAATTTTGGTATTTATTTAATTTATTCGTCAAAATTAGTTTAAACCCAAACAAAATTAATATGGCTATGTAGCCAATGTCAATGCCTTTCAAACGAGATATCACTTGGCATAAGGTCCTATTTAAAATTATTGGCTAGAGTGGCACTGTGACGTCATCTATTACTATTACGTCACCTGTTACCATTCGTAGAGAAGTTTACAACACTTTATTTTCACCCTCCAAATCTTATTAATGTAAGTGTTGCCGTTCAAAAGATACGAGGGGGGGAGGGGACTTTTGAATAGCACTGTATATCAATTATTGTGCAAAGTAAAGTACAGATAACAGGATCTGGTGACGAAGTATTCGTCAACAGAACACGAAAATAAAAATAAACACAGTGGAATGAGCTTCAATCGGAAGACAGTAGAGAAAATAGCTATTTGTGTATCAAGAGCAGAAAGTAGTACTTTGGTAGTCGAGACAGAAAGTTGCCGCGCGACGCGTTAGCAGAGCGCGGTAATCTGTCGAACTACCAAAAAACTTTTTTGCTCTAAATACACGCAAGATTTTTTTCTACTATCACACTAGCTCTCTTTTATCTATAAATAAAACGTCGTCGTAGTTGTGAAGGGTCCTAGTCCACCAATTCATAGTTTTGAGATAATTTAAAATTTAAATTGATCGGTTTATTAAATATCATGTTTTTTGCTCGTTTTTCTTTATCTTAAAATTATAGGCTGCAAAAATTTCAAGATGAAGTTACTAATATAATAGAAAATATACATGTGCTATTATATTTATGATTTTTTAAATAATTCTAAAACTTTGTGGATTAGGACCCTTCACAACTACGACGATGAAAATTAGGCGTGCGCCAAAGTTACTTTCTGCTTAAGAGCGCCAATAATGTCAAATTATGAACGCTCGCGGAAAATTAGGTGTGCTTCAAAGTTACTTTCTGCTTAAGAGCGCCAATAATGTCAAATTATGACATCTCGCGGAAAACATCAACTTTGCAGTTGCTTGTCAAGGCACAAAATACGACTTTCCATAGTGATAGTAGAAAAACAATATATTTGTATGGGGGAATTTTAATTCAGAGACAATTAAAAATGACACCAAGGAAAAGAAAGATACAAAAAAGCATATTTTTAAAAAGGAAAATTCAAAATTAGTAACATAAAGTTAAAAAGAGGAAGAGAAAAAAAGTTGATAGCTAGTGTAAGTCACGTCTGGTTCTGACTCCCACTATAGAGTCAGTCAGTCATTTTTGCTCGCTACACTTGTGCTGCCTTGTTCGAACCTTTTTGAATTACTCAGTTCCGCAATAAAAACGCCAAGGAAAACTGGAAGACAAACACAGAGGTGCAATATTGAAACCGACACTCCTGAAACATATTTTAGGATTTCCATATTTTTGCCACTTTTTAAGTGAATTAAATCGTCGGTTTCGAAAACATTAAGAATTACTGGGAAGTTTTGAGTGTCATACCTACCAGCAATGCTGATGCCACCAAAACACAGAAAGAAAGTTTAAAGAAACTTCTGAATTTCTATCAGGATATACAAACTGGTGATGTTGCTGCCATTGGAGAACTTCATATGTGGTAAAAGATTTGAAAATCTGTTAAATAAAGGAGATTAATTACTACACTGCCTGCCACAAGGATGTTTTCCCCACTATTAACACCCTTCTGAAAATTCTTGCCACTCTTCCAGTGTCCACAAGCACTAGTGAAAGTTCCTTTTCGTCTCTATGAAGACTGAAAACTTACTTAAGGAGCACAACTAGCCAACAAAGGTTAAACGGGCTTGCTTTGCTAAATATCCACAGAGATATCACTGCTAGTGAAGTATTGGACGAATTAGCAAAAACAAGTCGCCAACTTGAATTTAGATTGTCTTGAGTGATTGTATATAAACTTCTGTAGAACGATCGCAATTTTATACTTGTATATTTTATATTTCAGAATATTGTTCATCTTGTTTGATAATGATATTTCATATTATTTTGATGATGAGTTCTTAGCCTTAATTTATTATTTATTAAAGTGTAGTGGGTCAACTCTAGTTACGCCACTGATCATGATACAACTCTCTGGAAGCAATTTCTATCTCTGTTACTCTTTCCCCGTTTTGGTTTCGATATTCCCCACACGGCGGCATAATCCATTGGATGACATCCAGGAGCCGGATTCTTGACTGAAGGAGTCTGTCTGTCGACAAAGACCTGGCCGTAGTTTATGGGATGGACGAGGTGATGCTCAAATCGATTACTTTGAAAAGGGTAAAACGATCATCGGCGAATATTATTCAAAGTAGTGATGAGCAAAATTGGCCTTGGTATTGCGAAAAAGCAAGACCAAGACTATCCACGTCTTGGTCTTGCTTTTCTCATCACTAGTCAATAATTTATAACCATGGTGATAAGTAAAAAGAAATAAGTAACAGGTAAAATGAACAAGACCAAGACTAAATAAGCAAGACGAAGACCAAGACTATCCGAGTCTTGGTCTCGCTTTGCTTATCGCTAATTCAAAGCTTTTGAACAAATTCAATACTGATTTGAAAAAAACAGAAACGATATTAAAAATTAACTTTTTTCCCATTTTCGTTAAAATGGGACAGTGGGCAAGAGTAGTGCTGCATTCATTGTAACCAAATTGGTTTTCGTCATATATTATATAATTGTATTTAATTGAGAATACTTGCCGTTGACTTGACCCTTTTCCTATCGATATTTATTAAAATAGAACTCATTTCAAACATCCCGCAATTTTGGTTGTAACTTAAATTGTTGTTATCATTGAAATGTGTTGTATAAACAGGTGGAACTATTAGCTAGGCGATTCATTTAGTGATAAGATAAAAAGAGGTAAAAACTAACTAACTGATTTTATTTATACTATACACTTGCTCAATAATCAGCAATTTTTGAAACTCAAGTAGCAATACAACTTATAGTATTAAATAAACTCGCATGGTCTGCGACATGTATTTTTACACTACAAATTAAAGTGTTGGCAAATTTAAAACTAAATTTATAAAATATCTAATGGCGGATTGCTTAAGACCTTGAAAGAAAGTAATCTTAAGAATACTAGCCAGTTCTCAGGGCTTTGTTACCTGTTGAATTTAGATAATATATTATACACTGTGACCGTAAAGTATGGAACAAATTCGTTTTTAGCTAAACAGGCCATTTTAAGAAATAATCCTAAAACACTTCGATTTTTGATTTTAATTTACCGTATTTTAAAATAATATTCTAATATACAGGGTGAATTACTTTCGAGTAATGTCGTCACCATCATTTTTTTTTAAATGGAACATCCCCATTTTGTCTCAATTTTCGGATTACTCTAGCTAAACTGATTCCAAAAATGTATCACATGTTGATTCCAATTGGTACAGGGTGGACAAAAATACAATAGTTTTGAGTGTGCTCATAAAGTAAGGCGTAACATTCTTTATTAGTTAAATTAACAATATTATCAACAATACTTATTGTCTAACGGACAGAATAAGAAGAAATACATGACTTTATAAATGTTCGAACTGCAGCCCTTGCTGTATTTGACAGTAACCCAAACGGTGTACAAATTCTTGTTGAACCTTGTTTATTGTGTCTTGAGAAATATTGTTTATTGCTGTCCGAATTCTCTCTTTGAATTCTTGAATATTTACTGGTTTCGTTTGATACACAACATTCTTCAGATGGCCCCACATAAAATAATCCAAAGGATTGAAATCTGGTGACCTCGCTGGCCATTCAATAGGTCCACGTCTACCAATCCACCTGTTCGGAAAAATTTCATCTAAGTACCTTCTAACATCTACAGCATAATGTGGAGGCGCACCATCCTGTTGGAACCATAAACTTTTTCATCAAAACCTCCAGGATTACGTCTGCTGGGAAACAAATTACTTAAAGTAGGTACGAGATACCCCCTTAAAAACTCAAGGTACGTTGCTCCGTTTAAATTACCTTCGATAAAGTAGGGTCCGATGATTCGATTTCTCACAATTCCTGCCCATACATTTACCTTTTGCGGGTATTGTGTATAATGCTCACGCATCCAATGGGGGTTTTCTTTTGCCTAGTATCTACAATTCTGACGGTTAACCTCGCCATTTAACGTGAAAGTGGCCTCATCAGAAAAAATAATGTTTTGTATCAAGAGAGGGTCTCGGAGACATTATTATCCATAATTTTTTCGCAAAATTGGATTCTTCTATCGGGATCATCTTCTTTTGATTCCTGCACAAGTTTGATGTTATAAGGATGACATTTTTCAAGCTTCAGTAGTTTTTGTACCGTTGTTTTGCTAACTCCGATATCGCGACTAACTTTACGCACAGAAGTGTGCGCATCTTCTTCAAAACTAAGTAAAACATCTAATGCTGTATCAGCATTTGCAGAGGGACGACCTGATTTGCGTGCCTTTTCCATCGTACCAGTTTCTCGAAATTTCTTTTCAATCTTACTGACTATTGAACGCGTTATAAGTCTTTCTGGATATTTATCATTAAACAAATTGCACACTTCCATCTGAGTTCGCGATCTATCTCCATACCCAATCATCATAAGAATTTCAATTTTTTGTTTTACACTTGTTTTTTACACATGTTTTTGAAATCTTAAACTTCAAAATATAATCATTGGTTATCTAGTTGTAGAATTTTTTGTAAGAAATTTAAATAATCTTGATAAGCTACTAATTGTTGAAATACAAATATAGAAAAAGATAACAAAACGAATGCACTAAAAATAACCATAATCATATTCATTTAAGATACAGATTTTTAATCCAGATACCTACCAGTTTACAGCCAATAGGAATGAAATATCCCAATATTCGTTCAACATCTCATATCTAGTCATTACATCACTCATGACTACCACAATTTAAAGCCTATGATATCGACCTACTTTTCTTATCCATGGTTACAAAAGCCCTAAGGCTTCAACCATATATACCCCTATAAAGTTAGCAGAGCCACTTGCAAATAAATCGATGAAACCTATTCCAATAATTGTCGAATAATTGTCGAGAATTTGTCGTGAACGTAAAAAATTTGTCGCGCTCTTAGTTTTTTTTATAAGGGGTGGCTCTGCTAACTTAATATTAAGTTAGCAGTGCCACCCATAAATAAATATTAAAATGCATCAAAATTATTACGAATAATTGTCGAGTAATTGTCGAAATCCATCTGACGTAAAAAAAACGCAAAAAATCTATTCCGTCTAGCATATATATACGTTTTTCTTGGAAATTCCTGGTTTTTGTAGGAATTTCGTATTTTTGGCAACAGCGCATGAGTATATTGATATTTTACGTGTTTTCCATATCATTATTGACGATTATAAATTTTTTTAAGCAGCTTCCTATTTTCCAGAAGCAAAAAAATTATGTTTCAAAGCTGAATGATAGAACATTAAGTAGTACACTTATGTAACTTTGTTGATTTATTATTTTTTCAATAACAATTTATCTGAACAATTGTCAAATGACCAAAACGTGTTTGTCGTGGGGTTTTAACGAGGGTTTTCTCCTATATATGCACCGTGTGATGTAATGAAAGAAATTTTCCGATTTCTCAGTAATACCCACTTGTAATTTGGTTAAATATGATTTTTTCCATCCAGAATTGTACTGAACAATTGTCGAATGACCTAAATGTAATTGTCGTGAGCACAGAACAAATGTCGCGCTCTTAATTTTTTTTATAGGGGGTGGCTCTGCTAACTTAATATTAAGTTAGCAGTGCCACCCATAAATAAATATTAAAATGGATCAAAATTATTACGAATAATTGTCGAGTAATTGTCGAAATCCATCTGACGTAAAAAAAACGCAAAAAATCTATTCCTTCTAGCATATATATACGTTTTTCTTGGAAATTCCTGGTTTTTGTAGGAATTTCGTATTTTTGGCAACAGCGCATGAGTATATTGATATTTTACGTGTTTTCCATATCATTATTGACGATTATAAATTTTTTTAAGCAGCTTCCTATTTTCCAGAAGCAAAAAAATTATGTTTCAAAGCTGAATGATAGAACATTAAGTAGTACACTTATGTAACTTTGTTGATTTATTATTTTTTCAATAACAATTTATCTGAACAATTGTCAAATGACCAAAACGTGTTTGTCGTGGGGTTTTAACGAGGGTTTTCTCCTATATATGCACCGTGTGATGTAATGAAAGAAATTTTCCGATTTCTCAGTAATACCCACTTGTAATTTGGTTAAATATGATTTTTTCCATCCAGAATTGTACTGAACAATTGTCGAATAACCTAAATGTAATTGTCGTGAGCACAGAACAAATGTCGCGCTCTTAATTTTTTTTATAGGGGGTGGCTCTGCTAACTTAATATTAAGTTAGCAGTGCCACCCATAAATAAATATTAAAATGCATCAAAATTATTACGAATAATTGTCGAGTAATTGTCGAAATCCATCTGACGTAAAAAAAACGCAAAAAATCTATTCCGTCTAGCATATAGGTATATACGTTTTTCTTGGAAATTCCTGGTTTTTGTAGGAATTTCGTATTTTTGGCAACAGCGCATGAGTATATTGATATTTTACGTGTTTTCCATATCATTATTGACGATTATAATTTTTTTTAAGCAACTTCCTATTTTCCAGAAGCAAAAAAATTATGTTTCAAAGCTGAATGATAGAACATTAAGTAGTACACTTATGTAACGTTGTTGATTTATTATTTTTTCAATAACAATTTATCTGAACAATTGTCAAATGGCCAAAACGTGTTTGTCGTGGGGTTTTCTTCTATATATGCACCGTGTGATGTAATGAAAGAAATTTTCCGATTTCTCAGTAATACCCACTTGTAATTTGGTTAAATATGATTTTTTCCATCCAGAATTGTACTGAACAATATTGTCGAATAACCTAAATGTAATTGTCGTGAGCACAGAACAAATGTCGCGCTCTTAATTTTTTTTATAGGGGGTGGCTCTGCTAACTTAATATTAAGTTAGCAGTGCCACCCATAAATAAATATAAAAATGCATCAAAATTATTACGAATAATAATTGTCGAGTAATTGTCGAAATCCATCTGACGTAAAAAAAACGCAAAAAATCTATTCCGTCTAGCATATAGGTATATACGTTTTTCTTGGAAATTCCTGGTTTTTGAAGGAATTTCGTATTTTTGGCAACAGCGCATAAGTATAATGACATTTTTCGTGTTCTCCCTGTCATTATTGTCGAATATAAAGTTTTTTAGTTAAGTTATTACATCAAAAAAGAATTTATATTTTTATAATAGGTAACATTATTATTAAAGAATAGCTAAATCATCAATGTTCAACACAACCATCGTTGTTTTTACGGTCCGACGATTGATGATATAAAAAAAGACACTTTTATTATCGGCACCAATAGCAAAAATTACAGAAAACTATTTGAAAGTACAAACTGTATCGATGACGTAAACGAAGTTCTTTTAACTTATGGTTTTGAACTTACAAAAGAATGTCTATAACAGTTCACTTTTCCAACAGAAACTAAAAATGTGCCTTTAAAAGTGTTTACAACAGATTACTGAAATCTATCAAGCAGAGAAGGAAACGCTTTAGTGTATGTTACGGGGTATTTGTTAAAAAAATGTCTAATACAACATTCTTGTCAAACCTGCCTAAATTTTGCCCATTCGGCTGATAATTTAGTAAACAAAGAAACTATTTTGTGTAAACTGAAAGCCTACACGACAAAGAAGGATGAATTAAGTGGGTTATGTATACTATTGTATACCGTCAAGGGACATTGTTGAAAACATTATTGCGATGTAGAAAAGTTCAAATCCAAAAACCTTTGTTATACCTAAAGAATCCTATCAATTTAAATATATATTTCTTAAATTACCCTTGTATAGCTTAAAATGAAATAATCTTTTCGAACTTCTCTGGTACCTACCGGTCTAATTATTGACAACAAAGGCGATTCGTAAAAATGATTTATGAGAGCGGCGTCACTTCCGGACAGCAACTTCAATCAAGCCGCCCTGGAGTGAAACATCTTATAGTTTTCTGTAATCTTTGCCAATAGGGTAGGGTATCATCTTACAAGATTTATATTTTTCACAATAACACGCCGCTTTTAATATTGCTGATAATACCCCTTGTAATACCCTTTTTTAAATAGACTTAGAATTAAGACTATTTATTATTATTTATATTTTGAAAATAAAGATATGCGGTTTCTTTTCATGTTTTTTTTATCTCAATTTTGAATTATTCAAAATATGGGGCGGCAGTTGGGAGACATGCGTCACCCTGAAAAATATCACCGCACTACCCAGTCTTAAATCGTAAGTATTGTCTGTCTTGTTGTGCTATTAGGATTAAGTCGATTGTAATTCGTATTTGGTGAAAAACAATAATTAGTGACTCTTATTACTTTGGTGAAAAACAATAATTAGTGACTCTTATTACTTTGGTGAAAAACAATTAGTAGTTTAGTTATCATCTTGTAGGTAGTTTTATTTAAGTTTAAAAACAATTTATAACTTTGGTGAAAAACTCTTGGTGTTTCAACATTCATTCAGAAATGAAAAAATTCGTTCCTGGAAAGAGACCCCTAGTTCCTCGCGACACTTTGGTCGAAACTATACTTCTACACAAAAATGAACTTGTTTTCAATAACGAAATTGCGAGGGCAACAGCAGCTAGTTGGAAAGTGATTGAAGATGAATTAGGCAATAAAATAAAGGCAACCTCTCTTCACTCCATGTGTGTGGGTAATCGATACAATTTGAAAAGTTTGCTCACAGACATAGCATCGCTGGATAATGAGGACAAAAAGGAAGTATCCTTAAACAATCTTGAATTGTCTCCTGAATTGTCTCCCGAATTGTCTTTCGAATCAAATTCTATCAACTTCATTCTTTCCATTAAGACGTCCAAATTTGAAAGTCTCCTAACCGAAAGAGTTTGTGCGAGAAAAACAAAAAAAGGAAAAATTGGTGAACGCCGGATCACGATTTTTCAACCCAGTAAATGGACTCAAATTGTATCAAAAAAATTTTTTGATGATTACAGACTCACCCATGGATTCCATTTTAAAAACCATCATTTGACCAGGAAAGCTGACTTCGGTATTTTCAAAGGTGAGTTTATCAGTTTTTACCTATTAAGTTTCACCTGTTTCGGTGTCTGTGTGTCTGTCAGTCTTTAATCAAATCACTTCTAATCGTTCGATTGATTTGAAATTTGGCAGGGTTACATAAGAAAATGGCGAGGGCGTTGTGGGGTCGGACATTGGGAAAATTTAAATATTATTCAAGTAGAGGATGAGTTTTGTGATTATGGTCCGATTGTATTAAAATTGGGTGTATAGGGGTCGGAGATCATGATTTTCTAATCAAAATTCATGAATTAAAGATGGCGGCTACAAGATGATGATGATATTTGTTATCATAGCCCAATTTCATTCAAAATTTTAATTCAATAAAATGACGCGTTTCACGAATGACTACAAAGAATCATATGAACTGTGAGAAAAGAACATTTCAAAATACAAGCTTTCATTCAACTCCACCCAAGTGAATAAAGTAAACTTTGAGGAGTAAATTGAACCCATTATTTTATTACATTTTTTTTATTTTTTAGTGCACTTTGAATAAAAGCTTGTTTTCGAAAAAGCTTTTTTTATAATCAATTTCTTCAATTCAGACTGAAACCTTTTAATTTGTTTTCAAAACAACCACTACTAATGCTCAAATTAAAAACTGTCCAATAATAACAAAATTAGAATTTATGAATTTTAACAAAACTGTTTCATCATCGTCTAGGTGTCTATCGAAATATGTCTTGTTCACACGTTCATCGCGGAGGGGCCTTTTTAGGAAGTGAATACAAAAAAATATTTTCTATATTGTGGTTATCGATATTTTCACACCCGTCATTTCATTCATTTCTCCCGCAGAAAATTCCACAAATGATTTAATTAAACTATATTTGATTGAACAAGCATTACAATTTTCAGGTTTTTGCAAATGTGGAAGTATCGCCATTTGCAAGGTACTGCCTCCAGATCAGGAAAAAGCAATTCGAAAAATAGAATGTTCAATTTCTGAAGGCAGAGGAGATTGTGGAAAACGCCAACTACGCGGAAATCTCAGAAAAAAAATCGCGAAAGACCTGCAAACCGAATCTACAGTTAAATGGAGATGTAGATTAGCTGGTGAAATGATGGATGTGGGGGAAACAAAGGAGCCACCGCACTTGTATGACGCAGAAGTTTTGAGGGTTGCAAAACATGAATACATTCGATCACAGTATCTGGACCAAGATCCAATCAGAGCAATTGCAATTTTGAAAAGAAGTTCCTTTGGACAAAATGTAATTCGTGAAATTGGGTATGACCCGTTTCATGTCGTGATCGCCTCAGCTCATCAAATTCGTGTTTTCAACCAAATGAATAAAATATACGAAACAAATTTATGTATAGAAGCAACTGGAGGAGTTGCGAAGAAAATCATTCATGTTGATGGAAGTGTTTCCAAACACATTTTTTTGTACAACGCAGTAGCATATTGTGGAAATCAACAATTTTCAGTAACATCCCAATTTTCAGAATCCCATGACATGGTGTCGATTAGTAAATGGCTATTAGGTACAATAAGATGTGGAATGGAATTTCCTCGAGAAGTGGTAAGAAATAAATAATTTGAAATGAATAAGAAACTCATATACTTATATTCAATTCACAGACTATCGACGAGTCGAAAGCACTTGAGAATGCATGTGCTCTGATATTCTCGGGGGATTTTAATATAATCGTTGAGTATTTTTCACTCAACGATTCTATATATTTTTTGTGAACATAGAAATAATAGTTATTTACAAGGCAATGCTTTAACAGAATACTTCTGGTTTTTGATTCACACATTAGTCGGGGAGCCCAAGAGGGTATTTTGCGCGTTACACTTTTATCCATGTACTTCACTTACCTTGTCTTTACAGATTTTTTTAAAAATCAGCACACAACAAGCCATCATTTTATACATTCTTGAGAGAATAAAAAAAAGAAATTAAACAAAATCCCTTAGTGCTTCTTCATTTTGTGAATCAGGGAAACAAATTAAAGTAAAATATCCCCTCGAACACATACATCAATACTACAATAAAATATTTCTCCTGTATAATCCAGGTAAATTATCCCCTGTTAAAGAAAAAGAAGAAGTTAATAGATATTCCTTAGTCTCTTCTTCTTTCCGTTAATCGCAGAAAAATATGAAGGTAAAATACACGTTCTAATACATGTTAATTGTGTCGATATATACACTGCCTGCCAAAATTATACTGAAAATAGAATTCACAATAACTATTTTCTTGTAAATTCTTAGAATATCCTAAAAAAATTGATTTAAGAATTTTTTTTAGAACTTTTCTACTTTCCCTGTATATTGAAAATATCAAAAATAATAGAAAACGTTTTTTAAAATAATATATATTTATATTCTTAAATGGGGCGGCCAGTGTATATTGAATTCACATCGATGACAAATACTTGTTTATGTGTAATAGAGTGACTAATGAATATCTTATTGCTTTCAGTAACGAATGAATTTTTAAATCGGACGGTCGTGTCGGGAGTGTATTTTATTAATTTACGGGAATATAAGTGTGTTTTCGAATTTTCAGGAGTGTACCTTTGTTCGAAATTATTTTCGGTAGTGAAACTGTGTGTGTCTTCGAACTTTTCGATAGTGTACCTAAGTGCAGTTCGAATATTTGGTCATGATTTCCAAGGATTATAATTTTTTATATAAGGTAAGTCAGTATTTTATTATTTGGTAGTTACTAGCACTACATATATACTCTATTTATTCATTTTCCATTTTTTTTTCAAAAGACATAAGTAACTATGTTGCTTTGTATATTTTACCCGTATATATTACCCTTTCTTTACTAGATCTACTAGCAATATATGAATAGAGTGTATTTAAAGGTTTTTATAATATCATGGAACTTTTACAAATAATTTTCATACAAAAATTTCAACCGATTCTTAATTTATCAACAAATTGGATTTTAAAATGGTTTAAGACATTCATAAATAGAGTAAGTTATATACTTTTCGAATATTTTTAGTTATCGTATTGTCGGTTACTTATTTTATAAAATATAGTCTGTATTTATTTATTTCCAAAGACATAGGATACCTATGTTGTTTGTTGTATTTTCCCAAAATATTATCCTCTCTTCATTTCTCACTACCACTATAAGTACGAGCAATAAATAAATATACACACTGTATTTAAAATATTTTGGATCTTTTACAAATAATTTTTATACAAAAAGTTTAACTGATATAAAATTCATCAATAATCTGAGTACTCGCTTATTAGATTTTAAAATAGTTAAGAATAATCTTTGATACAGTAAGTTATATACTTTTTAGTTATTGTACAATTGGTTACCTATTTTATAAAATCCATTCTGTATTGATTTATTTCCAAAATATTTTTTTCCAAAGACATAGGAGATCTATGTTGTTTCCTATATTTCCCAAAATATTATCCTTTCTTTATTTCTCACTACTACTAGCAATAAATAAATACACTGTATTTAAAATGTTATGGATCTTTTACAAATAATTTTTATACAATAATATTAACCGATTTATAATTTATCAGCAAACTGATATAGGTACTTATTTGATTTTGAAATAGTTTAGAACACTTCGATAGAATAATAATTGCCTACTCATGATTATTAACTTATATGAACTTGGAATATTGTTACAAATTATGTATTAGAATTTAAAACTGTTTATGCACTTAATTTTCAAAAGACACGAGTAAGCTATATTGTTTTCCATCTTTTCCCAATTTTTATAACTTCTTTATATGCCTTTTTCCAAAAGACATAGGTTAGTATACCTTTTGGTGAAAGCATTATTGAAAATGTAAATATTTTGGTAATATTTGACATACCGTTTTTATAATTCCTGAATTCATGTGTTCATGTTTGTACATTTTCATTCCTACACTTAGCAGGTAAAGAAAAACTTCTGGTAGGGTTTAGCCAATGGAAAACATCCTATGAGCCGGTGGGGAATATTTTCCATCGGTTTTAGACTTTTTGACCGATTGATTATATTTTCTACTGGCTGGGGTCATCTTCCAGCCATGGGGGACAAACTTCCATCTACGCAAGGTAACTTTCAGCCTTAATTGCTTAACTTTTCAAAATACATACCTAAGTAAGCTATGTCGCTCCTCATTTTTCTAGATATTGTCCTCCATTTCTTTTACGAGGTGGTTATTTTTCAAAAGACATAGGTAAGCTATGTCGTTCCTCATTTTCCTAAGTATTGTCCTCCATTTCTTTTACGAGGTGGTTATTTTTCAAAAGACATAGGTAAGCTATGTCGTTCCTCATTTTCCTAAGTATTGTCCTCCATTTCTTTTACGAGGTGGTTATTTTTCAACAGACATTGGCAAGCTTTTTATTTTACATGTCAAGGACACTACATGTAATCACTAGGTTGCTTCCGATTGACTTTTTCCTTCACGGATGCACGTAGTACCACACTGTGGGAAAGTGCTCGTTCCCTAGGTTGTCCGTCAGTCTCGTTTGCAAAGCGGGCAGTCAGCCAGATGGGGCGAGTGCGCTTAAGTGTTTTCCGTTTGTTGAATGGGTATGGATGAACAAGTTGGGGAAATTGTTGCCCAGTATGGGCTATCAAAATATCGTAGAAGCCAAAGCTGATACATGCAAAGTGACTACTTGACAGATTCTGACTAACAACTAACAATAGGTAAACTATGACGTTCCTCATTTTCCTAAATATTGTCCTCCCTTTGTTTAACAAGGTGTTTATTTTCTCAAAAGACATAGGTAAGCTATGTTGTTCCTCATTTTTCTAAATATTGTCCTCCCATTCTCTTATGAATTGCTTATTTTCTCAAAAGACATAGGTAAGCTATGTCGTTCCTCATTTTTCTAAATATTGTCCTCCCATTCTCTTAGGAATTGCTTATTTTCTCAAAAGACATAGGTAAGCTATGTTGTTCCTCATTTTTCTAAATATTGTCCTGCCTTCCTTTCACAAGTTGGTTCTTTTTTCAAACAGACATTGGTAAGCATTTTATTTTACTTGTCAAGGACGCCACATGTAACCACTTGTGTGCTTACGATTGACTTTTTCCTTCACGGATGCACGCAGTACCACACTGTGGGAAAGTGCTCGTTCACTAGGTTGTCGGTCAGTCTCGTTTGCAAAGCGGGCGGTCATCCAGATGGGGCGAGTGCGCTTAAGTGTTTTCCGTTTGTTGAATGGGTATGGATTAACAAGTTGGGGAAATTGTTGCCCAGTATGGGCTATCAAAATATCGTAGAAGCCAAAGCTGTTACATGCAAAATGGCTACTTGGCAGGTTCTGACTAACTACTAACAATTTTTTTCAGCGCTTCCTTTTCAGCACACTAACACTCTCTTACAGGCTTGAAGATTCCAACGGATTTTTGTTGAATTTTTTAATTTTGTTTGATTTTCTGTTCTAGAAATTTTACCAGCGATGGATATGCTCTTCAGAATTTATTTGGAATATATCGATATATTCAAACTTGCTGATAGGCCTATTTCAAAAATTATAAAAAATTTTGATACTTTTTTTTCATGAATATAATTTAATTTAATTTTTTTCAGCGCTTCTTTTCAGCACACTAACACTCTTTTACAGGCTTCAAGATTCCATCGGATTTTTGTTGAATTTTTTAATTTTTTTTGATTTTCTGTTCTAGAAATTTTACCAGCGATGGATATACTCTTCAGAATTTATTTGTAATATAACGATATATTTAAACTTGCTCATAGGCCTATCTCAAAAATAATCAAAAATTTTAGATAATTTTTTTTATCATTAATTTAATTTTTTGTTCCAGAATTTCTTTCAGGAAAGGATTTTTCAGGTTACAAAAGTTATCTTTGACTTTTTCAATTTGGAGCTCCAGATTTTTTTCCAGTACTATTAATAAATCAAAATTTCCATTCTAATTCATTATAAGGCTTATATTATTTGGTAAAGTACATATTATTTGCATGTTTATTTTCTTATCTGCATGGGTTTAATATTTGCATGCTCAAGCTTGAGTGTGGTAGGGGTTGGTGAAGTAGTGGTGATATTGGGGTGTTAATATGTTAATTTTAAAATATATTATGCTGTGTAATTTGTGTTTGATATTTTTGGTTAAAATATTGTATTAAATGTACATTGTTAATTTTTTGTTGATATTTGACATATAATGTTTTATAATTGTTGATTTTGAATTTGTTCCTGATTGTATATTTTTATTTCTGCACTTTGCTAGTAAAGACAAACTTCTAGCAGGGTGCAGCCGGTAGAAAACATCCTGTAAACCGATGGGGAATATTTTCTGTCGGTTGTTGATTTTTTGACCGATTGATTATATTTTCTACCGGCTGGGATCATCTTCCAACCATGGAGGACAAGCATCCATCTACTAGGAGCAGCTCCAGCCACAATTTTATTTGTATTTGTTTATATTATCTTGTATTTTTCACTCAACGATATAATGGATTACACAAATAGGTGTTACAATTCTGGAATATCGGACGTCCCAAAAACTTACATAAGAACAGATGTAGCACATTTTATCTCAAGAGCTGGGTAAATTTCTTCAAGAAAGAATGCAAAGAAAAATGGAAAAAAAAATTCTACTTGTGTGCGATTGGACAACTCATTTTATGTCGTGACAGAGACTCTGCCAAGCGTGTTATTACCGCACTATTGACAATTTCTTTGTTTGAAAAAGCGGGTGTAGGTGCAATTTCTTTGAAGGAATCTCTTGATGTTATTGTTTCTCTGATGAATAGCAATACTTGCCAAGAAGAAGTTGGGGAAATCATAGATAAAACAATCGAAGACTCCGAAAAAGAAGTGAATTTCGAAGAATCAACAGATGAAGAAGAAAATGATGAGGAAGGAAACGAAAAATCAGATCTGGTTGGGAACCTATGGCAACAATGGGGTATTGATATAAGGAAAGGAGTTGAGAGAAAACTGGAGTGCGAAGACGGAGATGATTTCAACCCCAGATATTTTCCCGTCTTCGCCGATCGTCTAATAAAAAAAATGGCAACAATACCCCTTTGGAGTTGCATTTGCAGGGATGATTTTGGCTATGGGCGAATACCTGCCAGTAGTGCTCCTGTGGAAGCTGAATTCAACATAATAAAGAATCATGTTCTCTGCAATCGCATATTACGAGTAGATGTCGCAGTGAGAACATTTCTCGAATACAATGACGGAAAGTTGAAAATATTCGAAACTAAATCGAATGAAAATGTACATTCAGCTACGAATATTATAGATATAAAACCAATATTGAAAAAATCACAAAGGAAAATGAAAATTGATGTTTCAAGTGACGTCTCTCTGAATCGTTTTGAAATCGAGAAGGAATTTTCCGCAGATTTTCCCGTCAGTTCAGTTAACACCACAACTGCTTCTGAAATTGTCCAAACATTTAATGACAGTCGACTGTCTGATATATTTGATGATCATGATCATTTGTCCCCCCCCCATTTCTTCCACAAAAAATGAAATTTATGATGAAAGTTTCGACAAAAAAACATCTGATTCCAATATTAAAAGGGAAATAGAAGACGAATCTACGGAGAGACAACCTTTTCAGGACTTGTCGTCAGAAGTAAATGTATTCAAACGAGTATTTGTTTGCGAATATTGCAAAGGAAACTCCTACAATGCTCGAGTGTGTGCAATTTGTAAAGCTGCAATTTGTTTAAATTGTACAAAATATAATAAAGAAGAGGAAGATAAAATAATATTATGCCCCGAATGCTTTTACAACTCAAGGAAAGACGACAGACTCGCAACTCAAAAAATTGATAATTGGAGAGGAAAGGGTGGCTCACCGAAAATTTCTAAAAAATCCAGATATTTGAATAAAAATACTGTGGAGTTTCTCGACGCAATGTCGTACAAAAGATACGGTAAATTGCCATGTTTAAAAAATGGAACCGTGTCATCTTTACGACTAATTAAATTGGGAAAATCAGAAGTGTCGCTCACAAATACTTGTGCGTTCGACAGTATTTTCCAAATATTACTAGCGGCATTTGGCGACAATAGAAACATAAGAAATTTCATCAATTTAAATAAAAATGAAAATAATTTTTTTCACCTTGTGTGTGATACAATGGAGAACGGTGTCAGACAAACGACATATAAGAAAAGGGCCGAAATAATATGTATATTATTTGGGGAAGATTTCAAAGAAAATACACCAACACGAGAAATTAACTGTACCACCAGCGTGAGTTCTCTTGCAGCAAAAATTTTCAAACAGTTTCCCAGTTTTGTGGAAATCCGAAACTGTAAAAATGGGTGTTTTCGAAGAATTGAATAACCAACTTACGGCTTGCATGCGAAATTATCAAAGGAGAACTTAGGAAGCTTTATAGAAGGAATCATAACCAACGACAAAAAATGTAGAAACCACCACGAAACATCACAATCAGTTTCATTGGATATAGGTTAGTTAATTAACTTTTTTCCACTTTAGAGCAATTAAGTTTGATAAGAAATTATTCCAAAAGCTTACTCGAAATTTTGATATGAATTGATTTGTTTTGCAATAATGACTTTAAAAACTTGAAATTTTGCATTCAAGGTCCCTTCATGAATATATCTATCAGACCTCACTTCTACCACTGCAATTAAACAAAAATAGGGAAACATACTTGTTAAAAATTATCCAAACTCTTTTTCTAAAATTTTGATGAAATTAACTATATCTAGTTCGAAAATAGTTATGACTTGGTTAAAAAAATACCGGGCTGAGTGAGGCCACAAAGTGGTGCGGTGTTTTTGTACCGTTTATTCATCCCAACTGAAAAAGTTCAGTCATATTTCTTTCGTTCCTGTGATAATTTCCGGAAACAGAAGCTATGACAATGTCATTAATCTGACGTTTTTCATTTCACGAAATAAGATTTCTTGTTTAGAAAAGATAAAGATACTTGCCTACATAAAAAAAGACGGGACAAAAAAATTCATGATATTCGAACATTTTCGCTGGTGACAGATATTAACAATTTTCAGGGCCAATATAAGCAAGAAGTAAGCTTCAGAAAGTCCCCACCCTCTTTTGAATTCAAATTTTTTGTTTATTTATTCAGCCGTTTGGAATACATCATTTTGTTAATGTTATATTTCAGGAAATATCGTTTTGTTCGAAATATATGGACAAGAGGAACCAATAATTATAGATTCGATAACAAATTCATTCACGGATGGAAAAACAAAGGAAAAATACGAACTTATAGGATTGATAAATTTTACTGGATCCAAGATACAAACTAGGACTCCTATTCCAGGTCATTATACGGCGTTCTGCCGAAGGGGAACGCGTTGGATCCAATATGATGACCTCAAAGAAAAAGGAGAAAGTTGCCCACCAAATAGAAAAGTCTATCCAGAAATTCTTATATTTTGTAAAATATAAATAAAACAAGTTTTATCCAGGGTTTCTATTCAAATATCTACATCACTGATGAATATCGGCGAATCTCCACAGTTTTGATTATAACTTCCGAAGTAAAAATCTATCTAATAAGGTCAAAATTTGCATAATTTTACTTTCTCGCACTAGTGCGGGAGAGTGACACTTTCAAAAATAAAATGCGTGCGGGAAAGTTTAAATCGCACGATCGTGGGAAAAACAATAATTAACCAAGTTTCCTGGGTATATTATTGAGAAATCGGAATATTTTTTTCATCCAATTTCACCAATTACTTAGTTTTTTGCTTCAAAAAATTCAAATACCCCACGACAAACACGTTTTGGTCATTTGACAATTTTTCAGATAAATTCTTATTGAAAAAAAATAAATCAACAAAGTTACATAAGTGTGTTCTATCATTCAGCTTTGAAACATAATTTTTTTGCTTTTGAAAAATAGGAAGTTGCTTGAAAAAAATTGTATTCGTCGATAATGATATGGAATTTCCAAGAAAAAGGTATATACAGTTTGTCCGCGTAAGTTGGCTACATATGGAAAACTTTTTTATTATTGGTTTTAGGAAAAAAAGTTATTCCTCATAAAAAGCTCTGCATTATCTAAAATGCAATCATTAGATATTTCTTATTTTGAGCCGTATACGAGGTTTGTCAAAAAATATTAATCTCACTCAAGAGTAAAGTACCTTTGTTTTTCACAATACAGAAAAATTGTAAGAAGTAAAGTTGTTTAAAATTGGAAGTTATATCCAAATATGCAATTACAGCTATTTAGCATAAAAATTAAGATTTGGTGATTACTTACGATTACAAATACTTTATAATGTAAAACTTAAATAATCACCAAATCTTAATTTTCATGTTAAATAGCTGTAATTGCATATTTGGATATAACTTCCAATTTAGATTAATATTTTTTGACAAACCTCGTATACGGCTCAAAATAAGAAATATCTAATGATTGCATTTCAGGTTTTAGATAATGCAGAGCTTTTTATGAAGAATAACTTTTTTTCCTAAAAACAATAATAAAAAAGTTTTCCATATGTAGCCAACTTACGCGGAAACACTGTATATATGCTAGACGGAATAGATTTTTTGCGTTTTTTTTACGTCAGATGGATTTCGACAATTACTCGACAATTATTATTCGTAATAATTTTGATGCATTTTTATATTTATTTATGGGTGGCACTGCTAACTTAATATTAAGTTAGCAGAGCCACCCCCTATAAAAAAAATTAAGAGCGCGACATTTGTTCTGTGCTCACGACAATTACATTTAGGTCATTCGACAATTGTTCAGTACAATTCTGGATGGAAAAAATCATATTTAACCAAATTACAAGTGGGTATTACTGAGAAATCGGAAAATTTCTTTCATTACATCACACGGTGCATATATAGGAGAAAACCCTCGTTAAAACCCCACGACAAACACGTTTTGGTCATTTGACAATTGTTCAGATAAATTGTTATTGAAAAAATAATAAATCAACAAAGTTACATAAGTGTACTACTTAATGTTCTATCATTCAGCTTTGAAACATAATTTTTTTGCTTCTGGAAAATAGGAAGCTGCTTAAAAAAATTTATAATCGTCAATAATGATATGGAAAACACGTAAAATATCAATATACTCATGCGCTGTTGCCAAAAATACGAAATTCCTACAAAAACCAGGAATTTCCAAGAAAAACGTATATATATGCTAGACGGAATAGATTTTTTGCGTTTTTTTTACGTCAGATGGATTTCGACAATTACTCGACAATTATTCGTAATAATTTTGATCCATTTTAATATTTATTTATGGGTGGCACTGCTAACTTAATATTAAGTTAGCAGAGCCACCCCTTATAAAAAAAAACTAAGAGCGCGACAAATTTTTTACGTTCACGACAAATTCTCGACAATTATTCGACAATTATTGGAATAGGTTTCATCGATTTATTTGCAAGTGGCTCTGCTAACTTTATAGGGGTACCATATATCCCTTATCTAATTCTAACTAACCCATGTATTTACATTTGTTCATAATAAAGAAATGAGATAATTTCAGTCTAATCTTTATTAATGAATACAAAACCACTAGCCCCCTCCCATTTCCCTTTTTTTTTTAATTCAACATTGATTGCCTTCTTTTAATTTTTATTCACTATTGACTATTTAATATTATATTTCTAACATGTAATTTTCCACTTAGCATTGTGATGGTAACAAAAAAAACAAACAGATTACTGAAACACATGAGAGAAATTTATCAAAACACATTTTTTATCTAAATTGATGGACTTGTTAACACATATTTATTGTTAGTATTTTTCCTGGTCATTGTTAAAATTATTTACAACTGAGTTTGTAACTTAATATATTTTGTATTATCACAATATATATGATTTAAAAATGATTTTTATTAAGTACATATTATTTAATATAATACAAGTTATCTACATAAATTACATGCTTTATGAATCAGTCCATGATTTTCATACAGAAATTACTTTACAGTGAAACAATGAAAAGCAAGTCATCTAAAACGAAGTATAAAAATTAAAAAAAACCCTAGCTGACACATTTGAAAAGTTTCATTATTTAAGTAAATCATCTATATATTTGTGTCTTTTTATAAAAAAATATATACTCTCAGAATATTAACAACAAAAACTGGAATTCGTCATTAGTAAGTTATTACTTTAATTAAAGCAGGACTCTATATATTTTTACTAGATGCCCTGTTAAATTCATTCTAGTTTTACAAGTGAAAATGTTGTTGTCTTCACTTTGCGTCATTGTATCTCGTGTTTGTCTTATACTGATTCTGTAATTTTCAGACACATTTGATAAAATATTTCATACATATACACAGCTATTATTTGTCTTTTGTATTGGATCAGTTCTATTTTTCAACTTTATTATTTTTAATTTACTGTCAATATTGAAATAATTATCAATAAGTTTCTTAGAATTTTCATAAATGTTTTCATTAAATAGTGGAATTAATTAAACACAACAGTTTCATTTGAAAGATGAATTTTTTTCATTATTCTTCCACTGCACTCTGTTTCTTCTTGTCACTTGAAAGTATTTCAAACAAAATTAAGAAATGCTGAACACATGAATGTATGTTCTTTCAAAATAAAACATATTTCTTTAATCCTGTTAGCATTAATTGAGGCATTTGACAGATTTTTAGTTTAATTCTTTCTGAATAATGGTATCACATTACAAAATTCATATAGGTAAATAGAATGTAGCTTTCAAAAATATGTAGCTCTCAATTACAACCACTATTCAAATTATTGATACTATTAAAACAATTTAGATAGTTACTGACTTTCAAAGAACTCAGAACATATTTGTTTTGAATAAATGTAAGTACAGGAGTTAAAATAGATGCGAATCTTTTTTATTCAAATGAGACTCACTGTAAATTTTTGTCTACAAATTCTTCAACAAATATTATGCCCATTATTTTTAAAAGGTAATTGGTTTTTAAATTGTGCTTTTTTGACATACATTGATAAGAAGCTATTATTTATACAAAACAATTATGGAAAAATTTTATTGCACAAAATTTAATGACAAATCTGTTTCTTTTAAATGTTTATTATGTCATAAATACTAATAAATAAGTAGTTATACAAAAAATAGATATTTCTCTGTGCTTTATGCAGTGATGCAATGGGAAAAGCACTAAATAACCCAAAATGGTAATTTTCATTTCTTATGTGTGGTCATTGTGAGAAAAGTTCTATTATAAATAGTTTTGTGACAATTAGTTTATAATAGAATAATTTAATATTGACAGAGTTGGTGACTTTTCAAAAAATACTTGATCCTCCAAGTATACTCTGTACACCCAACCTATGAAGCAATAAAAGAAGAAATGACAGTACAACTTACACCACAAAAATATTTCCATAGGATCATCATACAGAGCATAGTAATAATACCATACTTTCAGTATTTTAGATGATATATTTTTTTAAAATGTGCGGATTTAATGATGCATTAAAATTTTATAAACAAAAAATCTTATAAAAATGAAAAAAATTGAGTCTTCTATTTACTTCAGATTTTTTGCCGCACTTTAATTGATGGAAAATAACTTACTGATAAGGAGATTTACTGGTAGAGATACTACAGATAGAGGCAAATCCAGCTCTGAACCCGTCAGCATGTAAGAGAGTGATAGAAATTCGGAGGTTTAGGCTGTCTTTTTCTAATAGCAGGCATGTTATATACACAGACAAAGGCAGAAAAACCTCTGATCGTCTGTCTCTTTCTCTCTTACTGGAGTTCAGACGGACATTCCCACTTACACAGTGGCCTATGGCTTGTTGCCTCTATCTGTAGTATCTCTATCGTTTTACTAGATTTTTTAAACATTATGGCTTATGCTTTATATTTCAAAAATCTTATCATCTACACCTAAAATGCCACTAATTTTTACCTAAATTTTTTTTATTTTGATGGGTTGGGTTAACCCTTTAGGTTTGATATTTTATCAGATCTGGTCTGATAGGTATATTTGTTTAATTTAAAATGTAATATAAATTTTGATACAAAGCTTTTTTTATTTGACTAATTCGGAACATAATGAAATTACACTTATGTAATAAAATATTAACAATTTGCTACTAGCAGTTTCTTCTGCATCCACTGTAGGAAATCCAAAAACTTTCCATGTATTAAATACTTCTTTTGATAGCATCTGACAAATTGTTTATTGAATGAATTAATTGGCAGATAAGCCTAAGAAACTGAACATCAATCTGCAGTTATAATGAGAACCTTATATCAAAAATATATATCACCATCTAGGGACTGATGTACATTAAAAAAAATACTTATAGGTACCTGGCAAATACAATCTAGAGATCTAAAATGTTATTTGTAGTAAACAGTTATTAAATAAATTTATTATAACAACAAATAGTAATAGGAAACTGTATAATTAACTCACAAAAGAATATGTAGGTAATCAACTTTAAATTAATCAAATCATATCCTGAATTGTTTTTGGATGTTTCAACATTTTATATGTCTAACCAGATTCATTTACTATTTGAACAAATATGTCACAATTTTATTATAGAATATAAAAAAAATTACAAATAAATACTTACAGAAGGGGATCCATCATGTTTGACGGGCTGTTCTTTATATGAAACACTTAGGTAAGTGTCTGATTTGGAGTGATCTCTTTTTGTTTGAGGCCTAGGAGAAGGCCTGGGGCTACTTCTAGGACTTGAAGATGGACTAACAGTTCTAAAATAGTAATTATTAAAAATGTATTGATTAAGAAATAAGCTCTCCTTACTTGTTTTCACTGCTAATTGACTGTTTATCATATGCTACAATATTTGATGAAGACAAATTCGTTTTCATTTTGTTTTTATTATTTTCGACATGCTTGGTCCCCTTTCTTCCTCAATTTTCAAACCGCAAAAAGTTCAATTTTTTATTAAACTATGGCTACACTTCACATTGACAAAAGCAGGTAAAACATAGTAGCAAATTATGAAACTACTGCTACATAATACATAATAAAAAAGTACGTACGAATCGTTCTTTTTCTTAATGAAGTTAGAAGATAATAATTATTATATTTCTTATGTTATTACACAAACCACATAGTATTATATTACAATAATTATAACATTTTTGGAGATTAACAAAAGATAAAATAACTCACAAACTCACTGTCATCCTGACATCTGTCGTTCTGACCAGGGTATGGGCACTCTGAACCAGGGTATGGGCACTCTGAACGCGCGAGGGTACTGCCACCTAGTGAGTCCCAACAGTACTAAAATTGCAGATTTAAAGAGAACTGTAACGCCGTTAGTTGTAGTTAGTTTTAGTTTACAGATACTTCCTCTGCCAACCTAACCTAAAAACTCCTGAGAAAATTAAAGGTTTTTATTTTATGGACTTCAAAACATTTTACTTGTACAAAGTATCTGTATATGTTGGAAATATTGGAAATGCCCTACATATCAAATTATTCACCAGTTGGGAAGGTGCAAACACCAACCAAAATTTATACAAGGAAATTAATTAATGGTGAGTTTTATACAACTATAATTTTAACATTCATACAATGTACAGTGTCCCTAAGAAAAAGTAAACACCTAATTTTTATGTTGTAGCCATTCCATCCACAAGCAAGCGGTTTGAGGAGAATGGATGAGAGTAAATTAAGCCACTATCAGAAATGGTATGTATAAAATAAAATATCTTGTGTCTATTCCTTTTGTTATATTATTTAGTTTACTGAACTTCTAATTTTTATGTTATAGCTATTCCTTCCACAACTAACAGCATTTGAAATTATTGAGCAATGATCAAATAATGGTATGTATAACAAAAAATATCTTCTATCTGTATGATCCTTTTGTTATACTATTTGGTTTGTTTAATTTTCATCAAAAACAAACTTAATTTTCATAGTAATATATGAGTAAATGAATAAATTGTCTACATATAATGCAATTATGGAGGTTCTACCTTTAAGAGGGGCAAAAAAGGATTTCCCGATGAAAGGTACAAGCATTTTTCAAAGGTAAGCAGTTTGGAGAAAGGAATAATGTAAATGTTCACAATCATATAATGTGTGTTTGAGCTATATAATTAAAAATATCCAAATGTAGCTACATAATAAATAATAAATTAGTAATGATATTCATAATTTTGTAAACTAAGTTTTTTAAATAGTGTGCACATTTTAGTTAGCTGTGTTATTAGAAAACATCTGCAAACTGTAGAAATGGATGTGTTTCATGTTTTTTTTTTTTAATATACATCTGCCCACAGAAACGGTTGCTGATAGATAAAACTATTTTTTGGTTTGTATGAAAAAATGTTATTCTTTATGTAAATATTTTTGAAATAGGTACATTTGTCAGTTTACTCATATTACTTTATTTACTGATCTTTCTGTTTGTCATTAAAAGATGTAAAAAAACGTTTTATTTGTTGTGTACTTTCTTATATTAAATAAAATATATAAACTTGATGATTATTGCTTTATTTTTCCCATATCCGGCATTATATGGTCCATTTTTTGACATTTCATTTAATTTAACAAGACTATTTGATTGTTATTATTGTAATATCAATCAAATGTTCAGTTATTTTAAATGAAATATCAAAAAATGGACCATAAATGCCATATTTCAATAATAGTAAAATTACAGTAAATTTGAATATGCCGCCAAAAACTGTAAAATTACAGGAATCTGCTTTTTCAGCTGTTAGCGAAGTTCACAACCATGTGAAAAGTGTTAAAAGTACTGTTGGGACTCGCAAGATGACGCCACCCGTCAAAATTAGTTCGTCGTAGGGAGCGCCACGGTCAGATGCCTATCTATAAGTATGTTATCTGTGCTCTGAACGCGCGAGGGTACTGCCACCTAGTGAGTCCCAACAGTACTAAAATTGCAGATTTAAAGAGAACTGTAACGCCGTTAGTTGTAGTTAATTTTAGTTTACAGATACTTCCTCTGCCAACCTAACCTAAAAACTCCTGAGAAAATTAAAGGTTTTTATTTTATGGACTTCAAAACATTTTACTTGTACAAAGTATCTGTATATGTTGGAAATATTGGAAATGTCCTACATATCAAATTATTCACCAGTTGGGAAGGTGCAAACACCAACCAAAATTTATACAAGGAAATTAATTAATGGTGAGTTTTATACAACTATAATTTTAACATTCATACAATGTACAGTGTCCCTAAGAAAAAGTAAACACCTAATTTTTATGTTGTAGCCATTCCATCCACAAGCAAGCGGTTTGAGGAGAATGGATGAGAGTAAATTAAGCCACTATCAGAAATGGTATGTATAAAATAAAATATCTTGTGTCTATTCCTTTTGTTATATTATTTAGTTTACTGAACTTCTAATTTTTATGTTATAGCTATTCCTTCCACAACTAACAGCATTTGAAATTATTGAGCAATGATCAAATAATGGTATGTATAACATAAACTATCTTCTATCTGTATGATCCTTTTGTTATACTATTTGGTTTGTTTAATTTTCATCAAAAACAAACTTAATTTTCATAGTAATATATGAGTAAATGAATAAATTGTCTACATATAATGCAATTATGGAGGTTCTACCTTTAAGAGGGGCAAAAAAGGATTTCCCGATGAAAGGTACAAGCATTTTTCAAAGGTAAGCAGTTTGGAGAAAGGAATAATGTAAATGTTCACAATCATATAATGTGTGTTTGAGCTATATAATTAAAAATATCCAAATGTAGCTACTTACATAATAAATAATAAATAATAAATTAGTAATGATATTCATAATTTTGTAAACTAAGTTTTTTAAATAGTGTGCACATTTTAGTTAGCTGTGTTATTAGAAAACATCTGCAAACTGTAGAAATGGATGTGTTTCATGTTTTTTTTTTTAATATACATCTGCCCACAGAAACGGTTGCTGATAGATAAAACTATTTTTTGGTTTGTATGAAAAAATGTTATTCTTTATGTAAATATTTTTGAAATAGGTACATTTGTCAGTTTACTCATATTACTTTATTTACTGATCTTTCTGTTTGTCATTAAAAGATGTAAAAAATTGTTTTATTTGTTGTGTACTTTCTTATATTAAATAAAATATATAAACTTGATGATTATTGCTTTATTTTTCCCATATCCGGCATTATATGGTCCATTTTTTGACATTTCATTTAATTTAACAAGACTATTTGATTGTTATTATTGTAATATCAATCAAATGTTCAGTTATTTTAAATGAAATATCAAAAAATGGACCATAAATGCCATATTTCAATAATAGTAAAATTACAGTAAATTTGAATATGCCGCCAAAAACTGTAAAATTACAGGAATCTGCTTTTTCAGCTGTTAGCGAAGTTCACAACCATGTGAAAAGTGTTAAAAGTACTGTTGGGACTCGCAAGATGACGCCACCCGTCAAAATTAGTTCGTCGTAGGGAGCGCCACGGTCAGATGCCTATCTATAAGTATGTTATCTGTGGTTCTGACCACAGATAACATACGACAAGTCAAAGTAAAATGATTTTAGTACCAAAACAAAAAATATAAGCGATTTTTAGCGAATTACTGGCTATACAAAGGGTTGTCTTTTCTATAACTCAGCGGCTATTTGAGGTAACAAGCAGTTATTCAGTCGCTAAAATGAAGCAGTTACGATATTGGTTGCAATGCTTTCAACCTCAGATTAACACATTAAGTAGTATTACTCTAAGCTTTCAACTTATTATAAAACTCGTTAAAAATCGGCTTATGCAGATCACAAACCTCATGAACATGAAGCAGGCAAGCAGGTGCAAATTTATTATTTATTACACCACACATGGCCACCTAGAGGTGGCCATGCACCACATATTACACAACACAACGTAGGGAAGGTTATCTGTGGGGATATGTTGTGATTTATTAGTTTATTTCTGTTACCTGAATCACAGATACCTGAATACCTATTTCTGTTACCTATGATATTCCACCTATGTTATTAGTGGTTATTTGGTAATGGACCTTGATTATTGGTGATGAATGTGGTGATGTTTGATGTAGAAATAGACGTACATAAATCATAACATATAGATGAGAGTTGAAATCAATATGTTTGATATTTAAAATGTTATAAATGCTTGCCACAGAAGAAAGCGAAATTCTTCTGGGTTTCATGGGGGGGGGCCATGGCCCCCCCTAGCTCAACCGCAGTTGTTCAGAAATTAAAAAGAATAACTTTCTCCTGTAATTATCTTCATGTGTAATTAACAATTAAAAAATACTTTAAAATAAAATAAGTCGAAAATACTTTTCTCATCTTGTAGGAGGAATTTTAAACTTTGGCACTTGGACAAAGCAGGTAGAAAACCATACATTATACAATTCACATCTTTCGCAATTAACGACGACAAACACTTTTTGGAAATCCATAGTATTTTATACTATCGTATTGCGATTGGTATTTTTGCATGTAGCCACGGCACAGCCCGGCATTATGGTCTGTCTTATAACTAAAGTAAAATAAAGTTAAATACTTGGATCAACTCTATAATAGTTTTAAACACTGGCTTTAGCATAAAACAATATCAATTAATGCAGAAAAATCGAAAAACCTCAGGAAAAACAAACTAAACACATACAACTCTATCCAACAATTTCTGATTCCAAGGTGACGTCATGCGCAGAGCGTGCACAATTTGAGTCGACAAGTCAGCATACCGTGTATTTTTACCGTGGTTCAGTCGTATCACACAATCGCCCATAGCCCCCCTCTCAAAGTGTATATGACCGCCATTGATAGTCATATGGTCATTTTTTATTGTAGCCCATAGTTTATCCCTTACATTCGTATTTTTCCACAGATTGAGGGTTATCATACTTTTTTTGACTATTTTCTGTAGGTGTTGATTCCATGTCAACTTGTGGTCAAATATGACTCAACGACCATTTTGCCTTCCACAATGTTTTCCCTTTAGCACTTTCTTCTCGTTAAAAACCGCTATTGTGATTTAAAGAGGGTTTGCAGTTAGCTCCTCTTGCCACCACTTATTGATTGTGTTTACAACAATTTATGTCTGCTCCTAATTTTCCAATTGCAATAATCGGCGACCCTAAGCAATGTATGCCTTTAAGTGTTAGTCTTTGCAAAAAAACCTCTACCTCCTCTAGCTAGCTGTGACTGGGGTTTCCCAATAGAAAATATGATTATCCTCTTATCCAAGCTGGCGTTTATCCACTGATACTTTTCTTTTTATAGTTTCGGTCATTGACCATGTATAGATGCATTATTAAATGTGCCCTCAATGTTCATAATGTTGCCATGGCTATCTCTCTGTATTCTAAAGATTTTGTTAGTAGCCTGTTGAGATCATCCAGTGCCAAGTCTGTTGACTTGATGCTCATTGAAAGGGGTTTGTTAATAAAACCTCATCTCTAATGTATTTTTCTATTAGTATTTCCAACATTTTAAGCAGGAAGGACACTAGGGTGATTGGATGGTATGACTTGGGCGCCATGTCATTTAGTCTATCCGCCTTTGGTTTATATAAATGACTCTTCCCTTTTGCCACTACATAGAGGTACAGTAAAAATCACGAATCTTTCCCGTTACGTCATACTTCCCTGAATGTATCGAAAACACTCTAATTTTATGTGGATATCGCTGACCGCGATGTCCATTTAAAACAAATGGAAAGGTACGTATGTCTTTTGTGCCTGAATTAAGCTACGCCACTACGTCTTTATCGGTTTGTCACTCTGTCTTGTGTTGTGACAACGATTGTACTTAAAAAGCGAAACATCACTTTATGTGGAAATCATTTTGTCACCATTGAAGTTCGTCGTCATTGTCATTACTTTAAACAGGTAAAGTTCATTTACATTTATTGTGATATTTTTCGACAAAATCCCGGTAAACGTTTGGACGGAAGTAAACGAGAGTGATTTCTGCCGTTGAATGTCATTCAAGAGGTGAGTTCTGTAACAATTTATTTGTAGAATTTCAAATTGTAGTATAACAATTTTTATTTATTTCCTCTCATAATTAGATCACCAGAAATACATGCCGAACTTCTAACAATGATGCGCCGCTGGTGAAAACTGTCCTATTGATTTGAGTCCAATGCTTATGAGTTATGATGTAACGGGAAAGATTCGTGAGTTTTACTATGTATATGTATTGCATAGCTATGCCAGCCTTGGATATTCTACAATGATGTGGAATTAGTTCCTGTCCCATTAGTAGCCTTTTTGCTTCTCTAATCTCTTTGTAGTACTGTGTGTATAGCCTTATATCCAGCCCAGTCTTGGTTGGCTTTTCCTCTATTAAATAGGCTAAGCCCTTCCCTTGTGATAGTTTTTAAGTGTTTATTCATTCCACCAGACTTATGTTATTATAATATTGACTTATTTTTTCATGGCAGCTCACCTCATAATCTGCAATTAATACCTTGCTTACTTTACTATTAGTTACCATGTACTTGCCCTAAATATTGTAATCCTGTAGGTCACCACTACCCATAAAGAAAAGTTTTGATATTAATACTATTTGCATTCTTGAAAAAATCGTGGTTTAATGTAATTCTGGAACCTACTGTGGAAGGTTAAGTTCAAAAAATCAGAAGAGATTTAAACCAAAAAACAAGGTTTGTGACATAATGTTATTTGAATTTTTTAATTTAGTTTTTTCGCCCCACCCTAGTAGAAACGTTTTTCAAAAAACTTTTTTTCATTTTTTCCAGTGTGTTTGTAGGGAGGATTTAAATTAATAATATTTAATAATTTTTTGGAATGTTTTATTTATACATTTTTATATTAATATCAATAAATCTCAAATATAAGATAACCACTGTTTTGAATCCACAATGCTTAAAAATTATATGTAGAAATAAATATATCTAATATTTAAAAAATTATATTTAACAAAATAAAATACATAAAAAACGTTCACTTTTACATATTTGGCCTCGAAAAGTTTATGTATTTAGTATGAAAAATTGACTTGAGTATTTTTATGCACTTAATTAAAATATACACATTATATTAAAAAATTATGTACACGCAGCCCATATAGATAGTGAATATATTAATTAATTAGTTTATGTAAATCTCCTCTTAACATTCATATTTTGTTATTAGATTGAACTTAGTTTCGGCATTATTTTTGAAAATTATGAAAAATATCTGAAAAATTTTCAAACAAAATTCTATCAAATACTTGCAGTAACAGATTGGCGAGTTTTATTAAGTGAATCATCCTAAATATTTTCATTTCAGTTCAACTACGTGCAATAATGCATTTAATGATAATTACTGAGAATGGTGTTTTTCCAGTATTAAATTCACACTACACTCTCAACTTATTTGGTAAGATCTGTGATAAAATGATACGAATTTTTGTACATTTCACCTACTTTCGCGTTTTTCTTAAATTCCTTAAATAAAATTTTGAAGAAAATAGTAGAAGACTAATAAATTTTCAAATTTTTCATAATTTTCCTTAAAATACACGAGAAAATAATTTTATTCCATTAAAGGTATTAACACTGCATATTATAACGCCATTATTTTATCCATAAGAAAATTCACAATTCCGCTTTATACGTTTCTATTAATGATGTTCTAAACATTGAGCATTTTAACATGTGATCACAAATAGTTCGGACTGAAGAAATTGCGGTATTATTTTGTGACATTTCAAGGCAGACTATTTGAAATCGAACTTTCACTTTAAAAATAAGTTCGAATTGCGTAGTCTAAAGTAAGTTTTTTATTTTGCAAAAACCATTATAAAAATATATTACGTTATTTGCACCAAAAACTTTGTGCACCTAGGCTACAAGCATATTTATTAAACTAAAGTATGTGTCCACCGCTTTACTATGAATTCCAAATACGTTCATATTTTTAAAGATATCAACATAATAATCTAGTTAGGTTTGGTTTCATAAAAACAAGAGTTTCTTTTCAGAAAATTTATGTTCTACATGTAAAATTTCAAAATTTGAATCAAAACTGTGTTGGTTTGCTAATAAATGATTTGAATAGTAAGAATCTGATGTTTGTGTCCTGAAATACTAGTTTTAAAATTTCTAATACCGATAAAAATTTTGTCACAGTTGTCACTACCACATCTTGATTCATACACATAACATTTGTTATTTTTAACAATTTTGGATATATTGTAATCGATTTTAAAGGAAAAATTCATGTCTAAGGTAATAGTTTTCATCATAACTACTCCTGTGATAAAGCAACTGTGTTAGCGAAACGCGTCACAACTTTAAGTTGAACATAGTTTCAAATATAGTGAAGATTTAAACATATTCAATTGTTTTATTCCAGTGTTTAATATGTTAAACGATGTTTCTAAAACGGTAGCAGAATAATCTCACCTGTATAAAGAAAAGGTACTGCTGAAAATATTAACCACTCACACACACAGAGAAGCACACAAAACAAGCACGAATTAGTAAGCTGCTTAGAGCACACCGTATTATATCAGACTACTGTAATAATTTCCGTTTCGATATTGGTTAACGTATTGAATTCAAGAGGAAATACCTACACCGAACAATCACAAAATATCACATTCAAATCTAGATAATTCTTTGTGTTGATAATGTTTAATATGCTCAAAACTTGACTACTAATAAATATACAGAAACTCAAGATTAAGACACAAATAAACGTGGCAAACAGGAAATGTCTACAGCTATTTTGGTTTTAAATAGATAGTAAAGATGGGTGAGATAAACGGAAGGATAATTATAATTATTAATTACAACACGTCGTGTCACGGAAGTTTACGGTAATCACAGAAGTTTTTGATATATTTTAAATCATTTTTATCTCGCAATTCAGGAAGGTGCGGTTTTTATACCACAATTTTCTTATGTAAAGTTTTTTTTGTTTTACATGTTTCAAAAATTTCGAATATGTATGATTTGTTACAATATTATTGAAAAATTATTGAATTATTTGCTTTTTATGTTGACGTTTATGGGTGTTAATATAAATAGTATGCTTTGGAATTTTTGTAATGTCAGTTATATGACAAAGCGAAATGTCAAAACCATTTATTCTGAATTGAATAAAAAAATTTCCTGTAGTTTTCAATAATGATGCCATTTACTTTATCTGAAAAATCAAAAGCCATGACATTATTTGCTCGAAGGATAATATGCGGTAATTTGGTTTAAGTAGACACTTTAATTATGGCAGACAGGACTTCCGGTATAAATGTGTATTGTATTCGTCGAAACTTTGATCGCAGTGACACTATGTTATCTCCACTAGCAAGGTATCGCAGATTAATCCCTAGTTTTGTTCTTGCGGGAATGGGGATCCTAACACAGTTTAGTGTTTCTGTATCATGGGTTCCACCAATCTTAGCAGCTCTTCAAATTTTGCAACTGACATTCTCAAATGATTTGTATACGAGACAATATCCTCTTCGGCTAACTCTTTAAAAAGGGTTGCTGACACACCAAGTTTACCTTTTATACTTAACCATTCTCTACACCAAAGAGAAACATATAAAAACATGTCACACGTGTCTATAAACACAGACAAATACATACAAGAAATGATAAACGAGAAAAATAGTGCACATGGCGAACCAAAATTTAATCGTAGCCTCTCCGACTTTCGCGATACGAACTGCCACGTTGTTATGGAAAGTACAGTCGACCGAAGCAAACAAGAGTCCTGGGTGGGCGTGTTGATGTCGCCGTAGTTGTATTTTTGTAGTAACAACTGATATTTTGAATCGAAAACCAATTATTGAAATCATATGTGTCGAATGACAAAGATACGTCAACAAAGTCAAATCTGTTCACACATCAGCTTCTTTTTGAAGAGAGTCGTTGAATCCATACATTCGTTAACTTTTTATTTAATTCAAATCAATAGTGGTTGACCAATTTGGTATATTTACAATCGTTACTTCTTCCAGTGTTCGTTTGTGTTGTTTAAAAATTCGTTTTTCTTAACAACAGTTGAATCAACAACTTTGTTAAGTTTCACATTACAAAAGAACAAATTCCAAAAATGTCTAAATAAAAGTTTTCAACCCTAGTCAAGATTAAAAATCCCCCAATACAATAGCATTTCTTTGAAACACTTGAAAAGGTATACGATCCAAAAATTATCTGATTAGCGAAATTGTCTGAAAATCGGATAATTATCCTTACATTGATGCAGCCACTAAAATTGATGTATATTGATAAAATCAGTCGGTTATATTATCTCGATTATGTCTACAATTACTAATGTAAAATCGTTAACATTGGTTCCTGATTGGCTGGTTTTAGTCCCCATATTTTCCGGGGCTCTTGTTTGCTTCTGTCGAGTGTACATATCCCGCTGTAAAAATGCCTCCCGTATTCATCTCGCTCCCGTTCCCGTATTGGTTTGAGGAGATCTGAATTGTGTCATATTTCGCAACTTGTTTTAAACCCGCCTCGTTCCCACTCCCGCAGTACCACGTTTGTGTGTGGGATCCCTTAAGGACAAACTGTATGATGTAAAGATAAAATCAAGTTACTAAAAGCCACTAGTGTCATAGTTGAAAGAGATCGACAACTAGAGCAGGGCCATATTGAAGTGAGACAAAACTCTTCGAAACGATGACTTGGTTTTATCTGTGGTTAAGAATAGCAAAGAATGTGATTGTTAAACACCATATTTTTTTTCTGGGTTTTATGACGCGCAAGCAAGTTGCCAGTACACTATCGATTGTAATGAAGTTATGCGAGTGATATTATGGTAGATGTGCTAAAAATTCATTCCCACAGAAAACAATGAAGTTTTCTGAAAAAATAAGAGTATTATATTCATATTAAGTTTTTTTTGCATGTTCGAACTAATGATAAACGCAAAATTTTCAAATTGGTTTCTGCAAAATAAAATTATAATATACAAATTTACCTAAAAACGCAATAATATCCTTCAACTCATATCCAAATAATTATTTGCATTGAACTATAACGTGTTTCTATTACGTCAATCTTTAATATAATACCAAACTGCAATCTACTATAAATTTACTAAAATGACTCCAATGAACTTTTTAAATTTAAACATATACATAATTGAGTAGTAAACTTAATATTAACCTCGTTCACCGGAATCAAATTTAAGATTTTTAAAAAGAATATGATACATAATGTTGCATTAAACAAAAAATTAAATTTTTTGGTCCTTCTCGACAGTATGCAACAAAATAATTAATTATAAATTCCTTAACATTAATTTCTGGTATTAAATTAAAGAAGGAGGTAATCACTTATTTTATTAAATTTAAATAAAATGTATGCGTAAACAAAAACGACACTCTGTACAGTTTGATTATCTAAAAACAAATTGCCAACTAGATGAGGAATCGTGGCACAGTTAGAGAATACCGTTTGTAAAGTATTGAAAGCCGTCATACAATTTGGTAGACAACGAATGAATACTACCCTCTACCATGCGATTGACTTCAAGACGAAGTTGTTCTTCCGTCATGTTCATGTGAAAACGGTTCTTGAGGTTTTGCAGTGTTGATGCTCCCGATTTGAAGCATGGTAGTTGCGAACCTGTTAGTAAAAAAATCAGATTATAAAATACAGAACATAAACACTTTTTTTCAGTATTCAAAATATACAGTTTGCATTTGACTGCAATTAAAATAGTTTTCCAAAGAGTTAACTTTTATTGTTTGGATTATCGCAGAGCGATTTTTTGTTGCATTATAATGTGGCGTACATTGGCTTGTGATGATAAAGAAAAATCTTCTAATAGCGCCTTCACAAGAAACATTTACATCCGATGCTAAAGAGGTAAGAAAAAATGATTACGAACCTATGCCGGCAAGAAATTTCAATTCAAGCGATTCTTTAGAAGTGATTCTGGTACATTTAGAACTGTTGATGAAACTGACTTCGATTTATTAAGATGAAAAATATATCAAATTGTAACATGTCTATCGACCTGTTTCGATTTTATCGAATAAATCCTCTAATTACCGCTCGCCGTCATACTAGCCACTTCAAATTATAGTTCTGTGATCTCAAATTCTCCTACTCTGACCGCTAAGACAATTGACATATTTAAATTTTACCTTCAATTACTGTGGTAAGCACAGCTGCTAGAATACCGTTACACTGCTAGGATACCGTTATCTAACCACTAGGATACACCTAGGCTATTAGCTAGCATCAATTTCGACATGACATGATATCTCTAGCATCAGTTTCTACCAGGGGCTGTATTCTTAACTGAGGGAAAAGAGTTTTCCGAGAGAACACTTATTTTGTCTTTATTTTGCTTAGCTGCTATGTCACTGCAGTGACAAAGACAAAATATCTGTTCTCTCGGGAACCTTCACTTCCCCAGTCAAGAATACAACGCCAGACATCTTCATCAACAATTTCTACCATACATCTACTTCATCAATTTCTACCAGATCTCTCCATCAGTTTCAACTAAGCTAAGTACCTACTAAAAAGTGCAGGTCTCATTATTTTCCGTTCTTACTCATCCTTCAAGGCAGAATAATATTTTTTCTTCATACCTCGGTCGAAAGTACGCACTTTCGTCCCTCATAGCAGGGACGAAAGTTCAACATTTACTCCCTGTGAAAAGTACACGCGTTTCCTCTATAACAGCGGGAGGAAAGAGTTTCTCATGCGTATTTATACTCGTAACTACGACCAGCGGCACTCGCGTCCGACCGGCTATGAAGAAAAATAGTATACACTCCACGGGCCGAAAGTTGAATTTTCGGCCCTTGGAGTGTAATATACTATTTTTAATATTTTTTCAATTTTTTATCTACCCGGCTGTAAAAGCAATAGGGGATCGTGTCCGAGTTTATGTAAGTTTCTAACTTTTTCTATCATTAACTTTTATTAAATTCTACAAGGTGTTTCTACCTGTCTCACCTTAGTTTTGTTTTTTATCTAGATTAATTTAAATTCATTTTCTTTCGTCGATGTATAAAAAGGTAGTGGCGCCCTAAGTTGTTATAGTCTGTCAACCCTCTGGCATACCTAGTGTAACACTAACATGGAGTCGATCCACCCTTGAGAGAGTCTCTAAACGGGATCTGTCTCGAGAGGAGAGAGCAGCGTTACAAAATATATGAAGAGCGATCAGCACCTACCCTGGTTTCTCTTAAAAAATCTGATGAATGACCAAACTAACATATCTAAGAAAAATGTTAGTCAAGATGGGTTTTAAATATCAATCAAATATTCTTTCCTCCTATTATTGCATATTTAATCTCATTGGGCTAATATGGCACTAGGTTACATCTAATGTTAGAAAAAAATAATACTCTGCCCACTTTAAGCTGAGCTGTAATAGAATTGGTAATAAATGTTGTGGGTGACATTTCTGCAGATAGGAAAAACTATATGGAATGTGTTCTTAAGGTGCAAAATTCTTATTTGTGTATGAGTACATAGTAATGTTGAACTCTTAATAGATAAAGATAGTGATATTGACATAGAACTTAATTAGGTAAAAAATAATAAGTTCCAAAAAATTCATTGTGTTGTAGGGCGTTTCTGTTATATTTATTATATTTCATTATTCTAGAAATAGTACATTGTTTACCAAGTAGGAAAAGCCTAGCATTCCTGGACGACTGTCGCGCCTCGACTTAGCAACACAGAGTCCAAGAATGTGGCTTTTCCTACGAGGTAAACATACTATGTTTCCGTAAATCGCTTAAAATTCGACAGATATTAATTAATATTGAAAAAATTGCAAATAATTTTATTTGCAAATAAATGGTACTTTGAAATTCGCAATAAAATTACCTGGGTTACTATGGAAACGTATTATGGTTGAATTGTCAAACTTGTCGTATATAAATTTAATTGCTGGTGTTCTCGGAAGTAAAAGTGATAATGAATTTTGCATTTCTGGTACTTCTCCAGAGCTGGTTGAGGCAGTGAATACTAACTGTAAGTAATATCATTTCCTTATGGCAAGGAAGTGAATAGGAAATCTTGACTTTTTCTTTAATAAATTTTGTCTGGAATGTCAAAATGTTCTAGCGATTTGCGGAAAAACATTGTTTTTAAATATTATTTGCTTTATCCACAATCAATTGGAGTTTTATCCACACTTATGAAGCATATAAAGTAAAACTTTATCCAGTAGTGAAATAATGAAAAAAACAATGTCAAATCAATTAAATTCAACACCTCCAACTGTCAGAGTGAAATGTCAAATCGCTTTTTGATGAAATCTGATTCAAAATGACTGTGATTGTGGATAAAACGTTGTATTGTATTCGTGTTTTAGTTTGGTTTTATCTACTTGAGAAAATTAAACTTTTTTGTGTGGAAAAAAACACTATCTAGTACACTTATACAATAAATATCTACAGTAAGGCCGCATTCAGTTACCACTTTCGGATTAAAAACTTATAGCGATAAGGTGTTCAGATAAAGTGCAAAAACTAAGTAGTCTGGTCGAGAAGCGAGTTTTCTGCGAAAAATAGTTAGAACAAATTTAAAAATATGAGGTTTGGTTTTTTGGATTCAGAATTTTATTCTGAAAAAGGGGAATTTTGGAATTTTTTTGCTCTTGAATATTGCAATTGTTATTAACAAAAAACGAAGAGAGAAAAAGGTGGTCTCCGTTTTTTAACAATAACTTCAAAAATATTAAAAAAAGCTCCATTTTGAAAAAAGATTCTAAAAGAGGAGAAAATTTCATAAAAAAAAGTCTCGATTCCCGAAATTGTAGTTCCATTATTTATAATTTTAATTTAACGTTGAAAATAGCGTTCCACGCGGCAGTTTCAACGTTGTGATGTCGCCGCCAAACAAACTAATCGTCAGAAAATAATTTTTTTATAATATTTATTATCAATGTAAAAATTTGAATAAATTATAGTATCATTGAGACACTTGACGGAATACAATCCAGTTTACAAAAAATTTTTAACTTGATTTTTGTTTAAGTTATCCAATTGTTAATTAAGTTATTTTTCATGAACTTAAGATAACATAAAATCTATCATAAACGTTTAAATAATTTAGCTAAAAATCTTTTTCCTCTTGGAGCTTACTCTGATATACTCAATAAACAAGATTCCGGTATAAAAATTTATTAAAGTTTTTTTATTTGTTTATAATGAATTTTTTAAGTTAACAAAAAATGAAAAATCCGAAAAATGTAGTTAAAAAAATTTTTTTTACGAGATCTTTGATTTTCAATGTTTTTGTATGTATTTTTTACATTTCATTGCTTAGTTGAAAAATTTTTTACATCATTTGTTTAAAAAATTTTTATAAACAAATAGGCAAATTTAATATTTAGAAAAAATTTTTTTTTGCGATTATATTGTCAAAGTGAAATAATGATTTTTAGAAAAAAAAATTTTTCTTAAAAAAATTTTTTAATTGTTAATAACCGTTTTTTTTATTTATCTGACCTTTAAATTGTTAATTAAGAAATCGGTTTTTTTCTAAAAATCATAATTTCTTATTTTAAATAAAATTAAAAAAAAAAAATTTTTTTTCAACAATATTTTCATTGTTTACTTTATGAACAATTTGTTATAAACAAATTCTTACTTTTCTATATTTTTTTTTTCGTTACTTAGAAAAATTATAAATATAGTTATGTACATCAAAGTAGTGAAAAAAATGTTGATGTAGTGAAATATTTAAAAATGCCAAAAAAAATATAGAAAAATTTTTTTCACTACTTTGATGTACATAACTATATTTATAATTTTTCTAAGTAACGAAAAAAAAATTATATAAGTCAGAATTTGTTTATAACAAATTGTTCATAAAGTAAACAATGAAATTTGTTTATAACAAATTGTTCATAAAGTAAACAATGAAAATATTGTTGAAAAAATTTTTTTTTTTTTAATTTTATTTAAAATAAGAAATTATGATTTTTAGAAAAAAACCGATTTCTTAATTAACAATTTAAAGGTCAGATAAATAAAAAAAACGGTTATTAACAATTAAAAAATTTTTTTAAGAAAAATTTTTTTTTCTAAAAATCATTATTTCACTTTGACAATATAATCGCAAAAAAAAATTTTTTCTAAATATTAAATTTGCCTATTTGTTTATAAAAATTTTTTAAACAAATGATGTAAAAAATTTTTCAACTAAGCAATGAAATGTAAAAAATACATACAAAAACATTGAAAATCAAAGATCTCGTAAAAAAAATTTTTTTAACTACATTTTTCGGATTTTTCATTTTTTGTTAACTTAAAAAATTCATTATAAACAAATAAAAAAACTTTAATAAATTTTTATACCGGAATCTTGTTTATTGAGTATATCAGAGTAAGCTCCAAGAGGAAAAAGATTTTTAGCTAAATTATTTAAACGTTTATGATAGATTTTATGTTATCTTAAGTTCATGAAAAATAACTTAATTAACAATTGGATAACTTAAACAAAAATCAAGTTAAAAATTTTTTGTAAACTGGATTGTATTCCGTCAAGTGTCTCAATGATACTATAATTTATTCAAATTTTTACATTGATAATAAATATTATAAAAAAATTATTTTCTGACGATTAGTTTGTTTGGCGGCGACATCACAACGTTGAAACTGCCGCGTGGAACGCTATTTTCAACGTTAAATTAAAATTATAAATAATGGAACTACAATTTCGGGAATCGAGACTTTTTTTTATGAAATTTTCTCCTCTTTTAGAATCTTTTTTCAAAATGGAGCTTTTTTTAATATTTTTGAAGTTATTGTTAAAAAACGGAGACCACCTTTTTCTCTCTTCGTTTTTTGTTAATAACAATTGCAATATTCAAGAGCAAAAAAATTCCAAAATTCCCCTTTTTCAGAATAAAATTCTGAATCCAAAAAACCAAACCTCATATTTTTAAATTTGTTCTAACTATTTTTCGCAGAAAACTCGCTTCTCGACCAGACTAAAGTCAAACGAGGTGAAAAAGTCCACAAAACCGTGGCCTATACTACCAAAAATTTGCCGTGATCAAGTGCTTTTAGCTAGACTACGTTTAGGCCACTATAAGCTTCTAATCCGAAAGTGGTAAACTAAGCGGCCTTACTATATTATTAATTTTGAACCCTTTTTAATCTGACCTGTATCCATTTATTGCTTTTTATAGATTTATCGGGCCCACATAGGCAGGCTTAAGTGGATAGGTTATTTGTAGCAGTAGAAGCCAAGGATATATGTTTTGATATGGCTTGATATACATTGTTTAAAAAAACAAATTTTTATAACGACAGGTGAATATTACTTTATAAATACAACTTAACGAACTAGATGATTTTTTTTTCATATTTACCTGATCTCATAATTTCCACTAAGGTAACAATCATTGCATGATGTTTTCTTGCTGCGATCAATCCTTGAATAATTAAAATTTTGAAATATTCGAACATATCGGAATTTTCACCACCCATTATTTCGACGAATTCTGGGGTTAATTTGAAAGGAGATTTTTCGAAGCCAAGATTTTTCGGTGACGTGGATAAAATAAAACCGAAATCTATATGGATTAAGTGTCCATCACTTTTTAAGAGTATGTTGCCATTGTGCCTGAAAGAATTACTAGGTTTTAAAAGATATTTCAATATTATAAAAGTGCACATTCTCAGGATTTAATTAAATTCCGTCAAAAATAATGGTATAATTGAGTAGCCAAAGTTGATGAATATTCGATGTTATTTATTATACGACAGTTGTCTTTTAAGTGGCCGTCTGTCAACATATACCGAATGTCAAAATTAACTGTCATGTTTAGTTAACTTAACGCCAAAGTTACAGACCGCTTCGTCTAAAGCTGTACCTAAACTGAATTTCCAAAGTTGATGAGAATTCAAAGGTGGATGTATTAATTTTAGCGACGATCCAACAACGGCAGTTACCCAGGAAAACGTCGCACCTGTTGACGGAATTGGTGGCAAAAAACTCTAAGCCGGTTTAACTCAAAAAGTATATACATACAGTATTGTCTTTGGTGATGAATCCCGGAATTACTCTTATGAATTCGATATTAAACGTCAGTCGACGGTGTTCCAAAATTAACCAAAACCGACTAAAGTTATCCGTTCACGAATTGTTTCCAAAAAAAGGTAGCGACATTTGTCTCAAAAGCAGGTCATGTAGCAACAAGTCCTCTGCAAAATCGAAGAACTGTTACTGCTGATTGGTACAAATCGATTTTTTTGCAGAGTTTCGAAAAACCAACCCCTAACGACGAATGATCCTCCACCAAGACAATGCAAGTTCCCACACAGTTCGAAAAACAATTGAGTTTTTAAAGCTAGAAAACATCGATTTGTTGGGCCATCCACCATACAGTCCTACTAACTACTTATTTACTTTTCCAAAAATTGAGAATGAACTGCATGGTAAAAGGTTCTAGCCTCCAGAAGATGCAGTCAACATCTTAAAAAACTTTTTTAAATGTACCAACAAGTGGTGTTCCAAGATGAACCAAAGCTGACGAAAGTTATCCGTTTTCAAAAAGATGGTACCAGCAGAAGAGTGGAATAGCTGTCCCCATAATTAGTTCTAAAGGGCAAAAATTCATTTCTCTTCGTGAAGATTACTTTTTTCTAGCTCTATATGCAAAGTATAAAAGACAACCCTTGTACTTCCACAAACAGCTAGTCACTGTATTACCAGAATTGTATGTTGTCTAGTCTGTTTAATTATCGAATTTTGGTATTTAATTCAATTTACTCTTAAAATAATTGGATACTATAATACTGTTTTTAGAAGAATAAAAATTACCGTTACCTGTCTTTGACTTGAATTAGATAACAAATAAGGCAGTAAGCAGCGCAACTTTGTACAAAATTCTTCTGAGCGGTAAGGAATTCTTCTGAAGTTATAGGACCAAATTCATTGATGAAATATTGAAGTAGCGATAACTGACAATGTTTTTTCACTTGGTGAAGAGAAACTGTGTTTAATATCGGTTCGATCAGTCCACTGTCGTCTGACAAACACAATATTCTGTGAACAAAGAATAGCATAATGTAAAAACACCCAGAAATATCCTTAACGTTTTTATTGTTGTTTATTATAATAATTTTACCTGTACGGATGTAACCAAAGTGGAACGTGCTCCATTTCCCAGACTTTCTGAAAAGTTTCCAAAATTTGAGAGGCCATTAGTTCTTGTCTCAGATCGTCGCCACATTTTACAATGACTGACAATAACTTCCAAGATGACAGATACCCATATGGAGAGCTTTCACGAATTCTTTGTTCTTTATCCTGAAAAAGACCAATATAAACTCATATAAAATCCCTATTTACCTTGCGATAATGTCACTGAATGACAAGATAATGATAAAAATAAATAATTTATTCATCAAGTCAATAATAGTATATTACACTCCAAGGGCCGAAAGTTGAATTTTCGGCCCTGCGCGTCATGATGCTCCGAAGCGCAGGGCCGAAATTCGCTTCGGAGCATTATGACGCGCAGGGCCGAAAATTCAACTTTCGGCCCGTGGAGTGTAATATACTATTTCTTCATACCTCGGTCGGAAGCGAGTGCCGCTGGTCGTAGTTACGAGTATAAATACGCATGAGAAACTCTTTCCTCCCGCTGTTATAGAGGAAACGCGTGTACTTTTCACAGGGAGTAAATGTTGAACTTTCGTCCCTGCTATGAGGGACGAAAGTGCGAACTTTCGACCGAGGTATGAAGAAAAATATATTCTCTTGCTTGGTAGGGCCTTGGTTGTATGTGTGTTCAAAAAGATGTAATTCCCAGAGTAATGAAAACGCCTAGTGTGGTTTAAATGGTGTACAAGAATAAAGTGCCTTAGATTTAGTTTTGTTTTTATTATATTGGGAATAAGAAAAAGTTACTCATTAATCTCACACTTGATTCTAGTGAGAGAAAAAAACACATTAAGGAAAAATGAGACGGCGAATGAGCCAATATAGAGAGGAATTGGAAAAGAAAAATGGATAGAGTTTATTAACTAAAATGATATGAGTTACAAGAATTTTTAAAAAGCTGTAATGGAAAGGTTGGCCAAAGGTGAAAATTGCACTGGGATTTCAAGAAACATCAATCAGATTGAAAATGGTATTAGTTTTGGCAGTCACACGCTAAAGATTCACCTAGGAGTTACATCTAACCAGTCATGTAAAAATTGAGATGAGAGTTTAGGATTTAATGGCCAGATATTTATTTATTTATTTCATTTAATTCAATCATGGGAAAGCCAAATTCATTAAAAAATACAGTATTAAAATGCTCTAAAAGCAAAAACAAAGAAAAAGTATGTAAAACATGAAAACATTATTAATTTACATATATTAAATTCATATATAAAATAGTAAAAGAAAAAACCGGCATTACAGTAAAAATTAAAAAGTAAAGTGTAATAACAGTACAACGTCAATCGACAATCAAAATTTGCAATTATCAAAGTTCCAACTCCAGCAGATGTTTTTTGAACATAAAATTTGGCGCATTGAAAATTAAAATGTTCTTGAAAGAGTTGGCTAATATAAGTGTTACACAGAGAAAACTTTTCATTGCATAGTGTACCTATAAAACGAAACATGAAAAGTTTGCATCTGCCTGATAAGTCGAAAAGGGACAACTGAATATATACTAGTGTAGGAATTCTTTTTGATAATTATTTTGGGAACCACAATCTTAAATCAGCTATCAACCAATCTGGAACTCAATATTAAGTGCTCCTTAACTAGTAGCAGTGATGTTGGTAAAATCACAATCGGTTCTCTTTTAATCACTCATAGCGTGAGGAGTGGAGTATAATATAAAAAACAAGAGTCTTATTTTTTTAAATGAAACTAACTGTTTCTAAATAATTCCACTTTAATGAAAAAATATATATGAAAATTATAAATTATTTTGATGTATCGGTTGTTAGATAATATATGTCTAACATAACACCTACCTTATGTTTTGGCTAGACCAAATAGTGACCTATCTTGTGATTGACTTAATATAAATGATTAGAAAAAATAAGGAAATATGATATCACAAATATTAAATATTAGGTAGGATTAGCCCTATGGGGATATCCTGGATATCTTTTTCCCATTTAAGATCAGTATAACTGTGCAATGATATAGGAAACCAAGGAAAACTATACCTGCTGATATTTACAATTGTTACTTAACAAGACAGTTTAATAGTGGAGAGCTATAGATTTATCTGTTTATTGACAACTTCAAGGAAATATAGTTCTTGATTCAAATCACAAATATGTAGTACCTTTAGTTCTGTGATAGGTGTTAATGAATGTTTGGTGTCAAGATGTTTTACGTAATTGGATTTATCTGACTGTTTTAATATGTATAGGTACTCGTAAATGCTCATTGTTTCTAATTTCAAAATCTCGATTGGTTTGACCAATACAGAAGGCATTACATATTGGGCGTTTAACTTTATATATCCCATTTTAATGGTGATATTTTTGTTTTTACATTTAACAATTTTTAACTTATATTGCTTTCTGTTTTAAAAGATATTGTTATATTTGTTGCTAAAGATCTTTGAAATATTATTAGAAATGTTACCAGCATATGTGATGGTTTTGTAATTTTTTATTTCTTTAGTTGTTTCAGAAAATGTCAGTGGTAATGTAAGACAAAAAAACAATAAAATTAGAGAACTTTTATTTAACAATGGAGCATATTCTTTTGATACTTGACTCTTTGTAGTCCTATCCATTTATTTTCATATTGTAAGAATAATATCCCATAATTTTTCCTAATTCTTCGGCTGGAGTATGCTCTTCAAGCTTATAATCTCTTTTCAATAAAAACTATCGCCAACAGGAAGCTTTGGAGACACACGTATTTGGAGATCTATTCTCCGATGCTTCTGCAATGGATTGTGTTCCAATTCTGTTTTTTTTTTCTTCAGAAACACTCATTTTTGAACTGAACTAATCTGACGTTTTCTAACAAGAAATAACACAATGACATTTTAAATAAATGTCAGGACCATGATAACAAAATTTGCTTTGATCAAAGCACCTTGAAAAAATTAAAGTTTTGTCGCTTTAAAAATCACATGTGAATTTTGTCAAGGTAATTTAAGGTAAGTTTATTGCCAGTAGAAAAGATGCCGTTGCTATGGTATTTTGCCAGTGAAAACACTTCAGTGGAATAGTCATATACGAGTCACGAGAGTGAAAATTTTGTCGGCAAAATTTTTCGATTGTCATGAAAGTTTGTTGCTTGGCAATTTTGCGAATGACATTTAATCCAAAACCACTCACATGACGGCTCGTGGTTTTGTTAAAAATGTCATGAGCAAAATTACCTAAAAGCAACAAACTTGAATACGACAAGAGAAAAATTTTACCTTACAAAATTTTTAATTGAGTGGTATTCGACATGACTATTTCACGAGAGAAAAGCTAAAAAATCAGAATTTTATACACATAGATTTGATATATTAAACGTCAAAAAATTGCCGCGACAAGACAAAAAATTGCCAGTTCAAAACCTTCAAATTTTGTCAGTTATCAATTTACTCTAGTGAAATAGTCATCAATAAGCTAAAAGTTAAATAATGATGGTCTCATATGAGACATTTGGGGAATGCCAGAGATGATCGAAATAATTATTTGAGCTTGTAGATTGTAGACCATGTTGTTTTTATGGCCTAAAGGTATTTCCACTTGTTTTCCAACTCTGTAGTGGACATCTTCAGAGGTGTATAACTTCCTTGGTGATCTCAAAATAGTATCTACATGTCCCATCAGTACTTGACACACATTTTTATGTCAAATTGTCAGTTCAGTATGTAAAGAAAGGCAAACGCGGACAAATAGATTACATTCTCCAGCCCGACTCTTTCTAAAAAGTCAATCAGTCTCGAGACTGAACCTTCCATGTAATTTCTTGCCGGTTGCTTCTCACACAACATTTCATTTGTTGGATTTATCTCTGCCCCGAACATCAGAATATAATAGGTTTGTTCTAACAAGCTTGAGAATCAGTTCGGAATTTTACTGAGTTTGCGTAGATTGAAATCATCGTCGCTAATTTCAATCTACGCAAACTCAGTTGAATTCCGAAGTAATTCTCAAGCTTGTTGGAACAAACCTATTGGAAAATTCACGGAAAAAAAATTATACAGAATATTTCACTTATATGTTGTATCAATGCAACGAATGCTAAATTATTAAATGGAAATTCAAAAATAACAGTGGAAATTCCACGTTGCCATGACAACCATTGTCAGACAAGGTTAAAATATGCCAATGTCGTCGTAAAATCAACATATTGTTAACAATTATCATAAATGCAATTTTTACTAATCAATAAATAAATAATTTGTTTTTTATTGAGAAGTTAACATTATCTATCTGAATATAGTGGAGATATACAGTAATTTGTATTTTTATTCGAGAAATATTCTCCCTAAATACCGCTTGTGCTTAAAAATTGACCGGATAATTTCCATTCAAGCTTGTTGTCTAATTCTACTCGTTCTTCAAAGTCGTGGAATTATTAACAACAAGCTTTCATTGAAATTATCGGTAATTTTTAAGCACTTGTGGTATTACCCCGGAAAATTGACTTGTAGAAGATAGAAATAAACAAAAGCTACTTTCACACTCGATTCAGCGGACAGAAAACGATCGTTTTTTCCCCAACATTCACAACAAAACAATAAAATGATTCGAAAAAATTTATTTTGTATAAAAAACATCCATTAAATAAACGTTATACATTTTTTTTGGCTAATGACCTGCATAAAACTACATTCGCTATTACCAAATGAATTACACATACTTTAAATTGGTCAAAGAATGCGACGCTGCTAAACTTTTATTTTCGAATATAAGGGTATAGTATGGTATAGAATTTTTTTTAATCTTTAGCACAGCAAACGGGCAAATTACACTAAGGCAAATGGAAAAAACGAGACACACTCTAACACAGTACCCTTACATGTTTACGACAAAAAACAATAAATTAATTTTCTAAAAACCTTGAAATAAAAAATATCTTAGTGACACTCAATATTCATGAACAAATAAATCTAAGAAGTTCTCAACTATCTTTTGAATTCAAATTGTAAAGTTTTCCTCATAAAACTTTTAAAATTTGTTACCAAAGCCTTTAAAAAGATTAAATAGTAATTCAGGTCAAATTAAACATATTAGGTTTGTTCAAATAACGAAATCACTGATAGTTTAAAGCATTTATGTACTTTTATAACTGAGCATGTCTAATCCAATAGCTTTAAGTATTTCTGACTTGCTTCTAGTTTGAACGGTTCATTGTGAAAAAATCAATGATATAACATTCGAATTCAGCATTCAGCATTCCCTTTTTAAAATAAACTAATTTATAACTCACTGTATTTCCTCTTAATGTTCAAATGAAATGGTCCTATTAAAATGCGTAAAAGACAGCGAAAACAAATAAAACATTAAACAGTGGGCCTTGTAAATCGCTTCAGTAAAAGATACAGCAACAGCGCGTTATTTTGAGATGAAAAATCAATCTGTAAATAATCTTACCAACTTGTTTAGGTTAACTAACTCCCTCTTTCTTCTAATTTATTTCCACTTAAGCCTTAAAAATGTATGTTTTAATGAATAAGAAGCAATTTAATTGGCATCTCAAAACAGAGCGCTGTCGCCATATCTTTTACTTGAGCTTACTGAAAGGAGTTTCCGAAAAGTCCCAGTATTGAATTATCGGATATATGGGTTAAGTTAAAGGTTACAATGCGAAATTTGAAATCCCGTAAAAACTATAAGGACTGTTTTGAATCTCCGCAGAACGTCCATAACCAAAATTTGAAATACATAACAATTAATTCACAATAGATTCCTGTTTATGTCTATCTGCATTGTAAGTTGCATAATGTTAGTAAATTTTTGTTTCCATGTTAAGAAAATATAAAATAATTTTATTTTTGAATAACCTATATTTGCCACTTATTCAAATTACCTCAGAAAATATGTGGTTAAAAGTTGAACACCCTATTATGCTGAATGAACAACGTCCTAATGCGCACGCGACTGATAGATTATTACCAAATCTGATTTTATGCTTGAACAAACCAATTAAGGGAATTTGTAGGTACAACTCGACTAAATTCATTTCAACTGTGAGATTCGGATGCGCGTACATCACGCGTACGATACTGTCGGCAGCTACCAGTCCTAGGTAGAACTTTGCAATGTAAATATCCATTTGAACTCATAGTGGTACAATCCGCGTAGGAATTTTAATGTGGAATTTAAGTCGCTAAAACACAAGATTTTGTGTGCACAAAGTCGTGAAATGGTGCATAGTTAATTACTAAAATGGAATTTATTGCCAAATTCTCAGGATTTTATTTAGGCAATTATTTAACCAACTAAACTTTCTCCGCCGAGTGTACATGCGTTTATTCTGCGGCACTGTCCTAGTACTGCCTCGCGCATCTCCGAGTTGAAATGAATTTGGTCGAGGTGTACCTACTTTACAATGTCAATGTTTTTATAAGTATAATAAAATAAAGTTGAACAATTACCTGCCAAGGTTCTTTCAGTACTGCAGCAGATGGATCCTCTGGATCATGGGTGAATTGTTTACTTTTTTCCTCATGACAAAAGTCGGATAATCGTCTACGTATTTCACTAGCAGGTATGGACATTGGCGGTTCCCTGGAATCACTAGATTCTTGACTCATTTGCGAAATGGTGTCTCTGTCTACCAATTTTCTTATATGGGTGTACTGAAAACAAATATTTAAAACTAAAATTAACATTATTTTCTTATATTTACTAGATAATCAATGGATTGCCTTGCTATCCACGGATTTTTAAGTATTAACTTATGTATGCCTAAGAGAGTTTAGATTTTGCTATATTAGTAGATGAAAGATTCGTGGCATACATTTTGCGGCGATACTGTGACGTATTTTTCCACCTCATACAGGTTCTTACCACTAGTATGTCACCTTGGACACCCTCGATGCAAATTGCTGTTAAATAAATGCTCGGGCGCCAGATTTTTTACGGGGTTTGCTCCACGGTCCCTTGACCCTTACCCTCAAGAGTTCCAGTTAGCCTCAAATGGAGGTTACGGAAAATTCCAGGGGTCTCGTTGAATTAAACAATTCTATAACACTATGGCTCTTAGATGATTACACTACAGGACATTGAGAAAACACTGATTGTATTGATTTGCTATATTTTCAACAATATACAGGACCTGACAATATACAGGCACAGTACTAAATTCCTATATATTTATAAAAAACAATGGATTCAATATTCACGGGGAAAGAATATATATACACAAATAATGACTTCCAGAAATAATAAATATATTCAACAGTACCTAACCAAATAAATATATACAGTATAACTCATGCAAAACCTGCCGGTAGCACGTATGTAACCAAGGGTACACTCAACGGGGTGTAAGCAAGTTACAACAGATAAGGCAGTTATAAGCAAACAGCGAGCAAAACTTACCGGGAAAGAGGGACAAACCAAAACCCTATTATCGGGATAAGCAAAATAAAAGTATCTTCACGTTAGGGATGGTTAAGCGGGATGGGTAGGAAATATACCATTTATACCGGCTGAAAGTGGAACAGCTGGTGGCAAGCCTCTGCTCATTCCCACACTCAGTTTCTAAGTTACGAATGATCGGAAAACAAACTATATAGAATTTGGGAATAAAATAAATTTAACTTAAACTGAAGTTACAACCGGCTGAAAGTGGAACAGCTGGTGGCCAAGCCTCTGCCCTGCTTCACAATCAGTTTTTAAAGTCAACACCCGAAGACATTATAGTTTACGAGAATAATCCACCTCAACAACAACTTTTGTCCACGACCACTTAATAATAAGTCAATATTTTACCTCATAACGAAAGGTATATGGTACCCATATATCTACTAGAGTGATTTATGGTTCATAATTCACTAGAGTAAATTATGAACTCTTAATTCCAGTTTCTGTATTTAAATAACATGCCATGACAACTCAATACTCACAACATTTCGGTACATAGGTGACTAGAGATGGAGGTACAATATGAAATAAACTATTAAATCTGCGTATTTTTGTTTAGGAAATTTGTTTCTGGAATATATCGTATAGATACAATATCGAAATTTTTAGTATTGATACTTTTCATAACGGTATTTACTAATATTGATAGATTCAAAATAATATATTCATAACGGTACGGTGTATCGATACTTTACATAGAATCTCACTTCTCCATATGTCACATTATTTGACATACTCCAGAAATTTATTAATTTTTACGTTAGAATTGTCAATAATACCAAATTATTACTTTCCGTTTTACACTCGCCTTATTTAATAAAGAAATCAGGGGTCGTGGACAAAGTATAGTATTCTACTCGCAATTTATTGTCATTATTCACTCGGGTGATTTGCGCCCCTCGCCTACGGCTCGAGACGTAAACATCACCCTGCGTGAATAATGGTTATCATAAATTGCTGCTTTAATAATATACCTACTATAGAAAACGAATTACTAACTAAAAGAGTATATTTATTTTATAACTACTCAAATTGTAGTATAAACATTTCCTTCAGTAAAAATTAAAAATTATATAAGCCATAGGCGGATATAATTTGTTCATTTATGCTGGAAAATAAAAGTTATCAGACAATACTTACTTGTACTTGTTTTTGTTTTCAGAAAGGTACAATGAAAAGTATCGTTCATTACACATCCATAAATGCTTTTCCCGTGCTTGCACACGGAAAAAGCCTATTTTCTGGACTCGTGATAAAATACACAATTTTAAACAATATGAATATTTTCTGGAGCTATTACTTGAGTGGCCCTTCGATTTTATAAATAAACTATTGCCCCTAATAGCCACAAAATTAATAACAAAATGTTTACCTGTTGAGAAATTTCATCATCTTCTTGACTCCAATCAGGATCCAACTCCTCATAACAACCTCCACACATGCTAAAAGCTGACAGCGATATACTTTCATGTTTTAGGTTTTCTTCTGATTTTGTATGCCTCAAGGTTGGCATTATTTTCTGTGGCACAGGTGAACTTTCTAAATCATCCACTTCCACTACTTCGACGTAAATAATGTAAGGGGCCTGAAACAAGAAATGGATAATAATTTAAAAAGTCCGTTATTAATTAAATGTTGATATTTTATACATTAATAGTTATTTCACCAACAAGAGTGTTATTAATAAGGGCTAAACAATCAATCAATTAATGATTGAGATGGTTAATCGCCCTTTTAGTACTTACTCGTGTTTCGTCGACTGTATCCTTTCTTTCAATATTTAAAATCCAAGAATATTTATTAGTTTCATAGGTTAGTAATGTCAATAATAAATGACATTGAAATGTCACAGAGAAGGTGGCCGGTTCATCCTTTTTTGGATTTTTTAACACTAGTAATTATTATAGTTTCGTAGAATCATATAATAAAAACGTAAGTTAAAAACTAGAAGTGTTCTATACTAAAAGTCAGTCGCCTTTTAGTGTTAATATTATTGTATGTTTGGTTGCCTATACCAAAATCGTTTATTAATAGATTGGTCATTAATGAATGATTTTGTGTACGTTAATATAGCTCAATAACGCACGGTCGACGGAAATATATATATTCAACATATACTTCTTGGTTTTTATTTTCTCTCTTTTGTTTTTCGTAGACAAATAAAAGTTACTTTTCAGTACATTTGTTTTATTACTTCATTTGATATAGTATGACGCCGTATTTTGTTTATTTTTTTTGAGCTCGATTTCTATTCAATGAAAAACTATCAAATGCGCTCTAAACATGACATCACGGACCCCTCCTTTGTGACGTCAGGTAGCCTACGACCTTGAAAACGACAGACGGATGTTTTAGGTTTTAGCATCTACTGAAAAGGTCCATTAGATCAACCGTGGAGACTATGGTCGCGCTCATCCCAACAAAGTTAATCAGGTAGCGATTTCTAGAGTGATCTATCGTTTCTTAATTCTGCTGAAATATTTCTTCTGAGTTATTGAAAACAAAATAATATAAAAATTTCCAATTAATAGAATTGTTCATTCATATTGTTTAATTCAAGACATTTTATTTCATGAAAACACAAAAAAGTTACAAAAGTCGCGAGTTTATGTCAAGTAAAGACTAACCTCAAGACTTTAGCAATAAGCTGATATAGGTCGCGTTCATCCCAACGTAGAGATAATTAAATTCCTACCGAACGCGTGTTTTGTCAACTGATCAGGGGCAGTATTCTTGACTGAGTGATTAGAGCTTTCCGAGAGAACAAACTTACTAACAAAGACAAAATATCTGTTCCCTCGGGAATCTTCCCTCCCTCAGTCAAGAATAGAGCCCCAGATACGAGCACTGTGGATGCAGTCGCCATTCTTTCCATCAGAATTGAAATACGCTATGCTATCGATCAATGATTAATTCTCATTTATGTCAAATATCATGTTAATAAACATATTAAATGACATAAAATAATTTGGTTTGAAAATATTTTAGAGATTTCCGACTTGAAAATGAATTAACACTAGTAGGAACTTAATTGAAATCGAAAATGAATAAATAATTATTGAAGTCATATATCAAAAAAAATTGGGTTATGTTGTTACATCAAGATCAGTGGTGGCTCGTGAACTTTTTAAGAGAGTAGGCTGGACATAAAACGTTTTTGTAAAAATATACTCTATTCAGCCAATTAATTTAACCTTTACGAAGCGTACCAGCTACTTCAGTGACAAAATTAATTGTGGCCAGCAAGAACCAACGTGGAGGTATATAGCTTCTCTTGCCAAAAAGTTTTTTTTGTTCGATTTTTTTAAATTTGTTGGAATTTCTCATATAATTTTTTTTATGAATTGTATCAACTTTTTTTATATATTAACGGAATCCTACGGTCTTTACTTTACAAAAAATGATCAATAATATTACCTATCATAAAATGTATCATTTTGTTTTAAGCGTTTTACTAAATATTTTTCAATAGATAATAAACTAACATTGTATAAACGATTTTGGCCCATTGTATGTAGAAAATGATCTCTCCACCGATGCCGACATGACAGGTGACTGTCAAACAAAGTAGTTTATAAAACTGGGGTTAAACTTGTTACAAATCATTATTTATCATAAATTTTATCATATCGGCGTGACTATCATACTGACCTAAAATATTTTTATCCGAGTACCTATACAACGCATAATTCATTGTGCAGTGCAATTTTATCAAAAAATTTATATTTTAGCAATTAGCACTAAGTTATCTAAAAGTATATTAGGAAACTCTTTTGAAAAACATTCGAATAAGCACCCACGAACCCACGCAACACGATGTGCCTAGTTCGTGTATCATCGCGACCGCTAGAGACAAGCCTCCTGAGAGTGTTGCCATTTCCGCTATTTTTTACGGTATTAGCAATTGGACTGGTCGAAAAAACGGCAACTGTGTTGAGCAACACCTGTTTCGGTATTGAGATGTTTGTAGAATCTAGCCTCAGGGCACTGTTGTCAGATTCAGAAATAACTAGTGAAAACGGGGAGTTAATCGTAAAATTTGAAAATTATTAGATAAACTGGAAATAAAATTAAGAATAATCAACTAAACATTTCTGGTGCTATTTGCTGGATAAATTATTGAGGTTCCTTCAAGGAGCCGCCACTGATCAAGATTAGCACCTTTACGTGTTCGTCTTTTGCAATCGATTTTGTACTTTCTCCGCTACTCTATACAACGTAGTCTCCATTTTTGTTACTTTGAAATTGTAACATATGGTCGGTAAAAAAAGTAATCAGATCTGTGTAAGATTTACGTGTTACCCAGCAAGTTATTTCTCTTATATTGTTGGGGTCAAAATATCCGTGCGTTTTCGAATATCAGCTAATTGTTATAAAGTTCAATGTTCTGCCTGAATTTTCGACATTTATCTGGCTGGTTTTATTACCGTGATGAATTGATTCTGCTGTAATTAATTAACGGTTGTCAAAATGAAGTGAGCTGAGCTTCCCTGGAAAATATATTAAAATATTTTACGGTTCAACGGCCAAGTCTAGGATATATACTGGAAATCGAGTGAAGATGAAAATTTACATTTGGTAAAAGATGCAAGTAAAGTAAAGCGTATGTATGCTACAAACCTGTCTGCTGTTATCGTGGATAGGAACCAAAACTTTTCGACTATATCGTACAACTATAATTTTTGATAACGTGATAAAGTTCATTTTTTCTCATCATTACAGGTAGTTGATAGGAGTGTTATTGTTGTATTATATATTTTCATAAATGTAATGGTTAATTGAGTGCAAATGTCAATACATCTTAGAAGTTATCGCATCATTTTTAACGAATAATACAAAATCAATGAATCTAATGAATAAAACTTTTTTGATTTTGATTTTTATTCAGAAGACGAATTAGACTCAACTATTTAACGATAGGGTAAATCTGATTTAAAATATCATATTTCTATTAAAATAAATTTTCTATTTTTCTATTTTTGGTATCTATTGTCACGTAAACGTTATTTGAACTCAAATAAAAAATAAATATTTAAAATCTTCTGATTATATACGTTTTTTTACTATGTCCCACTTTATTCACTCAAAAACCCCAACTTTGCAAAAAAAATCTGGAATCGCTGTTTGAAATAGACAAAAGGAGACTCACTGTATTGCCAAAATTATTATTGTTAATGCACGCGGCGTAATTATGAGGTGTTTATCCATATCAGCAAAGTTAAGACGTATCTGGATATCTGCTACGGGATAAATACTGATAAATCCCTAAGAGTGATAATATTAGGTATTTCCTATCACTCTTAGGTATTACATAGCTCATGGTGGAACGTAAAATGCGTTTAGGAATTCATAAAGGCGACCTTATATTATGCTATTTAGGTGCAATTTTAAAGCCACGCTATTTTGAAGCAATGTATGGCTTCGTTTTACACTAAGCTATTTTCAAGATAGTTTGGTTTATTTTGTACAATGCAATTCAGTGTGACAAACTTAAAAATATTTTTAGGTTATGTTAAATAATTATGAAACTAAATGTTCTCATAATTTTCTGGTATTTAACAATACTTTCAGATAAATCGGAGTTTGGGTACATTTCTGAGAGACTAGCGCATATTTCATGTGCCTTATTTCTTGTATTTCTATTGTGATAATCATTTGATCTCACGTCGTAAAGACAGGGCTTGCTTTCATATAATAAAATTAAGTGTGTGGCCATATCGGTACTCCAAACATGTTTGCTAAAATAAAAATTAACTATTACATCTATTTTATACCAGATAAAACAAGATAACTTACTTTTTCCCCATTTTGTTTTTCAATATAAACACGATTTGAGGTTATACCGATCTACCGCACTGCAAGACTAAGTTTCTGCTCTAATATTTTTAGGGTTGATAGCAGAATTATTACTAAAAAAATAACAAAAATTGCCTACAAATTTTAGGAAAATAGAAACTGTTCTAATTATTTTTCTTGCTTAAAAATCGCCACAAACTAGCACACGCACATGCGCTCTGTTTATTTTGTTATAGGATGCAACTTGCATTGCACCTAAATAGCATAATGTATAAGGTCGCCTTAAAACCGATTTAGGTATTGCCTAACTTTAGGAAATGGTTGGTGAAGCCGGGTTAACAGCTTTGACATTATGGGCACTTAAAAAAGTTAAAAACTAGTGAAGGAAAAAATATAATTATGTGAAATGGATGAAGAAACCTCCATTCAAATGCTTGCGGACCATAATAAATGAAAAAATTTCTGGATATTACATAAAATAGCATGAATAGTATTAGATCGACTGAAACACAAACGTAAACATAATTTTGTTGTTTCCGTGAAATGTTTTTATTTGGAATATCATTAAATGTTAGAAAGTTTTTATGACTAGTACTAATTTTCATTATTTCGAATTGTATAAACAATAATTGAATCATTATTTGTAAGAGTAATAACAAGGTATCAAATCAGTCATAGAATAATTTTAATTGTTACAATTCCTTATTGAAGATTCATAAACATGGGATAAATAATTTAGAAACATTTTTGAATGATTTTTTTATAAAATACGCCAAAAGAGTGTAGTTATGAAATATACTTTCTATATTAAAACATTGCCCCCCCTCAGAAAAATCCTAGGTCCGCTCCTTAGTACTTCCAAAACGGAACTCGGTAAACCACTTCGTAACCATTGAAATTCTGGCTGGTATCTCAATTGCCACAAAGGAACTAATCAGAAAAGGAATTTCTGGCAAAAACAGAATAATCTTCACTGATAGCAGACAAGCTCTACTAGCCTTGAACAGACAACGTGTTACATCAGGGCTAGTATTAGAGTGCCATCGAGATTCAGCTAACGCCTCGGTAGATAACAATATTATCCTGAGGTGGGTTAAGGGGCGAGACAGGAGCAAAGGTGACCGCATTGCTGACTCTTTAGCCAGGGAAGCGGCTGGACTAAGAATTCTTGGACCAGGCGACACCTACGGCCTGACGAATTCGAAAATTGCGGAACTAGCTAAACGTTAGACCCATGCTCAATCTCTTGGCTAAAGGGCAATCTCTGGGCGACCCTGGGAAGCTGGTCGAAAAAATATTTGGCGATGACCAGGAAAAACCTACGGTTAACGGTAGGATTTCTGACTGGCCTCTGTCAATTAAGGAAACACCTCCATACAATGGGGCTAGTGGACAAACCTCTACGCAGGATGTGTGAACAGGAAGATGAATCTGACAGGCATGTCTTATGCGAGCGTTATCGTCAATAAGAGAGTGTGTGTTTGGTGAGTCTTGGCCTACACCTGCCGATATAAAGGAGATGTCTCCTGGTGATCTGTCCACCTTCCTGGAAAGGACAGGATGGACGATGACCTAGAAAGACAACTCCTCGAGAGGATGTACAATGGGTCACATGTGGCCTAAGTGCTGTGGGCCTAACTCACCCTCCCTACTCTAAAGATACAAATACAGAACCATTGAAATCAATGATGGAGAGTACCCACACTATTTCCACGATTTCGGTGATGGCTTTTTTTATAAAAAACAATGCTGCATCAACATACGAGATTCATTTTTTTCCCATTTTCGTTTTCACGAGGTTGTCAAACAAAAACTAAAAGTCGCAGCTTGTACAAAATTTAACAGTAGCCTATTCACAGATGAAGGAAGTTGATGTGCGGTAAATTCAAAAAAGTATTGACTACCTTTTTTGAAAAAACTTTTCATTTGAATTGGTGATTAAATCAAACTTTACACTTTATTTGAGTGTGAAAGACAATACATACAACTGAGTGAGTTGTATGAACAATTAAAGATATTCTAATAAAACGTCTCAACACTTTTTTTATCACGTTTTTATTAACTTCTTGTACGTCTGTCCAGGTGTAACTTTGTACGCGATCGTAAACTTATTTTCCGAATGGTTAGAGACTAACAAATTTTTGACATAATTCAAAATTGGATTTCTATAAAAGAAAATATAGAAAGAATTTTAAAAAAGGAGAATTATTGATAAAACGTAAATTTTTTAGTTTTGACATACATCATAATGGTCTATATACAACAGCTTGATTAAAAATATAATATCTTCGTAGCCGAGTGGTATGGAGGATTGACTGCGAAAATTATGAATTGTAACATTTGTATATGAATAACCTTCAAGGAGAATAATTTTTTTATAGGACCAATATTTTTAAATTTATATCTAAAATTCAAACTAAGTATTAATTTTTTAATTGGGGATATAAACAAATGTAAATGATTTACAATGAATGTAAAATTTGCCGCATGTCTGACATTATTTCATGAAAGTATTTAAAATCAATTGCAACATTCACACTCAATATTAAAAAAGTAAATAATAAGGGCCGTTTGTATGTATGTATTTTGGGGTAATATTCACTGAGACCTAAAAGATCTATTGTGCCCCCATACTTCTACTTAGTTTCTGAGGAGAGTCTCAGATACTAGTAGCTCCTTTAGTCCTATTTCCCGGAGGAATTTTAGGATATCTGCAGGCCTCAACTTAGGTAACTGTCCCTCTTCTATCCATTTGCACCACCTTCAATTAAAACTTAAGTGACACTTAAATCGCTAAAGGGAAACTTAACTCTTTGCACCAAACGATAAGGCCCAGTTTCACCAACAGTTTTGATCCCGATTTACCTCTTAAGTGGAGAGTCTAATCACGATTAACATATTGAAACGTTTCACCATGCTCCAAAGCGGGATTAAATCGACTGATCGCGATTTAGTGCAAATCGGCCATTTTTTGGTGGATTTACCTGTGTTAAGCGCGATTAGTTCAGAAAATATTTGTGATGTATTGTTAATTATGGCATTTCGAAGAGTTTATGATCTTGCCTTCGAAGACGATAGTGAAGATGAATTTATTTTTCGTCGTCCTCGATGGGTTCAAGAAAGAGAAGATTATTTTCAGAATTTGGACAATAAAGATTTTGAGACAAGGTTTCGACTTTCAAAAGAAGCTGCTCTCCAAATTCTGGAATCAATTGAAGACCGACTAGAATTCGCAAACGACAAGTAGGTACCTACCTATAATGTATAATAGTTAACTTTTTATTACAGTTTTTATTATTATGATTGGTGGTATAGGCATTATTGTTGACTGTCGAAGTTCAATTGACTTATTCTTTTTCAGGAATAATTCTGTTTCTCCAATGAATCAGTTATTATGTACTTTAAGGTATTATGCTACTGGTTGTCATCAGATAGCAGTTGCTGATTTTTCTGGAATTAGTAAATCAACAGCACACAAAATAATACATCGAGTTAGTGCTTTTTTTTTTAATTTTTGAACTTCAGTCATTGTTAAAATAACCAGAGCGGTGCAAGCAGAAAATATTGTTTAGGGTTATGTTTACGTTAACAAATCTCAATGACTGACACAGAACTATACATTTTCACAGAACAATAGAATTTTCTGCATTCTACAACGTTGCCAAAATGGTTTGCTGATCTAATCGTGATTTGATAAATCGCGATCATCTCGGACGGGTAGATGCATGGTGAAACGGGAAATATTGTTAAGTCAGATTAACTATTAAGTAGAGCTTAATTAATCCGAGATCAATCCTAGTTTGGTGAAACTGGGCCTAAGTGTCACTTATCTGCCAGTAAGTTTCCCTTAATTTAAGCGGTAGTTAGACCGGCTCTCAAAGTGACACTTAACCTAACATTTTTGGATAACGCAAGCGAAGAGCTGAGTTAAAGAAAGAGGTAATAAAGCGAAGTCTGTGTAGGTGTGCCAGTATGGAATTATTACGATTAATACATGACTTTGACGCAGTTGATGACGATATTGAAGTCCTAGAAATAATTGCATATGGACTATCTCGACAAATTCGTACACGTCCTGATCATTTTCATGATTTTGACGGTCTGTCGTTTTATAAAAGATTTCGTCCTACGAAACCTACTTACATTTATTAATATTCATTGATTGATAAGTTGGGTGAATCTAACCACTACACATTGATGTGTCTATTTTTTTGAAAGCAGGTTTCGTTGTTTCTAGTGCCATTTATAATCGTATTGCGATTCAGAGAATCTACTTATAATTTATAATGATAAAAAAATACGGGAAACTATAAACTAACCTAACTTTAAATTTAGATTGACTTAAGGTAAGGTTTCGCTGGTGCGATTGCGACTGCGATTGCAACTGCGACTGCGACTAATCGCAAACGACTGCTTCAATGATATTGTATGTTTACGGTTTCGCTCGTGCGTTCCGACTGAACGCGACTGTGATCGAGTCGCAGCCGTTGCGTCCCGACTGCTAGACAGACCAGTCAAGTCGCAGGCGCAAGGGAAAAATGGCTCGTTTTTCAGCGAACAACGACGAAATCTTGCTAGATTTAATCGAAAAAAGTCTCTAAATTTCTTTTCATCCTCTTTTAAATGGGCATTTATAAGAAGATTAAAACAGCCTTCTTCTGCACGTCTCCGGAATATTACATGTGTCTTGCATCTTTTTCGCAATAGTCTGTGTTGTAATAAATATTCATCATCTTCCACTTCTTCTAACAAGACAAGAGTCAGAAGATCGACGTCATCCATTCTACCTCTCTTGCCTTCTATCATTTTAAAACTGTTCCTGTCGCAGTTCTAGACGTTTCACCGAAACACTACCATTCGCAATCGCAGTCGCAGTCGTATGAATCGCACCAGCGAAACCATATAAGTCGTAGTCGCAATCGCAGTCGCAGTCGCAATCGCAATCGTAGTCGCAATCGCAGTCGCAGTCGCAATCGCAGTCGCAATCGTAGTCGCAATCGCAGTCGCACCAGCGAAACCGTACCTAAACACTACATTCGACAAGCGACACTAATAAAAAAAAACGTGTCCAGTGCCAATACAACAATGGAAAAATAGCTATGAAATTCCAACGATGCCACGTCCTTTATTTTAAGTGTTACTCAGTTAAACCAGGTCAAAATCTGAATGGTGCAAAAGAACAAAAATATAAGTGACCCTTATAGATAAGTGATACTTGACTAAGGCCCAGTTTCACCAAACTACGATTGATCTCGGATTAATTAAGCTCTACTTAATAGTTAATCTGACTTAACAATATTTCCCGTTTCACCATGCATCAACCCGTCCGAGATGATCGCGATTTATCAAATCACGATTAGATCAGCAAACCATTTTGGCAACGTTGTAGAATGCAGAAAATTCTATTGTTCTGTGAAAATGTATAGTTCTGTGTCAGTCATTGAGATTTGTTAACGTAAACATAACCCTAAACAATATTTTCTGCTTGCACCGCTCTGGTTATTTTAACAATGACTGAAGTTCAAAAATTAAAAAAAGAGAGACCCAACATTTACAGTGGAGGATAAACAGATTTTAGTAGACATTATTAGGAAGTATTCTCATATAATTGAGAATAAAAAAACCGACAATTCTGTGTGCTGTTGATTTACTAATTCCAGAAAAATCAGCAACTGCTATCTGATGACAACCAGTAGCATAATACCTTAAAGTACATAATAACTGATTCATTGGAGAAACAGAATTATTCCTGAAAAAGAATAAGTCAATTGAACTTCGACAGTCAACAATAATGCCTATACCACCAATCATAATAATAAAAACTGTAATAAAAAGTTAACTATTATACATTATAGGTAGGTACCTACTTGTCGTTTGCGAATTCTAGTCGGTCTTCAATTGATTCCAGAATTTGGAGAGCAGCTTCTTTTGAAAGTCGAAACCTTGTCTCAAAATCTTTATTGTCCAAATTCTGAAAATAATCTTCTCTTTCTTGAACCCATCGAGGACGACGAAAAATAAATTCATCTTCACTATCGTCTTCGAAGGCAAGATCATAAACTCTTCGAAATGCCATAATTAACAATACATCACAAATATTTTCTGAACTAATCGCGCTTAACACAGGTAAATCCACCAAAAAATGGCCGATTTGCACTAAATCGCGATCAGTCGATTTAATCCCGCTTTGGAGCATGGTGAAACGTTTCAATATGTTAATCGTGATTAGACTCTCCACTTAAGAGGTAAATCGGGATCAAAACTGTTGGTGAAACTGGGCCTAAGTGTCAGTTTTAGGGATAGATGGTGCAAATGGGCCTAAATGAAATGAAAAAATTTAATTTACCACATTTTATAAACGGACTAATAATAATAATAATAATAATAAACGTGCACTTGCAGCACAGCTACAATCTAAATTTTTATAGAACTTCCGCATGCGCACAACGTTCATTATTATTATTATTTTTTACTTTTTAGTTCGTTTTAAAAACGAGGTATATTAAAATTTTATTTCATTTATTAATTATATATGGCAGTTTTGACTTGCGCCCACAATAGATGGCTGGCGGGGTGCCAACAGATTTAATGATATACATTTAAATTTGTAGTAATTTTAAAACGTACAACTTTAAATAACCACATTTTTTCAAACGAATTAAATGTTTAAAGTAATTGAAAAACAAAACGAATTTCTTCTATTACTCTATCTCGAAAGCAAACAAGTCGACTGAACATTAAAAAAATTAATCAAAACAAATCTAGTTGTAAAATAACTAATTATTAATAGTGCAGGGCATAGTGGCGCATTCTTTTGCAAGATTGATTTAATACGTAATTTCTTTTAAATGTCCGGGAGGCTCTCCTGTTTATAAAAGTGTAAGATGATATATTTTGGCCTATTTTTTTTAAAGAAAAAAATGTTGCAAACAAATTTTTTATGTAATCAATAATTTTTTTTCATATTAACTCGACTATTTTTAATAAAAAAGTCTACACTCATTACCGTATCTTAAACTCATGAATTTTTACCAATTTTTGAAAATTAAAAATCGTGGAAAATCGGATATTTAAATGAATAATTTTTTTATCCTGTAATATTAATAGTACAGAAAATTAACAATCATAAAAAAATCTTACATAGTGGTACTCTGAATTTATAAAAAGCCAGGTATACTAATTTGATCGTAAGAATGTTTGTCTTTTTTAACTTATTGAAAAATATTGTTTTAGAAAAGTTTATTTTACCAGTTGACGCCTGAAAATGATTTTTCTCTATAGGCAAAAGGTTTTTGTTAACTTAACTTAATAAAACTATTTAAAAAGTGAAAAAAAATAATAAATTACAGAACTACTAAGAAGAAAAATTGATAGATTGTAAAAACAAATTGAGAAAAAAAAATTATCAATTTTCTGCTAAAAAGTATCAAAAAGTTTCGAGGCGCCCCATCTGCCTCTCTCTTACTAAAAATCTTACATAGAACTGGTAGGGCATGCGCGTAAAGAGCATATTGTTATTAAGAATATTAAACTTAATAACTAATAAAATATTTAAATCTGCTTTTTTAAAAGAAAATAATTAATTCCACTATTTAATGAAAAAAATTATGAAATTTGTAAATAGTTATTTGTTTTACTAGGCATAAAAGCACAATATTTAATGCCGCGGCTGGTGTTTCATAGCCGAGCGTAGCGAGGCTATGAAACCAGCCAAGACATTAAATCTGCTTTTCTGCCGTGTGAAACATATAATTTTTTCTTCAAATTTGTTCCATTTCCACGCAAAATCGACTTTTTCATATTTAAATTGCGTTTCATTATCAATATCCAAATAACTAAATGACACTTAATGACACTTGGCAGGCTTAGAAGTTGTACTTTTTCTGCCTAGGCATTAAAAGTACAACTTCTAAGCCTGCCAAGTGTCATTAAAAGGCCGCTTTTAATGTCATTTGGAGAAAAATATTATTTATAATCATTTCGAAATTGACATATCATCATCATATTGTTTATTACAGTTTGTTAAAGCATTTTTGGTTTACCGGTAGCGATAATTCAATTATAATATTATTTTGTTTGAGACTCCAAGAACAAAGTACCAAAGTAGCACGTGGGTTAGTGAACTAGTAAACAGGAGTCACGAAGAACTATCGCCGGCTTGCTACGTTTGACAGCAGCATAAGTAAACCACAAGCTAACTCAAATATAGATCTTAGGGATGGGTTGAAAATATGCACAAGTTCCCTTTCTAGGATATCGGTATATTTAACAGTCTTAAATGCTTGCTCTAATAGGTATTATGAACCAAATATATGTTATCTTATTAAATACAATAAAAAGTACGTGCAGGAGATCGTTAAAATTGAATAAATAAGTAAATACTTGAACTACCTAAAATGATGGTATTCTACAAAACTATAAGAATAGCCTAATGATGGATATAAATACGTATTTATACTTACAGAAGGTTAGACCAGTATCTAACTACTACATGAACCAATAATTAGTTCATACTAATCAATATACGGTAAGTATGATATTAATTCAAATAAAAAAAGTATATTAAATTGTATAATAGTCCAGTAAATAAAGATCGAGAAACCCCCCAACCTGTTCATCTCATTATTGTCGGCCTTTTTTTTGCAGCTTGTAGGTATGTCCTCCGCAAAATTTGCGGAAGGGGCTGAAAAATAGCCAATAATCCCAAAAATTGAGTTTTCCGCCGATATCTCCGGAAATATGACACTTAGAGAAGTGGGGTTTTGCTAGGAATGGATAGCAGTTTATTATCTACAAAAATGATCCTTATAATTTTTGTCAAAAGTTTAACCGTTTTCGAGATAAACGGGTCCAAGCGTACCTTGGATTTCGAGCTGCTGCGCGGTGTCTCCGGGAGCACGCTCCGTGAATGTAGGCATGGGAGGGCGGACAAATTGGCCCATAACTTGAGTAAAAATGAATATTTTTTCATGATTCAAAGTGCATATGAAAGGAGGGACCTGTACCTATAACATCGTGTAACTTTTTCGTTTTTTTATTTTCCAGGAATATTGAAAAAACTGGCCAAACTTTATTTATCCTGAATATTTGACCGCCCTTATCAATCCGTTCATATTTTTTAAATTAAGCGTAGTTTTACCGAAACCTTTTGGATAATGGGACTTTGATAGGTGGTGAATGTATTTCGAAAGAATGAATAAATAATTTTTGTGTATTTTTATAAACAACATGTTTTTCTTGGGACGTTTTTTTTGATTTCCGGAGTTTTCTGAAAATTCTCGGGTCTACTGCAAATTGATAAACAATGATTGGCAATATCGGTCTTTAATGCACACCATTGGAAAGCTGAAAATGTCCTCTTTTCGATGGTTCTTAAAATTTTTGGTCAAGTTTTTTAGTTTTCCGGAAAATTTTTGCAAGCCTTTTTTGCAAAAAATATTGATCCAGGGACAAAAATGATTGGGACCATTTTTATAGGTAATGAACTGTACTTCATTTCTAGCAAAACCCCACTTCTCTAAGTAGCATATTTCGGGAGATATCGGCCAAAAACTGAATTTTCGGGATCATGGGCCATTTTCCAGCCCCTTCCGCAAATCCCGCGGAGGACATATTTTCAGAGAGTAATCTACACATGAATACCTACAAGTTGCAAAAAAAAAGTCCGACAATAATGAGATGAACACGTTGGTGCCTTTATTTACTGGACTAATAAGTCACAGTAGGTGAATGAAGGTTACTATTCTAAGCTTATCTGTTTTATTCCAGGAGACTGTCAACAGGGTGGTGGTTTTCTGACTTCTAATGGACAGGTTTAGAAAAAGGGCAGGATGATCTTCACCACAAAACACCAGTTATTCGCCATTTAGGTTCCACTTATAACTATGGACAATATCCTCAAAGATATACCATCTACCATAACACAGAAGTCTGTTCCAGTGAATATGGAGGTCTTTGAAAGGAGAGATAACTTCCAAGGTAAATACTAACCCAACGTATATTCTCTCAAGACGATATGATATGTCAGGAAACAAATGAAGAAAAAGAAAAGAGAATAAAATAAAATAAAAAGCCTAAAACCACACGTTAATATCCCCTTAATAGTATGGCACAACTAGAACTTACCACAGATGGTAGGGGGCCTAAAAGTGGCTTCTACCGAAGTTTAATTAAATCCAATATCCACCAAGGTGTTAATTATTGTCAATGATTCCACAATTAGATTGAATTTTTATAAAATTTAACCACTTGGTATTAAATCCGCGAAATGTGTCGTTCAGCAAGCTTTCTTGGCTTAGCAAAAGTAACGTAATCGTAATCTAGTGCCAATTTAACATTTGCAAATGGTAATACTGAGGGTCAAGGTTGTCTCACCTAGTCACATATTTGCTGGCAGAAGAGGAAACTATTCCAAGGTTATATTTATTATTATGGGTTTTTTTCCTGTTATAATACGTGATACTAATATCATTTTATTTTTCAGAAAATGGATCAAGAGAAAGAAATGATAAGACCAAGAAGTACTTTTCCCAGTTAATAGACTAACTACTAGCCTGACTTAATTACCAGTGAATAAAATATTTAATAACAAACCTGACGACTTTCATTCTGTGCAATACAACCAATATCCTTTTTACTTACTTTCTTAAATAACAAGGTAAGCTTATTTAAAACCGTAACAAGTTTAAATATTTAATAAAAAAAATAGAAATCATTTTTTATCAGGTGTACTATTTAATTCAATTTAATCACTATTTAATTTTCAAAAATTCATGGGTAATATAGTCTAAACACTTTTATAGTCAGGAGCCACCGGACCTTAAAAAAAACGAATTAAAACAATTTTGCAAACGAATGCGCCACTATGCCCTTCACTATAATAACAATTTCCACATTTTATTGAAATGAAAATATAAAATTCCACGTGTTCAAAATAAACAATAGTAGCTTTGATATATTTTTAGTTCTCTATTTATAACACTGAAGTAAAAGTATGAAATGTGGTTTTATGTTAATTTCACAATTCTATATTCACACTATAAATCTATAAATTGTTGATCGTGTACATAAAAAAGTGCAATACTTAGTAAACTGATAAGAAAGCTAATTATAATATGAAACCAAATAGGTTAATTAAATAATAAATATAGTTTACAAAAACTAAGAAAACACGCTTTTAAAGAATGTTGGACTAAAAAGTTAAAAATAATTTTAAAAATTAAATTATGACAATATTACATAAACAATACTAGTTTAATTGAGGGAAAAGCGTGGGGCGCTTGATATACGATAAGCACAAAGCGCTAGTAGTAGTAAATTGTGCATAGGCAATTCGGAAGCTACATTGCACCAATAAGAATCAATGGTTCGCTTGTGGCACCGAATGTTTATTATTATTCGGTGCTTGTGGGTAGTTCCTCGAAATTATTTATGGCTTTTTAGTCCTCACCGCGTACTGTTATTTTAACGTGAAACGGCGCAAATTCATTTTACTCAAAACTATAGGCATAATGATGTGCATTATGTAAATTAAAGATAACAATTCATCGCCAAGTAAAATTTTTTTACAGAATTTTTTGTCATGTGCGTTTGACTAAATTTTTAAAAGGGGTTTTTTTGTATTAACGCATTTAATAATAATTATCACTTTACATTGTATTTTTATTGATCGTCAGACCGTACATGAATAAGGAACTTACCTTATCTTTTGAGTTTAGTACAGCTGCCACTTGTGGTGGTATCCTAACAATAAAATGGGGATTCTGACTATTCAGTGGCAACCATACTCTGGAAGGTAGATTCAGATTTAACGTTGTCAATTCCGCTACAAGTCTTGTGGTCTTCGCTTCCTTCGTAGGTATGGAACTAAGTAATTTGCCGATCATTATAAGTGCTTGCATAAATTCCAGTTCGGGTCGTAATCTAGGTGCCTGAAACAACAAAAACAAATTTCTCAAAAAAAAGTACCCATGTTGTAAATTCTTCAATTGTTTATTTAGGGATTCATTGATTTGAAGTATATTTGTCATGCTTATTGAAATTACTTTTTCTTCTGATACATTTAACAATTTATGAAACTACAAAGTTAATCTAATATATAAAATTCTCGTGTCACGGTGTTAGAAGTTGAACTCCTCCGAAACGGCTCGACCGATTTTCGTGAAATTTTGTGTGCATATCGGGTCTGAGAATCGGACAACATCTATTTTTCATCCCCCTAAATGTTAAGGGTGGTCCACCCCTAATTTTTATTTTTTATTTTTTTGGACAAAATTTTATGTTTTTATTTTTTTATGATACATCATACAAAAATACATACAACCCTAAATTTTCACCACTCTACGATCAACCCTTATTTTTAAATTGCGATTTTAATATTTTTTCTTTTAATCCACACATGAGCAATAGGGTTGCATGGCAATCGAATATAATACATTTTTATTTTAATCTCCAGTTTAGAGAATTAGTCCCGGTAGGTGGCGCTGCAATCGGCTTAATACTGAACAACTCCTAAACGGATGGACCGATTTTGATGAAATTTTATATTTTTGTGTTTGATTAAGTAACTGGATGGTTTATATTAACAATTAGTCTCGGTAGGTGGCGCTGCAATCGGGTTTATACTGAACAACTCTTAAACGGATGGGCCGATTTTGATGGCATTTAGTATAGGAGTTTTTTTATACGGTCATTTAAAAAAATTGGTCTGTCCGAAAAATTGTAAGAAAACTCAGGAAAGTCGAATTTTCAAGAAATATATTCCTTCTATCAAAAAATTTACAATACTATCTGATTTTGCCACCCAAAATAAGTAACAATGTGATATTTTTCATTCAAAATAAAAATAGTCAAAATTTGGATAATATGATAAGACGACAAGACAACGTCTGTCGGGTCTGCTAGTATTGCTTATAATACAAACTAATACTCTGTACTCCGAAACTAATGAGCAATAAAAAAGAGAAGGTGGGGATACACAGTACACAGCACAAATGCTTTTTTATCGTAGGAAAAACCTAGTGTGCATTACGTAGGGAAATCGCTACCTACAAACATAAAACTTGATACATTGTATAACCCTTGTTTACTACAAACCAGCATTTTTTAATGCCATCTCAAGTGTTGGAGGGGTAACTGGAAAATTTGGTTACATGTATTGTATTGTACCGGGTGTCCCAGAAGTTTCTGACCCATTTTAACTGTAAAAATCTCTCAGAAACGATAGGGAGGTGCGGTTTTCGAGGAACAATTTCTTTTTTTATAAAGTATTTTCAGTATAAATGTTTAATTAGTGAAATCTTATATAGGGTGTTTTTAGGGAAATGGTATTTTTAAATGAAAATATCGTGTATTTTTTTAATGGAACACCCTATATATTTTTATTCTATCTGAAATCTGAACTCTTCCCCTTTCTGAAAATGTATAATTTGTTGAAGTTTAGATGAAAAATGGGTTGTTCAGGTTGCAATAGATCAAAATGAACGACACTTGGAACATCTTAAAGATTTTTATTAAATTAGATAATTTATAATGTTCATTTTCTTTAAAATTTGATTCACCTTTCAAGTTTGTTTGTATGAGCCAGACATATCTTTATCTAACAAACAATCATCATTAAAAACCAAATAACTTACTCATTTTTCATCTAAACTTCAACAAATTATACATTTTCAGAAAGGGGAAGAGTTCAGCTTTCAGATAGAATAAAAATATGTAGGGTGTTTCATTAAAAAAATAGAGGATTTTTGCATTTAAAAATACCATTTTTTTAAAAACACCCTATATAAGATTTCACTAATTAAACATTTATACTCAAAAAACTTTATATAAAAAGAAAGTGTTCCTCGAAAACCGCACCTCCCTATCGTTTCTGAGTTCCGAGATTTTTACAGTTAAAATGGGTCAGAAACTTCTGGGACACCCGGTATTGTTTGTGGGAAGTTAGACATGATTTTAAAAACTGACTCAGCCTTGTCAAAAGGCACTAGCTCCCTAAACCACCTGGTGACTGGACACTTCACCCTAAGGTAACATCTACACAAAATGGGCAAAGTTAGTGAACCTATGTGCAGGAAATGTGAACTCTATGATGAAACACCTACTTACATACTCTGCTGTTGAGCACAACCCAATCGAATGAATGAACGTTGGAGGGGTAACGGGTAAATTTGGTTACATTTTTTGTGTATAATAAGTGATTTCCAAAAAAAATGTGCTTTTGTTTAATGTTTGTGGGAAGTTAGATACGGCTAAAAAACTGACTCAGCAGTGTCATATTCAAAAGGCACTAGCTCCCTAGTGAGAAACTATTGGATAAAGGTAAATTAGGTTAGACGGACATAAAATATGTAGTTTCAGTTTGACCCTGTAAACAGCCTGAAACAGATCGTTTGGGAAAATTTCCATAGCACTGAAGTGGATTCAAATTCACCGTATCCATTGATATTTGCATTTGAAACGTCTGGGATTGACACTCTCAAATCATAACCAAATAAATCAAAAGTCCTTCAAATCATAAATTCAATTATTAATTTATTACACTACCTTAAAATATCACAAATTCGGTCGTTTACTTTGTATATTTTTTACATGAAAAGTATGTCATTGGCATTTTATTTTATTTGCCTTAAATATCAGAAAATATGTAGTTTATTCTAACGAGTTTTCCACATAAATCTTATCCGGTTTGTGATTTCCGCATTTCGCAAAATTACCCAAAAAGCAAACCTCTACGGTCGATAATGATGCCGTTTTATACGCAGATTTTACAGATAGATTAGTTTTCAGTATCGGAGGTTGTTAACATTAAACTGATGTAGCTTTTATCATTCCGGGAAATCTAAATTTTGTGTGTAAAATTCCGATTTTTTCCCACTAATAATACCTAACTAGAAAACAGTTTTATTTCATTTCCGTAAATAGAATACAATGACCCTAAGAATCTGGAGCATTCCCATAATGTATTTCGTTATGCATGTCAGGATAAAGATTGATTACTGAATAATAGCCATCGTTCTACACTCGTTGAATATACTAGATCCGAAATTAAAATGGGTAAATTACCAAAGTTTTTAATTTAAATATAGCGTTTGAAAGGAAAATAAGAAGAGTAAAGTAAGGAAAAGAAGACAGAAAAGAAAAAGTGAGGACTGAAGTAATAGGGAACGAGATATGCAAGAAGGAAGAAGAAGAAAAAAAGGATGGGAAAATATGAGAGAGGAACGAAGATAGAGAAAAAAAGTGGCATGGAAGAAAGTGGAAAAAGGGAGAGAAGATGAATAAAATAGGGATAGAAGCCAAAGGAAGGTAGGAAACAATAGAAAAGAAAAGAGAGGAATTAAGGGAAAAATTAGTAGTAAGAGAAATAAGAAGCAGGAATAGAAAAAAGAAAAACTGAAGGGATAAAATGTAAAAAAAAAGTGAGTGGAAAAGGAAAGTAAAAAAAGGAGCAAAAGGTACGGATGATAAAGTGACACAAAATTCAAGGAAAAGAAAAATGAAACTGATAAATTGAAAGGGAAGGGAATAGGAGAAGAGAATGAAGGAAAAATCGAAATAAGGCCCAAATGAAAAGGAAGGAGAAGAAAGGCAAAGTATAAAAATAAATAATGAAAGGAAGGCGAGGAAGGAATGAAAAGAGAAAAGTTAAAGTGAAGAATAAAAAAAGGATAAGTGAGAGAATAAAGGAAGAAGAAAAGGCAAAACTCGCAAAAATGAAAGTTTTTAGAAAATGTGGAATACAATAAAGTCGTGGGTTTTAATTTAAAAGTTTGGTCTGAAATACTTACCGAACAAATGCATTCAGTCTTTTCTCCCCTAAGATCATTGACTACATTTTGACAACTGTCAAAACATACACAGCCGTTATCGAACGCCCTGCCTGAGCTCAAATCCCCCAAACTGAGTTTTGTCGTATTCGATGCACCCTTCTTCAGGCCAGGTAACAACGCTGAAGCGTCACTGTGTGACCTCTGGTGGGTTTTTTTGATTTGTTGTGGGACGGTCAATTTATCTCCGACTGCAGAATTTAAAGAAGTGGTCATTACTTTTTGGTCCTTTGGTCTGAGTTCGTCGGAGAGTATGAGGTTGCGCAATTTGACGCCGTGAGGTTTCTTTTTGGTTGGTAGAGACGCATCGGAACTGAAAGCGTCTAACAACCAGGCACACTTCAGTGAAAAGTCTATAGATTTTCTACATCTGAAACAAAACAAAATATATATTAATCATAAAAGTTTGAGTTACAAGCAGTATTTGTTTATTCCGGTAATACATTTGTAAACTGATGTGACGTGGTAAAACCATCTGTGGTTAGCTCAAGCTAATTTCGCACAAATTAAATCAAACGATAAAGTCGGTAAAACTTCCTCCATTTTAGGTACATTTGAATGATTTACGGAGGAGATACTCAATTATTTTAAGCTGAAACCCGATAAGTGAATATTTAACGACATCTACAAATTAACCAACGAAATTGACTCTTGAATAGAAAAACTTATATACCAAAGATTTTCACGCTAGCCGTGTTTGGAATGGTAAAAGTATCTAATTTCCTTTTTGAAAGGAGGTTAACCAACTTAATCACGCGGAAATTTACGTTTTTAAAATAAAATTCAAATTTCGCACCAAAAATTAAAAATTTGTGCAATAGTTATACATTGTATATTGATTGATTGATTGATTGGATCAGCACACCAGTCAAAGGATTGATGTCCTCGGCACCTCAGCCTTAAGGCTTTTTGTGCTCTTGGTTGTGCCGTTTATGTGAAGAGACCAGCAGCCCTTATCAGGCTCAGCAGACTTTTCACTAGGTTCTTCTTGGAGAAATCCTCCCTTGGAAATTCTAGTCCTAGGAGTCTATATCTCCAGTGAGATAGTGCTTCACAATCAAAGATAATGTGAAAGGCTGTTTCCTCCTCTTCCATGCACAACCGACAAATAGGTTCCTCCCTATATATGCCGATTGTATGCATGTGCTTCCTTAGAGTGCAGTGTCCAGTGAGTAAACCCGTCACTATCCTTATTTGGGCCCTGCTAAGGTTTAGTATATCATTGGTCAGCTTCTCCGAGGGTTTTTTAACCAGGAGTTTGCTGTGTTCCTGTTTTGGCACGTGTCTCCAGTACGACTGGTGTTTAGTTTGAGTCCACCGAGATATACAACCACGTGCAGCAGTTTTGGATATCCCAAATACTGGTTCAGGACCTGTGAATGCTGTCTCGGACCCCAGCTTTGCTAGGTTGTCCGCCTTTTCATTTTCTTATATTGTACATTGTATAAGTAAATATAATTTATAAGATGCGAAAACAGAAAATAAGGTAAAAGTTCGAACGATATACAAAAGGTTGACGTCACACGTTTGTGATCGGTGTTTTAGTCATATTTTGTATTTATATTTTTACTAGCAGCCCGCCCCGGTTTCGCACGGGTTATTTACAGAAAATATAAAATAGTCTGTTACTTCGAGGAGATGTAGCTTTAGGTAAAATTGGTATGTTTGCATGTACGTTCCGACTACCTAAAGACAACAAATACAAAACAAAAAAGTGACCTTACAATATCGAACGCAATTATAACTTTCCAACACCCAGAAAGAAAACACAGTCGTCACCACAGTATACCCCCGTCGTCACCTCCATTCGCTCCAAGTCAGTTTGGGATCACGCGCCCGTTATCGTTCGTTCGTTATCGTTATTAGCTTATTAGTCATGGGCAAAGTACGGCCCGCGGGCCAAGTGCGGCCCTCGGGCTAGTCTGATCCGGCCCGCGACACGATTTTGATTAACCCCTAAAATTAACTGCACATAGGAAGTGATAATTTTTTTTGTGCCGCTATAATAGTTAACGGGAGCCTTAGGTGTGGTATTATCGCATCTAACACTAACTGAGTTTGCATCGTGTGTTTTCGTTCCGTAGAAAATGTATGTATATCGGTAGTATGGCGATTTAGTGCGATGCGTGTGGCCTGTCCTGTAGATCGTTCGGTGTTGCTCGGTCAAGTTCGGGATGAATCGGCGCTAGCAATATTGTTTTGTCCGTCGGCTGTTCTCTGGGTCAGTGTAGTTCAGACAGTCACGTATGCCACGTCACCTCTGCAACTCTTATTAGTCTGACTTGTATTTATATAGTTGAGTTTGTCGGTAGTGTGCTTTTTGACCGGTACAATGGCAACTAAAAAACGTAAAGTTGATTCAGAATGTCGTGTTTTTAAAGATGAGTGGACTTGGAAATACTTTTTTACACCTATTAAGGATAAACCTGTGTGCCTAATTTGCAATGAAGCTGTAGCCGTATTCAAGGAATTTAACCTCTCTCGACATTTCATGACAAAACATAACAACGCCACTTATGAAAAGATGACTGAAGAAGAACGGAAGCAAAAATGAGGAGCTCTACGTAAGCAAATATCAGGTCAGCAAAATATTTTTCAAAAGCTGAACAGCTCTCAAAAGCTTGCTACACGTGCCAGCTATGTTGTAGTATACAATATTGCTAAAAGTAACAAAACATTTTCTGATGGCGAATTTGTAAAAACTTGTTTACTTCAAGTAAGTGATATTTTGTGTCCTGAAAAAACAAGGGATTTTGAAGCAGTAAGTTTGTCCCGAAAAACAATTACGTCTAGAATTGAAGCTATCAACAAGCAGTTTGTAACACAACTAGAATCAAAGATAAGCACGTTTAAATTCTGTTCTTTTGCGTTGGATGAAAGCACCGACATAACTGACACAGCTCAGTTACTGATATTTATAAGAGGTATAGATGACAACTTTGGTGTTACTGAAGAATTAGCCTCCATGCGTTCATTAAAGGGAACGACAAAAGGATTGTTATTAAAATTGTTAATAGCATTCGTTCACGAGCACTCAACCATAGGCAATTTCAAGAGTTTCTTTACTCATTGCAGTCAAAATATTCTGACGTACTTTACTACACCAAAGTAAGGTGGCTCAGTGCAGGGCGGGATTTTGAACGAGTTTGGGATCTAAAAGACGAAATTATCTCTTTTATGGAAGAAAAAGGAATGGACGAGTGTGATCATTTGAAAGATATGTTATGGCTTTCAGACTTTGCATTTTTTACAGATATTTTTAGCCACATCAATAAATTGAACCTTAAACTCCAGGGAAGAAATAATTGATTCATGATACTTGGGGTCATATCAGGGGTTTCAAACTGCAGTTAAATCTATTTTCCAAACAACTACTCAAGAAAGACTTCACTCATTTTCCAAGGTTAAAATCCATTGCAGTTACAGAAGACAAAGTTAAGAGCTATGAGAAAAACGTAAAATGTCTTCATGAAGAATATGAACGAAGATTCCAAGACTTCAAAGTTATCGAACAGGACCTGGAGATTTTTAGCATGCCATTTAATTTGGATTGTGAATCAGTTAAACCAGAACTGCAGCTCGAACTAATTGAGTTGCAATGTAACACTGAATTGAAACAACTATTTCTCAATGTTTCGAAGATTGAGTTCTACAAGGCCCTGTCAGAAACAACTTTTCCAAACCTGAAATCTCACGCTCAGAAGATAATTTCGATGTATTTCTCTTCTTACATCTGTGAACAGGTGTTTTCTACTATGAAGCTTCGCAAAAACAGTGTTAGAAACCGATTGACTGACCATAATTTAGCTTCACTACTGCGAATCAGCTCATCTCAGTTTCTACCAGATTATGATAAACTTTTACAATCTCAGTCACAGTTTCATCTGTCTCATACGCCTTCATGCACTTCTAAAGATTAATCATTTTTTGTGACTTGTTTGGAAGTTTTTACCATTTTAGTATATAAGTTGTGTATGATGTAAAATTAAACAATAAAAAGGTTTAGGCCTATAACTTGTTATTTTTTTTTGGCCCGCTTGTAAATTTTTAAATTTTATCTGGCCCTACTTTTAAAAAGTTTGCCCATCACTGAAACAATAGACAATACGGTGCGGGGGGAGGGTCGAAGCGAGGCATTTGAATTTTATTCTCGCGTCCATAATTTTTTTGGCGATACTCCTAGAATATTTATTTAAATTATATGGTGCAAAAGAGTAGAATAATGTGCATGAAATGGTTAAAGCCTCTAACTTATTTAAACAGAAAAACGCGACGGGAGACTTTGTTTTATAATATATTTTAGTGGCAGTGATGAAAATAAATATACTTAATCACAGTTGTAATGTAAAACTAAGTGATTGTTTTAGAATCTTTGTTATCTATACAAAATTATCTCAAAAGATTATTTCAGTAATTGTTAGTGACTGTCATCATACCTATTATCGCGCTTATAACTGTTGGCGGCAGGAACAATTCGAACCTCCTCACGTTCGGACTGTCATTTGTCATAACCTTTTTGACAACCTTACTAGATAACGAAAATGAAAATCTGGTGATGTATCACACCGTGTGGGATAGGAGTGTGTACGGCCAAGAAACACTCGAAAGCTTGTAAAAACACCCTAGTATCTTTCAAGCGGAAAGTCACGACATAAGAAAGTAGGCCCTTTGGTAGAATATAATAGAAGGAAAAGGATTATCATGTTGTCGGATAGTTAAGAAGTGATTAGAGCATTGAGTTCTTGTGTAATCAGTTCCTAAATTTTATGGGAATGCCTGGGGAACAGAACCTGAACCAAACGTTAATTATATAAGAAAAAGAATTACTCTAGGCGATCAAAATTTTATAAATATAAATTGAATCATATTTAAACTTTAGACCTATTCTCTATTAATTGAGTTACACAATAACTATCAAAATTGTAAGTTTATTATCAAAAAAATGTCTTTTAAAAATATAATATATTATAAAAAAATTAAATCAATCGTAAAATATGAAAGTTTCGGTTAAAAGTCAAGGATTTTATTTCAGAAATCCGTCGGCACTGGTTTATGATGTAATTCCGGATGCTGTGTGAAATATTATGTTGTTTAAAAGACATTAGTGTTTCAATAAATACGAACCGCTTTTATATTACATAATTAAAAACAAGAGAAATAAAATGTCAACCAAACAGATTTTGATAGGAGAAATAATATCGCGGGTTGCAGAAAAAGCTCTTGCAGACAGATCATTCTCTTCTACGATGATAAACATCTATCATAAACGAAATCGAATTCAGCTAGTTTTAGAGAAACGTCGAGACCAAAAATTACAATTTGTCAAGACTCGCGAAAGGCAATTACTATATGGCGGAAAATTGAAAAAAGTTCATCTGAATAATATTTATTCAAAATAAAACAGCATAGAGAGGATTATTTTGAGAAACCCAAACGTGAAAACGATACTGTTGGGATTATATAAAAATATTCAGTTACAAAGGTAAGGGTCCATTAGGCAAAATCGGTTCGGGTCACATTGCATCTCAAAAATTAAGCAATTATATACAGATTGAGAAGGACGGATGCTAGAGGATCTGTCATTCATCGCAGTATTCAAAGTTAGTTCTTTCTTTTGGGTTTTGAAATTGGGAGATGGATAGTTTTGATAAAGGAACTTTTTTCATTTTATCCATTATGTGGAAAAGGGAGATCCCGAGAGAAGAAACAACGACTTCTTATTGTTTTTCTAATGTGAATGTAACGACAATCAAATAAAGCAATATAGTCAGATTTATTTTTTAAAATTTTCAGGATCACTATACAAATGTTCCCGTTACTTCAGTAAACCGTTAGTTCGTGATGTTCTTAGAAAGCTAGTTTGGAAATATTTTAAAAAATACCTAATATGAATTTATTAGTAAGCATTAAAATAAGCCGCTGGAAATTGCTGGAAAAAGGAAAATTAATGAAAACCACTTTATGTATGCTACTATTTTCAAGAAAATTTTGAATAGCTGGCAACGTAGCAGCAGGTGGATTGGAAATCGAATAATCCAACTTCAGTAATTGGCATAATATAACGAAGTAACTGGTCAGTTATTAACGCGGTCCACTGTTTCATAAAAAATTTTAACGACCTAAAGAAGTTGGGGTTACTTAGCATTAATTTCATTCAGGGGCGTGTGCGAATTGTGTTGTAGAGAAATATATTATTAATACAATATCTATTTGTTGGTTGAGTGAGTTTAGTTATATTATATTACAGATTTTATGAGTTTTGTATGCAGGTTAATTTTAATCTAAGTACTATATTAAATTCAATGAAAAACATTATTTCACGATATTCGAATTTGTAAAACAAAATTTATATGCACGGCATTTCTCATCAATGGGATTAAAAATATGGGTCATTACATTAACATTAGAATAACTATACCATGTATTTTATCACGGATACAAGATCCAATTATTTTGTCTCAAGTCTGCAAGTCTGCATGAGGGGAGAAACAACCACCTGCTGTTTAGTCTGCAGCTCGGTCTGCAGTCACCCTTTGACCGATTCAGTTGTCCAGTGGTTTCTTGTTATTTTTTAGTGCAATTATTCAGTGAAAATGACATCGTGGACACCCTCTTCAAGAAATCTGCAGATCCACCAGCGCCTCCTCCTTGGTAAGGTGCTTACATGGTATAAAATTAAAAAACATGCACAATTGCACAAGCTAAAGTCACATCTTATTCGGTCAACATCTCAGTGACGACTGATTTCGTGGTGGCAAGTGTGGACGCCAAACCAGTAACATACACATGTATGTGAAACAATATTCGCGTAGACTGTATGCAGACAGTGTGGAATAGGCTTAGCGACGAAGAGGACGTGTTTGCTTTGTACAACTACATGACAGAGATGTTGTACACCACGCTGCATATGCGTATACAAGGCAGTACGAGAGGAGACGGGGCGAGAGCGCTTCTCTACGAATACGTACCGATTCCGCTTTATCGACAGGTCCCAATATGTACCACAATAACTTTGGGACACCACGTGGTCGCGGGTATGGCGTATCAGCCAGTGGCGTTACTGACTTGCATATGAAAATGAAAATTTGTTTTTAGGAATTTATTTCAAATATATATCAAACTTTATGGTTTTGGATACTTGTAGAAAATTACATAATGGTATCACTCGCTTTATGCAGGTAGGCGAAGGTATTAAAGTTTGACTTTTTTGAATTCTTTAAATAATTAGCAAGGAAGAAAACAATTTAGCTAATCTAAAGTTAATATATTCCAAACCGAAACACTTTCACAAATGTATCTATCATGTCAACTTAAACTTATCATAAATATAATCTTATTATTAATCTGAGTCATCAGCTGATTGTAATGGTTGTGCAGGTGTACTACTGTCGCTATCGAGATCTGAGAAACTTTCATCACAAGAGCCAGTATTAACGTTAAAATATAAATGATCCAACGTATTATCGAGGATGTGTTCTCATTCTATTTGTGAGTTTTCATATTCTTTGACGTGTCTACAAATATTCGTCCATTCACTAAGTGGAAACTCGTGGAATATTTTTCGGGATAATGCTTCAACATCCTTTAAAACAAATGTAGTATTATGAACTGCTACCCATATTTTTTCAATGGGGTTCAATTCATCCAATACATAAATGGGCATAAATACAGCAACCCGATCTATAATTTCCTTTGTTTGATTATGCAAAGCTTTTCCTTGTTTCACTCTCTTGGTAGACTTGACACAAAAACTTCCAAGACATGAAAAATTCACTATTCGCAACAACAAAATCGCACAAGAAGACCGAAAGCAAAGTACTAACTGGTCTGGAGAAATTCATAAAACTTCATTTCTCCAGGTGATTCAGTTCCCACCTCTAGCTTTTAATATTATGCGCCACACCGCACTCTATACTTTACCCCAATTTTAACAGCATACATTAAAATGCACACATGCCCAGCCAATGAGAATTCATAATGCTCTTGCCGACCGAATGAATCTTCGTTAAATGTTCGTGTCAACTCGTATGTCAAATTTTATGGAAATTTGGCGGTATAGGTTAGAATAGAAACTTATCAGATTTTGTTCTTTATATGATATAATCTATGTGTATAAAACAATTTAAATTGTTCACATAAATACTCGTACTTCACTTGGTGAATTTTTATAGTGGTTTTGAATTTGATTTTTATAAATTTATTTACTTTTCAACATTTTTAAATCTGTTCATCTCCTAAACTTATCTTTTGCAGTTTTTAAAGTAGGAAAATATGGAATCACCGAGGTAATTATTTTTTTATATTTATTGTGGATAAGAATATCAAAGTTATAATATAAATCTTGGGTTAACTTTGTAGTGTACAGAAAGTGATTTGTGAATTTTGTGATGCTGAATTTTCAAGTACATCTACAAGAAACAGGCATTTAAGGAAATTTCACCCCGAATCTACCGAGCAGGAAAAGAATAAACGCATTATATGTCCGATGTGTACCACTACAGAGAAGTTTTCCTATTATAATAATTTAAACAAACATTTGCTTGATATTCATCAATTAACTATTCAGGAATATGTTTTAAATTTTAGAAATTTTGAAGAATTCACATTTTGGAGAACACAGGAAAATAGAGAAGTTGATTATGCTTGTCAAAGAAGAAACAAATTGAAAAATGGTGAAGAACTCATATTCTACAATTGTAATAGAAGTGATATAAAAGGTAGTACTTACCAACTTTTATTTGTTAAATATGTTTTTATAAATTGATTTTTAGGATTCAGTAGCTCATGTAAAGTACGAAATATGAAATCTGGGGGAAGCATTCGCATCCAAGGAACATGTCCCTCCAGAATTATAGTTAAAGTCTCAACTAATGGTGAATAGTAATATTCATTTATTCATAATAACTATCATTTATTAATACAACCAAATGCCCATCAACTGAGGTCATTCAGCCATAATAATTTCAATTTCATTAATTTTGTAAATATTTTTTATCAGGATTAGTTCAAGTAACATTTTTTGAAACTCATGTGGGACATGTGGACGAGCTAAGAACAAAGCGACTGTCAAAGGCTGAAGAAAATATTGTAGTTGGACAATTAGCTGCTGGGGTAACAAACAACAGGATAATTCAAGATGCCAGAAAAATTCAAAATAATAAGATTGAAAGAATAAATTTGATAACAAGAGGAGACTTAGCATATTTAATAAGAAAGTACAATATTGACAAAAAAAGGGACAATGATGACATGACAGCAACTACTTTAAAAATTGAAGAATGGAATAGACAAGGAAAAAACCATGCATTTTTATTCAAAAGAATTGGTATGCACTTACATACAAACACATTTAAAAATATGCAAGTTTTAAAAGATTAAGTTGTAAAATGTAGGTGTTTTTTATTTTTAGGTGAAAGTTACCCTGGATTAAAGGATGAAGATTTTGCAGTGGGTTACATGAATGGTGTAATGGAAAAGAAATTGAGAGAATTTAAAAGGATTATTTGTATTGATGGAACGCATGGAACAAACCGAAGAAATTTGGATCTTACAATAATTTTAATTAAGGATGAGAACAATATGGGATTTCCAGTGGCATTTTTACTTTCAAACAGACAAGATCAGATAATTCAAGAAATTTTTTTTAGGGCACTTCAATCAAGGCTGGGAGAGACACTTCAGACAGAATATATAATGAGTGATGATGACCCAAAATATTATAATGCATGGATCAAAGTTATGAATTCCTATGAGAAACCCAGAAGACTTCTTTGTACATGGCATATTATCAAGAATTGGAACATCCAAGGCCGATCAAAACTTAAGAAGGCAGAAAATAGACAAGTTATGAAAAAGGAAATGAGAAGAATATTAAAAGAGACTGAAATTGAAAAGTTTATGGTACTGAAGGAAAACTATTTTAGGTATTTGGAAGAGGAGGATGAAAATGATTTTTTGAAATACTTGCAGAAGTAAAGAATGTACTACATACAATAATATTAGATTAAACAATGATATTTGGTTTTAGCTACTATTTCCAAAGTGAAGAGAGGATCAAGATGTGGGCCCATTGTTACAGAATAAATGTCGGAATAAATACAAACATGGCTATAGAAAGTTTGAATAAAGTATTAAAATATAACAAAATGGGTGGACAACGTAATCTTAGGTAAAATTATACCTAATCATTAATTGGAAAATATATGGAATGAAAAATATTGATATACTAAAATGAGAATACAATTTTAATTTTCTTAGAGTTGAAAAGCTGCTGGACTTATTGGATGAACTTGTGGATGACAAAATGTGGAAGAGGATCATTAATACCGAAAGACCAAATGCAAATAATTATCAGCACAAAATTGTTATAGAAGCACATAAAAAAGCAGAAGATATGGATGGTAAGGTAGAATTTTTGGAATTTGGAAAATTCAAAGTGAAATCTTCAGTAAGTAATGAATATTATGTAGTATCCTGTAATGAAATATGTGATATACAATGTCGTACTGGGTATTGTAATAAATGTAAAATTTGTTTACATAGATATAAATGTCAGTGTCCAGATAATGCTGTAAAGACAGTACTATGTAAACATATACATGCTGTAGCTTTGTTTGAGGAGAGAAGCGAGTTTGTTTTAGATTCTTTAAATTCTGGAGAGGATGAGGATGATAATGATGTTTTGGTTGTTGAAGAGCCCAGTATTAGCCAGTTAAATTATCAGGATGATGTTACCCACTTTATTCAGGAGAGTTCTAGAATGGAAGATGATAATTCAATAATTAATTTTGAAGAAAGACGAGAAGTATATAATGATAAACTATAATTTCTGCTTTTATTACATACTATATGGTTTGTAGATAGCATTACAAGAAATTTCTCGAGAAATTTGTAGCTTTGGTAGAAGTTTAGATGAAAACTCCTTTGCTAGGTTTATAAGTGACTTTAAAAAATTTAGAAGTAAAATGGTTTTGGAACAAGAAAATTTTCAGGGAATGAACAAAAAACGAAAAATTGAAAAACAGACGTACTATCCTAATAAAAAATAAAATGCTAGATATAAATTTTTTTTGCCATTTTTTATAATTAGGTATTGTTCTGTTTTTTCATATTTTCTTTGTAGTGCTTTATTATTGTTATGGTAGTTATGCTTTGGTTCTAGATTAGGCTTTGTGGTTTGGGAAGGTGTTGGTTTTTTTGGTATTGTGTTGAAGGGTATTGTTTGAATGAATTAGTCATTAAATTAGATATAGTTCATTTGAATTTTAATTGTTTGATATTTACCATTGTGTGCCTGACAGAATTTCAATACATTTGTATTTAAATGTTTTTAATAAACCTTATAAACATAAATATATATGGTATTTGTTATTTAATTTTCCCACTTCTTGGTTTTATTTATTCAAAAATATAACAAACAGAATATAATAAATATACTACAAGCAACATATTACATTGAGTGTGTGTACCTAATTGTTTTAAGACACACAAATTTAGAAATCAATTAATTATCAAATTTTTTTCACAAAAGAGTTTAAATAAATTTTCTCTATAACAATTTTCGATTTGGTCAAATAGAAGTAATTTACCATTGAATCAATATTTATATCTCGATTTACCTTGTATTGATTGAAAAATTTCGATAATTGATGGTTGTGTTTAAAGACTAGACCATGCAGAAGTTTATTTTTTTCTTCATATTCATATAAATAATAAAAAAGTTTCCCATATGCAAAATATTGTTATATTGATTAATAATTCCAATAATTATATTTCATCATTTAAAATTTACTTGGTGTATGCCATGCAGCTTGTATACAAACACTATTTGCACTATTGCTTTTCAGCACCGATTATTATTCGGTGTTTATAGTCACTGCTTTCCGGCAACAATAACTTCCAAAAATACATAAACTGGTAATTTGAATTTGGCGGTACATAGGCCACGCCTCGGCAGATGCCGAAGCAATCTCATTGGCTGGGCATGTGTGCATTTTAATGTATGCTAATTTTAACGACCCCTCCAAAGTCAGTATAAATCGATACTCCGAAGTACCCAGACCGTGTTCGGGAACTATCGCACCCCGCAAAACGCTTAAATTAATTGATTATTGCCTCCGGTCTTTTTGCAGTAATGTAAATACAGGTAACTCCTGTAAGTTGTAAGGAAGCTGAGTTTACTTGTGCTCTTATTCGTTGTATTATTGTAAAACTGTGCCGGGAGTAAAGTGAATTAACCGCCATATCAGTGAAAAAAGTGAACAGTAGATGTTGCCAAGTGGTTCAGCTTGTCAGAGAGCTTGATGAATATATTTATTTGTAACCGGGAACCTGTGTATCTGTGCCCTTCCTAATAAATAAATATCTGATTATCAATCTCGTTAACATAAATCTGTGCTCCTTATTTCATTCTCGGGTTACCGAGTGGTCCTTCACCCGCTATTGTCGAAGCTCAATGGAAGAATAAGGGACGCTTTAACATCTACGCACCAGCCACGCTATACATACATCCACTGCTCTTTTGTTTCCACCTTATTCCATCCATGGTCTGCTGTCAAACACTGGAATGAAAACGAAGAAGCTACATAAAATAAAGCGCCCGTTGCTCCGCCGCTGGCTCCAAGCCGCAGCCAGTCGGAGATCGGCATCGCATTCGAGGCGGCCCTACGTTGAATCACGTGGTGTCCCAAAGTTATTGTGGTCGGACTCTAAGCGTTGTCTGCAACAGGCAAACGCACCCCCATCGTATTTTTGACTCGCACGCTACGCTGCCGCGACGAAAGGACAGTGGACCTTAGATGCATTCATCTCTACTTTAGTTACAGATTAGTGCTGATTGTCTGTTTTAAATTCTGTACTACTACATTACATCTTGTGTTTCATGGCTTTGTTTTAAACCTTTCGCAATTGTAATTTGTTTAATCCCCGAATGTATGTTATCTAAATTATCACGTGTACAAAAATAGAATATTTTAAATTTTTACCACGGTCATAAACTAATTAACCGTCAGTGGATTTAAATGTTATTACACAAGTTAATTATATTTTCATCCTTGGTGTCTCTATGCATTTAAAATTCAAACTCTGTTTCATTTAAATTAGTTCGACATCGAATTACGTGTTCCGCTACCCAACACTGCGGCAAATGCAGTTTAAATAAAGTGGTGAATTTATGCAGCTGTTTTTAGCAGTAAATTCAAGTTTTAAGTTGAAAGTATCGACTTTCAAGTTGAAAGACTGTTCTCCAATGCAAATGTTTAGACGTCACTGTAGCTAGAGAAATAAAAAACCTTATCTTTTTTAATTATTAAATAAATAAAACTGCCATTACACTTTGCTTATTTTACAGTGTATAAAAGCCAAACGGAATAAATTTATTATTTCGGTTACTGTACATATTTATAAAAAAATCCCGAAACACGCCAAATTTGAATTATAAATTGACATTCTTCAACATGAAAATGCTATCCCCACCTTCAACCCCCTTCTAATGACAGGTACAACCCGCAATTTTTCAAATGGGAAGTATGGGTTGAATGTGTGTACGAGGACATATTGAAAAATTCTCAGCCTACTATAGAACCAAACAAAATTTCAATGTCAAAATATTTTATTACACAACATATTCTCCTCTTAATTGGATACATTTAATACAGCGAACCTGCAATGTCTCTAGACCTTTAAAAAAAAATGTTTCTTCTTGCTCTGCAAACCAGACCTCCACAGCTTTTATTACCTCCTCGTTGGAAGAAAATTTACGACCTTTTAAACTTTTTTTCAGTAGAGGAAAGAGATGATAGTCGGACGGAGCCAAATCTGGTAAATAAGGGGGGTGTTCTAGTAATTCAAACCCTAAATCACGAATTTTTTGCATGGCAACATGAGATTTGTGTGCAGGGGCGTTGTCCTGCAAACACAAAACACCTTTGGATAGCTTTCCGCGTCTTTTCTCTTTAATTTTTTCCCGTAGAGTGGTTAGTAATGTCGAATAGTAATCTCCAGTTATTGTTCCACCCTCATCCAAAAAATCAATCATGATTACTCCATGGCAATCCCAAAAAACTGAAGCAAGAACGTTTCCAGCAGATTTTTGGACACGAAACTTCTTAGGTCTTGGAGAACCAGAGTGTCGCCATTCCATCGATTGTTGCTTTGTTTCTGGATCGTAGAAATGTACCCAAGTCTCATCCATAGTAACAATTCGGTTTAAGAAGTCTACATCGTTTTCAAAGCGAGCACAGATCGAACGTTATGCTTCTACCCTTGCACGCTTTTGGTCAACATTCAAACATTTGGGGATCCATTTTGCAGCAATTTTTCTCATGTCCAAATTGACGTGAACTATATGATGAACGCGTTCGTATGAAATATTCAATGCTTCAGATATCCGTTTTAGCCCAATTCGACGGTCTGATAAAATCATGTCATGAACTGCATCGATATTTTCGGGGACTGACAAAGAAACTGGCCTTCCCGATCGGTCATCATCTTCAATGGAAAATTTACCTCTTTTGAAGCTTGCAGTCCAATTTTTCACGGTCGCATACGAAGGACATTGATCACCAAGGGTATTAAGCATATCTTCGTAAATCTGCTTACCTATTAACCCTTTTAAATACAGGAACTTAATGATGGCTCGATATTCCAATTTTTCGATTTTCACAATTTCGGTGGACATTTTTTTCTTTTAATTTATTGCGTAACTCTGGTTTACTTTTTTGACGTCAAACTTCATAAGTACTGAAACTTCTCAGATCTTCTCTTTTCTTCGGTTTTGCCTATTTCTTCCAATATTTCATTGGGGCTGATACCGCAAAAGGGCTCCGGACCCCAAAAGGGTCTTTTAATCCATCTCTCTGCTAGTCCATCTGCTGTTTCATTTCCTTCTATTCCAGTTTTCCCTGGTATCCACAGTAAGGGTTTTATATTGTTCTCACCCAGTTCATTTAGTATGCCCAGGCATTCCCACAACATTTTGGACCTGATTACACGAGCTCAGTGCTTTAATGGCTGCTTGACTATCTGACATTATGATAATCTTTTGCCTTTTATACCCTTTGTCAATATTGAACTGGGCACACTTTCTTATGGCGTGAATTTTTGCTTGAAAGATACTTGGGGTTTTTCCCAAGCTTTCAGAGTATTTGGTTCCTGGCCCGTACACTCCTACCCCAATTCCTTCTATTGCTTTTGAGCTGTCCGTGTACCATTGAATGGCATTCTTTCCAAGTCCGGTAATGGTATTTGGATCCCATTCCTTCTTGTTGTTTAATTCCGTAACGAATTTCTTTTTCATGATACCATCTTGTGGCACGTCCCAGGTTTTTGGATTTCTAATCATTCCCTCTCTACTTAGTCTGTATCTCGTTTTTTCTGCAACACTTTCTACCACCATATGTATGGGTTTGTGATATATCGTTTGAAAGATCTCTTCATCTCTGATATAGATTTTAATTAACTTAGTGCGCTTGTTAACTTTTGTTTGATTATTCCATCAAAGAGAAAGCATATTACACTGACATTGAGATGGATTCATTGCTAACAAATCAAGAATCATAAAACAGTATGTCACTTAAAATCCAATTAAAATTGTTGTGTACATGAGGAGACAACTTTGTACTCCCAATTAACCTCAATTTTTCGTTAAAATATTTTCTTTTTAGAACAAAAGAACCTGTATAATAAGAATAGTATTTTTACATGACTTTTATACTATAATATGTCAGAAACGACTGTTATCGTGTGATTCTGTAAAGTAACAGCTCCTAATTAAAATCCAATCATTTTAACGAACGACATAGTTCTAGCCTAGATTAATTAATATATTTATTGAGATTTTTGTTTTATAGACTTGTTCCACTTTTGCGAAAGCAAAATATGTACGTATGTGTTGTTTAATGAAACAGTTTTCACTTAAATAATGAAAAAATATAATTATTAAAAAAGATCTACTAAGTACTACAGTAATAATAAAAACGAGAAAGTTATTTTATAAACTACATAATTTTGAGATTAATATTAATTCCCACTTAGTTCCGATTTAAATGCAAGTAGAAAGTAAATAGGAAGAGAAATTAGTAGGTATTAATTCAGTGGTTTTTTTATAAAGCCATAACGCATCAGATAATTATTGTTGTTATCTAATATTATAAAATTTATATTGTGTCAAAGAATCTTACAGCCAGAAAATAATTATTGATAAATTTACGTTTCGATGACTAATTATATTTTTAAATTGTTTTATTGTTGTGGGATCTGGTTATATCTCATCCGAATGATCAAACGAAGCATATAATCGGTTTTATTCTTATTAAAATTACTCTGTTCTAGAACAAGTAGAAAAATGGTCAATCTAAGAAGTTGGGTACAAAATAATACTGAGGAATTACTTTTTCTGTTCCTATAGTGAGCTATATTCTATTCAATAATTTGAACATGATTGTATTAATTGTAATATGTATTTTTTGTTTTTTTAGTTTAATAGTGAGTCTCTGTTTCTGACGAATTTCAACCTTTATATATTTATGAATTCTCATTTTAGATATTTTGTCATTGAAATGTTTCGAAGTTTGTCTAGGAAACAATATAATTTTCTGTTAGGCACTGTGGAACTTTTTGATCAAGAAAGACTCATACATTATGTCAGAAAATAAAATAAAAATCACGGATGATTTTAGAAATCACCCTTAACCCAGCCTTAACCCTGCAGTACTCGCGCGGGATACACACGTATCCCTTTAGAACTTAATATGCGTCTGCTCGATAGTGGGGACACTGACGCTAGCCTCCTAGGTAATCCTACTCACTACTCAGTAGTATGCTCCTATAGGTGACAAAGTACAGTTCGTTTGTTTTTATTTTTTCGTTGCGATTTTTGATTTTCTTTTTAGAGGGTCCCACGCGACCGCCTATGTTAGGATTTTGTTTTACTTTTATCCACAACCCACGCAGACGACAAAATTTACGCAGAAACAGAAAAACCATTAATGATAATAGATTACAATAATACAAAATATGGAGTTGATGTCGTAGATCAGATGTGTGGTAGTTATAGCGTTGCAAGAAACAGCAGGAGATGGCCGCTTACTGTTTTTTTAACATGTTGAATATATGTGGTATAAATGCACCAATACTGTATCAGATAAACAATGGTGATACAGTCAAACCTCGATATAACAAATCTCAAGAGACCAAACCGAAAATTCGTTATATCGAGTATTTCGTTACAATGAGGTTCGTTATATTGAGGTTAGGTTAGCTGAAAATTCACTACATCGAGGTTCACAAACGTGAATGAGTGAGCAGTCGTGGAAATTTCGTTACATAGAGGTGAAGTTCGCTAGATCGAGGTTCTAACTACGAAAAATTCATTGTATCGAGGGTGATTTATTTTTACCGGGTGTATTACAAATTCGTTATATTGAGGTTATGAGTAAGGATTATTCGTTATGTAGAGGTGAAATTTACATTGATTCTTATGGATAGTTGTAGGGGATTTGAAAAAATTCGTTATGTCAAGGAATTCGTTATATTGAGGTTTGACTGTATTCCAATTGCACGTCGTGACCAGAAGTAAATAGATATTGTCTGCAGTCAATTCCCAGACAGCTCAAGCAAAAGTGCAGACTTATTCTTGGCACTGAAGAACCATCAACTTCGGCTGACAATGCCGATGAACCACAGCAGAAAAAAACAAAAATTGGAAATGGGCGATGCTATTTATGTCCACGGAAAAAGGATAAGCGTACCAGAAACTTCTGTTCTGTGTGTAACAAGTGGATATGTCAAGAGCACCAAAAAATATTACCGCTATGTTGCGTAAATTGTGCTGAAGAGGACTGATTTTTATTGTTCCTAAAATTCAAATTTTTTTTTCTCTTAGATCCTATTCTCTCTTCATTTTTGTGTTTACTAAGTTTTCATTATATAGTTATAAGTATATTATTATGATTTCATTACTTTGTCTAACAAAATAATATTATGTTCGTTTAAATTTTATAGGGATACCATAGGTATCCCATGCGACCGTTTACGTTAGAAAACGCCGCGCGAGTACCGCAGGGTTAAAAGGTGGTGACTTAAATTGAGTTTTTATAATATTTTTTTTAATCTTAAATATTTTTCCCAAAACCAATAGCTGCAGAGAGAAAAAATACACACCATAATTTATAGTTTTTTAATAAATTGAGTGGAAAACAGTAAAGATGTAAAATCTAATACGATTCATAATATTTTTTCTCTGCAGCTATTGGTTTTGGGAAAAAAATTTCAAAATAAAAAAAAATTTTAAGCAAACAAGGATTTTAAGTTGAATTTTATTTCATAAAACTTCATCTCGAAAAAAAGTTTTGATATGAAATAAAGTAATGGATGCTAATTTCACCCCCGTGTAATGTAACAGGAATATTGAAAAAATACCCGTGGTTAGTCAGTCCTATGCGAACGCACGAAAATTACAGAATTTCAAGTTTCTAGCTTTACTGAAATTTTAGAAAAAAAAAATAAAAACTCAATTGATGGTTTTATATGACGCCATTTTGCGGTGGATCGATTGTAGTGCTATCTAGCGGCACGTGTTGAAAGTAGATAAAAGATAGAAAACTGGGAAATCAGAAACTATAATTAGTGTACAGCTATCTACTTTTAACTCACTTAATAATGTAAATGTTGCCATGTTTCAATTATGAACTAACTAGATATTTCAGAGTTCCTGTAAAAAACCAAGACGTACACCTTAAATATGTTTGTGGTATTATGAATATTATGTTTTCGTTTACATTTTAAAATTATTAAGTTTATACATAATATATACTAGAAAAAAAGGTTTCTTACAATTTCACGCAATTTTAGAGAAGAACATAATGGGGCCATCCATAAAGTACGTCACACGAATTTTAGGACTTTTGAACCCCTCCCCCCGTCCTTGTCACAGGTTGTCACATTTTTATAACCCCCCCTCCTGATGTGACGTCACACATTTTTTAAATTTATGTATGTATTTAAAAATAATCGAGAGAAAACAGCTCTAGAAGTTAAATGACGTTGCATGAGAGATTATCGCATAGCGAGAATGCTAAATTATTAATAAATATAGATCAATTTCGTAAATTTTTAAAAATTTTTATTCACATCCAAACTTTGCGTTTTAGTATTTTAAATTTTAACATGTGACGTCACAAAAGTATTGACCCCCCCATGCCCCTTGTCACACTTCGGTGATACCCTCCCTCCCCATTAACGAGTGACGTACTTTATGGATGGCCCCTATTCTGAAATTCAAAGATGACAATAATGAAGTGATGACTAAGCCCCATAATTTGGGATATAGAATGTTCAAAGCGAACAAAGTTCAAAATGCTTTAATTCATTATGATGACAATGGGAATACATACAGGGTGTTTTCAAATGACACTTACAACGTTTGCATGTAGATACCTCTCATAAAACTGAACAAAATGATATAAGGAATGAGGGGTCCAGCTCATTTACTTTTCGAGATACGGGGTGTTGAAGTTATAAAAAATTAAATGTTTTCATTTGATAACTTTAAAATGGATGGATAAATTGATTTGACATTTGGCAGGTTGTTTTAAAATGTAAAAGGGCATATTTTGATGGAAAAACAATTTTCAATTCTTGATCCAGTGGTGTACATTTAGAAAAATATGTCACCTTTCCCCTCCCATTTTCTACGCCACTGGCATTTGGAGCAATTTTTATTCAAATTTGTATTCCTCAATGGTTTTCACGTGAAAAACGCATAACCTTTACATATCAAAAGATGTATAGTTTTCAAGATATTTAATGTTTTCATGAAGTCTCCAAGATCACTTTTTAATAATGAAATAAAAAAAATATTTTTCTTGTATTTTTTTTAATGACTACCAAACTAGTTATGGTAAGAATATGTAACAAAAACTATTCTGTGAAACAGCAATGCATCTAAAACATTGAGAAAAGATTGTTGAAAATTCTTTTCCAAACTTGTGATTTTATTAACATAAGAATTGATGACAATAAAAAATTAGATAGGTAGTTACAAATTTAAACAATATATATAATTTTTCACTAAGCAGCCAACAAATCATAAGAGATGTTCAAAATTTTGTCCATTTACATTTAAACATAAACATAATGTCAACGTTTTCTGATTGAAAATAACATATTTTGGAAATACTGGGTGATTACCGTAAATAATTTCTGTAGCTGCATGGATTCTTGCTATCAGTTCCTCCTCCGTTTCTAACTTCTAACCATAACTAGTTTGATAGTCATTAAAAAAAATACAAGAAAAATATTTTTTTTTTTCATTATTAAAAAGTGATCTTGCAGACTTCAAGAAAACATTAAATATCTTGAAAACTATACATCTTTTGATATGTAAAGGTTATGCGTTTTTCACGTGAAAACTATTGAGGAATACAAATTTGAATAAAAATTGCTCCAAATGCCAGTGGCGTAAAAAATGGGAGGGGAAAGGTGACATATTTTTCTAAATGTACACCACTGGATCAAGAATTGAAAATTGTTTTTCCATCAAAATATGCCCTTTTACATTTTAAAACAACCTGCCAAATGTCAAATCAATTCATCCATCCATTTTAAAGTTATCATATGAAAACATTTAATTTTTCATAACTTCAACACCCCGTAACTCGAAAAGTAAAGGAGCTGGACCCCTCATTCCTTATATCATTTTGTTCAGTTTTATGAGAGGTATCTACATGCAAACGTTGTAAGTGTCATTTGAAAACACCCTGTATATTAAAACTAAGGTTCATGCAAGTATGAAAAGAACAATTTACACCTCCGGAGCTTTAATTAATGGAGATCGCGAAGTGATCTGGGGTAAATGCAATTGTGTGGGTGGAATATTGGGTAGATGCAAGCATGTGTTTGCAATGTTATGACAAATGTTGGATTATGTCCGTGATGAAAAACAGTTCATTGAAGATACTGCATGTACCTCTAAAGCGCCAGAATGGGGAAAAGGTTCTCCAACCCTTTTTAAAATCAAACCCCTTCATGAATTTAGTTTACTAAGCCAAACTAAAGCTATTGATCTACTTTTCGGAAAAACGTGAAAAGACATCATCATCATCAACACAACATATCCAGCCACCACTTTTTGTGCGTGGCCCTTTTGGAAAACTGAAACAATAAAGTTATTTTATTTCACCATGGTATGGCTGGTATTGCGACACTTACTCCATAATAGAAATGTGGCGATTGTCGAACAATAAATAGATAATGTATTCAACTTAAAACAAACAAAATACACAACTTTTCCAATTTTATTAATATCACAAATATATTTAAGGTGTGTCTCGGCTTTCCATAGGAACACTGAAATATATAGTTCGTTTATAATTGAAACATGGCAACATTGACATTTTCAAGTGATTAAAATGTAGATGGCGCCACATTAATTACCCTTAGTAGTCACCTATTTTTCTACCTCAGGCCTACTTTCGATAAGTGCCGCTAGATAGCACTACAATACGATCCACCACAGTATGGCGTCAGCTGAAACCATCAATTTTAGTCATCACCTGTTAAGGATGATATCTCGGAAAGGAGTGGGCTGAGGAAATTTTGTTATAGGAAAGACCCATCTTAATTTCATACGAATCCTGAATTTTGAGGCATGAATTTAGAAACACCCTGTATATTGGCTACATAGTTTCAAAAAATCAGCTAAATATATTGGTAGATACAAAGAGACGCATTTTTCCGAAATTGAAAATATATTTTTGATCGTCCAGTATCTTCCAAATATTTAAAGTTGGATGGTTGGGTCAAATGCAAAATATGATCGCCCTCTCATGTACCTACTATAAGTAACATCAATTGCATAATTATGGATCTGCAGGAAAATATTTATTTTCTCGAAAAAAGATCGAAAAAAATTACCAAAAACAAAGTTTAACCCTGTTTATACCCGCTAGTTTAGATTCTAGAAACTTTTGTCATTTGCAATTTTTGATGAACATATTGTGGACTATTCCATTATAAAAATTCAGATCGTTACGATTAAAATGAAATTCCGGATTTTTTGAAAATCGTCAAATTATTAAACTTTGACCCCATGTAGAATCCACACGCAGAGAGTTGGCGCGATGGTTACTTTTGTTCAGGATGGCATGGACTACATCATATTGAAATTTCAGCGATTTTCACCGAAACCGGTTTTCCAAAAGATTATTGCGGGGTCCTTTCCTATGAAACGATAAATAAAAAGTAGATAAGCCGTTATCGTTCTACATACTTACGGTTGAAATAACTTAAAAACACGAAATTATTAAAAAATTGGTTTCGGCTATGTTCCAAAATATTTGAAAAAGCTGAAACTTTTACTGGCTCAAAAACAACCTTTTCAGAGCAACATGTGGAACTTCGAAATTCCCGAGAAGTACGAGATTTGAACGATACAAACAAATTACTCGAATGTATTCGCACCAGCAGAAAAAGGTGAAGTTACCATGGAAGAACCAAAATTTTGGAGATATTCGTCTTAAAAGGTCTAACAAAGTAAACAATTTCTCATTCATAAGTAAAACTATTAGACTATATAACCAAATTTATTCTGTTAATCCTAGTCAACAGAATTATATTATACACATACAAATCAAAAGATTACTTCAAAAATTTGAATTTGAGACAAGAGTAAAGTATCCTTATTTTTAAAAACGGGAAACTTTATTTACGAAAGTTGTTGGGCATTAATAGTAGATTATACCACGAGTCAATAATGATAGATATTATTCTCGAGGAATTTTTACGAACCGAGCCGCGTTAGCGGCGAGGGAGTAACATTCCTAGAGAATAATAGCCATTATTGCGAGTAGTATACTCTACTTTATTTACGACAAATTTATTTATTTTAGATTTTCAATGAACAACTTTATTTGTCAATAACATTTATTTTAGATTTTCAATGAACAACTTTATTTGTCAATAACATTTAAATTAGTGACAGTACAATTAATAAACTGAATTGGTCGTAAATTATGATTAACTTTGGAAGAGTTTTCATCACGAATATTTGGAATTTCGGTTGCTGTAAAAGAAAAAGTTGCTTCATTACTATTAATCCCTCGCCATTATTCCCTAAGGGATTAATATATGGCATTATACTTCAAAAACCACAAGTATAATACTTATATTATATATTAGTCGTAAATAAAAAATTAAACTTTACATAGAAGAACAAGAGAGAAAGCAATTAAGGTGGCGTATGACAAAAAAAAAATTATCCACAATAAAAACCATTTTCATTATGAAAAAAAACTTGTTTCACACAATTTCAAACTCACCCACACACAACTCATTGTGATGTTTAATTATGAAAAAACTTGATGGCATCGAATAGTGCATGTGTGCGATCGCTATGCGTTGGTTATTATTTATTATTCAGAAAGAGGAAGGGAAAATAATCATTTCATTCACCTTCCACTTCTCGTTGGAAAATATTTAAAACAAGATTTTCAATGTATGAAAGTAAATATGAATATATGAAGGAAAATTTTTTTTTTTGGGCTAATAATATCTTACGCCACCTTAATATTGCTTTCTCTCATGTTCTTTATTCATAAAAAACGTTAAAAAAAATTTCAGCCCATTTGTAGGAGAGATAATTACCGTCTCTAAATCAAATTTTGGAAGGCTCCTCTAATATTACATTTTACTATATTTTGTTGGTACATGTTTAGTTTCCCATATGGTGGTATGACACTGTATGAAAGTAAATGTAATTTTTTTGTTATATTTAATAAAATTAACATAATATATTTTCATTATTTTAACTTAAAAAAAAGGAAAAAGGTCACAAAGGAAGAGCTGTATAAATTTACTGAATACTTAATATTAGGAATACTTTTGTAATTTCAGTTCTTCCAGTTCACCTCAAAATTGTAGCCGATCCATATACGGACGGCATTAAATTTTTAAGGAATGAAACAAGTCCATAAAATCCTAATTATCGACAAAAACATATTATTCATCGGTTTCCTACGAATAGCCGTTATCACGTAAATAAACCAATGATAATAGGAAACTTTGATAACAGAGTGACTAATTTTCAAAATGTATTTGGGTGCCAAGTTATAATCAAGGCATTGTTATCACAAATTATTTAATTTTAATTGATTTAATAGGTTTTATGTTCTTGAAGTAAAAATCCATTTACTATAAAATCATTAATGAGTTGATTGATTAATCATTGGTTGAAGTGGGACTCAGCATGAACCCCACCAAAACCATCTTGATAGCCTTCACTAACAAAAGACAACTCAACCTCAAAACCATTAAACTTGATTGGAACGAGGTTGAATGGAGACAAGAAGTCAAGTATCTAGGTTTGACTCTAGACAGTAAACTCCTGTGGAACAAACACGAGGAGATTACATAAAAAGCAAAAATGGCTCTAATGGTGTGCAGGAATCTGGCAGGGAGAAACTGGGGTTGTAACCCAAAAATCCTGAGCTGGATGTACACTGTCATAGTGAGACCAACTATCACTTATGGAACCATTGCGTGGAGTAGTAGAGCTAGCCTCTTGACGACGGGAGAAAACCTGTCCAAAATTCAAAGACTAGCCTGTATATGCATAGCAGGAGGAATGAGTACATGCCCAACGGCAGCAATGGAAGTGATTCTCAACCTCACACCATTACATATGGTAGTGGAGAGTGTTGCAGAAAGAACGAGATACAGACTAAGTAGGGAGGGAATCATTAAAAAAGCCACCTCTTCACTTCTTAGAAATCAGACAAACTGGGACATGCCACAAGATGGTATGATGAAAAAGTATAACTTTTCAAAGAAATTCGTTACGGAATTAAGCAACAAGAAGGAATGGGATCCAAATACCATTACCAGACTTGGAATGCCATTCAATGGTACACAGACGGCTCAAAAGCAATAGAAGAAACTGGGATAGGAGTGTACGGGCCAGGAGCCAAACACTCTGAAAACTTGGGAAAATCCCAAGTATCTTTCAAGCGCAAATTCACGCAATAAGAAAGTGTGTCCAGTTCAATATTGACAAAGGATATAGAAGGAAAGGGATTAATATAATGTCTGATAGTCAAGCAGCCATTAAAGCGCCGAGTTCTTGTGTAATCAGTTGCAAAATGGCGTGGGAATGCCTAGGCAAACTTAATGAACTAGGCGAGAACAATATAGTCACCTTACTGTGGATTCCAGGACACACTGGAATAGAAGGAAATGAAATAGCAGATGAACTAGCGAAGAGGGGGACTGAAATACCTTTTTGGGGGCCGGAACCCTTTTGCGGAATCAGCTCCAATGTAATATTGGAAGAAATAGGTAAAGCCGAAGAAAAGAAAAGATCTAATAGGGCTTAGGCAATCTTAGATTCTTCTGGGTGACTACAACCTGTTGAGATCAAATGAATGCATAAGTCAAAGTAAAACTTCACAAAGAGTTTTAGCAGGAATACTAACGGGACATTGTCGCCTGAATGGGCTCCTTAAAAAGCTCAAAATAGTGGAGGAAGACGATTGTAGATTTTGTGGAATGGAAGAAGAAACCTTCATCCACATACTTGCAAATTGCACAGCAATTCAGAATCCTAGGGCACAGCACCTAGGAGATTATTGGATAGAAGAGGGACCTAAGATGAAGCCTGCATATATCCTAAAATTCCTCCGGGAAATAGGAATACTAGTCTCTGAGACTCTCCTCAGAAACTAAGTAGAAGTAAGGGGGCACAATAGATCTATTGCATGCAATTCTAGGGAGAAATCTAGTTTCTTTTGTGTTACCAACCAACTAACTATTTTCAATCGAATGATACCTATCAGCGGATTATAGTGACTGACTGGTGTTTTGTCATTTGCGACAGTGATTAACTTTTTTTATCTGAGCTTTTCTAACTTTCGCTCACCTTGCAAGGAATTGCTGCAATTTCTTGCACATTGTATTGCAACATGTCAAGCGGCCTTAAAGCTCAAATCTATCCGGTACCACAACTACAGAATTGAAGTTCGTCCCATATGCGCTAGAGGGCGGATATATAGCATGGTCCCTAACAGCTGATACTTACCGTTACAAAACTTAAGTCTGTTCGTTCTCAAGAAAAACCTCACGAAGTAAAATCACGTGAATATTGAATGACCAGCAATAGAGGGTTTCCAAGTAACGTCAAAAAATTGCAAATGCTATTAACAAATTAAGATGGGAGAACGATTGTATTTAGTTTTTTGAATAACACAAGGGCTGAAAAGTCCCGGGCCAAACAAAGAAAACACGTTTGTTCAAAATTAGTTTTATTTGTCAACGTAATTTCCATTAGGAACAATGCAATCATTCCAGCGCCGCTCTAACATTTCAATACCACTTTTGTAGAACGATTTATCTTTTGCCTAAAAATAGGCGTCGGTGTCAGCGATAACCTCTTCATAGGGCGAAATTTCTTAGCTGCAAGCATTTTTTTAGGTCTGCGAACAGCCAGTAGTCGCTGGGAGCCAAGTCTGGCGAATACGGCGGATGTAACAGCAATTCGAAGTTCAATTCATAGAGTTTTGCCGCCATTGTTTTGATTGACTTGGTGCGTTGTCTTGATGAAACAAAATCTTTTTCTTTGCCATATGCGGACGTTTCTTTGCAATTTCGGCCTTCAAACGCTCCAATAACGCTATTTAATATTCACTGTTGAGAGTATTTCCCTTTACAAGATAGTCAATGAATATTACACCACGTGCATCCCAAAATACCGAGGCCATAACCTTTCCAGCTGATTGCTGTGCTTTCGGGCGCTTTGGACGAGGTTCTCCAGTTGCTGTCCACTCAGAAGACGATCGTTTTGATTCCGGAGTGAAGTGATGGATCCATGTTTCATCCATTGTCACATATCGACGCAAAAATTCCGGTTTGTTACGTTTAAACATGGTCAAACACTGCTCAGAAGCATCAACACGTTCTTGTTTTTGGTCAACAGTGAGCAAATGCGGCACCCCTATTGAACAGAACTTTCTCATAGTTAATTGATCATACAATATAAAGCCAACACTTTCTCTTGATACCTTTACGATGTCACCAAACTCACGCAACTTCCCTTTTCGATCATTCAAAACGATTTTGTGGATTTTTTTGATGTTTTCTGATGTTACCGCCTCATTTGGACGTCCACTTCGTTCCGCATCATGGGTGAGTCTACGACCACGTTTGAAGTCAGCAAACCATCGTTTTATTGTTGTTTCTGATGGAGCGGAGTCCCCATAACACTTTTCAAGCCATTGCTTCGCTTGAACGGTATTTTTTCCCATCAAGAAGCAGTGTAAAATGAAAACACGAAAACACGAAATTATTTTTGATCCGTTGTTTTGAAAATATTAAAATTATAGTCACTCATAGCACAACAACTCACGAACTAGTGAAAAGAATAGCATGCAATTTTGAAAGCTGTCTTTTTAAGGGCGATTGCAATAAAACTAGCGCCATCTATGTATCAGGCCCGGGACTTTTCAACCCATGTATTAACTCAAAAACTATTAATATTTGAGAAATTTTGGAAAAAGATTCTTAAAGTGAAGGAAATTTCCAATATAAAAGTCTCCGGAAATTATCTCTATTATTTGTAATTTTAAATCTACGCTGAAAATATAACTCCGCGAGTTATTTTGGGTTTGCGCGCGCTCGTCAAAAGTGAACAGGTGATATTTAATAATTTGTTCAAGGTATTACTTGTTGATTTAAAAATTTTAAAAAATCATGGTGTATTTTGAACACTCCAAAGAATTTATTGCCTAGTAGAAAAAAATTTTCAAGTCAACTTTTCAAAAAGTTATACTATTGTTAATTAACTAATTTTTTTCCAATGTACTCGTATGTTAACTTTAATGACTACATAAAAGTTTAAATTCTATATCTAAAAATATTTGGGCCTTCTTATACATATACTTAACAAGATCACTCTATAAAAGTTAATTAAGGTTTACTATTTTGTTTATAATATTTTTTTAAAGTTTACAATGATAGATTATTAAAACAAATAGAAAATTAAAATCAAAAATCGGTCAACATTTTTCATCTTACTTTTTATTTAGCTTTTAGGGGCAATACCGATGTCCGTCCCGCGGTCAGAAATTTGTGGGTTTAGGAAAAGGGTTTTTAATCCCCGACCGATGTCCGTCCCGCGGTCAGGTGGATACACAGGTAGAATGGGCAGGGTAGAATATTATTCCTAGAATAATTAGTATGATTCGTGTATTATTGACACCCTTCCACAGACCCTTACCTATAAATAGAGGAATATTTTAAATAATAGCTAGTAGTGCTTCTCGTTGCTGGTGGAGGAAAATTCAAAACTTAGGTTTAAGTGATGAATATAAAGCCTCCGATTCTGAAATCGGAGGGTTCTTAAAAAACTTCTTTGGGTTGCCCTTTTTAGATCCGTCAGAAATTGATGATGCATTTACGGAAGATTTAATGTCTATGCAACCTAACGACAGACGCGTTGAGACATTTTGTGATTATGTTTTGGATAATTATATTACAGCCGATTCCACTTTTCCTCCTGATATTTGGGCTAATTTTTCCTCGTCCATTAAAAGAACAACAAACGCGTGCGAATCTTTTCATTCTCACTTTAATAAAAAATTTAATCGATCAAGTCCAAATATTTTTGTTTTCATTGATGCAATGGTAGACATTCAATGCGAAACTTATGTAAAAATGCGCAGTACCAAGAACGAACTAAAAACAAATCTGGAGAAAGAAATTTTTTTGAGGGAACAAATGTTATTATTAACAAGCGGACAAATATCTAGATTACACTTCCTAAAAAACGTGTCGCAGAAATTTCTTCCCATTTCTGTGAAGTTTTACATAGAAAAATATCCTAAAAAATTTAACATAAAATAAAAAAATTAAGAAAAACATTAAAAAATTAAAAAAGTATATATTTAAAAATATTAGTGTTGTAGTATTGTAGGTATCTAGTTTTTTTGTAAGTAAGGTAACTTGTTGTTTTTTTTGTGTTACCTATTGACAACTGGATTTTCATCCACTCCATTTTTTTAAACACGCCAGAAAGAAAAGGTCAATTTTGGCCATTGCTTCTGCCAGTCCTAAGCCTGGAAAAAGTGTGGAGGGGAAAAATATGAAATAAAATGTAATGGTTTTAGCATTACAAATAAAGTATCTACTACATATTATATCTTATATGTATATATAATATCTGCAATATAAATTATCATACGGATCCACGGGACGGACTTCGGACAAACGTCTTGACCCTTTTAACCGCGGGACGGACCTCGGACGTACCTGCGTTTTACCCTGACCGCCGGACGGACATCGGAAACACCGGCTTTTAGCTAATGACGAATTTATGCGTTAAGCGGGATTTATAGTTTGACGAACTGTAAACGTAGACGCAATGTGAAAAGATCAACTATAGAATTTACGTACCTTGTTTATAAAGGAACGTAAGTGCATGACGTAACGTAAGGGGAACGGACTGGAACGGAAGAGTTGGCCAACTTTTATGTTTTTACAGTGAGTTCTTACGTCCGGCCAATCAAAGGAAAGAATTTTGTGTGATGTCAGCGTGTCTATCAGCTGTCATTTAATGTTGTGTTTTTGAATGTTGTACAGATTGGCATAGATATCCTTTGTTTACTGTTTAGTTTAGCATCGTTTTTCGAGTTTGTGTTTGTCGACACTTTTCCAATGCTACTGCACACAATAGTAGTCCCACGGCTCCAAGAAGAATATCTTCATGTATTTCGTAATCCATTGTGATTCAAACTATATAAATATTTAGATTATAATACAAAATTTAAAACTCAAAAAAACATAGGACACAGGCTGTAGATGATTTGTATAATTTCTAGGTTAATTTGAATGTCGCGAGTACGTTACCTCTGCCCATGCGCAAAATTTCCGTTCCGTTTATTTATAACCCCAACAATTTTTACATACCGTTCGTTACGTATCCAGTGCGTCTACGTGTGGTGTACGTTTACAGTCCGTCAATCTATAAATCCAGCTTTACTTTATGTAACTACAAAAAATTAAAGTAATTGTAGAGGTATTAGTATTTAAATATGCTTACCTATGGATGAGATACCTATGAATAACTTCGGCAACATCATGCATCTGAATATACATACACACCAATTGAGGCAAATAAAAGTCAACTTCATGATGATCGAAACTGAACATTTTGTTAACGATATAACACAAAACTCCCGGTTCCTTACTGTTGAACAAATAGTGCATAGCCATCGAAACGTCGAACACTTTGCTCTCGAGCAGTCGTAACATTCCGGAACTTTTGGGAGCGTCTCCGCTCGAATTCGTAATAATTTTAGTCCGTTCATCATCTTGTGCGTAATCGGTATCTTTTGATTCGACTTTGCTCTCGGTCACGATATTATCGATGTACTCGACACTGGATTCTCGGGTGGCGTTCGAATCGGACGAAGAACCGGCGTCTGAACCACACAAGATTCCAGAATCGTCTGAACCGAGACTGGCGAGTTCATCGTTTCGTTGTTTGGAAGACGATTTCGGTAGGGGTTCGGTGGTGTTAGAAGGATTGGAACATAATATGGCGTTGACGGTTTCGCATTCTGGACTAGGGGTAACGTCTACTTCGGGAATGCGTTGAAGGGCGGAATCGAGGCTGCGGTTACGGTGATGGTGGGTTAGATGGTTGGTCGTAGAGGTGGTGACTTGCGTGACCGGAGGTAAAAGAATTCCCATAGACCTGTAACAAAAAAAAATATTATTTTCCTACTCCCATACATTAATTTTATCACTAGATATGAAGGAACTGTAATTTCATGATATCCATATAAGTTTACATCCACTAGATATTCAATACTCGGTCGATATCCGATATCATTATGATCACTTAAATTACATAATATTATATTTAATTAATTAAATTTGACCATTCTCTGAAGGTGAATCGTAATTTCTTCTGCTTTATCGCAAATATATGACCGAGGAACAGGAGCTGAAAAGGCCATGGTAATACACCCAGGTTTATAGTAATTCTAATGTTAATGTAATGACCCATATTTTTAATCCCATTGATGAGAAATGCCGACCCATGGCGTGCATATAAATTTTTTTTTTACAAATTCGAATATCGTGAAATAATGTTTTTCATTGAATTTAATGTAGTACTTAGATTAAAATTAACCTGCATACAAAACTCATAAAATTTGTAATATAACTAAAGTCACTCAACCAACAAATAGATATTATATTAATAATATTTCTCTACAACACAATTCGCACACGCACCTGGATAAAATTAATGCTAAGTAACCCCAACTTCTTTAGGTCGTTAAAATTTTTTATGAAACAGTGGACCGCGTTAATAACTGACCAGTTTTCTTAAAAATAGTAGCATACATAAAGTGGCTTTAATTAATTTTTCTTTTTCCAGCGGCTTATTTTAATGCTTACTAATAAATTCATATTAGGTATTTTTTTTTCAATATTTCCAAACTAGCTTTCTAAGAACATCAAGAACTAACGGTTTATTGAAGTAAAGGGAACTTTTGCATAGTGATCCTGACAATTTTAGAAAATAAATCTGACTACATTGCTTTATTTTATTGTCGTTATATTCATATTAGAAACACTATACCTACCGACCTATTCTTATCATATGCGACCCGGTACCTACAGATGATACAAGGAAACAAGGCCAGGGAGGATCGCTTTGTAAAGGCGACCTTACATTATGCTATTTAGGTGCAATTGTGATAATCTTTTGATCTCACGTCGTAAAGACAGGGCTTGCTGTCATATAATAAAATTAAGTGTGTGGCCATATCGGTACTCCAAACATGTTTACTAAAATAAAAATTAATTATTACATCTATTCAATACCAGATAAAACAAGATATCTTACTTTTCCCCATTTTGTTTTTCTATATAAACACGATTCGAGGTTTGAGTTTCTGTTCTAATATTTTTAGGGTTGGTAGCAGAATTATTACTAAAAAAATAACTAAAATTGCCTACAAATTTCATGAAAATAGAAACTGTTCTAATTATTTTTCTTGCTTAAAAATCGCCACAAACTAGCACACGCACATGCGCATTGTTTAGTTTGTTATAGCATGCAACTTGCATTGCACCTAAATAGCATAATGCAAGGTCGCCTTAAGAATTGCAGCATTGTGAAACCGAACGCAAGCCGTTAGAACGGTCCAAAGCGACCTTCAACAAGCTCATGAAATAGCATTTAGCTCTTTTACTGTCCTACGAAGGTTGGGAGGGGATTTGATACCTTGTGGATCAGCCTAATAGTCCTCACCAACTGCTGCTCACAAAAGACGCACATACAAAGGATGTATACAAAAGAGCTGGAGAACGTTATGCTGCCTGCACTCGGTTACTTTGGGAAAGTTCAGTAGTGTTTTGTGAAGAGATTTCTTTTTTCACCTACCAAGACACCAAGAATAGGGCTGAGTAATCTGCACTGATATCAGACAGATACATCAGGGCTAGGATTAGAGTGCCATCAAGATTTAACTAACGCCTTGGTAGATAACAATATTATCCTGAGGTGGGTTAAGGGACACGACAGAAGCAAAGGTAAACGCATTGCTGATTCTTTAGCCATTGAAGCGGTTGGACTAAGAATTCTTGGACCCGGCGACACCTATGGCCTGACGAATTCGACATTTGCGGAACTAGCTAAACGTTACACCCATGCTCAATTTCTAAAGAGATGGGATGAAATCAAGGGATGCAGTATTGCCAATACTGCCAGCATCACCCTGGGCGACCCTGGGAAGCTGGAATCGAAAAAATATTTGGCGATGACCAGGAAAAACCTACGTTTAACGGTAAGATTTCTGACTGGCCTCTGTCAATTAAGGAAACACCTCCATACAATGGGGCTACTGGATACACCTCTATGCAGGATGTGTGAACAGGAAGATGAATCTGTCCGGCATGTCTTATGCGAGTTCCCGGAGTTATCGTCAATAAGAGAGTGTGTGTTTGGTGAGTCTTGGCCTACACCTGCCGATATAAAGGAGATGTCTCCTAGTGACCTGTCCACCTTCCTGGAAAGGACAGAATGGACGATGACCTAGAAAGACAACTCCTCGGGAGGATGTACAATGGGTCACATGTGGCCTAAGTGCTGTGGGCCTAACTCACCCTCCCTACTCTACAGATACAGGGCTAAATGTATTGTTTAGCAATTCTAGGGCAAGAAATTCTTAACGCTTCGATTTTGCAGTTCTTCGGCATCTATCACTGAGTACTTTGACGTTCCATGTGAGTTCTTATTAAACGTCAGTATTTTGTTTATTTGGTAGTTGTGTGTCACACATGCAGGAAACACTTTAGCAGCTTATTTATTATTGGGACACGCAGATGCGCATTAACAGCTCAACAACTATACAGAACGTAGGTCCAAGAAGACCATGAGATGCCATAAGTTGGGTTTGTTGGCAGCCGTGACCACACACGACAAGATTGATAACACAATATATCAAGGACATTGATATTCCAGAAATAGAATGGACTATTCAAAGTCTACATGTTAATCCCAAGCATACCTGGAACGAACTTAAAAGACCTGTTAAGCCGGGTACTCACTGGCGAACTGAATTGCAGCTGCAACATTTGCTGCAAAAAACTTGAGTGGGTGGGCGTATCGCCGTAAATATGCGGAGTTTTCGCACAGACCGTAAGAACAGCATGTCGGTTCAAAGTGAAATAATTGCCAGTAAGTAGCTCATTTTCATTAATAAACAGTTTTATCGAAAACGAAAAGCGCCCACGAAAATTGTGGCGTCATAAAATGTATTAAGAAAGAAATACATTCCTTGATGCTTAAGAAATTTCAAAGTTTTAGTAGCCATTACAAAAATTTTACCCGAATGAGTCCAACAGATTTTGAATACTATATTAAGTAATATGCTTGGGCCAAAAATTAAAAAAATAATAATACCAACTGCAGAGAAGCGGTTTCTGTACAAGACCGATTAACCTTAACTTAGAGATGTTTAGCTACAGGGAATTCTTATACAAGTTTGCAGTATTTATTTCGTATACCTAAAAAATTATCGGAAGTAATTACAGGTTGGTAAATTAATTTTGGCAGTCGGAAGTTTGGCAACGTCCGATGCGCCGTAGCAAAGACGTATGTGGATTGCAAGAGCTCACTTCGCTGGCAGAATTCGTAAGACTCACAACCTTTAAAACTTTGCATGCGGAATGTACGCCGACCGCTCTTTCCGGTAACTACGTTTACAACGTTGTCAAGTTGTATGGCTTTCTCGCGCATCGTCTACTGCCAAAATTAATTTGCCAACCTGTACACAAGTGCATAAAAATTATCAGGTTTATTTTGATGCACGAGTGTAATTCGGTAGAATATTTCTTGAGCAGAAGAAATAAAAGTGTAAACAAAAATGTCTCTCTTTAATAAAATCCCTAAACTGTCTCCATATATATTTATGGTACAGTATTGTATTTTTGGGTTTACTTTCGGTCACCTTTTGTTGAATAGAACTTAAAGAATCTTGTCCAAATCGCGACATTTCAACGAATTTTAAAATTTGGCGTATGTCAAAATGACAAATGCGCAGTTTTAACACCCGTTACTATAGTTACGAACCTGCAGGGAAACTTTCGATAGCTAACGGGAAATTTTCGGATTCCACCGGGCAATTTTCGCCGAAAAATTCCTGCTTCCATATGGGATTTTTAATACATTAGGAAATATTCACGAAAATTTTATACCAGTTAATTTTAGCCAATCAGATGCCTGCATTTTGACATGTTGCTATGACAATAACTTAATTTCTTCGGAAATTTCCCTGCGTAGAGGGAAATTAATAAGTGGAAATTTTCCTCTGGCTTGTTTCTAGTAGTATAAAATTAGGAAAAGTTTAAAGACTAATATTTATTTTAGATTATTATTTAAACCTTGTTTTACTAGAGCATAGGGAAATTACAATATATGACATCAAATCCGAGGTTAATAAATGAAGGATGGATAATAATATGTCACCTGAGTATGTCACCAATTTAATTTTTATTTTAAAAAAGTTTTGGTGGAAAATTTTCTTACCGAATCTACCTAGAGCATGAATTTATTTTCCTGAAATTTTCCTCAGTTGCGAATTTTTTAAGAAAATGAAAATTCGCACTTCGAGAAAATTTCCGGAAATAATTCATTCTCTGTTGCCGCAGCTTCTCGTTCGATTGTACTATTTACATCAACAAAAATGTACTGTAATGTACTATATACAGATACACCTATCACTTATTCGTTATCTTTGTTTAGTCAATAGAGTAAAAAGAGATTAAAACAAACATGATATTTTTGGCCACTAAGGTCATCAGAAAATTAAAAAAATAAATGACACAAATACATAAAAGATGAACCACAAATTAAAATGGAATAAAATATCAATAATTTTCATTTATATCAATAACTGGTAATGCTGTAGTTATCAGTGTTTCCATTACCCCGTCAAACGTTTAATAAGTTCATTGGGAGGTTACCATTCATGACAAAAAGTACTAGAAAATATATTATTTCCAGGTAAATGTACGTTTGTACATTTCAAGCAAATATAAATAGTACAATTGTACCAGAACGGCAACACTGGATAGTGCAATAGGGAACTTGCCCATTTTTTTTTATTCTACTAAAATGTGTGTTTATATATGAAAACACATTATACCAAATATCAGTCCTTAAATCGCAATACTTATTTCACAATAAATAATTAAAGTTGGAATCGCCACCGGGTGTATTCAAACGAAGAAAAATGCGCGGCAGCGGCTGTGACGTCACACCGCACCTCGCGCATCGGTAACCGCAGAAACAGCCATTTGAAGCATTATTGATTTTTTATCGAATTCGAATCGTTAGCGTCAGTTTCTCGGTTTTTAAGTGTTGTTTGAATTGTCGGTTCACAATCGCCTGACTCGAAAAGTGCGGTCTGACGTCACAACCAATGGCAGCGCGTTTTAAGAGCAGTTCAAATTATTCAAATTTTAACCCTTTATTTCTCAGGTAATTTAATCGTTATTGGAATTTTTCTTTTTCTACGAAGTTCCTTATGATAATATCTTACGATTTTAATTGTTTTTAAATGATTTTATTTTTTTGGCAAGTTCCCTATTCTCTTTATGTTCGTGGTTTAATCCGACAGTCGGTGGTTGCTTATGACCACACTGTAAATTTTTGGTTGCAGCTTAAGACATCGCATACCTGCTCCAACAACATACAAAGTGCTCCCAATGGCCCGTAATTAATAATAGACCAATTTTCCCCCAACCCAAGAGGTCATTCAAAACGTGCTGATTTTTATGCCCAATCGAGTGAGGAGTATCATCCAAGATCAAGGTGGCACAACACATTTTTGAGCTTGTGAACTAGATAGATATAAATTGTTTGGAGTGGAATTAATTAGGTCGATGTATGTATGTATGTATGTATTTTGGGGTACCATTCACTGAGACCTAAAAGATCTATTGTGCCCCCTTACTTCTACTTAGTTCCTGAGGAGACTCTCAGAGACTAGTAGCTCCTTTAGTCCTATTTCCCGGAGGAATTTTAGGATATCTGCAGGCTTCAACTTAGGTAACTGTCCCTCTTCTATCCAGTAGTCTCCCAGGTGCTGTGCCCTAGGATTCTGAATTGCTGTGCAGTTCGCAAGTATGTGGATGGGGTTTCAGGCGACAATGTGCCGTTAGGATTCCTGTTAAAACCTTTAGTGCAGTTTTACTTTCACTTATGCATTTATTTGATCTCGACAGGTTGTAGGCACCCAGAAGAATCTTAGATTGCCTTAGCCCTACTAAATATTTCCAATGGTCAGATCTTCTCTTTTCTTCGGCTTTACTTACCTATTTTTCCAATATTACATTGGAGCTGATTCCGCAAAAGGGTTCCAGCCCCCAAAAGGGTATTTCAGTCCCCCTCTTCGCTAGTTCATCTGCTATTTCATTTCCTTCTATTCCAGTGTGTCCTGGAATCCACAGTAAGGTGACTATATTTTTCTCGCCTAGTTCATTAAGTTTGCCTAGGCATTCCCACACCATTTTGGAACTGATTACACAAGAACTCAGCGCTTTAATGGATGCTTGACTATCAGACATTATGATAATCCCTTGCCTTCTATATCCTTTGTCAATATTGAACTGGGCACACTTTCTTATTGCGCGAATTTCCGTTTGAAAGATACTTGGGGTTTCTCCCAAGCTTTCAGAGTGTTTGGTTCCTGGCCCGTACACTCCTATCCCAGTTTTTCTATTGTTTTTGAGCCGTCTGTGTACCATTGAATCGATCTAAACTACTCGATTTGATAATAAATATTGCTACAAATTATATTGATAGGACTTTTCCCCTTTATAATAATGACATTTGCATACAGGGTGTGTGTGGAAGTGCAATAACTTACTTAGGATAAATATTAATAGGCTACCTTGTATGAATTTGTTGCAGAAAACGACAAATTTGCAATTTTTCGTAATCTAGTCACAAATACATTGTGTTACATAAAAAAACAATATGTATAATAAAAGCAGTGTTGTGTAATTCTAGAGTTTATACATAAAGCAGCATTTACCTATTCTAGGAAAATAATTGTTTCTTCACAATGCCTACAACACACGTGCATGTAATTTCGTCGATGAAACCACAGAAACATCTCACGAATTAAAAAGAAACAAAATAATTGGTATGGGACGAACAGGTGAAGTACGGGAAAAATCCCAGATGAGATCGATGAAAGCATTGAAATGGGCGTAAGAGGAAAACCAAGTCTTGTATAAATCTATAAACAATGCGATGACCATAATAAATAAAACGATTAGGTATAATCTATCTATCAATATTATTTATATTGTAAGTGATTGTTATTACACGAGCTAAAATTATTAAGAGTATCATTTGATAACAAAAAATATATCGTTTGTTCTCAATTTTTTTTAAAAAAGTTTTATTGGCAGTATCACATTCTTATTGTTATCTTTTTAAGCATTAAACGATATAATGTACATTTAATGGACTTGATATCGAAGATTATTTCGATAATAATAAATAGATAACATTTTTAGTTACTAGAAATTTTCAGATGAAAACAAAAAATTACGACTAAAAGAGCTCAGTATCTTCTACATCCTTGAATTTAAAAAGAAATTGGCAGATTGGACTACAAGTATAGAATGTTCCAAAAATTCCGTTCTAGATCAAAGTTACAATTTTTAAATGCTACTTTTACTTCTTGAATTCTACGTCACTTAGTGTGTAATTCATAATTTTTGTACCTAATGCGTAATACCGTTGAGTGAAAAATACAAGAAGAGGCGCAACCTCGTAAAAGATTTTGTGCCGCAAAATGGTGTTGGCGGAGAGATGTCGCCACTCGCATTTTCTGATTTTCTCTAGGAATTAGTAGTCTCATACTGACCGTAGCAGCCGTAAGAACTGTGAACGGAATTTCTAGCTCTCGACTCTCTCGAGTGTTTTGTTTTTGTATACGATCAAACAAGTATGTAGTTTGTTAATCTAGGCATTGAGAGACTTTGTTGTGTGTTACGTAGGGAAAAATATTTTTAAATATGAAACCCAAAAGCCATATTTGTTCTTTTCACGAATGTGGACAGAATTCAAAAAAAGATAAGCATTTAAGTCTTTTTAAGTTTCCTACCAAAAATGAAAATATCCTAAATGAGTGGAAAAAAATTGTGGTAATATAACTATTTGGAATTTAGAAAAGTGCGAGTTAGCAAATAAAGTTTTGTGTGAAAAACATTTTAGTTCTGACTTTATTATTGTACAACAAAAATGGTAGATTCTAAGAAAAAATGCAGTACCAAAAAGTTATTGTGCAGGTATGTTTTTTTTATAATTTCATGTGTTTGATTTAATTTGTAATGCTCACCTTTATTTTCATTTATAAAAATGGAAAATTTAAGAGAATATTTAAAATAAGTAGATACTATAGGTAACTACATAGTTAATAATTTTTCGCGATGTACCTAAGTAGTTTTAAAGTTTAATATTTCACGAATTATTTTATTGTGCAATATCAAAATATCGGAGAAGCCATAAATCAGGAATTATGAACAGGCACCTAATTACATAAAATATTATTAAATAAATGTTAATTCTATTGTAGAATGCCCTATCGAAAATATAGATGAACCCTCAACAAGTGGTCTTTGCAAAAGACGTTTTTCAGACTTAGATGGTAAGCTTATTAAATTGCACTTTTAAATTATTCAACATAAGTACCCATATCTATTTTTTATAGAAAACAATGCTATTCTGTTGAAAACTAGGATGTCACAAAATGAAAAGAAATATAAATCAGGGAAATATTTTGGAACTGAGGACACAATATCTGGTTGGTACACAGAGATTTGAACTAATTCATTTCTTTTGTTAATTTTGTTGGGAAAATAAACCACAATATTTTTTATATATTCATTTCAACGTTTCGGAAGCGTTCCAGCTACCGTTATCAAGAATAATTTAGTTTTTTAAAATTCTGGTCTCTATCTGACACTACGAAAAAATTTGACAACTAGACAATCAATAATATTTTGAAGTTTATGAATGCAAAACATTTTTTGTTAAATTTTTAAGGTCCATTCACAGTAAATCAAATCCCAATAAAACCGTTCCTGGAGCGTGCACTTCATTGGATCCCATTTCTAGTAGACTATATTATTGTGTTAGAATCTCATACAATGATAGTTATTTATGCAACAAGTGCATAAAGTGGTGCTTTTTTTGACGAATGGATATTATCTACTGTGAATGGACCTTAAAAATTTGACAACAAATTTTTTGCAGATTAAACTTCAAAATATTATTGATTGTATAGTTGTTGAATTTTTTCGTAGTGTCAGATAGAGACCAGAATTTAAAAAAACTTAATAATTATTCTTCACAACGGTAGCTGGTACGCTCCGAAACGTTGAAATAAAAATAACAAAAATATTGTGGTTCAATTTCCCAAAAAATTAACATAAATAATAATGAACCACAAGGAACATACAGGAGATACTTAATCAATTTTTTCATTGTATTGCAGATACATCTTCCGAAGAATTTTCCAGTACGAAAAAAACTGCAAAAGTTATTAACAAATTAAGATGAAAAACAATGTATTTAGTTTTTGGTCAACAACTCCGAAACTATCAATATTTAAGATTTTTTGTTAATTAAAAAAATTGTAATAAACAAAGTATTAAAAAACTCTTTATGACGTGTTCCTGTTAAGCATGTATATAAGAAGTGTTCCACGAACAGAAACATTTTTAGTCGGATAAAATTTTATAAATTGGCGATTGCCTAGCCTGTTGAAAAATCAACTTTAAGAGTTTTTTTTAACGGGAACTTGCCATACATACCATAATTTTTTTGAATTTTTAAATAAATATTTATATCAATATAACACTTGAAAAAAATTAGTTTACGTTGGTACTCTCTTCAGAATTAAATTTTTATGCATACTTCATTGCAACATAACTGATTCAAGAGAAAAACCCACAGCAGGTAGTCGTTAATCCGATAACAATGCCTAATAGTATGATTATTTTACCACTGAAATGTTTGGCTGGTAAAACATTATTTAGTTTTAGTATCTAAATTTTACCGATTACGGATCTGCCACTGTTTACTTATTATTAAATCCTTTTAAGACCAGACACCGAGTTAACGAAATATTGTGAAATATACTTTATGTTCATTAATAAAATAAAATATGTTTATGTATGTACCTACTTATATTTTCGCTGACCGTAATAATATTGTTTTCGATAGGAAGTAATGAATAATGCTGTTTTAGAAAATTGACCAGATAACAAAGTCCCGTAATAACTAAGTGACAAATCAAAGAAAGAATTTGTATAAAAAAACGTCAATAAGTTGCTTGTCTATTAGAATTTATATTTTGGAGATAATATTTCACCATTGTATTTTGAAGCCGTCTCTGTCACATATACGTTTTGTTAAAAGACTGTTTAAAACTGTAAAAGTATTTTTTAGATATATCTTTGCTCTCTTTTGAGTCGGTCGTGATTACATTTCTTTGTAAAATAATACTTTTCGAATATAGTTTTTGAAGTTCAGTGTTCGTTTTTCTTAATTAAAGGGAATTATTTATAAATTTATAAACTGTTTACACTAAGTTTGCTTCATATTTCTTTATATCGAACGATATAAATTTGTAAATATTGTATGTAGTGAACGAAAAAAACTGCCCGCTTCTAAAAGAAATAAATTTCACAAATCAACAGTCAAGAGCCGTCCGAAACAAGCTTTGTGATTAGATTCGAGGCGTGGTGGGGACAAGAGCAAGGAATAGTTCGATGTTTGAACACCGCGTCGCCTAATTACAGTACCAATTTTAATGAATAGTGGGGGGTACGCTGGAATCTCCATAAGGCACAAAATTTTACATTGCGTTGCGCCTCTTCTTGTATTTTTCACTCAACGGTAATACGTAATTCATAAAGCCTAGTGCAGAACAGAAAAATGGTGTTTATACAATGCGTGATTTTTATGTTATGTTTTTGAAAACTGTCAGTTGACTGTTGACACTAAACTTTAGTTGTAGTTTATTCCTTATAATTTAATGTTCCCAATTAAATACTAGTACGTACCATACATAGCAAAACAACATCGTTTTTTAAAATAGTTTTCAAAACAACGTACATTTTTATCAGCCCCCGTACCAAACCAAACCAAATTTAGAAATTCGAGCGTCAAGTCTTTATCAGTGATACAAGAAAGTGCCGACGAAAAGATTGTCTATGTACGGTGGCTCTGCGGAGCGCCTTTCCCTTTACCCGTACTCCGCGGCTGCCTGTAACGGACGAAAAAAATTGAGGCGATAGAATAAAAGTTTGACATCAGTGTGGGCCAACTTACCAAAAATGCTAGATTGTATAACAGAGGAGACACCCCCACCAAAAACCATCTCAATAGCTTTCATTAAGAAAATAAAAATCAACCTCAAAATCGTTGATGGAACCGAGGTTGAATGGAGACAAGTAGTTAAGTATTTAGGTCTGGCCCTAGATAGTATAATTTCTGTGAAACAAACACGAACAGAAGAATACACATAAAGCAAAAATAGCTCTAATGCTGTTCAGGGATATGACAGACAGATTTTTCATTATTGCATAATCCCGACACACTAGCGATTTCTGTACTCTATTTTTCCGATGAATAGCAGTTGTTTTACCGATAACTGTGATAATGGATCTCTTTGAAACTTTTGTCAACTATGTATTCCTTCAGCAGCTCTATGCTTTGACCCATTTTTTTCTTGTTTCAGTTGCCTCTACACATTCTGTATCATATTTTTCAGAAATTTCAAAAAAATTTTAAAAAAATTTTAACAATAAAAATATTCATGTTTTATACATACAACAATCAAACAACTCATCACAGCAACATCTAAAGCTGCGTCCTCACCGAGTCGACACTGTCGATCGACATGGTCGATCAACAAGTCGACAAAACTGCGGCAAAACAACACCAGAGTTGACAGAAATGTTGTCGATCAGTCTAATCAACATGTCTGACGAAGGGCATCGTGCATCATGTTTCTGTTTTTATAGTTATTAGTTTTGGAATCCCATAGATCTGATTTTAATTTGTATGCCTCAATAAAAGCTATGATTTTGTCTTGTTCTGATTCCATTTCCAAAAAAAATACATAACTACGACGACAACGTAAACGTCAAGACGTCACTGAGTACTCAATTTGTCGAACGTCGAAAACACCTCGGAAAACACGTCCACACACTAAAGTCGATCGACTGTTCTTTCATGTTTACCGATTATAGTCGATGGAAAACAATTCGACATGTCGATCGAATTATTTTGTCGATCGACACCGTCGATTGCAACGTACGCACCAAGTCGACACTGTCGATCGATGGAATGGAATCAGAACAAGACAAAGTCATAGCTTTTATTGAGGCATATCTTCACATCTTCGTCAGACATGTTGATTAGACTGATCGACAACATTTCTGTCAACTCTGGTGTGGACGGATGAAGAGTTTTGTCGACTTGTTGATCGACTGTCGACTTGGTGAGGACGCACCTTCAGAACACAATGTTTCGTAAATAACAGAAATGAATTAAGCCCACCCTGGGACGTACATTTTTCATAGACCAATCGGAAGCTACATTGCACCAATGAGAATCAATTGTTCGCTTGTGGGTAGGTCAAGACTAAAAATGATTTATGGCTTTTTTATCTTTTCGGCTTTTTAATCCTCAAAGAGACCTTGCCGCATTTAATTGTGAAACAGTGCACACTAATTTTACTGAGTTGGATGTACAGTCATTATACAAACATATCAAAAGAGCTCTGATTGCACCTCGTGTGGTCGGAATGGGCGCAAGCGCGAAAATAATAAGTAATTACGAGTATGACATAATATAATGCACAATTTGTACTTTAATATTCCGTTATTTTTATCAAGAATTACTAATTATGGTAATGAATGTAAATAAATACGTCATTCATATCTCGGGACATCACTAAGGTTAACAAAAGTAAAATTCAAGGTTGAAAATCTACTTATTAACAGATGTCGAAGAATAATTATTTATATTCACACTTCATGCATTATTGAAAAATAATATTTTTCAAAAACAGTACCCGTTCAACTAAGGAGCAACAACTACTTCCCGTGCAATATGCACCACCGGATATTGAATTACACTCCAAAGTCAAACGGGGTTTTTGGTTTGCCATTAGAAGGGACAACACATCTTGTAGACCGGTTTCTTCACTTCCAACCGCAAACCAAAATCCGAAAAATGTTTGACAGCAAGTCACATGGGCTTGAAACAATAAAGCTTATTACAGGAAACTGTAATAAGCTATATCTACTTATTACTAAATAAAGAACTGTTTTCTAGGAAGGAATCGTTTAAGTAGGTTTAGAATTTTACCTATAAAACTGTACATATGCAAACTTAACGTGCCTTCTCGTCTAACTGGTTAAGTATCTTCATTTTTATGCATTTCAAATAAAATTTTATTACCACGTATTTAAAATGCGGGGAAGATAGCGATCATGTCCTTAGGCTTATACTACGTAAAATGTCATTAGTGATATTTACCTATAGTTCAAGAGCTGACACCAATTTTTGGGTAGGTATTTGAGGCAAGCTGAAAACTTATCCTATACTTACCTCTTCTATTATACCCCAACACGGAATTGCAGACCTGGCCGGTGAGTAACGGGGATAAATCAACACCTAATTAAAAATAATAATTTTTTTTGCCAAAAATTTCTACATGTTGTAGTTTAATGTTTAAGGAGTTGAGAAAAAAATAAGCCAGGCGATTTAGACAAATTTTTAAATGGTATTATTCATAGTTACAAAAAGAAGACAGATCGTTTTGGTGGGACTTTCAGTCTGCCAGGTGATCTAAGAAATTATGTATAGGTGCGAATGAGTAGCTGAAGTGTGAGAGAGAGCGTTCTATAGGTTTTAACAAAGTAGTTGTGTCACCATTTTTCAAACTATTGAGCGAAAGTGTCGATAAATATGAATTTAAATATATAATCTTGAAGTCCTTCTAACACTTAGTGGTGTATGGCTTGTTGCAGTCACTGTTCTTTCACGAATTTTTTCCGCTCTTTCCTATTTTGAGCTAAGTCCTTTGCTTCTTTCCAGCTTCTTCCTCTTTTATACAGTAATCCAGCTATTACCTTATCCTACTTTTGCTTTCCATATTCTCTTAATCGGTCTTCCTTCTTCCATACGTTGTAAATGTCCCCACCATGTGTGTATGATGGGGTGACATTCACTGAGACCTAAAAGATCTATTGCGCCCCCTTACTTCTACTTAGTTCCTGAGGAACGTCTCAGAGACTAGTAGCTTCTTTAGTCGTATTTCCCTGAGGAATTTTAGGATACCTGCAGGTAAGTGTCCCTCTTCTATCCAATAATCTCCTAGGTGCTGTGCCCTAGAATTCATGTCCCACCATTGTAGTTATCTTTTTTCTATAAAGTCTAAGGTTGATGGTATACCTAGGTATTTTCTTACATCTATGTTTTTCATTCTATCCTCTTTTGTTACATCCTTACTCTTCTTGAATATTTCATCTCTGTCGCCTGTATTTTACTTTTTTTTTGTCCTGTTAACACCCATGTTTCGCATCCATATGTAAATATTAAATATTTTGTATCACCTTACAAAACAGAGTTAAAATTTGCTCATGAAAAAGCTAAGTTGACTAAAGGAAAATCAGTGAAAAGAAAAGTAGCAGATGATCAAACTCAAAGTAATCAAAACCTCTTAAATTACCTAAGCCTAAAAAAGTTGCGTAGACATGTATTCAAATTCAATGGAGGGATGGACGAAATAGTAATTATTTGTGAGCACTGTCAGTAATTTCTTTACCCCTAACGACGTTACCCCGTTTTGCCCGATTCGAAGGTCAAAACAAGTTGACAAATATATTTGTATTTCTCGTCATGTCATGTATTTGCTAGGGTAAGTTGTAGCATTATTAATAAAAGCTTCATTTTATGCTCGATATTGTAGGCATTTAAGATTTTTTTCTGTGTCGTTCTGTACCTCATTTTGTCCAGCTGTCCCCTAATTACATTTATAGTTTCAATACGCAGTACTCTGTGAATTTGTTCCATTATAGTTTAGTAAGAAGATATAAAAAATAGCAAATTATATTTTATTTAGTGGAGTTTTTAAAGAGTACCTAGTTTTCTGTTGTTTATACCGTTTGTTACTTAACTAAAACGTAATTGCATGTCTAGGAAAAACAGGTAAATTTGGTATAAGTTTTTCTTCTACCCATTTCCTGTAATTCATCTTATGATAATTTCCAGATTTGCTTCTTGATTTAAATAATAATAGGCTGTCCTTAATGAACCCCATTTCACATCCAATATGAACTATTTTAGCCGATTGTCTTTAGTCGTGATTAAAAATACATAAATGTTAGGAGACATCATTAAATAGAACGTTGACGAAAGTTAAGAATTAAATTTAAACGACTACAGCTTGTCCGCTACTAAGTGTTTTACACTGGTTGGGCGTTTGCTCGAATATGCTATAGCCGTCGATATCGCTCTCACTTGTCTAGAACATTTATGTAATGACTAGTAGAATAATATATTATACACCAAGGAAGTGACTAGTGAAGACTATTATTATTGACCAAGCACAAAAATTATTTCGCGAGGAACTTTGCCCCGCGCGGAATAAGGTGCAAGGCTTATAAATGTCTTCACCACCGTAGTTTGTATACAATTTTTTCCAATACTCGCCAAATTTAAGACAAAAATTAAAAAAATTTCTTATAAAAATTAAGCAGCACATGAATGTAAGTTCCATTTTCCATTAATAAAACAGAAATCAAGTAGTCAGATGCAGATTGACATTTCCACTATGTAGTAAAACTTATTTTCGAATAACATTTGTAATTATTGTGTTTGCGTGATTTCCCGTTTCCATCAACAAAAGATTTTCAAATTCCACTGGTAATAATGTTAAAGGTAAAAACATTCCTCGATCCATGCTTTTCTGCAATCAACGTAAATTTAACAACACATTTCAATGTCGAAATCAAATTTTGACAGTGTCGATTTACAAATCCGTAGGGAGCGTCCTAATCGTTCAAGTTGATTTCTCTCTACCCGTTTACCCCATCGTCTGACTGACATGTATACTGTTCATTTTCGCTCCTCACCTAACCCATAGGTTATGAACGCACACCTTATGTCATCAGTCATTTTTGGTTAAGCACGAATTTTAAACTAATGGCATTTTTATTTTAAAAATTGAATAGATGAGGCTTTTACTTGATGAAGATCCACACTAAACTATGAAATAAAACAATTTAATTTGTTCAAATCTTCATTATATTAGAACTACGTTCAATATATATTCGTGACGCGTTTCGCTAACACAGTAGCTTTCTCAAATAATTTTTATCTAGTTAGGTAACTATCTCCTTGTCCATTATTGACCTAGGTTAACAATAGAAAAAATTATAGAGAAATTCAACTTCTTAGTTGGCTAGAATACGCAATAATTGTCAACTTCACAGCTAGCAGTAGGAAAAATGTGTTGTTCACTAGTTATTGCTCCATTATTTAATGCCCATATGTAAAATGTTGGATTAAATAGTTACTTATATGCTTTCATCGGTGTTTGTATCTTAGCAGGAATTGTTTTCACTTCCTACCTTGAGTCAACGTTTCAATGAAGAGTAAAACGATGAAATTTTAATTACACTTAAGTGGGAATGGAATGCACCATTCTAATACCAGCGATTAAGGTCACGACCGGAATGTTAAATATACCATTTGTTATACGATTCTCATATAAAAATAATTTGAGAAATTCCTAATTATTTTGACATTGTTATAACGCGTATATTAAACAAACTATCAACTCGTGATATTCTTATATTTTCATTTAAAATACGAGAATATTAAACAAACATTTATAGGCTAGTTTAATATTCAATGTTTGAGACGTTTTATAATACGTAACATTTACAGAGCTACATATTTCAAGGTTTTCAACAATTAGTCTTGTCTGGTTTCGAAGGTATGACGAATTGGAATACATAACACAGATCTACGCTAGATAAACTGTCTCGAGATTAAAGGTGGATTCATGCAAGCAAAAATGAAAACTTAGATTAATTTAAAACTAAAACTATAAGGGCGCGTTGTATCGAACACCTAAACTCGGTTTAATGATAACTGATGGTTAGACTGATGTAATTGTTGATAATAAATAAATCAATATGTCACAGTCTAAACAACAGTTATCATTAAACTGAGTTTAGGTGTTCGATACAACGCGCCCTAAGAAGATAAAACTACGTTCATGCAAGAAACTAAGAAATTGAGATTTAAATTAAAACTAAGAAAGATGGCAAAATTTCAACTAAGAATACTATATTCTTCAACGAGTGTAGAATGGTGGCTATTATTCACGCGGATGAAGTTTCCAAAACGAGCGAGCGCAGCGAGTGTGTTTTGGAATTATCCAACACCTATTTCACCTACTCGTTCGTGAGCCTGATGCCTTGCCGCCTGCCTACGCCTATCTCACTCTCCTGGCGAGCCTGACGCCTGCACGCCCATTCCTGTCACCCTCTCTCACTATCACATCACATTATGGCCTCATGTGGACATTTCGTAGATCTAATTCCACTTCTGATATATAAGCTAAATATTCTGAATATTGAAAAAATCGAAACCACCGGGACTTGAACCCGGGACCCCTCAGTTACAAGCCCTTACGCTAAGCCCTGCGCTACGGCGGTTCATACCTATCAATGTTCTGTTCGGTATTATAAGCTACCATTCAACCGCGTCTGCGTCTTACACTACCAATGAGCCATCGACCACATTTATTTACTATCACATTATTAGGAATAATAATAGAGATAACATAAATATACGTAATTAATAGTATAATATTAAACGAGCAATTTATGATAGCCATTATTAACGCAGGGTGACGTTTGCGTCTCGAGCAGTATGCGAGGGGCGCAAGTCACCCGAGAGAATAATGGCCATAAATTGCGAGTAGAATACTATACTTTGTCCACGACCCTTATTTCTTTATTAAATAAGGCGAGCGTAGAACGGAAAGTAATAATTTGGTATTATTGCAATTCTAACGTCAAAATTAATAAATTTCTTGAGTACCTACGTCAAATAATGTGACATATAGAGATGGGCGATAGTGTGTAAAGTATCGATACACCGTACCGTTATAAATATAGTGTTTTAAAAATATCAATATTAGAAAATATCGTTATGAAAAGTATCGATACTAAAAATTTTGATATTTTATCTATACGATATATTTCAGAAACAAATTTCCCAAACAACATACGCAGATTTAATAGTTTATTTCATATTGTACCCTCATCACTAGTCACCTATGTACCGACATTTTGTAGAGTGATGATTTGTCATGGCATATTATTTGAATGCATGAGCGTGAATTATGAGTTCATAATTCACTCTAGTGAATTATGAAATTCATACATGGATCAAAGGTACGTCTGTGAATGTGTGAACTAGATTTGTTACCTCTGTTTATCCCATTTGTTGGTATTCCTATCTTTCCGTGGCCTAGTTTTGGTTTTGTTTGTGTGTGAGTGAGATTAATTTTTATTTTTGTAAATATTATTATTTTTTTTCTGTTGCGACTGGCCGACTGACGAGTGTCTAAGCCAACGAAAAAAACCGTCCTAATACTTATTATATAATTGATATTAATGTATATAGCGATTTATTCAATCTTTTACAATATTTGCACATCAAGACGTGACTAAGACTTGTTTACCAGTGACAATGAATCAAAATGACAAATTACTCAGCGCAAAACCGGTACAAGTGCACTTATCCTATTTTACCCTTTAGGTTTTTGTCGAAGTATCACCCATAACAGATGGCCCTAGTAGTAGCAAAAGATAATTATACCGGTTTTGCAGTGATAAAAACACGTAATTTTCGTTTTACGCACATAAACACAAAAATTAAAAAAAAACACTTTTACCCTTTTTGCACTAACTCCTTAAATTAAGTAAAAAAAATAAAAATATGTTTCATTTAAAAAAAGATATACAACATTTTTGAACTTGAATTTTTCATCATTTTTTTAACAACCCTGTATACAAAAAAGAAGTTTTCGACAGGTCCCCAATTACCTTGATCGTCCTACTCATCAACCCGACAAGATGTTTCTTTATTTTGTATTGGGGATGTTCACACAGAATTTTCAATGTCTGCACCTATCAATTTTTTATTAAAAAAATTAATATGTCGGCAAGTATAAATTTTAGATATAGGGTAATCTACACAAAGTGACATCAAAATTTAATGTAGAATCCGAAAAGTTCATAATATAGAGGGTGTATAATACAGGATGGTAAATAATCCGAATTTTTTTGGTATTAGTTTTAGTTCTCAATGATCAGTTTTTGAGATATACATTTTTAAAATTAAAGGTAATGAGGATTTTATTAACGTCATAAATTATCCTGTAATTCAACATGGAATAGTAGTTTGTACAACTAGTGCGCAAAGCGTCACTTTTCCCACGAGCGCAGAAGTTTGTGGCACGAGCCGTATGGCGAGTGCCGCAAATCTATCGAGTGGGAAAAGTGATTTGCGTACAAGTTGTACACAATATTTTTTCTACAACCACATTTATTAATGAAATAAAAACAGAAATGTATATACTTAGGTATTTTATTAAAACTTTGAACAGAAAGGACATACAAAATGAAAATTTAATATAGAAAAATCAGTTGAGTGTATATTTAATAGTGAATAATGAATAAATAAATAATCAAATGAATAGTTTACTTATTTTTGGTTTAAATTTAAAATTTTTAAACCCAGAAATTCACTAAGTATAATAAGTATGTTGAATTGTCAAAAAAAGTTGACAGGTCATAGGTAGCTTTGTTTGACATTTCGGTGCGGAAAAGTGCCATAGCGTGTACTTTTCGCATTACTTTTCTAACAGTTATCAAAAGAATTAAGAAAAGGCTTGCTTTGCGTATAGAAATTTGTGTAGAAAAGCGTGCTTTGCATAGTGGTTGTAGGAAAAGTATATTTTACATACAGTGATTGTATATTATACAACTGTATATAAATAAAAATAAAGAGACAGGAATTTACGCTGAGTGTCCTCAAATATACCGACCCGGAAAATATTTAATGGGTAATTTCAATAGCATTTGCTAAATACATCCAACCATCAATCCTTGAATATTTAATGTTTTTGTTTTTGACACTGAAGCTATTCATTTATTTTACAGTTGATTAGATTTACAGAGGATATAATTAAAAAACGCTTAATGAAAGAAATAATCCATTTGAACTATTGAATATCACTTATTCAGTATGAAAAAAATTAAAATGCGTAATATTTATCAAATACCAATCAAGTACTCATCTCGTCGGTATATTTGAGGACACTTTGTATAAATATGTCTTTTTATATTTATTTATAGAGCGTGTCCACGGATGGGGTATCCTATTAGTGAAAAATGTTTAAATATTAGTTTTAGTGAAAATTTTCTTTCTTCATAAAAAGTTTTGTTTGTTCTGAAACCCCAACAAATAAAATAAAATTCAAAGTTTTTCAAAACCCGTTACATTTTATATGTACACAAGGTTAGACTTTTGTGCGATGATTGGTGAAAAACTTATGCATGACCGATTCTTTCAAAATAATATGTTATTTTCTGATGAAGCAACGTTTACAACAAACGGAGTCGTTTCTTCTCAAAATTGTCGATATTGGGCTAATGAAAACCCGAGCTACAGGATTAACTTTACTGTAATAGTCAATTTGCTAAAAAAGTTAATGTTTGGTGTGCGGTTTTACCAGATCGAATAATAGGACCGTATTTTCTTGCGAGATACATTAAATCAGGAGGTGAATTTGTATTTGCTGGACAACTTCTTATTAACAGAATTAGAAAATATTCCCTTGGAGCAAAGGCGTAAAATGTACTTGCTAATTAGAGGCTGGCTGGATGAATATTTTCCTGGGCGATGGATGGGACGTTATGGACCAATATTTTTTGCGCCCCGATCCGAAAAGTTTACGCAAATAATTTAAACCATAATATTGAAGACTTGAAACGAGCTATCATTGACGCCGTTAACGAAATTACCCCAGAAATGCTGCGAAATACTTACAAAAAACTTAGAAAGAGAATTGAAAGATGTTTTAAGTTGGGGGAGGATATATTAAATACGATGTTTTTTGTTTACTTAGTGTTTCTTACACACTATTCTGCATTGTTATTTTTGATAGTGATTATAATTTTTGAATAGTTACCATTGTTGTCAAATATTTGTTAAAGAATGACAATTTTGAAAATTATTTATAAAAGTTCACAGTTACTTGGTACATCATAAAGGTCACTCACTAGATTAATACATTATTTTCGAACTTAGTGCAAAAATTCATATGGTTTTTATAAAACTGGCTATAAAATGAGACGGGTATTGAAAAACTAGAGTTTTATTTCATTTTATGGGGTTTCAGAACAAGCAAAACTTTTTATCAAGAATGACATTTTTCACTAAAACTAATACTTAAACATTTTTCACCTATAGGATATCCCATCCGTGGACACGCTATATACAAATATTCAATAACTGTATCTGAAATATATTTTTTTTGTTGAATTACAGGGTAATTTATGACGTTAATAAAATTCTGTTTGGCACTAACTTTGAAAACGTGCCTCTAAAACTCATCAAAGCAAAATCATAAGAATTTAACAATTTCATTGAATTCTCAATAAAAGTCGTAACTAAAAATTGCAAAGTTGAATTGACGAATTTTTCAAATATTTCTCAACTCCAATAGTTCCTCCATGCTGATAAGAATTTCAATTTAAATATTTCATGACTTACCTCGAAACCATCAATATTTTGAGTAAAAAATCAGTCTAAACCTATTCTGAATGTTATACACACAGGGTGTTTAAAAAATAGGTGATCCCGTGTCTAGGATAGGTAGAAAACTGAAAAAAAATTGGGGTTTGCTTAGTAAAAAAATTTCGTAACGCCATACCTACGTATTCAAGGCGTATAAAGGCGTTACGAAAATTTTTTACCAAGCAAACCCGGGGTCACCTTTTTTTGAAACACCCTGTATAGTCGAATGGAAACAAAATATTTTCTCCACGTGCAATCTTTATTTATACCTTATTCGACGTTATTTAACAATTGCTTCGGAGCACTTGTTTTTAGCTTCTTTAGTCTTCTCAGGGATATTTCCTTACAAATATACAGGGGAAGTTATAGTCCTAACAGAAATGGTAGATGCTAGGGCTCAAAATATTACGATCCGACGCAACTTGCTTTAATAAAATGGTGAAAATGGAAAAGATAGAGGGTGGCAAAGTTGAAATATAAAAAATGTTTTTTTGCAATAAATTTGAAGGTTACATGAAAAAAATTTGAAAATAGGGGTCTTGCCGTAAGGAAAATCATAATAAAATAAACGTTTCGATTTATTTCCTCGAAGGAACCACATGATCTATGATGTTGGTGTAACTATGCCCTTAAAAGGTTTCAATGAAGAGAGATGTCTAGATTTATTGAATAGTTGATTTTTTGTTGTAATTGTAAGGGACATTAAATTTCAAAGAAATTTCATTATCGACAAAACCAAAATATTTAATATTTATTCATCGGTTCCCTTCAAATAGCCGTTATCACGTAAATAAAACAATGATTATAGTGAACTTAGATAGCGGAATGACTAATTTTCAAAAAGTGTTTGTGTGCCAAGAATATTTCAATTATTTAATTATGATTAATTCGGTGAGTTACTTGTTGTTGAAATCCAAATCTCTGATAACATAAATAAATGAAATGCTATATAAAATATCTAATGCCTAATATAAACCATATCTCTCTATTTCACGATTATACCATTGTTTCGGATTAAATCAACTATTGTATAGTTGACGTAAAAGGTATAGTGCGAACTTAAAGTTGCCGGCTTTTTGTTTGACTCTAAGACAAGCTGTGTTACTAATAAAAAAGCTTGTATACATAGGTTATACCGAACTTAATTATGTCAGGAATAGTTATACCAAGTATAAGGAAAGTATAACTCTTCCACAAATAAACTCGAAATAACATCGGTATATATGTTACGTCCTAAGCCCGATCTTGTACGGAGTCGAGCTTCGTACAATGAATTTGTACGAAGTCCGATCTGTACAAGCCATTTTGTACGAAGCCGAGATTGGCGGACTTCGGACAGAGATGATTGTACGAAGTCGACTCTGTACAACGCTGGTTGTACGGAGTCGGAGCATCGATACTATTCTACAAAAATTGACTAAAAATACGAAGGTAGTTTGGTAGGGGTAGGTTTGGTTGGGTTATTATTGAAAATTATTATAATGTATTCTTCAAAAATTGACTAAAAATACGAAGGTGGTTTGGTAGTGGTAGGTTTGGTTGGGTTATTATTGAAAATTATTATAATTTGAACATTATCTGACTCGAAGGCGCGGAGGAGGGTAGAATTACGCTGTCAAAGATAATTAGTGGGTGTTTATGGGTTTTTAATTGATATTATCGGCCCATCAGGTCTTCTTTAAAAAAAAACATATCCCCCTTCCCATTTAGCGCAGACTTAGGACGAATCTGTCAATTACACAATTCAATTTTTCGATTCGGATTAGGGTAGGGTAGGGTAGGGTGGTTTAGGTTAGGAATTGACTTGCTTTCTATACACTTTTCCAAACGATATATTTAAAAAAGTGTATGGAAAGCGAGGAGATGTTCTTTTCATAGATATCCTAGCTTTCTATACACTTTTTTAAGGGATATTTTCCAAAATGTTGTAAAGTGCATTAGAAGCGAAGGAAATCCAACCCAACCTACCCTACCCTACCCTCATTACCGAGTGAGTATCGATGCTCCGACTCCGTACAACCAGCGTTGTACAGAGTCGACTTCGTACAATCATCTCTGTCCGAAGTCCGCCAATCTCGGCATCGTACAAAATGGCTTGAACAAATCGGACTTCGTACAAATTCATTGTACGAAGCTCGACTCCGTACAAGATCGGGCTTGGGACGTAACATATATAACTATTCTCCTTTTATTCCAAAATAATAGTTTGGCAACGTCGTAGCCGTTCACACAAGTAGATAAAACACCCTAAATTTCAAGAAAAGTTGTCATATTCGTGACATTCTATGCGATTGACAAATGCATTTACGTGCAAAAAAACAAGAACGAATTTGTTTATCTACATTCGTGTCATTTGTATTAGCAGTCATGCGGAGTAGGGAATTATTTTAAAAATTCGTTTTCCGTCTATTTTCCATATTAATTATATCATTCACTTCTTCAACAGCCTCTACGGCTCTCAAAAACATTTTTTTCAAGTGTTGAACAATCAGTATTAGAAAAAAACGTCAATTTCTTTTAGGTTATAACACAGTTAAACAAGGGTAGGGGTCGGTATAACGTTTGGGTCACTACTTATACTGAGTATAACATATTCTCAAGTTATTCCGAGTTTATTGGTAATCATTTTTCTTATTCTTGATTTATTCTCAGTATAATGTTTTATAACAGGTTTATTTGTAAGACCGAAGGAGTATACCGTAATAGCCCAGTCAATATTATAATTATTTAAAATGCTTACTTAGTTGACGATAACTTAATTTAATGTTATAATTTCAACTAATAATCGTTAATAGTTATTTAATAAACTAGTTTGTTAATGGAGGCGATTAATAAACGAAACTGTTTAAAGCACGAACGAGCGACAGCGAGTGAGTGCCTTTCATAGTTTGACTGAACTATAACTATTTTTGAGAGAGGGTTTGCAGGTGTTCTCTTTAATCGGTGTTCTGACATCAAGAAAGTGTGTGTTTTTGTGTGGAAATTGTAAGTAAGCATACATATATTTATTAGCAATTATCTATTTGGACGAAACTCGGTATGATACACTCACTTTCTTGATGTCAGAACACCTGCAAACCCTCTCTCAAACACACCGATGATGCGGATCGCAGTGGAAGTCCAAATGAGGCGGTAACATCAGAAAACATCAAAAAATCCACAAAATCGTTTTGAATTATCGAAAATTGAAGTTGCGTGAGTTAGCCGACATCGTAAAGCAATTGACTATGAGAAAGCTCTATTCAAAGTGGGAGCCGCTTTTGCTCAATGTTGACCAAAAACAAGAACTTGTTGATGCTTCTGAGCAGTGTTTGACCATGTTTAAACGTAACAAACCGAAATTTTTGCGTCGATATGTGACAATGGATGAAACATAGATCCATTACTTCACTCCGGAATCAAAACGATCGTCACCTGAGTGGACAGCAAATGGAGAACATCGAGCAAAGTGTCCGCAAACACAACAATCAGCTGGAAAGGTTACGGCCTCGGTGTTTTGGAATGTACGTGGTGTAATATTCATTGACTATCTTGTAAAGGGAAATACTATCAACAGTGAATATTATATAGCGTTATTGGAGCGTTTGAAGGCCGAAATTGCAAAGAAACGTCCGCATATGGCAAAGAAAAAGATTTTGTTTCATCAAGACAACGCACTGTGTCACAAGTCAATCAAAACAATGGCAAAACTACATGAATTGAACTTCGAATTGCTCACACATACACCGTATTCGCCAGATTTTGCTCCCAGCGACTACTGGCTGTTCCCAGATCTAGAAAAATGCTCGCCGGTAAGAAATTTCGCTCGAATGAAAAGGTTATCGCTGACACTGTGGCCTGTTTTGAGGCAAAAGATAAATCGTTCTACAAAAGTGGTATTGAAATGTTAAAACGGTGCTGGAATGATTTTGAACAAAGAAAACGTGATTTCTTTGTAAGGCCCAGGACTTTTCAGCCCATGTGTTAGGTATACCGTAGTATATGTGGTACACCAAGAAAAATTCGTCTATTGGCTTCAAACAAAGTGTATAGTTACGATTATGTGTTACTTATCTAGTCTGTAACTGCCAATTTAGAATAATTATAAATCCGTACATAAACTTTGCAATTCACATAAAATATCATATTTAACAAACACTCTGAACTTGAATAAATATTAAATAATTACCGAAATACAGATAGAGTCTGGAATATTCAGACACGATTAGTAAATTTCATTGACACTGTTCCATACATTTATTTTCAGAAGAACTATTGTGTCTAACTACTATTTATAGATAATACTTTATCAAAAATAAATTTACTGGTCCAAGGTCATTGTCGTGGCAATTTAATATTATTTTCGTTGCAACGCCCGCCGCCGATTTCGATAATAATTATCAAAAATTTTAATCAACCTTAGATCATTCCTTTCTACAGTTAAAATAATTCACCTACTCATATTTAAGCCGAAGTTAACGATTGAATAGAAATTTCAAGATTTTCTAGCTTCTAATCCCCAAGACCGTTTACTAAACAATGAAAGGACGCACATGTTTTCGTACATTGTTTCCAGATTAGATCCGCGTAATGCAGCTTGATCTGTAATTAGTTATGCTTAGTTAGACACTTAAATTCTAGATTTTTTTTTTAATGAAAGTTAATCCTGAAAAGAATTTATACAGAGTGAACTTGACTCGCAAATGCTGTTCACGAAATTAATTCACACATTATTTAATATAAAGTAAAATTAATTTGCACCTTTTCACAATTTGTCGGCGAGATAAAGAAATCTGTAAGCAAAAGCAGAACCGGTTTCAGACAGATTTTTGATTATTGCAGTATCCCAACGCACTAGCGATTTCTTATAGCAGCTGTTTTACCGATAACTGTAATAATGGATTTTTTTGAAACTTTTGTCAATTATGTATTCTTTCAGCAGCTCCAAGCTTTGGTCCATTATTTTCTTGTTTCAGTTGACTATACATGTATGTATGTATGTATTTTGGGGTAACATTCACTGAGACCTAAAAGATCTATTGTGCCTCCTTACTTCTACTTAGTTTCTGAGGAGAGTCTTAGAGACTAGTAGCTCCTTTAGTCCTATTTCCCGGAGGAATTTTAGGATATCTGCAGGCTTCAACTTGGGTAACTGTCCCTCTTCTATCCAGTAGTCTCCCAGGTGCTTTGCCCTAGGATTCTGAATTGCTGTGCAGTTCGCAAGTATGTGGATGGAGGATTCTTCTTCCATTCAAAAAAATCTACAATCTTCTTCCCCCACTATTTTGAGATTTTTAAGGTGACCATTCAGGCAACAATGTCCCGTTAGAATTCCTGTCAAAACTCTTAGTGTAGTTTTACTTTGACTTATGCATTCATTTGATCTCAACAGGTTGTAGTTGTAAAAACTTAGATTGTCTAATCCCTGCTAGATCTTTCCAATGGTCAGATCTTCGGCTTTACCTATTTCTTCCAATATTACATTGGAGCTGATTCCGCAAAAGGGTTCCGGCCCCTAAAAGGGTATTTCAGTCCCCCTCTTCGCTAGTTCATCTGTTATTTCGTTTCCTTTTATTCCAGTGTGTCCTGGAATCCACAGTAAGGTGACTATATTGTTCTCGCCTAGTTCATTAAGTTTGCCTAGACATTTCCACACCATTTTGGAACTGATTACACAAGAACTCAGCGCTCTAATGGCTGCTTGACTATCAGACATTATGATAATCCTTTGCCTTCTCTATACTTTGTCAATATTGAACAGGACACACCTTCTTATTGCGTGAATTTCCGCTTGAAAGATACTTGGGGTTTTTCCCAAGCTTTCAGAGTGTTTGGTTCCGGGCCCGTACACTCCTATCCCAGTTCCTTCTATTGCTTTTGAGCCGTCTGTGTACCATTGAAGGTCATTCTTTCAAAGTCTGGTAATGGTATTTGGATCCCATTCCTTCTTGTTGCTTAATTCCGTAACGAATTTCTTTGAAAAGTTATACTTTTTCATCATACCATCTTGTGGCATGTCCCAGGTTGTCTGATTTCTAAGAAGTGAAGAGGTGGTTTTCTTTTTAATGATTCCCTCTCTACTTAGTTTGTATCTTGTTCTTTCTGCAACACTCTCCACCACCATATGTAATGGTGTGAGGTTGAGAATCACTTCCATTGCTGCCGTTGGGCATGTTCTCATTGCTCCTGTTATGCATATACAGGCTAGTCTTTGAATTTTGGAGAGGTTTTCTCTCGTCGTCAAGAGGCTAGTTCTACTACTCCACGCAATGGCTCCATAAGTGATAATTGGTCTCACTATGGCAGTGTACATCCAGCTCAGGATTTTTGGGTTACAGCCCGAGTTTCTCCCTGCCAGATTCCTGCACACCATTAGAGCCATTTTTGCTTTGTATGTAATCTACTTCTCGTGCTTGTTCCACAGGAGTTTACTGTCTAGAGTCAAACCTAGGTACTTGACTTCTTGTCTCCATTCAACCTCGATCCCATCAAGTTTAATGGTTTTGAGGCTGAGTTTTCTTTTCTTAGTGAAGGCTATCAAGATGGTTTTGGTGGGGTATACATATTTTGTACCATATTTTTCGTAGATCGCGACTAGAACATACCAAATTTCTTTCTGTCTATTCTCTCAAAGTCTCAAATCACTAATATCCACTTTCAGATATTTCAAAACCTTTGGTGGAAAAATTTTAACAATAAAATATTCATGTTTTATACATACAACTTAATAGCAGAATAAATAAATAAACTTTGACATTGTTTGTATTGGCATAGAATACTACGTCTGTTTACTCTTCTAGTATAGTCATTGTTCGGAGCCTATAACAATATTCCTCTTCGAATGGTCGCCAAAAAGCCATAATTTCAAATATTACCAACAAAATAGTTTTAGTCAATAAAACAAAATCTCAATCACAGCAACATCTAAGAACACAATGTCTCGTAAATAACAGAAATGAATTAAGCCCACCCAGGGACGTAAACAGTCCATGTGGACTAACAATTCAAGTAAATTTTTCATAGACCAATCGGAAGCTACATTGCACTAATGTGAATCAATGGTTCGCTTTGGGTGGGTCAAGACTGGAAATGATTTAAGGCTTTTTTTATCTTTTCGGCTTTTTTATCCTCAAAGAGACCTTGCCGCATATTGTTATTTTATTGTGAAACAGTGCAAACTAATTTTCTTAAACTTACGAAATTCAAATTGGTTTTTCATGGAAAGAATGAATAAGTTATGGAAGTGTTTTTTTTTAGTTTTTGAACTGTTTTGAAAACTGTGTTTTCACACCAAGGACTCTTTCTTATCTATGACTGTTTCTCCGTGTAGTTGTTGATGTAAAAAAAAGAAAGAAATAATGTAATACGAAACGTCAGAAGGTAATACCTATATTTTTTGCACCTATCGTCCTCGGAAATTCCAATTATCTTATGTCTTCAACAACTTCTCTCAACTTGATCCTACAATACATGATTTTTTTAAATAGGTTGTAAACAATATATAATACTGAATTTCATGTATAGGTCAATACTAAAATATTTTATTTGAGTTTAGGTATATTATAGAAAGAATTCGGTTCACCGAGTGCATCTACTAAACTACCACAAAATACTGTTACCAACTCAGTAATTCAGAAGCCGGCCCTGTCGTGAACTATGAATTTTGGCGAATGCGATGGTTTATTCCCGACCATTCTGGAAACTCACGCATACGAAGAGCGTGGTAAATTCAAGAACCTTCGGAATTTAGAAAAACTATATATACGCAAGTTTTTCAGTAAACAGTGAATCGGTGATCTACAGTGAGTCGAATAATGAATATTTAAGTGTTAAAGATAAATTAGGACAATAATTATACCAAGTGTAGATAAATTTTTATCTAGAGAAATAATAAATGGTTTGATTTCTAAAAGCATATCTATTTTAAATATCTTCTGTAAGTTCCTTGTGGCATTACTTTCGTCGAAATAAAAAAAAAAAAAAACATGATTGTGGTTTGATTCCCAAAAAATAAGAGAAAAAATATCTGTTTTACTTCCGTTTACCCTACAGCTTGTACGCTACTGAGTGTTTTACACTGGTTGAGCGTTTGCTCGAGAGTGTACTCAACCAACAGCCTTCGATATGGAACAATCGATATCGCTATCTCACTTTTCTGATACATCTAAGTAAATGGCTATTTAAAAAGCTGGTGTACTTGCCAAATAGGAAAGTATTGTACTTGCCAAGTAAACCACGAGTCGATTGAGTTCGCCTTTACAAAATGAAAAATAGGATTTCCCAAAATGTGTTGATCTCAATGAAAACAAGTTGTGTGATAAAATAATAACAGAGATAATGAAGTAAATCACAACCGAAAGCATTAAGTAAAGATAAGGCTACATTTGATTTAAATTTTAATTTGCTTCTGTTGCTTATTCGCCCAACAGATTGTTAGAAGATATCATATTAAACACGTTTTAATATTAACACTCAGTATTCATACAAAATTGAGTGAAAGATGTGTCCCGTGAATTAAAGGAACGATAGAAAAAATATGAAATACCTAAGGTTTATTCATAAATGCGGCAGACCCTTGCAACGCTAATACAAGATGAACCATCCAAGTAATATTAATATTATCGTGAACGTGTGTCTGGCAGGTAGCTTCATCCGTTATCAGGACGTTTAGGGTCTTTTCTATAACCAAAAGATTAAAAATTAACTTATTACGGTTGTCACTGACTTCGGCTGATAATGAGATAAATGTTTTGAATATATCACATTTTAAATCTAAACGATTCATTCTTAAATTCTTATTAAGTACGCTTATGGAATTTGACCAATTGATTTATCTATATTAAAATGTTGCTTACTATTTGGTGATGGTGGAGGAAAGTGTTGCAGAAAGAACGAGATACAGACTAAGTAGAGAGGGAATCATTAAAAAAAAACCACCTTACTTTTTAAAATCAAAGAACCTGGGACATGCCACAAGATGCGGCGGGTGTAATTTAGGCGCTAACCATCCCTCTTTACCTGTCTGACCAAGAAGGGTAGATAATCCGACATGTATTTTCGCCGCTAAGAAGTGCAGGTAGGTCGAGTCATAAAATAACTCTTATCTTAATAAAATACGAAGGTGGTTTGGTAGGGTTATTATTGAAAATTATTATAATTTATTCTTCAAAAATTGACTAAAAATACGAAGGTGGTTTGGTAGGGGTAGGTTTGGTTGGGTTAATATTGAAAATTATTATAATTTATTCTTCAAAAATTGACTAAAAATACGAAGGTGGTTTGGTAGGGGTAGTTTTGGTTGGGTTATTATTGAAAACTATTATAATTTACTTTACAAAAATATATCTTATTATAAATGTCGGTGACTTAATAAATAACTGTATTTCATAAATCACGTACTTCAGTCGGTTAGCGCCCAAAATACACATAGGATTAAAATGACCCTTCTGTCTTGGCGCCTAGTTTACATGTTGTAAAAAGTGCATTAATCCTTTAGCGCCCAAATTACATCCGCCCCACAAGATCGTATGATGAAAAGGTATAACTTTTCAAAGAAATTTGTTACGGAATTAAGCAACAAGAAGGAATGGGATCCAAGTACCATTAAATATTACACAGACGGCTCAAAAGCAATAGAAGGAACTGGTATACGAGTGTACGGGCCGCACATTTACAATGGCTCCTATGTGACACCGATTGGTCGCTTCCACCAGTTAGAAATTGCACTGTAGAAATGTGCACTCCAATCCCTCATCGGGCAGAACGAAAAAGGTTTCGAAATGCCCGCCCGAGCGTGAAACGTATTTAAACGGATTTATTTATTAACGAACATGTGTATTGCAGTGAGCGAGGTTAGGAAGTAAACAGTCTAATTTTATCACGTTAGCAATAAGAACTGCTTTCGAAGAAAACTGTAAAAAATGTATCGAGCACTTTTCAACGACTACTTCTACGAATTGGATTGTTAAATATACATATCCAAAAATTGCAAAATTGGATTTTCGGAAACACTGGGTATGCCAACACCATCAAAAAAATAAAGAAAGGAGTATAGAAACTAACAGATAAAGAAATAAGTCATGCAGTGCAAAAATAAAGAAAGAAAACAAAGATACAAAGACCGACATATAAAAAGTGGCCTGAATGGACGTGAACCAACGTCATCTTCATGTGGTACATGACCATTAGTTTTGGAAGAGTGAATGGGACTGAACGTATCTAGCAGTATATGAAGTGGTAAATTTGTTTCAAGTCTGTTTTCCTATTCGTTATTGACGTCGTATCTTGATTTCAATTGATTGGTATGAACTCTAATTAACTTGTGAGGTTGACTAAGTAATTACATTGTACATTACTTTGCCAATGTTTTGAATTACCTTTCCTTCTATCCAATCCTGCGAGTGGATCATGTTTACATAGACCGCTTGCACTGTTTACTTCCTAACCTCGCTCACCGCAATACACATGTTCGTTAATAAATAAATACGTTTAAATACCCGGGTGGGCATTTCGAAACCTTTTTCGTCCTGCCCGATGAAGGATTGAAGTGCAATTCCTAACTGGTAGAGACGAGCAATCGGTGTCACATAGGAGCCACTGTAAATGAGCGTACGGGCCAGGGACCAAACACTCTAAAAGCTTGGGAAAACCTTAAGTATTTTTAAAGCAGAAATTCACCCCCAGTTCAATATTGACAAAGGGAACAGAGGACAAAATATTATCATAATGTTGGATAGTCAAGCAGCCAATAAAGTACTGAGCTCTTGTGTAATCAGTTCCAAAATGGTGTGGGAATGCTTAGGCATTCTCAATGAACTAGGCGAGAACAATATAGTAACCTTACTGTGGATTCCAGGACACACTGGAATAGAAAGAAATGAAATAGCAGATGGACTAGCAAAGAGGGGGACTGAAAGACCCTTTTGGGGACCGAAACCCTTTTGCGGCATCAGCCCCAATGTAATATTAGAAGAAATAGGCAAAGCCGAAGGAAAGAGAAGATGGGTGTCTACAACCCGTTGAGATCAAATGAATGCATAAGTCAAAGTAAAACTGCACAAGAGTTTTAACAGGGATCCTAACGGGACATTGCCTCCTGAACGGGCACCTGAAAAGGCTCAAAAGAAGAAGAATGTAGATTTCGTGGCATTAGTGATGTAAAATACCCGGGTATTTTGGGTATTTATGAAATCATTTGAAATTAATTTATATTTACCCCTAAATATGTTGTTGTTATCATTACATGATAAATTAGGATAGTCTATAACACCTTTTACAGTAACTTGAAGCTTTGCTAGTACCTTTTATTTAATGATTTAGCACTTTTTTTAAAAATAATACATAGTTTCTAAATAAGCATGGGGTTTCGTGTCTTAAATCGAGTAACATCAGTTAAATTTAAAACTTACTAAAAAATAGTATATTAAAAAAGGCTGTGACTATTTCAATTTTTATCATTTTATAAATTTAAAACCAATTAAATAACATAAACAAAATTATTTTAATTTATATAAATATCCAGGAATTGTTGGGTATTTATGATGCAATAAAAACAGTTGAACTTGCCATGAATAGTTTTATTAGCAATAAATGATTGTGTATAACATTTTAGAATACTCCAAAACAGTGGGTAGGGGAGAGGGGGCTGGGTGTGCAGGAATGCAGTAATAAAACAAGACCAGAAGTAAAATGCTAGTAGTGACCATATGAAATTTTGTTTAACACATTTTATCATCATTTTACTATCCTTACATTCCTTACAGGGTAATAATTGCAAAAAAACATCTCAATCTTCACTAACTTTAATAAAAATTATAAATACCCAGTTTTTGGATATTTACCCAGGCCTGGGGTAAATACCCAATTTATATTTACCTACCCACTGGGTATTTACCCGGCCCACATCACTACGCGGCATAGATAAAGAAACCTCCATCCACATACTTGCGATTTGCACACCAATTCAAAATCCTAGGGCACAACACCTAGGAGAGTATTGGATAGAAGAGTGACATGTACCTAAGTTGAAGCCTGCAGATATCCTAAAAGTCCTCAGGGAAATGGGACTAAATGAGCTACTAGTCTCTGAGACGTTCCTCAGGAACCAGGTAAAAGTAAGTGGGCGCAATAGATCTTTTAGTTCTAAATGTCACTCTATCATACATACATACATACTATTATACTAGAAGAAGAAGAAACAATACAGAAATCAATTCAATATTATATATTTCCCATTCCTTTTTATGTGAAATATTCAATCCATTCGTCAGTCAAAAACACATTTTAATTTAGCAATTAACTATTTCTGTATGAGTTTCGCACATGTGGTTTTTGTATCTTTACTACATTCTTTGCAGATGCGAAAATCATCATGGATTTGGAATATTTTGAATTCTTTAATGAAAGAGAGACAATCTGTTTTTTGTCTACAACCAAAATTTCATCTCATAAACAGTTACTGATCTAATTATCACTTATATCTCCGATTGTGTAGGGGTTTGTTATTTAAATTTTTTGGGATTGATCGGGGTAAGTTGTCTATTATGTCATTTTAGTTCCCCTTTCCCACTCTAGAAACGGTTTTGAAAATTTTTTAATATCTATCATCATTTGTTTATATATTTTTATATATACAGGGTGCGGCAGATGAACGGTCAATTAGAAATATCTCGAAAACTAAAGGTATAGTCGATGTAAACGGTATAGTGCGAACTTAAAGTTACCGGCTCTAAGACTAATAGTATACCGTCATAGCCCAGTCAATATTATAATTATTTAAAATGCTTACTTAGTTGACGATAAATTCATTTAATGTTATAATTTCAACTAATAATCGTTAAAAGTTATTTAATAAACTAGTTTGTTAATGAAGGCGATTAATAAACGAAACTTTAATAGTTTGACTGAACTATAACTATTTTTGAAGGATAGTTGCAGGTGTTCTCTTTAGTCGGTGGTCTGACATCAAGAAAGTGTGTGTGTTTTTGTGTGGAAATTGTAAGTAAGTATACATATATTTATTAGCAACTATCTATTTGGACGAAACTAGGTATGATACACACGATACGGTTAAGAAAGGATGGACTGATGGGTCAAAATACAAATACTTACAATATAGAATTATGTTTGGTAAGTAGACGAAAATAATATAAATACCTTTCAGAGTTTAGCTCCGCAACACAACCTAAAGGGGATATACGATTAGATGGCTGGCACTATATATTTTACGTTAACTATAACTGAATCATGAAAATTGGAATGAAGGGGTTTTGAAGGGTGAGCTATATAATGAAAATATTGCTATTTGCTACTTCCGGTTACACCGTAAGTTGTGTTTATAACTTTTTGTAAATGGTAAACCCTGTATATTTTTTAATTTTAGAAATATTTACGTTATTCTGAACATTTTTTGTTAAGACTTTCCCCATGCGTATGTTGAACAGTTTTCAAGTTATAATGGTTTTTATATGAAAACTACACTTTTTTACCATGTACATCAAATTCAATATCGTCATATCAAACATAATTCGAATAAAAATTTAAATTCCTTAGGAGCTAACACATGTGCTGAAAAGTCCCGGGCCTAACAAAGAAAACACGTTTTTTTTTGTTCAAAATTAGTTTTATTCATCAACGTAATTTCCATCAAGAGCAACGCAATCATTCCACTGCCGCTCTAACATTTCAATACCACTTTTGTAGAACGATTTCTCTTTTGCCTCAAAATAGGCCTCAGTGTTAGCGATAACCTCATAATTCGAGCGAAATTTCTTACCGGCGAGCATTTTTTTAGGTCTGCGAACAGCCAGTAGTCGCTGGGAGCCAAATCTGGCGAATACGGTCGATGTGGGTGCAATTCGAAGTTCAATTCTTTGTATTTTTGCCATTGTTTTGATTGTCTTGTGACATGGTGTCTTGATGAAACAAAATTTTTTTCTTTGCCATATGCGGACGTTTCTTTGCAATTTCGGCATTCAAACGCTCCAATAACGCTATATAATATTCACTGTTGATAGTATTTCCCTTTACAAGATAGTCAATGAATATTACACCACGTACATTCCAAATTACCGCTAGCTGATTGTTGTGCTTTAGGGCGCTTTGGACGAGGTTCTCCAGTTGCTGTCCACTCAGATGACGATCGTTTTGATTCCGGAGTGAAGTGATGGATCTATGTTTCATCCATTGTCACATATCGACGCAAAAATTTCGGTTTGTTACGTTTAAACATTGTCAAACACTGCTCAGAAGCATCAACACGTTCTTGTTTTTGTTCGACATTGAGCAAACGCGTCACCCACCTTGAACAGAGCTTTCTCATAGTCAATTGCTAATGAAATATAAAGCCAACACGTTCTTTTGATATCTTTATGATGTCAGCTATCTCATGCAACTTCACTTTTCGATCATTCAAAACGATTTTGTGGATTTTTTTGATGTTTTCTGGTGTTACCGCCTCATTCCGCATCATCGGTGTCAGCAAAACATCGTTTTATTGTTGTTTCTGATGGAGCGTAGTCCCCATAAAATTTTTCAAGATACTGCTTCGCTTGAACGGTATTTTTTCCCATCAGGAAGTAGTGTAAAATTAAAACACGAAATTGTTTTTGATCCATTATTTTGATTATATTAAAAATACCGTCACTATTAGCACAATAACTCTCGAACTAATGAATAGAATATACTGAAATTTTGACAGCTGTCTTTTTAAGGCTGGTACCAACTGAATACAGGCGATTGCAATAATACTAGCGCCATCTATATGTCAGGCCCGGGACTTTTCAGCCCATGTGTTATTTACCACATACGTTTACACTATGAAGATAGCTCTTTTATTATAATTTGGAATAAAAACGGCATCCAAAATTTTTCGCGTAATTCCTTTTTTTCTTCAAATGAGACCTATCCCTTGCAGTTTATCAACTTTATACATTTCATTCAAAAAATAATAATTTTTCTCATATGCTATGTTAATATTTCGGAAATTTAAAAAATGTACAGGGTTTCCCATTTACAAAAACGAAGTTGTAAACAACTTCCGGTATAACCAGAAGTAGCAAATAGGTGGAAATATTTTCATTAAATAACTCTCTCTTCAAAACCCCTTCATTGCAATACCTTTAGTTCTCGAGTTATTTCTAATTGACCGTTTATCTGCCGCACCCAGTATAATTCTTCACGCTGTGTGTATGTGCTGGACCGATTTAGATGAAATTTGTTGTGTGTGTTCAAGTGGATTCGAGAATGTTTAGATTCACAATTGGTCCCAGTAGGTACCGCTGCAATCGGGTTCATACTGAACTTCTCCTAAACGGTTTTAGTTTACATTTTGCTTAGGAGTTTTTTTGGTACGATCATTAAAAAAACGGGTCAAATTCACAAAACATTTGCATTAGTTTGGCTTCCATTTGTAAATGCAATACATAATATGTGGAAACTGATTTTGCATGTTTATGTTTTAAAATAAACATTCCCATGGCGTTTTGTGCAATTATAACATTTGTTTTATATTTTAGAAAATCCGTGGGCGTGAGAGTTTTTAATTTAAAATTGCTTTTATGTTGATAAAAAAAGTTTTGATGTAATAAGCCTTAATAAGATTTACGTAATAAATTAAGACATGCGAAATAATTCAGGAGGTGACTGCCCTTATAAAATTATGATGGGTCTTACTATCAGATTAATACATTAAAAAGTAAACTCAACATTACATCAGATTCTAAGGCAACTTGCTGACCCTTTGCCGGATGTATTACTTTTCCTTTGAATTGCGACAACTGAATTATAGGACACGATAGAAACGTACAAAATAAAAATGTACTTTTAAGAAATTACATAAAAACGACTAAAATAATTATCCCAAGTAGTTTATGTAATAAAAATATGTTTTTGTTGGAAACTTTTGAGGTTTAAACGAAACAAATGCGTGTTAATAATTTTTTATTTATGAAATACGGACCAAAGAGGACGAAAACTATTTTACTATGAATTCTAGCTGATTTTACTACGAAGTTTCAACGTTCCTAGTTTATTGAAGCTCTTGTTTTCGTCTTTTCAACTGATATTTGTTTGTGTGCGTAATTAAAAACAATATTTTTTTGTGAAAATCATGGTTCGTCAGTGCCAAATTTGTAAAAAAAAACAGTCGGAATTTTCCTAACCTCTCTTTTCACCTGTAAGTGAATTTCTATATACCAGTGGCATTGTCCGACTAGTCTGACAGTTTCTCCCCACTCCTTGAAAGTCATTGATGAAAACATGTATGGCGATAGAATGTTAGCCGCCTTTTCGGAGAGTTTTATGGATCATTTGTAGTATTACTCTAAGGTCTTTTTTATGACAAAATATCCTCAGCCTTCCGAGATATCACTACTAAAAGATGCTGAGAAAAATTGAGTTTTTATTTTTTTTCAAGACTGACCAGAAAATATACACTTTCTGGACCATTTTTCGTCCAGAAAATAACGTTTTTCCGCAAACGTCAAAAAAAGTAGACATTATTAACGTCAATTCATGATGTTGAAGTATGATTTCACAGACGCTACTTTTTTGTACGGCCGTGAGCGGACAAAAAAGTACTTTTTTGTACGCTGACGGCCGTAGCAATGTCAACAACGTCGGGCGGTGTACAGTTGGGTTCTGAATCCGACATAATATAATCTAAAAGAAAATTTCAGTACACTTTACTACAACAAACGAAATTTTGATGCTCAAGTACTTACCAAAAATGCACAGTCCAATTGTTGCTTTAAATCACTTACAATATTTCTGACATTATAAAATATTATTGAACTGTCAAATTTGTTTTTCACAAGACCAGTAACCACGGAAATGTAGTGCGCAGTTTTATAATTATTATTCTCTGAATTTATCAACTTCGTTGCAATCGTTTTGAATTTTTATTTAAATATTAATTAGTTCTATAGTCTGGATGCCGTTTGCGGAAAAAATAGCATGTTTCATTCGGAGCAAAAGCACTTTTTGTGGCTCGTCTGAAATTGTCGGCCTCACTAACGTTCGGCCATCAAACATTCAGACTCGCCACAAAAAGTTATACTTTTACTCCTAATAAAACAATATACTATTTGCCGATCAAGACCAGAAAATGGACGTGAGGGACCGGAAAAAGTTTTTTCGTGCAATCTGACGCGAAGTCAGTATTTCGCGTTCTCAACACAGTCCGCGAAATTCAATTTCGCGGCCGTTACCCATAGCAACGGCTGCGAAACCAAACGTCACTTCCAAATTTGACATTTCTAAAATACTACAAAGACAAGGATTATTTTTTATTGAATACCAACAAATACATAAGTACTTATATTATTTAGGATGAATATTAACATTAATTGTACAGTTTGTATTATTACTTATATTTCCTCCAGAAGTTGAAGCAAGAACTGTCAAAATATTTTGTATATATTGAAACATATCATTTCCATAGCACCCATTGTTAAATAAATTAAACTGCTGTTGATTTTAGAGCAATGATATATTTATTTACAATTATCTAGTTTAATAATTTTAACGATTGCACGAAAAATAGTGTGTATGCCATGGCCGCGAAACTTTTTAACGACCTCAAGATTATCTTGCCTCGGCCGCAAACGGCCTCGGCGATAACTGTTATTTCGGTACGTTAAAAACGTATTTCGCGGCCTAAGCATACAAATAACTATATAATACAATCTACCTTGATTTCGTTACTATGAGAACAACGTTTCGATAAATATTGTCGAGTGATGACAGTTCGTTGATTTTTAATTTGTCTCCAAGCTTCCAGGACTCGCCTACGGCTCACCCTGGAATCTGCTTGTCTCGACCTGAAAAACACTACTTTCCGGTCTTGTAACGTAATTTAATATTCTCAATTTTAAGTAAAAATTTCTCTCAAATTAGAATGCTCTATTCTCCATAAAGATGTTTTTAGTTTGAGTGATGTAGGGTGATTTGTGTCGGATGGCATTGTAGTGTCTCAGTGTATTGGTTTTCTGTTGAAATAAAAGTATATAATTTGAAAATTATCTAAATATTGCAAGGTCAAACACTCGACCACTTTATTTATAAACATTCAAACAAGGAAGCAAACCGCATACATCACATAATTATTATCGAAGATGTTATCATGTCTGTCCACAAGACGGAGGCACTAACCAGAGGTTAATTTTAAAATTTCAGAAACTTGTAAAGATATGTATTAGATTCGTTTCAACTCGGGTTCGGGGTAATTTTACTCACAACTATATGTTGGAACGAACCGATTAACTACATTAAACATCAGGATTGTTTTTAAAAAAGATAATATAGTAGAAGTAAAATGTTCATAGTCCCTTTCATATATAGTAACTAAAATCATTTTTGTTGTAGTAAAAACTAGAGCACTAAATGAAAAAACCACTTCCTACTCTGACTCTTCGACATTTCCAAAATATTATCAAAATCAGTTCGAAAATTAGGTCATTATATTGATACGAAATTTGGCACAGGATATTTATTTTGGTTCAAAAAAATGACTGTACAGTATATTTTTGTTTTATAATTATTTTTGAGTATAGCAATTAGGCAATCCAACGACCTGTCAAATAAATTCAATATGGCGCCTGGTTGGCAAACAATTGTTTAATACGTTTGTTTACTTGTTCAGTTTTGTTAATTGTTGAAGCTTTTTTGAAGTATTTGGGTATAATTACCTTTGGTTTTATTCAGATTTATAGAAAATAGTGAGACATAAGTTCAGTTTTGAAAAAAAATGCCAGTGACGTGTATTGTGGTGGGTTGTGGAAGCCGTGCAGATCGGGACCATTTGCTAGTTTTTTTCGCATTCCCACATTGAAAAACTTTGTACATTGCCCACATATAAACGATTTATCAAGGAAAAGGAGGGATATGTGGTTAGCAGCCATCAAGAGGGAAGATCTAACACTTGAAACTCTTTGAAACAACTAACGATTACTTCGATAATAATCAAAATGCAAAATAAACACCATTAAAACTTGCTGTATATAGCTTCCTTGCTACGGCTTAAAAGCTTTGTTTGCCAACCAGGCGCCATCTTGACAGTTGAAAAGTCACGTGGTTTGGATTCCCTAATAGTAAATAGTCCAGGGTATTGTTGTTTTTAACATTAGGTTGATTTGTCATTTTTGTATAACCGGTTCTGTCATAAAGCTTAATAATTACTGGTTTAAACCGGGTCTATGTTGAGTTTAATAAGTGTAAAGCAAAATGTCGCGATTTGGTAAAGAATACCAACAACTAATTAGACAAGTAATTTTGCATTATTCACAGGTATATCTACAATATTTAATGGTTGTGGAGCATAAGTTTACTTTTCAACTGTCAAAAAATTTCCTCTTAACTGAAACAACAATTAATAGAAGATTGCTGAAAATAATTTTCCAAACTTTTTATTAACAAAAGAATTAATGACAATAAAAATTAGATAATTTTTACAAAGTTAAATAATATCCCATTCAAATATAATTTTTCACTAAGCAGGGTTACATGAAGTCCTGATAGTAAGAATCCATGCAGCTACAGAAATTATTTCAGGCAATCGTCGGTCTTTCCAAGGATTGCGATTTTCAATGAGAAAACCTTGCAGATTATGTATAAATTTACATGGACAACATTTTTAACATCTCTTGTAATTTGTTGGCTGTTTAGTGAAAAATTATGTTTGAATGCGATATTATACAACTTTTTGATTATCTTATTTTTTATTGTTATTAATTTTTTTGTTAATAAAATAATAAGTTAGGAAAAGTATTTCCAACAATCTTCTCTCAATGTTTTAGATGCGTTGCTGTTTCACAAATTAGTTCATGTTACATATTCCAACCATTAGTAGTTTGGTAGTTATTAAAAAAAAAAACATGTTTTTCCATCAAAATATGCCCTTTTACATTTAAAAACAACCTGCCAAATTTTAAATTAATATATTCATCCATTTTAAAGTTATCAAATTAAAACATTTAATTAACTTGAACACCCTGGGTTTCGAACAGTAAATATACTGGACCCCTCAATCCTTATATAATTTCGTCCAATTTTACGAGAGGTATCTACATGCGAACGTTGTAAGTGTCATGCATCTCTGGTCTGGTGGCCAAAGATTAGACAAACCTCTGCGATGCTAAAACTAAGCAAGATCCAAAGACTTGCATGCATAGGCATTAGAGGGGCAATGGGGACTACTCCTACAGCGGCGCTGGAAACAATACTAGACCTTCCTCCGCTACATTGTGTCATAATGTGCGAAGCAAGGGCAGCTCTAACCCGACTGGAAAAAGCATCAGACCATGACGTGGCACATGGGAGAGGACACACAGAAATAAGGCACGTGGATGACGACAGACCACATGACCGCCAGATATATCTTTCGCAAGAACTTCCAGATTGTCATCAAAGATCGAAAGGAGCTTGAGGAAGAGGGCGCACCACCACTCAGCAGAGCGAATGAACTGATCTGGTACACAGACGGGTCAAGGAATGAGCTCGGCACCGGAGCGGGTATATATATACAGCAAGTCGAGCAAATATGAAGGAATCGTCTCGCTTGGTAAATATGCCTCGGTATTTCAAGCAGAGATCTATGCAATACTTGCATGTGCAAGGGCAAATAACATAAGTGCCTACAACAACAGGCAGATCAGGATCTATAGTGACAGTCAAGCTGCCCTTAAAGCACTTCAGAGCTCTAAGGTAACATCTCGGCTGGTATGAGAATGCGGCGAAGAACTTAGAAGACTGGCGACTCGGAACAGTGTAACACTGGAGTGGGTCCCAGGTCACAAAGGAATCGCTGGCAATGAAAAAGCTGACAAACTTGCAAGAGCAGGATCGTCAACCCTAATGAACGGACCCGAACCATCTGTGGGCATTTCCAGATGCTCTACTAGGTCATGGTTAAAAGGGTGGGTAAAAGAACAACACAAAAAACACTGGAAGAGTACGCCCAGGCAAACACATGGGAAGAAATTCATAAAAGAACCATCAGAAATAGTAGCGAAACAACTGCTCTCAATGAGCAGGAACAAACTACGCACCATAACGGGGCTTTTTACGGGACACTTTCCCACAAAGGAGCACCTGAACAAACTAGGGCTGTATAACGGAGACCTTACATGCAGAAGATGCAAAAAGGACACCGAAACAGCTCTGCACATATTATGCAACTGTGAGACGCTGGACCACAGGAGGCATAAACTGTATGGAAAACCCCAAATGACCCCAGAAGAATTCTACAACCAACCAGGAAAGAACCTGTATGAGCTAATATAGGGAACGGATTGGCTGAATAGGCTGTAGTTAGAACAATAGGAGGATCCACAATATGCCCAAGAGGCTGAGGTGGTGCCGGTGAAGGGACGGCTCCTTTTTAAAAAAAAAGTGTCATTTGAAAATACAAACACAAAAAAATTAATTGCAAACAATGTTCTATACTTTAAGAAGATTTGTCTAAACAACAAATTGAAACCCCTTATGGAAAACTTGAAAAAGCTTAAGAAATTAAAAGATTCTAAAATAGCCAAAGTAATTAGTTTGGTTACAAAATCTATTTTATTTCAAAACGAATAATTTTTATTGTTACTTTTTTTTAGTATACAATTTTGTGTGCTAGTTACTTTTTATCTTGTAATTCTTGTTACGTGATTGTAAATAATTCTTAAGAACAATAAATATTAATAAAATGATTGTTGTTTTAACTATTCTATTTTATTGCTTACCATTTAAATTAACTTTTATTTATTCGTTAGTTTTGTAAAAACAAAATAAAAAACCTTTCAAGATTATATTAACATGTTTATAATATGTAGTGCAAAGCTTGTTTTAACTTCAAAATCCTTTATAGGGCATAATTTCCATTTATTCAAACGAAAAATGAATAACGTTCATCATTTCGTCTATAAAAACAATTTTCATAAAATTGTTTAAATTAACCCTTCCGAAATGATACGCTACTGTGCATTGTACTCGCCGTGATTTATGTTGCGATCAAAACATGGTACAAGTAATAAATGTGTGAAGGCCGGTCTATTTTTAATACGAGTTTAAGTTTAACAAAGCTGACAATATTATATACGTACACATTATTGAAATGTGCTAATAAGATTTCATGTGATACCCAACACGGCATCATTGGGAACAATATTTTTTTCTAGTTCATGATTTTGTGTCTTTTAGAGGGCGCCATATCCAATATCCTATACCCAGCGAACGATCAAGACGCTTCCAACGATACTTCATTTGTCAAATCATGAGTAGTTTAGAAGTTACGAGGATATGAGAGAACAGATGAACATACTTGTATATAGTTGACGTAAAAGGTATAGTGCGAACTCAAAGTTGCCGGCTTTTTGTTTGACTCTAAGACTAAGAGTATACCGTCATAGCCCAGTCAATATTTTAATTATTTAAAATGCTTACTTAGTTGACGATAAATTCATTAAATGTTATAATTTCAATAAATAATCGTTAATAGTTATTTAATAAACTAGTTTGTTAATGAAGGCGATTAATAAACGAAACTGTTTAAAGCACGAACGAGCGATAGCGGGTGAGTGCCTTTAATAGTTTGACTAAACTGTAACTGGATGGTTGCAGGTGTTCTATTTAGTCGGTGGTCTGACATCAAGAAAGTGTGTGTTTTTGTGTGGAAAAGGTTGACGTAAAAGGTATAGTGCGAACTCAAAGTTGCCGGCTTTTTGTTTGACTCTAAGACTAATAGTATACCGTCATAGCCCAGTCAATATTATAATTATTTAAAATGCTTACTTAGTTGACGATAAATTCATTTAATGTTATAATTTCAACTAATAATCGTTAAAAGTTATTTAACTGATGGGTCAAAATACAAATGCAATAAATAATTGTTTCGTAAGTAGACAAAAATAATATAAATACCTTTCAGAGTTAAGATTAGATAGCTGGCACTATATCTTTTACGTCAACTATACCTACATACCCACGTACAAACCGGTCAAAATCATAACCATCCTTTTTGTTTCGGGTAAGAAAAGAATAACAATAGCAAACATTTTCCACAAAATTATCGTTATCTATAACAATTAAATTGAAGATTGCCAGAGTAAATAAAATAAGTTTTCCAAGTCATTGTATTATTAGAACTACTTAATACATAAAACTGACATCTCATTAGATAACAATAAAACGATGCGTATTAAATATTGAAAAAAAAAACCACTACGACTCGGGATTAAAATCATTTGAATTATTTTCCTGGAAAACTGCAACAATACGTGATCATTGCTATAATCGTAGAATTAAGATTTGTGATTTTAATTTATAAATTGAGGTACGTGCAAATTTGTGGTGTACACAATAAAATTCAATTTTATGTTTAATTTTTAACGAGCTAACGTGGTGTTATTTACCAGGTAGATAACATTAATTTTTTAAGTGTTTTAGTGATTAGAGGTTATTGATATTTTTATGTACTGGTTTTGCAATAGACAAGTTCAGTTTAAGGTCAGTGTGGCCGAAAAAAAGTGGTTTTATGACAATGATGCGAATATCTAAATTGCTTTCATTAATTCATTCGATTGGGTTGTGCTCAACAGCCCAAACACTTGAACTGAATCTTTGGACTCTTTCCCATGTTATCTACTTCCATTCCAGAAGCTTTGTGTCTTCTATGTAGGCCACTAGTTTGACTGGAGGGATTTTCAGTAGTTGTAATGATTGTATTATTTCCTCTTAAAAGTGCTTTCGACGGAGTCATTGTAAGTTCTCGCAGAAGCAGAGTACTGCTTTATTAAAACAATGAATACACCCCCGAAGCGTAAATCTTAAAATTTAAAATGACGTTTTTGCTGAATTCTCAACGCATCGGTTACCAATAATTCTAGGAACTTTTGGCAAGCCACTATTTCTGTTATTCTGTCAATAGTTATGTCAAAAGTCAGTTATATTTGCTTCCGTTGATATTCGTTTAATCGCTTATGTCTATTTTCTCTTAGACTTCGGGATGTAAATTTTAAAACTGACAACCGTAAGTAACTTAACCTAACCATTTCTTTCACTCATCACCCGCTCTGTGATATTCACATCACGTAAGTACATTAACCTCAGTAAAGGAAATGTTAAGAATGCGATTACAGGGACATCCCATTATCTCCAGTCCAGGATTTTGCTATCAGAGGTTCTGGACAGATGATATCTGCCTTGTACTGATGAGGCGCAAATACGCCAAAACTGGTCTACAAGTGATGTTGTCCCTTCTAATGACAAACCAGAATTGTTGGTTATATCGTGCAGATATACCAACCTCGTATAACTTAGTAGTGTGATTCAATGTCTGTCGGGGCATATAGTCCGACAAATAGTTGTTGATTCTTAGTGAACAGTCTCCATTCATTGAAACATATTTTTCAAAAAATTTGAAAGGCGTTATAATAGTATTAAACCATTATCTTTGACATCTATATTGATAACACGCTTTACTAAAATGACAATTTCGACAGGGAACTGTAATCAAGTAAATAGTAATGTTTTTGTAATTATTGACGAAAAATTGTAATATGCACCTCGGCGAATAAATGTATATTGTCTCACCTACGCCTCAATTGTCAATCAGCAGACACGACTATAATACAGTTTTTCGTCCTACGTACATGAATACAGGTTGGCAAATTAATTTTGGCTGTTGACGATGCGCGAGAAAGCCATACAACTTGACAACGTTGTAAACGCAGTTACCGGGAAGAGCAGGCGACGCAATGTTTTAAAGGTTGTGAGGCTCACGAATTCTGCCAGCGAAGTCAGCTCTTGTAATCCGCATACGTCTTTGCTACGGCGCATCGGACGTTGCCAAACTTCCGACTGCCGAAATTAATTTGCCAACCAGTAACTATTTCAGAAATGTTTTGGTCGTTGGTCCGCTAAAAGGGCAATTTATCTCTCATTTAACCCGTCTCTCAAAATTGCATGTATTTACCAAAATTTTTAAAGGTAAGTAATTTTTTTTGTCCAAATTTCCATTCAAGTACCATGGGCACACGATAAAAATTTTTTAAGGGGTCCATTTATTTGGATTTTCTCTTCAATCGGGAGTTTCCGAGACTGCCTATTTCTGCATCAATTAATTAACGTTGTTTATTGAAGTGAACAAATGCGAGGCGAGAAATCAGTTTCTCAAAATGCCCCTGGCGAATTTTGGGTTGGGGTCAAAAATTGTGATTAATATTTTTTTGGTAGCCAAAGCGTGTGTTTCTGAAAAAAATCCTAAACCTTGGCCAAAAATAATTTTTTTTTGCGATTTAAACAGGGACACGAAAATATTCGTTCTCCGATTTTCAGTACTTTCACGAACTTTTTCAGAAATTTTGGAAGTTTGCACCACTTTAAAAAGACTAAAAAATACTGTTTTTGAATATTTTCTGATGGTATTCAACTGTCTCCAATATTATTAATAAGATAAAAACAATATTTCTTTTGGTATGCATCAATCGAAATATTTCATATATTTTGAGTATTTACTTCAAAGAATAAATTCTATTTCTGAACTATGTATGAGTACAGTTAACAGAAACAAACATAAGACCCGGAAAATATGCCAACTAAAAGAAAGGTCATCGCAACGAGCCAATCAGGAGCTAATGTTAACGATTGTACATTAGTAATTGTTAACAAAATCGAAATAATATGACCGAGTGATTTCATCAACATACATCAATTTTAGTGTATGTATCAGTGTTGTCAATGCGAGGATAATTACCCGGTCTTTAGACAATTTCGCTAATTTGGACCAATAGTTTTTTGAATATTTTGTAGAAGGGATATATAAAATGGCTATTGTTTTTGGGTATTTTCCATATTGACTAGGGTCGAAGACTTTAATTATATAACCACTGTGTCCTTTTGGTAATTTTGACAAATTCTGTAAGTTTGGGTAATTTTTATTTTTGCATCGGCAACACTGGACTGCATTCTTTTTTCTATTTGATGTCAGCTGCCATTTATGTGTAAGCATATTTTGTTGCTTTCAATACAAACTTGACCCTTCTTTTTTATGACATTACTACAGAGTCATGAAGACATTTAGGGCAGATAGTAGTTTTATTTTTGGTCCAATATCTCTTGACAGTTATGATATCGATATTTCGATTCAAAATATCGATTGTTACTACAAAAATACAACTACAGCGACATGAACACGCCCACCCAGGGCTCATGTTTGCTTCTGCCGACTGTATTACCTGTAATACCGCGTGAAAAAGCTAAATGGAATATTTTCATAATTTCGGCATTAAAATTGACTTTTTTTTACGTAAAAATGTGATCCCTTCGAGAGACAGTTATAGTCCCTTTCCTCCATTTTTTAAACGAGAAACATGGGACTGCGATATATTGCATGTAAGGTCTCCTCATCCTTTGTTCAAGTTTTCAATGGAACAAAATTTGTTATTGATAATTTTATATAATAGGTACCCAAGTATTTATACCCGCTAAAAAAAATGAGGGGACAAAGATGGCTTTTTGGCTGTTCTATAAAATATTTTTATTATAAAACTAAAAACATTTTAAATTTAAATACTTGAATGGAGTGAAGGTCAAATTAGGTCATGGAGAAATTAAGAGACGATCTTTGAGGCTGGTGCGAAAATTATAGGGTGATGCTTCTAGTGTTAAAAAAACAGAATTCAGTAAAGTTACTTCTCGAGTCAACAATTTCTGTAAAAAATAGAACAGCGACGTTTAAGTGAACAAATAGGTTATCAGGTTTATTTATCTCAATAATTTATATAATAAACAGATTAGTCATAATAATTATAATCGATCTAAATATATATATATATATATATATATAATGAATCGCCTTCAATAAAATAGATTTTTTTTTCAATTATCGCAAATTTAGATGATAAGAAATTGTTCTTGAAAGTTTAAATAGTACAACTTTGCAAATATAATAACAAATCATCTTGTTTTTTAATAATTCAAAATATACATTATACTGCAGTTTTAATTAACTTCGGCACGTTTAGAGCACGTGATCTGTTCAAATAATAAATACCCGTTAACCTTTTATTCAACTTTTCAGTATATTTAAATGGTATTTAAAAAATATATATATAAAACTACCGTTAACAAATTCATTGAATGAAATAACTTGTCAAGAATGCCGAAGTCGTTTTTAAAAAGATTTATTAAATTTTACATAGGCTTCAATTAAATTATGATCTTAATGATGGTCTTCTTGTGATTTCTTTTTGGTACAGCGCTTTAGACAATTTTTTTGAAAATTTCACACCACTACTTTTTAACCAACAAGATGCTTTAATTTTGACTAGTTACCATGGCAATTAAAAAAATTTCCGAACATTTTTTCGAAGCGCCACGATTTTTAGTTGGAAATTTTTTGACAGTTGAAAAGGTAAACATATGATCTACAACCATTGAATAATGTAGATGTACCTGTGACTCACAGGCTGTGATTAATGCAAAATTTCTATGTAAATAAATATAATATATATATAAATTGGGGTTCACTGAGACTTTAAATATAAATTTAAGTTGAATTTCGAAAGGAATTTTTTTCAATTGATAAAAAACTATATAATTTTTACTTACACTAATGTTCAAATTGAGGCTAATATAGTATAAACATACCTGAAAATAAAAAAAAACAAATTTAGAATTTAATAAAATTATCACGTTTCTTATTCAAACAGTTTAACTATAAGTACCCAAAACCAACATTGAAATAAAACATTTTATAAATATTTTAGCACTTTCAAACATTATAAATTTCAAGTCAGGAGTTAACCGAAGAAAATTAAATAATATTATTAATTTTTTTATATTTAAAAGTAGCTATATTATACAGAGAATTATTTACCGGTATGAAGACAGCGGCCAAAGATAGCGGCCAAAGATAGGGACCAATATTTCCCAAGTCACCCGAACGCGGGAAACAGTGGCGCACCAAAACTTTTTTTGACTTATACGAAATATCAATTGTTTCATTGAAAATAAGTCTTTTTCAATCATTGAGACTTAAAGGGGTAAAAAATCTAGAGGCGCATATTACATTTCAATGAAAATATGATTATGTATGAAAACGTGTTACGGGCGAATTTTGCAATTATTTTATTAAAAATTCGAATGCTTTGTGCAATCTTTGTCGAAGCATATTAAAATTATGACAATGTTACCAAATTTTTCTTCTTTACTCCCTAATAAAAAAATCGGGGTGCATTTAGCAACCCGAATTCTGTGTGAAATCGTCGTCGGAGCATATACAAATTTTGACAAAATGTTTCAAATCACTTGTCCTTCACTACTTGATAAACAAATTCGACTTCCCGAGGGAACCAGGGGGTGCATTTAGAACCCTTATATTAAAATTCAAATTCTGTGTGAAATTTCAATGAAAACTATCCACCACATATAATTCTGACAGCGCCACTTTTATGAAAAAAAATGAAAAAACACGTCAAAAATCATATAAAGGGGGACTTCTTTTTACGCATATTTAGACGTTATAACTTTAACACCCTCCCCCCTACGGCCACCCCACCCAATTTTGTAAATGGAACACCCTATACATTATTGCATTGTTGGATTCTCCTCTACAAGAGGAGTACAAAAATGTGTTATACATAAGTGAAAAGTCAATAAGTTGGGAGTTACGGATAATTCTAATGAACCTTAGAGTAATACACGAATAGAGTCCGCAAGTCATTCATAAAACTATCCGAAAAGACGACTATAATAACATTCTATCGCATCGCCATACATATATTTTCATCAATGACTTTCAAGGAGTGGGGAGAAACTGTCAAACTAGTCGGACAGTGCCACTGGCCAATAAAACTATTTACTAACAGGTGAAAAGAGAGGTTAGGGAAATTCCGACTAGTTTTATTGCAAATTTGGCACTGACGAACCATGATTTTTACAAAAAATATTGTTTTGAATATATATCTGTACGCACACACACAAATATCAGTTGAAAAGACGAAAACAAAAGCTTCAATAAACTAGGAACGTTGAAACTTCGTAGTAAAACGGTTTCCGCTCTTTTCTGGGCGTTGCTATATTTCAGACAGACAAAATTATTAACAAGCATTTGTCTCGTTTAAACCTCAAAAGTTTCAAACAAAAACATATTTGTATTACATAAACTACATGGGATAATGATTTTAAAGTCGTTTTTATGTAATTTCTTAAAAGTACATTTTATTTTGTAAGTTTCTATCGTGTCCTATAATTCAGTTGTCGCAATTCAAAGGAAAAGTAATACATCCGGCAAAGGGTCAGCAGGTTACCTTAGAATGTGATGTAATGTTGGGTTCACTTTTAAATGTAAACAATTGTATCTTTTTAATGTATTAATCTGAGTAATGAACTATGCCTTTACTGCGGCACTGACTACTCAATTAAGTAAACGATGTTTTGCGTGGGAACAAATTATATTAATAGTTATCAATTTCACTTGATATTTACTGCCTATTTATTTTATTAAATTTTGGTAGGAAAATGATGTCAAGTTCACTCACTTGACCAACCGCAAAATGTTTTTAAATTGGCAAAAAAAATGTGAGAATACCTGGTCTTTACTATACGGAATTATCGAAGACCGGCAGCAACAAGAAGAAATGGAAAGTCAAAGCACAAAAGAGATTTAGACGAATCCGTTGTTTTTTGATAAGGCATTTCAATTATTTTAATACGTTGTATATTAATAGGGTCAAGATGCCAATAGCCTCTGAAGTTCGACAACTCAACATAAAATTTCCGACTGAATTACTGATTTTTAAATTTTGTATTGAATTATCATATTATGATAAGTACATAATTTTATTTTTCCTTTGTTCAAGGGAAAATGGAAATATCAATGTGACAGTTCTTTTTTATTCGCCTGTACTTCGTAAGACATAATTTGAGGGGATTTAATTACAAATAATAGTAATAATAATCTCTAATCTCAATACACAGTTGATTACTTATTATTTTGCATAGATAATTAAATGTTAAAGTCTAGGACCATCTTCAAGAACACCGGAAGAAATAAAGGTCTGCATTATCCATACTGATATTCAAACGATTGATGGTTGTAATACTTAGTTGCAAAGCAGCAGCAACTTTCTAAAATATAAATATAATTTCATTTATAAAAGGATTCAATAACCTAACCTATACTAAAAACATTCAACTTTATAAAATTAAATATATCATTTGTAATGATAATAATTAAAGTAAACGTCTCTTAGAGCTGTAAGCGGGTCCCATTGTAGCATTCTCATCAAAAAGAACTTATCAAATATGTACCTAAAGGTTCACGTGCACTTAGCCGAAGCGTCGCGAAAAAGTTGTAGATTTTTAGGCCGAGTAATTTACATGAAGTTATATGGCAGCCAGCGCACTATGGCGGCGCGAAGCCGAGTCGTTTCTCTTGACGCTTCGCCTCAATAACTATCTCTTGGCATTTACTGCTCCATTGCTTGGTCTTTTTAATGCTAGTTACGGAAATAAGTAACTGTATTTTTTTAATATTCATGAAACAATATGAATTTAGAAGCTCCAGAAAAACTAGTAAACAATACTAATAAATAAATGATATATTAAACCTAACCTCAATGGGGTGTTAAACCGATATCCGGCTTTTGGTATTTTATTAAAGTATGTTGGTACTACTTTGCAAAAATTAACTTACAAATTTTTTTAACCGAATATTTTAGGAGAAAACTGGAAATTAAGAATTCCAAAATGTTTGCAACTTTCACTACAGATACGTCACTTCACTAAATATTTCTGATTTAGATGTTTTATGAACTAATAACCAGTTACAAAAAGGCCATTCGAATCTGAAGTTTGAAGAACTGTCAAAGTCTATAATATATTTCACTGTTTTGGTTTTGTTTACATTTTATTCAAGCTTGACGTTTCAGTATTATGAAAAAATGGTGTCAATACTTTTTGGTTGAGTTAAGTTAGTTTTTCTCCACAATTTTTCATGTCAATGTCAATATCGTATAAATCTTGTTTTGTATCATACTGCACGAGCACAACAGTTACAACGCCTGATAAAAAGTTTGTAACTGTGCCTGCAGTAACAGTAAAAAGAAAATTTGGTTTGAGGCGGCTAGAAGCAAATATAAACAGACTAAAACTAATTACTATTACTATTTTTATGTAAGTAATTGTATACTTGTGTGTATGTTTGATTTTTAGTTTGAAAGTGACATGGACAAATTATACTCAACACTCGGTGATGGAAGGAAAAAAAAATTCCCAAGTCACTATAACAGCAATATGACATAAGCATAACCTATAAGCACTTCATCACATCAGAATTGTGGTCCTATGTCAACCCTTATGTAGCTAACTTCTGTTCTAGTGAGCACACGTCACATTATGAATGGCGGATTAAATAAATCATCCAAAAGTTGAATTTTTAAATCGGCATAAAAACCTTGTGAGAATAAAAATATTAAAAATAATCGATACCCATTATGATTTTGTCCTCCACAAAGATACCGAACTTTCCAATAGACCATTCCAGAAAACCTGACTTTGATAGGTCGGCCATATTGTGCTGGGTCCGATCAGTTGGAATTGAAATTTGTGTTTTGAAATGTGATGTAAGTCAGCTGGTTGTCAGACATACTTTGTAGAATTTCAGCGTAATATATATTTCATTTAAATAATAAAAACTTTACAAATAAGACATGGCGCAGTCAGTAAACTGTCTCTGGATCAGTGTTGCCAGACGTACGATAATCATCTTATTTGTACGATAAATAAGCACAGGGTAAGATGTACGATCAATAATGGATAAAAGTACGATAATTTCTGAATGTTGATTAACGAAAATATATACGTATTGAACTACCGAATGGCCGACTGCTAAACCATATCATATTTCAAGTCGAAACAAAATACCACCTCCAACTCTCCGAGTAAAATACGTGCTGACACTGCTGACCTTGAAAGAGGCACTGGCCGCTGAACAAGAATAGGTCAAGTGTTATTTTTAGTTTTGCTTTTTTTGTTTTATGTTTATTTAATAAAGTTATTTTCAAATTTCTCCAACATAGCCCTTTAAATTTTTAAACTAACGTCTGCGATGACGTCACACTAGGAAGGTCACTTGTACGATAAAATCATGAAAAAACCCACAATTTCTACAGCATTATACAATAATTTGGTTTTGGTTGTCTGGCAACACTGCACTGGATTGAATTAAATAGTAATTAAAATGCCAGATTACGAAAAAAGCAATCAACAGAGGAATTACATGTTTCCATCGAAATTCAGTTCAGAGAGATCAATTAAATGGTCACCTTGCTTGGTTAAAACAGTCGAAAATCGAAGAAAAATATACTTTATCTCTTCCTTTCTGCATTGCACACTTATCAATACTAAAATACGATGCTATTTGAGATAATTTTAAGAACTAATTGTAAATTAAAGTCTAGCTTACCATCAATTGCTTACTAGTAAACAATGAAAACTAAATAGAATTTGACATGAGAACCCAGAGCAATATGGCAGACCGGTCAGTGACGTCATTCTGTCATTGATCTGACCAAGTCTTGAAGGGCTTGTAACCAAGGAGTTCCGGGTTCGAGTCCCGGTGGTTTCGCTTTTTTCAATTTTCAGAATATTTAGCTTATATATCAGAAGTTGGATTAGATCTACGAATTGTCCACATGAGGCCTTAATGTGATGTGATAGTGAGAGAGGCTTACTGGAATGGGCGTGCAGGCTAGCCAGGAGAGTGAGATAGGCGTAGGCAGGCAAGGCATCAGGCTCACGAACGAGTAGGTGAGATAGATGTACGCACAAACGTCAGGTCCAGCACTCTAGGTACCTCGAGGACGAGGAGGAGCGGAGCAGGATGGCCGAATGTAAGACGCAGACGCGGTTGAATGGTAGCTTATAATACCGAACAGAACACTGACGATTAGGAACCGCTGTAGCACAATGCTTAGCGTAACGGCTTGTAACTAAGGGGTGCCGGGTTCGAGTCCCGGTGGTTTCGCTTTTCAGAATATTTAGCTTATAATAGATTGTATTCACGGTTGGTACATTTATATTTATTCTGATAAGTAGGAAAGTAACTAAAAATAACGTCATCGTCTTTTTATCGTTAGTAACCCATATTAATCTGGATTTAATTTTCTTAAATTTTTTCAAAAAACATACGACAAAAAACAAAATCATTTCAAAATAAAAATCTGTTCATTTCAAAGTAGATGTTTTTTTTTGCACCGGAGCGGAGTGTAGATTTTTTTCAATCGATAATCCTTGTAATACAAAAAAGGACTGCATAGTGCATAAACATGTAAAATACAATGAAATTTTCGTCACGCATAACCACAAAAGCATTTCAGAAATGCTATTCATTCAATCTTTTTTTTGTCTATGTTCACGTTTGTGTGATTTATAGACACGTATAGTAACGTGACATAGTTGAGAAGGCGGATAATGCAACATTAGCTTTTAAACCGTTTATTACGGAACGTATTCGTTTCTATTACTGCAATCAAGTTTCATTAAATAATAGCCGTTGTACCTAAACAAGTTGGCTACCGGGATACTATGCAATTGTACCGTTCTCTCTATTAGAATTTAATTATGTATTTATGTATGCAGATTAGCATAAAAATGCATTTTATTTGTATAAAGGATTGATGAAATATTTACTATAGTCCACTGAAGAGAGGGATACACAAAAAGTAAATATTGGCTTCCATCGATATTTAAATACAAAGTCTGGATGGAGGGACCTTTTCTCTGAAGCTATCTAGGTGTCCAATCCTAAGAAGTGAGAGTTCCTAGAAGAGTAAACTCTTATAAAGTGCGCATGCGAGCTCTCTCAAAATTACAAATAAAAGCTCTCACTTCTTAGTGAATAGACAACCAGATGCAGCACACCTGGTGGAATTTGCAGACGACCTGGCAATGATGACAGTAGTAAAAGAATCTTGGAAAGGAGAGCTAACAGCCAACGAAACACTAGAAAACATTGCTCGATGACTGCGAAGCAGGGACCTGCAGCCGGCAGTATACAAATGCAAGGTTAGTTAGAAACACGTATAGAAGGAAGTACAATACACCGAATTCCGAAATAAGCGGTGAATCAACCCCACTTAAGAGAGAAATCAAGTATTTAGGAATCTAGCTGTACCATAAATGGACCTTCAAACAACACATAGAGAAAGCAGCAACAAAGGTATCGACAGTCTGCACATCACTGTCTATACATATGCCGAGGCTAGGGTTCATTCATTAATTCGATTGGGTTGTGCTCAACAGACCAGGCACTTGAACTGAATATTTGTACCATTTCCCATACTATCTACTTCCATTCCAGAAGCTTTGTGTCTTCTATGTAGGCCAATAGTTTGACTGGAGGGATTTTCAGTAGTTGTAATGGCTGCACTATTTCCTATCCAAAGTGCTTCCGTCTGAGTCCATGTAAGTTCTCGCAGAAGCAGAGTATGTGAGTAGGTGTTTCATCATAGAGTTCACATTTAATTAACTTTGCCCATTTTGTGTAGATGTTTCCTCATGATGCAGTGTACATTCACCAGGTCGGTAACTGTCTTCAAATGTCTCTTACCCAGTTTCAATAGCCTGGTTGAGAGTTCCTTGTCTACCTTGATCAGTAAACTCTTTGTATGGAGATGCCCTTGTGTCGAACTCCATTTGAGTTGGTGTTCCCTATCTAGACAGTTCCCGATTTCCCCTCTTATGCAATCTTTTGTAATTCCACAAAACGGTTCCGGACCTATGAAGTCACCTTTAGAGCCTTCTTTAACTAACTGGTCAGCCATTTCATTACCTGCAATCCCCTTATGTGCCGGTACGGTACCCATATTAGAGACACTTTAGGCTAGGGCTAGAGTTACCAGATCTGAGTTCCATCATTCCAGGACATTTCTTGTGTCACAAAAAAATTAACTAACCATTTTTATTATTGTTATAAGAACATGGTATTAAAGATAAATGCAAATTATAGAAATGATTGTTTTTATTCATTTTCATAAACTAAACCATTTTAACTTTGGTAAAACTTGGTATTCATTTTTTTAAATACTTGTCACTAGACTTCACAAGTCTCTCTCCATCATTGCTTTGTAGCAACGACATAATCTCTGAACAGGTCTTATCGTAATTAAATTTATTCTAGTTTGCAGTTCGGACTTTATCAAGTCCACAGACATTTTGTTTCGCTGTTTGTTCCATAAATTATTTAGCTGGCTGAAAATTATCTCGCAAAATCATCAGAGGAATTTGTTCTAAGAAAATAAGCCCAGATTTTGTCGTTCGATAAGTCTTTTGGGAGGACTTCATAAACAGAGAGAGAGAAGAACTCCGTATAAATACTGTCAATGTCAGTCGCATCTTCAATTTTTAACAAACTTGGAAAATCAGATAATAACTGCTATGTTAATTTGAAACTCGCCCGCTCCCTCCTCAGTTCTCATACACCGGCGGTGAGTCACCGCTCCCTGGACGTACCCACCCGCTACACTGTCAATAACTCACTTCAAGTCAAGTGTCGTCTCGATAGCGCGGACGCACAGCAATTTCTGGGTTTCCGGGATTATAACACACGATTACTGGACACTGGACAACACACCCGGATTTCCGGACATCGGGCAACCCTATAGGAGGCCTATCTACTGTTGCAGACTCAATACGTCGACGAGGGCATCTAGGATAGACATGCGATCCAACGAAAGACGAACCTTCGCATAATAAGCGGATGGCGAGCTAGATTAAGAGAGGTGAGTCTCTGGTCCCTTGAAAGAAGCGAAGTTTGGCTCGAACAGGAAATAGGTACTACGGAAACGGCAAAAGGAACTGCCCGAAAAGGATAAAACTCGCATAGGAGAAGAAGCGAGAGACATGCTATGAAAAAGATCGCAATAGAAATGGGATGCATCAAAGAAGGGCGAATGGACCTAAGCACTCATGCCAAAGTTTGAAGAATGGGTTCTCAGAGAATACGGCGAGAGTAATTGCTAAAGGTAATTCCGACAATGAGTGAAATATTACAGCTGACTAATTGCATAACAAAAATTGGCTCTTTAAACTTGGGTTTTACTTTGAGTGTATCGACTGACTCGCACCTCGCATTAAGGATTTGAATCAGAGCCTGCTACAATTCTTCGCGGGTAAGTTAGAGCCCATTGACTCTTAACATTACATATTATATGAACACAATGTATCTCTAGAGGTTTTCTACCCACTTTTATCCTGACTTAACCCAACTTAGTATTAGTGTAAATACCAATTTACCAATACTTAAGTAGTTTCTCAATATTTATTTATATAATCGAATTCTTAAATTAGTATATTAACAACTCTTTAAATTGTTTTACTAATTAACATTGGTAATTGGACTACATTTTTATTAGCCTGATAGTTGTATTTAGTTACTTAACAACCGAAGAATGTGATGTTTGTGTTATATGTTAAGATTAGCAAACCTAATTTACTCGACTGGTAGATAAAATAAACATTTTAAATGAGAAATTACATACAAAAATTTGCTGGTTAAGTATAAATATTCTGTATTTCGAATGTTATGTACTAATAATAACTATAATTAGTCTTTTTTATCGCAGAAAACCGAAATATTAACCGTTATCTCAGATGTGTTTAATAATAATTGTCAAATATTTGGCTCTGAAGTGAAGTGAAAATGCGATCGGATGGAGGATTGAACGTCAGTTCAACCGAAGTAGAAGGAAAAATAACGATAGCGACGACAAATATGGAGAAGAGCTACGCACCAAGTTAACAGTAGCACGCATCAAGTTGACAGAAGCACGCATTCAGTGGTCAGACGCAGTCACAAAAAACAGGAAGCTGATCGATCAGAAGAAAGAAATCTTGAAATTGGCCAAACAAGCCAAAGAAGAAGCCGATAAAGCAAAAGAAGAGGCCGATAAAGCGAAGAAGACTCCAGTAAAGCCAAAGAAGACGCCGAACAAACCAAAGCAAAATAACTAAAAACAATAATGAAGAAAATGGAAGACGAAATGACAGGACTGAGAAAGGCAATGGAAAACATGGCAAAGGCAATGGAAAAGTAAAAGAGCAGACTAGAAGCAGAAGCAGGTCAGAGAGCGCTCGAAGCAAGGCACAAAATCCACTAGAAATGACGACAGCGAGAAGATTTCCATAAAGTAATATCTAAAGAGAACAAAGGAGAGCAGCCTCCCGAAGGAACGCCAACAAGAAAAAAATGACGAAGCCATCAGGGGAAACAAGAAGAAGACAACACACAAACAATCACCCGTCATTCAACGTAGCAACCACCATTGAAGCTTCGTAAGGAAGGACATGCACCAGCTGGGGATACAGACGAGGTTTACGACCATCGGAGACAGGCTTACAGTGAAAGATTCTATGCGAAGGACAAGGTACCTAAACTAAGAGAGGAAGAAAGTGAACACTAAAACGACAAAATAAACGAAATTCATTCTATATCTTGTTTTTAAACTAAGAGGAGCGATTTGAATTTAAGTTGGCATTTCTGCTGCCTAGTGCTTGGTCAGATTGCCACCAGTTTCACACAGCTCTGTTGATACCACTGACACTGATATTTAGTCATTAGTTCAATCATTACTACCACGTTTGTTGTTTATAGTTTATTTTTAACAAAGTATTATATTTTACCCAAGGTATTTGCAATTTTTATTATTCATTCCCTTTCATGAAAAAAATCCATGCTTCTTTTTTCTTGTTAATAATATAAGTTTCACATCAAGTTTTACATACATTGTAGTACTATATTATGGTATTTTTCGATAACAAAACTTCTGTTCACTTTTAGTTTTGCTATACCAAAGCCTCAAATGTTAAAAAAAATTTAATCATACAATTGCATTTCTATATAGTCATTTCTACTCGCATTCTTAAAACATTTTACATAAACATTTGGTTACTACTTTCGCAATGACCTGTGGCCAATCGTCATTCGATATTTAGACATGCCTTGATCCCTCATTGGTCACGACAACATCGAGCAATACAATACATATTTCACGTAATTTTCATTTAGTTCAAAAAGTCTGAACACACTCCCAATCTAGTAACTTTTAGTGGTGTGGTTTGAGGTTTCCTAAAAGGCTCCTCCTAGTTTAAAAACAAGGTATAGGTACGTGCAAGGCAAAGAAGCCACTGCTCATCTACATGTTGGAGCTGGATGTATAAAAAAAAAGCAAAATATCAAGAAGGTACAGCTCGTGAAGATGGAAAGAACAAAAAATAGGAAATCTACCGACAGTGTTACAACTTCCAGGGATTCCACCATAGATATTATACGTCATGCCAAGTAAGAAGTGAGGAGGATCACACCATTCTAACGAGTGCCCAAGACAGAAGGATAAGCCAGCCACCTGAACTCACTGCCAGGGACAACATCCAGCGAATTACACGGGATGTCCAAAACATCAGGACGACGAGGAAAACACCGAAGCCAACGCCAAAAGGAACAAAGCCGGTAGTTAGTTACGACCTAGCGAAAACCAAGAAGACGACGACCACACCGACGAAGCAACGATATAGGAACCCAAGGAAAAGTATATCTGCTAAGATTTTTAAAATGGTTACTTAAGAAGACAGTTTAATAGAGGAGAGCTCTCTAGATTTATCTGTTCATTGACGACTTCATATTGTGGGTCTCTCTAGTTCTTATTTCTTATCGTAAATATGTAGTACTTCTAGTTCTGTGTTAATGAATATTTGGTATCAAGTAGATGTTTTAATCTGTCTGCTCGTAAGTGTTCATTGTGTCTAATTTCAAAACTTTAACTAGTTTGACCAATATAGACATCATTAGATACTGGATATTTAAGTTTATATATCCCAGACTTTTTAATGTGGACATTATTTTTGTTTTTATATTTAATAATTTTTTACTTACGGTGCTTTCTGTTTTAAAAGAAATTGTGTATTTATTGCTAAACATATTATATTTGAAATATTAGTAGAAACATTACCATCATATATGTGATGGTTTTGTAATTTTGTATTTATTTAGTTTTTTTCAGGAAATATTAGTTGTTTTACCACTTTTTCCTCTTTTTTATTAATTTATTTATTACATGCAATATATAATCGTTGGATGTGGCTAATTGTTTAATTATAGGTTTATTTCTACAGGTCCTCTGATCAACAGAAGGACGTCAGACACATGCGCAATTAAAATATTCCGTTCCAACAATGCCACGGATAATCCTATGAATTGTCAGAAAAACGTTCCAACAAATTTTCTGATTCGTTCATGAATGTGACGAAGGATTGTCAAACTAATCAGCGATTCAATACTTGTACAAATTGTCAGCACATGCGCATTTGAAGACTCTTTTCGTTCGTTGTCTCAAATTAGGTTTCTGAGGTTAAAATTTTTGAATTTCAATGAGTGATTTATTAAGTGATGATAACTCGGAAATGTCCCATTCATCGGAAGAGGAAGATATTTTGAATCATCGCACAAAAACCCACTTTATCTCGTTTTTCTCTGTAAAAATCTAATAATAATTTAGTGTTGTTTGCTGTCCACTTAATTTCCCGATCCACTTCATGGGACTTTAAGTTAGATCCTTCGATAATTATAAATTCGGATAATTCGTTGTTTTCCTCCATTGCGTTTTTTGTTCAGTTTTGATGGTTCACTTCTTCGGTCTTCTTCACTTTTAACTTTGCGTTCCAACAAGTACAAGTCACTGACACAAGAGTATACGAATAAATTGACTGACAAGCGCACTTGTTAGTTTACGAACGCAACCAAGAACGAGTCAGTTCCACATCAGAATGGCCTTGAAGGAACAAACCTTATATTAACTTCTTTATTAAAATTAGATTTTTTCATAGGAACTGAAAATGTTCTATATAGCCCGTAGCATATCACATCTCGCAGGCATTATACCAATGAGCACGAGGTATAATGTAGGTACGCCGTCTTTCGGAGGAGACGTAAAACCGAGGTCCCGAGTCCATGGATGTTGGGCTCGATAAAGAACCCTACCACTGGCTGGAACACCAAAATTCGGCAAAATTTCCAGTTAGGGGTACAGTGCTCCCGGTGTCGGTGATTAGCCTCAGTCGCAGAAATAGACCGACGATAAATAACCAATTAAAAAAAATTATGTGACATGGGATGATTGGAATTTATGGTATAGTCACATCAGTGCAGTGTTGGATTTCTGTAAGTTGAAAAATCAAGTATATTATCAACTTTTTGAAATTTTAAATCAAGAAAATTAATTGGGTTATTTTGTTTTGAAAACACGTCATTCTAACTGCTTTGTTCACCTTATTAGTTAAAAGTGAATGTAAATATAGTTCTGACATAAAAAGTTGTTTAAAACGCGAACCACCTTAAAAAACAAGGTAACTTGAAGTAAGTTTTATAATCACTTTGTTCCAACTATGTAGTCAAGAGAGAACTTTGGATTGTTATCTACAAATCACTAGAAATTCATATTATCAATGATACTATTGTATTGTATTATTGATATGTATCGGAAATCAAGCCAAGAAATACTGTGAGTTTGTCTAATATCAATTGCAAATTTTCATATTTAAGTTCGTTTGAGATTTTCTCGATTATTAATTTTCCTTAATTGGAAAATCCTTAGAGTAATACTCCAAATCTGCAAGTCATTCATAAAATATCCGAAAAGACGGCTAACATTCTATCGCCAAACATATGTTTTCATCAATGACTTTAAAGGAGTGGGGAGAAACTGTCGGACTAGTCGGACAATGCCACTGGCATATAGAACTATTTACTTACAGATGAAAAGCGTTGTTAGGAAAATTCCGACTGTTTTTTTTGCAAATTTGTCACTGACGAACCATGTTTTTCACAAAAAAGTATTGTTTTGAATTATATCTGTACGCACATACACAAATATCAAACACGAAAACAAGAGGTTCAATAGGAACGTTGAAACTTCGTAGTAAAATCAGGTAAAATTGATAGTAAAATGGTTTCCGCCCTTTTCTCGGTGATGCCATATTTCAAATAGAAAAAGTTATTAACACCCATTTGTTTCGTTTAAACCTCAAAATTTTCTAACAAAAACATATTTTTATTACATAAACTACTTAGGATATTATTATTTTAAAGTCATTTTTATGTAATTTCTTAAAAGTACATTTTTATTTTGTACGTTTCTATCGTGTCCTATAATTCAGTTGTCGCAATTCAAAGGAAAAGTAAGACATCTGGCAAAGGGTCGGCAAGTTACCTAAGAATGTGATGTAATGTTGGCTTCACTTTTAAATGTAAACAAATATATCTTTTTAATGTATTAATCTGAGGGAAAATCATCAATCGGCCGGTTCGTTAATTATCGTCCCTGTATGAGTGTCACGACCGGATTTATGCCGAACAAAGGACATATTTATTTTTTGACTCAGAAACCACTTTCCACAACAACGGCAAAAATAAAGGAAATCGACTTAGTTGACTAAGATTAACAGTTTTCTGTATTAATGAATATACCACAGGGAACGTCCAGAAGAATATTACATCTTTACGATTTGTGGAGTGAGAATCAATTCATTGGATATATGGATTCCGTGAAAGTCCCGATGTTTTTAATAAACTTTTCCACCCTCTGACACTTTCGGTACTCTTTTCTAAGCTTTCGGCTCTCTTTGGAGAACTCTAAAATCCCTTGATAATAGAAAATGAAGAAAACTGTTTACAGGGTTTCATTACCAAGAGAATATGATATTTGCGTGAAAAGTATTGAAAAATTTAGCTAAAATTGCAATTTCGCCAGTTGTGTAGAATTTGGAACGAATCGATCAATCACTCGGTCCTGACGTACGCCTCTGGCAGTAGCCTGAAACGTTTATTCAACATAATTTAGTAGTAGTAGTGTACATTTCCTGCCAAGTGTAAGTTATACTGTGTATAACAATAATATGTCAAATAGTTTCAAACTTCTGGACACAACATTTTTTTAAAATTTTCAAATGAAACACTACAGTAAAAGTCACGAATGTTTCTCGTTACGTCATAACTCATAAACATCCTAATCAAATCAATAAGACAGGTTTCACCAGCGGCGAAACCAAATTTAACATATCATAGTTAGACTACAATTTGAAATTCTACAAATAAATTGTTACAAAACTTACCTCTTGAATGGCATTTAACGGCAGAAGTGGTCCGCCATTAGCCAATTCCTTTTGGAAATATTCATGTAATTTTCTAATACAGTCACGTTTACTTTGGCCCAAACGTTTAGCAGGCATTTTGTCGAAAAATATCACAATAAATGCAAATGAACTTTACCCATTTGAAGTAATGACAATGACGACGAACTTGTGACGTTAGAATTGTCAATAATACCAAATACCAAATTATTACATTCCGTTCTACACTCCCATTATTTACTTGAATTTAATAAAGAAGTCAAGGGTCGTGGACAAAGTATAGTATTCTACTCGCAATTTATGGCCATTATTCACTCGGGTGACTTGCGCCCCTTGCCTACGGCTCGGGACGCAAACGTCGCCCTGCGAGAATAATGGCTATAATAAATTGCTCGTTTAATCTTGTTTTATTTCATAGTTTAGTATGGATCTTCATCAAGTAAAAGCCTCATCTATTCAATTTTTTAAGTAAGTATTGTTACTCTTCTGATTTTTACACTTTATTTATTTCTTCGACTTTAACATTCTACACTGATCTCTTATTACCTTTACAAACCGCTTTCTATACTATTCAATGACAGTTCTAGATGATTCCAGATGTATGTCTTTTTCTTTGTATTTATGGACCTCTACATCTGCATATCCTCAGTACGGGTCCAAATTAACATTATTTTGAAAATTTCAAACATGCTGCGTTGTCAATACTATAGAAATATAAGATAATTTAAGGAATTCTTGAACTATTGCTGCAATTCTGTGTACGCAAATAGTAAAATCGTTAAACCTTAAAACCTGTAAGTATATACCAAACTTGTATCCTTTCCGATATTACGAGTCATATAGATCATTACGATCGCTAAAATTTTTACACAGCAATGCAGCATAAATTTCAAAATTTATCACAAGACACCTAGCTAGTATTTCTATAGTATGTTCCTCTGTTGAATGTATTTTGTTTAAAAAAATTGCAAGTAAGTTTCTTTGGTGCTATCCCTTATTACCTAGGGCAGGACGTTTGTGAAATAGGTGACAAAATTGTATTTATTTGACAGCAATCATCCCAAAAAGAAGCGGAAGAAGATTAATTTCAAAGTAGTTGAATTTAAATTTTCCGGGTTACATTATCTCTTGATGTATCTGTGGATTTTAAATTTATTTCAAACTATAATTAGAGTACTATGGAATTTTTTTCCATTCTGTATTAAATTATTCAACAATGACACATTATGAGAGTTATAAAAAAATTACAATACATATGTGGAGTAGTTTTTTAATAGATAATTGTGAGCATTTGACATGTTGGTATGACGTCGTTCCTGGTAACCAACCTTTCGATTACGTGTGCTATAAATAGAAAACTTGATAATGTAACTGGAATTTTACATTTTAATTCTACAGAGGCGGACCAACAGAGTTTTATGCCTGAAAGTTTCGACGAAAAATTCAACTAATTTAATGCCTGACTTATGATTCGTTCACGACACAACTCACAACGTGCACTTTTTTATAATTTCTTCAGCACATTTACTTCATTCTCAGCCCAAGTCACTGACTACCGTAATAACTTAATTTTCAATCTCTAGACCATAGAAAAGATCCTAAACTCGTCCTGATACAAAGTGAAGCTACCTGCCCAATATAGAAATGGAAAAAAAAATAATGTTTACGAAGATTTATTACCCTGCCGCATATTTATGAATAAACTTTAGAAAGCACAAAGCTCTGGTAACAGCGAAAAACGTTCACCGATACGTCTATCAGAATCGGCTTAGGTTGAGAATTACAGCTGTACAGGGAGATCGAACTCGATGTATTTCAATTTTTGGTAATGGTAGAGGGCGCCAGTGTCAATACCATACCAAAAACATCTGACTGCGGAACAATAACAGCCAATCATGAGCCTTGAATACACTTTCAGTTCATGGTATTTGATTGGTTGCTAGCTCATTTGACAGTATGTTATGTAAGTGAGGTTAAGGAACACAAATGAAATATTTTATAAATAAGAAATTCGTGTTTGTCCTCGTTTTTGAAAATATCTTAAATTGTATTCGTTTGATAGTAAAAGATATATCTCAATGATTTAAATTATCTATGCCCAATCTTCAATCTGTTTAATAACTATAAAAAATAGGTACAATAATCAACAGGCACAACTTACTAATGATATTAGTTCATGCAAAGGTTTTCCATATAAAGTACATATATATTTAAATAGTACATTTCATAAAAGAAAATCAATACTTTATTCTAAGTTTCCTAATTACGCAAACACAATGCAAAGTACACAAAATTACAAAATATAGATATATTCATACGCTGACCAATTTGAACATACAATTTTATATTTATATTCGCAACAGATTGTTAGTATAGTTGACGTAAAGAATATAGTGCCTATCTAATCGTATATCCCCTTTAAGTTATGTTGCGGAGCTAAACTCTGAAAGGTATTTATATTATTTTCGTCTATTTACCAAACATAATTCTATATTGTATTTGTATTTTGACCAATCAGTCAATCCTTTCTTAACCGTATCGTGTGTATCATACCGAGTTTCCTACTTTGAGTTTTTGTTTTTATTATTGGTCATAAGTAATGTTTACAATTTATAAAAACTAAGGTTACTTATTTGAATGGTATGGTATTAAATGTTAAGTTTGTAACATGTCCATCGTCTTTTCTTGAACGTATACCTCAAATCCTTATTTAATTCCCACTCCACATGTCATTTTCAGCACAATCCTCACCATAAGACAATTGTCAATAGACTTTTTAATTTCATCACGCTAACGCTCCCCTTTTTGGCTACCAACTGTCTTACATACCGTACCAATTATCTATTCGATAAACTAAATTTAGAGTATGTGAAAAAAATTAAGTTTCAAAATATTTATGTGTGGTAGTATTTTAATGTTGACCTTGTACATTTTCAACATATTAAATTGTATTCCATTTGCCAATAAAAAAAAATATCGCTTTCAAATATTATTTAATCTAGTTTTAACCAGAGAAATAATAAGTGTGGCTAGAATTCCGCCGTGTCAGGTAAGGATCAGAATTTTTTTAATAAGTGAATTATTCTTGATAACGGTAGCTGGAACGCTACCAAAACGGTGAAATAAAAAACGTAAAAAAGAATGTGGTTTAATTTCTCAAAAAATTAACAAAAAGAAAAATGGATACACCACAAGGAACATACAGAAGGTATTAATTCAATGTCAGAATTCTGCCTTGGGGCGGAAGTTTATATGACATTATCTTGAAATCCGCCGAAAATGTCATTAGTTACTCGCTAATAATATATTGTAATGGTCTTAAAATATTATTAATATTTAACCACCACATATAAATAAAAATACTTTTATTTTTTTTCATTTATTTTGTTACACATTTTCATATTTACAGGTGCAGGTTCACACAAAAGAAAACAGGTAAGTATATATACAGTGTGACCCATTTTGTTTGGAAGCACCCCTATAAAATCCGCATTTTTCAACCGATTTTGATTTAGTCTTTTTTGTTAGATTCAGTATCAAAAACAGTATTTGAGCACAAATTTTCATACCATAATAGCTATTTTCAAGGCCCTCTACGTTAATTTTTCTTTGCCAAAAAAGACGAAAGTATATTAGGCATTTTTTTTTCTCAAATATGACTACACCACTGGATTCAGAATCATCACAAATGTAAACTATCAAAATTTTATAAAAAAAGTTTTATTAACAACAAAGTTATCACTACATGAATTTGGAAAAAGTTGCTTTTTTAATTAATTTTTTATTAAGAATGTAGACACATTTTAAAAATGGCAACATGGTAAACAAAAACTAGGACTCAAACATATTGCACTGTGTAAAAATTCGAAGACGATACCTTAACCCGTTCTGGAGTTATAGCTTCTGAGAGTAATGTAAAATTGTGCTGATGTGACGAAAATACAAATTAACACCAAATAATACATTTTAATTATTAAACTACTTAATAATAATTGAATTCTACATTTTTGTAGCCTCGACTAGACCTCCGTTAATTTCCACACATTTCTCGTATCGTTTGCGACTATGTCTTAGCGCTTGTTTATTTCATGTGGCGTTATTCCAGCACACGCCTGTCGTAATCTGTCACACAGTTCTGCTCTATTCCTTGGACGTGTCTTATACACTTTTAGTGTCAAGAGACCTCACAGATAAAAATCCAATGTAGTTAAATCAGGCGATCTAGAAGGCCATTCGATTAACTCGCTACCGCGACCTATCCAACCATTTGGACATTTTTCGTTAACCCACTGCCTGACAATCCTAGAATAGTGTACAGAACAACCATCTAACTGAAATATCAAATTTCTTCTTTCTGCTAGTGGCAGTTCGTCAATCACTGCGGATAACTCACCTTCCAAGAATTCCATGAAGTTATTGGCATTCATGTTACCCTCAAAAAAGAATGGACCTATTATCCTGTCTTTTAAAATATATTTTTGTGGAATGTATAATCTTTAACAATTTTGAATAACCATATTAATTTCTTTAGATAAAGTACCTTTAGACGTTTACTGTCACTACAAAAAGAAAACTAAAAATGTAAATTCTTACTAGTCCAAATTTTAGTTTCAAACAAAATGTTTTATTTCGAAAATTTCCGCTATTTTTCACCATCCAACCAATATCTATAACATCCTCCAAATACCATCCCCATCTGAACAGGCTCTTACCAGCACTTCTGGACTTTTTGTTACACTAAGCAACCTGTTTCAGCTAAACTTAAAATTGACTGCATGCAAACAAGGCTACAACTTTTTGACGCACTAGTTACAAGCACAATGTCCAACTGTATTTATGTTTGGGCACTTCGTTATGCTGATATTCTTGAGAAAGTCCAAGTTCAATTTTTAAAACGTATCCTCATGTTACCAGTGTCAACACCCAGCGGTAGAACCAAATTTTATATAACATATTCAAATGGACGTTAAACTGGTTAACGAAAATTCTTATGATGGATGACTTCCGTTACCCCAAAGTATGCTTCTTCCGTCAATTGCATCTGATGGAATGTGATAGCAAGCATAACTGAGCAGCTCAGGTAAAAGCACTTTTTACTTTTATTGATACCAATCTTACTTGGTATAACCTCTCCCTTCGCTTTTTACAGATTAATAGAAAATCTCTCTTACTTAAATTTAAAAATAAACTTTTAGAACTAGATATTTCTCTTTGCCAACAGTCATCCTTCCTTCCCATATACAAACATTTAACAGTATCTGCGTCACGACAAAAATATCTGTGCCTAAAAATGCCCATCCAAGTTACAAGAACGATCGCGCAACTTCGGTTATGTAATACATCCTCCTTAAAGTTTACATACAAAGGGTGTACCTATCAGATAAACCCTAATGAAATCTGCACTATTTGTTACCAAAAGGAGTTAGACACGATTGAGCACATACTTTTTGATTGTCCAATATATTGTTGTATGAAACGATCCACCTTAAATTACCTAGCCGACATCAATGTTGCAGCTGATTCACTAAACAATATTTCAATAGCTAAATCAATTGCTAGCTATATTTGGAATGTTCTAAAATTCAGAGCCTTTATTATAAACGAATAAGTAATATTAGGTTTATACATTGTTCTCACCCTTTCCATAAAATTGTAAAGATTTTGAAAGGAAATAAACTATCTATCTACACTAAATAATGTTTAAAAATTGTTTAACTTTGTCAATTTGATCACTCAATTCACTTCCTTGTCTATAATTTTTATTTTTTTGTTCTCAATACTCAAATTTAACTTTTCGCTTCTTAAAATATATCTGACTTCTCTCTCAAATTTTTTTAACATTTCCATTTTTCAATAAAAAATGTTGCTTAGTATTATTTTCTTCCTCTTATAGAAACCAATCAATTGCTATCAGCCTCTCCTTATCTTTCCATTGGTTGATTTTTTTCGCATATACATATTATTAAATTTACATGTGACCATCGTTTTATGACTTTATGCCAAAATTATAAATATACCAAAATTCTGTAACTTCCGACAAATAAATAATGTTTCATTAAAGTTTATTTTTGTAAGAATTTTGTCCGCAATTTGGTTGAGTATCATTTTATTTTATTTCAAGGGGATGGGTGAATGCAATGAACGATTATATTTCATTCCCCTTCTTCAAATTCACAATGTAAGGATTTTATATAAATCTGTTTATAATTCCATTTATTTTTTTGGGTTTGTAAGTCTGACAATACAATATTCCGCGTCCCCGAAGTCAAGGTAACTTTATGCCACAGAACGCTACACGTTCAACCACTCTTATTATTCATTTCTCCATACTTTGAACCCTTTTTAATCCGACCCTGTAACCATTTATTGCTGTTTAAAAATTATCCGGCCTACACAATGAGCCTTAAGTGGATAGGTTATTTATGGCAGTAAATGCTAATGATATACTTTGAACTAAACTATACCAAAATGTATTTGATTTACCAAAGTAAATCACAAAAATCCAACAGACGATATTGGTACGTTTATGACTGATATTGACAAAAAGTTATCTAATACCCGTAGGAGGTTCCGGTACGATACAGAATTGTGAGACTTCATTCATATCTGGCAGATAAAAAGCATTCTTTAACGAATTCCGCTAGACATCACCATAAAATGAAATATTTCAGTTTAAGTGGGCTAATTGATTCTATTTAAGAAAATTACTTTTGAAGTATCAACTCATGGACAAAGAATGCAAAATATTATCAATGCTCCTCTCACATAACTTATATTAAGAAGTGACTATTCATAACCGGACGTGTCCTCAATGGAGTTTTAAAAATACCCCTTTTAATGGTCGTATAAAGAGTTAATAAATAATCGGGGACTGCTACTTATGAACTCAACACAAGGAAGTTTGGTCATTTTTCAATCAACAGATACAGTATCGGCTAAAAGCCATCACCCCAGTAGTCCCACCAACTAATATACTGTACATAAAGAATAGTAGATGTAGAACTACTTCTCTAGCTATATGCCACGACAGATATTGAATTACACTTGAACGGTTTTTAATTAGAAAAGGAAATATCACTTGTTTCGGCGTATTTTTGCCTTATCAGTACAAGGTAGATATCGTCCGTCCAGAAGTGTAATTCAATATCTGTTGTGGCATATCGCCAGAGAAGTAGTTGTGGCTTCTATTATCTTTTTTTCTATAGACCATTCCAGAGCACCTGATTTTAACAATATTGGCAATACTGGGCTGGGTCCCCCAATGAACTGAAAAAGACTACCTATAGTTATTTATGTACCAAGGACGAAAAACTGTTTATTATAGTTGAGCCTGCAGGCAAGCAGGCTAAACAATAGACCGTTCTCCGCCGAGATACGTACTACATTTTTTCGTCGACCTTTACAAAAAATTACTAATTTCCGAATGAAAAACCAACAGTTTTTGAAGACAAGCAAGCTCTTCGTCTGCTGAGCAAAACATACGTTTTATTGTATATCGACTAAACATTCTAGATTTATTCGCATTGTACCCAACGCTTTGTTTTTCAAAAAATACAGGTGTTTCTAAAATTGTGATAATATATAATTGTGTATGCAGGAGGAGAGTACAGTTTTGTTGAAGATCCAGAATACCATTAAAATCCAAATTTATACCCAACCTAAAGGAACCTAGTTAAATTATCATGAATAACGCCAGAAATTGTTATCTAATTAGGTAGCTAACTACATTTGAGAGTGGCCGTATAAATATTGCACGCATAGACTAACTAATCAGTAATGTATAGATAAATAGCTGAAGTTATCGATGGTAGAATTTTTGTTTGAACATAATGTTCATCCCTCGTTGGATTTTTTTACCCAAATGCCAGAGTGATTCTTTGACACGCTCTGTAGCCTAAACGGTGCTTGACGGTTTTCAACATATGAGTAGGCCAAGCAATAGGTACATTTTTATGACAAAAAAACCTATTAGAAAAGGGTCTGCACCATTCAGTAAAATACATATATTTTCGACTCGCAAATGCTGTTCATGAAATTCTTATAAACAATTAGAACAAAAGAAAAACGTCCTTCTTTTAGTTTTTTGTTAATTTGTTTATTCATAGAAAGGAATTTCCGGGGATCGAGGAGAGGCATACTGACACATGGGCTAAAAAGTCCCGGGCCTGACACATAGATGGAGCTAGTTTTGTTGCAATCGCCTGTTTTTCAGTTAGTACTAACCTTTCAAAGACAGCTGTCAAAATTTGATGATATTCTATTCATTAGTTCGTGAGTTATTGTGCTAAGAGTGACGCTCCTTTTAATGTTTTCAAAACAATGGATCAAAGACAATTTCGTGTTTTAATTTTACATTTCTTCTTGATGAGAAAAAATACCGTTCAAGCGAAGCAATGGCTTGAAAAGTGTTGGGGGACTCCGCTCCATCAGAAACAACAATAAAACGATGGTTTGCTGACTTCAAACGTGGTCGTAGAGACACCGATGATGCGGAACTCAGTGGACGTCCTAATCAGCACTAAGATCTTGTGTGTAATCAGATCCAAAATGGTGTGGGAATGCCTAGGCATACTCAATGAACTAGGCGAGAACAATATAGTAACCTTACTGTGGATTTCAGAACACACTGGAATAGAAGGACATGAAATAGCAGATGGACTAGCAAAGAGGGGGACTGAAAGACTCTTTTGGGAGCCGGAACCCTGTTGCGGTATCAGCCCCAATGTAATATTAGAAGAAATAGGCAAAGCCGAAGAAAAGAGAAGATCTGACCATTGGGAAGATCTAGTAGGGCTTAGATTAGATTAGAAATCGAGTGGCGCTTTGTCCTATCCCACTGCGACCTTTACAGATCTATTGTGGTCCTCCCTATCCTTAGAGCTCGATATCTAGCTTTATTATTTTTGTTAGACCTATTAGCCTGGATACCGCCTCCCTTGCGTAGCTCTCTGCCCTCGGTTTTTCTTCTCCGAATAGGTGAAACCGCACCCTACTAGGCCTTCGCACTCACAAAGTATGTGCTCCGCGGTTTCGTATTCTTCTTGGCAAAACCTACATAGGCTGTCATCTGCTAGGCCAATTGTGTGCATATGCTTCCTCAGCCTACAATGTCCGGTCAGCATTACCACCATCATCCTCGTCGTTTCTCGACTTTGACATAGTAAGTCGCGTGACAGTTTGGCCGAATGGCTTTTAAGGAATAGTTTAGCGTGCCTTTGTCCAGGGATCTTATGCCACCAGCACAGCGCCTGATTGTTTATCCATTGGTGGATGCTCTCCTTAGTGAGGTTTTTTGCAATTCCACAGGAAGGTTCTGGCTCCATCATGACATCAGTCGCTCCCTGCTTGGCTAATTCATCGGCCTTTTTATTGCCTTTTATTCCTTGGTGACCTGGCACCCAGGCTAGGGTCACTCTATTATGGCTACCTAGTCTGTTGAGGGCCTTGCGACACTCCCACACCAGATTTGACGATGTCCGATATGAGCTTATCGCCTTTAGTGCAGCATGGCTGTCGGAGTAGTAGGGCTTAGACAATCAAAGATTCTGATGGGTGAATGCATAAGTCAAAGTGAAACTGCCCTAAGGGTGTGTTGTAACTCGGTAGGTTAAACCGTTGTTATAGTTAACCAGTGGTTAACTTCAAAAGGTTGTTGTAACACGAAATTTTAGACGTTCATTAACTGGTTAACCTTCGAAAAGTTTACCATCTGATCTCGGAGAGTTAACCTATGGTCAAACACGGAACAATGCAATTTTACTTGTTCTATCTGATTGTCTGTTTTAATTTGACAATTTATATTTGCAATTGACGTTTCATAGTTATTTTTGTTAATAAGTAAAAAAATAATTTATATCAAGATATATTTATCCCGTTCAACATTAAGTACGAATTGTTATAAACAAAATGGGGGAATTGGAAGAAGCATCAGCTGATTTACAAGAACTCACAGATGATGAGTTGTTCGAGCCGAAAATGATTCCTAGAGCCTCTAGAAACTTACCCATTATATAGAGAAAATTAAAACTAATAAACTGAACCGAAATAGCTATATTTATTATAAAAAAAAATTAGTCAAATTATTTTACAAAATGCTTATTTCCCATACCAAATACAATCGAGAACACTTTAAAACACCCCGCATGAAACTAAATTACTAAATATTAATGACAACGGAAACGAAAGGTTGAAATGTCAACTGAAATCCATTGGTTACGTGACCCTTGATCAACAATTCGTGTTACAACGGAAAAAGGCTTAACTACTGAATAGTGGTTAAACATAGTTTAACCACTGGTCTTGTGACCTGTGGGTTAACCTACCGAGTTACAACACACCCTAAGAGTTTTAACATAGATCCTAACGGGACATTGCCGCCTGAAAAAGCTCAAAAGAAGAAGAATGTAGTTTCCGTGGCATATAATTGCGAATTGCACAGCAATTCAGAATTCTAGGGCACAGCCCCTAGAAGATTATTGGATAGAAGAGGGACAGTTACCTAAGTTGAAGCCTGTACTTTGTTTTTTATATTCTGTTTCCAAAGTATTTAACATACTTTTGTATGATTTAATTTGTTTTGTTTATTTTTGGAAATATGAATCAATGTTGATTCTTTCTTAGCAACAATTATGCCATGTCAATGTATATTAATGCAAACAATTTCTAGAAAAAAATATGCAGATAAACTTTAAAGAGAAAACAAATTGCTTCAAGTTGTTTGCGTATGCACAATAATGTGACTAAGATATGCTAAAATTTGCAAAAATAACTTATGCTGTCATTGTAATAACTTTTTATAAATAATAGAATATTAGCACTGGTGAATTGATTAAAAATGTCTGACAAAAACGATGGATGGATTTCCCATTCAGAATAAGTAAAATACATAAAAATTTGCTGTTAGTTATTGGTTTCGTTTTGTTAGAGGTTAGACATTTGTATCAAATCTACTGACGACTCTTCCCGCCTTCGAATAAACTATATAAACTCGGTTAAAAACGGATTATTGGAAGCGTATACATCAATCAATTAAACTCAACAATACATTATAACTTTTTCCAATTTTATTATAACAAAAGAAGTGTAATACATAATACGACGGTACGGTGAAACTAAAATAAAAATAAATTACAAATCTTATTGGATTAGTGAAAAAGTTACCTATAGGGAATTTTTTTAACCACCATGATTAGTAATTCGGCCAAGAAATCTAAAAGTTGTCAAAAATTATAAATGCAACAACAATTAACAAACCGGAAACGTTATCAAAATCACCTTAAAAACTATTCAAATCACGACAAGGTTAATGTCACATGATTAGAGGTTAAACAATAAGCTTGGTGAAGGTAAATAAACCGGTGTTTCCGATGTCCGTCCGGCGGTCAGGGTAAAACGCAGGTACGTCCGAGGTCCGTCCCGCGGTTAAAAGGGTCAAGACGTTTGTCCGAAGTCCGTCCCGTGGATCCGTATGATAATTTATATTGCAGATATTATATATTATATATACATATAAGATATAACATGTAGTAGGGTAGGGTAGGGTCTGTGGAAGGGTGTCGATAATACACGAATCATACTAATTATTCTAGGAATAATATTCTACCCTGCCCATTCTACCTGTGTATCCACCTGACCGCAGGACGGACATCGGTCGGGGATTAAAAACCCTTTTCCTAAACCCTCAATTTTCTGACCGCGGGACGGACATCGGTATTGCCCAAATAAACAAGTTTAAAAATTTGGTCGAAAACCAGGAAGATCCCTCGGAAGATCCTTAAAGAAAAAGTTGAAACCTTAATAAAAAATGTCAATAGCAACGTTATTCAGGAGCGGTAAAGGAAAGAGACCAGCGTCAAAGAATGACCGTTCTTTATTAACAAGCTTATCTTAGCTTCACTTGTATGTTTGTAACCGACTCCTTTGGACTCGATTTTGACCCACTTTAAACGAACAGATTTTAAAACCACCTTACAGGATCTTTTAGTAAAAGCAGCCTTTATTTATTGTTTGATAACTCTCTATTAAAAGCGAGATTAAAAGCCTTCCTTTGATTTTTTACATACAAGTTGTTTTTGGTTCTAGTATTATAATGATGAACTTGATAAGTGAAGGTTAGCAGCTTATTTAAATAAAATGGAAGAAGTTTATTTATCATTTTATAGATATAAATCATTGCCAAATATATACAGGGTTGGGATAAAGTATGGAACCAAGTAAATATCTTTTAAACGAAAAGAACGATATTTATGAAAATTTGCAGGTAAGTGCAATGGAACAAAATGCATCTGATGTAAATTTTTTTTTAATAATATACTTCCAGTTTAACCGGAAATGCCATCAACTTCTTTAATTTAAATGGGACACCCTATTTATATTTTTACAGATTTTGAAAGAGCTTGTTATTTTGAATTCATACATACTGAGTTTAGTGCAAAGAAATTTGTAAAAACGAGTAATGTAGCACTTTAATCAACCTCCTTTGAGTTTTTTGCATTACAGCAAAAAACTTTTTAGATAAACTAATTGATGTTGTTTGTATGCATAGTAATAAATAAACGAGTACTGTTTAGTACGTCTTTCGTTCTCCAAGTGTCAAATTCTAATTGACGGAAATAAATTTTACAATTTAGAATGGTTGAGTGAAAAAGAGCGTATTGAAATTTTAATGATGATCGGTTATGGTGATCGTGTTAGAACTCATGAAGAAGTATGTCATATTGTTAATAATTTGCATCCTGAGAGAAAACCAATATCACGCTCAACAGTAAATAAAACATTACAACGTTTTAATACAACTAAGATGGTAAAAAATTTGCTAAAACCTGAAAGTGGTGACAAGTATTTGGATCTACTAAATAGCGAAATTATTCCTGCACTTCAACAGAATGGACAATTCCCACAAAATATTTAGTTTCAACAAGATGGAGCACCTCCCCACTATGATAGACGGGTTAGGGATTTTCTGGATGTGAATTTTCCAAATCGATGGATTGGACGTAGAGGATTCATAGAGTGGCCTGCTCGTTCTCCGGATCTTAGCCCGTCAGATTTTTTCTTTGGGGTTATCTAAAATCACGTGTTTACGTTAGACGACCAACAAACTTACAGGAATTGAGACAAATAATTATTGATGAATGTGAACTAATACGTGGAGAAGTCATGGAAAGAGTGACTCAAGAATTTGTTAATAGGATGGCATATTGTCAGCAAGTAAACGACGAGCATTATGAACTTTTGAAGTAATTTTGTTTCTCATTATTCTAAAATAATGAAATGTACACCTATTGTACAACTAACAGTGAGTTATTCCTCGTTTTTATAATTTTTTTTACACTAAACTCAGTATGTATGAATTCAAAATAACAAGCTCTTTCAAAATCTGTAAAAATATATAGGGTGTCCCATTTAAATTAAAGAAGTTGATGGCATTTCCGGTTAAACTGGAAGTATGTTATTAACAAAAAAAATGTACATCAGATGCATTTTGTTCCATTGCACTTACCTGCAAATTTTCATAAATATCGTTTTTTTCGTTTAAAAGATATTTACTTGGTTCCATACTTTATCCCAACCCCGTATAATCGTTTTAATTATGTTAGAATGTCCTGTGAAGAAATTGTCAAAAACAGACTAGGTTAGTTAGGGTTTAAAAAAGAAATTAGCAAAGTCTATCGTTAAAGTATTTCATTTTTCTAACAAAACACTCCATATAATATACAAAAATTTTGATTTAAATAATATATTATATCCAGTACATCACAAGACCAGTAGTGCTGAATGTCAACTGTTGGTACGCCAAACACGGTACAAAATAAACACACCTGTGTTTATACAACACAGGAACCCTTTTAAGATTTTACATTGGTATTCATGTTTTAACAGTTTATGCATAAGTAACAAATAACTTTTTTTTATTCAACTTAAAATCACAACAGGAAATGAAAACCTATCGATAATCAATAAACGTGTACGAAGATTTTTAATAAATTGTTATTAAACTACACTCATTTAAACCCGTTTCCAGATAAGGATTTTTAAACGTTTTAACGTAAGTAATTGAGATTTTTGCAAACAAAATGGGAAAACCCAACGGCATTAACGAGAAGCAAGGTGTTGCCAGAAGAAGACTAATGCTATCTCCGCGCAATTCCTTGTTTTTCACTTTTGAACCAAAAATAATGCTCGAAATAATGTTAAAGCGGTAGGTCTATTTATTTTGGTTGAGTGCAGCATATTTTAAAAGCTTGAGTTTCTTCGGAAATATTGAAAAGAGTATAAGAAATCGTATTATGGTTTTAAAAGGATTAAAACGACATTTCTTCTGATGTCAAAGTATACAGGGTGAAATAACACAGTAAAGTTAGAGTACCTATAGCTATTAAAATTAAAAATAACCCGAAAAAGATTAGGAGAAAAATATGAGGATTAATATCCAGAAAACCCTTTAATCTGTTAAGAAATATTTTTGTCAATACTTCCAGAGAAATTTGTATTCTTAGAACCAATATACAGTGTCATCCCCAAAGTATACACCATATGTAAAACTTATTTATTACGAGTAGCCTAACTTAACTTTGAGGTTATTTACAACGACAATGAATTCTTTGAAGTGTTTAGAATACACCATAATTTTTTCAAAGTGACCTATTTTCAACGTTGAATTGAAATTATAAATATTAGAGATAGAGTTTCGGGAATCGGAACTTCTTTATTGGAAATTTCATCCTCTTTAAGAATATTGTTTTCAAAAGTTCTTAAATATTAATAGTGTTGGAATTATTAACAAATAAATTATAGTTTAGAGATAAAATAAAAACACGCTTTATAGGAGATAGAACTAAAAAGTAACTTATTTTTTAACTCTAGTTTTTTTACTTTTTAGTTCGATTTACAATTTTTAGTTTTTTTTTTCAAACTCGATACCAGAATATAGTTATGGTTTTTTTTTTAATGAAACACCCTACATTTTATTACTATATTAGGTTTGTTCCAACACATCAAGAAACCGTTCTTGGAACGGTGACGCGCATGTGAAATTGCAAAAATGCGTTCCAACCACAAGAGAACCGTTTAGCGAACGATAATTGTTTTGTTCCAACCACTGAACTAAACAAATCGGGCTTCTTATTTACGTTAATCACAATAAGCGCGAGTGAGACAGAAATCCCTCTGACTAGCGGGTTGCAAACATTTGAAATTTGCCTCACCAGTCTGTTTGTTTAGTTCAGTGGTTCCAACCCGATTTGGTATCGTTATGGAACCGGTTCAAGAACGATGATTTGGATACTAGACTGAAAGCAGTTATCAAGGAAACTGACTTGCGCAGTACATATAACCATATCTAGTTAGGATAGTTGCCTTGATTTGTTGAATTTTGTGGGAGCGAACTTATTTATATTTGTCTGTCTATCTGTTATAAATAAACAGTTTTTTACTTAACAACATGTACCATATAAACATAAAAGTATGGTTATGTTTGATACGTTCGAGATTTATGATTCGAGTCAGTAAGCAAACCCTTCCAACCATTATTTATTTTAGAATCGTTATTAGAACGGTAAACACTTTGCGACTTCGTAACAAATCCCTAAGAACGATATCGATAACGATTCAGGAACGATTACAATTTGTGTGTTGGATCAAACCTATTGTATTGTTATTGGTCCTTGACAAGTGCCCAAAGTTTGAATAAAATCTGTCCGTTTTAGTTGGTTCAAAATCGAGTCCAAAGGAGTCGGTTACAAACCTACATACATATAAGTGAAGAATAGAATAGAATTAATTGACTTTTTCTACGCCCATGTCCGTAAACGTCAAAAATCGCACTGACAACTTTCCTTGTAAGTGACATTTAACAATAACATGCACGTAATGAGAATCTCATAACATACACGTGCGTTTAGATAGAAAAACTTAGATTTCTTTGTTAAATCAAATTGCAATCAAATTTTTATTTACGTAATACTTTATTTGGTTTATTTACATACTTATAATCAATTGAAAAACTTAAAAGCTCTTAGCATTAGTGAAATACATTTTAGATTAAAAGAGTGATGCCCCTAAATGTCGGCAACACATTTAACAATTTTAAAAAAAAGTAATTCATATTTTTGGGATAAGGGAATAAACGTTATCTCATTTATGCTGTCAATTTTGGTAACAAATTATAGTATCCGAACATTTTCTCAACTTTAACTACGAATATGTCTGTTAGTAGTGAAAAAGATGAAATTATGAGCACTTAGAAGAAAATAGATGGGCGTAGAAAAAGTATAGTACGTTACACGAGTTGTAATCCCATAACGCACTCGTGAAATTTACGCACTCGCCGCTGTGCGGCTTCGTGCGTAAACTTTTTCACTTCGTGCGTAATGGGTTACTTACAACTCTTGTTACGTAATATACTATTACTTTTGTGATTCATATTCATAAGTTGTATGTATGTATGAGACCTAAAGATCTATTGTACCCCCTTATTTCTACTTAGTTTCTGAGGAGAGTCTCAGAGACTAGTAGCTCCTTTAGTCCTATTCCGCTGAGGAATTTTAGGATATCTGCAGGCATCAACTTGGGTAAATGTCCCTCTTCTATCCAATAATCTCCCTGTGCCCTAGGATTCTGATTTGGTGTGCAATTTGCAAGTATGTGGATAGAGGTTTCTTCTTCCATGCAACAGAATTTACATTCTTCTTCCTCCACTATTCTGAGCTTTTTCAGGTGTTCGTTCAGGCGACAATGTCCCGTTAGGATCCCTGTTGAAATTCTTAGTGCACTTTAACTTTGACTTACGCACTCACTTGATCTCAACGGGTTGTAAACCCCTATCAGAATCTTTGATTGTCTAAGCCCTACTAGATCTTTCCAATGGTCAGATCTCTTTTCTTCGGCTTTGCCTATTTCTTCCAATATTACATTGGGGCTGATACCGCAAAAAGGTCCCGGTCTCCAAAAGGGTCTTTCAGTCCCCCTCTTTGCTAGTCCATCTACTATTTAATGTCCTTCTATTCCAGTGTGTTCTGAAATCCACAGTACGGTGCTATATTGTTCTCGCCTAGATCATTGAGTATGCCTAGGCATTCCCACACCATTTTGGAACTGATTACACAAGAGCTCAGTGCTTTAATGGCTGCTTGACCATCCGACATTATAATATTTTTTCTTCTATACCCTTTGTCAATATTTGAACTGGGCACACTTTCTTATGGCGTGAATTTCCGCTTGAAAGATACTTTGGGTTTTCCCAAGCTTTCAGTGTTTGGTTCCTGGCCCGTACACTCCTATCCCAGTTCCTTCTAAAAACATGAGACCGCGACGAGATTCATCTTAATTTGTAAATAACAATCGCAATTTTTTTCAAGTGCTAATACATACTTTCTAGACGTCATTCCGAATCGAATGAGCCATCCTAGTCTCCATGGAGCGAGCCATCGCTCATATTATCAGGAGCTTTGTCAAGAATTAACACGATTTTGAACTTGTGAACTAGTCTAATACATAAACACCTGAATCTTAATATAGATGTTTAAAATGTTCATCACGAACGATTTGGTTTTTGGATTTCGATTCATTGAAAACAGTTCCAGTTAATTCAGATACCAAACCTATCCAATAATTCGGTTTAAATTAGTGTCTAACGAAATTAAGTGAAAGCATTTTGGTATTTTTAAAACATAAAGCATCTACAAGTGTAGGTTGATCCACATTTAACTTTATGTATCATTCACGTGAGGCTAATAGAATATTTTTAAGAAGTCTGGAATCTTTTGGTGCGTAGACTATAAAGGAAATTTTGGTATGATATAAATATATAATTTTGTTAAATAATAACGATGTCAATTTATTTTTTATTTGAAAACTACTATTTTCTTTTGAAAAAAATATCATTTTGTAGTAATAAAAAAAATTTTGTACTGGACAATTCATAATTATTAGGGCATAGAGCAGATTATTTGGTCCAAAATATGTCGATAGTAGCAAATAGACCTTAATAAAGTATTTCCTTCGAAAAAGATACAGGGCGTTAAATTTGATTTTTTTTCCTTTATTTTTTGCCAATTATTTCAATGTATCTTAATTGTTATCAAAATGGACACAGAGGCATAACTTTAGCCAAGGAATATTATTTTACATTTTGTTACAGGGAGCCAAGTGAATGATTACTGATGGTGATATGAACGTAGCTTTTTAGTGATTTTGAATAGAAAATAAGACGTTAACATTATTTCTTATAATATATCCTTTTTAAACACGATAATGGCATCCGTTTTCGAGAAAAACGCAATTAAATAGTTCAGAGTCTCTGAAAGGAATTTCAAATATTGTTTTATTTACGTATAAACTATCAAACAATTTAACAGCAGAACAATTCACTGAAGTTTGAATTGCTGTCAACAAAATCACAATCTAGAGCCAAAGTGGAATTATTTCAAAAGTACAATATTAGAAACAGCTAAAGAAATATGTGGAACTAGTAAAATGAATAACTATGAGAAACGGATCGCTTGGTGGACAGAAGAAATAGAAAACCAGAACAGAAGATGTCAAAAATAGACTTGAGTATACAGTGTAATGACCATAAAATAAAGCAATGTTGTCAGATATATTTTCTAAAATTGTAAGGCTCGCTACACAAATGTTCCCCTTACATCAGTAAACTGTTAGTTCGTGATGTTATAAGAAAGCTAGTTTGGAAATATTTAAAAAAAATGCATAATATAAATTAAAATTAGTCGCTTGAAATTGCAGAAAAAAGAAAAATTAATTAAAACCACTTTATGTATGTTACTATATTTAAGAAAATTTTGAAGAGTTGGCAACGTAGATACAGGTGCAGTCAAGACTTCGAAAAAACCAATCATCAATTATAGTAATCATCGTAATATAACGAAATAACCGAAGTATACTCCCTTTGACGATTTTCTCAGAAAAAATTCTACGGTTTTGAGGGTGTTCGAGGGGTTGTGTTGTGATTCGGCTTATAATCCAGTAGTATCATTCAGTGTCGGGTGTGAATTTTGTTTTAAAGAAATAATATAATATCTATTTCTTGGTTGAGTGAGTTTAGTGAATTGTTATAGGTATTTATAGGAAAGTGTAGGTGATCTAGTGTAAAAAGTATCATTAATATAATACCTATTTAATGGTGTAGTGGTTAAGTGGCGTCAGTTAATTGATATTAATATAATATTTATTTGTTCGTAGACGTTAGGGTAAGTTTTATAATATAATTAATTAGAATGGCATTTTGGAGACCATTTGAAACGACAGTCCAAGATGATGCGCGGGATTATTGAATTGTGGATTTAAATATAAGTTAGATAGTCGAATGATAATAATGGAATCTCGGCGTATCGCTGAACTTAGACAGGAGCACTTGCGCAAAATAAAAGGGTACCGTGATTCAAATAGAACTATAATTTATTTAGACGAAACTTGATTTGATACGTATGATAGTATTTTTTTTTTTATTGGTTATTTAACGTCGGTCTATTTCTGCAATTGAGGCTAATCACCGACGCCGGGAGCACTCTACCCCTAACCGGAAATTTTGCCGAACCCACTGGTGTTCCAGCCAGTGGTAGGGTTCTTTAACGAGCCCAACATCCATGGACTCGGCACCTCGGTTTTACGTCCTCCGAAAGACGGCATACCTACATTATACCTCGTGCTCATTGGTATAATGCCTGCGAGCTGTGATATGTTACTCCGCTGCAGGCTATTTATATGACGGTCTTCCCTAGTATGGTCACCCATCCAAGTACTAACCGCGCTCGACACTGCTTCACTGTAATTATCGCATCAGAGGCGTTCCACTACAGTGCTGGTCCGACGCCCAAGTATTTATTTATTTATTTGTTATTCAAACAATCCTTACGGTTTTATTACATGAATGAATATATAAATAAAAAAAATACATTTTAACTTAATATGTAAGAAGATAGTAGTAATGGTAATTATAATTATTAAAACTGTATATACACCCACCTTTAAAGTATGGTTGGGTTGACGATACAAAAAACTGTTCTTTAGATACTCCGTGTTCTAGAGGAAAACGCTTTATTATTGTATTACAAATTTTAAGAATTTTGTATGCAGGTTAATTTTTTTCATTCAAATTAATATAGTAGATTAACATTATTTCACAATATTCTAATTTATAAAAAATTTATATGCACGCCATTGGGCGGCTTTTTCCTTCAAAGGGATTAAAAAAATGGGTCATTACATTAACTTTGGAAGAACTATAACAGATGTACAAAAAATTATGAAGTATACAAAAGGGAAAGAGAAACAGTGAAAAAACTAGTGTAGCAGGAAAAATGGATGGAATATGGAGAGTGACAGTGAATCCTTTGCAATCTATATCTTTTATCATTATTGAACTGGAGACACTTTCCTACGACGTCCGTTTGAAGGATGTTTAGGTATTTTCACAAACTATCAATAGGTTTAAATAATGAATATAATTTATTTGATTTAGTAACACATTTATAATAAAGATATTGAACACTGAAGAAGGTGTAGGTTTGATTCTGCTATAGTGTAAGTTGCTTATGGTTATTTCTTTGGTTTTGTATTATTATTATTTTGTAAATATATTTTCTAATATAGTTGTTACTATTTCATTTTATTTATTTATAAAAATTGGGTCACGAGGAACATCATTCACATAATTCAATTACCTTATAAATAGTAGAATCAAGCTGCTGTAACTTGTAATTGAGAAATCGGCACTAATTATTCCACTCAGTTGATTTAGATTAATTGTTCTGATTGTTTACCTAGGTTAGGTTCCAAATAAATAGAAAGTTGACATTTCGGTATTGTTTTCACAAGATATTTTACCAACTTTATACATAATTTTGTTCTAACCGTGTCCGGCGTGATAGAAATTATGTAGAAATATTCCTATTCCTTTCTATCAGTATCAGTATTTTTAAAGAGTATAAACATCATCAGCCGCGTTCGCTGATTTTTGATAGGGGCAACAGTTATGGGTTGGTCACTGTCACTTCATTACCGATATGCTAATATGACGTGTTGCGCTTCAATTGTATCAATTATAGTAGAGAGTTTCACAATTTGTCGGCCAGATAAAGAAATCTGTAAGCAGTAACTTTCATATGAATAGCAGTTTTACCGATAACTGTTATAATAGATTTTTTCGAAACTCTTGTCAATTATGTAGTCTTTCAGCAGCTCCATGCTTTGACCCATTATTTTCTGGCATCTGGCATCATACGCTGACAATACAATTTTAATAAGGAATAAATTTGTTTGAAAAAACTTCCATATCAAAATTTTTAAAGGGAGTAAATATTTACATTTGTTATAGGCTTACGGTACAACTTTTAAAAGGGGGTTTGTTTATTTGTGAAAATTTTCGGTTACCATGGGCTTACGATTAAATTTTTAACAGATTGTGTTTTAAAAATATATTTTGTCGAACAGATTGTGGTTTTTTCAACATTTTCAAACGAAATAACCAAAAAAATGAGACTACCCACCAATGACCATAATTATATCAGACATATATTATTAAAATAATTAAAAAACTTTAGATGTCTCACTCTGTTGAGAAATTTTCAATTTCCAATTTAAAAAAAAAAACTTTTTTTAATATTGTTTCAACTATGACATTTTTTTATAAGGTGTATATTTCTAACACTAACAAGTAATTTAAATGCAATAAAAAATATATTTCCAGACAAATAACGGACAACTTCAAATGTAAATTAAAATTGGAGTTTGTAAAGATGTTTTTCAGCTCTTAAGATATTCTAAACGATATTTTGAAATGTTCAATAGTAAAACGACGGGGTTTTCACTTTCACGACTTTGTATTTGAGGCAAAAAAGTACGGATATTTTTATTTTCCGTCACTAAAACTAGTAAATACCCAATTTTCAAGTCATTAACTAGGAAAATAGCCGATATATTATATATACAGGGTGATTGATTAGTGTGATAAAGCTCAGTAGGTCTATTATCATAAAAGCTGCAAACAAATGTTACTTATAAAAATTGTAGATAGCTTTAATCCACAAAATTAGTAACAATGTTACAGAGTGTTTCATAACACAGTGCCAGATCAAAGTTATGGTTTTTGAAATGGAACAGCCTATATTTTACTATAAACTCATTACAACAATATGATGATGTAATCTGTTATTTAATAAGCTATAGCCAATTTTCCGTAAAAAACACCTTGTATAATTGGATAGGAGTAAAAAAATAATAATCTATTAAAGCCAGAGATTTTAAACGAATATCAAAATTTACAAACATGAATGATTTCGCAAATATTCATTAAATCGAATACACATGATGAGCCAAAACTCAAGTACATTATTTTCTCGGCAATTTTAAATGGATTACCCTGTATTTTGTATCATTGTCGGAGGGTACTATTACCATACTTTTATTTTTATCAAGCATTTCTTACTTATAACTGAAGTTTTTGAGATATTTTTATTTTTCTATGCAGAGTATAATTTTAGGTACCTATGTACCTATTAGTATACTAGATGTTATGTAAGTAGGACCTAGGTACTTTATTTTAGTAAAAATAGTGTTGTTTCTTATTTCTTCGTGGGCGTAGTTTTTGTAAACCTTCAACTAGGTACAAACTAACATCTACTTAGGTAAACTATTACCAAATTACTACTCCGCATAGAAAAATGAGAATATCTCAAAAACTAATGACTTCAGGTAAAGGAAATACTTGATAAAAATAGTATGGTAGTAGTACTTTTTGAAAATGATATAAAATACAGGGTAATCCATAAAAAATTACTGAGAAAATAATGTAGGTACCTCAGATTAATACATTAAAAAGACACATTTGTTTACATTTAAAAGTGAACCAAACATTACTTCACATTCTAAGGTAACTTGGCGACCCTTTGCCGGATGTCTTACTTTTCCTTTGAATTGCGACAACTGAATTATAGGACACGATAGAAACGTACAAAATAAAAATGTGCTTTTAAGAAATTACATAAAAATAACTTTAAAATAATTATCCTAAGTAGTTTATATAATAAAAATATGTTTTTGTTCGAAAGTTTTGAGGTTTAAGCGAAACAAATGCGCGTTAATAATTTTGTCTGTCTGAAATATGGCAACACCGAGAAAAGGGCGGAAACCATTTTACAATAAATTTTACCTAATTTTACTACGAAGTTTCAACGTTCCTAGGTTATTGATGCTTTTGTTTTCGTCTTTTCAACTGATATTTGTGAGTGTGCGTACAGATATAATTAAAAACAATATTTTTTTGTGAAAATCATGGTTTGTCAGTGCCAAATTTGCAAAAAAAAGAAGTCGGAATATTCCTAACCTCTCTTTTCACATGTAAGTAAATAGGTCTATTGGCCAGTGGCACTGTCCGACAATTTCTCCCCACTCCTTGAAAGTCATTGATGAAAACATATGTATGGCGATAGAATGTTAGCCGCATTTTCGGATAGTTTTATGAATGACTTGCGGACTCTATTTGTAGTATTACTCTAAGGTAGGTACTACTACTTGAGTTTTGACTCACCATGTATTAGATTTGAAAAATATTTGCGAAATCATTCGTGTTTGTAAATTTTGATAATAATTTAGAATCTCTGGCTTCAAGAGATTATTGTTCTTTCACTCCTATTCAATTATACAGGGCGTTGAACTTCTTACATTTTGACGGAAAATTGGATACCTATAACTTTTTAAATACCTTGTATAATAGATTACAACCACATATTGTTGTAATGGGGAAGTAAATTGGATTTCAGGTTTATAGTAAAATATTGTTTGTTCCATAACTTTCTTCTGATACCGAGTTATGGAACATTGTAACTTTTTTTGAAATATGAAGCTTAAAGCTATACATATGTTTCATAAATAACATTTTTTTATCTTTTATGACAACAGACCTACCGAGCTGTATTACAGTAATCAATCACTCTGTATATTGTTGTAAATTAATAGTAGGTACATTATACTATAAGGGAGAGAAATGCGTTATTTTGGAAGAGGTGGAATTTGAAGCCCGAGGGCTACAATGCACCGAGGACAAAATAGCATCTCTCCCGAATGGTATATACTATTTTTTCCACGGTCGGGAGTAGAAATCAGTTTCTATGACATCAAAATTAAAACAGAAGTAGTCGATTATTCTCAAGGGAGTATAATGCTCCCAAGGGAGTTTATATTATGGAGAACGTTTTTCATTATACTCCCTTGGGAATAATCGACTACTTCTGTTTTAATTTTGATGTCATAGAAACTGATTTCTACTCCTTACCGTGGAAAAAGTATTATTTTTGGATTCTGAACGTGTAGTTACAATTTGGCCCATTACTTATGAATCACCATGTAGATTAAATAGCTCAACTAAAAAAAAACGGAACTAACCTGAAATCGAGACTCAAATTTCTTTGATGATTGCTCAGTCTGGTTTTGATACTGAGCGACGTGGTGGGTCTTCCATGGACAGAGGGCACACTGTCCCGGCAGCTCGTCAGTTTCTGACGTTTCAATTCAGACGTGGCATTGGATTGCTGCTGTTGCATCAACCCGCCAGCAGGTACTCCACTCATTATTCTCCCCTTTTCTATCGCCCCATATTCACCGCCGACCTCATAACCGCACGTCGAGATATTATTAAGGATGAGGATATTTTATTCGGCTGCAATAAAGGATACAAGTTACTTCAATTTTTAAATAAAAACCGATAAGTAGTTGGTAAATATAATGAATCGCGAACACTTTTATGACAATAGATTAAAGAAGTTACAAAAAAAAATGACAAAACTTTTGGCGTTGATGACAGCTGTCAATTTGCATAGATTGTAATTATTTGCTAAAGGGTGATTTATAAGTCCACAAAGTGTTCTTTTACATAAATAAATGGTATTATGAAAAATGTTATATTCCATTTAATGTAGACTCCGGTAGACTCCCCATAAATGACCCCGGACAATCCTTATGGGAAATGGCTTTCGGCCAAAATTTTTGAAACTCAGGCAAATGATATGTACCTAGATCAAAAGTGTCCATGGGCAACAAGCTCGAAAGTCAATAGTTTATGATGTACAACCCCCCAAAGTCGATACTTTCTACCCTTCCGGCACATAACGTGAACACAAGCAGAGATGTTCTTTTTGATGGTATTCATGTATCTATGTTTATATATACTTATATATGTCTGTTGTGAATGTTAATGTATGTATATAAATATACAGTATGTCTGAAAAAGTTGGCAACATATGGAAAACTTTTTGATTGTAAGTTTTACGAAAAAAAGTTATTCTTTATGAAAATCTTTGCTTTTGAAAATAATAATATTCAGGTATTCACGTTTGACATTAAATGTACAGGGTGCCCACAAATTGCAAAATATTAATAGGATTATTTTGATCACCTAAAGCAAAAAGTGTATCTTAAAAGACCATTCGACAATATTGATCGTTTGGAAAGAACAATTATTCAGGAAGCATGTGACGATATTACTCCTGCTGTTATTAGAACTGTAATAAAAGCATACTCTAAAAGAACAATTAAATGCTTAGAAAGAAACGGTGGACAAGTTGCAGTGATGAAAAAGTTAAAGCGGATTATTCTTGTTCATGCACATAAAGTTTGACGTTACGTTTTCGAAATAAATAATTCTAATTACGTATATGTCTATTTGAGATAATTCTTAACAGATAAAGTCAAAGTTTATCAATTTTGAGAACAATTTGGAAAAATAACAAAAAATTTTTCAAGTAGTATGATCTAATTGCATATTAAAACATAGTTTTCTATTTCGAACAACTTTTCATAATTAAAGTTCCAGATGTTTAGCCGTTTAAGAGGATTTCAGTATGAACGCGACTGTTGTTATTTTTCTAAATATTATCCTGCCTTTTTTTCACAAGTTGGTTCTTGTTTCAAAAGACATAGGTAAGCTATGTCGTTCCTCATTTTTCTGAATATTTTTCTCACTTTCTTTTACGAGTTGGATATTTTTTCAAAAGACATAGGTCAGCTATTCCGTTCCTTATTTTTCTAAACATTTCCCAGCCTTTCTTTCACAAGTTGTTTTTTTACAGCAGACACTGGTAAGTTTTTTATTTTACCTGTTAAGCATGCCACATGTACCAACTTGGTTGCTTAAGATTGACTTTTTCCTTCACAGAAGCACATAGTGCAAAAGTGCTCGTTCCTACGTTGTCCGTAAGCCTCGCTTCCAAAACGAGCAGTCATCCCGATGGGGAGAGGGCACTCAAGTGTTGGGAAAATGCTGCCCAGTATGAGCTGTCAAAATATCATAGAAGCCAAAGATGTTACATGCAAAATGGCTACTTGGCAGTTTTTGACTAAAAATTGTTTTCATTGTTTCGTTTTCAGCCGTTTTCAGCACACTAACACTCCCTTACAGGCTTCATAGATTCCATCAAATTATTGTTGAATTTTTTAATTTTGTTTGATTTTCGTTTCTAGAATTTTTATCAGCAATGCATATGCTCTACAGAATTTATTTGGAATTTGATATAGGTACTTAAACTTGCTGATAGGTCTATCTCAAAAATAATAAAAATTTTTAGCATATTTTTTTCCATTAATTCAATTTTTTGTTTACAGAATTTCTTTCAGGAAAGGATTTTTTAGGTTACAAAAGTTAATACCTACTGATTTTTCCTTTTTCAATTTGGAACTACAGATTTTTCCAGTCCTATTAATAAATCAAAATTTCTATTCTGATTCATTATAAGCCTAATATTATTTGGTAAAGTATTCTTTGCATGTTTATTTTCTCAACTGCATGGGTTTAATATTTGCATGCTCAAACTTGAGTGTGGTAGGGGTCGGTAAAGTAGTGGTGATATTGGGGTGTTAATATGATAATTTTAAAATATCTTTATGCTGTGTTATTCCTGTTTAATATTTTTGGTTAAAATATTGTAATAAATTTAGGTAAGTAGTAGATGTTAATATTTTGTTGATATTTGACATACAATTTTTTATAATTGTTGAGTTTGAATTTATTTTTCCTGTTTGTATATTTTTATTACTGCACTTTGCTAGTAAAGACAAACTTCTGGCAGTATGCAGCTGGTAAAAAACATCCTGTAAGCCGGTGGGGAATATTTTTGGTCAGTTGTAGATTTTTTTACCAATAGATTATATTTTCTACTGGCTGGGATCATCTTCCAACCATGGAGGACAAGCATCCATCTACGAGGAGCAACTTCCAGTCTCAATTACTTATATATTTGTTTAAATAACACTTTGTGTACTCTGTTAACTTCAGTTTTACCACAGAAAATATAATTGTTTGGTCTATATTTGCCTTTTCTGATGGAAAAGTTATCATGCTATTAAAGGCCTGTTTGGCAAATAACTCCATAATGGAGTCTGAAAGGAGAAGCTCAATCTGATTTTTTCATAGAGGAATTGGATCATTTTTATTCGAATGGTCAACACAAATAATGATGCAGGGAATGGCAGAATGAAAAAACATCAAAACCAGCTCTGTTATAAATTACATTATACCGAGCATTATACTTCAACATATTGCATTTAATGTTGATAAATATTTTAAAATACCTCAGTATATTAAGTCATTAAAAATGAAAATATACAAAATCAATCATACATTGGTTGGTGTGAATCTGGTTTGTGTTTGTCAAGGTGAAAGAGTCAAAAATAAGAATTGCTAATGGCTAATAGTGTGGCAAGGGCAAGTAGGATTTAGGATTAGTTCAGTTTTAAGTTTCTTTAGGATTTTAGTAGGTATTAATAAAGGAAATAAAAGTAAGTGAACCCCAAAATGTCATCACCAGGTATAATTCTTCATAGTTGTATTGCAAAAAATTGTAGATACTTAATAGTAAATATTTGGACCACTTTGCAATTTGGAGTTGAAGAACAAAACATTTCTCAGATTTCCATCTTAAATTAATTAAAGGGAACCATTGGAAAATTTTAGAACTTCCTATTGTATATGGAATAACAGTCCTATGTTCAATAAACAAATATTTTAGTATGTTATGTTCAGGTTAATAAAAAATTTAAATGTGTGGTGTTTTCTTATTTATCTAATAATAATAATAATAATAATAATAGCATTGATTAGCATTTATTACCCAACAGAATTTACAATCCCTTTAAATGGCAATAGGTACCTACATGTATGTTTAGATCTCGGTTTAGATTAAATATAAAACAGTAATACGAGTGATATAAAAAATAATATACTTACAGAATAAAAAAAAACAAGTAAAATGCAAACAGCAAAATTAAATATTACCTACATATATTACCTGCTACAAGTTTAATGTGATTGATACTGTGAGAAAACAAATCAGAGTCACTGCAAACTTTATTGAAATTATTGCACATATTAAATCTAAATTAAGTACTTAACTCTCTTTAATGCAAATATAATATATATAAGCATTTGCCGTTTTTATCAAATTGTGTTATTTTTATCCCAATTTCAATAATGTAATATTGTTTACTTTCATATTTCTAGGACTGTTAACAAATGATCATTACTTTCAGTTAATGGTATTTTTATTGGTTTATCTGAGGATTTAACCAATTTAATAATGTACCTACAACCAGTGGAAAGGGAAGTTATGAAAAACCGTGAAAAACCTATTACTATTTCTTTGATAGGTATATTTATTATTGTTATCAAAACAAATAACGATGTTGACTAACTCACTAATTTGATAATCTTGTTTAAATATTATTAGATGAAATTTTAATAAATTAATTGCTTTGATAGAATTGTAGATTTTCCACAATATAAATTGGATGACCCTTTATATTCTTTTAAATAACCATCAACACTTCCATTTCTCATACTTATAAAAACAAATTTTCTATTTAACCAATTTTTGATTTAATAGCTTTTATTCAAGCTACATTTTTTGTAAAAACTTTTAATTTTCTTGTTTTGTCTCAAATTTGATCAAACATGTTTTAATGATCGATTTTCATTTAAGTATATTTATTGCTCGATTTATTGACAACAGAAAACTAAAGGCTTTCATGATTGGGATTATGACTCGGATTATGACCATGGTCTGTGAACCCAACATACATTAAGTAGGTATTAGTTTTAATAAAAATAGTTTTCTTTTGGGCAAACCTCTCCCTTCAAACATAAATCTTTTCACAGTAGTAGAATTGGTGAAAAATATGAGTAAAATTTTTGTTGACAATTGTAAAAACTGTATTGAACTTGTAATTAAGATGGAAAATTCTAATATGTACCAATATGAGTATGAATGTTGAGCAATTTATAATAAATTTAAATGAAAAATTTAAGTGAAAATAATTAAGTTCCAAAACATTAATTAGGTATGTGTTGCTTAGGGCTTTTCTGTTTATATTTAATATATTTTAGTAGGTATTAGCTTATGTCTCGGCTTATATTGTACAATTCCAACAAATCCAATTGAATTCTATTTGATAATAAATAAAAACATTGCGTATTTTGAATCCTTTTTAACCCGACCCTGTAAATTTTATTGCTTTTTATACTACACAATGATGCTTATGTGATAGGTTATTTATGGCAGTAGAAGCCAAGGATAATGTTGAACTAAACTATACTTTATTAATTAGGTAACTCAAAACACAAAGCAAGTATATTGTATATGTTAAAATATGTACATTAGAGTATCATTGTTATCTATGTATAAGTATCTACTGAATAAACGATTAATTTTAATCAAAACCATGAAATTATATAATTTATTAATAACTCTACAAATATGACTACAAAAATATTTGAGCAGCATATTAAAATAAACAACACAACTTTCTGTTATTTCCAATTGAGAAAATAAATTTTGTTAGGTGTTTTGTTGTAAGACCTATATTTGAAGCCATGAATATATGTATCTTCTTAATAGGGTACCTTTATATCTCAAAATTTAATTTTAGATCTAGCAGATTTAAACTAAAAAATAGTATACACAAATTTCCCTATATTTACGATTCATTGAACTTATACGAGTGTTGAAAACCTTGTGACCATAAAATATAAAGATTAAACCATTAAGAAAGCTATTATTTCAATATTTAAATCATTTTCAAAAATATCTAAGCATTCGTTTGGTATGTCAACAACATGAAATACTATTGTTTATGCTCGTATTTAGAATTTTTAAAGGGTGTGCCTTTCCAATCTTTGAGAAAAAGTATGGGTAAATAAAAATAAAATTAGAAATCGTAGAGATTTAGAAACTTTATAGAATTTAGGTTTGCTGGTTATTCACATTTTACACATATGCACTTACTTTCTACTACTAGTGTGACTACAAGTTGTATTCTGAAGCTGTCAAATCCACATAATATCCTAGATAAACACACACCTAATAAATAATAATTTACAAAAATGTAATCCACATAATCACTGATTATCACTTATTTTTGTTTTGAGCACAAACACTACAAATCGGTTTATTTATTTTTGTTTTCACTTTTTATCACTCAAACCTCAAACGAACGACAAACACAAACTGCCATGATCGCCACGACTGCGGCGCCACCGCCATTGCTGCATACTTCAAAGAGGGGGGATAGACATTATATAGATAATTTAATTTGAAATTCAGCGTTGCCTAGTGTAATACTTTTTCTATTGATACATGTAAAATTGAAACCTATAATTCTATATTATAATCAGATGAAAATATAGGGCCATATCCAAAATTGACTTAAATTTCGACTTAAAAATTGACTAATTGTATTAAAGTATTTCGTTATGTTGAAAATTCCTGACATGAGATCCAGGGACATCTTCAGTTTTGGTATCAATAGTGTAAGAAAGTTATTCGATGTCCTGGGATAGAATTGAAGATTTTCGGGTTTTTCACAGTCAGAAAAATCACGTAAAATCTATTATGATTAGAAAGATAAATTCCCAATGTACCAAAACCAAAACCCTCTGTCTGAGGTAGAAAAACACATTGTGGTTATGATTTACATCTGATTTTAAATTATTATATTCATTAGAATTAAGTAGATACCTAGTTAGTATAAAAACTTTCACCGAACAAATTATTTATTTATGATTAAAGTCTATCCAAAATTAATTGTAAGAGCTAAAACAAGTGCTTTTTCCTTTAATCGGTAAATGCTGGCGTATGTATGCCTAATCAAAGGAAAAAGGCGGTAACGTGGACAAACATGTGCTTTGCCTACCTACTACTAAATACAAAATACATGGTCCACTATCTACAGCCGGCACAGTGCGCGATTTTTATAAAGTGTGTAAAAACCAAATATCGGCTCAGAATGCACTTAGAAAATTGAACCAGGAGTCAAATGAAAGCTGAGGTAATGTGGAATTCGGGAAAAATATTACCGTGACGATTGTTTTTCAATTTGACCTTCAAAGCCGGCAAAGTGCTTACAAAGTCAACGCTCTTGTAACGAAACTTTTTCAGCATTATCGACAGGTAAAACTTTTTTCAAAGGTACAAATATATCACAAAAATTAATAATTAGTTATTTTGCATAGTAGCACTGAAAAAAAAACACATTTCAAACGGTAAGTTAGAAACATGATAGAACATTTTTGAGACCGGATTCGGAATTGTGATGCCAAAATACATAAAATACATTGTTTAGAAAAAAATTGATATGCTAATAAAATACGAAAGTTTATAAAAATGTTAGGTTTAGCCAGCTTTGCAAGGTCACTTGAAGGTCAAATAAAAAAATAATCGTCACGGTATAGTATATTACGGTGCGGAAAGTGACATTTTCACGCGAGTGAGAAGTATTGTGTGAAAAATCACTTTCGCACAAGTTATGTACACTATTTTTCCTATGACCCCGCAATATACTTTTACCGAATCAGGCATGTACAATCTTGCGTTTTTATGTAGATGTGAGAGGTTTTACATATGTGTATTTGTAATTACTTTATATAGTTTTGATTACTTACCTTTGAAAGTGGCCCAGAAAATTGTGATTTTTATGCAATGAAAGAGTGGCTTCATGAAAAAGTTAGAACATTGGTAGACAAAATATTACGAACATTTATTTTAACAACTAACAACAATTGGAAACAGAACATCAGAAATGGTGGTAATTTTTATTTGTTATATTGTGACATTTGTATATGAATAACCCTAGAAATGAAAAACAAAAAACCCACTGTATAGTAAATTGAAATAAAAAGTAAAATATAAATTATAGTTCAAAAAAACTTAGAACCTCGCTTTATAGGAGGAGTAAAGTCCACTCGTGCGTCGGAGCTGACACACACAGTTTTTTAAGGGGTTTTGTGGCTTTTATTTGTTCTAAAACAGTTAGTAACTATTAAATTCTCAACAATATTGTGGCCTAGAATGGTGGGTAATCTCAGATGGACAGAGGCAGGGGAAACAGTAGAAGACATTCTCCAACATTCACGGCAGAGCTAATAAGCAAAAATAGGAAAATTGTTAAAGCCATGGTAGGTACGTTAACAGGGCACTGTAAGCTTAACTGGCACGCTAAGCTAATGGGGTTGACAGATGAGCCATTGGCAGATTCTGTCACCTGGACGAGGAAACTGCGGAGCACATACTACGCCAAAGCGACTGCTTTGCGAATGTGCGCCGGTTTCTTATACTAGGCGATAAGAAGGCACCGACAAGAAGTTGCATGTAAGATTCAGTCTCGAGGTTGATTCGCTATTTAAAAAGAGTCGGATTGGAGAGTATTATCTAGGTTCAGAGGACCACAATAGATCTGAAAAGGTCGCAGTGGAGTAGGCCGATTAGCCACCTCACCAAATCTAATCTAATATTGTGGTCACCATAATTTAAGGAATTCATGATGGTTCTGCAGAGCCCCAAATAGCTATGCCACCACTGACATAATAGGGACACGAATATTTCTGCTTAGTTTATGTAGGTACACTTTTCCATAATTTTCTTGCAGTACCTTAGCAATTTAGTAATTTAGTTTAAAATTAGGTTCATTATATTCGTGTTATAATTAAAATCTGTTGATATATTTGAATTCGCATTTAGAGTATGAACGGGTAGGAACTATTTGTAGAGAAATACTAAAGAAGCAAAGTGGCAACGTTGCTCAGCTCGAATCTACTGATAAATATACACAAGTTATGAGTATCTATACCATTTTAATAGTTTAATAATCTTGATTTCTTTTTCAAAAATAGGTATCCTGGATGTGACAACATATTTTTAAAATAAATTTGGTCATTATTTATAACTTTGTAAACGGTTAGAACCAGTTAGATTGAAAGTAAAGGCCATTCAAAAAATATTTTTAAAACAGACTGGTTTCAGTACAAGTGTACTTTGAAGTTGTATTTAGATGTGACCTTGAATATCTAATAAAATGTGATATAGTTTATGATGTGACAGTATTTTGAATATAAAATTAATGAATTTATTTCATATTGACAGTATCTGTTATTCAACTATTATAGTTCAAATTACTTTTATGAATATTAAATAGGTATACCTAATAGAAATTTAGCAGAAACTGGTAATTTGTACCATTATGTAATGGCAGCTTAAGAAAAATGCTGAAATTAATTAATTTTATACATTTGTAGGTAATTAATTCCAATAGTATGACCACAATTTATTATAATATTTAATGTGCCACGTTTTTTCTACAATTATCTTGTGATCATCTCCTACGTTGTGTCACATTTATTTATTTAGATTAATTAAGTTTATATAGCATGTAACCATCTTGAATCAGATCCTTTGGTGTAGTGTAGGTTCCAATTGAATAAATGCAAATAATACCGTAGTTGTGAAGTAATTTGAATTAATTTTTTTTTAAATAAGTGTTTAGTCTAATTCGCAAAAGTACAAAGTAATAATTTACAATTCATTTAGGTATATCATTATCAACTTCCTTTTTCTTCCCTTTACGAGCAGTTTGTTCTATAAATACTTTATATTAAAAGCACAATTTAAAATATATACCTACCAAGAACAATTAATATAAAATACGATAGCTTGTTATTTAAATTCACGTAAAGTCTAATGTTTCTATGGTGATGTTCAATAATTTTAACTTATTCAGGACATTAAATTTGTTGTATTGTTCCATGTATCGCTTCCATATTCTTGGCGTAGACACAGGGTTGGGGGTAACGAGACATCGACTGTAGCTGAAATCTGTTACCTCGATCCCAATGCTACAAGCGAATACGGACTCCATCACTCCACGATTTATTTTTAAGAACTCTACAAAATAAGTATAAACACTATAAAAGAAACCTAGTGCACAAGTAGCAATTTTTGGCAAATCTCGGACACAATTTACTTGTGCCTGGATTGTGTCGACTCTTTTCGGAGCGCTTCTCACAATGTGAATTCTATCTAAAATGTTCAAGTTTTGTGTCGACACATTCCGACCTTATCGCGTCAAAAGGATGAGCGAGTCTAAATAGCAACATTTCAAACACATGTGTTTCAAATGTCTCTACTTTGTGCCAGTTTGTACTCTTCAAATGTATTTAGACACAGGCGAGTCGACACTAAATAGACTCAAGTTTGTCTAATTTGTTTCTTAACAAGATGGTACTATTATGTTACTGAAATGAGTTGAGTAGACACAATAATTTCCATTTGGGTACATTTTAAATATAGATTTTCTTCATTGTTTCTACAATGCGTCGTCCGGACACATACCTATTCATATAGAAACATCTTACCCACATAATTTCTATTTTGTTCCTTCAATGTGTCTAGACAAAGTGTTAGTGTAGGTAGGTACTCAAAATGGCGCATTTGATAAATGTTGAATACTTATAGTGTTTTAAGTTTCACAGAGGTAAATTCGAATAGAGCGAACACAACTTGTTGGCGATTTTTAATGATTCAATGTCTGCATCCTTTACACTGCAAGGTATTTTGTCCCAGTCTATTCGAGGAACAGATTCTAATTAATTTCTCGCTATCTTTACAAGATTTTGTTGGCCAGTATAGAAGTCCATTTTTCTCCCACGCTGTTAGACAATGCACAATTGCACTGTATCATTTTCTATTGTTTTAACGATTTTAAATGACATTATAAATATTCGGAAGTGAAAATAACGTCCATGTAAATAAAGCACTAAAAAATAAGGTTATGAGGTACACGAGTCTGTTCGAATGTCGGCCGCATTTCAGACACAAACATTCCGAAATGTGCCCACTGCTAGATAAAGACGACGCATTTTGGACATAATGAACTTCGGTGACTAATTAGTTGCTAAAATGTGTCTGTGTGACCTTTTAGTAATTATTCAGTGAATTTTTGGTCTATTTTCAGAAACATTACTCTGAATTGTTTCCTCTATCTGCAAATGTTTCGAGATGGACAATTTGTAGCCAAATTTTATTCACATTACCGAAACATGATCCCGTTTGGACACCATCCATAAGTACGCCATATTTCAACACGTACTTCATCGTTATATGCACTTGAAAAAAATGGCGGATTTCGCAAATATATTTTAAACTAAGGATTTTGCTAATATTTATGGCAAAACTGTACTGAATATAATATCCTGCATGATAAAATACCATCGTGTTTTGATTTTGTGGAGAAATAAAAAAAATTAAAATCATTGAAAATAATTTAAAAATATAAACAAATTATAATTACTTGGTATTATTAAGGCCCGTTTAATTTTTAGAACTACCATGTCAACTATCTTCAGTGAACTTTAATTCGCAAGTGAACCTACGCGAGAAATACAAAAATACTCAAGATAAAATAAAACCCTCTTATGATTTCTAATTGGGTTGATGAATACTCAAAAGTAAACACCTCCAGTTTTCTGTTGATGATTATCCAGAATGGATCGAGAAGCAATATAATTTTTGTCTATTTGGATTGATTTTGGTGCACAATGAATAGGAATTAATCATTGTCCAACAGCGTGGGAGAAAAATGGTGTTCTATACTGGCCAACAAAATCTTGTAAAGACAGCGAGAAATTAATTAGAGACTCAGAATCTGTTCCTCGAATAGACTGGGACAAAATACCTTGCAGTGTAAAGGATGCAGACATTGAATCATTAAAAATCGCCAACAAGTTGTGTTCGCTCTATTCGAATTTACCTCTGTGAAACTTAAAACACTAGGTATAAGTATTCAACATTTATCATATGCGCCATTTTGAGTACCTACCTACACTAACACTTTGACTAGACACATTGAAGGAACAAAATAGAAATTATGTGGGTAAGATGTTTCTATATGAATAAGGAATGGGATCCAAATACCATTACCAGACTTGGAAAGAATGCCATTCAATGGTACACAGACGGCTCAAAAGCAATAGAAGGAACTGGGATAGGAGTGTACGGGCCCGGCACCAAACACTCTGAAAGCTTGGGAAAAACCCCAAGTATCTTTCAAGCGGAAATTCACGCAATAAGAAAGTGTGCCCAGTTCAATATTGACAAAGGATATAGAAGGCAAAGGATTATCATAATGTCTGATAGTCAAGTAGCCATTAAAGCGCTGAGTTCTTGTGTAATCAGTTCCAAAATGGTGTGGGAATGCCTAGGCAAACTTAATGAACTAGGCGAGAACAATATAGTCACCTTACTGTGGATTCCAGGACACACTGGAATAGAAGGAAACGAAATAGCAGATGAACTAGCGAAGAGGGGGACTGAAATACCCTTTTGGGGGCCGGAATCCTTTTGCGGAATCAGCTCCAATATAATATTGGAAGAAATAGGTAAAGCCGAAGAAAAGAGAAGATCTGACAATTGGAAAGATCTAGTAGGGCTTAGGCAATCAAAGATTCTTCTGGGTGACTACAACCTGTTGAGATCAAATGAATGCATAAGTCAAAGCAAAACTGCACTAAGAGTTTTAACAGGAATCCTAACGGGACATTGTCGCCTGAATGGACACCTTAAAAAGCTCAAAATAGTGGAGGAAGAAGATTGTAGATTTTGTGGAATGGAAGAAGAAACCTCCATCCACATACTTGCGAACTGCACAGTATTTCAGAATCCTAGGGCACAGTACCTGGGAGACTACTGGATAGAAGAGGGACAGAGGGAAATAGGACTAAAGGAGCTACTAGTATCTGAGACTCTCCTCAGAAACTAAGTAGAAGTAAGGGGGCACAATAGATCTTTTAGGTCTCAGTGAATGTTACCCCAAAATACATACATACATACATACATACATACAATCATTTCGGTAAAAATTCAGAACACCATGTGTTGGTTTTGTGGCTCTCATCAGAGCATAATATCAAACACATTCTGGAAACATCGTGTCTACCTACTAGGCACATGCAAAGTACCTACATTTGTACACATAATGGACACACATTTTGTCCAAGTTAGAAACAAAATAGACAGATTGTGGACTCATCAAGGTTCAATTTCAGGTATATATTGGAAACGAAAGACACAATCCAGACACATTTTCGAAACAAAATTGTTACATTTCAGGCTCACTATTAGATGAATTTCAGACCATAATCAGTACACATTTCAATCACCATTTTGGTCACATTTCCCACTTTTGATGGTCCAAAAGTCGACAATGTGTCTTGAAAATACACAGCGTCGACACTTCGCCCAAAATGAGTCAGAAATTGTTACTCGGTGGAAAGTACTAGACTACGTTTCACATAAGAAGAAGCCACGTGAAGTTTGCCAATTGTCTTGCACAGAAATCAAAATCGGTCTTGTTTATCTATGTCGCCTCGAATTGGCGTTACAAACGATATTTCATGCCAACAGCCATTTTATTATTGACATTTGAGGTTGTGTTTAAAGCAGTCATTAACTGTCAGTCATTTTTGGGTTTTGAATATTTTAAAAGGTTTATCTGTGAGTGCTGTGTGTTTTATTTGATTTAAATTCCCAAATATGTTTTATTTAAACTGTACACATGATGAATACATTTTTAATATTCTAATTTTGTGTTAACTTACAAAATATGAAAACGCTATGCTACTGATTTCAAGTAAAATATCAATTTTACAATATGGCGCTGGTTTTGACAACAAGTTCGCGCATACGACTGCAACTTCACGTGGCTCTTCTTCTTATGTGAAACGCAGTACGTCTATCTACACTGATTGCTCAAAAACTGAACAAGGTTCTGCATTTAGTATACTACTTCGCAATTCTTTAAACCTAAACATAAAATGGACTATGGGCAAATATACCAACGTACAATAATTCAAACCGAACTGAATGGCAAAAGAGATTTCCGGTAGAAACATCTCGGGAAAAATGTATGCAACTATACAAATAGCAGACAACAACATTACATACAATATTCTTGTATCCCGAGGCACACTTAAGTGTTACGTGGTTTGCATTGAATAAGAAATTTTGAAGACAGTCCCAGACCAGTCAAGTCAAAAATTCGTATATTTAGGAACCATAGAAGTCGGAAAAAAGCGAGAAAATGCATTTTTAAGGCTTAATGATTAGAAATATTCATATTAAATGAAAAACTTACAAAAATCGACTCGGGGATGATTTTTTAGAAAATTTAATATATTATTGCGGCAAGAAATTTTCGTTTCACAAAATATATATTCCACGGGTAATCTAGATCCTAAAAAAAGAATGGTTATTGAACATAACAACTAAGAATTCGAACTAAAACTCTCATACAATATGGGAATCAGGCAATGATGGAATATGTAAATTCAGCATCGTAATTAACATATATCACCAAATACTCCCTGAAAAAAACTAAGTAGCTTGGTTGGTACTCAGACGAAACAGGCCGGGTTAGGAGGCCCCAACACTTCAGCCGTGGGCTTATTGTATTGTCCTGTTTGTCTGTTAGTCCGTGAGGAGATGTGTGACCTTGATGAGATCTACAAGTCTTTTCACAGTATCTCTTTTGGAGAAGTTGGATAAAGGGTCGTCCTGTCCTGTCTGTCTATACCTCCACCAACGTAGAGCCTCACATTCGAAGATTATATGGGTGGCTGTTTCGTCCTCTTCACCACATAATCTACATATAGGTTCTTCTTGGAAGATCCCCATTGTGTGAAGGTGTTTTCTCAGGCCGCAGTGTCCGGTTATAAGGCCGGTTACCAGCCCGATATCTTTCCTATTTAACTTTAGGATTTTTCAGTAAGTTTTGGTATGGGTTGTTTAACCATCAGTTTACTGTGAGCATGTGAGCTTCGGAATTGTTTGCCAGTATTTGAGGTGTTGTTTGTGCACCCACTGGTTTAATGTGGTTCTTACCGAAGCCTTTGTTACACCTTTGTTACCTTATTTGTGGCACTGAGTTTTTTTTCTAAGCATTCCCAGGCAAGTAGGTACTGTGGGCATAAAATCTTGCGTCTTCACTTGGAACATTTTGTGTATCTGTTTTTTGAACCCCGATTCCATTTCTTCCATTTTGTGCAACAGATAAACATAAACTAAATGGTGGCCCGCGTAAGTAGGAGCGAGCGGTGTTATGATGCGGGCAGCTGACGTCATAGAGTCATGTAACGTTTAGTGCCGGGCTTTGAATATTTGAACTTTTAACGGCCATTTTGGAACCAGTTGTCATTATTTTTTTAAAAATCTTTCACTGACTAGTTTTAGACACATATTTTTACGATTCTGAGGCTTACAATAAGAACATAATTTTTTTGAGACCTCTTTTTTTCCCGGTTGACTAAAATGGTTAATTTGTAAAAAAACGTGCTGTGAGCGGATTGATTTTGCATTAAATCGCAAATTTGAGATTCTTTCGGAAACATAAAATTTAACACCTATTCAATTAATAGAAATTCATGTGTTTACTTTTAATTACTTTAATATTAATGAAAGTAATGAAAGTGAAATGTATTATATATTATATAAAAAGAGAAAGATGTTGATTACTATAATTTTTTATTCAAAATGTATATAGTGAATATACAATGGTGTGACTGAGATATTAAAAAGAAAAAGTTTAAATAGGTATTTATTTTAATATAATTACGAGGATATATTGAAATATTCTTAGCCTACTATAGAACCAAACAAAATTTCAATGTCAAAATATTTTATTACCCAACATATTTTCCTCTTAATTGGAACAGCGAACCTGCAACGTCTCTAGACGTGTGTCTTCTTGCTCTGCAAACCAGACCTCCACAGCTTTTATTACCTCCTCGTTGGAAGAAAATTTACGACGTTTTGAATTTTTTTTCAGTTGAAGAAAGATATGATAGTCGGACGGAGCCAAATCTGGTGATAAAGGGGGTGTTCTAGTAATTCAAACCCTAAATCACGAATTTTTTGCAATGCAACATGAGATTTGTGTGCAGTGGCGTTGTCCTGCAAAAACAAAACACCTTTGGATAGCTTTCCGCGTCTTTTCTCTTTAATTTTTTTCCCGTAGAGTACACTACTGTCTATAGGTATTTAAAGTTTTAGTTCTGTTTGTATTATGAGATCGACTATCTTTAAAATTTGTATGGATTTTATTTTCTTGATTAAAGATGCACCTGCGAACGGGTGTAACTCGTTCTACTTTAAAATTGACCACTGCGATTCAGCTTGCATAACAGGTGCAGCGAAATCTGATACCGGATAAATACCTGAAATCAGCTTTTTCTTATTAAATGTGAATGCATATTTTCAACTGCACTTAAAATCGTCAAAAATGAATAGATAATATGATTTTCTATTATGATTACACTTTATAATTTCAGAAACAATATTTATTACTAACATTGGCGTACAGTTCATTACAGAGAGGGGTGTTTCGTAGTTTTTACGAGTCGAATTGACCAATACTTCTATCGATTAGGGGCTGTCCATAAATCACGTAGCCAATTTACCGCCTGCACTGACTGTGGAATGTGTTATGCTCCAAAAAAACAGAAAAATGTTCATGTCAAGGCGATACATGGTAAAGTAATGAATGAGAAACTAAAAGTAAAAAAAAAACTACTTAAAACACGAGACAGTGAATTTTAGTGCGAGCTTGATACGATGGTGCCTATATTAACATGGTTTGAGGAAGAAGATCTTGAATTGAATTTCGTAAATATTCCAGTAGAGAGCGATGAGAATGCTGGGTCAAACTTGCCTGTAATTGATAACTTACATGATTGGCTTGTTTCACCATTTGTACTGAACGATATATTCTAGCAATAAAGATGATATTGAAAGTCTGCAATTATTTATTTAAATGTATTATAATAAATTTTATTTTGAAGTGCTACGTAGTTTCTTGGGGGGGAGGGTTGACCGAAAGTTACGGTAAGCTACATGGGGGAAGGGGTGGGTAAAAATTGGCAAAAATGGAGCTACGTGATTTATGATGGGGACACAAATAATGACGATTAATATAAAGTGACCATTCGTCCCGGATTAGGCGGGACTGTCCCGTTTTCAGAGACCTGTCCCGCATAGATAGTGTCCCGGAAAATATCGCGGATTTAGTTATATCGAGTATATGTGCTAAATTTTACTACACAACACTAGCGAATAACGAAATAAACTACAGAGATGAAGCTTATAACATTTTAAATAAAATAATGCGTTTTCTAAATGATGGTTCATCATACATAATGCTGACCGTACGTTGGAAACAATGTCTCGGCTTCGCAAAAAATACCACTTTAATTATTTTACAAACCTCTATCTCACGGTAGAAGGTAAGGGTGCAATAAAATATTAACAATACTTTTGACTCAGTTATACGGTTTAAGGTTAATTTTCTTAATTTTCATATTGATATGCGGTGAAATAGGCCACATCAATTAAAAAAAAATTCGCCCCAACATTGGAACATTTTTTACTGGGATTGTCCCGCATTGGCAGTTTTTAAATATGGTCACTTTAGATTAATATTTAATTATGACAGCTTCATACACTTTATATGAAAATAAAACAATAAAATAACATGGTTAGTAAGCAAGAATAAGGCATACATCATTAACATTTTTTAAATATAGTTCATCTCGGCGTTTTTGAGCCGTCACTGAAATTATATAAGTTATTTCATCATACCGGTCTTTCTCATTTACATTCGTATATGAGACTTATATCAAAGATTTTGCAATCTTTGCCTATATTCACAGGAGTTTGTTTTTAATAAGTCAATAAACGAATACTTTTTCTGAAGTCAATGTGAAGTGAAATATTTTAAATCTCATTGATGGCAAACGCTGTCCAATGGCGTGCATATTTCTTGAACTGCCGTTTTAAATGGTTTCCAAAATTCCATATTAAATAATAATTACTAAGTTATAATAGTATATTATTAAACGAGCAATTTATGATAGCCACGTTTGCGTCCCGAACCGTAGGCGAGGGGCGCTAGTCACCTAAGTGAATAATTGCCATAAACTATGCTTTGTCCACGACCCCTGATTTCTTTATTAAATAAAAGTTCAGTAAATAATGCGAGTGTAGAACGGAAAGTAATAATTTGGTATTTGGTAGTATTGACAATTCTAACGTCAAAATAAATAAATTTCTGGAGTACGTCAAATAATGTGACTATGGCCGCATTCAAAAAAGCTCATCGATGACTAATCGATGAGAAATTTTGTGCTGAACGGTGTCAAACCGAACGATGAGTAATCGGAAAATGTTCAATCGGACGCCATTTTTTCCATCGGAAGATAAATGCGATTAGTTATCGTGATTAACGATTTGTTTATTGTTTGAATGTCAACTTTCAACCATGCTGTAGTTTAACTTACTTCTGCCGATTCTCTGGACATTCTAAAGTGTTCAAAAAATTGGAGGTCTGTATAAATTGGAATTATTTGCTCAAAAATAATCCTCATTTCGCACTTGTATTGGCCTAGGTTCTATCAACGAACATTAACATGTTAATGTTCGTTGGTTCTATTATCAAAAGAGGTAATGGTCTAGCAAGATTATCCACAATATTTCCTACTATGTTTAGGTTTAGTGCATCATCGTCAAAAAAAAAACTGATCAATTATATTATCCATTTTTATAATTCAAATTAGGGATACTGCACTTAACTTGAAACAAGTTCGATGGAATTATCAGATGTATTCAGAAACAGTTATCGAGATTAGTTATCGTCACGTGACCGATTTCTCATCGTTAACTCATCGTTTTTGCTTTCTGAATGCGGCCTATGTCTAGGCACGGATAGAGTGCTCGGTCGTGATAGGATAATCTCTGAAATATTGTATTACAAAACATTGTGCTATTCTCCCATCGAGTGATGATCAACACTCGGTCAGCACTCGGATCGCGGACGGTGCAGTTATATGTAGCCCGGCCTTTATACGTTTAGTTGTAATTTAACTTCTGTGAGATAATTTGAATATTTGCCTCCCAATACGTAAGTTATTTACAGACAGCTACCGTGTTTTGAAATATATCCTGAAAAACAAGTCGCGTATACATATATCTGCAATGACCGGACTATGACATAAGTCGGTACACAAAGTTTTGAAGCTTTAAGTTTCTTCCCTATGGCGGTCAAGACCTAAACCGAGAAATTCAGTTTTGTGAAATTATGGATTAGATAATTAATAAGAATAACAAATATTTTTTTTGGTGATGAGTGTACTTTTTTGAATAGTAATATAAATAAAGAAAAAACTGTCGTTATAAATCCACTCGCGTGCCTCTGTCGTATGCTTCTGCTAGTAACCAGAAATGTTTATTCAACATAATTTAGTAGGGTATGCAGTACTTCCTGTCAAGTAACAGAAGTATACGTCTAATCCCTAATAACACGAATACGTCCTCGTAATGTTTTCTGAACTTTTACCTATAACTTACTCTACGTACCAAAAACGTTTTTGTCCGATTTTAAACGTTATTTGAATGATTTGATCCTAAGATTCTATTTAGTTAAAAAAATATTTCAAATTATTAATGGAACACCATGTATAAAGGGACAAAAGACAAAATAATATAAAAAAACCACATACCTACTATTTCGAAGCCGACAAACACATGGAAACACAATAATACTACAATACATCATTGTGTTGAAAAACAAACAAACCTTAGTCGACTCAAAATCTATTTTCAGATAAGAAAACCAACGCCTTCTAGCTTGTTTGATATATCCGACTTTAAAGATATTACTTGATATAATACGGATTGTGATTTATCTACCGAGGAAATATTTTAAAATGTATATCTTTTTTACAGAAAAGCGAGGAGTTTTCGATAGATGGAGGAAAATTTACTATCCACTATTTTTCTGTGCGAAATAGTATTTTATAACCAAATTCAATATTTGACTCTGGCCGGTATTAGGCCAGTATTACACTATAAAATTTCTTTGTCAACGATCTTATAGACTCCGTTTCACACAAGAAGAAGCCACTTGAAGTTACAGTCGTAACCGCGAACTGCAAAACCATCGGCATGTTGTAAAATTGACATTCAACTTCAAATCAGTGTAACGTTTTTGTAGGTTAACACAAAATAACAGTATTAAAAATGTATTCATAGTATGTATAGTTTCAATAAAACATATTTGGGAATTCTTTGAAGCTTTTCGAGATATTTTTACATACAATATAGACACTGGTATATGAAAATACTTGGTATCGTTAAAATATTTATACTTTCAATTAACGATTGGCGACTGGAATAAACTTTTCAAACTGCACAATAAATAATGTTGATATTTTTAAGAAATCGGATTAATTACAATTATTATGTTCAATATAAATATAAATAGAATGTTTATAGTTTTCCTATATCCATGGTAATACCCGAGGTAATACCATTAATTACAGTTTTGTAGAATTTTTTATAAAAATACGAGGAATTACTGTTATTGTGTTCAATACAAACATAATATTTATAATTCTTCATTATTTATCGGGTGTAGAAAAAATACCGTATGCAACTTTGACACACACACATCTATAGGACGTGATGTATTTTGTGGACGTGCTGTTTTAGAGCTAAAACATATCCACCAGCGCGGCGTTTACTAATAGAGTTGCTGAAGTTCTTCCGAAACTGTGCCCTTTGTAATGCATTTATAAGCAATCCTGCGATTTTTTGTGGTACTTTGGATACTTATATGTGGTATATGTATTTGATTCATACATTTGCCAGCTTTAAATCGTAACAATCGTTTACGTTGAGTTTTAGGACGTATACAGATATATTTTTTCACGATTTGAACAAAACTTGGGCCATTTCCTGTTGTAGAATTGACTACGAATGTTCTTTGTTTATTCTTTCTTGAAGTGGAAATATTTATTATTAAAAGATTGTCTTTATCTTCAATATCATCCGTAGTAGTTTTAATAAGCTCATCATACTCCAGATATTTATTTGTATCATTGTGCGCAACGTTGAATATTTGGGACCAAGTATATTTTCGTATTATATTTTGTGGTCCGAATCGTTGTCAATTTTCATATTTAAAATACATTTAAGCTTTAATAAACGATCCTGGTCCACAATCGAACTTAAACATCAACATTTTGACGTTTGTTATTAATTCGTACAGGAAATAATTCAACTTTTATTTTATTATATTTATTAATAAATCGTTTTATTACTTTGACGATCAAATACAAACATCATGGTCCCACTCTGTTGTATTGTGAATTATTACTATTATAAACATATATAGAGCACCAAGTGAAATGGAGGCTGACACCAGGACATCACCTTCATACAAAAAGTTTACTTTATAAGGTAGACAAGGAACTCCCGTCCAGGCTGATGAAACTGGGTAAGAGACATTTGAAGACAGTTACCGACCTGGCGACTGAACACTACACCCTGAGGAAGTGCAGAAAATGTGAACTCTAGGATAAAACATCTACTCACATACTCTGCTTCTGTGAGAACTTACAAGGACTCAGATGGAACCACTTTGGAGAGGAAATTATACAACCATCACAACTACTGAAAATCTCTCCAGTTAAACTGGTGGCCTATATAGAAGACACGAAGCTTCTGGAATGGAAATAGATAACATGGGTAATGGTATAGTTTGTCTCAAAGTATATCTTAAATTTTAAGAACGTCGTAAATGGTCGTATTTAGCATGATTGCAGGCAAAAGCTAAGACGATATACTTTGAGACAAACTATTCAAAGATTCAGTTCAAGGGCCTGGGCTGTTCAGCACGACCCAAACGTATGAATGTGTGATGTAGAAAACTATGAATTATGGTACAGAAGAATTATCTTAAATGTAACTATGTAAATATCAGAATTTTATAATATTTTACTCTAGAGCCGTATTCACATCTATTCGTCAATATTTTAAATAAGTATAAGTACATTTTTTCAAAAAATCATATCTCCATCGTAGTTTCTTTTATTTTTGAATATACAGTGTGTACATAAAGTAACGTAACTTGCTAATATTTCGATTTCCGTTAGGTTTACACACAAAAAAAGTTGAATAAAAGTTTTTTTCAAATAATCCAGACCATCTGCACAACTCGATTAGAAGTATACAGGGTGCACCGTTGCTCCAAAATAACTTATTAACATATTTTTTTAAATAGTATACCATGTATATATTTTCAGTTTTTCATAATCTCAAGACCTCATAATTCTACCTTCAATAATTCCAAAGTTACATTGGTTGGAATCTAAAATTATAAAAAAAATAGTAGAAAATCCGTTTACATTCATTCGGAAAACTGCATTAGAACATGATGTTACTGTGGGATCCGTCTGTAACATTATTAAGAAAAATAAGATTCATCATTATGATAAGTAACTCTATTACAAGAATTATCTGAAGATGATTATGGCCGCAGAATAGAATTTTGTGAAACTATAATGCAAAAGGTAGATGCAGTCCCTCATTTTACAAGTAACGTTTATGATAAATGGTACAGTTAATCGCCACAATTGTAGATATTGGAGTGATACTAATCGTAGGGAACATAGAACACAAAGAACTTCAAAAGTTAATGTTTGGGCAGGTATTATCGTCACCACTGTTATCGGCTGACCATTCTTTGTAGAAGGCAATTTGAACGGACCAAAGTATTTAGATTTATTAAGAAATCAAATAGTTCCTTCCTGCAATAAGATTTGCAGTTGGTAACAATTTTAATAACACTTGGTTTCAGCAGGATGGTTCACCACCACACTTTAGTATTGCTGTTCGAAATTACTTGAAGTTTTCCAAGACAGGTGGATTGGAAGAAGAGGCACAATTGAGTGGCCAGCCCGATCTCCCGATTTATCGCCTTTAGACTATTTTTTCTGGAGATATCTGAAAAAAATTGTGTACAAGACAAAACCTGGCAATCTGGATGAACTGAGAAATAGAATACTGTTAACAGCCCATCAAATAACAAATCAGCAATTGCGTAATAGGTACCATATCAACTTTTTATAATCGACTAGGATACTGTCAAATAGAAGAAGGAAGACAATTTGAATATCTCATTAAATAATATTAGTAATTAGAACAGATGAGGCTTTTACTTGATGAAGATCCGTACTATACGATGAAATAAAACGATTTAATTTGTTTAAATCTTTATTATATATTTGAATTCTTTGAACTATACCTCCACTCGTTTGAGAAAGCTACTGTGTTAGCGAAACGCGTCACGAATGTATATTGAACTTGGTTCAAATATATAATGAAGATTTAAACAAATTAAATTGTTTTATTTCATCGTATAGACTAGTTATTTGTTCCTGTTAATTATTTTGGTAATAAAAACGTTTCCGTAAATTATTTGTCTCAATAACTGTAGAACAAAAAATGAGATTAGAATTATGCGGTCTTGACGGTTGTATTTGTAATTTAATAGATTATGAAAAACTGAAAATATGTACATGGTGTACTATTTAAAAAATATGTTAATAAGTTATTGTGGAGCAACGGTGCACCCTGTATACTTCTAATCGACTTATTCAGAACTTTTATTCACCTTTTTCTTTTGTAAATCTAACGGTTATTGAAATATTAGCAAGTTACGTTAGTTTATGTACACACTGTATCAACTACAATTAAACATGATCCTTAATTTCCGATTGTTCCACGTCCTTGTCTGTTTCGATAACATTTCCTTCCTTATAGGGGGATCATTCGGTTGACTGAAATAGCTAATAAATCCTTGTCTCTGTGTCATCACATCCCAGCTGAATCACTTCTTATCTATCAGTTAGACCGTAAAGATTAGAATTAAGACTGAGAGGGTTTTGGGACAGATGTTGACTTCTAATTTTAGACACGAACCAACAGTCAAGAAAGGTGTTTAATGTTAAAATTCTCTCAATCAACATAATTAACCTTTTTGGTGCATTTTGTGTCTTATTGCTTTGTTAGGGCCCTATTAGACTTGGTCACCAGGCGACGAAACCAGTAACCTGACTAGTTGGTAGGCAGTAGTTCTTATGGCGTCTATTACATTATGGTCATCGGTGGCGTCACCAGCGTCTCTGTCCCGTCACCAGACAAGTCGCCACTGGTGACCAATGTCAAATGACACCTATTACACACAGTCACTGCTGTTGCGTCGCCATTGTATTTTTGTGTTCTGCAAGTCCAGATTGTTTGATACTAGTGTAGTGAGCGGACGTAATGTCGGAAAAATATGAAGGAATGTTACTTCTTGCTCTTTTGTTAAGGGAAAAGAGGAGACGGACAAGGAAAATGCACGTGCATCCGATATTATCTTTAAGAGAAACAAAAGGATTGTTTTATATCCTTTTAGCTGACGAAAACAAGTTTTTCTATTACATAAGAATGTCAAAATCCTCCTTCTTTGAACTGCTTGGGGTTGGCCTCCCTGCTGATGACTTTACTGGTGTCGCGGCTGGCTGCCCGTGCAGTAACCGGTGACGTCGCCTGGTGACCAAGTCTAATAGGGCCTTCATAGAATATTCTTTTAAATGAGGGTAACTTTGCAGCTGCTCGGATATTTATATTTAATTGGTGTAGAATTTGAGGATGTTTTTGCCCTAAGTTCATCTATTGGAAATTACCGGCTCTGTTGAGTGGACTTTAAAGCTCTTGCACTGGCTACGTTTAGGAAAGCCAGGAAGGAAAACTGTGCTTCTATTTTAAAAAAACAATGAAAAAAACATAAAAACTTGCTTTCTTAATAATTTTGTGGTAAGGGATGAATTTGAATCACTTGCATAAACTATAATTTGTATAGACGCCATATTATACTCTAGCTACTTCTGATCCTTTCCAATCAACTAATTTGTCGCATCTAATTAAATACCTCTTTCTTATTTTTTAGGCAATATATCAAGGATGCTTTATCAATTAGTGATGAGCAAAATTGGTATTGGTCTTGCGAAAAATAAGTCATAAGTAAATGGTGATCTACACTCCCGAGCATAAAATTAGGGTCACCCAGTAATTTGAAGATATTGTAGAAGCTTTTATTGAATTTTTAATTTTTTTCGGATTTTTCTCGGTTGTAGCATAGTTTACCAGCGGATTGCTTGAATAAAAACAGTTTTTGTAGTTCAAAGTTCATTGAAAGTAAAAAAAAATTAATAATTTTAATTTGATGTGCTGAGAAAATGAACAATTTTACTTTGATATGGTTTTCGTTAAAATAAAAGAAATTTTAAGTACTTCAGTAGCTAGTATTCCCTCCTATGGCAGTGATAACAGCCTGCAAACGACGAGGCATGCTTTGGATCACATTCTGTCGAAGATTGTCCCATTCCTGCACTAGTATATCTTGAAAATCTCTAGAATCTCTGGGGGTCGGCACATGTCTACGTAAATGTCTCCCTATTTCATCCCAAACATGTTCTATTGGATTTAAATCTGGACTGAGGGCAGGCCAAACAAATAGCGTGATTTCAACCTCGTCAAGATACGCTGTAACTATCCAAGCAGTGTGGGCCCGTGCATTATCATGCTTAAAGATTGCGTCGTCTCCAAGAATAACCATGAACGGTAAAACATGGTCTACTAGAACCTCTGTCAGGTACCTATGCGCAGTCAACATCCCATTCTCGACAAAGACTAACTCCGTGCGAACGTCAGAAGATATGCCTCCCAATACCCTAACTGATGATCCACCAAATGGAAGTCGCTCATCAATACACGCTTGAGCATATATCTAGCCTTGTCGTCGCCACACTCTTACACGTCTATCTAAGCCTGTGAGACCAGAAAACAATACGCGACTCCAATCCGCTATTGTCCAAGCCAAGTATTCTCCTACAAAATTCAATCTAGCAATCCGATGTGCACGAGAAAGCGGCGGTCCAGTAGCTCTAGTTCGAGAAGATACTCACTTATGTTTACATTTCTCACTTCTTATATTTCGAAGAGCAACTGCCGTAACCGTTCGGTTTCTCAAAGTACTGCACACTCGAGAGACTTACACCAACGTTTCTGGCAGTTTCGCGCTGACCTCGACCATCTTCTAAAGCCGCCACAATTCGTGCCACAACAACAGGATTTAAGCTCATTGCAATAAGCTGACAATAACAACACTAAACAAACAATTTGCAATAGACAGATAAAACCATAGCCGCTTTTCGGCTAGCCAATGTAAAAAAAATAAAATTTTCCTTCAACACTTTTTGATATAATCCATAAACTAGTTACAGACAATAAAAAATTGACATTTTTTGTTTTCCTCGTACAACTGTAAAAATAACACATATTTCAGAGATGTTTTGGTGCCATTACATTGGTCCTCTTAATTAATTTATCAATCTAGTAACTTTTACGGTTTCCAAAATTGCAATAATAATAGTACCAGCCTTTTGCTTTAAAAAATTGCATTTTTTATATGTTGTTTTTGATAATACCAACATCTCCTTGAAATTTATAAGATGTTATGTAGCTAACTAACTCATGAAAAATAAATTATGGACTATTATAAAGTGACCATATTTAAAAACTGCCAATGCGGGACAATCCCAGAGAAAAATGCTCCAATGTTGACCTGAATTTTTTTAAGTTGATGTGGCCTATTTCACCGCATATCAATATGAAACTGTTTAGAAAATTAACCTTAAACTGTATAACGGAGTCGAAAGTATTGTTAACATTGTATTGCACCCTTACCTTCCAGCGCGAGATAGAGGTTTGTAATAGTATATTACATACCTAGCGGGGAAGTAGATCATTACAGCCCAGGCTTTGTTAAAAGCCGTGGCTGGAATGATCCTTCCCGCGTGGTATGTATACTATTTTATTCACAGTCGCTTAGTTACAAGTTTTTAAAAACATTCATTTTAAGAAAATTTGTTATCACAATTTAATATTTTTTTCGACAAAGAACTTCATGAATCTATTGCTAGGCAATATTACTAATTTATTGGTTTTGACAATGGACTGCCTAAGCTCTGACGTCAAAACTTTTCCAAACAAATCGATAACGCGTGTAAAACGTAAAGAGTGATCGTTGTTAGAAATAAGTAAAAAGAGATTAATTGGAGACTTTTTACACAAAAATCTGCAAGGTAAGGTTAAAAATTTCTTGATAATTTACACGAGCTTTCGGTTTGTTTGGAAAGTTTTTATGACCACGCCTCTTATGACGTCAGACTTAGGCAGCCCATTATGTCATAAAATATTCTTTCTGTCACGAAATTTTAATTTTTTTACTCAAACAGGTACATCATTTCTGAGTTTGAATTAACCTGTAGTCCTCCGGAAGTCCGAGAAGCTGTGGTTGACGGAATAATTCCGTCAATTAGAATTTGACACTTGGAGAACAAAAGACGTACTAAACAGTACTCGTTTATTTATTACTATGCATACAAACAACATCAATTAGTTTATCTAAATAGTTTTTTGCTCTAATGCAAAAAACTCAAAGGAGGTTGATTAAAGTGCTATATTACTCGTTTTTACAAATTTTTTTACACTAAACTCAGTATGTATGAATTCAAAATAACAAGCTCTTTCAAAATCTGTAAAAATATATAGGGTGTCCCATTTAAATTAAAGAAGTTGATGGCATTTCCGGTTAAACCGGAAGTATATTATTAACAAAAAAATGTACATCAGATGCATTTTATTCCATTGCACTTAACTGCAAATTTTCATAAATATCGTTCTTTTCGTTTAAAAGATATTTACTTGGTTCCATACTTTATCCCAACCCTGTATACTCGATATAACTAAATCTATGACATTTTCCAGGACACTGTCTATGCGGGTCAGGTCTCTGAAAAACGGGACAGTCCCGCCTAATCCGGGACGAATGATCACTTTACACTATTATATTCCTATATAACTGAGTTTTTGAACTTTTGAAAGTTCTATAATATACATGTTTATGAATGTTTCAGAGTTCAATTTCCAGCAAAACAATCTCTTTCTCACAGTCTTCTATTTTTAATATTGTTAGTAATATACATTCGCGTTTTTATAAAACGTAGCTGTGTTTTGTTTTGTCTCGTTGACGAAATTGCGAGACACTCATTTATCAAAGTCAAAAGCAGATATCTTTATCCCGACCGCAAATTGTCAGTTTCACATAAACAATCTTTTAAAAATGTTATTATATGCTATTTTTAAGCAGCAGGAAATGCAATTTTAAATTATGTATAATATGGCAAATTTCAAATCGGTTAATGTGGATTTAAAATGACGTTTTGAAATGAAGCGTTAGGTTCATTCAACCCCGAAGTGCGGTTAGTTAAATTTGATTTCGTAACTAACCATTTGCATACAGCTGTTTCACCATATCGATGATGTAGATTCAAGAAAAGTTTGACGCTTACATTATATTTTCATGTAATTTATACACCATTCACTTAATGTAAAAATTGCTGCTATATTTTTAGTTTTTTTGCAAAATATTTGATGTTAGTTTTTTTAAAATACCCATATTACGAGGCAAGTTTAATAAGTCAGTGATTTTCCCGTGCAGTTACCTACTCCAAATAAATAATTATTATTATTATTTATTTCTCTATGGCTAGCTGCATCATTTAGTTTGTGTTTGATAGCCACCGAAAGCACACAACGTCGGGTTTTTTATCGAAAATGTGTAATGTTCCCATTACTACGCCTATGTAAGTTAACGAGATCTTGGAATAATTTCGACTATCTTTGGAAATTAGTAGACAAAATAAAGTAATCATATTTAAATGCAATGTTTAGTAAATAAATATTAATAATTTCTCAGGTCGCCTCTTACTATTTCCAGTTACCAAACCTGAAGAAATAACTGAGTAGTAAAAGACTTAGACAACATTAATTTTTCATATTTTCGTTAAAGTTTACTAGAAAAGACATTCAATAGGGTCAATTCTCTAAAGAGTGGTTAAAAATTAACGGCAAATAAAAATGTTTTAATCTATAGTGTAGGAGCTAGGCCATGTCTCATGTGCACTTTTATGTCCCCTGAGTTTTGTTGCGGGACCTTGTTAAACACCTACAGGAGTTTAAAAAAAAGTTGGTCGCTAGATTGTTTCTTTTAGTGTTTCTCTGCACCCAGTTGTCAGATTTTAATTTTGTAAAGGTTATTTTATTCCTCTTTTCAAGGCAAACAAATTTTGTTATCACACATTTTTTAAATCAATTAGTTTTGGAAGTACAATAAAAATTTAACAATGGCGGGTTTTCTGTGTTATTAATAAAGGAATTAATTAAAAAACATACTGATATATTTAATCAAAAATATTTATTTTAGATATTACCAAACACATATTGTAGTGGATATAGTATTGATACAGATCAGTAGCGTGGTCTTGAACAAAAAGAAATTGCAGAGACAGAGACAGAGAGTTCTTGCATTGGTCCAAGACACAACTTTTACATTTGCAAAAGTCACAGCACATTACTTTGAGTCTTCTTCAGGGACATACATTATCTCTGTAGCATGTTTGGCAACAACATGGCTTAGGGGTTGGTTGGAGCATGTGTTATTTGTGGAATTAATGTGTCATCTTCCTCTACATAGCCATAGTCCAATGGATTGAGTTTCTCAGACGGTTCTAAAGCATAAGTCAATTTGTAGCATTGCAAGTAGCTTCTTTTGATATGAAGACGGATAGATTTTGATGTAGCGGCCAAATCTTGAAAGTTTCGTTATTTTTTGTGATGGAAACGTAATTTATTAATTGTTCCTAAGCTTGAGCCAAGTGATCGAACTAGAAATTCTTCTGCTTTTTTTACCATGTCATCATTCAGTGGCTCTTTCCCAAAATCTAACAAAGGGTCTTCTGCACATGTTTCAGCTACTTTTAAAGCTGTTAACTTCGTACTGACCTTGTTTGTCGTGTCGCAGCCGGTTAAAGAATGAATAGCTGGTAAAGCTGTTAAAACAGTAAGTACTAGGAATATTCAAAACATAAATATATCTCGATAACTAATTAATTTAACAAAAAATGTGAGATAACAAAATTTGTTTGCCTTGAGAAGAGGAATAAAATAAGCTTTACAACATTAAAATCCAACAACTGGGTGCAGAGAAACACTAAAAGAAACAATCTAGCCCTAATATATCCACTATAATGTATGTGTTTGGTAATATCTAAAATAAATCTAGCGATTTGGCAGCCATTTTCTAATATGGCGACCAAACGTCCAGGATTTGGATCATGTGACCAACTTTTTTTTACACTCCTATAGGTGTTCAACAAAGCCCCGCAACAAAACTAAGGGGACATAAAAGTGCACACGAGACATATGGCCTAGCTCCTAGACTACTATACATAGTCAAGATTAGGATTTAGGTAAATTTTAACAGGTATGGTGTCCAATTAAGACTTTCCCGTTAATATTTTAAAGTTTCTTATACATAGAGAATAGTAAAATGGATTGTTTAGTTTTTAACCTTGCGTTAAAATTCAACATTTGCTTACAAATTCCTCCTTGTCGCTGTCAAACACGTACCAAACGACGCTGTTAACAACAGATGGCAGTTGACGGGAGCACTGTGACATTTAAAGTTACTGTGGGAAATTCAATTATTCACTGACATCTCAAACTGCCCTCGTATATTTTATTTTATAATATATACTGTTGAAGAAATAAAAACATAATTAGGTATTCTTGTAATGGTTACTGTATGTTTTTACAAATTTGTTTTTTTGTTTAAATAAAAGGATGATACTTAACATGTTTTTTTTTTAGTTATAATAACACTGTTGTGTCATCTTTCATACCTACTGCATGTTAATTATTAATAAAAGTTGGATGATTTGTGCTTATAGAATATAAAGTGTTTGTTGAAACCCGTGCCATAATAATAATATTATGTTTCATTGTAATGGCAAAATTAAAAGTATTTTGTAGACAACTGTGAGAAAGTTAATCAAGCATCAAAAATTGTTGTATAACTAAACATAAAATGAAAATAGATACAACAATAGCTATTAGTTATAAATATACGAGTACCTAGTATAATACCCGTCTTTTCAATTTCAATTGAAATTTCATTATGGTAATATGGACCCCAAAAGTCTAAAACTGCATCCACACTGAGTCGATTACGCTAATCGATTCGTTCGATCGACTTAATCGGTCCACAAAAATTGTCGTGTGGACGAGGAAACTGTTGTACCAATGCCACTGTGTTAGAGGAGATAATGGTGTGGATGACCTGTGGACAGGACGATCGACTAATTGGGTCGACAGGGAGCACAACGTGCATTATAGATTGCTGTCACTGGCAATGTACAGTATGATCCTCGAGGGGAAACATCTGTACAAGATGGGCAAAGTTAGTGAACCTATGTGCAGGAAATGTGAACTCTATGATGAAACACCTACTCACAAACTCTGCTTCTGCGAGAACTTACATGGACTCAGACGGAAGCACTTTGGAGAGGAAATAATACAACCATTACAACTACTGAAAATCCCTCCAGTCAAACTAGTGTCCTACATTGAAGACACAAAGCTTCTGGAATGGAAGTAGATAACATGGGAAATGGTACAAAGATTTAGTTCAAGTGCCTAGGCTGTTGAGCACAGCCCAATCGAATGAATGATCCCTCGAGGGACCCAACTCTTGAAAACCGGGGAGTAGAACAACCGCGAGAACAACTAAAGTCATTCTATCGAATGTCAATCGAAGAATGGCTCCCTCGTGCTTTTACTGGGTGAATTTTAGGGATCAGTAGGAGAATACGGAATAATTTGACAGTCTTGTGATTTTATTTTACGTTGTGGACCATTAACCTCACTCTTCTATACTCTTTGCTGTTCAATTCATATTATATTCAATGAAATAATGATAAATAACAATCTTCAAATATTTTTGTTGTGAGAAGAAATGACGGAAGATGTTCGTTGATCGGTGTATTATGGCATAATTATTATCATCACTTCAACACTGGTTAAAAACTGATTAAACTTTACATTACAGATTCAAATACGCGCATTGTGTCTATAACAAAATTCAGTTTTATTATTGGTCAAGAAATTTGGCATCGCTGTGGCTTTGTTCCCTGTTTATGCTCCTTCCTTGTTGTTTCAGAATACATAATTATGATCTTAAGAGAATAGCAGTAGAGTAGAATAGAGGAATGATCTCCGGGGAACTTTCTATTGCCGTCAAAAATTGATGTCCAGGAGCACTCTTTAATTCTACCTTCCATAATTCAAATTTCCCTCCTATCTTCAATGTCACAACTTGAGCGATGGACTGAAACTGTCATTTTTAAATCTATAATTTAAAAATTTCAGTTTCTTATAAATTTATTCTTTTATCTATGGACAGCATTATCTAAAGACTTTCAGTAACTTTTACTGAAGCTAATGTAAAATAGCACTGTTAACATAAACAGACCCTGTAGTTGTTACTCCAAAATAGAACCCGTTCAAAATTTCACCAACATAACTTTTAATAAAAAAATATAAATATGCATGATAGCAGACTTACACCTACGGCGTCTATAATAGTGGTACCTGCATGATATTTTTACCGAAACGGTACTGTCGGTACCATTCGCAAAACAGATACCTCCTACTGTATTTTTTATGAAGAAATTTAAAGGCATTTTACGTTGACGTAGTTGATCCTAATGGGAACGTTCAATGTTATGAAATACATAATTCTTTATAAAAATACTGTTATATTAGCGTTCACTCGTGAATATAAATAATAATATATTGCGTTTTATTTTCTAATTATTTGTTAATTGAAATAGGGATTAGAAAGATATAAAATCTTTGTTTTCTATAAAATATTACTTCTATTATTTCTATTATTATTATTTCTATTATTTTTTGATAACTTCGTTATAATATGAATATGATCAAACTACCTGCACTGTTTTCCTAGACAAACATTGTTGATGTCAACATAAGTATCCATAAGTCTGACATAACCATAATGTGTAAAATATTTGCACTCATCTTGTTGTGTTTTAGGTTCGTATTTTTTCATAAGATACACAAGAATTAGTGACACATATACCTACTACGAGGCATGTTTTTAAGTAAGTACCGTTTTGGAATTAAAAAAAGACGTGCAAAGATATCGCAATAATTTTATTTTTACATGAAAGCCTGTACCTTAATCTACTTTTCTACATAATTTCCGTGAATACTGAGGCACCAGTTTTTGAATTCCCTCCTCATAAAATTCTGCCGCCTGACTTGTTAACCACTGTAGCACAAATGTTTTGACTTCGTTATCGTCTTGAAGACGCTGACCGCCCAGGTGTTTCTTCAGGTGCAGGAACAAATGGTAGTCGCTGGGCGCCAGATCAGGGATGTATGGAGGATGATCTATAGAGTTTCCCATTGAAAAGATTTGATAAGATCTTTTGTCCGATTAGCCACATGTGGACAGGCATTTTCATGCAGCAAAACGATACCCTTACTCAACTTGCCACGTCTTTTGTTCTGGATTGCACGAAGCAGATTGTTCAATGACTCACAATAAGACGCTGCATTGATTGTCTCATTACGAGGCAGAAACTCCACTAGCAATACTCCTTTTTTGTCCCAAAAAACTGTGCACATGATTTTCCGGGCAGAAATTGTTTGCTTAAACTTCAGTTTTTTGGGTGATGATGAATGTCGCCATTCCATGGATTGTTGTTTCGATTCTGGTGTGACGTAGGCCTCCCATGTTTCGTCACCAGTAACAATTTGGTCTAAAAAATCTTCACCTTCATTGTGGTACCGCTCAAGGAAAGTCAGTGCACTGCCTAAACGTTGGGTTTTGTGCAAATCCGTCAACATTTTTGGAACCCAACGTGAACAAGATTTCCGGTAACTCAAGTTCTCGGTCACAATGCGATACAAGTACAAAACACTACGAGAATATTGAGAAAAGCAGTCGCACAATGATGAAATTGTAAAGCGTCTGTTTTCTCTCACCTTTTTGTCCACTTTCTGCACCAAATCTTCATTAACGACCGAAGGACGCTTACTCCGTTCTTCATTATGCACATTTGTGCGGCCATCTTTAAATGCTCCCACCCATTTCCTTACCATTCCATCACTCTTAATGTTTTGTCCGTAAACTTCACAGATCTCACGATGAATATCGATCGGTTTCACGCCTTTAGCACCAAGAAATCGTCTGTATCTGTATCTGTAGAGTAGGGAGGGTGAGTGTAGGCTCACAGCACTTAGGCCACATATGACCCATTGTACATCCTCCCGAGGAGTTGTCCTCCTAGGTCATCGTCCATCCTGTCCTTCTCAGGAAGGTGAACAGGTCACCAGGAGACATCTCCTTTATATCGGCAGGTGTAGGCCAAGACTCACCGAACACACACTCTCTTATCGACGATAACTCCGGACACTCGCATAGGACATGCCTGACAGTCTCATCTTCCTGTTCACACATCCTGCATAGAGATGTGTCCACTAGCCCCATAGTATGGAGGTGTTTCCTTAGTTGACAGTGGCCAGTCAGGAATCCCACTGTTATACGTAGGTTTCTTCTGGTCATCGCCAAGTATTTTTTCGGCGCCATCTTCCCAGGGTCGCCCAGGGTGATCCTGGCAAAACTGCATCCTTTGATTGCCTCCCATCTCTCAAGGGATTGAGCATGGGTGTAACGTTTGGCTAGTTCCGCAATTGTCGAATTCGTCAGGCCGTAGGTGTCACTGGGTCCAAGAATTTTCAGTCCAGCGGCTTCCCTGGCTAGAGAATCAGCAATGCGATTTCCTTTACTCCTGTCGTGCCCTTTAACCCACCTCAGGATAATATTGTTATCTGCCGAGGCGTTAGCTAAATCTTGGTGGCACTCTAGTACTAGTCTTGATATAACACGTTGTCTGTTCAAGGCTAATAGGGCTTGTCTACTATCAGTGCAGATTATTATGTTTTTGTCAGAAATTCCTTTTCTGATTAGTTCTTTTGTGGCAATTGAGATACCAGCCAGTTCTGTTTGAACTACGCTGGTATTATTTCCCATTCCCCACTTGATCCTTAGGCTTAGTGCTCTCGAGTAAACTCCACATCCTGAGCCTTCATTCATTTTTGAACCATCTGTATAAATGCGTATTGCATCTGCAGCATCTGGCTCTGTGTTGTGTTTTATTTGTATTTTGTAGGGTTTATTAAACAAAAATCTGGGTTTAATTGCATCATTGGCTGCCTGCAGCAGAGGTAGCGCAGTAAGCGCTTCCTGCCATAGGCTTAACCGCAAATTGCCCACTCCTACTTCGGGGTTTACACCAGCCTTGCGCAATCGTACCATGGCCATCAACGCAACCTTCTTGACATACAGGTCCAGAGGGGTCAGACCAGTAATAAGTTCCATTGCTGCGGTTGGTGTTGTTCTCATGGCTCCTGTTATGTTTAAACAGGCCATTCGCTGTATTTGATATAGTTTTTGAATGGCCGTTGCTTGTAGAACCTTCGGTCCCCATGCAATTGCTCCATACGTTAACATAGGTCTTATTATTGCAGTGTAGATCCAGGAGACCACTCGGGGTGACAGCCCCCATGTGCGTCCCACTGTTCTCCGACACTGTTCATAAGCCACATATGCTCTTTTTGCTCTGCTGTGTAGATGAGAGTTCCATGTTAGTTTCCTGTCGAGGGTAATACCAAGGTATTTCACCTCTTCCGAAAAGTTTAGTTTGCTTTTGAAGATTTCGGGGGATTTTAAACCCGACCCAAGAAATCGTATAACAGCCCGTACTTCACAATCGGCGGGACTCACGATTGTCGGAGGCATCTTAAACACTCAGTAAACAACGTATACAATGAAGAATCAGACTGTAATGGCGTCAGTACATAGACAAGAGATGTAGGTAAGCAGCGCGCATGCGCGGAACGTCGACCGTAGCGCTGCGGCAGCTGAATCGCAAAACGGTACTTACTTAAAAAACAGGCCTCGTATTATTAAGTAAGTAAAGTAGAAAATGTAACTATATGTTTATATTATGCTATATTTACATTTAAGCACAAACTAAAAGTCAACAGAAGTTTTGGTAACGAAAAATACCATAATATTGTTCTGTAATGTAAGTCAAACTTGATGTAAGAATATTCACAAAAAATTAGATTTTACTTAGAAACGTAAATTATTAAAAAAGACAAACAAGCATGAATATAATTTGTTTGTTTGGAATATAAAACTTAGGTAGTTAAAAATAAAACAACAAACGCAAAAAAGGTGTCCCTAACGAAGATTGAAGTAATGAATATTTTCATAAAAACACAATCGTCGTTGACAGTTGTATCAAAAGAGCTGTGTGAAACGGGCGGCGATCTGACACTATCTCCAGAAATGCCAACTTAAATTCAAATCACTCCTCTTAGTTTAAAATCAAGGTATATAGTGACAATGACAAATTTCTCAAGGATTCATCGATGTCCCTTCACGACCTTTCAAATAATTGAAGGGCTAAGGCCCGGTTGTACATTTGAAGCTTAAAATTGAGCTCAACTGAGCTGGGCTTAAAATATAAGTAGCTCAATCCTAAAACTGTTGTACAAACATAGTTCAGTAGCAGCTTTACTAAACATATATTTGCATGTGTTGGTAGAGCTTATTTCGAACTGACGCATGCGTATGAAGTGAAATAGTCAAAATATGTTTGTCAAATGAAGAAGTAACCTAACTAATTTGGCATTTGGGGAGATTGATCGTGTTTTAAACAATTATTATAGCGTCATTGTGTGTCTATTAAAAAAGTTTATATATGTAATATATTTTTATTAAGAATTGTAACTTGATTCGTCTTTGAGCTAATGGTAAGTACAAAAAAAGATTTAGTGGTTTAAGTTTGCAGAAATCATCCAGTGAAGTAAAACCTCAGAGTTAATAACAGCATTTCTTCTGGGGATAAAGCATGATACCGACTATACACAATCATTGGATAAGTTATGATTTACCTATTAGTTAAGTTAATATGTTACCTATTAGTTTTACAAGAAATTTCCTCTGATGTACAATCTGTCACAAAGCGAAAGGTTTCTTTAGAAAGACGAAATATTTTAATAAACTCATGATCCTCCAACGTTCAAAGTGATTTATACGCTCTCTATACACCCAAGGTCTTCTCGGGTGATGTACGATTTCAATAAGTTCCAAAAAATCCTCATCATCGGTTAAAATACCCATATTTAACTTTGATGAACTTTTAATTATAAATAAATTAAGAACCGGTTATGTTTGCATGGAATTTATTTACATTTAAGCCACGGAACATGATAACAATTTATGTTCCGTGCTTAAGCTTACATTAAATCTGCCCTCTTGAAGGCTTTACTAACCTTAAGGTTTAAATCAAGGTCAACCGTAAGCCTACTCTGTACAACAGTAATTTGACGATGAACCCGAGTTCACACTTGCGCCTTCACTAAGCTACACTTGTACAACCAGGCTTAAGTGGATGAAGGTGCTATGTAAGGGCGAGAACACAAAGAAAGCTGGTTTCTCGCACGCTGGTTACCAGCGCGAATTGCAAGCGCGATAGAAGCTGATCGTTGAACATAAAGAAAGCTGGAAGTTTGCTAGTTTCGTTCATTATATTTCAAAATGTCGAGTACCTCAAGAGACGAAATTTGTTTGGTGGAAAATGTTTCTTTAAAAATTAAAAGAAAAGCTGGGGTTCATCACATAAATCGTGGTAGAAAAGAGTATGGAGAGTATCATCATCTATTTGTGCTGTGAAAAACCCATCCAAATAGATTTTATAAGTGTGTCGGAATGAAATTAGAGAGTTAATGGTTACTCAAGTAAGAAACCAAAGAACGCCCGTTGGATGACCATCCAACGAAGCAAAGGGTATACGAGATACTTTCAAAATTTATTTTGCAAATAATCCATTGTCTTATATAAAATAAATAGGTTATTTATATAAAAGACAACTAATTACTTACCTTCTGCATTTAATATCTCACTGATTTATTTCCAGGATTTTTCTGTAATATTTCGATTTGCATGAGTTATTTGTCTTTTGCGTTCAAAAACACATGCAATTAAGAGTTCTGCATCAACCATTTTTGTCCAAAAGGTACGTAAACGCCGCAAAGTATGTAAAGAGACTGAATGAAGCGCGGTCCTGAACTAGTCTATGGACGACGAGAGAAAACCTCTCCAAAATTCAAAGACTAGCCTGTATATTATGCATAACAGGAGCAATGAGTACATGCCCAACGGCAGCAATGGAAGTGATTCTCAACCTCACACCATTACATATGGTGGTGGAGAGTGTTGCAGAAAGAACAAGATACAGACTAAGTAGAGAGGGAATCATTAAAAAGAAAACCACCTCTTCACTTCTTAGAAGTCGGACAGCCTGGGACATGCCAAGTATAACTTTTCAAAGAAATTAATTACGGAATTAAGCAACAAGAAGGAATGGGATCCAAATACTATAACCAGACTTGGAAAGAATGCCATTCAATGGTACACTGACGGCTCAAAAGCAATAGAAGGAACTGGGATAGGAGTGTACGGGCCCGGCATCAAACACTCTGAAAGCTTGTGAAAAACCCCAAGTATCTTTCAAGCGGAAATTCACGCAATAAGAAAGTGTGCTAGGCGATAACAACATTGCCACCTTACTGTGGATTCCAGGACACACTGGAATAGAAGGAAACGAAATAGCGGATGAACTAGCGAAGAGGGGGACTGAAATACCCTTTTGGAAGAAATGGGTAAAGCCGAAGAAAAGAGAAGATCTGACAATTGGAAAGATCTAGTAGGGCTTAGGCAATCAAAGATTCTTCTGGGTGACTACAACCTGTTGAGATCAAATGAATGCATAAGTCAAAGCAAAACTGCACTAAGAATCCTAGGGCACAGTACCTGGGAGACTACTGGATAGAAGAGGGACAGTTACCTAAGTTGAGGCCTGCAGATATCCTAAAATTCCTCCGGGAAATAGGACTAAAGGAGCTACTAGTCTCTGAGACTCTCCTCAGAAACTAAGTAGAAGTAAGGGGGAACAGTAGATCTTTTAGGTCTCAGTGAATGTTACCCCAAAAATACATACATACATCGTGTCTGCATGCGTTATCGATTGTCCGATTTTAGATTTTAAAACGGTTTTTAAAGTGTTTATGTAGAGCAGTAAATCCTATATTTTCGGTTTGTAATAAAATTATGCGAAGTTGGCCAAAAACACCATCGAAAAGGACCGGTTACCGGTGCCAGCGTGCTGTATATCTATATACAGATTGCGAAAAGTCTATTCGCGCCATTCGATTTATACAAGTACAACAAGGAAAATATGAGCAAAACTACTTGAAAGAGAGAGAAGAATAATTGTGCGCTCAGCGATGGGCGTGTGTTCAGTTGCCTCTACCAAAAGAGGTTGGGCGTGTGTTCAACGCCTTGACCAAGCTGACAATTAATTTCTAACTAGTGTTTAGTTTTACCTAATAGTGCATGAGCTCGAAAAAAAGTTAACGATAACGAGACAAAAATATCATTTGTACAAATTAATCTTTTTTTCTGGCAACAGCAGTTAAAATAGGGGGGCACTAAACACACGCCCATCGCTGAGCGCACAATTATTCTTCTCTCTATTTCAAGTAGTTTTGCTCATATTTTCCTTGTCGTACTTGTTTAAATCGTATGGCGCGAATAGACTTTTCGCAATCTGAATATAATATGCCTCTATTTAATCACCGCTACTTTCTAGCGTTTGGTCATTATCGGCGGTGTTCTCGGGCGTTTTTGGTCAACTTCAGATTATTTTATTACAAATCGAAAATATACGTTTTGTTGTTCTACATAAACACTTTTCAAAACCGCTTTAAAATTTAAAATCGGACAATCGATAACGCATGCAGGCACGATGCAAATTATCGCATCAAAAAACTACAATTGCAATATAAGTAACCGTCGCTTGGCGTCTGCTCTTCGCGCATATAGAGGGCATACGAAGAACTTCTACCAAGTTTCAGCTCTTGCAATTGAAAAATTACGAAGATATGAATTTTCAAAAAAATGACTAATTTTCCGGTTTTTCCTGATTTTCTCGGTTCCCAATCATCCGATTGACTCGCTCGACCCTTCATTTTGTTCGTATTTTAATTATCTACGATTTATCTATACACACCATCGAGATTGCTCCAGTACGTTTTACGCTATATGAAAAAACCTGAAAAAATAAGGTTTTTTCCGTTTTATAATAACATTTTGCGTGTCCAAAACATATCAAAATCATACTACGCAATGTCTTTTAGGTATATGATGGCATCATCACATGTTTCCGTTGCTTTGCCTATACGTCTAAATTATCTGGAAGAATATTTCTGAAATTGGAATTTTCGAAGGAAGGCAGTCTATTGAATTTGAATTGAACAATCAACCACACCTAAATTTCTCTGAGATATTATGTCGTACAGTATATTAAGGCCTGCATATTTCAACCATTAAGTTTTCAATTATTAACGAAGGGAGTGAAATTATAAGGAGCTAAACATGCTGTTCCAGATAACGTGCCTAAAATAAATGTCGTATTAATCAAATAAGGGTAGAGTCAAAAACCGCCACTCCTAAACTCAAATGTTCGGGCGTCGTCCTATCGTTTTCTCGCTCCTCGTATTTTCCCTTGTTTCGTTCAACCCCATAATCCAGGGGTCACCAGGTTATCTGATCCACGACGATTATAGGACATTTCCATTGACGTAGGATTTTAAAGATTTTTTTTTATTTATTTGTTTATTTGTATGTATGTATGTATGTATGTATGTATGTATTTTGGGGTAACATTCACTGAGACCTAAAAGATCTATTGTGCCCCCTTACTTCTACTTAGTTTCTGAGGAGAGTCTCAGGTACTAGTAGCTCCTTTAGTCCTATTTCCCGGAGGAATTTTAGGATATCTGCAGGCCTCAACTTAGGTAACTGTCCCTCTTCTATCCAGTAGTCTCCCAGGTACTGTGCCCTAGCATTCTGAAATACTGTGCAGTTCGCAAGTATGTGGATGGAGGTTTCTTCTTCCATTCCACAAAATCTACAATCTTCTTCCTCCACTATTTTGAGCTTTTTAAGGTGTCCATTCAGGCGACAATGTCCCGTTAGGATTCCTGTTAAAACTCTTAGTGCAGTTTTGCTTTGACTTATGCATTCATTTGATCTCAACAGGTTGTAGTCACCCAGAAGAATCTTTGATTGCCTAAGCCCTACTAGATCTTTCCAATTGTCAGATCTTCTCTTTTCTTCGGCTTTACCTATTTCTTCCAATATTACATTGGAGCTGATTCCGCAAAAAGGTTCCGGCCCCCAAAAGGGTATTTCACTCCCCCTCTTTGCTAGTTCATCTGCGATTTCGTTTCCTTCTATTCCAGTGTGTCCTGGAATCCACAGTAAGGTGACTATATTGTTCTCGCCTAGTTCATTAAGTTTGCCTAGGCATTCCCACACCATTTTGGAACTGATTACACAGGAACTCAGCGCTTTAATGGCTGCTTGACTATCAGACATTATGATAATCCTTTGCCTTCTATATCCTTTGTCAATATTGAACTGGGCACACTTTCTTATTGCGTGAATTTCCGCTTGAAAGATACTTGGGGTTTTTCCCAAGCTTTCAGAGTGTTTGGTTCCTGGCCCGTACACTCCTATCCCAGTTCCTTCTATTGCTTTTGAGCCGTCTGTGTACCATTGAATGGCATTCTTTCCAAGTCTGGTAATGGTATTTGGATCCCATTCCTTCTTGTTGCTTAATTCCGTAACGAATTTCTTTGAAAAGTTATACTTTTTCATCATACCATCTTGTGGCATGTCCCAGGTTGTCTGATTTCTAAGAAGTGAAGAGGTGGTTTTCTTTTTAATGATTCCCTCTCTACTTAGTCTGTATCTTGTTCTTTCTGCAACACTCTCCACCACCATATGTAATGGTGTGAGGTTGAGAATCACTTCCATTGCTGCCGTTGGGCATGTACTCATTCCTCCTGTTATGCATATACAGGCTAGTCTTTGAATTTTTGTTTATTTACATGTTGTGGTTTTTGTGTGAGAATTTTATTTATATTCTAAATATTTTAGAAGTCAAAATAATAGTATAAAACTATTAAAACGCCTTACAAATTTGAAAATTACTTTCCAAAGGGTAGACCGTTCACTAGGAAGCAATATAAGGCTCCCTTAAAAATATAACCCTTGCACCATGTCAACTATAGGTCAGCTTAGCTAAGTAGCCATGCAGTTTGGCATCAATGCACATTCTAGGAAATTTTTAGTTTAATTTAAGTGATTGGTAACAATCTTTCGACTTTATATGCCATTATTGTCATTATTTGTTTATGACATTTTTGTTTAGTTTGGGTGTGATTGTGATTTTTTTATTCGTTTGGTGAATTATTTCAAACTATATGCAAAATGTCTCTCAAAAGATCTAGAGGTCCTAACTATAACGAAAAAGAAAAACAGTTCCTTATAAATATTATATTTTAATATAAAGACATTATAGAAAATAAAAAAACGGATGCACTAATATATATGATATATATTACCTGTCATCAGGAAATTCGAGACGATCTTCTATTCATGTTAAAATAAACAAAACAGTTTATTTGTAAAATCTGAATGTCTTAAAAAAAGTTAAATTGTCCATTATGTGAAAATAATTTGGCCGAACAACTATCCATTTCGGAAAACCATTTTCTATTATTTCTACCGCATCTAAATAATCGGTGAAAATATCCATTTTCTCATTAAAACACAACAATCCAACTTTTAGGTTGACAGAATTTAAGTTTTCTTGTAAGCCTCCGAAATTGACGGCTTAGGTTAAGGGAGGTTTAAATTTACAAAATTTGACAAAGTGCACACATGCAGGAAACGCTTTAGCAACCGTTAACTATCAGCTGCCCTCGCTTCGCTACGCTAGCTCGTGGATCTAATAGTCTTGGGCTGCTAATGCTCATTTCCTGCTATATGTGTATAAGACTGCAAAAAATGTGTTGTCAAATTTTTAAGATCAATTCACAGTAGATCATATCCTTGATAAAAGTTGAAATAATATAATATATTTTTATGACATTCTAACAATATCATTGGTCGCGTCCATCCCAACGTAGCGCTACCGAAGAATCAAGTTCCTGCTGAGTTCGTGTTTTGTCAACTGATCGATTTGATCGCTGTGATAGCAGTCGCCATTTTTCACATTAGAATTAAAATACGCTACGCTACTGATCAATGATGCATTAACTGTCATTTTCGTCAAATATCGGTCGAGTTCATCCCAATGAAGCGCTACCGGAGCGATCATCAATTTCCTGCTAAACACTTGTTTTGTCAACGATCAGTTGTGGTAGCAGTCGCCATTTTATCATTAGAACTGGAATACGCTACACTGCCGATCAATAATGCATTAACTGCTATTTAGGCCAAATATGTTAATGAACATACTTATATAAAGTGACAAAATATTTTTGTTTGAATATATTTTAGACATTTGTATCCTGAAACTGGATGAAAACCAGAAATCATCCGCGTGAATAATAGCCGTTTTACACAAATAAAGTCTATACTTTCTCCACGACTATGCATAATAGTATATTATTAATCGAGCAATTTATGATAGCCATTATTCACGCAGGGTGACGTTCCTGAGCCGTAGGCAAGGGGCGCAAGTCACCCGAGTGAAAAATGGTCACAAATTGCGAGTAGAATACTATACTTTGCCCATGACCCTTGATTTCTTTGAATAAAAGTAAATAATGCGAGTGTAGAACGGAAAGTAATAATTCACTCTAGTAGATATATGGGTAACATATACCTTTTGTTAGGAGGTAAAATATTGACTTATTATTAAGTGGTCGTGGACAAAAAAATTCGTATGGCAACGAATCACGAACTCTAACGCTATTGGTCAGATTAACTGGCGGGAAAATTGACAGGTGCATAATTTAAGATTTCACGAACTCCTGAAATTTAAAATCTGGGTGGCGGGAAACAAGATTTTCCGATTCTCGTAATTAAGTTAGGCTAATTTAACACTTTTGACAGTTTGCATTTTAATTTTTAGGTTATGATATAGGCACTCATTTTAATTAATTTAGTAGTTTTCCGTGTACATAATCTTTGGTAGTTTAATTGCACAGGTAATTTTGTTTACGTTCACTTTTGTTGTATTTTTTGTATGTACGATGACGTCTGAAGAGTTTAATGTAAGTAATATATTTTTTTATCATCGATTTTTCAACTATTAAATTTTGAGTCTTATTTCTTACGATTTATTTTCATATTTTTAGTCGAATGCGAGGAATATAGGAAAACTCTTACCAAAAATGTCTACGAATTTCGTCTTTGTATAGAATGGTAACTTTTTACGACTTTATAAAAACAACGATTCGTGTTTCGTTGCTATACCTTAAGAGTCAAGTATCTCTACCACTGTGCTATCGACCACATTTTTTATTTATGAAAATATAGAGAACATAGATATAGGTAACTCATATTTTTAACAGAAACCTTTACATTTTTAAATGAAATTATAACATTGTTAGGAATAATAATAGAGATAATATAAGTACATATAGGTACTTAAACATATCAAATCTTTACTATCGCTACTGTTGTCCATTTTGTTCTCTATATTATTCGTAAACTTATGATTATATATGATTATTTTGACGTTTCAAACAACGCGCTGTCAGAAGCGATTTGCGTAGTAAGGTATTTGACGTTTTAAAAGAGACGATTTGATTTATTCATTTCAGCGTGATTTCTGATAATCATAGAATGTGATTGGCAAACGTGAGTGAATTCTTTTTCATTCTTCACTGGTGTGAAGAATTTATATCATTCTTTAGCTAAATATGTGAAAATAATTTGAGCATTATTATATATAGAATATAGTCGTGGAAAAAATATTTTCATCTATTACAAAGGCTATTGAAACAGTACGTCGAAGATTAGGTAGAGTTTGTTTAACCATCCTTTGCCGTTACGTCATAATCAGTGATGTATTCTGCTGTTTTACGTTTGTCTCATATTAGGTGAATGTTATTTTACACCTAACCTCAAAATTTTAATCAATGACATAAGAATAGAATTGTTTGCAATGATGCATGTTAAGGTGTGTTTGTATGAATAAATTGGTAATGCCAAAAATTGTATTTTGCTTTATGCGTTGCGTACCTTTTTACATGATTTAGTTTTGTTTTAACCTGAAATCCCCGTTTTTTTTAACTGATTTGTTTCAAATTTCTAGCTTGAGGATGTTTAATGCCCCTGGAGTATGGTTTTTTACTGAATTTAAAAAATTACGGATTACCGAATCGTGATTAAATGGTGAATTATATAATATATTTATTAAAAATTACATTTTTGGGGTGAATCCAAAGGTTATTTAAAATTAGATAGAACATAATCTATACCTATGCTCATATTTATTAAAATTTTATAGTAATTAATGTCTGTCATTGTGAGAAACAATTTCGTAAGTATTCCTGAGAAATGCAAAAAAAACACATGTGTGGGAGAAAACAGGCAATAAATAAATTCATTTCTGAAAAAACTCCCGATAAAAACAGGAAAAAGGAACGAACAAACGGATAAGAAAGGTAAACTGAAATAGCATATGTAATGAAATAATATGCAAAGTCTAAGCTTCATCACTGACAAAATCATCTTCATCATTGTGGGAGTCCAGCATATTTCTCTTGAAAAGTAATTAATCAACTTCAAAATTAAACTTTGCTTTTTCTCATTATACCGGGAAAGCATTTTGACAATGAAAAACTAATTGAAAATGGCGAAAGGCGAAAATGACCAAAAATACTGAACAAATCAAAATATGACAACTGAACTGTCAAAAGTAACAAATAAAATTTACGTCGACATTAGTTAAGAAATACGTTAATGACATCATAATTCCGTCTCATCTATTTCATGAATGAGAGATAACGCTGGACAATGTATGACGTAACGGCAAGGGATGGTTAAACAAAGTCTACACGAGGTTAACTTACGTTGACAACTACTTTTGAGAAAAGTTCCATTACAATAAATTCATATGCACGCTTGATTGGCATGGATTGATGAACATTTGAATTGGAATACTGAATGGAGGTTCGTATTGTTCACAGATGAGTCGAGGTATGGATATATAACGGATTCATGAAAATCCAGTTTTATAATCGGGATCAATCAATGATAGAAGATACGCTATTTTTCTTGTTTACAAAAGCTTACGTGTAGGTATTGTACAAATTGTATACCTGTTGAAATTGTTATATTCTATAAAGGAAACGGTCGTACTTTTGCGTTACGCCACTGGTACTATCGTAGGTTTTAAATACCCCATTGTTTAATATTTTATTATTAAATAATAGTCTCTATATAAATCAGTTCCCAAGTTTTCTAACTGCAAATACCTGAACGATTAGACGTCTGTATATTCCACAACACAAAAATGACTAAGAAATCTTGTTTGGCTTGTCTGAAACGTCCGCAATATTTTCGTAGTATTTTTCACGTTACAGGTTTGAACTCTCGCTAAATATAACTTACTAGCAAAAAACACATGCAAGGAATTAAAACGTTCATAATTCGTATGTTTTATGTTTTTGGTCTTGTTATTTCCGTTATTTAGCTGGCAAAAGTTATAAATCTAAAACTGTCTAGACGTATAATGTTCGTGTTTGCAATGCTTACTTTTGTTGCATTGGCTAATTTTTGGATTAAATTGGTTTGGTCACGGATACATTCAAGAACGTACAAAGCGGATTTAGAGTATTGGTTGCAGTATAACTCCTATAACGTACATATACCGGAAGTTATCGGAATCAAAGGAAAATTGCTAATAGTGAGTGAGATAACTTTAAATTCGGACTGTTTTTTAATAAATTATCAAAGTTTTAACAGAGATTCAGGCATAGTATATTTCATTGCGAGTCTAGAAAATATACTTTCTCCGACTGCGCGTTGCCTCGGGAAATCTTACAAGCACGAGAAAAGCATTTTTGGAAGTGTGATAAACGATAGTTTTCATTACAAGAATTAAAAAAAAACTATAATAATAATATTACCGTTGCTTATTGATTGACAACTACTGTGATAGACACCGTTTCACATAAGAAGAAGCCACGTGAAGTTTGTCAACTGTCTTGCGCAGAAACCAAAATCGGTCTTGCTTTTCTATGTTGCCTCGAATTGGCGTTACAACCGATGTTTCATGCCAACAGCAATTTTATTATTGACATTTGAGGTTGTGCTTGAAGCAATCATTTACTGTCGAATATTTTCGATGTTTGAATATTTTCATATACCAGTGTCTATTGTATGTGAAAATATCTCGAAAAGCTTCAAAGAATTCCCGAATATATTTTGATTTAACCTATACATACGATCACGGATCAATACATTCTTAATATTCTAATTTTGTGTTAACTTACAAAATGTGAAGACGTTACGCTACTGATTTAAAGTCAAATGTCAATTTTACAATATGGCGCTGGTTTCGACAGCTAGTTCGCGCATACGACTGCAAGTTCACGTGGGCTCTTCTTACGTGAAATGGAGTCTAATACAGACATTATTTAGAGTTGCTAGCCAACATACGTAATGACTTATTTTACCGCACGGGAATAGTATATGACACTAATAAAGCAGAAAGCTGAGATTCCCACTCTGCTCGCCATGATGCCCGAGGCGTTAATAATTTAACACCAATTATTACAGTTTTGCATAATAATATACAAGATTAAAGCGATCATGTAACTGAAAAGTCAGAAGATAGGAACTATATTGAAGGTTATTCATATACATATGTCACATATAATAAAATAGTTATTTGTGTAACTAGTGCAAAAAGTGCATATTTGTTGCACGATGCATGAAGTTGGAATACATACATAATCTCGAAATGAAAGGTGCGTAAAAGTACCTTGCTCAAAGGAACGTAACGCAGAGAGCGCACATAGCTTGATCAATGCATAAAAGTTAGACTTTCTATAATCGGAGCCGAAACCACGTACCTTCGACCGAGGAAGAAAGAAATAGTTATTTTTCTAACTAGTGCGGAAAGTAATACTTTTCCGCACTAGATCGCAGTTCTCCGAACGACGCGGTGCGGAATTAGGACATGCGTTCGAGAGAGAAATAGATATTTACGATATAAGTGTCGTAAAGATTCATATTACGAAATGAGATTGGAAATTTGTTAACCCATTGAATATCGTAATATGAATTTACGATACGAATATAGTACATTATTTTACCTACTACCAATAATGTTAATTATTCAGTCAAAATTAGTCAATATTCCTGAAATTAATGCGACTATCAATTTTGACGCGTTCACTTAAGTTTGGTATAATTTTATCGACATGACTTCCGACTATGAAAGTGTGGATTCTGATACAGAACTTGCTGCAAATAACGCAATACAAACCCTAGTACCCGCTAAATCCCGCAATAGATACGAAAAACTGCAAACTGTCAACTTTGACACATTCATTCCAATTAACTTTACCGCACTACTGCGGTAAAGTATCTCATACATATTGGTAGTAGGTAATAGTATATTACATACCTAGCGGGGAAGTAGATCATTACAGCCCAGGCTTTGTTCGCTAAAAGCCGTGGCTGGAATGATCCTTCTCGCGTGGTATGTATACTATTTTATTCACAATCGCTTAGTTACAAGCTTTTAAAAACAGTAATTTTAAGAAAATTTGTTATCACAATTTAATATTTTTTTCGACAAAGAACTTCATGAATCTATTGCTAGGCAATATTACTAATTTATTGGTTTTGACAATTATGTCTTCAAATATTCTTACTGTCACGAAATTTTAATTTTTTTGCTCAAACAAGTACGTAATGTATTATTTTCAATTAACCTGTACTCCTCCGGAAGTCCAAGAAGCTGCGGTTGAGGGAATAATTCAGTAGAAAAGCAAAGAAAGGTATTAACTTAAAACCAGCTTAACACAATATTGTCATACTTCAGAAAAGTGACACATGCTTCTAGCCGGAAAAGTACTTTTCCACTTATCCGGCTAAGGCTTGGAAGTGAAAGTAAGTCAAGAGTCACTTCCCTACCGTTTTAAAGGTAAGAAATGTGTATATTACTGACCGATTGTGAATAAAGATACTTTCCGTATGTGCTAGGAACAACAATACCATTTAACTGGACATAGAATAACTGGATACAAAATAACAAGTTTATTATTGGTGTAAATAATCATTAATCAATAATTAACCTAATATTCAACAAAATTTCAAGAAAACAGAAAAAATAATTATAAATTGTAATAGTTAATACCTTGCGTGCAGAAAAGAAGTATTTAGCGTGCGGTAAAGTAGAAGCGTGCGGAAAAGCAGAACTTTCTGAACTAAAAATGTTTCCGCACGCGTGTAGTAAACACGGAAAAGTACTTGTTATATCCAGATTTACAGGGGTATTAAGACAGAAGCAAATGTATACTGACTCCACTTAACTATCTAGACAAGAAATATTATTATTTTTTAAAGAGATATAAATAAATCTTCTAGAAAGCATCATGGTTTTACGTAAGTAAAAAAAAAGCAAAATTATAAAACAAATTGAACAAAATATATAGTAAAATCCTAATACATCATTAAGTATAAAAGATCATAAATGTAGGGTGCAGTGTCGAGGGTGCAGTACTCTTGATAACACTCAATGTTACGAATAGGCCACACCAAACTTACACTCAGCTACTTAATAACGTCAAGCAGCAGACTTTCCTGTCAAAGCTGCCAGTGCCCACTTAACGTGAATATTGTGGTTGATTGTCGCCAATTCAATCCAAGAAGACGACAACCTAATCTCAAATCCCAGCCGCATGATATCCTAGGTGACCAATACCCTTGACCAAACCAAATTGAGACAGCAACGAAATTCGTAAAGGAAATATCAGTTAATTATAAACTCTAATCTATTTTTTTCAACCTTATCACTATATTAATGTTTTAAATATTTGTAATAACTGGCCATAGTTGCCGAGCACGTAAATAGAGTAAAAAAATATTTTTATCTTTTTTATTTACTAGTTTTATTCTAGAATCCCCCGTACTATAAATAGAGAAACATTTTTTTCTTCATTTCATTCCTTATTTCCACGTTGTTAATGGATTGATCGATAAAGTGATGGCACGAACGATAATTTTCAGTCTCCTAACAGATGTTGTGTTACGTACTGTTTATTTCCACATCTAGTTCCAGACATGATTCACTTTCCCTTAATTGACTAATTTAATTCGTAGTGGTTACTGGCGGAAGAGGGGTTGACTTAAATCAAATTGGGGTTTTAGTGAATGCTTTAAGAACAGTTTTTGAGGATGAGGGTCGTATTCAGTCTAGCATTTTGTCTGCTATTTTTATTTTAAAGAAATATCAGTTCACAAAATGTTTTTATTATTATTATATTTATAAAATATTTTGTGAATATTTTCACTAAAAAACTTTTTTCGTCGACCTTTACAAAAAATGACATTTCACGTACTAATTTCCGAATAAAAATCGATTCTTTTTCAAGGCAAGTATTTTTCGTAAGCTAAAACGTAACAGATTCAAATTTTCGAAACTCCCATAGAGGAAAGTACCACGGAGCCAAGCTTGGCCCAAATATGTAGAGCTCTGGGCCAAGCTTGTAAGCCTGGCTTGGCCCGGTCTTGGTAGAAGTCTGGAGTGATAATGATGGGCCAGGCTCGGCTATTAAGACTAGGCCAGGCTCGGTTGCCAAGGCTACGCCATGCTTAAATGCCAGGACTGTTACGACATTTAATGTTAAAATATTTAGTTTTTCACCTAACCGAATCATTATCATTATCCAAATTATTATTAAACGCTTGTAGATTACACGAGTCTATGCTACTAAGATCGTTAACCTCACTCATAAAGCTGATGTTTGCTTTTGGATTATTTAAACTTTGCTCGTTAACAACTGTATTAGTTTTTTTATTCAAAACTTTTTCTGGTTTGTTTAACGCACGCCACCTTTGAACTCTAAGATACGCAGCAGACATTGTTACTTTAAGTATTAATAAATAATAAAAAATGTGAGTGGATAACTGAAGCTCGGATTGATCTGACAAATAATGGAAACAGGTATGGCTGCCGATGGGGCGCTGAACTAAAATACGAATCACGCCATACGTAACCGAACGGCCTAAGCTAGATGGGTCCCCATTAAACGGCCACGGTTGGGTTATCCAGTCTTGGCCAAGCTTGGGTCTCCAATAAAGGCCAAGGCTGGGCTACCCAGTCTTGGCGCAAACATGGCCAAGGCTGGGTTACCCACTCTTGGCCCAAGATCGGATAATCATAGGCATGGCCAAGGCTGGGTCGAACAGTCTTGGTCCAAGCTTGTATTCCCAATAAATGGCCAAGGCTGGGTTATCCAGTCTGGGCCGGAGCTTGGGTAATCATTGGCATGGCCAAGTCTGGGTCAGCCAGCCTTGGTCCAAGCTTGAATTCCCAATAAATGGCCAAGGCTGGGTTATCCAGTCTTGGCCCAAGCTTGGGTAATCATTGGCATCGCCAAGGCTGGGTCAACCAGTTCTGGCCCAAGCTTGGGTAAACATTGGCATGGCCAAGGCTGGGTCACCCAGGCCCAGGCTTGGCCTCTTTGTCAACTCTGGGGGATTCCTACATGGGTTATTACATTTTTGAAAAAACAATGCGCTGGATACAAAGCGAAAAATCTAGAATATTTTGTCGAGATAAAATAAAAAAAAATTAGTAATTTTTTGTAAACGTGACGAAAAAATATAATATGCACCCTCGGCTTGTCTCGCCTTCTGGCTATCCTCGGCTATCAATTTGCAGGCTCGACTATAATATCACAGACAGTTTTTCGTCCTTGGTACATAAATAACTATTTACACTCACCGGCGGAATTAACCGCCCACCCAATGTTTTATTATTTAGTTGGAGATATTTGTAATTTTGATTTTTTTTTACTTTTTAATGTCTAAGTACATCTTGAAAAAGCAAACAAATATCAATGAAATGAAAGATTTTGTTTAGTTTCAGAAAATGAAAGAAAAACGGTTTTTGAAAATTTTGAACTTTTTGAATAAGATGAGCAATACATGAAATTTATCGACAAAAAAGTATTGTTATTAACAAAATTCTTTTTAGTAATGAGTGTTGCCCTGATCACCAAGCCTGTGTTGAATGGTATCCATGATGGCTTGAATCTCAGCTTGTGGGATGTTTTCCCATTCTTCCACCAAAGCAGTTTTCAGCTCCCGAATAGTGGTTGGAGCTGATCTTCGTCACGTCATTTCAATTAATGACAAAAAGTGACGAAAATCTCCGAAAATTTCAGAAATAAATAAAAATAATTGGGTGGGCAGTTAATTCTGCCGGTATTTTGCTCTCTAGTTAACTGTGTTTGTTAAAATCGTTTTTTTGTCATTTATGTTAGCTGTAATAGTGTTAGCTGCAGTTAGTGACATTAGGATCTCAAGAATTTAAAGTCAGCTTTTGTTTCGAAAAACCACTTATGTTCATCAAAATTAATAATTATTACATTACGTCTTAATTACCGTATTTACATTTTATTTTATAAAAGGTTAGACGTACAAATCCCCAGGGTTCGGAATATTTTATAAGTCTGCTTGAACATCTCGTTATTCTGCTTAGACGGGCGTTTTACCTAAAGTTATTATATCAGTCAGTAAGCGATGAATCACATTTTTCCGAATCCGCAATCAATCCGAATTGAGTTTCTTTTAGGGAGCTGTTCCCCGGTTTTTGGCTTTAATTTCCTGTCTATTTGGTTTGCCACCAATATAAAGGGACAAATTTCTCCCTATTCTATGGAAATTCAGAGAAAGAAGAGCATGATCGATAGACATAATGTAAACAGCAAAAAATGCCGATATTTACTATTAGAATAATAAATCATATAGCGATTTCGTCTGGCGGCACTAGTCCGCACTAAACAGCATTGAAAGCACTCTCTCTTGGTGCTGGTTGATCCACTGACAAAGTTCTGCACTGGTTTTGAAAATATTTATGTTCGTCTCGGACATGCACCTATTTAGTGCGATCCTGGTGACATTTCGGCTGGCTTGCACTCGGTGTGGTTTTTTAGTACTCAGTGCAAAATTTTAGAACTGTGCTGCTAGTAAACTAGAGGAACAATCCCAGTCGAATCAACGTCGATTTAAGAACTGCACTGGTGTGGCTCACATTTCTTTAGTGCCGCTTCTTAACTCCACTGGATCCGAGTTGTAGTAACTTTTAGATGACATTGAGAAAATGCGAATGGAACTGGGGTAGGCCGTGTACTCGGATCGTGCTTCCCAGTCGAATTCGTCAATAGTTTTCAGCACTAAAAAGTTCATTTTAGACCGAAATAGTTATATTTTTCACGTCTCTATTGTCACATGTTATTAGGAAATATCAATTAATATTCTGCTGTTTATAACAAAAATATCCATTGAATTTCTTAATAATTTTAAAGGACCCTGCACCATTTTATAGGTAATCCTGGTTATCGTACGATTTTCGATTTTTTTTTTATATGTTGTAGTCTTAATGGTAACTAAGAGATCGTGATGGGTTAAAACTGTGCAGGCCCTCCGGTTTGGCGATGGTGGCGTCTTGAAGTTGCGTCCTGAGCATAACATTTTGCCTCATAGCACTATAAATCTCGCAATAATAGCAAAAGTCTTGTATGTCGGGGGCTCATGAGGAGGTCTGCCACACTTCTGTGCCATCAGAATCGCAATTTCTCCAGAGGGTGCCTCCGCAATGGTCAATTTGTTAAACCGATGTTTTAACAGCAAGCGGAAGCAATGAAACCTAACAAAATCATCAACAATCACGTTAGGTAGGTTAGTTGGATCTATCTAACTCCCAAATTCCTCACGAGTGGGCCCCAAAAGACTTATTAACATTTTCTTGATCCCACGCACCCATCTCTAGTAGTAGATACTTCATGAAAAATCCGGTAGTTCGGATCACAGATAACATACTTAGTTCGGATAGATACTGGGATAGATATTTGTCAAAAGAGCCATCACCCGTGACAGACGTCAGTCGGAACAAGCTCGATATTCGCATTCACGATATAAAGTATATTTGTGGCTCTGAGTGTGCACCAGAGCGCTACCTGAAATGGAAAAATGCTTCGTTTGCAATACAAACCGCTTTGTCGGTAGGCTAGTTCTTGATGAGAATATGGTTGTGGACATTCGTATACGGAGGGGAGAGATGGCGAAACAACACAGACATAGATTCGAGCTGAACGAACTGCCCCTAACGCCAGTTTATAGACTTTGTCTGAATTGTGAAAGGAGAATAATATCCATTATCGAATTGGATGGAAATCCGGACGCCATCTATGGAAGTGCTTCTCTCTAGATTCAATAGTGTTTGTTTTATATATAGAAGACGTTGCTATTTCAGACTCACATTAGAGGCGCGAGCCCATTTTTACTTAAAAACTAATATTTTCTTACCAGTTTTAGTAAGGTGCTGCAACATACATAAATAACTATTCTAGTGACTTAACATCTTTTAGATGTTGCTGAAGTTCGCTAGGAATTCGAATAAAATGAAATAATAAAGATATATGCGACAACCCCATTTTCCTGGTAACGACGAGTTCTTATTTGGTTTGATGTAGTACCTAACCTGAACTGATAGTTTAATAAATAAAAATGATTTAGTGGCTTTGTGTTTCAATTAACAGCTGTCTGCTTGTGATTGTCGAAACGAATACTTACTATAGACTCCACAATACCCATACGTATTAGGTAATTGAAGATCAGACAATCGAAAGTTGATCTACGTGGGATATACACAACTGAGGATGCAAGTAGGTCGTTCCGCTTATGCCAAAGGAAAAAAAATAAAAATACGCAGCGTCAGGACATAGACAACAAGAAAATGTCTGACAATTTCCGACTGACGTCTGTCACAGGTGATGGCTCTTTTGACAAATAACTATATCCCAGCATCTATCCGAACTACCGGATTTTTCATGAAGTATCTACTACTAGAGATGGGTGCATGGGATCAAGAAAATGTTAAAAAGTCTTTTGGGGCCCACTCGTGACGAATTTGGGAGCTAGATGGATCCAACTAACCTACCTAACGTGATTGTTGATGATTTTGTTCGGTTTCATTGCTTCCGCTTGCTGTTAAAACATCGGCCTAACAAATTGACCATTGCGGAGGCACCCTCTGGAGAAATTGCGATTCTGATGGCACAGAAGTGTGGCAGACCTCCTCATGAGCCCCTGACATACAAGACATTTGCTATTATTGCGAGATTTATAGTGCTATGAGGCAAAATGTTATGCTCAGGACGCAACTTCAAGACGCCACCACCGCCAAACCGGAGGGCCTGCACAGTTTTAACCCATCACGATCTCTTAGTTACCATGAAGACTACAACATATAAAAAAAAATCGAAAATCGTATGATCCTTTATATTATTTATAAAAATTAATAATATTAGTAAGAATATATGTTTAAGATGGAATTTAGGCATCAAATATACTTCAATAACAATATTTTGAGAGATATAAAAAATATTATTGGGAAATTCATTTTATTTCCAATACTTCAGAAGCCAATAAATCAAATCACTTTTATTTCAACCTTTCCGCTGGCAACACGTAATTGCTGCTGGTGGTTGGTAAGGCTAGATTTGTGGTGAGTGGGTCCATTTGGCCTTCCACTGCTACTCGCAAAAGTACATTGTAGCCAACACCTATTCAACCTTCAACAAACAAATTCAGCTTCTTAAGAAAGTCGATTTCTTCATTTGGTGCGTTATACTTCAGTTCTGAGGACGAAAAAGAAAGACCCTGCCAGACATCGGATAACTGATTCGGGCCGTGGCGGGGTACACTCAAAATACCCATATGCTCTGCTGTTTCATCATCTTCCAGACAAAGATGCCGTCAAATGAACCAATCGTAGTAAATTATGAATTTAGGACAGGCATTATGTCAGAGATCATACCCATAATACTTTCAGTTTCCAACAGCAGACATGATTGTACATGCAGTGTAAGCCACTTTTGTGCATTTGGAAATATGCGTAGTTTTTTATGCTGTCCATCCTGCCTCTATTTCCAGAAAGATATGGAAAGGATGTAGGTCCAAAAGGATTTCCATGGATGCTGACGGTATGGTGCTAATGATACCAGTAATTGCCTGTGAAGCCTGTATCTGTTTGGGCGGTTTGTTGCAGGTTATATCATCTATTCATCTAGTCTGCTTAATGATTGAAGATTGGTACAGATTGTCCCTGGAAACTTATGGATATTTAATTTGCATTTCTCATTGTAGATTTTATTTCTAATAAACTGGTTTTCTAATAATTGTAAAATATATCAAACAATAATATAACCAAGAAAAACATGGTATACATGTGAAACATGGGTTATGAACAAAAAGGCAGCTTCATCGCAAAATGAAATTTTTAAGAAAAAATTGGGATCCTGGTTCTAATTTTTTGTCCAGTGTCCAGTTTGCAGAAACTACTCGAGCAGGGAAATCACCAACTAGCCTCACATGAACTTTTTGAAAGTGAAACTGATAGGAAATTTCAAATTGAGGCGAGTCTAAACTTCGGATTCTGTTCTATTTCATCCAGAACATTTTCTACACCTCTGTAACATCCAAGTGCCTATCAGTTTCATTACCTTTTTAGGTACTGAGTCGGTTTCTCTGGCGTTGATGGAGAGCCGTAAATTTTGATCGACTGGGATGTCGTCTGTTAACAGACTGTACGAGCATATTCTTAATAGAAATAATTAGACATTTTGATGAAAAATAAGAACTCTTTTACTTCGAAGCAATTTGAAGTAATGTCAATTATTGTTAATTTGTCAACGATAACTAGATACTGGGAAAAAACAAACTGAAAAACGATCAAATAAAAAAAAGAAGTGTCACAGTTGCAGGAAAGTGGATATATTCACATAATTATTAATAATATTTGGGTTATTTCTCTCGTGATAATTAACAAGTTTGCATGTTTAGTTGTATTTTAATTCTAGACAAATAATACCTGGGTAACCTAAATTCATTCAACTTATTTAAATGAAGTGCTGCGTAATTAAATTGGCTTTTTATGTTTTTGTCTCTAATGCGTTTATAGGTCAACTTTTATAGCTATTTGTGTATTAAGAGCGCAAAATGATATATTGCCGATTGAAAGAGATAGTTGCCATCTCTTGAAATCGAGCTAATACCAAAAATGCACTAGGTTTGGTATTCGTCTTTCGAAACAAGTTTGGCCAATTAGAAACACTTTCAGAACAGATTCCAACTCCTGGCAAGACACAAAGAACGAATTTCAAGATCGATCCACCTACCGGAATGTGTGGGAAGCGCTACGAAGTCTTCGAGACCACGTGCTGGAATCCAACGTGAAGAAACTAGCGATGCCTAAGACAGAGAGCCACCAGTTGGATTGGCGAGTCATCAGGAATATGGTGGAAGTGATCTTCAAAGATACGGGTGTCCACATTTTAATCTGCAGCTATACCCCACGTTATCAGTATCCGATGAAGACAGTGCCCTGTTATTTCCATACGATCGGAAAGTGTAGAAATGGATCCAGTTGCCGATTTAAACATCCAGTCCCGGCTACACAGGAGTTCCAGGAGGGGGCAATGTTAGGAACTCAATAATTCAGAAGCCGGTCCTGTCGGGAACTATGAATTTTGGCGAGTGCGATGGTTTACTCCAGAACTTTCTGGAACGGTATCTATTCACACATACAAAAAGCGTGGTAAATTCAAGAACGTTCGAGAATTGAGAGAAACTTTATATGCGCATATTTTTGAGTTAGTTGGACAGCTTTAGGAAGTTTTTCAGTAAACAGTGAATCAGTGATATACAGTGAAGTGAATAGTGACCATAAATAGTGTTAAAAATAAATTAGGACAATAATTATACCGAGTGTAGATAAATTAGTAAGCATTAAGTAGTGTGTATATAAATTAAGTTTATTATACTGTGTAAGTGTTTCTTCAATAAAACAGTAGTAATTAGCCATAGTGTGAGTATATTTTTATCCCAACGTAAGAAAACTGTTTAAATAAATAAGAAAAATATTACAATATGATGGCTTCTTGTGTGCTGATTTAAAAAAAAAATCTACCTGCGTCTATGACCGTTCGGCGTTCGTGTGTCTTCGGGAATTGGTTGCTAATTTTTGGCTGCCAAGTTCACTCCAGTAAGTACCTAACCATAGATATATAAACCTAACTTGCATGACGTCTTCTTTTCGCACATATAATGTGCGTATGAAGAACATCTTTTGTAGCAAAAAAATTACTCGTTCTCCTGTTTTCCGAATTTTTTCGGTTCCCAATTATACGATCAAGTTCTTCGACCCCTCAATTTGTTCACATATTAATTACCTACGTTTTTTCTATACATACGAATGCTCCACTAATTTCTTATTTATAAGAAAAAAACTAAAATACATTCGTTTTTTTTGGTTTTATAACAAATTACTGAAAAAAATTTGCGTTTTGCAAAACATATTATGAAAATTGTACTATGCATTGTATTTTATATGATGGCATCCTCTGTTTTCTACTAGGGTTTTTGTCAAAAAATACACTTGCATGCTCTATTGATTGGCCTAAAATGTTATCAACATAATTCTAGGCTTTAAGGCGTCACTTAAGGCGGAAACACATTATCATCACGTCACCTGATTTTACGTGAACACACAAGAGCAAGAAATATGTTGAGGCGGCTTTTTCCATTTTTACACATTATGAACGAACACATTATTGTCACGTTGGAGATTCACGTGAAACCACATGATATTACATGACATGTCGCGCTCAAATTTTCTGTTTAAACATCAATTTTGTGAGGCGTGAAAACGTGAATGCTGTCAAAATGGAAGAATTTTTAATAGAAAACGTGCGTTTACCATAACCATAAGGAAACGCACATGCATTTTCCAAGTCTTCTTCAAATGCGGAAGATGAAGATGAACTGTCATCGCCATTATTATTGTTTATTTGGTACATTTTTAGGTTAAGCAAAGTGAAGTGGCGTGATGGTAGAACTACATAAACATAAAGTCAAATTGCCATAATGTTTGTTCAACTTTTTTATTAAACTCTGTAATATTTATATTCATAACAAAGCTGCACCAGGTGAAAAATATCAGTTAGCTTTCAAATAAACATATTTGTTTTCATATTGTTCTCTAGATATTATTTGCTGTAAATAAATATGACGCCATTCCCTCAAACGTTAAGATTCCATTATAATTTGCCGTTTATTAATTGTTTGATATTTAAAACTAATTAATATTCTTTTTAGCCTTGAAGCCTTGAAGTGATACAATAAATGTCTAATTTTGTTGAGGGAAATCTGGGTAGGTACTGATTGCTGAAGCATAGCATGAATTTTTTATTACTTCCTTAGCACCAGGATGTAAATGTTTTCTTGCAAAAGTGTCACTACAAGATTTCTCACTATCGCCTCAAGATAATGGACGCCACTTTGTGTGCTAAAAAGGATTAAGAACGACCCTCACTGAAAATACGACAAATTTGGAATATGTTAGAGAGCGTGCATGAATTGGGCACTTTTTAAATCTACCAATTAGGGACACATTTTATCTACTAGGTTCATCTCTCGAACTGGGCACCGACCGCTTATCAGCACCAAAAGGATTAAAAGATTATAGGGGAAAGTCGCCTATGATGGCACGGTGCACATGATGGCATACCGGCTGTAAATATGAATGTATCCGTTCTAACGCTTCAGTCTGTGATGCTGCAGATACATATTTATATTACACTACGTCTGTGTGTAATGGCAGTGCCTGTAGAGGGGAATTTCTGGTTTTTGTGGAAAAAAAAGGAAATTGGTGCGTAGTGCAGTAATATTATCAACTAATAAATATCATATTGTACTTGTCACTTGTTATCTACTTGAATGAATCCTGCAGTGGGGTGTTTGGGTGTTTCTTGTGTATGTACGTATGTGGTTGTTTTGAGGTTATGTCCTTGTGGAGAAAGTATTGTGTGATTATTCAAAACCTATGATGGCATGGCGCAAGACGGTGTATGCGGGGTATGCCATCATAGGAAAACTGTTGTTGATTATACATTACCTACTTTGTAGCTTATCTGAGATCCAACGAGACCCAGAGGACTATAAACAAGCAGTAGAATAGTCACAAATAGTCTTGGATGTCGTAGAAACCGGGCGTTCTACATCAGAAAGAGCAGGTGCTTCTAAATCGCAAGAACCAAGTCCTTCTAAGTCGAAAGCAACAAGCCCTGCATTAATAGAAAAATTAAGCTTACTATACAAGAGGTATCGCCGATGCCAGTAGCTGCACCAGAAGTTGAAACGAAGAGAGGAATGAAGCGCGGAAAATGTGGTCATATGAACAGTACATCTGATGTTGTAGAATTTGAAAGATCAAGCAGATCAGAAGGCTGGAAAAGAGCGAGAAAAACTAGCGAGAAAAGTGAATAGAAGAGTAATACAAGAGGACGAGGACAATAATGACAATATTGAGAGTGACGAAGAATGTATTGTTGCTTGCAAATACTGTAACGGGCTATAATCTCAATCTCGTGCTAGAGAAACTTGGATTCGCTGTCAAAAATGCCTGTCCTGGTGCCACTGTGATTGCGATGGAGTACCTATACAAACTAAATTGTTTGTTTGCGAGCTATGCCAGTAGAATTTTTTTAAGTGTTATGCTACATCCTAATCTGTTACGTTGATTTTCGAGAATATTTATTTTGCTACTTTGTTTTTTTTTTAATGCTTATGAGAATGCGAGTGAGAATGTTACCTATTTTGTTGTTTATGAGAATATTTCTTATTTTGTTACTTGCTGTTCAAATAAAACTGCTTTTCAATCGAATTTATTTAATTTCTAAGGGGTATGCCATCATAGGTCCTGGCAGGCTCTTATGATGGCATAGCTTAATAATTTTTCATATCGTTGCTGTGTGAAAAAAAATTACTTAATCAGAATTTGAATGACTATCATCAATAGCAAATACAAAATGTACACAGTTAAAACAGTAAATGTTTCGTTTGCAAATAAGCAGATTAGAGAGCATTGAAGTAAGTTAAGTGTGCCAACATAGGCGACCTTCCCCTATTCCATTGTTATACTTTGTATTGTCTAGTAAAAATGCCATAACTTATAAAGATGCTTTTGAACTTATTAAGACAAAGTGTCACGACTTTAATTTAATTTTAAATCCTAAATTTATTGTTGTAGATTTTCGAGAAGGGTATACATAATTCTTTGAAATTAGTTTGGCCAAATGTGGCAATAATAGGGTGTCGATTTCATTTGGCACAGAGCTGGTATAGAAAAATTCAACAATTAGGTTTGTCTTGTGAATATCGCAAAGCAAATGATGAAACGTGTAAATAGAAGGAAACGAAATAGCAGATGAACTAGCAAAGAGGGGGAGTGAAATACCCTTTTGGGGGCCGGAACCTTTTTGCGGAATCAGCTCCAATGTAATATTGGAAGAAATAGGTAAAGCCGAAGAAAAGAGAAGATCTGACAATTGGAAAGATCTAGTAGGGCTTAGGCAATCAAAGATTCTTCTGGGTGACTACAACCTGTTGAGATCAAATGAATGCATAAGTCAAAGCAAAACTGCACTAAGAGTTTTAACAGGAATCCTAACGGGACATTGTCGCCTGAATGGACACCTTAAAAAGCTCAAAATAGTGGAGGAAGAAGATTGTAGATTTTGTGGAATGGAAGAAGAAACCTCCATCCACATACTTGCGAACTGCACAGTATTTCAGAATCCTAGGGCACAGTACCTGGGAGACTACTGGATAGAAGAGGGAGTTACCTAAGTTGAGGCCTGCAGATATCCTAAAATTCCTCCGGGAAATAGGACTAAAGGAGCTACTAGTATCTGAGACTCTCCTCAGAAACTAAGTAGAAGTAAGGGGGCACAATAGATCTTTTAGGTCTCAGTGAATGTTACCCCAAAATACATACATACATACATACAAGGGGTATGCCATCATAGGTCCTGGCAGGCTCTTATGATGGCATAGCTTAATAATTTTTCATATCGTTGCTGTGTGAAAAAAAATTACTTAATCAGAATTTGAATGACTATCATCAATAGCAAATACAAAATGTACACAGTTAAAACAGTAAATGTTTCGTTTGCAAATAAGCAGATTAGAGAGCATTGAAGTAAGTTAAGTGTGCCAACATAGGCGACCTTCCCCTATTCCATTGTTATACTTTGTATTGTCTAGTAAAAATGCGATAACTTATAAATATGCTTTTGAACTTATTAAGACAAAGTGTCACGACTTTAATTTAATTTTAAATCCTAAATTTATTGTTGTAGATTTTCGAGAAGGGTATACATAATTCTTTGAAATTAGTTTGGCCAAATGTGGCAATAATAGGGTGTCGATTTCATTTGGCACAGAGCTGGTATAGAAAAATTCAACAATTAGGTTTGTCCTGTGAATATCGCAAAGCAAATGATGAAACGTGTAAATGGCTAAATTACGTTTTTAGGTTACCATTTCTGGAACCTGAAGAAGTTTCAGACTGTTTCATACTAGATCTAATGAATATTCAGCCCGAAGATAAAAAACTTTCAGACTATTTAGTCGAAAATGATATTGATGACGAGGCAAATTTTCCGCCTAGAATTTGGGCAAGCTGCACGTCTAGTATTTATAGAACCACGAACTGTTGTGAGTCATTTCACTCGAAATTTAATGAATGCTTATACAAAACACACCGCCCGTCACTGTTCATTGTACCCATTAATTAATATTTTGAACGATTATCAAACTAGAAGTTATATTAAAGTGCAGAGTTTAAATGAGCAAATAAGGTGTAAAAATATGGCAATTCGAAGAAGGCAAGCATTTTTAAATGAAAAAAATTGCTGCCTACAAAACAAACAAATTAGATAGATTGAATTTTGTTAAATGTTTAGGATATTATTATAAACAGTAATTTTATTCCTGTCAATAAACTGTTAAAAAAGTATGAATAAATATTTTTAAAAAAGATACCGTATTTCTGTTCCAATTTTAATTTAAAAAAAAAAACATTTTGTCTTTGAGAATTCCATGTTGATTAAGTTGATCCAGTCGGTGTCCGACCGTCGAATTTAAATAAGCTGGAATGGAAAGGGTTATCTTAAGCGGTGCCTAATTCGTGCACGACCAAAAATCCCTAATCCACACTGCAGTGTCGAATTCGGACGCACCGGAATTCGGTCCCGCTACCTGCGAAGGGACTACCTGTAACGGATTAAATTCGAAGTGTGGTCACACCAGCGAAAATGTGATTTCGGAATTGGGTCCCGTGTACCTACTATTTGTTTAATTTGACTTTTATTTTCCTTCACATTTTTTTGGGCTTAGGACCAACAGTACACACTTATTGTTGTTGTACTGGCATGTTTAAAAATTTACGCTAAATGCGTATCGTCAAAAATAACAACAGTACGTGAAATAATAACCCAACCAAACCTACCCCTACCAAACCACCTTCGTATTTTTAGTCAATTTTTTTGTAGAATGAATTATAATAATTTTCAATAATAACCCAACCAAATCTACTCCTACCAAACCACCTTCGTATTTCTAGTCAATTTTTGAAGAATAAATTATAATAATTTTCAATAATTACCCAACCAAACCTACCCCTACCAAACCACCTTCGTATTTTGGAGATAATGATTTTTGAAAACAAAATTTAAACCCATCTGTTATTAATAAACGCTTACCTTTTTCACTCGTCATAGAGGTGAAATTAATATTTTCCATGTCAAACAAACAAACAAAATCAAAACAACGGACACAAATAAACACGTCTTACACTCTGCACTTCAGAAGAACAATTGCTAAAAAAAAATCTTTTAATACCCACATGAAATCTACCTGCTTCGACAGCGGACCGAATTACGAAATCACCCTTTCGGATTTGGACAAGGTCTCTGTGAGCAGGTAGCCCTTTTGCTAGGTACCCGGACCGAATTCAGAAACACCGTCGAATTCATGTAGTTTGGGGTGACATCAGGTAGAAAGTGCCCAATTCGTGGCTACCCATTTTAGAAATAATTGCGACTTTCTTGCTGTCAAACGCCAACGATATATCTTAAACATAATTAAGGATTTTTTATCAACGCATCGAAAAACAACAAATAAATCTTATAATAATAAAGGTGAAATAAAAAATGTATTCATTGCAACTTATTAATTTTTAATGATATTAAAAAATCAAATAAGTAGCGCCTCTGAATATTTATTCTTTAATTTGAAATCTGACACAATAATTATTGTGAGAACTCCTAAGGGGTAAGTTAAACAATCTACAATGTACTTCATGTGGGTATTAAATTATAGACAAGTGTTTTCTCACACATAGACACCATTTATAATATGAATATATTATGCATGGAAGTGTAGTACATGTTAGACAGGATACGTAACGCTTCAAATGACTGGCCACGACGAGACGGGAAAAGGGAAAAGAAACGCTCAATTTCAATGCAGCGGAAATTCTTAAAAAGGTTTTCTAGCTACTAGCTATGCTACGGGTCAACTGCAATCAAAACTAAATTAAGTCGATTATGGTCGTATTCAGAAGTTGTGCCCTTCGTCTTTTTTGGTGTTACATACAAAAATATATTCACTATGTTAATCTTTATCATTCTGAATTTAAATAAATCATTATGAAAAGGAGATGGATTGAAACCTTTTCATAAATTAAGACAGTACTGAAATGGGAGACGGGCAAAAACGCAAAGTCGATTAAAGAGAAAGGTGCTATGCTTTTCTCAAAGTAATTAGGGACATTTTCGACCATTCGGTAACTGCGTTATGGATGAAGCTAGAGGCCTGAGTTTTCAATGACAAGACCCTGAAACGAGAACGATTTTCGTATACAGCTGACCGTAACTCCCGAAACACCCTTTATTACATAAATAAAGCCTATATTGAAACCACGGGGTGATGAGCTTGACAATAATAATGGTAATGTTGTCTTAATCCCTAATAACACGAATACGTCCCCGTATAACGTGTTTTGCACGTTTGCCTATAACTTTTACTCTATACGTACCAAAAACGTTTTAAGAACGTTTTGTTCCAGAAAAAGGAACGTTGACAGGGAATTCACAAGGACGTTCCGGAAACGTTTATTAACGTTTAATAGACGAATTAGGAACGCTATTTTTAACTTTAAAACGTTGCCAGTAGGATTTTTGAAAACGTTTTAGGAACTTATGTCAAATACATATCTGGAACGTTTCAATAAGGTATATTGCAAAGTACAATTCTCACTTACCCTAATAACACAAATACGTCCCCGTAACGTTTTTTGAACGTTTGCCTATAACTAACTCTACGTACCAAAAACGTTTTTGTCCGTTTTTAAACGGTATTTGAACGTTTGGTGTCAGAAAAAAGAACGTTGAAAGGGCATTCAAAAGAACGTTCCGGAAACGTTCTTTAACGTTTAATAGACGTATTAGGAACGTTATTTTTAACACCTCTTCTTTAAAACATTACTTGTAAGAGTTTTGGAAACGTTTTAGGAACTTATTTCAAACATCAAATACATATCTGGGACGTTTCAATAAGGTACATTGCAAAGTATTATTTCTCACTTATGCACTCAAGCCAATCTTAAGTTATTCAATTAAATTTGATGGCAAAAATACGAAGCTTTCATAGGTTAGTTTAAGTGTGTATTACACCAAACATGAGCAGATAATGGACTGCCTAAGCTCTGAAATATACCTAATGAATAACTTTTTTAAGCAAAATAAAGTTTGCTTCTTGTTTTACTTTTCAACAACGTTGCATACACGTTCAATAAAGTATGTTCTAAAACATAATTCATATACCTAACGTTTGAGAAACGTTTTTTTTAGGACTGGAACGTTCAGACCTAAGAATACGTGAAATATACGTCTACGGAACTTTCAGTGTTAGTAGGAAAAGTTACCTAAATCTTATTTATAATTATTTTTCATATGGACTCCCTAAGCTCGGACGTCACAGCAGAAGGCTCCTCCTATAAACTTTTCCAAACAAATCTAATGCGCGTGCCCAACACAAACCACGTGTGTCCATGTGTCCAAACAACATAAGAGATTTTAAATTTACCGTTTGCTATATAGTTATTTATATAGGTATTTTCTTATAAAAACGTCGTTAATTCGTCACTTTTTACTTGTCTCTAATACCGATTACTCTCATTTAAAACTAAATCAACAGCAGAGATAATATATCAACAATATCAACACCAAACAGAAAACTTGCGAAAAACTAAAAATCTCACGTGGCAATTCACACTCGCACAGTCGCACTCGGTTTGTTTAGAAAACTGACGTCAAACTTAGGCAGTCCATTTGTCATACTCCGTGAAGTTCACTACTTTTGAATGAAAGCGTACTATCAGAAAAACCCAAAAGGGTTGCTCTTTCTATTGTTATTATAACATAGCGACTGAATTACATCAAAGTGCCTCCGTTCAAGATTAATGTAAATCAACGTCTGCTTTTATTAGTTGATTAAAATGCCTTCCAGGTCCAGATCGCATTATATGTATATAAATCAACGCAAAAGAGCAAAGTCCAAAATTTTATCGACTGAATTTTTACGGTATACATACTATTCAATCGAGATTAAAGTAAATGAAATTTATCAAATATTGAGTCAATAAATGAATGACATTTTTCTACAGGATACTTTGATATTCGATAGGAACAGTTGTCGGACTGGAACAGGGAGAATGAGGGGTTATGGAGAGGGAGTGAACTGGTGTGAACTGAGGAAAATGATAAAGAAGACAAGGAGAAGAAGAATGAGAGGAAGAATGAGAAGAGGAAGAAGGAGAAGGGGGAGGAGAAGGAGAAGGAGAAGGAGAAGGAGAAGGAGAAGGAGAAGGAGAAGGAGAAGGAGAAGGAGAAGGAGAAGGAGAAGGAGAAGGAGAAGGAGAAGGAGAAGGAGAAGGAGAAGGAGAAGGAGAAGGAGAAGGAGAAGGAGAAGGAAATTCCTCGAAGAAAAGATAACCTCAATCATGCGTACACTACTGAAGCATATCCACATCAAAGCATGGCTGGGTTTTACGGTGAGTTTATAAAAAATACTTAGTCCTAACTTAGTATTGTTCTCAACTTAGTCGTAGTCTTATCGAAAACTTTTAGTCCTAGAATGTTTATGAAACTATGATATTTGCTTAAATTCTTCAACAATTCATCGTTAAGCTAAACGGTATATATTTACAAGTTTACAACGTCTCTTTCAGTATTTATCACAGTTCAAAATAAGATGAACATAGCCTGGTAGAATGACAAAACTGTTCCATCAATCCGATAGCGCTTGAGTTTTAAAGTCAGATCTTTGGATTAATACTAATTAAGTTACGACTCATTAGGATTAATAATTAGGTACTTATAAACTCACCATTATCTAGTAGCTATAAATATAAAATATTATACTTTAAATGTAAAAATGAAAACCTATATTTAAAACTGTAATATCAGTCCAAAGATAATATTAATGCAACTTCTCTTTTACATGGAAATTTTTCCAAGCCAAATTCGATCTACTTTTCAAGTTTTATACGAAAAACTTAATAATAAAATAAGTAGTGAGGAAGCTCATTGAAAATACTCGTAACTTGGATAAGTTGACGTCAAAGATAATATCAATAGTTTAATAGGTATGTACTATTACAACGCCTTACAAAGTTTTTGACAAATACTTGTCAAAGAACAGAAGCCGTTCACTAAGAAGAAACAATTACGTCTCGGGCTAGATGCCCCACAAACATTGAATTACACTTCTAAGTTAAACGGTCATGGGATATCTGCACGATATAACCAACCATTCTAGTTTGTAATTAGAAGGGATAACATCACCCTATTCACCCTTCCCCTTCTTGAATCTTGATATGCGTGTTACAAAGTATTGGATATTTCTCAAGAAGGGGAATGCGTGGTAACCGATTACAAATGGCAACCATGCTACATGTATGAACGAACGAAGAACCGAAACGAAGCACGGGTTCCTGCGTTTATTCCTTCCTAAAATTGAAGCATTTCCTTTTCTGAGGTTAATTTACTGATGAGGCGTAAATACGCCGAAACTGGTCCATAAATGATGCTGTCCCTTCTAATTACAAACCAGAATAGTTGGTTATATCGTACAGAAATCCCAACCCGTTTAACTAACTAAAGTGTAATTTAATGTATATCGGGGCATATAACCCGAGAAGTAGTTGTTGCTTCTTAGGATCTGTCGTTTGAAAAGTAATTTTCAAAAACAGGCTTTACTAAAATATGACAATTTTTATAGAAAACTGTAATTGAATGAATAATTTAATAATAATCACTAAGCTTCAACTTCGTGTATACATATACATATTAAAATAATACTACTTAGTTAATTAAACTCTCACCCCTATCTTATCAATATGAGTATAATAGCTGCATATTATTTGCGGGATAATAATAATGGATTATTAGGGTGTTGACATATTATTTTTAGGGTGATGATTTTCCTAAGGGACCTTTATTAAAAATACCAGATGACGCTCTTATTCCCTTTATGACACCGCATATAAAAACATTTCGATTTAATACGAATACGCGAAGACCTTACTCTATATTTATTATGAAAAAGAAAGTGAGTTTTTCAGCTAACAAAACTTTATCAATATCATTTCATTCAACTATTACGTAAGCAGATTTACTACAATTATTCACCCCCCTTCGGCCCTTCCTCCTTGTCAACAAAATTTATCAATTCCTTACCCCCCTCGCTCATGCTTATGTAAACCATAAAATCTTATAATAATAAAATTCCCTACAAAATACGAAACTTTTCCATGAGATTTTCGTACGTTTAAAGGCACATCCCCAATCAATTCAGTGGCGAAGTGACACTTCGGCACGCGTGCTAGGATAATGATGTTTAAACGTAAGTATCCTCAATACAATTTCGTGCTGACTTGCACGTCGATGTAGAAGTGCGTGCCGAATTGTGTCATGCGCATTATATCATGGAAAAAATAATTTAGGTTCCCTAACCCTATTTTATTTCATTATTTTTGTGAACAAACACACTATTTTCTTATTGCGTTATTATATTGATTTGTTGTCTTTGATAAGTACCTATATGGTATCTAGTATGGAGCGGAATATTATTAATACTCATTTTTCACTAGTTTAAAATAGCAATAACAAAGAAAATGCGCATGTGCAATCTCATTCAGGCTGACTGAATTGGCATGATTGTGGATGGGTATCCGTTTTGCAGCACGCGTGCCAAAGTGCCACTTTGCTAGTAGATTGATAGAATGAGATTGCACATGCGCATTTTTTTTGTTATTGCCATTTTATTACTTTGGATGTGGAGTTTACCTTGTGAATTTTCCTGTAAACTGTAACCTAACCGCTCCATACTTAGATACCAAGTACTTATAAAAGACAACAAATCAATTTATTAACGCAATAAGAAAATAATAAAATAAAATAGGGTTATGGTACCTAAATTATTTTTTCCATGAGAAAATGCGCATGACACAATTCGGCACCCACTGAAAAAGCTTACAGCTTGCAAGCTTGCACTTCTACGTCGGCGTGCATGTCCGCACGAAATTGTGTTGAGGATAGGTTTGTTCCAACAAGCTTGAGAATCAGTTCGAAATTTTACTGAGTTTGCGTAGATTGAAATTAGCGACGATAATTCGCCACTAAATTGTTTGAGGATGTGAGGGCACAGTATACATACACCATGGTTACTGTTATTGTTATGAATATAAAAACATCTTTTCTTCATACCTCGGTCGAAAGTATGCACTTTCGTCCCTCATAGCAGGGACGAAAGTTCAACATTTACTCCCTGTGAAAAGTACACGCGTTTCCTCTATAACAGCGGGAGGAAAGAGTTTCTCATGCGTATTTATACTCGTAACTACGACCAGCGGCACTACTCGCTTCCGACCGGCTATGAAGAAAAATAGTATACACTCCACGGGCCGAAAGTTGAAATCTCGGTCCTGCGCGTCATGATGCCCTCGGCGAATTTCGGCCCTGCGCAGGGCCGAAATTCGCTTCGGAGCATCATGACGCGCAGGGCCGAAAATTCAACTTTCGGCCCTTGGAGTGTAATATACTATTTATTTACTTAATTTCGATTTGCTCTTTGCTATTAAAAATAGTATATTACGTAACAAGAGTTGTAAGTAACCCATTACGCACGAAGTGAAAAAGTTTACGCACGAAGCCGCGCAGCGGCGAGTGCGTAAATTTCACGAGTGCGTAATGGGATTACAACTCGTGTAACGTACTATACTTTTTCTACGCCCATCTATTTTCTTCTGAGTGCTCATAATTTCATCTTTTTCATTACTAACAGTCATATTCATAGGTAAAGTTGAGAAAATGTTCGGATACTATAATTTGTTACCAAAATTGACAACATAAGTGAGATTACGTTTTTTCCCGTATCAAGAATCATCGATTTATTTTTTTTGAAGGTGTAAAATGTGTTGCCGACATGTAGGGGCATCACTCTTTTAATCTAAAATGTATTTCACTAATGCTAAGAGCTTTTATGTTTTTCAATTGATTAAAAGTATGTAAATAAACCAAATAAAGTATTACGTAAATGAAAATTTGATTGCAATTTGATTCAACAAAGAAATCTAAGTTTTTCTATCTAAACGCACATGTATGTTATGAGATTTTCATTACGTGCATGTTATTGTTAAATGTCACTTACAAGGAATGTGTTGTCAGTGCGATATTTGACGTTTATACGGACATGGGCGTAGAAAAAGTTATATATATGTACGCCGTTTTAGAAACTTTATTATGCTTTTAGGTGATAAACAACATTGCTGTCAGGGTACACAAGAATAAATTAAGATACGAGAATAACGAACTGAAGAGAAAACTTCACGGATTGCGACGTGCTTTTGAAGAAACGGCTCAACAACTTACCATGGCAAATCAACGTAAGAGACAAGTGGAAAAGACAATTTGTAAACAAATTCACAAAACCAGTCAAGTGTTACGTCAGGCTAAGGCAAATCTTGATTCTGGTTCAGAAAGTGATGCGCTAAAGATGTGAAAAGTGTAAATAATAATTCGTTTTCCCAGTGTTTTTATCTATATTGATATAATTTATTGTATATATGGAAACGCACAATGAATATATATACTGTGGTGAGGGACGTTACAATTTTCTGTACGATTTTTTTTTGCGAATCGTAATTCGGATTTCGCAATTCGTACGCATGGGTACTTACCTTTAGCGTTGAGTGAAAAATTCTATTTTCACTCAACGCCTTTTGGGCGGAGTAGAATTCAATGAGACCTCTGGCGGAAAAAATTGTAATTGTCGCAACGAGTAAAATAATTCGTTTTGCATTGTTTTTGTATTATATTTAAGTCAACATAATTACCGTAAATTCGTACTTTATCTGTTTAATTTTGTGTCAGTGACAAGCTTAAAACTGTGTTTTTCTATTCAACTCAACTGTCATCATTTCTGAGGTAATATTCTTATAATAATCAGAGATATTATGGAAGAGGTTATGTTGTTCTATTTTTTGTTTTCATTTCAGATCAAGTTTGATTGCAATATTTTGTACCTCTTTTAAAGTTTTATACTTTGAATTATGTCGCTGCATAATCGAAACTATTGTGGATTTGGTTGCATTAGCCGTAAAGGGAAAAATCCCGATTTATCTTTCCATAAATTTCCTCCCATGTGAAGAATGGTAAATATTGAAAATACGTTTGGAGTTATGGAAAATATATCTCAAAGAAAGGTTAGGTTACAGTTACAGATAGTATGTCCGTGTGTTCTTTACATTTTAAAAGGGAAGGCTACTATAGTCAAGGTTAGTAGCAAGTGTGTAATAGTTATAAGTTAATAGTGGATGGTATAGTTTATATTTGTAAAGATGAACAGTATATAAATGAGTAACATATTCTTCAGGTCTTGGTAAGAAAAAGTATCTTCTTTTAAATGCAGAACCTTCCTTAAAACTACCACAGTCAAGCCACGACCACGACCATTAGTTCATAAATTTTGCATTACGTTTGTACAAAAATAATTAAACTCAATTTCAAAAGTAACAAGTGTTTTTATTTATTCAATACATACAGTATTCACAATGAAGAAATCCAAAAGGTAAGTCACAATAAAATATACAAACATAAACATAATTAACACTCCGGGTAACACTTAAAAAGTTGAACACCTATTACTCCAAAAATAAAAATATTAGGAATCAAAATTTAGTTTAACAACATAAATTAATAAAGCACAATCAAAGAAAAAGCAAAAGTTTTTCAAAACACACACTGAAAATAACTAAAACAGCAAAATAAAACCACTTAAATATCAAAGGGCTTATACGGCAGCTGATTTGTTTTACTCGTTGCTAAGATGACATTGACATTTCAGAGCGCCATCTATCGAATTCTACTTTTCCCATTAGTTATTTAGAATCGAAATAGATCTACGAATCGATTGTCAATCCACGCAATCGAATGATACTCGAACAGCTGTCATTCAGCTTGATCAGTTGATCAGATTGTTCTGATTTGACCTGATTACTATTTCTGATTACTGATTATTCTAGTAGCTTGCTATGAAAGCGTAAGTGTTTAAAAAAGACGTATATTTTAAGTTTTCATAAGTATTTCAGGATAATTGAACTAAGTTTTACGAAAATAATAACTTATCCAGTGTGTGACATGAAAAATAGACTTTATTTTCACCATATACTACTTTTTTTCGTTCCTGACCTGGGCCAAGTTGTTATCCATGTTTGTTTTCAACAAAAATAATACGACAATTTTATGTTAAACATTTGTTTTTTGAAGGAAAACTAACTACGATATGGTTTTGTTGATTAAAACTATTTTTGACTATTTTTTACCATTTTGGGTCCTGCTGAATTTTCAGAAAAGTAAGTAAATATTTAAAGGTCACTACCAGAATAACATTATTTCTAAAATTCAAGATTAATAATTGATTTTGATTACAAAACAGATTACAGTTACTAGATTATTTTTTTATAATTGCAGTATGCTTTAAGTTATGATATTTAATCATAGTAATTTAAATACAATAATTGAGATATTGAAAAATATTTTACCAAAGCTAGTACAGGTACTTATATATTATAAAATATCTGATCCTTATATTTTCAGAATAACATAGAAATACATTTTTGTACCTAGCTACAAATTTATTCACAATCTACATTTTGCTTTGACAAACCATAAGTTTCATATTTATCTCTAATCCTAATCTTTTGAACAGGTTAAATGTTTTTAAAATTATCTATAGGTTAATTTTGTGTACAATAATTGAATATTATCACCTGAATAATACCTACTTGGTCAATAATGAAGAGATAATAGAAAATACTTGATGCTATGTTCCCTAATATAAGTCTCTTCTGAATTGAAACTTATCCCTAAAAAGTATATAATTGATTTTTGTTGTTACCCTTTGGTAGGTTGGCGCATCATTTCCTGTGTTCAGTAACACAGTAGCAGGATATTTATTTATAAATGATTCCAAAATGTTTGTTAATTACATTGTCTTATATTTTAAGGTACTTCCTTAGTTGGTGCTGCAGTACTGCAAAATGAATCATCGGATATGCAATGTGAATATTACAATAGTACTTGCAAGGAAAAAAGTGGATGTGTTGATGTGGAAGTATGTGAGAATAAGAACCAAAAACATAATTGTTATGTACTTTGGTCCATTGGAGAAAATGGAACAGTCAATGTTTCACTGAAGGTATGTTTCTGAGCAATCAAATAATTTATTTTGACATTGTTGCTATGATAATCAGCAAATTATGTGAACATTTTTCAGCCACATGAGCATGTAGACATAAATACGAATGTATCCACTTTAATTTTTAGCCAATATTGACATTTCCTTGAAATCTAGTAAGAAAATTGTATGAAATCAAACAATTCCTTTCCAAATACCAACATTTCTTTTCAAAATAAAAAACCCACACAGTTAAATAATGAAAATGAAAATCGTCAAAACTCGCGTTACACCCAGGCATTTATTTATTTATAGATGATGTCTAAATAGTATATTGTAAACCAAGCAACTAAAGTTACCCATTTAATCCGACGGGTGGTGTTTGATTCTCCACCTAAGTGATTAATGTCACTTTAGTTGACGAGGTGTATATGCTATTTTTTGCAATTCCCTGCTTTGCTAGGATGTCTGCCTTTTCGTCTCCTACAATGCCCTTATGCCCCGGGACCCACTTAAGAGTAACTCTATTAGGGTTAGCTAGGGTTTTAAGTTTCTGTAGACAGTCCCAGACCAATCTTGATCTGATCTGAGGACATACTAAAGATTTTAATGCTGCCTGACTATTGGAGAGAATTAGGATCTTTTGACCTCTGTACCCTCTCTCAATATTCAGTTGCAAACACATATCAATAGCATAGATTTCTGCCTGGAATACAGAAGCAAGATTCCCCAATGGTGCATGGATATTGCACCTGGGTCTAGCACCATGGACTCCAGCACCTGTTCCAATGTCAGTCTTAGATCCGTCAGTGTACCACACCAACGTACCTTCCTGACTGCATGCTTCCATCCCTTCCCAGTTTAGCTGGACTTGGTATGGTTGGGTGTCTTACTTCTTGCCAACATGTTGTCACTTCTCATTCTAAAAAAAAGAAGATTAATGTTACTATGGTAAATTTTTATTTGTACTTTAAATCCCTTGGGATTTTTACTGTCACTTTATATCCCTTGGGTCTAAAAGTGACAGTTTTGTTTCTAACATGTGAGACTAAAGTGACCACTTTATTCTCGGAATTGCAAAAGAGATATTTGCCTAATGTTTCCCTTCAAAATAATTCTGGTATAAAATTTTCTTACCAAATCCCACACGTGCTTAAATTAATTGAAAATTCACGTACTCAAAAAATTTCCAGAAATAATTCAAGCACTAGGGAGGCTACAATTGAAAATTGAAACCTGGTTAAAAAAAACTTTAAACTTACTTAATAGAAAAAATTATCTCCATAGGTAGATATTTTTCATTAGACATAATATGCATATTCATAAAGTCATCAGGTAGTAATATACAAAGAAATAAGCAAACTGATCCTGATAAAACTGCAAGTTATTTCTTATGAACTGTGGGTGTATTTTATTATATATTACTTGCAGTTTGAATTTGATCTTTTAGTTTATCTAAACTATGAATAGGCACATAAATGTAAATTTTACATTACAAGTGACTCCACAAAAAATAAATCTTGGAGGTATTGGGCCAAATTTAGCAATCCAATATTCTTCCATGCACTTGAGAATCCTAGGGCACAACACTTAGGAGATTATTTGATAGAAGAGGGACATTTATCTGAGTTGAAGCCTGCAGATATCCTAAAATTCCTCAGCGATATAGGGCTAAAGAAGCTACTAGTCTCTGAGATTTTCTTCAGGTACCGAGGGGTAAACTGCTGACCCAAATGGTGTACACTAATGACCAATTTGGACATTACTCTTAATTTTAATGCACTAATGCCTAGTAATTCCCAAGTAATGCCCACGTATTCCCAAGTAATGCCTACTAATTTCCAAGTAATGTCCACTAATTCCTAGTAATTCCCAAGTAATGCCCACCAATGCCTACTAATTCCTAACATTGTTCACTAATTTCCAATAATACGTACAGACTTAGTAATTCCCTTAAAGAATAATAAACATACCGCAAATACATTAGAAACCATATAAGATCATTGTAGTTGTGCAAGAACTCTGAAGTTTTGAAACTGCATGGTTGGTGAATGCTGCTCAAGACGCTGGTAGACATTTACTAATCCAGATACAAGGATTCTATTAAAAAATAAACAACTTATATACACATAATAATTTAATGGTTGTGCCAACAAAAGGAGAAGATGTATGAATATATAAAACAGGAAAACAATTTTCTAGAACGTTTTAAGATCAACTTAAATAATAAACTTTGGCAAAACGATAAAATAAAAATACACACATAAAACCTTAAAATGAATAACTAGCTTTATTTTTTAGGGCATAACTATATGTTGCTCAAGTTTCTTCTGTCCTAATTGTAACTTAATCATTGGATTAGGTACCGATAGTAGTAAAGAGCAGATCGAGACAAATGTAATAAATAACTGGGTTCTTTATATTTTGCAACCAAAACGTTGGTTTATATCAAAAAAGAGTTTATATAACGAAAACTTCTAAATGGAAGCCATTTGATATAATACAAGCTATAAACATTTTAAAATTAGTAATCACGAACTTTGTACGTTGGCTTTGATATTAAAAACAGATTGTTGTATTTAAAATGCTTAATTCCTCGAATAAGTATGGTAGTTCAACCTAATCAGTTCACAGTACTTATAGACCCTAATCTATTTTTTCAATTGTTTTTTTTTGTTTCTATATTTAAAATGTCATATTTTTTCAACTGAAACGAACCTGCGCCTAAAAGATCTATATTTTTCAACAAAAGCAATATCCTCTTATCTTGGCCAATTAAGTTGATTTAGTTCGTTTCTGAGAAACTTCATTTTAACATCCAAATCAATCAATTATTTGCTGCTTGTACAACATACTTCTTTTACGAATCGTTTACCTAAGATTGTGATCACACTCCTCACGGTTTTTGTATTGTCATTGTACACGCGTCACGTATGCGTTGCCTTGCCTAGACTGTCTTAGTGACGAATTTTGGCTGTAATTTTTCACACTAATTCCTAGTAATGCCTGCTAATTCACAGTAATTCCCCAGTAATGCCCACTAATTCCCCAGTAATGCTACTGATTCCCAGTAATGCCCAGAAATTCCCAGAATGTGTACACCGCAATGCCCCAGCGGTTTATCCCTCGTCAGGAACTAAGTAGAAGTAAGTGGGCGCAATAGATCTTTTAGGTCTCAGTGAATATCACCCCAATATACATAGGTACATCCAATATTCTTAAAAACCATTATTCAAAAAGTGTTATTTGAATTTACTAGTACCCCATTCATTTGGAAATAAGGTTCAATAATATTCAGCCTCCATTGCTGATACCATATCTCGTAAAAGATCTAGATATTTTGCTAAATTAAGGTTTCCCTCAATAAAATAAACAGAAGTTGTACAAAAATAATAAAACTACATAAAAAACACAATAAGAAGTGGATTAATAAGTCTGTCATAGTATAGTTTTGTCAAAAAAATGATTTAAAGTTGAAAAATTTTAACACCCTGTATCTCTGTGAATATTAGGTTTATTCCAACTGGCGATAGAACCTTTCTTGGTATCGTTCGAGTTCTTTCTTGTTCCAACTGTTTATATCATCATTGTTGGGACAGTATACAAACTGTACCTTCTGGAAGGGTTGATAAAGTTGATGTGTCCATCCCAAATTCGAGTTTGTGCACTATACAGTATTTGAAACGATTCCAGAATGGTTTCAAATTTTCAAATTTGTAAGACATTATAATAGTATGACACTATTATGTTGTCTAGTAAATTTTAAGTCAAAAATAGCATTGTCTTAAAATTCATTGAATACTACATCCAAATATTCAGGTGGAGTGTTTTCTGTGGTGCACAACATGTATAACTTGGATACCAAGGAGCTTGACAAAAGTGAAGAAAATAAAAGTTCTAGTACACCTTACTATATACTAATGAATTTTTTATAGCTATATTATGACTAATTTGATAATATCTACATAAGATTATAGAACCACTTATGATTTATACTCTGATTTACACAGATTTGTACAAGTAAAAATAGTTTTTGGTTTGTTGATATTGAGTTGTCTACATGATGTGTTAATAAAAAGAGAACCAGGTCAAGAAAAATGTAGTTTTTACATTGAAGAGAGGACTGGAAAATGAAAGAATTTTTAACAAAATTGTAAAAAAGTATTGTTCAATTTCGTACTCTTGAAATTTATTTATTTTCCGCATCTATTCTTGTATATTACATTATGTTTTGTATTATTAGTATAGTATAGTCAGTATTTTTATTTTGTTATGAATTTTTATTTTTTATATATTATCTATTTTTAAATTATGTCCCTTTGTCCATAAAATTGTAATTTTTTTATAACAATAAAGCTTATCTCTCTCTCTCTCTCTCGTTGACCATTTTGTATTTTCCTCTGGCCACCCTGTATATGTACACTTTTTATTTCTATATTTGTTTAATTGGTAATTATGATTAATTGTTTGCTCTGTAAAGGGATTTATATTTGTTGGAGAAGAAAGACTATTATTATTAATTTGTTTTTACATATTTTTTTACAGGGCTGCTTTTTGGCTGGATCAGAATGTGTAAACCAAACAAGATGTGTAGAAACTAGCCCAGTGCCAAAAAACAATTTACTTTATTGCTGCTGTGAAAGGAATATGTGTAATAGGGAGTTTTCATGGGAGCCCAGACCTACTGAACCCACTCCTTCAAGTAGTAAGTTTATTTATATCAAGGAGAATGTTTAAAAAACGATTCTGCTGATTTCTAAACTTCATTATTAGTTTATCTATTTTGCAATTTTAGCATCAATTCCAATCCGCGAGGCAACTGGCTATAGCTTTTACTACAGTATTTGGATTGGTCTTGCTGTTGGAATTTTAGCCCTAACATTAGGAGCTGTATATTATTGGACAAGAAGAAATAAACATTATTTCCATGGGGTATGTTAACTTATTTTCACTTTATTATAAAGGTTTTATCAATATTGTTTGGGCAAGCATATTTCACCCACATGAAATTTCTTCATTAAATGATTCTATTACCCTTCAGTCTTGTCACTACAGAATTTTTCAATTAAAACTTTATAGGTACTTTTGGTAGGAAGACAGATACAATTTTTAATTTTAGAGATTCTCAAATACATAAATATACAGAATATTATTGCTAATATAAAAAAGAACACAATATTGTCTACTCCACATTTTTTTGTAATACCAAACTTGTCATTTCATTCTCATAAGTAATGTTTTTATCACAAACCTAATATAGATAGAGTCGGAAGTGTCCCAGCAATGAAAGGAGAATCAAACAGGGAATGAGAAAAATATGAGAACCAGCAAAAGTAGAGGGAGCATTAAGGAATAATATCTCCCCTCACTTTTGAATTTTTTTTTTCAACATTTATTGTCATTTTACAATCTACTTCATCACAAGAGTATTTAGTAAAAGGGTTGTATGTTATCGAGCTTATAAGTGAAAAGTCCATTGGCATTTTCATTTATACAGTACTAATCACTATTAGTGTTGCTGGAGAAGATCTTTGGGCCAGTTTTTATTTAATCTTCGGTTGGTTGGTCCATCATTGTACAAGTTTTCTATTTGGTCGTTTGGGTGGCCAGTCGGTCTCATTTGGTAATTGGTGGAAACTGATCTAATTACTTCTGTGACATACAGGATTTGAAGGTCTTCATGGAGGGTTTGATTGCTAATATACCAGGGAGCATTAACAATTAATCGCAGCGTTTTCGACTGGAATCTTTGGATTGTTTTTATTCTGGTAGGTTTTGCACAGCCCTTTAGTTGCACACCATATGTCCAGATAGGTTTTAGAGTAACTTTGTATAGCAGCAGCTTGTTTTTGGTTGATAGTTTGGATTTTCGGCCTATTAGCCAGTACATTTGTTTGGATTTGATGTCTAGCTGCCTTCTTTTTGTTTGTACATGTTTCTCCCAAGTTAATCTCCGATCTAGGTGCGGGCCCAAGTATTTCACATCACTTTTTACTGGTACTGGGACACTATCAATGGTAACTGGTGGGCAATCGGCTATCGTAGTGTTGTCTGTTTCAGGCAGGTCATTAGTGTACAGGAGGTAGAGGAGTAGACCTAACACACTTCCTTGAGGCACGCCAGATTTTATAGGATAGCTGTCTGATATTGAATCATTGTGTTTGACTGAGAAGTGTCTTTCAGTTAGGTAGGACTTCAACAGGACATACAAGCTGTTGTTAAGGGTATCTTTTACTTTATAGAGCAGACCTGCATGCCATACTTCATCAAAGGCCTGCGAGACGTCTAGGAATACTCTGTTGCAATACTCTTTTCTTTTTAGAGTTTGGCCGATGATGTTGACTAATCTGCCTCACTTTTTAATGACGACTTTTCTACTCCACAGTCACAGTTAAAGCAGGTAGGGGTTGTCCACAAGGAGGGGTGTTATCACATCTTCTGTGAGCAATCCTATACCTCATTTAAAATCTATGAGGAATAATTTGAATTTGAGTGGCAATTCTGTAGACCTCTGATTGGCCAAATTGCATCTGGTCTCAAGCAGCACTTTTTAGCATTGACAATTCCTGATATTTGAATTAATTGACAGTTCTGACATATGTAATATATTTACTTCTATCATCGCCTTCGTTCCATTGTTATTTTATCATTCTCACTTAGTTTTCCACTCTATTTGTTTTTAACTGTTCTTTTCAGTACTTCAGTATGTATGTAAGTAATTGAACGATTAACTTCAATCTCTCAGGGATATCAAACATAATATGTAAAAAAATGGTTTACTTCTCAATCTGACGTCTTAAGAATAATTTTCAGTTTATAAAGATTATCTATTTCACGTCATGTGAATAGTGGCATATTAATATTTTGAACACGACTTTTTCGGAACAAGATATTTAATAACTAATCCAGTAATGCAACTGCCTATTTCTTGAAAAAAAAGTTCACTTTGGCCTTCTGCAGGCGATTATATTACATGAATATGTTTGGGTCTCTGAAATTGTCTATTTTTCTAAAGTTGAAGTAGAGTAGTGTGGTTTAACTAAAGAAGATCCTTGATCTTATTAAAGTTGTTAAAAATATTAACTTATGTCTTTGTTTAATATAAATAGTCTTAATATTTAATTTATTATTTTTATCTGTTCTATTTTAAATTAAAATGTGAAAAGTTTAACAATTTAATTGTAAATACAAGTTTTGGTAATCTATCTAGGTTCTCCATTTACTCAGGGTTGTAAATGTTCGCTTTTTCTGTTAAAATATAATTAAATGTCTGGTAGGATCTTTTTTTAAACGTTTTTCAATTCACTTTATTATATAGTTTGCTTTTTATTTAAAATAAAATATCTAATTTTAAATGTATTAACACATTTTCTTGTTTCATGCTTATTTCGCCTAGTGGGGTGTAAGTGGCTATTATCTATTTAAGGTAGATGTTAGTTTTAAGAAGTAAAAGAAAATATGATCATGTACAGATCCAAGGGTACACCCACGCTAACTTTCTCTGATTTATTCAAATATTTATCTCGGTTATCCTTTCCTGTATATCTATGATCATATTTAGCTTTTTATTATTACTGCTAATACTTTTATACTTACACTTTTTTTTGAAGCAGCATCCTGTAAACATTTGAATTAAAATTCTTAGTTATTTCAATGAGTAAGTTCAATCTCAGTTATATACTTAAAATGTGAAAAACATTTACTACCATTTCCACATCTAGTAGTTTGAAAAAGTCCAATAATGATTGGTTTTACATTTAGTCCAACTTCCAGTTTCAAAAAACGTTTCTACTTATGAGATGTATACAGTATGCGCCAAAAAGAAACCGGTAACAAAAATTATTAATGAAACAAATTTATATAATTGCAACATAAATAATCCTCACATTGATTTCTGGATTATCAAAGGTAATACCACGAGTGCTTCAAATTTTATCGATAATTTTTTCTTTTCCACGAAAACTTGTTTATTTGGCAAAAATATGAAAACAAACCGATTGATAAAATCACGAGTCCGCTAGGACGAGTGATTTTATCTAAATTCAAGTTTAAGTGAATAAAATAAAAAATTATGTGATAAAATTTGAAGAACGAGTTGTATTTGGGAAGATTATATTTTTTAAACAATTTAAAAGGATTTTGTGGAGTGGAATTTTGTATTAAATGTTCAATATTCTCTTGGGTGATGGCACTGAATCGGTTTGTGTTCATTTTTCAATCAACTTCGAAGCACTTTTAGTTGTCAATAATGACAAATTCAAAGTAAAATTTTGACGTTTGAATGTAAACAAGGTATTATCGATGAGGAAGCAGTTTTATCAGTATAATACCGAATGATTGGCTAGAATAATGTATTGCTATTGGTTGAAACCACCAAAATGTCAGATTTTGACAAGTGAAAAAAATAATCATATATAATACCACAAGGGCCACTCTGTAATTTGTATTTTAAGGAAAAAGATGAAGAATAAGCAAACGAAAAGAATCGCTATACTTGGTTAGTGGTACTCTATATGCGAATCTCTATCGCCTCGGCTATAGTTCGACAAGATTCGGGATCGTCATTCGGATAGAGAATAATCTACTAATAATTCAGAAAACATTATGCAAATTTGACTTTTTTAAGTTAAAAATAAAAAAGAACAAGAAATTTGGCATTTATCTGTTAGCTTTGGTAACCTCACATTTTCATTTATGACACTGCTTCAAGTATTTACCTATTTGCTTGGTGCATAATTAATAATATTGTTTAGCGATTTTTTTTAATAGCAGTGGCAAAGAGTAAACATTCTGTTTTGTTAATTTATTGGGTTTTGTTGAAAATCTTGCCAGTGTAATGATTTATTGTGAATTAAATCAAAAACATTGCAAGAATGATAGTTTTTTTTTCAGGTAGGTATAATATTATTCCACAAACACAACCTTTGACACAACTAACCCTACAAAATTAAAATTAATAACAACAACAACATAACCTCTTTTCTCTTGTCATCGAACAGAGATGAAAAATCGTACACAATTAAGTAGAATAAGACAGAACGATAAGTATCTTGAATAGAAAGACCCTTGGAGTTGTCGCTATCATTCGCTTCGCTATCGCATATTCGGTCATGTTCAACTAGGCTCGGAAACGACCGAACTCAGTTACAGAGTACTAAATAGCGAAAAGAAGGGAATCTTTATCTCTATTTTGTTACAGAGTGCCACTCCTGAGCTTCAAAATTATCGGGTATTTCCCGATAGGTTCGTTGCAAACTAATGAAGGAGTCAAGTTTTTCAGGTTAAAAAATAACGAGCGCGAAGCGCGAGTGATTTTTCCTGAAAAACTTGACGACTTTATTTGTTTGCAGGGAACCTTGAGGGAAATGCCAGATAATTTTGAAGCTCGTGTGGTATTCGGAGGATTATTTTTCCGTCCCAAATGTCGGCCAATAGAATTGTTTTTTTGCCTTCTCCGTATTAATGGGAACATTTCCTTTGACTTTTTTATCGATGGTGGACAGAGAACACACTCCAAATCGACTCATTTTCATGCAAAATCTCCAATTTTCACAATTGAATTCAACCTGTCAGTTTGACGTGTGGTTAATTTGACTGGATCATGTTTTATTTTTATATATAGCAACTACCAGAGAAGATTTTCAAAAAATTATCAGTATAATACCATGTAGGTTGTACCACGTGACGTCGAATGGTGCAATTCTATTGGTCGATATTTGGGTCGGAAAAATAATCAAACATATTCACAAAGGGTGGTTGCTGCATTTGCTGAAAATGGGTTACTACCTTTTGACGTAGATCCGCAACATTTCATGGTAGCATCAAATCAGGCATGTTTGCCCAATTTCAATGCGGTAAGGATAACTACCCATAGACTTGAACCTTAGAGTAATACTACAAAAATAAAGTCCGCAAGTCATTCATAAAACTATCCGGAAATTCTATCGCCAAACATATGTTTTTATCAATGACTTTCAAGGAGTGGGGAGAAACTGTCGGACTAGTCGAACAATGTGCTCTTACAACGCCACTGGCATATAGAACTATTTACTTACAGGTGAAAAGAGAGGTTAGTAAAATTCCGACTGTTTATTTGCCAAAATTTGGTAATGACGAATCATGATTTTCACAAAAAAATATTGTTTTTAATTATATCTACGCACACACACACAAGTATCAGTTGAAAATACGAAAACAAGAGCTTCAAGTAACTAGGAACGTTCAAACTTCGTAGTAAAATTGATAGTAAAATGGTTTCCGCCCTTTTCTCGGTATTGCCATATTTCAGACGGGTGTATGCCGATAGCGCGCAGCGGTCAGTTTAATCCTTACAGATTATAAAAGGGACAGGTTGATTGCGCGCGGACATGATATTAGTACCTGTCCCTAATAGCAGGGGGTCTTTCAGTCTTATGATTGTACACATTAAATTACATTTACTCACATTATTCAGAAGAAGTTTACGTGTAAAGTATTCCGAAATGGAGACCATGTTGAGTGAGCGCTGAAAAAAATTATTAATAGTTAAAAGTTATACTTTTCGCAAAGATAGAGAAACTATATTAGGTGTTTCATATCGCTGTACAAAGCGAGGATGTCCAGCTTCGATTTCTGTGGATAGGTAGAGGTAGGGTGTTTTCCTATGGCAGGTTACGTCTTAAAAAAATTGTTTATAATATATTAGTATATAAAGGAACCGTTCGCGCAATTGACCGGTTTACCGATTGTATACTGCGCGCTATTGACCCATAGAATTTCTACCTGAAAACATTTCTGACCGTTGCCTTTTCAGACAGACAAAATTATTAATACACGTTTGTTTCGTTTAAACCTCAATAGTTTCAAACAAAAACATATTTATATTACATAAACTACTTAGAATAATTATTTTAAAGTCGTTTTTATGTAATTTCTTAAAAGTACATTTTTATTTTGTACGTTTCTATCTTGTCTCAAAATTCAGTTGTCGCAACAAAAAGGAAAAGTAAGACATCTGGAAAAGGGTCGGCAAGTTATCTTAGAATGTGATGTAATGTTGGGTTCACTTTTAAATGTAAACAAATGTATCTTTTTAATGTATTAATCTGAGACTTGAACCATCAAATGACTAATACATAAACTTGGGCATATTATGTGGTTCGAGTAAGCGTTTATTTGGGCGCATACCGTGAATATTTTGTTTGATAGATGTTCAGACAGCTCCAGATACTTTTTTTGGTAGTTCAGATGCTGTTTCACTAACTCTTGCTTACCCAATTAACCTATAAGAATCAATGAAATAATTTGACTCGCTTATTATTTAAAATTATAAACCTAACTATAATGCAGCAGATATACTAGCAAAATAAACCAAAAAATGTAAACTAAAAATATATCCCAACTAACGATAATACGTATAGTCCAGTAAATGAAGGCGAAAAATACCGTCAACATGGGCATCTGGTCCAGCAAGAAATTTTTTTTTTTAATTTGCAGGTAATAGTAGGTACATTGAACCCCCAAAATGTCAGGTGCCTGGAAGTTGTGGGAGGGTCGGAAAATGGCCCTGAAATTCCAGAAAATCCATTTTCCCGCGATATCTCCCGAACTACGATCCCTGGAGAATTTTTGCTCAGACAAAAAATGAAGAGCAGTTCATTACCTACAAAAGTTGTCCCCACGATTTTTTTCGGTACACCAATATTTTTTGCAAAAATGGTGGTTGAAAAGTTCGCAGTTTTCTAAAACTCCAAAATTGATGCTTCTAGCCCGAAATCTGGGATCAGGGACTCTGATATTTTTGGGAGATTCATGCGTCTGCCATGATGCTCGGTAATAAATTGCACATCTTTGGAATTTTGCAAAAAAAACGCAAATTTTTGCAATAAAATATGATTGGACTTTTTTGAAAATACATTTTATTCTTGAAAAATATATGAAAAATTGAACATGTATAACAACGATATGAACAATTATCTATCAGTTTATTACCAGTCACTCGTGTTTTCTTCACCTTCGTTTACATATCGTAAGCTGGAAACACCATTCGCGCCTTGCTCCAATTCGTTAACACTGTCCTCTAGCTCTGTTCCTCCCACATCTACCTCTCCCGGAATTGTTGCCTCTTGACCTTCCCCCAAACTTATGTCTTCCTGTACCTCTTCTTGTTCGCATATCATATCTTCATTTTCCACATTTTTATAATTTGTACAGGGGCCTGAATGACACGAACCACAAATAATTGAGCATTTCAGCCCTGCTTTCATACATGAACATGGTGGCTTACAGCTTAAAAAATCACAGAAGAGATAGTGTTTACTTGTAAAATTGTCTGTTGTTGACAAACAATGCAGCAGAAAGCATCCACGTGTACACGCACTATAGCAGACGCCGTCGACCACACTATAGATGGGTGGCGTGGCGGCGTCCGAGAATAAAATGAGGCATCCATTACAACAAATTTAGAGACAAATTTCTTTTTAATACATCAAATAGAATACTTGGTACACATATCAAAGGAAAGTTCAGAATGTGACCTTTCATCGGATATGATGTTTGACCGGGAAGAATTTTACTGGAAAGAGAAAAAACTGCTCGAAAAAAATCAGAAGAATAGCTGTTTTTCATCAGAAAATCGGAAATTTCCCCGATTTTCCTGAAAACCCGGGGGTCTGGACCAAAAAAAATTATACCTTCAGCAAGAGGATATTCTAACTTTTGTCCCAATATCAATTATAAGCGGGTTTGACATTTAATTATCGAGAAGTTTTCAATAAACCAGAGCGCTCGGGAAAACTCCAAAAATCCACAAAAATCGTCTCTTGGAAAACACATTATTCAAAAAAATACGGGCGAATTATTAGTGGCATTGTTTTGGAATAGATAAAGTACCTCCCAAAGAACCATTATCTAATAGGATTGGCTGAAATACCTCTTAATAAAAATAATATGAATAAATCCATGGAAGCATTGAAAAATCTGAAAAAGCCGAATTTTGGCCCAGTTTTACAATGACACGGGAGCACGAATTGAGTGGATGAAAACATGCCTCAGTAGCCACAAATCTCCTCTTTCACTCGCACTTTGATTGATTGAAAAATATCGATTTTCACGCGAGTTATTAAAAAATTAGTAATTCACTTGTGGACGTCATGCCCTCAGAGCGTGCTCTCTATAAGCCGGTCTGGAGCTCAATTTTGAGTCGGCGTTCGGGCCATTTATCTCGAAAACTATCCAATTTTTCGAAAAAATGCTAGGGATCATTTTTGTAGGTAAGGATCTGCTCTTTACTTTTCATGTAAACAAAAATTCTCTATTGGTCAAATCTCGGCAGATATCGCGGGAAAACGGATTTTATGGAATTTCAGGGCCATTTTCCCACCCTTCCACAGGGGTCAGGTACCTGACATTTTGGGAATTTAATGTGCCTACCATAACCTGCAAATAAAAAAAAAATTGCTCTTGCTGGACCAGTTGCCCATGTTGGCACCTTCGTTTACTGGACTAGTACTTAAACGTCCATTTCAGTTTATCACAAACGATGCAACAGGCGCATTTTAGAGCTGGGAAGTAATTAATTACATTTGCAGTAGTTTGTAGTTATGGTTGATTACTTTTTTCAGAAGTAATCAGTAATCGGTAACCGATTACAATTTTAGTGTAATTTGTAATAATTTCAATGATTACTATTGAAAAAGTGGTCATGATTACAAAAATATTCTATGACTACAGTAAGTTGTAATCAGTTGTCGATTACGTTTCTAGCAATGTAGTCGTAATCAGTAGTCGATTACTTCTTTCCCGTAGTCGTCCCAGCTCTGGCGCTTTTAACATGTTTTTGCTAGGGCATTACAAATTTGTAAAGTAAGCCAAATTTTAGCTTTTAGTGGTGTTCCTGACTTTTCGCTATGCTTCCGATTTTTTAACTTTAATTATTTTGGCTAATTCTCATCCGATTGGGCTAATCGGTGAAAACCAAATTCAACCCTAATAAAAGTAGTTCCCTGCAGAGTGCAACGGTTAAAGATCAATCCACCAATAGGATCGCGTTTGCCACTATTACTAGTGTGATTTTTCCATACTACAGATAGAGACAACAAGCCAGCTCGGAACCCGTCAGCACGTAAGAGAGAGATAGGAAGTCGGAGGTTTAGGCTATCTTTCTCTAGTAGCGCGCATGCTATATACACAGACAAAGACGGAAAAACCTCTGATCGTCTGTCTTTTTCTATCTCACCGGAGTTCAGTCGGACATTTCCACTTACACAGCGACCTATGGCTTGTTGCCTCTATCTGTAGTATATCTATGGATTTTTGACCGTCAGACGGCGTGACTCAATTAGTCAGTTCCTCAATGGTAATGTACCTTTAAAAAATGTAGTGTCTACAAAGCAGACTTTGCAAGAAGTCACTGAAAAATCCAACTTTTTTGCGTTAACCACTTTAAAACAGACTTACGAGGATGTATTGATATCTAGTTAGCCTAGACCAGTTCCATGCATAAACAAAATATTGCGTTACCATAGCAACGAACAATAACTTATTAGAAGTGTCAGTGTGAAGTTTGACGTCAAAAAAGTAAACCAGAGTTAGGCAATAAATTAAAAGAAAAAAGATGTCCACCGAAATTGTGAAAATTGAAAAATTGGAGTATCGAGTCATCATCAAGTACCTGCAGGTATTTAAAATGGTTAAGAGGTAAGCAGATTTACGAAGGTATGCTTAATACCCTTGGTGATCAATGTCCTTCGTATGCGACCGTGAAAAATTGGGCTGCAAGCTTCAAAAGAGGTAAATTTTCCATTGAAGATGATGACTGATCGGGAAGGCGAGTTTCTGTGTCAGTCCCCGAAAATATTGATGCAGTTCATGACATGATTTTATCAGAACGTCGAATTGGGCTAAAACGGATATCTGACTGAATATTTCATACGAACGCGTTCATCATATAGTTCACGTCAATTTGGACATTAGAAAAATTGCTGCAAAATGGATCGCCAAATGATTGAATGTTGACCAAAAGCGTGCAACGGTAGAAGCATCGCGTTCGATCTGTGCTCGCTTTGAAAACGATGTAGACTTCTTAAACCGAATTGTTACTATGGATGAGACTTGGGTACATTTCTACGATCCAGAAATAAAGCAACAATCGATGGAATGGCGACACTCTGGTTCTCCAAGACCTAAGAAGTTTCGTGTCCAAAAATCTGCTGGAAAAGTTTTTGCTTCAGTTTTTTGGTATTGCCATGGAGTAATCATGATTGAGGGTAGAACAATAACTGGAGATTACTATTCGACATTACTCACCACTCTACGGGAAAAAAATTGAAGAGAAATGACGCGGAAAGCTATCCAAAGGTGTTTTGTTTTTGCAGGACAACGCCCCTGCACACAAATCTCATGTTGCCATGCAAAAAATTCGTGATTTAGGGTTTGAATTACTAGAACACCCCCCCTTATTCACCAGATTTGGCTCCGTCCGACTATCATCTCTTTCCTCAACTGAAAAAAAGTTTAAAAGGTCGTAAATTTTCTTCCATTGAGGAGGTAATAAAAGCTGTGGAGGTCTGGTTTGCAGAGGAAGAAGAATCATTTTTTTTGAAAGGTCTAGAGACGTTGCAGGTTCGCTGTAATAAATGTATCCAATTAAGAGGAGGAGGGTATGTTGAGTATTAAAATATTTTTAACACTGAAATTTTGTTTGGTTCTATAGTAGGCTAAGAATTTTTCAATATATCCTCGTATATGCTCTCTGACCCAAAACGCAAATACTACGAAAATATCATTGAAGATATATCTAAAAGACAGATAAGACACAGTGTTTGGAAGTATACTGTAAATGTGCCTTCTTTGAGAGCTACAAACGCGCTCTAAAGAGTTCCCATATCTCAATCAAATAAAAGAATAAAGAAGACAAGCTGATCCAAAATACCTAAAAAATAAGCGAGCCCAACTCAAAAAAATGTAATGAAATTTAGGTCAAAATTGTAGGTGCGCAAATGATAAATTAGGTGCAGAAATTAACAAATAACCAAGGGTCTGCTAGATTTTCAAAATTTAACTGGCCTCTCTCCAAACTCGCATCGAAACATGTCTCATAGTATTATCTAGAACAAAAATAAATTATATTCAATAATGTATGTAAAATAAAAAAAATTTCTCCGATTGCACACCAAACGAGATCAGGAAATTCTTCTAATAATTTTAGGGATAACATAAATAATTGAAACATTTATAATTATTACAGTTACCGACATCTGAACCACATCCGATACCACCTTCAACGCCCATTTTGGATAATAGACCTATAAAACTAATCGAAATCAAAGCCAGAGGACGTTTTGGTGCTGTATGGAAAGCTCATTTCAAAGGCGAAGATATAGCTGTTAAGATATTCCCCATTCAAGTAAGTGACTTGCTATTTGTTTTGAGATTAAACTGTAAAGAACTAACAAGCCACCCTGGCTTCACACAGACAAAACTAGAAAATAACACAAATATCTATGCAAATACTTAATTTAAAAAAAAAGAAATAACGCAAACATCCCGACAAGGCTTCACTTTGTGACGTCCATTTCGCATTTTCCTTACTTATTATTATTATTAGTAGTATTCTTTTTACCGCTAAAAGATGCCACAACTGAGACGAACTGAGCTTTTAGATTCTTCTAAGATCTAAGAAAAATTCGGTATAATTTTCTGGCTAAAAAGAACATTCTGACTCAAATACATAACCTCATAAACTCGAGTGTTTACATTTTCTCATTGCTGAAATTAAACTTATTTATCAAACCTTTGATTCTTATTAAAATGAATGAACAGATAGATTTCACAAATTCGCCAAACCACAAACCACGGCCAGATGTTTTCTGACATGACCATAGATTCTTATGAGATTGATTTAAAAACAAAACACCTTATCCTCAAAAAGCTCTTTCTCAGTTGAAAGCTTCATAAAATACAAGCTCAGCTGAAGTAAGTATCTCACTAAAATCTCAGTTCAAACTTAGTTGCTGAAGGTAAAAAGAATGGTCATTTTAAACTGAGCAACTAACTAACTATGATTCTTACTTATTCTCAGTTAATTTGAGTAAAAAGAATACTACTATTATTATTACATGATAAGGGCAGAGGATCAAGACCTATTTTGCCCATAATAGTCTACAGTAAGTAAATTAAACAATAACTGACAATAAGTACACCTCGGAGACGTCTTTCTTCGAATGTTGTAAGATTTGCCATGGTTAATCTCTCTTCGTACGTAGGTCTAACACGGCCAAAAGACAATCTGGTTGCGCGTCTTTGCACTTTTTCCAGCATCTCACGATCTCGAGCCAAATCTGGATACCACGAAGGCCCGGCGTATTCAAGTATGGGTCGGACATAGCACTTGTAAAGTTTGCAATATGTTTCGAAAGAAGCTTTAGAGAAAGTTTTTTGTATTAGGAACAGTTTAGAGTTCGCGAGTTTACAAATATGAGAAATGTGATCACTCCACATAAGTTTTGAGTTTACTAATAAACCAAGGTCGGTTTGTGAAGATACCTTGCTATGGCTGTCCACTGATGAAATACGGAATTTGCGGGTTATTGTTTCCGACGTGTAACACGACACACTGATGTTGGGATTTCCGTAAAATTTCATGTCGTCAGCATAAGCCGAAATTGAGCTTGACAGACAGTATCGAAGATCACTGGAATATGCGATGAAAAGTAAGGGTCCAAGAACGGTACCTTGTGGAATACCGCTAGTTATGGGTTTTTCCTCGGAGAATTCTTGTCCAACTCTGACCTTGAATAACCGGTTTGTTAGGAAGGCTGAAAACCATTTTTTGAGAGTACCTCTTATGCCAATAGGATCGAGCTTTAGTAGAAGTCTACGTTTTGGCACTTTGTCAAAGGCTTTAGAAAAGTCAAGGTAAATTATGTCTAAAGGATGTCTGTCATCGAGTTCTTTGGACCAATCGTTGGTACAGTGTAGTAAATTGGGTAAAGTTGATCGACCTTTCATGAAACCATCTATTTTTATTCTTTTTATACCCGTCCTAATTTCTAAACCTTGGTTATGAAACTATTTAGTTGGATAAGGATGAATATCATGATACGAATGTCACGGACTTTTTGGGAGTAACAATATTTTAAATATTATCAACAGTTTTTGCAATGCAGTGACCCGGAATGTCGTACTTTATCGAAATATAAAACTGTTCTTCATTATATTAATTTGGATTACTCTACATAATGAAATTTGTTGTATAGTTTGTCTCAAATTATATCGTCTTAGCCTTTGCCTGCAATCATCTAAATACGACCATTTACGACCTTAAAATAATTTTCCTGAAATGAAACCCAAGAGCAGTCGAGTGACAAGGCAAGGGCGGGCCATCAGGTTTGTATCGGGTGTATGATGGCTGCATTGAATTCATTTGGCAGTATTAAATATTCCGTTTTAGCGTGCGTTTTCAAATAGCTTTCTATACGAGTATTATAAGTTATCATTAATTTTTTTCTCAATGTTGCATGAAAACACTTGTCATTAGATGCAAAGCAAATTGTGAAAAATGTGTATGATTGTTTTGTAAGTAGAGGATTCATTAAACAAGAAGCTTTAAAAGAAACCTGCTTATTTATAAAAACACTAATATCGTCTATAAAGGATATTATTAACAGTGAAAAATCAAGTGGAAGAAAAAACGTAGTGATTTTCAATCTGACCGTCTGTACAATGGCCAACAGGATATAATAAGAAGAAAAATATAGAAATAGAAATATTTATTCTCATTTATAAAAGGTCGTCATTACAATTCATATACATATATATAAAAAATAAACATTTAACAAGCAATTCACAGTTAAAAGTTTTAACATTCCAAATAATGCACATACATATTTTCCAAAATTTATACTTAATTCATACTTAGGTGACATGTTTAACTTCTTCAAAATAGTCGTTAATATTGTATAGACACATATCCTTCAACATACTTTTTATTTTGGTTTTAATTATTTTTGTAGGCAAGTTTGGAATTTCTTCAGAGACTGCATTAAAGAATCGAATACCTAGAGCCTGGTACTTGTTTATTCTTAATCTTGTTGGGACAATTTGATGTTTTCCCCTAGTATCATAATTATGTATGTCTGCATGACTTGTGAAGTGATTTCTATTATTTTTCACATAATTTAAATTTTCATTTACAATTAAGGAGAACAAACTCATAATTTGAAGCTGTTTAAATATCTCTTTACAAGGTTCATGATATTTTGCTTGTATAATGGAGCGTACAGCCGCTTTTTGTAAGACAAATACCCTTTGTAGCAAGCCGTGACTGGCATTGCCCCACACTAGAATACCATACAGAAGTTTAGAATGAAAAAGTCCATAATAAGCAGTTATTGCAGCTTCTGTGTTAACTATATTTGATATTCTACGTAGGTATACAGTTCTAGCTAGCCCACCACAAAGGTTATCTATATGGGGGCTCCATGAAAGTTGTGTGTCTAGATGTATTCCCAAGAAAGTAATATCTTTTATTGCTTTGTTTGTGTGAGCTGAACACGCAAGTTTCAGTTTTACTTTCGTTGAGGTATAATTCATTGCTATCAAACCAAATTTTAGCTTTAGTTAGTATTTTTGATGTGCTTTCAGTTATATCAGATGTATTTTTGCAGTGATACGAAAAGTTAGTATCATCTTCGTACATAGTGGTTAGTAGATCATTATTTACAGTATTCATGTACGAAGGTAGATCATTGGTGTATATTATAAATCCCTCTATGAAAGCCAGATTGTTCCTACTTTGGACAATCTAAAAAGGAAGCTAGAAGAAGATGACACCAATATAAATATTAGCCAGGTCACCCTCCATAGAGTTATTGGTAAAATGAGATTCACATATAGTAAAATTGACAAAAAACAAGTGGTAATGGAATCGCACTTGGAGATTCAGTCTTCTTCAGGACATTAAGAAGTACCGATCCGAAAACAGATCTATAATCTACCTACCTGGACGAAATATGGTTTGATACACACGATACAGTATCCAAAGGATGGGTTGATTCCAGTAAAAACTATAATACTAAGGCACCTTCAAACGAAAGAAAGCGCATAACTATTATTCACGCTGGATCAGAAAACGGATTAGTTTCAAATTGTTTGCTGTTGTCTGCAAAGAAGATTAAGGATTCAAGCTTGGATTATCATGAAGATACACCTGCAGAACTTTTTGAAAACTGGTTTCAAAATCATCTTATGAAAAATATTCCCGACCACAGTGTAATTGTAATGGATAACGCAAGCTACCACAGCCGCCTACTACAAAAAGCACCAAACTCATCAAGTAGAAAGAATGAAATTCAAGAATATATGTTACAAAATGATATTTAATTTGAACTTAATTACAAGAAGGAGCAACTTTTGGAGGTGTTAAAATCCTATGCTATTAAAAACAATAAGCATGTAACAGTTTAGCTGAGGAACAGGGACATACTGTGCTACATCTTCCTCCATACCATTGTATATTCAACCCCATAGAGCATATTTGGCATCAAGTGAAATCTAAGTTGAGAGCAGAAAATGTTACTCCTACTTTGGGTCCCAGTGTTATACAATTAATTAAAAATGTAGTTAATAATATACCCATTCAAAGCTGGAAAAATTCCATACAGCACGTTAAAAAAATTGAAGATTGATACATTCATATTCAAAATAATATAAAGCCTATTGTAATTAATCTTCATGATAAGTCTGACTGTGAAACAGAACTAGATTTAGAATAATATTAGACCATACCAAAAAAGTTGGACATTGTTTTTTTACCTGGTTTTAGTTTATTCAATTTAATAGTATTTAATAATCTCTCATTTAGCAGGAAAAAGAAAAAAAGTTTAGAGAAATGGTCTTCACATATTACATAAAAAAAAGGATGTATGATAAAAATACAAAAAGATAGATATTTGTGAATTTGATCCTTTTTAAAATCCTAAATTAAAATAGTCCGCCACTGGCGATCTCTTCTACAGCAGCTATTGGCTTGGCCATATGATTTATTGCAATTGGCTTGCGGGCAAAAGCCAAGAAGGTATACTTTGAGACAAACTATACAGTTCAGAACCTTGGAAAATAAAATTAATGTGTTTTAACTTTATTTACGAAGTAAGCATATTTCTTTCTCTATCATGTATATGTAATTTTCAGGATAAGCAATCATGGTTGACTGAACAGGATATTTTCAAACTACCTCATATGGATCATCCTAATATTCTTCAATACATTGGTGTAGAAAAACACGGCGATAATTTGCAAACGGAGTTTTGGTTAATTACTGCTTATCACGAACGGGGTTCTCTATGCGATTTCCTAAAAGCTCATACACTTACTTGGAGTGAACTGTGCCGAGTTGCTGAAACTATGTCCAAAGGTAAAGTATTTATTTATTTTCAGAATAAATGTCTAAAAGCTAGGATGAATAATACTAATACAAACCTCGTCCCATTGAGTTTGCTCCCATCACATAAACATTGCAATTCTGAATATTACAGCGAATTTATAATAGAACTATGAATTAATATTATTACTTACCAAAGCAAATTATTTGTGTTGCATAGAAGACAAAACTAGGTTTTCCTATTTAGATCGTTCCCTCTTAGGTATTTTATAATCAAGTTGACTGCTTAATTAAAATAATTCCAACATGTTTAACTTTTCAAATGTGTAGTATCATCTGCCTATCTGCCAAAACTATTCTCTCACGAAAAGTCGGTGAAGAAGGATATTCGCAAAATAAACTTCATTTAGTAGATCTTTCTATGGCTACTTTAACGTTATTGTAATACTAATTGGGCAAAATTCAATAAGAAAGAAGCTCGTAGTATATTGTATGTTTGTATGTAGGTATGTATGTATGATGGGGTTACATTCACTGAGACCTAAAAGATCTATTGTGCCCCCTTACTTCTACTTAGTTCCTGAGGAAAGTCTCAGAGACTAGTAGCTCCTTTAGTCCTATTTCCCCGAGGAATTTTAGGATATCTGCAGGCTTCAACTTAGCTAAATGTCCCTCTTCTATCCAATAATCTCCTAGGTGCTGTGTCCTAGGAATCTGAATTGCGGTGCAAGTATGTGGATGGAGGTATGTATATCCTTCCACGCCACAGAATCTACATTCTTCTTCCTCCACTTTTTTGATCTTTTTCAGGTGCCCGTTCAGGCGGCAATGTCCCGTTAGGATCTCTGTTAAAACTCTTAGTGCAGTTTTACTTTGACTTATGCATTCATTTGATTTCAACGGGTTGTAGCCACCCATCAGAATCTTTGATTGTCTAAGCCCTAATAGATCTTTTCAATGGTCTGATCTTCTCTTTGCCTATTTCTTCCAATATTACATTGGGGCTGATACCGCAAAAGGGTTCCGGCCCCCAAAAGGGTCTTTCAGTCCCCCTCTTTGCTAGTCCATCTGTTATTTCATTTCCTTCTATTCCAGTGTGTCCTGGAATTCACAGTAAGGTTACTATATTGTTCTCGCCTAGTTCATTGAGTTTGCCTAGATATTGTATTGTTAAAAATGAAACAAGACTATTTCAGACGATAAAGACGAGCAAATTTTAGTTGATCGAAAATTGTGTCCAGTAAAAGTAAGGGGCACTTGTATGTAACGTAGTTAACCAATTGGTCAACTGAAACAAGTTCACATGTTGACCATAGTCAAATTAATCTATCGTTGTACGAAAGAAGTTCATTATGTGATCAGCTGAACCACAGTTAAATTGATCTTTTTATGTTGGTAATACCACTCTCTAGTAACATTTATTTTACCAAAATTATTGGTACTAACTAGAATTAACGTCAAGTTAACCAAAAGCAACGCGTAATTTGTGAAGGAGATCTTAATTTGTTTGTGTGACCAATTTTGTATATTTGGAATCTTTAGTTTTTCCAGTGTTCATTGTGTTATGGTTGTGCTTAAAAATTTATTTTTCGTACAATCGCACGCGAAGCCAGTATTTCGCGTACTCAGCACAGTCCGCGAAATTTTTATCACTTCCAAATTTGACATTTCTAAAATACTACAAAGACAAGGATTATTTTTTATTGAATACCAACAAATACATAAGTACTTATATTATTTAGGATGAATATTAACCTTAATTGTACAGTTTGTATTATTACTTATATTTACTCCAGAAGTTGAAGCAAGAACTGTCAAAATATTTTGTATATATTGAAACCACGAACTTAGGATCCATGGACTTCTAATCAGATATTCGTTTTGACTCCCTTATGGGTATCGCCATGTTGTGCTAATTTTAATTTGGTTAGCCTGAATCACGTGATTCGTACAGGACCGGTTTAAGAAATAAGGCAAAAATGTTTTCCTTATCCGTCGTGATAGACTTGATAAGATAGGAAAATATGAAAAGGTGAAAAAAGTGAAATTTTAAGTATACTTTATACTTACACTAGTTACTGCATACCTATAGTGGAAAACTTTTTTATAAATTTTAAGAAAAGTTTTTATTTATTTTAAGTTATGCATAGCCCAAAACCTGAAATAAAACCAAGTAACAAATTTTGTTAAATCGTGTACGAGGATTTATTTTTGAAAATAACAATAAAATTCTCATTCAAATTTAATTAATCAGGAAAAAAACAATACAACAGTTAAATGAGGTGTTTTAAAGTTTATTGATTTTTCTGAATTACTAATTTGTTGGAAGATTTCACGAATATTCTTTCCTTTTACACTAAAATTGATATTTTTTGTTAAACTATGTAGTCTAATCGAACCATAACATCTAATTATTTGTAAATGTAAATTAACTTATATACAAAAACAATTATACAGTGTTATTCAAAAGTCAATTTTTTTGACAACTAACCAGAGGCGGACTGAAAAATCTTCAATATTTGTTAATGTTAATTTATTGACAAGCATATTTACATAGTTGCTATGTGAAAGTGGTAGTATGATTTAAATTAAAAAATGCGCCTAATAATGTCAAATATTGACGTAAATGAAATAATGAGACGTAAGAAGGAAAAATTTAGTTTTTTACAATATGAAATAAACTAAATCTACCAGACAGTATGAAATAAAATACGTTACGTTATACAACCGGTAAGTCTCTTACAGTACTCACATAGTTATATATACTCGTATTATATACCATTATTTAATCAACAACATTGTTAAGTTTCACTTTACAAAAGAACAAATTCCAAAAATGAATGAGTCTTGATAAAGACAGGTTGTTCAGTAGTTTATGAAGCAAATAATAATGTATAAAAATATAAAAGCAAAGATTTTAAATGACAGCTGACATCAAAAATAATGCAGTCCAGCATTGCCGATGCAAAAATGAAAATGATTCGAATTTATAATTCAAATTATCAGAATTTGTCAAAATCACCAGAAGGACACCGTGTTGTCTAAATAAAAGTCTTGTATTTGACCCTAGCCGTTTTATATATCAATTCTGCAAAATACTCGAAGTTATTCGATCCAAAAATTATCCAGTTGTCAAAATTGTCTGAAAATCTGATAATTATCCTCACATTGACAACACTGATGCAGACACTAGAATTGATGTAATATTGATAAACTCATTCCGTCATATTTTTTCGATTATGTTTACAATAATTACTAATGTAGAATCGTTAAAATTGGCTCTTGATTGGTCCGGCTATGATGACCTTTCTTTTAGTTATACCTAGTATATGTGCTTTTCGTTTTCGACTTGCGAAACCGTACCAGAAGTATGGGCTGTATTTCTATGGTTTTAAACCATACATAACCACAAAATGATTTCAATCTTGTGTTTATTCCAGTAGTATCTGGTTTATTCGTTTATTGTTTATGCTGAAAGTAGAGAAAAATTCAAAAAAATAGACCTAAATCTCCTTGTGAATGGACGAGAAATTTCACTATTCTGTGGAATGACAGGTTATATGTCATACGCATAGTATAGTCGAGGTACCCTATTGGGGATTCAAATTAAGATCGCAGCGCCAACTGAACTACTTCTTTGTACATTTGTTGTATAACCTCAATTTTCTTTTACACAAGATTTTCATTGTTTGATTGTAGTTAGATGTTGCCTTTGGTTTTTTTTGTTATTTTTATTATATTCAACCTATAAATTGAATTCAAACAATGGAAATTTTATGCCAAAGAGAAGCGCGGTTATAAAATAATGTACACAAAATAAGTTCGTTTTCTGCCACCATATAGCGTATCGCTTATATTGAATTCCCAATCACTATACCAAAGTATGCCTGGTACATGCAAGAAAAAATCGCCTATAGTGATTGACAGTGGGTTGACGGCATCTAACAAATAACATAATACAAAGGAACGTACACAAGACAAATTTATGATAGGTGTATCTATGGTTGTTGAAGTAAAGCCATTTTTGCCCGTGTAAGATCGAATATTTTATTACAAAATAATGAAAGTAAAGTAATAAGAAAATAAAATACACACATAACAATTTAGATGGGAACGTAGTAAAAATAGGTTTTCTTTTATTGATGTACCATCGCACCGAAGTTTCGGATTAAAGGCTGGAACTTGAACTAAGTTCCAAAACGTCATTTTCGGATATACTAGAATCCCACACTTGCCAGAGAACACTAGAACCCATAGAGATGGCGAATGAAACTGGTGATGCTGTCTCTAACATCGTGCTATCTAATGTGTGGACGAATACGCTTACACGAGCCCCCATGGCATGCCTACTCTATGTGTGTTATCTCTACGCTAGAACCAGGTAACTGGGTAGACTTGTCCCAACAATAACAAAAAGGAGACTCGTGTGGATTCGAAGATAATAGGGAACTTGCCCATTTTTTTTTTATTCTACTAAAATGTGTGTTTATATATGAAAACACATTATACCAAATATCAGTCCTAAAATCGCAATACTTATTTCACAATAAATAATTAAAGTTGGAATCGCCACCGGGTGTATTCAAACGAAGAAAAATACGCGGCAGCGGCTGTGACGTCACACCGCACCTCGCGCATCGGTAACCGCAGAAACAGCCATTTGAAGCATTATTGATTTTTTATCGAATTCGAATCGTTAGCGTCAGTTTCTCAGTCTTTAAGTGTTGTTTGAATTGACGGTTCACAATCGCCTGACTCGAAAAGTGCGGACTGACGTCACAACCAATGGCAGCGCGTTTTAAGAGCAGTTCAAATTATTCAAATTTTAACCCTTTATTTCTCAGGTAATTTAATCGTTATTGGAATTTTTCTTTTTCTATGAAGTTCCTTATGATAATATCTTACGATTTTAATTGTTTTTAAATGATTTCATTTTTTTGGCAAGTTCCCTATTCAATTTAATTTTTATGTTGAAAGGTTTTGAAGTACCCGATCAAAAGTGTGACTAATAAGTTGCAAATGCAAAACCAACACAATTTATTTAAAGATTACAGTAAGTACATATAAATGACATCAACTTTATTTCTGTTGTGTTGCATGTGATAACTTATCTTTTCGATTATTTATTTTGTTTGGATTACCCACGTAGAGTTCAATCAGAAAAATTACTAATGCTACAAGCCATAATATACAATTCAACAGAATAGGGGGTAAAATATCTTTCATAGATATTGAATAAGCAATATTATCAGTGTTTGGTCTATCCTGAAATTCCTGCTCCCATTTCGTAATAAGCCCTGCACTTATAATAATGTTTAATATGTCATTGAATCTGTCGAACATCGGAAATCCTTTTCTCATGATCAAACTAACGGGATAATGAATTTGATTATTCTGCAGACAGTAAATATATGTCGAGGTACCATTATTTAATAGATAGTATTTAAATAGTTTGGTTAAGCATATAGCGGAATCTTGATCGACATTTACATAATGTAGACACAAATTTACATCATTGCAGTCCCTCCATTTTTTCTGCAATTTGTTAAATGTTTCATCCTCGAGGAAATTCCGGAAAAATAGTTTTTCTGTGGTAAAAAGATATAGGCTCAGATTGTATCGATCGATATCGGCAATTGTAGAATATCGTTCTTTGTAATTAATACGCGAACAAAAACTTACGAAATAACTATTTATAGTGGCATCATAAAGGAAAGCGAATAATAAATATAACAATATAAAATACCTGACTTTTCGGGTTTTCGCGAGAATTGGCATGTTACCGCCAGTTAATAGACCAAAACAATGAACGTTTATATCAAGAAGTCTCTTGTAAGTATGATGTTCACGGTTATGATTACGACTTAAATAATATATAATGTAGCACAAAATTAAGTGAAATAAAACTGTAACTAATATGCTCTTAGCTTCTAAAAAATTAAACATATTATCAAAATTGTTCACTGACGGAACGTGTGGGGCACACACAATTATGGAATCTTGAGTGTAAGAATGACTAACATCAAATAGTGTACTCCATATATATTCTTTGGGAAACCCTCCTATAACAATATCAACAGTATTATTTTCTAACTCTTTCAATACGCCACTATCGACCGTAACTAATTTCGACTCTTCTACGATTGATTCTTGGTATACAAACTTTAAGTTCAGTTTACTTTCAATAACTGTTAAAATATTCTTTTCAATACCTTTGAGCTCATTGTTTTCTTTATATGTGTACGGTGGAGAGTTGATGTATTTTACTTTTATCAAACAATTTCCGAATTTTTGAGGAATCTTGTTTCCAAACCAATTAAATTGTTTTTTGGATACTCCGAATTCACATGTATCAAAAGGGTGTACATTCGCTATCAAAGTGTGGTCACAACGCCCATGTTTGAATGGATTCCAAGTGAAAACCATTAAATGCGTTACGTTTTGTGGATTCACTAACAAAATTACAGAGTCCACAACATTTTCCTTCCACAAATATACAGATATGTTCGAAGCTAATTGGTGAGGATTATCAAATATCCTAGTAGAAATTAAAAGAAATTTAGCATGTGGATTAAATAATCTTCTTTTCTTCATTACCGCCAGTTGATTGTTCAAATCTTCTTGACTCCTAAAATGCACTATAAATTTTCTTGATTTTTTTCTTGTGCTTCTTGCATCATTAACTGTTTTTGAGTTAAAATTCTTTATTAAAATTCCTGATGCTTGAAAATGGTTTAAACTTTGAAGTAAAAAGAATTCTAAAGTGACAGGAGAAACAGATTTATCCTCTAGAGGCAAGGAATAAGTGACGGACTTGTAGTTGTCGTCGTTTAAAAAGCGATTTTGTGCCCAAACTACGCATTGAGAAAGTGATAACCGCATATTTACGTCTCTTGTACTCAACGGCATTAGTTTACTTTCAATTTTTATAATAAAAAACAAAACTGTGATGTGTGATTTCCACATGGTGGGCAATTTTATTATGGGATATATTTTTAAATTTACAATACCGACCTAGCATGACTAGCATAAATTATAATTAATGATATAATTACATCCAATTATAAATCATTATACCTTTTTACGAGATGGACATTTTTTTGTTATTTTGTAAACTTTTGATTGGACCTAGATAAATGTATTGATCGTTTTAATTATTTATGATGTTTGTTTCATTATACTCACTGTATTTTATCATTATAGCTTATTTTATGAATGTATACACTTGCCTAAGCAGGATATCAGAAACTGTTTTGCCAAAGGCAAATTACAGATACAAGGGCTATTCGGAAACTAAAATCCTAGATCAGATAGATCACTATCTGCTGATTTAAGATTACTTGTAAATTGTTTGATATTTCCGAACGCGTGAAGTAAAAAGTGAACCCTTGTGACGTTCCTTCTTTCTTCACTATGATTACGGACGTCACTATGACACCCACGGGTTCAGTATCTCCTAGATTTCCTCGGGCGCCAGATTTTTGGGATGGTTTACTCCACCGAACTCTTGAAAATGCAGCGTCTAGAGTTACCAGGGTAGCAACAGATGGAGGTTAAGTAATTCAAGGGGTATGTTGTTCTTGACCTCGACGTAGCACGTAGTGGGAAACAGGCTTTAATTGTTTACCACTATCGGAAAATGAAACTACCAGTTGCTCGTGCACGAAAATCAGTCTCAGGAAACGGCCGGTCGGATAACAACAGCTGGCACTGAACGGTCAAAACAGAGCAGAAGCAAAGCAAAAGCCCCATTTCATCTCGATGCCCTGTTTTATCAATTTTTCTCTCGGCCCCACTCAGGAGGTCTCCTACTTAAACATCTTAAGAAATGCGCGGACTGATTTTCGCGAACGGTACCGTAAATATACAGGTACAATATACCACAGGTTTTAAAACTAATACACATATACCAAAATAATTATTACTACCCCAATTTAATAACTAGATACGAAAGAGGGTGATCATAATAAAAAAAACTGAAATGTATACTAGAAAATATAGGAAAAATAGTAACAACGTTACATCCTTCTGGCTTGTGCCTTCCGGTAAAGGAGTAGTCCTAACCTCAAATATTGATAATTTTTCTGTTGAGGTGGACAAACAAATTTTACCATATTTTGCAAAAGAATTTTTCTTTGGAAAAGTAGATAAAGATGAACAAATTTTCCTTTTATTTCTGAATACTTTTGGAGTAAGCAAAAACCAACCCGATCACAGTTTCCGAAAAGCTCTCATACAGCGTGTCCACGGATGATAAATGTAATTCTTGATCAAAAGTTTGGCTTTTTCTGAAACCCCATAAAATGAAATAAAATTCAAGTTTTTCAAAACCTGTCTCATTTTATAGCCAGTTTTATGAAAACCGTATGAAAGTTCGAAAATAATGTATTAATCTAGTGAGTGACGATTACGATGTACCAAGTAACTGTCAACTTTTATAAATAATTTTCAAATTGTCTTTCTTTAATAAATATTTGACAACAATGTTAACTATTCAACAAAGAGTATATCTTATTAAGTGTTATGGTATTGGGGAAATTTCGTACCCGTATGCAATTGCAAAATTTAGATGTACCCAGTACGCGGTGTGGATTAAAAAAATCAATATAGAAGTTTGATGAGACAGGATCTGTTCAAGACAAAAAGAAATTAACAAGGCGTAGGTTGAGGAGGACGATGCACCTAGTACAGTAGCTATGCATTCGTTAAGGGAAAATCCCAAGTTAAGTCTACAAAAAAGAGCAGTGGAGGTTGGTTTTTGCAAGAGTCACTTACAGAAAATATTTAAGCAAAACAAAATTCATCCATTCAATTGAAATTTATTCATACTTAACAAGATTATGATTATGTCACAAGGTTAGACTTTTGTGCGATAATTGGTGAAAAACATAACCGATTGATTGGATCAGCACACCAGTCAAAGGCTTAGAGTCCTCGGCACCTCAGCCTTTGGGCTTTTTGTGCTCTTGGTTGTGCCGTTTATGTGAAAATACCAGTATCATTCATCAGGCTCAGCAGTCTTTTCACTAGGTCCTTCTTGGAGAAATCCTCCCTTGGATGCTCTAATCCTAGGAGTCTATAGAGAGAGATTGTTCCTTCCTCTTCCATGCACAACCAACTGATAGGTTCCTCCCTATATATGTCGATTGTATGCATGTGCTTCCTTAGGGTACAGTGACCGGTGAATAAACCCGTCACTATCATTATCTGGCCCCTGCTAAGGTTTAGTATTTCATTAGTCATCGTCTCCGATGGTTTTTGACCAGGAGTTTGCTGTGTTCCTGTTTTGGTACGTGTCTCCAATACGACTGGTGTTTAGTTTGAGTCCACCGAGATATAAACCACGTGCAGCAGTTTTAGATATCCCAAATACTGCTTCAGGACCAGTGAATGCAGTCTCAGACCCTTGTCTGCCTTTTCGTTTCCTACAATCCCCTTGTGCCCCGGGACCAACTTAAGAGTAACTCTATTATGGTTATTCAGGGTTATTAGTTTTTGTAGACAATCCCAGTCCAGTCTAGATCTGATCTGAGGACTTGCTAAAGATTTTAGTGCTTCCAGACTATCGGAGAGAATAAGAATCTTTTGGTCTCTATACCTCCTTTCGATATTCAGTTGCAAACACATCTCGATAGCGTATATTTCTGCCTGGAATACAGAAGCAACATTCCCCAACGATGCGTGGATATTGCACCTGGGTCTAGCACCATGGACTCCAACACCTGTTCCAATGTCAGTCTTAGATCCGTGTATGTACCACACCAACGTTCCTTCCTGACTGCATGCTTCCAGACCATCCCAGTTTAGCTGGATATGGTATGGTTGGGTGTCGTTACTTGTGGCCAACATGTTGTCTCTTCTCATTGTAAGAAGCGAGTTTGTGATAACATCTATGATTCTGGAAAGACTATGGGTGTTGGTTCCTTCATGCCAGTTCCCATTGCATTCCAGCCTTTATGAAGCCATCCTCGCTTCCGCAACGCGTAGAGCAAGAGGCGGAAGATTGAGAATTGCTTCCATTGCCGCAGTCAGGCTGCTTCTCATGGAACCCGTTATGCACAGACAGGCCTATGAAGCTTTGATAGCTCCAATTCGGCTTTCCTCTGATGTTTTTGGCCACCAAACTAAGGCCCCATAGGTGACCAAGGGTCTCACCATAGCTGTGTACAGCCAGTGTACGATCCGTGGATTTGGTCCCCATGTGTTCCCGTTTGGCAGCCATTAGGGCCATTTCCCTTTATTGGTTTTGTCATAAAGGTGGGAGTTCCAGGTTAGTTTTGCATCCAGAATTATACCGATTCTTTCACAATAATATTTTGTTTTCTGATGAAGCAACGTTTACAACAAACGGAGTCGTTTCTTCCCAAAATTGTCGATATTGGGCTAGTGAAAACCCGAGCTACAGGTATATATAAATATAAAAAAAATGCACTAACCGGGTCTCGAACCCGGCATGTACAGATCGAAAACGACCTTATGCGGCGCCTTTGCTCACTGTGCTACGGGCCCACATTGTTGAACTAATAGCATAAAGCGTATATAGGTATGTTACTGTTATACAAAATTAGTAATAAATTATTATATAACAAAAATTAGTAAGTTTAATTATGTATTTACCTTGGTCATTAAGTATTTTTGGTTTGGTGATCTTCTTTTAAAAATCAACGCAAAAGATTTACGCTGTCATAAAACACACGAATCTCTTAGAAACTGCCAAACATTCTACAGAAAATATTGCGTCTGCCTATTTGGTTATTTAAAAATATAGATTTCTAATGGTCAATTTTTCAGTTTTATAATGAAAACCAGTGTTATAATGAGTATCATTATGAAACTGAAAATTGGCATTTAATTAACAACTTATAGTATAGGAGTAGAAAAAAGAAATTAAAAGCTTCAATAATTACATAATATATGTAATTACTGGATATCAATTAAGTGACACGATATTGTTTTTAGAAAATAAAAACTTTTTTGAAATACACTTAATTCGTTATATTGCCAAGCGCAGCATGCATATATTATGGATTTTTAGAATAAAGAGTCAATATAAAAAGACTTCATTTATGTTTTCTGATCGAGTATATTTCAATGCTTTTCCATCGTACCATCCTGAGGCACTTAATTTCTAAAAAGTGGGAGGTGTTTTTTCCCTCTTACATAGTATCTTGTCCTTTTTGTAACACTTTCCACCACCACACGTAGTGGTGTGAAGCTAAGAACTTCCATGGCCGCCATCGGGCATGTTTACATTCCTGCTTTAATGTATATACTGATTAGTCTTTGAATTCTGGAACTGATTAGTCTTTGAATTCTGGATAGGTTGTCTCTCGGCGTCAATAGGCAAGTTCTACTATACTCAATTGCTCATAAGTGAGGATTGGTCTCACTATGGCTATTAAGATATTATGATGTCACAAAGGGTATTCTCTAATTTTTCCCTTGCTGTTATGACAATGTCATCGGCATATCCCTGTTAAGATATTCCGTGGTCAGTCAAACCACACAGGAGTTCGTCAACCGTCAGACTCCACATTAACGGGGAAGCTACTCCTCTTTGTGGACATCCCCTCGTTGTGTAGATGGAGATGATAACTTTGCTCATTACTCGTCCGTTTGGATGTTGTTGTATTTAATGCCCTTTTGTCACACATATTGGTTTCTTGGTTATCTAAGGCACCTCTGATCAGTGGCAGCTCCTCGAAGGAGGCTCAGCCTCCTTAACAATTTATCCAGCAAATAGCACCAGAAATATGTTGTTGATTATTCTTAATAATTTTCAAATTTTACAATTAATTCCCCGTTTTCACTAGTTATTTTTGAATCTGACAACAGTGCCTTGGGGATAGATTCTAGAAACATCTCAACACAGTTGCCTAACCTAACCAGTCCAATTTCTAATACCGTAAAAAAGAGCGGAAATGGCAACACTCTCAGGAGGCTTGCCTCTAGCGGTGGCGATGATACACGAATACAGAATACGAGTGGCAAGCACATCGTGCTGCGTGTTGCATATAATTTGGTAGACAAGAAACTACATTATAAACAACTTTTTTATGAAATTTTAGATACTATTAAATGTCAAATTGAGATTCCATTTTCCGATTTACACGAATTGAAGTTTTTCGACTTGACCAATAAAAGCTTATTCGAATGTTTTTCAAAAGAGTTTCCTAACACACTTTTAGATAGGTAACTTAGTTCTAAAATATAAATTTTTTTGATAAAATAGCACTGCACAATGAATTATGCGTTGTATACTCGGATAAAGATATTTTAGGTCAGTACGACAGTCACGCCGATATGATAAAATTTATGATAAATAATGATTTGCAACAAGTTTTCCTCAGTTTTATAAACTACTTTGTTTGACAGTCACCATTCCTGTCACGTCGGCATCAGTGGAGAGATCATTTTCCACTCTCAAACGAATTAAAACTTACCTTCGAAATACAATGGGCCAAAATGGTATAGGTATGGAGGGGGTTGACCTTGACAGTATTTGGGGCACTTTCGTCTCTTTCGATATTTTAGACCATTCCTCCTTAAATCCAACGATATCGTATGGACGAGCCAGTCTACTCGTTGACAGTTTAACCTGGTTCTTTGCTCTTCTCACCAATCTCTCTGTGCAGTAAATGCACGTGGTCTTCCACTTTTTGGGAGATTCGGACATGGTATTCCCTGCTCGCACTCGGCTATTGTTCTATAAATGGTTCTGCGTGAAACGTTTTCATTCTGGAATATTCGGTAGATTTCATTTTTGGGTACCCGCCCAGCCAACTTGTAGATACTTGTTATTATTTCCAATTTATCTTCTTCAAACATCTTCAAAATAAATAAATCTCAACTGACAGTAAACAAAATAAGCAAACTTATTTTTCCAAAGGCAACTTAATATTATTTTATTATTATTTTTAGCTAGTCGCATCAACCATGTGGGTTATTTTAGCGACTCGGTACTCTTACAGTTTATGCATTAATTGTATTTCGTTCAGGTACTTAACTAGAGAGTTTACTTTACAGTCATTTCCTAACAAAATTCCGAGGTTTTGGGGTAGATTATTGTTTTGTCTAGGTAGTTTATACTTAGGACAGTCAATTAGAAAATGTTTTACTGTTATGTCGCACCTGCACAGATCACATTTGGGTGGTTCCGTTTTCTCGAACAGGTGCTGGTGGGTCTGGTGTGACCTATTCTTAGTCTTGTTAGTAAAACTTGGTGAGGGCGTTTTGTAGGAATCATTTTCCACGGTTTCACTTCGGTTTTTATTTCGCGTAACTTCGCTTTGGATTCCTGCCACTGACTCCCCCACGCACTAAGCACTTTTTCCTTGACGTGGATTTTTAGGTCATTAACCGTCATTTCTTGCACTGTTATTGCACTTTCACTTTCGGTGGCTTCTTTTGGTTGCTGGTCTACCTCTTCGTTTCTCAGGATTCCGATGTGGGATGGGATCCACATGAATTGTACCTCTTTGTCGGTTGTGTGTAGCTCCTCTAGTGCTGCTTTTATGGCGAGAGAAATAGGATGACTCTCATAGATTTTTTTGATGGACTCAAGTGAACTATTATTTTGTTTTTGTTGAAATTAAAGCCAATGAATTTTGTCTCAAAACTTTTATGGCATACGTTATTGTCCTGCTCTTGGTATATAACCCAGTACTAAGCTTCTTTTGAACTCATTAACTGAAACTATATAAAGTAGTATAATTCTCTCCAATACATTTTCATCTAATGTATTTGAATTTCAGGTTTGATGCGACTGCATGAAGCTATCCCGGGCAGAATTCCAGGAGAAATATCCAAACCAGCAATTGCCCATAGAGATTTTAAAAGTAAAAACGTTCTATTGAAAAGCGATCTTACAGCATGTATTGCTGATTTTGGTTTGGCGATTACTTTCGAATCTGGAAAGTCTTGTGGAGATACACACGGACAAGTTGGTACTAGGAGGTGAGTTAATTGTCAGTTCAACGTATCTTAGTTAAATATAGTATAAACAAAATAGGTAAATTTAATTGTAAGCGTGCAATCTTGAATATATAAAACACAAGAGAGAAGGTTATGAGTGCACTAGAGGATTAACGATCAATTAGTTATTATGTTGGTCTAACAGTCAAAAAGATTATCATTACATAAAAGTGATTGCAAAAATAAACCACCGGCTATTAGTCTTAGTATACATGTGAATAAAAAAGATCACAGGGTGCTATGAAAATGCAGTTATCCTCGTGATGGAAAAAAATCTTTACAAAAGAAAAATTTTAGAAATGTGTTACATAAGCTTAAGTTCAATGTATACATATCTATTAAGCCAACATATTACTAAACAAAAAAAATGGCCAGATATATTTAACCATTGATCTGATCATTTTATTAAGAAAAATTGTAAGTATTAAGTAGCTTGTAGAATCACTTCAATCACTTCATATTTGATTGACTTGAGTCAACTATCATAATAATGGTTCCGTTTTTCTCTGTTTTTGTAGTTCCTAAAAATGTTAATCTTTTAATCTTAATCTTGATTTATCCAGTGAGGAAAATGTCATTTTAAATTTTTATAATATATATTTTAGAATCTTGATAATTTTTTAACAAATTATGTTCATATATTTGATCTAAATAGTTACAATACAAAAGTTGAGGTGATGTTGGTACCCAACTTGTGTTACAATGTGGTCGCTAGATGTTTAGAGCTTAATTGCTGATTCTGATGAGTGTTTAATAATAATTGACTCAAATATACTTGTAATGGAGTGTTTTCCATATATTTTTATAGTTATCCTGATGAAGTTTGTAATCACAAACGAATTCTTTGCCTACCATGACTATTATAGTGTGTCCAAGAAAAATATTCGCACTGTAGACACATAATAACCCACTCACACAGAAGCGACACATTAAAAACAGCCTTTATTATTAAATACCGATACTGTAATTTCATTGTTTATGGATGCCATGTGAAGAATAGACAACCCTCGTCACTTTTCACACGTATTAGTATTGCATAAGTGAAAGTGAATAATGTGAATTCAATTTACCATTTTGGTGGTACTATTTAAGTCTTCCTACGTGGTGGTAAGAAACAGAAGATGTCTTCAATAACCCAATTATGAGAGTTTGTTTATTTAATACGATGATATATTGAAAAATTCTTAGCCTACTATAGAACCAAACAAAATTTCAATGTCAAAATATTTTATTACCCAACATATTCTCCTCTCAATTGGATACATTTATTACAGCAGTATCTAGACCTTTCAAAAAAAATGTTTCTTCTTGCTCTGCAAACCAGACCTCCACAGCTTTTATTACCTCCTCGTTGGAAGAAAATTTACGACCTTTTAAACTTTTTTTCAGTTGAGGAAAGAGATGACAGTCGGACGGAGCCAAATCTGGTGAATATAAGGGGGGTGTTCTAGTAATTCAAACCCTAAATCACGAATTTTTTACATGGCAACATGAGATTTGTGTGCAGGGGCGTTGTCCTGCAAAAACAAAACACCTTTGGATAGCTTTCCGCGTCTTTTCTCTTTAATTTTTTTCCCGTAGAGTGGTCAGTAATGTCGAATAGTAATCTCCAGTTATTGTTCTACCCTTATACAAAAAATCAATCATGATTACTCCATGGCAATCCCAAAAAACTGAAGCAAGAACTTTTCCAGCAGATTTTTGGACACGAAACTTCTTAGGTCTTGGAGAACCAGAGTGTCGCCATTCCATCGATTGTTGCTTTGTTTCTGGATCGTAGAAATGTACCCAAGTCTCATCCATAGTAACAATTCGGTTTAAGACGTCTACATCGTTTTCAAATCGAACACAGATCGAACGCGATGCTTCTACCCTTGCACGCTTTTGGTCAACATTCAAACATTTGGGGATCCATTTTGCAGCAATTTTTTTCTCATGTCCAAATTGACGTGAACGATATGATGAACGCGTCGTATGAAATATTCAGTGCTTCAGATATCCGTTTTAGCTCAATCCGACGGTCTGATAAAATCATGTCATGAACTGCATAGATATTTGGAAAATTTACCTCTTTTGAAGCTTGCAGTCCAACTTTTCACGGTCGCATACGAAGGACATTGATCACCAAGGGTATTAAGCATATCTTCGTAAATCTGCTTTCCTCTTAACCCTTTTAAATACTTGATGATGGCTCGATTTTCACAATTTCGGTGGACATCTTTTTTCTTTTAATTTATTGCCTAACTCTGGTTTACTTTTTTGACGTCAAACTTCACACTGACACTTCTAATAAGTTATTGTTCGTTGCTATGGTAACGCAATATTTTGTTTATGCATGGAACTGGTCTAGGCTAATCAGATATCAATACATCCTCGTATTTCGTATTAACGTAGCATCGCAAAGAGGATGTCATGGAATGTATTGAACCAGTCATGGAAATATTAATAAATATTCTGATCAAATAAGTTTTCTATTATTTTTTATTGTTTTTTTTAGATATATGGCCCCCGAAGTACTTGAAGGTGCAATAAATTTCACTCAAGACGCTTTTCTAAGGATTGACATGTATGCATGTGGTCTTGTATTGTGGGAACTAGTATCTCGATGCACCGCTCAAGATGGGCCTATTCCAGAATACAGGTTACCATTTGAGGAAGAAGTTGGCCAACATCCTTCATTGGAAGATATGCAAGAATCTGTTGTTCAACAAAAAGTTAGACCTTTAATACAGGAACATTGGAAACACCATCCGGTAAATTTGTTATTTTCTAACCTACCATTTCGCACCTTTTTTATTATTGACCGAGCGGATTTATTTTTACTGACATTCGCATTATAACTAGTTTTGTAAGGGTAAGTATGAGCTGTGAGCGACCATCCCATATGATAAATCCGCCATATAGCGCATATGGGACGAGTAACAATTCTGTCATCGTTGTATGGGGTAGAGATGACCTTTAGGATCAATTTGACGTTATTATCTTATTTTTGAAAATTATTGCAACTGTGTCACTGTTTCTCCAACGCTGCTATTTATTTTCTTGTTAATAGTGGGTGTTTGATAAGAGGAGTACCTATTACTCTATGTCAGAAGCTATTGATTGTTATAAAAAAATACATCAAAATGAAGTGCCAGAAATTATTATAATCACTTAGCTCACTATAGTACAAGGTAGCCACAGAACTGAAACATTTGGAATAATCAGATTGAAAATATCAGAAAACTTAAAAGAGTATCAGGTATTTTAAATGTTACAATTTCGAGAAAATTGTTTGACTGGTTTAGTTCTGCACTCTAATCTCTATACCCATCACTTCTCTTTTCGGGTCGATCCGATTGATACAAAATTTACTAATGGTTTATATCACGTTTTTTCTATATAAAATATTTGTCAAGCTCCATATTATTGTTGTAAATAACATAGTATACATTGGAAAGTTTATTTTCGGTGTGAAGCTCCAACAGCGCTCTTCACAGAAAAGAAACTTTTTCCAGGATATCCGAACTTTTAATCAGGTACTTGAACATTTAATGGCAATTATGTCATATTCTTAATAAATATTAGAAAATAAAATTTGGTTCACAACTACTTTAATTATTGAAAATTTAATTTCACCCAATTAAGAAGGGAGCAAAACATGTCATAAGATTTCTAGCTATTTTTAAAACGCTGTTGTTTCCTGATCAAAGCTTGGAGCTTGAAATTCCTAGTTAATTAATTTCTTTAAAAAATTGTGTTCTTTAAAAACAACCTCCAGTTTGTGGTGAACATTCACTGAGATATAAAATATCTATTCTGCCTCGTCTTCCATTCAATTCCTAGTGAAAGTCTCAGAGACTAGTAGTTCCTTCATTTCTGTTTCTTGAAGATATTTAAGGATTTTTGTAGGCTTCAGTTTAGGCGAGTATTAATCTTCTATCCAGTATGGTGCTCTGGGATTCTCTATTGCTATGCATTCTGCAAAGATATAAATAGAGGTTTCTTCTTCTTAGAAACTACATTCTTCTTACCTCGCTAGTTGGAGTTTTTATGGTGGACCCATTCAGGCGGTAGTGCTCTCTTGGATACCTTTCAAAGCTCTTAGAGCAGACTTACTCTGGCATTGTTCCTTTGATTGTCTTGGCCATATCAGATCCCCCCAATAGCTCGATCTTCTCCTTTTGTCGATTTTACCTAATTTTTTCAATATTATATTGACACGGTGTTTCAGCCCCTCCTTTTGATTGATTGATTGATTTCTACGGTACTACCAGTCTAATTTTTGTGTGCTCTTGGATGTACCGCCTTTGTGAATAAACTAGTTCTTACTATGTCTTCACCAGATCCGTCTTGGAAAATCCTCTCTTGAACACCCTAGTTCTATTAGGCCAAGCAACGGAGCATGAGAGTATAATAATTTTTGACAAAAATCCTAGTAGAAAACTGATGATGCCATCATATAAAAGACATTACGCAGTATCATTTTGATATGTTTTGGACACACAAATGTTGTTCAGTAATTTGTTATAAACAGTTATAACGAAAAAAAACCCTTCTTTTTTTCGTTTTTTTTCATATAGCGTAAAACGTACTGAAGCAATCTCAATGGTATGTATAGATAAATTGTAGATATTTAAAATACGAACGAAATGAGGGGTCGACTAAGTCAATCGGATGATTAGGGCTCGAGAAAATCAGAAAAAAACGGAAAGTTAGTAATTTTTTTGAAAATTCATATCTTCGTCATTTTTCAATTGCAAGAGCTGAAACTTGTTACAAAAGTAGTTCTTCGTATGCCCTAGTGAATAGGGGGACTGAAATACCCTTTTAGGGGGCCGGAACCCTTTTGCGGAATCAGCTCCAATGTAATAGGTAAAGCCGAAGAAAAGAGAAGATCAGACCATTGAAAAGATCACTGCCTATAATAACCAAACGCTAGAAAGTAGCGGGGTAGATAGATAGCGGAGATTAAGTAGAGGCATATAGATATACAGCACGCTGGCACTCGGCGTAACCGGTCCTTTTCGGTGGTGTTTTTGGCAACTTAGCATCATTTTATTACAAATCGAAAATATACGTTTTGTTGCTCTACATAAACACTTTTCAAAACCGTTGCAAATTATCTCATCAAAAAATTACAATTGCAATTGCGATAAAAGTAACCGTCGCTTGGCGTCTGCTCTTCGCGCATATAAAGGGCATACGAAGAACTTCTTTTGTACCAAGTTTCAGCTCTTGCAATTGAAAAATATATAAATTTTCTCAGTTCCTGATTATCCGATTGACTCGCTCGACTCCTCATTTTATTCGTATTTTAATTATCTACAATTTATCTATACACACCATTGAGATTGCTTCAGAACGTTTTACGCTTTATGTTAAAAACAAAAAAAGAAGGTTTTTTTCGTTTTAAATGTTTATAACAAATTACTGAACAACATTTGCGTGTCCAAAACATATTAAAATGATACTACGTAATGTCTTTTATATGATGGCATTATCCGTTTTCTACTAGGATTTTTGTCAAAAATATTTACTTATTGCTTGGCCTATATGATAATGTATCTCCAATGAGTCAGTACTTCTCAATCTCTGCTAGTTTATTTGCTATTCTTCAGACGAGAAAAATATTTTCATAATATGTACGCAATTCTTTTTATTTTTTTTTGCAAAAAATATGGTTTGTTTTTAATTTATCCAGGGATTGGCGGTAATTTGCGATACGATGGAAGAATGTTGGGATCACGATGCCGAAGCAAGATTATCAGCGTCTTGTGTAATGGAAAGAATAATCTCGCAAGCTAAATACCAACAACAAACTATCGGATGGAGAATTGAAAATGAGGCTCCTTTGAATATTTTAAAGGAAAACAGTATGTAGGGAGAAAAGTAAGTTAACACTGCATTATATTTATAGAGACGTATGAGACACAAAATTACTCTTAGTATTTTGTTAATAACCATGTAATTTACTCAGGTTACATTACGCGCAACGATTTTATTTTTTCGTCTAATCCATGAGTTAGATTAATGAGGAGAATTGATGGTTTTACATACCTCCATCTTGCGGTGGATCCTATTCTGGTGGAGGAGTGCCGAAAGTAGGATGTACGATGTAAAAAAGGAGGTAATCAAAAACTGTAATTTGTGTGCGGTTATCTACATTTCACTCACTTAATAATGTCAATGTTGCCATGTTTCAATTATAAAGTAGATATTTCATAGTTCCTGTGAAAAACCAAGACACACACTGTAGAAGTCAGATGTTTTCTACATTAATTAGAAGAGGGTTATTTGAAAATAATGCTTCGCATATTTGGGTGTTGTTTTGGTGGATGTTTTTTTGTTAAAAGTCCCATAATAACAGATATCTGTGTCGCTTTTGTTTCATTATTTTTTTTATAAAAGAGATTACAGGACATAAAAAAATTGGCTAACACAATTTTTTCACTTTTATTGTTATGACAAATATATTTAAGATGTGTTGCACACTAATTACAGTTTGGTTTACCTACTTTTGTACTTCATACCTACTTCCGACACGTGCCGCTAGATCGCACAACAATCGATCCACAGCATTATGGAGGTACGTAAAACTTACTACTGCGTCTTAGGAACTACAGATAGAGGCAACAAGCCATAGGCCGCTGTGAAAGTGGGAATGTCCGTATGAACTCCGGTGAAAGAGAAAGAGGCAGACGATCAGAGGTTTTTCTGTCTTTGTCTGTGTCTACAGTATACACGCCATTAAAGAAAGACAGTGTAATGGATGTATTGTCGATGGATACTTTGGTAGATTATAGGTGTGGAAGTGCGAAGGGACTATGAATAGGTGATGTTGCAGGTCACTTGGAGGATCATCTCAAGAGGAATGAAACAACTACTTCTAGCACTGGGATATGTTTGATTTATTTACTAAATACATTACATCACTTACTAAACTAATACTATGCATAGGTACATAGCCGTATAGCATACGTATACGTAATGGTTAATAATTACTAGTAGGTGACTATTTAACTATATAGAATAGTCTCCTTCAAGTATTCTGCATCGACTTCTTCTTTGGTCAATACTGAATGTATATTTATATAACCGGCCAAGTTCGAGCAAAACAGATAAACATATAATTGTTTTTGTCTTGCACTACGCTTGAACTTGACAATAACCTTCTTTATTTATATTTATATAATAATGAAATGTTCGAACGTTTTGTTGAAATAAGATCAAGGGAATTTAATTCTTATTTTAAATATTTATTATTATATTGGGCCAAAAGGCATCACAACAGCCTGAATCTCTGACTTTCTATCTCTCTCTTACATGCTGACGGGTTTCGAGCTGGCTTGTTGCCTCTATCTATATTATTTCTAAGATTATCCTATGTCAAGGAAAACAATGTCAAAGTGTATTTATTTATTTTGCTGGATTCCACAGATGTTTCCTTGTCGTTTATTTAAATCTAATAATCATCCAATGACTTGACTTTATTGTGGTTCCTCAATGTCCTTTAATAATTACTATATAATTGATAATGTACAAAATTTCTTTCATACATGAGTGAATGTTTATAAACAGGACGTCAATTTGAAATTTTTTGAAACTCTGTATTTTGTAACAAACCGTATGTTTACATTTTTTGACAGCTACTTGTTTTGATTTTTACTAAATAGGTAATGGCTGTTTTATTCAGCTGTGGTACCATTACCATTTACCAATTCTAATAAGAATACTAATTTCTATTATTAACAGAAAATAAACAATGTTTATAATTCAATATCGAGGCAACTAAAGTTAACACCTCGAGTAATAAATAAATCTAAGAATCTGTTATCTTTGCTGTGTGTATTGCTATCCTTGTTTTGGGATGAGAGAATCGATTTAGATGTTGGTTGTAAACAAAGTGTGTTGTCACTTGTCAGTATAGCGGGTTATTCATCTAGTCTGTTTAATGATCGCAGGTAAGTAACAACCAAACAACGAATCCTTTTGACAGCCTCTAATGATATTTGGGAACAATACACTTCGATTGGTTTCAACGTCCCGTAACTTGAGATTGATTTAAATCGGTTTTATTTATTAAATTAATACTTTTTAGTATTTCTATCATAGAAACAAGCTTAAATTTCGTTTTTATTTGAACACAGTGAACAGAAACGTATGCAAGGGAAAGAAAAACCGTAAAATTTCAGCGAGTGCAGACACAAGTTTATTGAAAACCATGCTTTAAAAATAACTCAAATATTTTATCAAAATGATAAATAGAATACGGTGTGGACATTTAAATATTAAATAGGTTTCGAAAATTCACCAAATTGAGAATGTCAGTTTTTCACAAAACAAAATCAAGATAAGATGTAAGAAATAACAGAAGCTAAGAGTCAAGTTACCAACCAATTTTGACAAGTGATGGTATACATGATATATAAACATTTATAATTGTAAATATAAGCATTTGAAAAGGATGAAAAGAGATTTATAAAAATAAATAAGTAAGAATAAATGAATAGAAAAAAAAATAATGAAGAATTTTAAAAAAAGTAATAAATAACAACATTTACTAGCAAATCGCAGATCCGTACCCAAATGTAGCGAAAAATGAATGAAAATGTAAATAATGTAAATATAACGTTAATAAAATTCTACAGATAACCCGGAAAATAGATGAAATTTTCATAAAAAAAATAACAATAATACTAGTTTTCGAATTTTTCTTTTTGAAAACTACTTTCGAATACTTTCTCTAAACTATTCACACAAGAAGATGCAACTAAACCATTGCCATACATTTCTGTGAAAAGAATAAATGTTTCACTTTCCTATATCCCTTTAGATTCTTAGCATGTGGAAGATAAACATAAATCGCTAAGATCCAAGTCATCTCATATTTGAAAATCATGTGACGATGTTCTATGTCATCCTGTATAACGTATAATGAATGCTTCCTTTCGGCAGAACTATATTTAACATATTTGGAGCAGATCTGTCCCCCATTTTTACTATAAATTTTGGTATTCGATTACAAGGACATCTATATAAGTTGAAAAAAGAAATGCTTGAAACAAGAAATAGACAGAATTTTCTCTCTAACAGATTATTTTCTTACTGGAATAATTTACCCAGCAATGTGGTCTGTGCACCGTCTGTTAATGCTTTTAAAAACCAGTTAGACCACAGTTCAGTGAACATTTTATAGTGCATGTAAAATGAGGAAAATGTTACCAAGAATTTATTCTTTTTTACTATGCAAAACCAATTTATATATCAAGTATTGTTCCCGGGCATACAATACTTCACTTTGCATAAGTGCAACATAATGGTTCAATTAAGTGAAAAAAGCGTATTGAAATTTTAATGATGATCGGTTATGGTGATCATGTTAGAACTCATGAAGAAGTGTGTCATACTTTTAATAATTTGCATCCGGAGAGAAAACCCATATCACGCTAAACAGTAACTAAAACATTACAACGTTTTAATACAACTGGGATGGTAGAAAATTTGCTAAAACCTGGAAGACCGCGGACTGCAACGAACGAAACTGTTAAACAAAATATTGCCATCGATTTAGAAGAATCACCTCAAACTTCCACCACAAATTTGGCACTAAACCATGGTATCAGTCGACGTTCTGTAGGAAAGATAATCAAAAGTGAAAAGTATCATCCGTATAAGGTACAGTTGGTTCAAGAATTGTCAGACGATGATTTTGACCGACGGCTGGAATTTTGCGAACGGCTAATGGACATCTGTAATGTCGACGACAATTTTGCTTCTAACATAGTTTTTACCGATGAGGCAACTTTTTGTTTAAATGGAACAGTTAATCGCCATAACTCAAGGTATTGGTCAAATGAGAATCCTCATTGGATTCATGAAGCACATACCCAGCATCCACAGAAGTTAAATGTTTGGATGGGAATTGTCGAAAATGGACTTATAGGCTTATTTTTTATCGACGGAAACTTGAATGGTGAAAAGTATTTGGATCTACGAAATAACGAGATTACTCCTGCACTTTAACAGAATGGGCAATTACCACAAAATGTTTAGTGTCAACAAGATGGAGCACCTTCCCACTATGACGGGTCAGGGATTTTCTGGATTCGAATTTCCCAATTCGATGGATTGGACGTAGAGGATTCATTCTCCGGATGTTAGCCCGTTAGATTTTTTTCTTTGGGGTTATTCCTCAAACTAACAAGCTCTTTTAAAATCTGTAAAAATATATAGGGTGTCCCATTTAAAGAAGTGGATGGCATTTCCGGTTAAACCGGAAGTATATTATTAACAAAAAAATGTACATCAGATGCATTTTGTTCCATTGCACTTACCTGCAAATTTTCATAAATATCGTTCTTTTCGTTTAAAAGATATTTACTTGGTTCCATACTTTATCCCAACCCTGTATGTGGTGAAGACATTTATAAGCTTCGCACCTTATTCCGCTCGCTATTCGTGAAATAATTTTGGTGCTCAGTCAATATTAATAGTCTTTAACCACCTTGGTGTATAATATACTATTTGTGGGTCACGTATATCTTTGTATTCGTACGTAGTATTTCTTTATAAAACAGTTTCTTATTTCCAGTAGGATTCGGAATTTTGGACGAACCGTACCTGCATAACTAAAGTACCTGCGCCTGCAGCCTGTTACCACACTTGCCTACATTTACATAGCCTAATTTAAATAGCATATTACAGTATTGTCCAAAAAGAAACATAGTCAATAATATCCAGCGAAGATTTTATACGTTTTTAATAGTCTTTTCCTTCTGCACCTTGACTAAGTTTCTTTTTTAACTATTTATAGGTAATTCAAGATAAGGGTCGTTCCATGTTTTGGGGAGAATTTATAAAGATATTTTGTCGGGATGTTCGTTGATTGAGAAATAATCACTGACTTGAACACTTCAATTTTTGTTATTGTTAATTTGTATTTTACAAAAAATGTTCCATGATAAAAATTGTTTTACAAATAAAAGCACACAATTATTAAGAAAAAATACTCAAAATATACAGTTTCAGTTGATTATCGTATTTATCTGTCTGCAATATTTGCGGTTAGTGTATAAATAATTCAACATGGGAACGACTAATTTTGAATTGCCGATCTCATGTGCCAATAGAAGAAAAAAAATGGACTTTTATTTTGTTTATATACAGATTTTTATACAGAAGTTATTGTACCAGAAGATTTTTCTTTATAACATGTGTGGTGACATTGAGAATTTTAAATTATGGTGTAAAAGACTTTTATATTATGTGTAAACCTTATTGGTCCTTAAATGTTATTGTGTATTTTTATCTTCCGATTAATTTGGTTTTTATTTACATGGAGGTTTTATATGAGCTTAATGTGATTTTTTGGTGACCAACCAAATGTTCAAATCGTCGGATTTTGTTTAATGAATTTTCATCTCATATAGTATAATTTGGTTTTTTCACATATTTTATCTTGCACAATCTAAACGAAAAACAATTGTGGACCAAATTAATAAAATTTCCGGGATGGCTAGACAAAGATCACCAATTCAAAAGGAGGTTGACAGAAGGTCACTTTTACACAATAGTCCAGTAAATAAATACCAAAAAACCCGTCAACCTGGGTACCTGGGTATCCATAGGTACATTAAATTCCCAAAATATCAGGTACCTGGAATTTGTGGAAGGGTGGGAAAATGGCTCTGGAGTTCCCGAAAATCCGTTTTCCGGCGATATGTGCCGAAATATGACCCTAAGACAAAAAATGAAGAGCAATTTATTACCTACAAAAGTTGTCCTTATGATTTTTTTCGCTACCCCACTACTTTTTGCAAAAATGGCGGTTCAAAATTCACCATTTTCCGAAACTCAAAATCCGGCGATTCCTTATCAAAATCTGGGGTGAGGAGCCTGCATATAAACCAATTCCTATGGTTAGGACTTCAAGTATCAATTGTAGATGGCGCCACCATACTTTTTCGCACTTGCGAAATGATCAAGGCCATTAATGGTAGTCATGAAAATGCTCTTTTTCTTAACAACTCTCGAGGTCAGAACCACTATTACTTCCCCCAAAAATGAGCCCTTGGCCTACTTTAATGGTTTACCCAAATCTTGAGAAGGATTACATGCGAACGGTATGGAAAATGGACGCTAAAGTTGCGGAAGTAACTTTTCTCATGTGGCAAAATGTCCAAGTCTCGGGGGTTTGCCTAAGGAAAATCTGAATTTTGGGCAGATTGGAATATTCGCCATTATCCTCGATAGGGAATTGAACATTTTCGCAATTTGGCGAAAATTTTCGCGAATTTTCGCAATAACTTATAATCACACAATTTTTGAAAATACCATTTATTACTGAAAAATACATGAACAATTAAACACATATAACTACAATATGAAGACAATCCTTGACCGGAAAAAATTTCACCGTGAGGAGAAAAAAACCTTTTTTCAGTGGGCTGAAGATTTCCGGAAAACTCGGGAACTTAGACAAAAAATAATGGTGGTATCGGCAAGGGGACAATCTAACCTTTTGTATACTATACTTTAAAACCCCATAAAAATGGCCCTTGAAAAAACACGTTGTTTATAAAAATACCCAGGAATTATTGAGTGAATTTTTTTGGAATACATTAAGCACCCCCAAAGCTCCTTTACTCAGAAGAATTCGGGAAAATTAATCTTCGTGAAAATTATATGAACATATTTATGGGAGGGCTGAAAAATGAGGCAAAAATGAACTTTGGCCGGGTTTTTCACTAATCCAGGGAAATAAATTAGGGGAGGAAAAGACACGATATTATAGCCACAGGTTCCTTCTTTTATCTGTACTTTGAATCATGAAAAAATATTCATTTTAACGGGAGTTATTAAAAAATGTGTAACTTGCTTGGAGGCGTCATGCTCTCAGAGCGTACTGGGGCTGCGTTCAGGACCGTTTATCTCGAAAACTATCAACATTTTTTACAAAAATGTTAAGGACCATTTTTGTAGATAATAAAGTCCCCGTAATTTTTTGTCTGAACAAAAATTCTCTGTGGCATATTTACGGAAATATAAGCGAAAATACCAAATTTTTGATCCCAATGGGCCATTTTAACACCTTTCCACAAATTCCAGGTACCTGACATTTTGGGGCGTCAATGTACCTATGAATACCTGCAAATTAAAAAAAAAAATTCTGCTGGACCAGATGCCCAGGTAGAAACCTTCGTTTACTGGACTACAAAGAGTTTACTGAACAAGGTGGACCAGAAACTCTCAATCATGATATTGAAACTCCGAAAGAGACATTTGAAGACAGTTTCCAAGCCTGTCACTAGACACTATATCCTTAGGAAACATCTACACAAAATGGGAAAAGCCAGAGAGCCTATGTGAAGAAAACGTGAATTGAATGAAACGGCTATTCACATACTCTGTTTTTGTTAGTGACTCGAATAGAAGCTCTTTGGAGAGGAAATAATACTATATGACTATTAGAACTACTAAAAATCCCCCAGATACACTAGTGGCATATATAGAGGATACGAAGCTTCTGGAATGGGACTAAAAAAATGGAAATGGTACAAAGCCTGGCCTGTTGAACACAACCCAAAAGAATGAATAAAACTTTAAACTATTAGAAGCATTATTTTTTTTTCAAAACAAAATCCGTAATATGTAAAGTATTTGCTGAGAAAAACAAAAGAGAATTTGTCAATTCATTGTGAAAAGGTTGTCAAAGTGCTTAAAAAAATGATAAACAAACCAAGTAAAACTATCAATAAAATTATGATACACAAAAAACTAAACACCTACGTTGCTTATGTCGTATATCTGTGGAACATATGTGACGTGGAATAACTTGTAGCACCAAGGAAACCGAACACCTATGGAACTAAAAATCAATAAAATTTGCAATAAAAATTATGCTTTAACGCGCAATTGCAAGTAATAAGTGGGAAACGTTTTATTGCAATCTCATGAACGATACGGCAGCTCGTTAAATACCAACAAACAAAAATTCATTTTAATATAAAAGAAGATTGAAAATAATTCAAATATTAATTTAGAGAAATTTAAGAGGAAGATACATTACAATGGTAAGACTTTGAAATTACTAAAGTATTTACTTTGTTTATTATCAAAAGAGTAAAATGGTAATTTCAAAATCAAGAATTCACGATTTAAACATTAAAAACGCTAAATCTTAACGTTTTAACGATAAACGTTATGACTGATATCTTTTATTAATTGGTAATTATAGAAATAATTATAATTTTATTAAAATATAAATGAACTATTCTTTGACGTTTGTTATGGGAATTATTCAAAATTATTACAGATTGAACACTTGGGAATATTTACCATTAACTATTAGCAAAATATGAATAATATGTTCCTGTCTTACACCACTTTAAACATCATTAATATATTGAAATATCAAAAGTTTACAAGTTGATAATGGGATATTCCTACTTACTCATGTAAAATTGAATAAACAGGCGAGTAGAGCTCTTGAAAAAACTGATTTTATCATTGACATACACTCCAATCTAAAAAAACTGATAAAATTCAAATAAACTTCAAGTGACAATCAACTATTTACATGTCAATTATATTGTTTCTTCAAAAATTGAATAGATGAGGCTTTTACTTGATGAAGATCCATACTAAACGATAAAATAAAACAATTTTGTCAACGACTATTTGATAATTTTTACATTTTACGTGTGTTTCTTCAAGTATAATGACGTACATTATGCACCAGTGAATAATAGGTGTGGATAATGGGTGTGGATAATGAAAAGGTCACATGACAAATAATTATATTGAAGATTATTCATATACAAATGACACAATATATTATATAAAAAATTTCACCGCGGCGTGGATTCGATCCTATGTCTAAAATTCCTCTTTTCACCAAGTCAGAGCCGTATACCATCAGGCTATGAAGATATATATGATAGATTATCAAGCTGTTGTATATATACGAGTAGATCGTTTTATATGCAGTTATTTATCTAGTTTGTATGATATATGTCAAAACCAAAAGTGACGTTTTAAATAATTTATTGTTAATTGCAAGAATTTCAATAACTATACTGTTGTTTAATTTATATTACTAGAATTTTTAATATGGAAAGTGAATCAGACAGTGAATTGAATGTTACCCCGCCAAACATAATAGAAGCAGCACAAATAGTCTCCTTAAATTTACTGCCAGAAAAATCGAAAAAAATGCAATAACAAGTAAGTAATTAATAGTCGTGGACAAAATATAGTATTCTACTCGCATATAATGGCTATTATTCACTCAGGTGTTTATGTCACTCGCCTGCGGCTCGCGACATAAACGCACCATTCGTGAATAATAGCCATCATTATATGCTTGTTGAATAATATACTATAATTTGTTCCATTTCATCGTTTTATATTGTTTCTTCTTAAGTTTCTTACAAATTTACAGATACTCTTGTGTCTTGTAGTTACTCTTGCACAGAAAACAATCACATGTTTTGTCGTGTGTTTTCCATTGATAGAAGATAGTTCATAAAAATTATTTGTTTGATAATATAATGGATTATGTTACGTGATGGTAAATAATCAGCGCTTCTACTATAGTTACACAAACAGACCCATGGATTTGCAAATAGTTATTACGATTCAGCAGTTTTTCTTTTCGAGTAAAGTCAATCAAACCAATCTTGAAAATAAATTACTTCTGACATTTCCTTGGGCTACTTCAACCACATTCCGAAACATATTTTTAACATCAATACCCGTAAACGGCTACATAAAAGCATATTCTTATTTGTAATTTCTACATATTACAGTTTTATGGTACCTTTTTTAAAATCCTTATTGTAAATTATAGCCTTAAACCATTAAATACTTTTCTTATGAGTCATTGCGCCCACATTTACCCGCGAAAGATTGTAAAGCTCTGAAATTTGGAGGGGGACATACTCTGATTAAAATCCAAGTGTCAAACAAGGTGCGAGTCAATCGGTACAGTCTGAGTAAAACGTAAGTTTAAAGTGCGAATTTTTGTACAGGAATTGGGCAGCGTAATGTTTTATTCACTGTCAACCAAAGGAATAAATTATTTGTATGGCCCGGACACCCTCTAGTTTTTATTTAAACTGTATAAACTTTTCATAAAATGTCATTATTAAAACTTTTTTTACTCATATATTGGTTTTTTCAAATTAATATTATAGGCAATTAAAAATGTCTTCAATAAATATCTTTTACCGCAAACATTTTTTCAAAAAATATCGTCAAGACAACGTATAAACTTGAAACAATAATCACCCTCACAGTTCCAATATCCACTACACACTATTCGAAAAGATGCTTTTTCTACTATCACTATCGAAAGTCGTCTTTTGTGCCTTGAAAAGCAACTGCAAAGTTGATGTTTTCCACGAGCTGTAATAATTTGACATTATTGGCGCTCTTAAGCAGAAAGTAACTTTGGCGCACGCCTAATTTTATTTATAGATAAAAGAGAGCTAGTAGTTAATTTTGGTGTGATAGTAGAAAAAATCTTGTGTGTATTTAGAGCAGAAAGTCTTTTGGTAGTTTCGACACTTTCTGTCTCGACTACCAAAGTACTACTTTCTGCTCTTGATACGCAAATAGCTATTGTGTAATACTACGCTAGATATTGTTTTCATGTAAAAAGATGCCAATGAAGAGTTTGGAAGGCGCGCAAGCTAGTTGTTCCCTTATGTACTGTACGAGTCATATCCACAAACTTGTTTTTTTTTTATTCGGGCAATATTGTAATGAACTCTAGTTATTCTGTAGACACAATCTGAGTTTTGCAACAGACTGTACTCCGTAAGAGGTCGCTTTTGGCAGCACCTTTTCAATTCAAATTTACTTGCACCTTCAATGACATTTTTCTCCTTAATTGGATATACAATGATTTCAAATTTTGCGACTGTATTGCTAGTGAATAGTTTCGTAGACGATGGATATTTATAATTTGGATGGATTTCACAACATAGATGTTTTTTTGGAAAAAGTAACATGCATAGTCTCTTCGCCATTATTATCTCAAATAATAAGGGAGAAAAATGAATTTGAAGAAAAAATCACTTATTTTTCCAATTTAAAGCTAATCTTAAAATAATCTCGATATCTGTTTATATAATTTTATGTATTGAGTTAATACCTATAAAGTTTTTTCAATCATTTAAATTAAAATACAAATTCTACAGGGTCCTTAGTATATTAAACCTTTTTTGACAGCGCATTGACTCTTAACACTTCATACAAAATCAATGATTAAATAAAGGGGGAGTATTTTCTAGATCTTATGGATGGGAGAAAATGACTCCCTGACTGGAAAATTCAGTTTCGGCGTTCTTTTTTCTGATTTTTGAGTTTTTTTACGGTTTCACTGAAAAATCACATTGACAACAATTTCAATTTTTCAGTTTTTCCTAATTTAATTTAATCATTTTATAAAAGTTATTATTTTAAAAATGGTATAATGGAAACGTTCAAATGTAATGAGTATGAAAAAAAATGTGACCTAGAATAATAGAAAATGTGCGGAACTGTGAACAAGCTAATAGCACTTTTAATTTTGAACTTGCTTTAAAAAATGACTTTTTCTTCCAAATCCTCTCTTGAATTCTTCCAGGACGGTGTACATAGATGTGTAAAAAGCAAAGCTCTTAACATTGATATTTAGAGCTCGCTAATCTCGAATTTATATTTATTTAAATATTGGGAAAAACTATTTCAAATATTCATCTACTAACTGGGGCGAGCGATGCATATCTCTATATGAAGTTTAACGCTCTATAAAAAAGGCTACAATTATTTTTTGATGAATCTACTCCTTCAAAAGTAAATTCAAATTTTTTTTAACCAACAAAATGTTAAAGATTTTACGTTGTATCTTGAATATTTATTAGATATTCTATAAATTGTGACTTTCTGTGTAAAAAAATTTAACTGACAGAAATTATAAAAAGTATCCGCGTAATCCCAATGGGAATGTATGCTTATATGTATATGTACTGGAGTGACATTCACTGATACCAAAAGATCTATTGTACCGCCATTCTAGTAGCTTCTCTAGACCTATTTCCCAAAGGAATTTTAGGATATCTGTAGGCGTAAGTGTAGGTAAATATCACTTTTCCAGAAGTCTCCCAGGTGTTGTGCAATATGATTCTGCATTCCACAGAATCTACGTACTTCTTGCTTCACCAGTTTTTTATGCGGCATTGTCCTGTTGAAACTCTTAGTGCAATATAACTCTGGTCTAGGCATTTATTTAATCTCACCTGTAATATCTTCGATTGTCTTAGCCCTAGTAAATCTTTTCAATGGTCAGATCTTCTCTTCTTTCTGGCAGTCTCTATTTTTTCCAAAATTACATTGAAGGTGATACCTACCTTAAAGGGGTTCTGGTCACCTAAAGTGTGTTTGAGGACCTCTGCTATTTCATTTCCTTCTATTCCAGAGAGTGCGATCGAGTAGGTTTTTTTTCCAATGTTTCCTCTCTACTTATAGTGTTTTCGGTTTACATACTTGGAAATTACTCTCTCATTTAGATTGATACTATTTCCACTGCGAGCAATATCGATCTCTCTTCGATTGTATAATCGAGCATACCCCATCGAATGGTGATGGCCAACCCAACCGTATTGATTTTACGACTACTTTTCAGAATATCATTTAAATATCATAGACTTGCTATTTAAAATAGGTGATGTGGCATTAAATATGGACGGAACACGGAAGAACTTGTTTGTTAATCCCGATAAAACGACAGATTTTTGATTTTGAGGTTATATGTTCAGGAGTGCTCTATTTGCTCTCTCAATATTTTCACATCCCTTGAGATCGATGGAGAGATTGCCTCTCGTCCTAAAAAGGCTAGTCCTACTATTCCACGCGACGCCTTCATAAGTGTTGATTGGTCTCACATCCAGCCCAGGATCCTTGAGTTACGATTCCAATTTTTCCCTGTCAGGTTTTTGCACATAATTAGAGCTATTTTTACTTTGTACGTATGTTATCCCAATTACTTTCGGATAATTCTTATAAAATTTGGTTTAAAAAAATATAGTATATTTTGTACCCTTTAGTAATGACACACCACTAGGACAAAAACAATCCTGTAACATTCCAGTGCCAGCAATAATGTGACAAAGAAGATTATTAATTAATTGCAAAATTGTAGTGTTTTTAACAAAGAATAGTATTACTACTAACTACTACTAGTTTAGTCAGGCGAACCTTGGCCAAGACAAACTCAAGCCAAGGTTCCGGCACTGGCGGGCTCATTGTGTCATTCCTGCTACTTATGCATCCATGAAGCCGAGTCCCTCGATGAAGGACTCAATCCTCTTTAGTGGATGCCTGCTTATGTCCCCAGAGGCAATAACAGGGACTCCGAAGATTCGCCTGCGTAGCACAGCCCAATGTGGACATACGAGGAGAACATGGTCCGACGTTTCGTCAGCCATGCCGCAACCAATGCATGGGGGACTTTCCTCTAAACCTAGGATACAGAGGTGTTTCCTCAGACAGCAGTGCCCTGTTAGGAGTCCTGCTATATTTTTTAACCTACTCCTTGGTAGTTCTAGAGCAGCTCTAGCATTTCCATCAGTCCATCCCTTCAATAAGAGCTTGGACTGCATGAGACCATGTAGAGCCCTCCAGTGAGCAAGGTGCTGGTTTCTCAACCAGCTCCTCGTCTTCTTACGGATTGTTTGTTTTGTGAGGCCTAAGGTCGGACCGGCCGTTAAAAGTAGTAGCCGCCCCTTCATTGCCTTCAAAACCAGAGTGGGCCGGAATCCATTCTAGCCACACTGTGTTCCGAATTGCTAGGTCAGCAAGGCGTTCACGACATTCAGCAGCAAGCCCTGAGTTGATGGTATATCCACTCAGGGCCTTGATTGCCGCCTGACTGTCGGTAGTTATAGTAGTCATAAAATTTCAACATTTCGCCACTAAATAGAAAAAAAGATGAATTGAACTATGAATGTAACTTTTATATCGAATAACCTTTGAAGGAGAAAATTTATCAAAAAATTATGTGTTTTTTTATAGAACGTTTAATTTCCTATATTATGTATGGCAAATGATTTTGACATAATTCTCTGAATATTAGTTTTAAGAACTATTCCTTTTCTTAACAAAACATCTCTTAACAACTTCCTGGTAAAATTTAAAAAATATTTCGAAAAACCAGTCTATTCTATGTGATCAAATTCTTTATTAATAACAGATATACGCAAGTTCCAAGGGCATTTTGTATTTCGGATCCTAACAGACTGAATTTTTGTAAATGGCTTCGTTGTGACGAGTCCTACAACTTTTCTATTTACGAGAATTCTCAATTTTAGTCGCTGAGGTAGCTATTCTAGCAGGTGTGATTGCAAAATATTTTACATTAACAATTAGTTATTTAGTTAAATCGGGAGGTAATTGAATAAAGAATAAGGAAAAACCCTGTTCTCCATCCCCAAAGTGTTGAAATAACGGAATGAAAAAAAATGTATAGAAAAGTTGTAGGATTTGTCATAACGAAGCCATTTACAAAAATTGGGATGTTGGGATCCGAATTGCAAAATGCACTTGGGAACCTTGCCTAATAAATTTCGGCATCTATTCTTTCATTATCATGACCACCAAAAATAAGTTGAACTTTCATTTAAATTCTAATTTCTCGTTAGATATTGCTAAATATAAATAAATAAATTTAGATAAAATACTTGTAAATTTTCAAATAAATTCATGTTGTTACAATTTGAAATTAAACAACCTTTTATATATATTTTTAATAATAAAATAAATACACTGTCCATGGCTTGGAAAGTTGAGATTTAAGTGCTATTGGCTCGAATAATTGTTGTAATATGATCTAATACATACGTAAATGTAAAAGTCACGTAATAATTTACTGTGCAAAGTGGAATATAAAAGAATATTTGGAAATTTTAGTTGTAAAAGATGAAAAAAAAATTAATAAAGTAAGTGAAAGCTGTTTTATACAAAAAAAAGATTTTACCCAACAAGGTATATTCTAACTGTTTCAAAATTTTTGTAGTAAATTCCCTAGGGAATAAGTGTGCCATAGAAAATCTATTTTGTGCACATTTAATGAATTTTTCTCTTTGAGATTAAATTTGTGCAATTAAGTGTTAAGTTTGGTGGAAAAGAAGAAAAAAAATTATATATTTTTAATAACTGTATCTGTTTAAGAAAGTAAATTGTACAGTTTGTCTTTTTGTTAAGATTAATCTGGTGATATTTTCTATTTGTGGAAGGTTTTATCCGAAAACAATATTCTACTGTATACTATTTTTTTCACTGGACTGTCCGACATAAAAATCAATTCCAACTCTTCACTATTTTGATGAACACAACTAGTAAGCGTATTTGATTTATTCACTTACATTTTATCGGGTAAATTTGAGTTTAATGGGAAACTGTTACCTAGTAATAGGGTATTCAACTTAAAACTCTACCCCATGTTTTTTCAGGTAATATGACTTAAGTGTCAAATGGGTTATCCAAAAGTATAATTATTTTAAATTTTGTATTCAGATTAACAGAAAAAAATTGAAACAAAAATTTATTGAAAATATACTTACTTATTTTGGTTATTTTTAAGAAATTGAACCACAATAATTTTTTATAGTTTTATTTTAACGTTTCAGTAATATTCCAGCTTCTGTAGTAAAAAAAGTTTATTTTTTTTTTAACTTCTCCCCTAATTTGAGAAAAAATTCGATATTATAATTGAAGTTACTCTTATGAAGCAAGTGGAATAATGAAAAATACAATCTTAAACCCGGGACCGCCGAGCTGTACCACTGGACACCAGGAACCAATCTTTTAACGTTCGACCTATTGCTTCCACGTATTTCATGTGATGGGAGTGGATTTGTTATGTTCGAGCAGTATCTTCGAAATCTCGAAAGTTCGACTTGCAAACGAATTAATTTATCAGTCGTATCAGTCCCACATGGGAGTAAGCGAATAGAGTCTTGCGCAGAACGTCAGAAAAACAAATAAACATCAAACATAACCTGTGGATATAGCGAGATAGAGTAATTACTTACTAAGTTTTTTGATAAATAATACTACTGACCAAAAATGAACGCAGATGAAGCTTTTATGCATCAAATAATTGGATGATTTGCAAGATGCTGAGGAAATGGCGGAAGATACGAAAAGAAGGTTTTCTGATACACAAAATGGAAATAAACACAAACTACATACCTATAATCTTCCTGTCACGTGCTTTTTACATTACTCTACACTACACTTTACCTAAAAAATGACACATAAGATGTACAAAGTTGTTCGCCACTGTGTTTGGAAGATATTGCTATGTGAATTTTCTAGTACCGCTCGATTCGTGTGAATTCATTCGTACGAACAGAATCCATTCGACGTTCTCGCGAACAGTCGAACGTTCAAAGATACGGGTCCAGGTAGATGTAATCCTACCGTCTGGTTATACCACCGAATTTCTAGAGAGGATTAACGGTTTAATTATAAAAATTTAACAACCTGAGCAGTTTTATTACAAATTCTATATAATATAAAGAACCTATATTTTTAAAATTTGTTTTGAAATATACCGACAAATTAACATTAATTTTACAATTTATAATCTCTTGTACTACTTCGGCAAATAATAATAGCTTAAAGATCTTACAAAATAAAATTTGGTGATCTTACTTTCTTTTATTTTAATAATAAATACTCATGTTTCTTTTTAGTATCAGATTTAAATTTTTTTATTATTGTTGATTCATTAAAATATTTATTATTATGTCCACAAAAATAAATATATTTGTATGAGGAGAATAAAAACTGTTTTTTAACAAATAATGAAATGATTCATAACCGTTGGTAGACCGATACATGCTATTTGTGTTAGATGCCCAAACATTTGGAGAAAATTTAGCTCCTTCTGCTATGTAATCACAAAATTGCATTACTCTCTAATCAAATGTCAAATATTTCAAGAGAAAAACAAGTCACCTACTTTGGTGAATTCTGCTGAATTTTTATCTTCATATTCCTTTGACAAACCTAAATTTAAAATCTGATTTCAATTTCGTGGTACAACTAGGTGGTCAAAAAGGGGCAACCTGTTACGCTGCCCGATTATGTCAGGTAACCGTGGTACAACTTTAAACTTACTACATTTTAGTTATTTTTGACCTTGCAGCTACTGTCAGAGCGATATGTCAACTTATTTTTAGGTGAAATCTGATTCTACATTACTATAATTGTTGATCAAACGTTGTATTGCCTCGTGTTTTAGTTGCGTTTTATCCACTTGTTCCAACAAAAAACTGCAACTAGTTGGTTATTAGTAAAAAGCCCACAGCGAATACGTACTAGTTAACTATCGTTGGAGACCAGTTTGCTCTAAGAACACACTAGAATCCTCTTTATACGATTATAATCAAGAAGTTCCTGGTGAGTTGTATTCATTTTATTTTTAAAAGAAACATATTTGTCATAGAAACCTATTTGGAATTGTTTTTTTTTGGTTGTCTAGTCTAGTTTTGCAATTTCAAATTATTGAAACGAAACATACGTAAAATTAATTAGGAAGAAAAGAAAAACATAAAATTAATGTTGAAGACTGAACGTTGGACATATAGGGCAAAACCGCCCGGTAAATTGAAAGAGTAATTGGCTTTAAAATTTAGTTATAGAATACATTATCAATTTAAAATATCTGACAGTACTTCCAAATTACAGTTTCAAAATTTTTAGATTGAAGAAACATATTTTGTATTTAAATTTTAATTAGTTTTAAGGCAGCTAAATAGGCAACGGACTCGATTTTTGAAATTATCAATAAAGATATTTTGGAGAATATTTTAGGGCATTCAATAAGTGTATGCTTTAAAGATCAACGTTCATTTATGACTTCGAAATTTAAAAAAAAAATCTTTTTGAAATGAGACAGTAAACAAATGGGGTGTAAAACTTAACAAAAATATGATGTTTTCACAATGTTAATAGTTAGTGGTGGACAAAATCGTAATGGGGAATCAATGATTTTCAATATTTTTATTCTCATAAGGTTTTTATATCGATTTGAAAATTCAACTTTTGGATGATTTAAATAGTCCGCCACAACTCTGTCGTAAGTGGCTAACTTCTTCTTTGAGTTTATGACGTATCTGTAGTGGAAGTTGCAAACATTCAGGCATTAGTAATTTCCAGTTTTCTCCTAAAACATTCGGTTTAAAAAAATTTTAAATTAATTTCTGTAAAGTAATACCAATATACTTTAATAAAATACCAAAAGCCGGACATCGGTTTACCACCCCATTGTTTAATTCTTATAAAACCATATTCAGGTTGATTCATCGTTGACTATATTATGGCTATACGGTAAAATTTTTAATATTCTATTCTATTCAGCGATATATGTGTGTTAATGAGGGGTATATTTTTAAATATATAGGGCGCACCAAAAAAGTTATGTTTTCTAAATGTATCACCTTATATTTTTTAATTGTACATAAAAAATAAAATAAACTTTTATGGGGTTCTTCTAAAATTGTTAGGTTACGGTAAAAGATTGTTAACTTCAGAATAAATTTATTCACAAAAAGTCTCTTTCAATCCATATTAGATTATATGCCTCAGTTATCAAGAAACTTTTCATCAAATTCATTACAGGAGAGTAGAGGAAGTAGTTCTGAAAATATATTGTTCTCATTTAAAATGAACCACCCTGTATCATATCTTGCGGTATTAAAGGTAATTTAAAAATTCTTCAAATTCAAACTATATTCTCTGATAAACAATAAAATATTGACACAAAATGTTTATAATATCTATGACGATTACGAAGGAGAATTTTTATTATACATGCATAGAAAAATATGTTAGATTCAGGTATGTGCAAAATAGTTTATAAAATGTATGTAAATACCAAATGCGAATAATGTTCTATCTAAAATTAAAAATACAAAACAGTTTTAAATTTTATCAGGTTTTAAGTTTTTTAAAGGTTAACAGATACATGAGGAACAAAAAATTGTTTAATGCCCCGATGATAAATGGGGGAATAAAAAGGCCTTAACCCCATAATTTTCGCTTTGAAATTTTGCCTTTGATGAAAGAAATCTTCAGAATAGATATAAAAACCAAAAAAATGTCAATATTGAAATATTGTGCCGTTTTCGAGAAATTTATGTTTATATTTTTGTTATTTATTTTGGGAAATCAAACCACAATCTTTTTAAATTTTCGATGGTGTCGGATAAGAACCAGAATTTTATAAAAAAGATTTGTGGTTTGATTTACCAAAATAAATAACAAAAAGAAACAATATTACCCGGTTAATATCGAGATATTTGTACAAGAAGTATAAATTGTTGGTAAGAAATATTTAACGACATCTTCAGCAATCTGCTTTTCTCAAAGAGGTATGATAATACAAGAGTATCACAAGAAAAGTATAATTTAATTTGTGGAAAACTAATTAAAGCTTTAGAAGCTATTACCATCTGCCAAAATAGGTGATAATGTTTTAAGCGTTCAAATCTCTTCGTGAAATTGCAACGGCCTCATCTCTAAGGGGGAGACAAGGATGTAAAACATGCTTCTCATAAACCAAATGTGGTTAAAAAAACAATAAATGACAGTTAACATTTTAATTGTCGCGTAAGCTTATCATGTTTGAATTAGTAATCATTATTTTCATAGAATTGACAACGTTGAATCATTTTCTAATATTCTATTCGACATTAGCTGGAGAATATCGTTAGTCTCGACATTACCCAGGTAAAATCGTTTTCCTTTAACTTTAATATTACATTTTTGTTCAACTCTAGACTACACGGGTAATGTCGACATTAACCAATCCTCCATTAATACACATATCGATGAATAAACATGAATGTTGAAATTTTTACCGTTCAGCAATAATGGACCGTCAACGGTCACTTACCCAGTGTATAGTTAAATGTATTATTCAAAATAAAGTGAGACTGGTTTGTTCCAATTTTAAACTGAAATAAATACAATTGAAATGTGTTGAATTGAAAATAGTGCAAAAGTTACTCCAGATTTACATTTTTTCGTCGGCTATTTTTGTTGTATGTAAATTTTCAGAATATTTTAGCTATCAATAAAGTCTACGGCTGTAATCAGATAAATTATGTCGAATCAAATTCAGCAACAACAAAAATAGCAGATAATCAAACTCCTGTTATATTTAATCATATTATTTCTAACTTACATATAATCATTTCAATAAATTGCAGATAGGTAAATTATTCAAAATTTTATTAACCAAAGACAAAACAGGAACACAACAAAAACTATAAGAAATTATATCTGCAGAAGCTTTTGACGTTTTGTTTATTTGAGGTTTCAAAACAAATGGAATAGTCTCTGTTATTTGATTATAAATAAGTCTGAATTTTTGAAATTCATGACATTCCATTGGTTAAAATGAATCAAAGGAAATAATCAGTTGATTGATGCATCGAGTAACTGTGTGTTCTTTTTTTAATAAGTTGTCATAAATGTAACACGATCCAAAATGTATAAAAATTAATTTTAGTGATGGACAATACTAACTGGCAAGGAATAATGTGTGTGCAGCAGAAAACAACAGTAACATTCTTGGCTTTCGATATGTAAATTGTTAACTTAAAGAAACTACGATAAAGTTGTATTGGTATACTCGATACTCTATCGGCACACCAAAATTAAGTAAAATCTTTGTGGAAAAAATTCCTTAAATTTTTTTACTTATGCACATTTTAACAAAAATAGTAAGACAATTTTTAAAAACAACTGTTGCTTTTTGCTGGACTTATATTTTAAGCATTGCTCTGTTGTGTCAGAAAATATTACAATAAAAACAACGTTCCAGAAATCGAGAAACAATTTTTTTGCTCAGAAATTTGTGTAAAAGATGGTAATCGGAGTTTGTTGTACGCTTGAAATGGAATATTCGTAAACAGGGTTCAAAATGAAATCAGATTTATTTTTACAGGGTGTTTTCTTTATTACAACAAATTCCTATTACCACCTTTGTAGTTTGAGTGGTGTATTTTGCACTAAGTTTTAATCTATATTTTTTACATACACCAGATAAAAATAGACTTCCCTCAGGTTATCAAACAATACCGGATTGTGTATGTCTTGCCAATTTTTTTAAAACCCGTTTTTTGTAGTTAGTTGTTTTTATCCTACCGTGTACTACCTCTGTATTTTATATTATTTAATGTAATTTGGTGCTTCTTAACATATTGATACAAAATATGCAGAGTGTATACAAAACCAGAAATCATGTTTATTTAATTTAAAATTAAGTGTCTGAAATATCGGACGAATCTGTTAGAAAACTGTATTTTTACCTCCATTTTACCTAATTCCACAGCCTGACATCTTCTTAACCAGACTATGGAACAAGTCCCTCCGTCAGCATGTACTATCTCAAAGTTTATTTATTTATTTTGCTGGATTCCAGAGATGTTGCCATGTCGTTTATTTAAATCTAATAATCTTCCAATTACTTGATTTTTTTGTGGTTCCTCAATATGTTCTTTAATAATTTTTATATAATTAAGATAAATGTATGAAAAGCGATTTATGTACAAAGTACAAAATTTCATTTACACAAAAGTGAATGTTTATAAACAGGATGTCAATTTGAAGATTTCTATAATTCTATATTTTTCAGTTAATGTGACAAAACTGCTTATATTGAATGCGTACATTTTTTGACAGCTGTTTGTTTCTATTTTTATTAAATATGTTATGGCTGCTTTATTCAACTGTGGTAGATATTGTGAAGAAATTTTAATGTAGATGAGTTAAAGTGGGTAGAGCGTTAGCCTTCTGTAACTGAAATATGATGATTTATTAGAGAGTTTTTGGAACCATTAATTTAGCGTTTGTTATTCACGTTATCGTTATTTGGCGCAAGTGCAGTAAGTGAAATGATCAACTTCAGTGAGATCTTTATAAATAGTTTTTGAAACACTTGAAAATAACGTGAATTCAATTAATGTCAAATACGTCAAATATCTTTGGTGTTTGTTGGTAATAACCTTACTTTTTAGTCGTTTGTTGGTCTGCTATATAGTGAGTTGGATTATTTATTATAATTCATTGTAATCGTGGTAGTGATGGAGGAAGCCCTGAATATTGTATTAAATCGTAATGAAGATGGAAAGAACCATGACATGATTCGTGGAATTACGAGTATTCTCCAAAATATATTCGAAAATCTTCCTGATTTTGAAGAAGTTGAGGGATTTGACGGCATTTATGATGATAGAGTAGACTGCTTTATTTTTTAATATATGAATACTGCTTTACTGCTAAACGATTTCTGGGATGGTAACACTCGCACAAAACAAAAGGTGATAATCAGATTATATACACCATATACACGATGAACCATATGTCAAAATAATAACAAAATTATTTCAAAATTAAACATCACTGCATTCCCCTTACCTACTCGTGTTGTCAGATTTCCGTTCAACAAATAAAACAGCATTTATTACTTCGAAATAAATATATTTTTACCAATGTGAGGATATTTTTCGTCTTATTTTGATAATAGGGTATTTAATAAATAATAATATGCTGTCAAAGACGCTGTCAACTAACTTGAATATATCTGGCAACCTGTGGAAATCTTAACGCAATATTTCCGTAGATAACGGAACACGTTATCGTAATTAACATTAACGAAAGCATCAAATTCTTCTGCGCATGCTCCGAATAGTGTTAACCGTAACGACAGAACGAATTAAGGGTTCCAAAAACTCTCTATTGTGACGCTCTGATTTAATTAAAGTACTTCGTCTAGCTTTAATCTCCTAACGAGGCTCCATAGCCTAGACAAAGGCTTTTCGATGTAGCTTTTAGCCCTTGGTTTTTCCTTGCCAAGTTCTAGAAAACGTAGTCTTTCGAGGCCTTCACAGTGGCACAGCACATGTTCTGCCGATTCCTCTTCCTCTCGACAGAACCTGCAAAGGTATGTTTCTGCTTTTTTTTGTAACAAATACAAGACGCTGAATCGTTGTGTACTATGCAAAAAATAAAGTATAACTGATGGTTATAATACATTCACAGGTAATCAACAAGTTCTGAACAGTTTTACAGTTCTGAAATTACTAGTGTCGCATCATTTGACAATATAAAATACAAATTTATATTATTAACAGAAAATAAACAATGTGTAAAACACATGTTTATTATTCAATATCGGCGGCAACTAAAATTGATTCCTCGAGTAGGTATTTAATAATTCTAAAATAGATATTTCTATTCAATTTAAATCCTCACACAGCACGGCAGTGTTATTGGAATCTGTGATATTTGCTGTGTGTGTTGCTGTCGTTGTTTTGGAATGAGAAAATCGATTAAGATGCTGGTTGTAAACAAAGTGTGTTGTCAGTATAGATGGTTATTCATCTAGTCTGTTTAATGATCGAAGATTTTCCCAATATTTCTGTTTCCCTACGATCTCTTTCAACTTCTTACTCTTTCGAAATTATTAACGAAAAAAATTTACAACGAACGTATCCTAGAAGCTTGTTAACGATCAGGTTGTTTGTTGCGCTTGATAAAACCCATCCGTGATAGGGACCAGAATTTATAACAAAAAACTTAATTAATCTTGATAACGGTGGCTGGAACGCTACCGACATAAAAAAATATTGTGGTTCAATTTTCCTACAAAAAAAAATCACATTGTGTAGTTTGTGTATTTGGACTATCCTGATCGATCTCGCCAACCATTTCCTAAAGTTGGGTAATAATAATCGGATTTACGAATTCCTAAATGCAATTTACGCTTCACCACGTGCTAAGTGATACCCACTTTGCTAAGTGATACCCACTTTTGTAAGAATTATTTACATAATATCAGTGGCGGCTCCTCGAAGGCCAAGGAGGCTCCATCCTCCTCTCTTAAAAAGTTCACGAGCCGCCACTGCATAATATATGGTTGTAAAAAAATCTTTTTTTCGTGCAACCGGACGCGAAGTCAGTATTTCGCGTTCTCAACACAGTCCGCGAAATTCAATTTCGCGGCCGTTACGTTACCCATAGCAACGGCTGCGAAACCAAACGTCACTTCCAAATTTGACATTTCTAAAATACTACAAAAACAAGGATTATTTTTTATTGAATACCAACAAATACATAAGTACTTATATTATTTAGGATGAATATTAACATAAATTGTACAGTTTGTATTATTACTTATATTTACTCCAGAAGTTGAAGCAAGAACTGTCAAAATATTTTGTATATATTGAAACCTTAGACTAGAGAAACAGAGATTGAAACATATCATTTCCATAGTACACATTGTTAAATAAATTAAACTGCTGTCGATTTTAGAGCAATGATATATTTATTTACAATTATCTAGTTTAATAATTTTAACGATTGCACGAAAAATAGTGTGTATGCCATGGCCGCGAAACTTTTTAACGACCTCAAGATGATCTTGCCTCGGCCGCAAACGGCCTCGGCGATAACTGTTCTTTCGGTACGTTAAAAAGGTTTTTCGCGGCCTAAGCATACAAATAACTATTCCCGAATGACATTAAACGTCAGTTTTAGTGACATTTATCGATCATAGAAGTAACAATTTTACTGCCTAGGCATTTAAAAAATCAATTTTTAATCTTTATTTTTATTGAAATTTTGCTCTGATTTTCAACTGACCAAATTCATAAAGCAACCGATACTTAACAACGGTAATGATAATGTGATTTAAGTAGGCCTATGGAATCAAACAATCACTTCCACTTCTCCCATACATAAGTTAACTTCACTGTGCACATTATTATTGTGGATATTTAACACTATATTATTATCTTTGGGTACAGTGTTTGCTGTAGATACGTTAAATAAGAACCACATAATGAGAGTGTTTATTTATTCATTTACCAAACAATTCAATCCTGAATAATACCAAATATTTGGGGTTATTATATATAAGGAATGTTTTTATCATTCATGACTATTTCATTACTTATTGATTTTGACGTTCCTTGAAAATGTCTGGTTGAAATTCAAAAATTATTGTTACTGATGAATCCCTGAAGGCCAAAGAAAATGTCTGGTGGTAACTTGGAAAAGGTGATAAAACTACTATAATTGCTGTTATGTATAAAACTCATTTTGTATAAAAAATGCAGATATCAAAGTTTTATATACACTCTTCTATTTATATATTTTGTTTGTAAGTATTATGTAAGTAGGTAATAATCCTATTTTTAATTAATATAAACATATCACTCACTATTATCTTTTTTATTTATTCGTGGAATTTTAGCTTGTCCAAAATGAGTATTTATTTTCAACAACTCATTTCGGAATGGAACTGAATAACGTCAAACTGACCTGGGTACCAGGTTACTTGTTTATCGAGGGAAATAGAAAAGCTGACGAACTTTCAAAAAGAGGGTTAGATGATACACAGCCTTGGTATACTAATAACCGTAGTACAAGGGTTTGTAAATAACTTGATCAGGTAGCAACATCACAAACGAAAGAAAAAAATATTCCTGAAACGTACAGCAGAACTGCTCACCCCTGATTTATAGATTCCATAACGCAAGGATTTCCGTGAGACGATAAAAGATAAATCATAGGACGACTCCACTACCATTCATAGATTGCCCTTACGCATGACGCTGATCGCGGCTGTAACGCGAGAGATACCCATCTCCATCTTTTCGAAGTTGCGTTGTGGTACGATGACAGAAGTAATCTATGAATGGTAGTGGAGTCGTCCTATGATTTATCTTTTATCGTCTCCCGGAAATCCTTGCGTTACGTTACGGAATCTATAAATCAGGGGTCACACTTTTCCAGCGCCGTAGCAACACCTCAACGGACCCTGATTATAAGTTATAGCCCCTAGCCCCTACGCCTTACTTGCTAATTAATATCTACAAGTTATATTCGGAAGGAAGGGAGCATCCTCAGAAATACACTGAGCTCTGAGTTCCAAATATGTATATTCACTTTTAGAGCAGGAAGTCATTTTATAATGTAACTACGAATAAAAACTCTATCAAAGATTTCAAACGAGAATTTCAAGTCCATTTACTGTTTCAATATAATCGTTACCCACGGTTACATTGGTACTTAAATCGAAAAGTATGTCTGGCTAAAGAACAATTTGAAATGTTTGCATTATGGCAAGTTGATGCCGTGAAGACAAATTCTATGATAATGTAGATGGTGTAACAAGCTATTAAACGATTTAAAATCTCTAACGAAGTTAAACTGCTGATCTATTTCAGTCCAAATCTAATGCAGAGGTAATAGTGTTGGTTAAACTTAAGCCAATATGGGGTGTAATAAAGTGGTATATAATGCTTGTTCAGTATGTATACATATTGAGGTGACATTCACTGAGACCTAAAAGATTCATTGTCCCCCCTTTCCTCTACCTAGTTACTGAAGAAAGTCTCAAAAACTATGCTATGCATTCCACTTGAGGCTTTCAGAGTGTTTGGACCCTGGTCCGTTTAGACTTTAGAGCCATATGTATACCATTGATTGGCAGATGGGAGTGGATGTCTTTACCCGTCCTCGTATCTGCTACTCTAGTGGTGAGCAGTTCCGACATCCATTTGGATGGTGTGCTTTTTCAGTAACTTTCATATACCTAACTCTAAATTATTTTATGACGTACACCTACTACTAGAAGTAAGACGTAGGTACTTAGGTTTTATTTCATATGCTCATGCTTCATTAAGACTCCTCAGAGATTCCAGGGTATCAAGCAAGTAAGTCGCATCCTTCCAAGGCGGATATGATGATTAAAACATGACGTAAACCTCTACGGTTTGAAAACTATGATCTTGTGTCAACTTAAGAACACTGGTAAATCTATGAAAAGTATTAAAATGGTCAGATTTTCTATGTCACGTATTTGTGGAACCTACAAAAATCTACTTATTGAGAACAGCAGGCGAAACCAGGAATATTTAACTTAAGAAATCAGTGCATTTTTGCAGTTACGTAACATTATTTGTAAATCGGTGTGTTAAAAGACGATTTTTTCTTGGTATACCTCATATAGTAAGGTACGGGTAGGTACTGGACGTTTTAGATTTGCGAAACCGTACCAGAAGTATTATATTAGAATATAATTTTGTGCTTCAGCTTTGTCAGTTAAATTTTTCCAAAATCTATCTTGGCTAAATCTAATATAGAAGGTCTTATTGTTCTATCTTCTTCCTCCAATGATTTAATTTTATTTGTGTCTTGAAATATTGTAAATTTAACTTTTATAACAAATAAAAGTTTCAACCCTTACTACGGGGAATATTTCCATAATTTTAAAATAAAATCGATCATTGTATAACGTAGTATAGTTTCATATAGACAATCTGTATTACAACTATAAGCAGCAATGAGGTATGTAACTGAACTGGCATTATTGCATGTTTGGTTGCATACCTAACAAACCAGTAATTTTCTGGTAGATGGCAGCATCGAACAAGAATTGATTTGACTGACCTCTCTAAGTTATTGCAGTATGCTATGATTTATATTTCTGGATTTGTTGTGTTCTTTTTACATTATTCTGTTCAGCTCTGTTGGGATAATTTTCAACCTGAGCAAGTGACAAAAGTGAGCAGGAAATCCTAAAAAGACTGCGCAAGAATAATAACTGGAGGAAAGGGGGAAGTGCATAATAAAATTTTAGGTTACCATTGGAAGGATATCGTTATGTTCATGTTACCCATTTCTGCTCTTTTTTGTCTTCTGAACAAAGTCCAATTTCATAGGATAAGTTTGTTTCATTGTTCTTTATCGTGACTAGAATTAAATAATTAGTTTTGGGATACAAGTCCTCACACATTTCAAGTTTTTGTTGTTTTCGTTATAGTGGGGTCATAGAGAAATATCTATGGGTGGGGTTATGATCAACTAAACGGAGCAAGTAGTCGGAACCGAGCCCCATCTAGAGGTAGTGCAGTTAGTGACAAGCGTCAAAGGAGAAAGCGATGGTTCAGCTCCAGCTCTGTTCAAAGTGCTCGCTTAAAAATATTACGGAAGATCATTTAAGCGAACAGAGCTTTGAATATAAAAAGAACACAGCAACTGATTTGCTCGAGCAAATCCCGTAAAAAGAACAACATTATCACATATTTGATCACAAACCACATATATAGCTCTGTGGTTTGTGTATGTGAAATGCGACCCCCAGGTTGAAAATTATCTCATCAGAATGGAGTAAAAAGAACGCAACAAAGGACAATTAGAGAGGTCATTCAATAAAAATTTTGTACGATGCTGCTATCTATCAGAAAGTTACCTCTCTAGTAGGTATGCAATCAAACATGCATTAGTGCCTGTCTATTTGCATACCTCCTAGCTGCTTATAGTTGTCATACAGAGTGTCCAAGTATACTAGGTTATACAATGATGCATTTTATTTTAGAATTATGGAAAGATTTGACGTAGTAAGAGTTGAAACTATTAATTTGTTGTAACAGTTAAATTCACAATATTTCAAGACACAAATAAAATTCAATCATTAGAGGAAGAAGATAGAACAAATAGACTTTATTTAAGATTTAGAAAAGATAGATACCTATTGGAAAAATTCAACTGACAAAGTTAAAGTACAAAATTGTATTCCAATATAAGATACATTTTTCATTAAACAAACTCTATTCGCTTAGGTCCATTGTTATTTCTACTCCCGGGTTATGTTAGAATATCAATATTAATTATGTATACCTCACCAAATCAATTAGTGAGTTTCTCTCATTAGCAAAACAATGCCTGTTTGATGTTTAATAAAATCAAAATTTCAAATGTTTTACATATATAAAGGCACCAACTAACAAGTTGTCACTAATGACAGTCGCCTTTGAGGATAAACAGTTATTTGGATAGATTTTAGATTTGTAATTTGGTTGTTTTGTAGTGATTTAATGATCCTTTTTATAATAAGCAGTCAGATATAGCTCTTAAAACCCTTAGCAATTAAAGCAATGTCGGAAAAAGCACCAAATAAAAATTAAATTAACTCAAACAAGATCGAGATAAGAACCAAGTGTTTTGCAAAGAAGTCAAAGTACGTACAGTCGAGGTACCCTATAACGATACTAAAGTATGCCTCATGGACAATAGTATATTACGTAACAAGAGTTGTAAGTAACCCATTACGCAAGAAGTGAAAAAGTTTACGCACGAAGCCGCGCAGCGGCGAGTGCGTAATGGGATTACAACTCGTGTAACGTACTATACTTTTTCTACGCCCATCTATTTTCTTCTGAGTGCTCATAATTTCATCTTTTTCATTACTAACAGTCACATTCATAGGTACAGTTGAGAAAATGTTCGGATACTATAATTTGTTACCAAAATTGACAGCATAAATGAGATGATGTTTTTTTCCATATAGAAACACCGAATTATTTTTTTGGTAATTGTAAAATGTGTTGCCGACGTTTAGGGGCATCACTCTTTTAATCTTAAATGTATTTCACTAATGCTAAGAGCTTTTATGTTTTTCAATTGATTAAAAGTATGTAAATAAACCAAATAAAGTATTACGTAAATGAAAATTTGATTCAACAAAGAAATCTAAGTTTTTCTATCTAAACGCACATGTATGTTATGAGATTTTCATTACGTGCATGTTATTGTTAAATGACACTTTCAAGGAATGTTGTCAGTGCGATTTTTGACGTTTACAGACATGGGCGTAGAAAAAATTATCTCACTTATGCTGTCAATTTTGGTAACAAATTATAGTATCCGAACATTTTCTCAACTTTACCTATGAATATGACTGTTAGTAATGAAAAAGATGAAATTATGAGCACTCAGAAGAAAATAGATGGGCGTAGAAAAAGTATAGTACGTTACACGAGTTGTAATCTCATTACGCACTCGGCGCTGTGCGGCTTCGTGCGTAAACTTTTTCACTTCGTGCGTAATGGGTTACTTACAACTCTTGTTAGGTAATATACTATTTTGGAATGAAATTATTCATTAATAAACAATTTTTAAACAAATTGTAAAATTTACCTACCCATATTCCAAGCCAATAATTTTAAATATCCCGCCTTCAAAAATTAGTTCCGACACTCTTTTCTGGTGCGCTGCGATCTACGTGATACCAACCACAATACCAACTATTACTACAGGATCGACAACACTCATTCTCATTATACATAGCTACGTTCGGTATTTGCATCGCAGAGGCGACGGATTTTTGGTCACGTGATCTCATATTAATCTGAGGAAATTGCTATTAACGAACGGCCCGACCAACCAGGATCTAAACAAACTACTAACCTGTGTCTTTCATTAACAGACTACGATTTTTTTTGCTTGATGTTTTCGTTCTTTTAGTGTTTTAGATTTTATTATTCATTAGTCACATTTATGTCTACCCCTGAGGTAATTTTAGTCGCTATTCATGGTCAACAAACACTACGAGATTTACTAATGACAGTAGTGACTACAACATAACCTGATAACGTGACAGATAAATCTTTCTCGTCGGTCAAAATATTCCGAGCAAACAGATTTACCTCGGACTGATCTGAGCTGAATTACCGAACAGTTCAGATTTACCTCCCCTACCTCTAGATGTAATAAACGAACGATTCAGACTAAAGAGATTGATCGGACTCAAATAACGAACGCAGCTATTATTTCTCTATGGTATGCAGTACATGCAATAAAAAATCATGTGATCCAGATAGGTTATCTATGATCCAGTTTATTCAGGTGTCATTTTTTAATATAAATAATTCATTAGGGTTAAGCACATAAGCAGTACGTGTATTATTTTTATTGTGCAAATGGTTTAATCCAGACAAAGGAATGCAATGTCTTTTAAACATTGAAAATAAGGGTGACTTGAAGAAGTTTCAAGAACTACAGTATCAGAAAAAACGGAAAATATATAGATTATCAGGTGATTTGAAACGAAATGACCATTATTGAAGGTATAGGCGACGAAGTTACTCATTTTTTTATTGCATTGTTTGTTTTTGTAATTGGTAAGTTAACAATTAATACGTACAATAAATTTAAAGATCTCCAACTCAGGTGTTGAATCATTTCAACTTACTACGTTTAAAATAATCCAATACTATAAATAAATACACAACTATTTTGACATTGGGCAGACATCAATTTTATATTTATAATAACAGTATAATAATATAATCAAAATAATTAAGCAAATATATGTTAGGTATTGACTGGAATAAAATTACTTTTGTTCAGTAAGAAATGGCAAAAATCAAGTCATTAGAGAGAAATGAGCATTGTGTGTAAATTACATTACCTACCTACTTTTACTATAGTTGTTTTCAAAATAAGATTCAAGTGACATAGTGTGACTTGATAATATCAAATAGGTATATTTTCCAAATTTAATTTTGATTACATCCTTGAAATGTACATTTGAATGATTGTAGTTACCTTAAGGCTTTCACTCTTGCATTTCATTTTATAGTTTGCTTCAAAATTTTCATGGCTAGAAGGGTAACCAGTGCCAAAGGCTAAAAAATTCATTCGAATGTCATTTGTTAATTAAACAGATAACAATATTATAATTGTTAATTTTTCTTTATCATAGTATTTAACCTTAGACAGCAGTATTTTAACCAAAGTAAAATATAATTATTGTGTGTAAAATGTTAGTGTAAGAATTGCATTTGAATGATTATTCACATCAAAATATAAGTAAGAAATTCATGAAATTTTCAAGAATTAGCTTTTAAAAAAATGATTGAATGCTGATCTGAAATTTATGCATAAGCTACTAACTTAATTTTAAGATTAATTATTATTTTGAGTATATGTTATGTAATCTGAAACCTAAACTATTTAAAATTATTAGCCGATTTTATACCTTTATATTATCCCTTGTAGGTATGGTTCTTTTAATATTTGTAACATAAAATGAATTGAATAAATATATATGTGTTGATGTGTTGTAGGGACTGCTGCTTGGTGGACAACTAACATAACTGAACAAAGACCTGTCAGAGCTGTTGTTTGGTTTGAAAGAAGACATAGAGCTCATAGAAGATTGACAAATCATACTGAATCAGTTACTATTACTGAAGGTGATGTGTTTTTTAAAAAATGAAGGAGTTTTGAATGGTGGACATTAACTGCCATTCTTGTCATAAAAACCACTTTTTGTTGGCCACATTGATCTTATGTAATGTCAGATAGGGACCAAACATTTTAAAAAACTTAATAATTCTTTGTAGCTGGAACGCTACTGAAACATTGGAATAAAAATACCAAAAATATTGTGGTTTAATTTCCCAATAATTTAACGAAAAAGCCCATTGATCTTAAAACTCAACTCTATTGGTTGAGTAGTTAAGGCGTGAAAGAGTATCAAACAAACACACATTCGCATTTATAATGTTAGTAAAGATGTAGTGAGCAAATAAGCTCATTTCAGTTCCATTTTGACATATTTTAATCTAAACATGAAACATAGGATAAAACTTCATTTGTTTATCTTGCAGGTTTAAATAATTCTGTACCAGTAGAAGAACGGTCGCAGATAGACGTTACTACTGAATCTCAAACCAATTTAGATCAGGCATCAAATGCCAATAAACCACCCGAGTCTAATCCAGAAAACAATTTAATTCAATCACAAAATACTACTTTAGAGGAACCTCAAGGCGAAGAACAAAACATTATTGATACAATGGATGCAGATGCTAATATTGTAAGGCAAAGAAGACTAGCTTTTTATGGTGGATTTACAAATGATAACCAAGGTAAACAACTAAGTTATTATTTTAAATTGAATCAACTAATAACAGTATCTTAGATGTCAAGAGACTAAAGCACATACAATACATTTTTTAGGAGCAACAAGTTCTCAGTCAACTTCATCCAATGAAAATGCCACTTCCCGTCAAAATTCGTCCAGTACATCACCAGAAGAACTAACACCAAGTGCTCCCCCTATCGAAGAAAGTGCTCCATCTGTAGAATATGTTGATGCTGAAAGTAGTACTGGAATTACGATAAAATTGAAATATATAAATGACGATTTAAAACTAGTGGAAGGCAATTTGAATGAATCACTTGAGGAATTCAAAAAGTGAGCATATATTCATATTCTTATTCATTATTTTTCATATGGAAATGGATTCGTCGTTTTTCCGATGATTGAGCCATTACTCTTAATTTACTTTTAAACTTCGTGCTAATTTGAAATTAGTTTTGACAATTTGTACATAAATAATGATTTGGTTGACGTTTCTAATGCCTACTATTGTTTTTAGTTTAATTTTGAAAATCTAAAGGTCATATCATTAGTACAGTAAAATTTAATTTAGAAAAATAAAACTGATATTTTATAATACACTTTGTATTAAAGTGAAACATTGCTATTATTTTTGGGAAGAGAAAAAATAAATTTCGTTATGATCGTCCTAGAATTTCATAACTTTCCCTTTAGCCATTTCAAAGATAATCCCTTGCTGTGCAACTTTTCAGCACTGCATAACAGTCCCTTTTGTGATATTTAATAAAATTGGCCATAACTCACATATCAAAATGATATTGTGAGACCTTTTTGTAATTACTTGTAAAATTTTTGTAATACCTTTCACTGCCCAGTTTCCAATTATTATAGAAACACCCATGTTAGATTTTATTTTACTCGATTTATTATGGACAAAACCTTTCCAGTGATATATAAAAATATATTGATATCTAGTTAGTCGAAATTTAGTGTAAGGTTTCACGACAAAAAGTCAAACCAGAGTTGAGCAATAATATTAAAAAAAAATGTCGACCGAAATTATGTAATTCTAAAAATGAAGTATTAACCTGTATTAGAAGGGGTTAAGAGGTGAGCAGATTTACGAAGTTATCTTTAATACCCTTGACGATCAATGTCCTTCGTATGCGACCGGAAAAATTGGATTAAAAGTTTCAGAAGAGGTCAATTTTTTGTTGAAGATGAAAACCGGGTAGCGTAAAGGCAAACCCCTGTATAGTACAGAGCGCACGTTCCACTAAATGCCCTATATCACTCGGGACTAAGTTTTTGATTATACTGCGTCGCATTGGACAAATTCCATTGCGATACAAAGCAACCTTGAATTTTTTGCTTAATTAATACTGGTCAATTGAACATAATTGATGAGGTGGCTAAGGTGGTCCTCTCTGAATCTAGATTACATTCTCCAGGCTCCAGCCATTGCCATAGGATGTGCTCCTCATATTTCTCCTCTAGGTGACAGAATCTCCAAATGGCTTCGTCCGTCGACCCCATTAGCTTTCCGTGCTATATTTGACAGTTTTTTCTATCTTTGCTTATTAGGATTTAAGTTTGCATAAATTGTTTGCTTTTGCAGGGCAATGTCCCTGAAAATAATTATTGATTTATGGTTCTAATTACTTGACTGAAAAAAAGTTTGAAAGATTGTAAATTTTCTTTGATTTGCAAAACAATATATAATTTTTTATGAAGGTCTAGAGGCGTCACAATTTCGTTGTAATAAATTATATAAGAGAGTATGTTGAATAATAATATAATTTGAGTTGCAATTTTTGTTTGCTTCTATGGTATGCTAAGAATTTTTCAATACACTGTAGTACTATAGACACTTTAATTTACTTGCAGAAGACACTTCCTGCCAGAATTGTCATCCAATAAGATTATACGATTAATTTTCAATGGACAAGTTCTTCAACCTGATACCCAGACTTTAAAGAACTGCGGTCTATTTGATAACTGTGTAGTACACTGTTTGATACATCAAAAAAGGAGTCCACCAACGGATTCTAATGTAATAGAAAGTCGAAGAGAAGGATATTCTTTCCCAAATCCTAACGGCTTGTCAAATAACAACAATAATCAAACTAGAGATTGGGATTTAGGAAACTTTCTATTTGCTTTTATTAGCTTCATTTTATTGGCAGCCTGGTATTTTAGGTAAGTATTTTTCATTCATACTGATTTGTTTTTTCAAATCAATTTGAATTAAATAAACAAGTACTTGCCAACATAGAACCTAATAATAAAACAATAATTTTACACAGTTGAATAAAGATAACATGACATTAGTGTATAGTTTGCTTACTATAAAAAAACGATGACGTTGCAAAACAAATTTTGTGATGTTGCCGAGCTGTAGTTTTTTACCTTCACTTTAAGAAAACTAGAAAAGTCAATCTGGCAGTCTTCTTTTTTATTGACCTGTGCCTCATAATGGATACATCGAAGGTGTTTATTTACAAATAAAAGAATTGTATAATAGTCTCAGATTTATTTAATATAATTGATATATATGTGAAAAGATACAAGAAATAGTAACCAAGCATTCTATATGATAATATATCAAGATTCATCTACCGAACCTTGCATTAATATATTTCAATCTTCTACGTTCAAATATAGAACATTAATATTAATGATATCTGTATCTGTAGAGTAGGGAGGGTGAGTGTAGGCTCACAGCACTTAGGCCACATGTGACCCATTGTGCATCCTCCCGAGGAGTTGTCTTCCTAGGTCATTGTCCATCCTGTCCTTCTCAGGAAGGTGGACAGGTCACTAGGAGACATCTCCTTTAATTATATTGGCAGGTGTAGGCCAAGAATCACCGAACACACACTCTCTTATTGACGATAACTCCGGACACTCGCATAAGACATGCCTGACAGTTTCATCTTCCTGTTCACACATCCTGCATAGAGGTGTGTCCACTAGCCCCATAGTATGGAGGTGTTTCCCTAGTTGACAGTGACCAGTCAGAAATCCTACTGTTAAACGTAGGTTTCTCCTGGTCATCGCCAAATATTTCTTCGGCTCCAGCTTCCCAGGGTCGCCCAGGGTGATCCTGGCAAGACTGCATCCTTTGATTCCATCCCATCTCTTAAGGGATTGAGTATGGGTGTAGCGTTTGGCTAGTTCCGCAATTGTCGAAGTCGTTAGGCCGTAGGTGTCACTGGGTCCTAGAATTTTTAGTCCAGCGGCTTCCCTGGCTAAAGAATCAGCAATGCGATTTCCTTTACTTCTGTCGTGCCCTTTAACCCACCTCAATATTAATGATAACGAATATAAATAGTATAACTTACGTCTCTTGCAGCATTAAGCGGAAAAGCGATCCCCACTTTGTCATTTTCGTTCAAAATAAGTTAACAAAGGTGTTACTATCTCTTGACATTACTGCTTAATTGCTTGGGCATTTTAATGCGTTTAACTACACACTGCAGATTTGTCTGAACAAGTAGGTATAAAAATGTATTTTTAATCCTTGAGAAATAATTCATTCAAAAGCACCAAAAAAACTTGTAAAAACCAAGACAACGAACGAATGTCAATAAACGTCAAACTAAACTGAAGAATTTACCAATTGATCTGACAACGTTTTGAAGCTTTGCCAATCCGTAGGCTGTAAATTTCTGTCAATTAAGTATAAATTGTATTTACGGTTCGTAAATTTATATTTCTGTGGTCGGCGCTTGAAAAGTCATAAGTCGGTTTTTTACGAAAATAGAATTTTTATTCATAAGTACTCACAAGACTTTTGAACAGGTAAAATGCTATAAGTCTACATGTACCCTAAGACATTAAAAATAAGGCACGAAAAAACTTAAATAGATTTACATTGTTAGTTTTCCAAATATAATCAATATCAACTTATTACCTTTTAAGCGCCACCCACAGATTTATTCTGATAAGCAGGAAAGTAACTGAGGGCGGGTTTATCAATGCCCGGTTAAATCTGTCAGCTACGTAGCCCTCAGCTATCTCTAGCCGTCAGCCAAAGTCTCGGTTACATTAGAAAGCGTTTATCAATGCACCACATAACCGACAGATAGCTAACTGGAGGCTAAGTGTAATTGAGCATTTGACAACCTTGTTCGTGTTATAAACATTTCTCATTTTAATTTGGTGAAAGGAGGATCACCTGTCACATATACATATTATAAATTTTACTCGCATATTTTATTATAACACACTTAATCAAGAATATAGAGGTGAAAGTTTTTATTTTTCTATGTTACCGTAAGCTTACTCTGACAACATCGTAGAAAATGTTATTTGTCAGTGTCAAAATTGTGGTACTCTTATTTTTATTTGGTCTGTGTTGTGCTTTTGAGTTGTTCCCTTTGGAACATGTCCATCGAAAAGGTCGTCAAGTTCCTCAAGATCCATTGACAATAACAATAAAATGAAATACAAACACACAGAACCTGGATGCTACTAAACTACTATAAATGAATCAAAGCTTTTCGATTTCACCCCAAACGATGATAACACAATCAAATTTTAAGTTCAAATAAGCTTTGATGCAAGTTGTAAGCAAATATGAAACAATCATGTCACAGTTGGCAGTTAGAATAACGGAACTCCACTTTCTCGTATTTAACTGTAAGTTTTATGATTAACATCAACTTGATAGTGGCAGCACTGGCAGCTAGGATAGCCGAAAGTTTGACTGACAGCTAATGCAAACTGGCAGTTGATAAACACTTGGGCCAACAGCTAAAGTTTAGCCCAAGGCTACAATATTTAACCGAGCGTTGATAAACCAGCCCTAAGAATGAAGAAGGGTTCGTTTAAAATTACTGCGTGTGAAATTCGAAAAGTGATAGATTTTCAAACTGCCCCTATTTACTTCATAATTAAACTATAAAAAAAACGAAACCTATATTCTAATATATTTTTAATTTTTCAGGTACGTGTACGCTCATTTATATACAGTAACCGCTACAGTAGGATTGATATTAATAACTGGTATTTTTACAATAGTTTTGGTAGGTATGTACTTTCCTGACAATGAACAATCACCAACTATAACGTTTCACCTACGAGAGCGAGCAGCACAACAAACGGAGTAAGAAAAAACGTGCCCTACGACTTAATATATATTTTTTCGAGTGGTATTTTTTTTCACTTTTATTTAATGTGAAGACACTTGTCAAGATTATTTGTATACTTTGTAAAATATATTTTTAAGTTGAAATTTTATATTTTAGTTATATAATAGTAAATAATTTATTAATTAAATTGTTTTATTTTACTTATATCCTGTATCACCGACTTCTGTTAAACCAAGTTTAAGCTAAAACCTAATTTAAATGAAAATTTTGTATTGCACGGTATTGTTAAGTTGGTTTAATTCCAGTGACCCTAAACTCGTTTAAGGTTATAAATTTGGATTAGTTAAACCTCGTTAACAGGGGCTGGGGTGTGTAATTTTTTTTATTTTTAACTTTACTTCTAGTTGGACAACTTTTCACGACACACGTTTTTCACATTGTATATTTTTATAAAAACTTCTATAAAAATAAACACTATTTTCATTTTTTGTTAGGTTAACTTGTCCAGCAAACTTCACTCTGTAATTTTAATCGCTAGCTACTCTCGCGCCATCTACTATTTGTATTACCGCTGGACACTTTTTCGAGATTTTTCCTTTACAAGTTTGTGCTCCTTATATCTAGTCTCCATGGATGGGCCTTAAAATATGTGCAAGGATATATTTGATAGAAACGGTTTCCAAGGAGATGGATTTTTTGACGGGATAAGCCAAAAAAGAAAAGTTTTTCCGAAGAAATAACCGGAATTAGTATATTTCATTACCAGTACAGAAATGAGGATTTTTCCGTGCGCGCGTGACAAATTCTCGTGTGAGGCGCAGCCGAACACGGGAAGTCATGCAAGAACGGAAAATCCATTTCTGGACGAGTAATGAACGATATTTTTTATTATACTTAGGTACCTGAAATCAACATAAACAAAAAATATCGCAAAAAATTAATTAAGAAAATCGGGAATTTTTATTTTTAAAACAGTAAAAATGTAAGTACATACAACTCAAATTAACAAAAAAAATACAAGTAGGTAATTCTAAGAAAATTAATTTTGGACAGAACCGTTATTATTAATAGTAATATTTATTGTACAATTCGTATTATTGTTGAAGCTCAATCCCTTTTGCATTTCTTTTTGTTGAACTAAAGACTCTGCTAAAGATGTTGAAGCGGAGTGTTCGTGTGTGCTTTGGTTCTCTTGATTGACTGTTACAGATGTTGTAGTTTCCAAGTTACAAGGGCTAAACAACTTCCGTGATACTTCAATTTTTCTTTGTATGGACTCTTCTATATATCCTTCTGCTACATTAGAAGAAAGCCATCCTCCGTGTCTTTTCAAAGTGAGCAAATCACCGCCGCTTTCCACCAACATGGTTGCCGAAGAGCGCCTTAGCCCATGTCCGGTATATTCTTCGGGATTTTTTAGTTTTAGGTATTTTGCAACAAGTTTTGGAATACCACTGATAGTATGGCACCCAACATGTTGAGCGTAACATCTTTGGTTTCGGTATGCAACAAATAATCTTCTACTCTCCATATGTTTAGGGCGGAGATCTGCGTATTTACGGTAAATTGTACAGGGATTGAATTTGCAATTTTCATTGGTAATGGTAAAACTTCTTGACCTGTGAGTTTTTCCATCTCGTAAGAACACGACAAGGAAACGCCCATTATCTTCCACATCATCTAAACTCAAACGTATTAAATCATCTCTGCGGCATGCACCGAAGATGCCAAACACTAAAATTACTTTTGCTAGTAGATATTCTCCATCTGAAGCTTCACATAAAAATTTGGTTACTTGTTCTGCTGTAAGAATCTTGGATTTCTTTGGTATATATCCTACAGCTTGTCGTTTCAAAAAAGCAATCGTTTTTGGATATTGATGGTGAGTATTTTCTTTTATTGCCAAACAACTCTTTAAAATAGAGAATCGACTCCATAAAGTGGAGGATTTCATAGTGTTGGCTTTTTCAGAAAAATATACTAAAAGAATATCGTCACTCACAATTTTGATTCGTTTCTGAGTCCGCCACTCGGTAAAACTGTTATATTCTTGTTCATATCTCAACCTGGATTTCACTGGTAATAAATCTGCACTCACTTCTGCCGCTCGTTGTAAGATATTTTCGGGAATATCCTGAATTCATTTTTGCAAAATGTAATAAATACATAAATACTTAATTTTCACTGACAGAAAATAAAATTTGTCATTAATAAATAAATCGTTGCTATAGACACATTACTCGTTTCTTTTTTTTCTTCGGGTTGACATAGGATATCTAGTATTATGGATATCTATGTTTATTATTAAGCGCACGGAAATAGGGATCGGGAAAAAATTTCCGTGCGCTGTTCCGAAAATGTCATATTTACTGTATTTTATAAGCAGTTGAAAATGTAGTATTTTCTGTTAAGTATAATAAAAAAGATATTTTGATCCTAGTCCAAATAGTGGACTATTTAAATTCGTGCATATACTATGACGTATCTGAAGAAGTTTTTATAGGGAATGTCCGTAGTTACATACAGTTGATGAGTTATTCTCAAAAATTTTGCTTTGAAGTCCTATTTTATAACAACACATTTAGTATGAAATTATTATCAAAATTATAGAACGAATTTTGACATTAGTTTTTTTTTAAATGACAAATAATGCATAAAAATAAAAAGCCAGTAAGGGCGCGTTGTATCCATAGAACACCTAAACTCAGTTTAATATGATAACTGATGTTTAGACTGTGACATATTGATTTATTTATTATCATCACTTACATCAGTCTAAACATCAGTTTGTTATCATTAAACCGAGTTTATGTGTTCGACACAACGCGCCCTAAAACTGATTGAAAAGTGATTGAAATTAATACTAATTGGGGTATTTATTAGAATAGTTAGTAACATATTTTCAGAAAAGAATTTTGATATATAGATAGTAATTATGGTGGTATAATAATAGATAATAGTTCGCTGGCTTGGTTATTTATTTAAAGGAGGTTGGTTACATTCAGTAAAGGAGGTGATGAGTATCATAGCGGTTACAACGAAATCATTAAAATACAGGGTGTTTAGTAAGTAATCTAAAATATTGTAGTGGGCGCTTCGTCCCTCCATTTTAAGACGGAAAAGTTATTCTTATAAACATGTGTGATAAGTCTTGTCGTCAATGAAATACAGGATGTTGAATTGTTTTCTTATTTTATTAGAAGCAAAAACATTTGTTAAACATACCTAAAAGGGAAATTAGTACTTTTCAGAGCATATGTTCAAAATGTGCACCTCCAGCCAAAATGCAAGCATCCGCTCGACGTCTAATGGATTTCCGAATACGTTCGAAGACACTAGGATTATTTCGAATAACATTACAGCCTTGCATGATACGATTTTGAAGATCTCCTAAGTTTAATATCGGGGTTGTGTAAATGAGCGATTTTAGAAAAACGTTATTTAAAAATTTGCGTACAATCACTGCAAAATGTGGAGGAGCACCGCCGTGCATGAACCACATGCACCCTCTAATAATAAGGTATATTTATCAACATTATTTCAAAGAACACTTAGAATGAGAAAAACCAGTAGCGTCACCAAAAAAAAAAAAATTTCGCTTACAGTCAGAGCTCATTTATTACAAACAGTTCAACACCCCGTATCTCATTAACGACAAGACTTATCATATCACATACGTTTATATAAGAACTTTTCGTCTTAAAATGGAGTGATGAAGCGACCACTACAATATTTTAAATTACTTAGGAAACACCCTGTATATGAATAGAAAAAAGAATATAATATGATATTACAAATATTAAAGATTAGGTATTATTAGCCCTTTTGGGGATATTCTGGATAAATTTTTCCCATTTATAAGATCAGTATAACTGTGCAATGATGTAGGAAACCAAGGAAAACTATATCTGCTGATCTTTACAATTGTTATTTAAGACGACAATTTAATAGTGGAGAGCTCCCTAGATTTCTATGTTTATTGACGACTTCATATTGTGAGTCTCTTAGGTGTCTTCTAATTTTTCAAGGAAATCTACTTAGTTCTAGTCTCTTTTAACACAAATATATATAGTACGTTTTGCATATTGCGATTTATCTGGTTGTTTTAATCTGTATGCTCGTAAGTGTTGATTGTATCTAATTTAATAATTTCTAATGGTGTGACCAATGTGTGTAATTCTATTCGGAAATTTATCCGCCTATCTACATGCCGCTCTGAGCGCGTTACATTGCATTTCAGCCCATTTCTCAATTGATGAATAACTCTTTCCGACTAGAATTTTAAATCTCCTAGCTAATTAAATGTGATTCAACGCGAACATTTAACTACATGCAGGACTAGATTCACACTCCTGTCCTGGGGTACTGTAAACTGTCAACTTTCATATCGGCGGTGATAATATTGTCACGTGATGCAACCAAGTGAAATATATGAAAGTTGAGATTGATATGGAGCATATATGCTTTTAAAAACCTCTCCACTACGACTTTTCCAGACTATTGTGCGTGCCCTCATGCCCTAGTCAGGTTTTCGCATTGTCCCTCTCGGAAAAATATTGAATAATTTGAATTCCACATAAAGTGCAAAATATTTTTCAACTCAGCGCACTTTCACTATTTTTAACAAACATATTAGTACACTTTTTCAGATGGTCTCCAGTAAAATGTTGTTTTTCTTACTCTCCATACCTACTTCTCTATTAAATGGGAAGGGTTGGTAGAAATGAAACAAAAGTGAAAAAATATAAAATGAGAAATTTTTCAAGATTAAATATTCAAATTATATTCATTTATATGCGATTGTTTAAATAGACAATAACCCATTTTTTCGTTATTACATCCAAATTAAATCTATTACACATATCGACAATAAAAACTCCTAGTAACTATGTTTAAAATTTTATCCAACTCATATTACAAAATCGTCCCTGTATAACTGATAATTATTATTTATGTTCCAGGAAAAGTATTAGGATACTATTCTTGGTTACCTCTTGTTCATAAATATCTATATCAAAAAATTGAGCAAAATTGGCAGGTATTTTCAAGTTTATTTATCCTTCCATTTTGCCTTATTGTTCGATTGCCTTTTGGAGAGATTTATTTTTCATAATGCTAACAAATAAAATAATTCAAGCAGCATCTAGTGTTGAAATTAAATTAAAATTTACTTTAAATTCAATTAAAAATATCCTGGAAAAATATCAGATCAGGAATATTAAAAAGTCTTTATTTTCTTATTGAACATTTAGAATTTTAATGGTGCTTTTTCTCTATCTCGTTTTGAATTCCATTGTGTGATTGTATTGTGTATTGTTGGCAATAATTGCTATTCCCTTGGCCACAACCAAAGTCCATTCCGTAGAACACTTGGTTGCCCTGTAACAAAAAAAAGGAAATGATTAAGACATAATACAGAACAACAGAAAATTGCAAAACAATATGTTCGTAAAACAAAACTGAGCAGCATACAATTATTGTTAAGAAATCTATCAGAACACTTTTTATGAGAAAAAAAATCAAGATTACAGACAATTTGAATATGTTGCGTTCCAGAAAACTCTGGGATAACAACAAATATTGCGGCTACTACTGAGGAAACATCTGCACAAAATGGGCAAAGTTGGTGAGCCTATGTGCAGGAAATGTGAACACTATGATGAAACACCTACTCACATACTCTGCTTCTGCGAGAACTTACAAGGACTCAGACTGAAGCACTTTGGAGAGAAAATAATACATCCATTACAACTACTGAAAATCCATCCAGTCAACTAGTGGCCTATATAGAAGACACAAAGCTTCTGGAATGGAAATAGATAACATGGGAAATGGTACAAAGATTCAGTTCAAGTACCTGGGATGTTGAACACAACCAAATCGAATTAATGAAGGATAAATTCAGTGTATTACTCTTTTTCTCACACAGGATATCGTAAGCGATTGTGAAATATAACATGAATGAATGAATGATGTTATCTGTGAATGAATGTTTAGAGCTGCTGTTAACATAGTTGAAATAGCCAGCGTTCGGTGAAGAACACGGTACACAGTTTAGAAGAAGGATAGTATTAAGTTCGATTTATTGGATCCTATTTACCCACTAGTTGTAATGTACACATCTGTTAATCCAGGGGTCTCAATCTGACTAAACCTCAAAAGCAATAGAAGAGACTGGGATAGGAGTGTGCGGGCCACGTACCAAACACTCCAAAAGCTTGGGAAAAACCCCAATTATCTTTCAAGCGAAAATTCACTCCATAGGAAAGTGCATCGTGTCATATAGTCAGGCAGGCATTAAAGCACTGAGTTCTTGAGTAATCAGTTCTAAAATGGTATGGAAATGCCTAGAGAAATTCAATGAACTAGGCGAGAACAATATAACCTTACTGTGGATTCCAGGACACAGTGGAATAGAAGGAAATGAAATAGCAGATAAACTAGAAAATATTGGGGCCAGGTAAGAACAAATGAATGTCTAAGCCAGAGTAAAACTGCACTAAGAGTTGTAACAGGTGTACCTACTGACGGGACACTATCGCCTGAATGGGCACTTAAACTAAAGCCTACAGATATTCTAAAATTCCTTCGGGAAATAAGTCTAAAGAATCCACGAATCTTTAAGACTTTACTCAGGAATTAAATAGAAGAAAGGAGGCACAATAGATCTTTAAGGTCTCAGTAAATGTCACCCCAATATACATACATGGGTCAGAAACTTCTGGAACGCCCGGTATATTTTTTCAGGAGCATTAAGCCTGTTTTACAAGAAGCGGGTAACTGGGATAACATGTTTGAAAGGTAGGTATTACTCAATTAACTAATTTCTAAAATTGGAAATTCAAACGACCATGCATGCAAGTAAATCACATCAAATAATGTACACCAAAAAAAAAGGATGCTAGTAAATTATATTTTGGCTTGATTCTGGTACGACTTCCAGTCTAATCGTGCTTTCTTACCTTTTCCAAGTATGCCTTAACGTAGAAATTACCAAAAAGTACGATGAATGATATCATGTAGCCGATAAGTGTGTAGTGCATCCAAAGAGGGAAATCACAACCCATTCTTATTCCATTTGCACCCATGATCAAGGCACAGGTAAATTGAATCTAAAACAATCATAAAGTTTACAAAAAAATATTATTTTTAATGGCAAAAATTGTATATCGGATATTCCAGTAAAGAGTATTTCACTTCTAATGATACATCAATTACCAGAAGATAACTAATGAACATATTCGTTTGCATCCGTTTATTTTGTGTCTAATGATACATTTTATTTCCCGCCTATTCGTAGGAAAAATGTTGTTCTGAACAACTGCTCCGGTAAGATTTAAATATAGTTTCATGCTTAATCTTATTGTAATAATAATTTACCAGTTGCACTATCGTTAGGTATTTCTTCCACCAAAGATACTGAGAAACTTTTGGACCAAATACTGAAAGTCCATAATAGGAGTACATCAAAACATGTATTCCGGAATTGACCATGGCGGGTAAAAATGCTGAAAATTGAAATGTAAGGTTAAAACAATAGTCACATGAAATAGATCATTACAGAACTTTGACAGGTCGACTATATTGTGCTGGAGGGCAGTCAAATTAGTTAGCGTTGACCAAAGTGTGTTTTCGCATCTGCATAGTTTTAAAATTTAGTTTTCTGGTATTATTTCCATAAAATTGCTGCAAATATGTCTCACATTATTATTTACCTTTAAGTTATGATATCAAGTGCCGGTCGGTAATTGTTAATTAAATTCTAACTATTATCCGTGGTTCACCAGTAAACAATGAAAACTATATAGAATGTGTACCCTCCAGCACAATATGGCCGACCTGTCAGTGACGTCATTCTGGAATGGTCTGTACCCTGTGTCCGTAAAGTATGGAACAAATTCACTTTTAGCTAAACAGGCCATTTTAATAAATAATCCTGAAACACGTCGATTTTTGATTTTAATTTACCGTATTTTAAAATAATATTCTAATATACAGGGTGAATTACTTTCGAGTAATAACGTCACCGTAATTTTTTTTTAAATGGAACACCCCCATTTTGTCTCAATTTTCGGATTACTCTAGCTGAGCTGATTCCAAAAATGTATCACATGTTGATTCCAATTGGTACAGGATGGACAAAAATATAATAGTTTTGTTTGTTCTCATAAAGTAACGCGTAACATTCTTTATTAGTTAAATTAACAATATTATCAAAAATACTTATTGTATAGCGGACAGAATATGATGAAATACATGACTTTATAAATGTTCAAACTGCAGCCCTTGCTGTATTTGACAGTAACCCAAACAAATTTTTGTTGAACCTTGTTTATTGAGTCTTGAGAAATATTGTTTATTGCTGTCCAAATTCTCTCTTTTAACTTTTGAATATTTGCTGGTTTCGTTTGATACACAACATTCTTCAGATGGCCCCACATAAAATAATCCAAAGAATTGAAATCTGGTGACCTCGCTGGCCATTCAAAATAGGTCCACGTCTACCAATCCACCTGTTCGGAAAAATTTCATCTAGGTACCTTCTAACATCTACAGCATAATGTTGAAACCATAAACTTTGATCAAAACCTCCAGGATTACTTTCTGAGCACACACTAAACTATTGTATTTTTGTCCACCCTGTACCAATTGGAATCAACATGTGATACATTTTTGGAATCAGCTCAGCTAGAGTAATCCGAAAATCGATGTGTTTCAGGATTATTTCTTAAAATGGTCTGTTTAGCTAAAAATGAATTTGTTCCATACTTTATGGACACAGTGTATATAGTTTCCGTCAGACACCGTAGCGTTTAGTAATAAAATTCGTTAGGATATGAAAAAGTCCAGCTTGCTAAACAAACTTTTCACATCCATACCATTCATTATTTCAATTATATTAAGAAATATATATTAATCAGTTTATACTTACTAGAACCACTTGGTACCCATTTGATTCCTATCCACCAAAAAGCGAACATGGTAGAATGATGGTAGACGTGCAAGAACGAAAGTTGATTATCTTTTTTCCTTAATATAAAGAAAAGAGTATCACAGAATTCTAGTAGTTTAGAAAAGTAATACCACCAAACTGCATCAGTGATCTAGAAAGTAATAATTATTTTAATTTTATGTCCATTAAGATGCTTCAGAGTTATAAAGGTGTTGAAAGAGTTTTTTTCTTTTCCTTTTGGTCACATTTAACGAACCATTCTGTACTAGAGCTCTTTTGTGATATCAGGATATAGGAATAAATAGACAAGACCGAAAAGAAGAGAACATTTGTTCATTGGAAATATCTAGTAGGGCTAAGACAATCAAAGATACTAGAAAACTAGGTGATAATTTTAATTTTAATTTTGGCAGTTGACGAGAAAGTCATACAACTTGACAACGTTGTAAACGCTTGCAAAGTTTTAAAGTTTGTGAGGCTTACGAATTCTGCCAGCGAAGTGAGCTCTTGCAATCCGCTTACGTCTTTGCTACGGACGTTGCCAAACTTAATTTGATTAAGTCAGAATAAGACCGCACTAAGAGTTTTGACAGGTGTTCCAAAAGGACACTGCCGCTTGAATGGGTACCTCAAAAAGCTCAAAGTAGTGGAGCAAGAATAATTTAGGGACACTAGCCTAAACAGAAGCATGTGGATATCCTAAAATTCCTTCAGGAAATAGGTCTAAAGGAACTACTAATCTCTAATGCCCGTATTTATAGTCGAGACTTGAGCCCGAGCTCGAGCTTGAGAACGCCTTGAGACGAGAACGTATTTGATAGTCGAATCTCGAGACCCACAGCTTAAAAAAAGCTGCAACTGCGCTTGTGCGAGTGGAGTCTTGCTCAAGACAGCCTGCGACCTGCCTTGAGCTCGATTTGAGACGCAGTTGTCTTGTTATTTGTGATTAGATTGTGTTTGTAATGGAATAAAAATTTTAATAGAGGAAAATATGCCAGATGATAGGATTCCAAAAATATACATGCGGGATGCAGAGAATCCTATAGAATTTTATAACGCGGGAGAATTTCGAATACGTGATAGATTTCCAAAAAATATCGTTAATGATATTATTTTTTCTTTGTTTGTCGCAAATTTAGCGAAGGTGAATAATCGTGGGTTACCAATTCAGTCCGAAATTCACACACAAACAATAAAGAAAATAGTCAAAATAGCGTTACGGCATCAAAATCCACGACAAATGGGTCACAATTGTCATAAAATACACAAACAATTTTTAAGTACTTCTTCTTTTTTTAAATTTTTGATGTTGGCCAACATAATTACTTTCAAGTTTACGCTTGAGATACGTCTTGAGTCTTTCCTTCGCCGAGAATAGGCATGATGACTGATTTTGAAAAACTGCTTCACGATGTTTTCACATATATACTTTATCTACAATAAATGTTATTTCTCTGAGAAAATAAGTTTTTGAAGGAGAAATTTACCTTTTAAAAATGCATTTTAAGTTCTGCGCCAAAACGCAAGAATGGTAATGGCGTCTGTCTGTGACATCATCAATTCGTAAATACCATTTATAGGTGATCTGTGTCATTCTTAGAACATAAAACTGTTTTATGTCATTTGTAAAATCGTCAAACTTCAAACACTTGACAGCTTGCAGGTTAGAAGTTTTATTTTGATACATAATTTGGATCACACAAAGGAAATTCAAAACAGAACAGATGTTCGGACCATAGATAGTTCGGGCTTATCTATGGTTCGGACGAAAGACAAAATATCAAGGTCAAATTTGCGAAAGTACGACGTCACTCTCTTCTGATTGGCGTTTGAGCTAAAATGGCGGATTGCTAAATTTTGTGCTTATATTTTTACTAAAATATTGGTCATCACACATGTAAAATAAAAATTGGTAATTTTTTTAGAATCTCTGCATCATATATAATTATATCAAATCAATATTTTAGTGATTCTTAGTGACTGTCATCATGCCTATTCACGAAGATAGGACTATAATATGCATCCAATCTCGAGTACCGAGTAGAGCTTGGCCAAGCACGACTTAAGTCGGAGATTGTGTTTCGACTATAAATACGGGCATAAGACTTTCCTAACGAACAAAGTAGAAGAAGCAGGACACAAACACCTGTTAGTTATAATTGAAAATCATTAATCAATGGGGATAATTAATGGATGATTTTGTTCGAAAATGCACGGTCGTCTGGAAAATATATTATAATAATAAAAAAAATTTACCTGCAGTTCATCCGGAGAATATTTTTCTCGACAAGGTTCACAAAAGTAATTATATCTTAACCGAAATGAAGCTGTCAATAACTGAAAAAAAATTGTAATATAATATTGGGCATGATTGATCTGAAAAATTGCTTCACGATGTTTGTACGCATAAGCTGTGTACAAAAAAATGTTGTTTCTTGAAAAAATAAGGGTTTTAACCGAGAAATTTATGTTTTGGTTTTAAAATAAAATTCAAATTTCGCATTAAAACGTTAGAATAGTAATGGCGTCTCTACGACATCACACCTCTGTTAATACTTCAAAAATAATCCACAGTTTGAAAATTAAAAATTTAATTTAAACGAAGTAAAACCAGAAAATACGGTAAAAGTTATAAATAATAAAAATATAAAAAAGGATGTCATCACACGTTTGTGATCGGTGTTTTAGCTATTTTAGCATATTTTGTATTTATATTTTTACCGAAATTAGTATAATCACAATTGTAAACATAAATAATTGCTTCGAAATCTTTGTAATTCATACAATTATATTTCAGCTATTCTTAGTGACTACTTATATATCGCCTATTGCGCATACCAATTTGTTGTTTCTGATACCAATTACATGGAACTTAATATATAGCGATTCCACCGATGGGGTATCCTATAGGTGAAAAATGTTTAAATATTAGTTTTAATGAAAAATGTAAAAAGTTTTGCTTGTTCTGAAACCCCATAAAATGAGATAAAACTCGAGTTTTTCAAAACCAGTCTCATTTTATAGCCAGTTTTATGAAAACCGTATGAATTTTTGCACCAATTTCTAAAATAATGTATTAATCTAGTGAGTGACGTGACGTTTACGATGTACCAAGTAACTGTCAACTTTTATAAATAATTTTCAAATTGTCATTCTTTAATAAATATTTGACAACAATATTAACCATTCAATAATTATAATCACTATCAAAAATACAGAATAATAATGTAAGAAACACTAAGTAAACATCTACAGTAAAAGTCACGAAAGTTTCTCGTTACGTCATACTTCCCTAAATGTATCAAAGATACTATAATTTTATGTGGATATCGCTGACAGCGTATGTCCAATTAAAACATTTGGAAAGGTTCATATGTCTGTTGTGCCTGAATTAAGCTACGCCATTACGTCTTTATCGGTTTGTCACTCTGTCTTGTGTTGTGACAACGATTGTACTTCAAAAGAGAAACGTCACTTTATGCGGAAATCATTCTGTCACCATTGAAGTTCGTCGTCATTGTCATTACTTTAAACAGGTAAAGTTTACTTATGTGATATTTTTCGACAAAATGCCCGGTAAACGTGAGTTTATTAGAAAATTACATGAATATTTCCAAAAGGAGTTGGCTAATGGCGGACCACTTCTGCCGTTAAATACCAGTCAAGAGGTAAGTTTTGTCTAACTACAGTATCCGCCATAATAAACAGTACCGAAAATGAAAATAAAAATTAATTTTTAATTTCTGTAATGTAAGTGTTCAAAATGTTCACCATTTCGACGCAAACAAGCTTCATATCGATTTTGTAAGTCAATAAACATATTTATAAAAAGTGGTTGATGTAACTGCCGAAAAATATTTTGTATCCTTTCCCCTTGTTCGGCAATATTCGCCGGCGGATTTTCCGAGTGAAATATTTTGTCCTTCATTATGCCCCAAATGTATGCGTCAGGTGGCGTCAGATCAGGTGAATGAGAAGGATATTCGAAGTCTGTTCCCCGAGAAATTATTCTATTATCGAAATGCTGACGGAGTAAGTCTAAGGTGCGCACAGCTGTATGGCTAGTTGCACCATCTTGTAGGAACCATTGTGTGCGAAACTGTAGATTTCGTGCACGGCAAAAGTTATTTAGATCTCTCACAAGAGGTATAATAATTCTCTCTCTATAACGCTCTTGGTTGACAGTAAGTGGATTCTGATTATCATCTTCAACGAAATAAGGACCAATCATTCCATGACCAGATACCGCGTACCAAACGGTAACTCGAAGACTGTGGAGTGGTTTCTCTACAATGACATCAGGACGTTCAAATCCAAGGAATCTGTTTGTCGATTAATATAGCCGCTAAGATGAACGTGACTCTCGTCTGAAAGCCATATGTAAATTAAACTCAACATGCGACCACAGTAAATTTATTTTGCACGTTTGTCCGCAGCATTTAGTCGTTGTCCAACTTGAATTCGGTATGGATAACCACCAATTGATTTGAACATGCGACGTAAAGACGTTTCACTAATGTTGAGTTTACATGCAGTTCTTACAAGACTTCTTTGAGGTGATTGCACAACTTGGTTAAAAACACGTCCTTTATTTTCGTTAGTGCATACTGTTTTTCGACGACCTGAAGAACCTTTACGTTGACACAATACACTACCAGTGCGACGAAATTTTTCAACAACAGCTAACATCACACTTTTACTAGGAGCTGCTTTATTAAATTTTTGTTGATATTTTATTGACACCTGTTCTAAGCTTGGACCATCATTACGACCTTTTCCGTATGAACGAGAATAATGCTCTACCAAAAACACTTTTTCTTCCGTTGTTAGAACCATTTTTAAATCAAATTTAACTGCAGCGTACTATTAATATATCAACTAATGACAATTAAGTCAAATATGACAAATCCATATTACATAAACAACTCCACAGCACTCTCTGTTTCGGTACTGTTTATTTTGGCGGATACCGTATGATATGTTAAATTTGGTTTTCATTTATTTCCTCTTATAATTAGATCACCAGAAATACATGCCGAACTCTCTAACAATGATGCGCCGCTGGTGAAAACTGTCTTATTGATTTGATTCGGATGCTTATGAGTTATGACGTAACGAGAAAGCTTCAAAACATCTCTCAATTCTCTTTCTAAATTGTTTGTAAGTATTTCGCAGCATTTCTGGGGTAATTTCGTTAATGGCATCAATGATAGCTCGTTTCAAGTCTTCAATATTATGGTTTAAATTATTTGCGTAAACTTTTGGTTTTAAGTAGCACCATAAAAAAAATCTAAAATAGTTAAATCGGGGGATCGGGGCGGAAAAAATATTGGTCCATAACGTCCCATCCATCGTCCAGGAAAATATTCATCCAGCCAGCCTCTAATAAGCAAAGTCGAATGTACATTTTACGCCTTTGCTCCAAGGGAATATTTTCTAAATCAGGTATTAAGAATATACCTCCTGATTTAATGTAAGTATCTTCCAGAACATACGGTCCGATTATTCGATCCGGTAAAACCGCACACCAAACATTAACTTTTTTAGCAAATTGACTATGACAGTTAATCCTGTAGCTCGGATTTTCACTAGCCCAATATAGACAATTTTGGGAAGAAACGACTCCGTTTGTTGTAAACGTTGCTTCATCAGGAAATAAAATAGGTATTGTTGCATAAGTTTTTCACCAATCATCGCACAAAAGTCTAATCTTGTGTCATAATCATAATCTTGTAATGTATGAATAAATTTCGGTTTGAATGGATGAATTTTATTTTGCTTAAATATTTTCTATAGGTAAGTGACTCTTGCAAGAACCAACCTCCACTGCTCTTTTTCGTAGACTCAACTTGGGATTTTCCCTTAACGAATGCATAGCATAGTGCACTAGCTTCATCATCCTCCTCGACGAACGCCTTTTTCAATTGCCTTGAACAGATCATGTCTCATCAAACTTCTTTATTGATTTTTCTAATCCACACCGCCTAATGGGTACATCTGAATATTTTTCGTGAAATTTTGCAATTGCATACTGGTACAAAACTTCACCAATACCATAACGCTTAATAAGATATACTCTTTGTTGAATAGTTAACATTATTGTCAAATATTTATTAAAGAATGGCCATTTGAAAATTATAAATAAAAGTTGACAGTTACTTGGTACATCGTAATTGTCACTCCCTACATAATTTTCGAAATTGGTGCAAAAATTCATACTGTTTTCATAAAACTGGCTATAAAATGAGACGGGTTTTGAAAAACTCGAATTTTATCTCATTTTATGGGGTTTCAGAACAAGCAAAACTTTTGATCAAGATTGACATTTTTCACTAAAACTAATATCTAAGCATTTTTCACTTAAAGGATGCCCCATCCGTGGACACGCTGTATAATAAAATTAATACTTTGGAATATTGAAATATGGCTTTTACTGCTTCTACAGTATGAAAAAATATCATTCTTCATAAATTCAGTGACAAATGATACCCGTTAGTATACCTAGTTATTTTAACCTCATAATGTTCGCAGTTTTATAAAGTGGATCGGGTGTCCCAATAAGAAGGCTCTCGATCATATCTCAGAAACCGTTTACAGCACATTTTTACTAAGATAATTAAATTTTACGAAAAATTCTGCATATTTTTTATTTCACAAGTTTTAGTCTGTCGTGATAAATCACTGGACGGTCTCCTAGTGATATGAATAGGCTAAGAAACATTGTTTGGATACAATAACATAACGATAATTAAAAAATATATTATTTATGTAACTAGTTGCAAAATGAAAGTGTTTTTTGCGCTAGTTTGGATCACGACCATAGCGAGCGTCATCTACAAATATTCGCATGGATTACTGGTAGTCTGTCAGCCAAGCTATTGTTCAAACACCCCGGGTGGTAAACAATGTTCACTACTAACACACTTCTCATGTTTGTTAAATTAAAAAAAAAACAAGTTTGTACGTCGCCCGAAGAAGAATAAAATACATCTTCTCGAGCTACACGCCAGATAGATATTAAACTCACTTGAACAGAAAAGGTGATGAATACTTTTAACAAGTTGACACACTACATTGCAGGGCCGGATCTACGTATAGGCTTAATGGGCTACAGCCCCCGGATTCCAGGGGGCCCCGTTTCCCGTTAAGATAAACAGAAAAAGATGCATTCATTCTCTAAGTTGTCCTGCATAGAAAACAAATACGGGGTTGGGATAAAGTATGGAACCAAGTAAATATCTTTTAAACGAAAAGAACGATATTTATGAAAATTTGCAGATAAGTGCAATGGAACAAAATGCATCTGATGTACATTTTTTTGTTAATAATATACTTCCGGTTTAACCGGAAATGCCATCAATTTCTTTAATTTAAATGGGACACCCTATATATTTTTACAGATTTTGAAAGAGCTTGTTATTTTGAATTCATATATACTGAGTTTAGTGTAAAAAATTTTGTAAAAACGAGGAATATAGCACTTTAATCAACCTCCTTTGAGTTTTTTGCATTAGAGCAAAAAACTATTTAGATAAACTAATTGATGGTGTTTGTATGCATAGTAATAAATAAACGAGTACTGTTTAGTACGTCTTTTGTTCTCCAAGTGTCAAATTCTAATTGACGGAAATTAAGTGAAAAAGAGCGTATTGAAATTTTAATGATGATCGGTTATGGTGATCGTGTTAGAACTCGTGAAGAAGTGTGTCATATTTTTAACAATTTGCATCCGGATACAAATCCTATATTACGCTCAATATTAACTAAAACATTACAACGTTTTAATACAACTGGGATGGTGAAAAATTTGCTAAAACCTGAAAGACTACGGACTGCAACCAACGAAACTGTTAAACAAAATATTGCAATTGATTTAGAAGAATCACCTCAAACTTCCACCACAAATTTTGGCACTAAACCATGGAACAGTCGACGTTATGTAGGAAAGATATTAAAAAGTGAAAAGTATCATCCATATATGGTACAGTTGGTTCAAGAATTGTCAGACGATGATTTTGACCGACAGCTGGAAATATGATAGACGGGTTAGGGATTTTACCAAATCGATGGATTGGACGTAGAGGATTCATAGAGTGGCCTGCTCGTTCTCCGGATCTTAGCCCGTTAGATTTTTTCTTTGGGGTTATCTAAAATCACGTGTTTACGTTAGACGACCAACAAACTTACAGGAATTGAGACAAAGAATTATTGATGAATGTGAACTAATACGTGGAGAAGTCTTGGAAAGAGTGACTCAAGAATTTGTTAATAGGATGGCACATTGTCAGCAAGTAAACGGCCAGCATTTTGAACATTTGATGTAATTTCGTTTCTTATTATTCTAAAATAATGAAATGTACGCACCTATTGTACAACTAACAGTGAGTTATTCCTCGTTTTTACAAATGTTTTTACACTAAACTCAGTATGTATGAATTCAAAATAACAAGCTCTTTCAAAATCTGTAAAAATATATAGGGTGTCCCATTTAAATTACAGAAATTGATGGCATTTCCGGTTAAACCGTAAGTATATTATTAACAAAAAAATGTACATCAGATGCATTTTGTTCCATTTCACTTACCTGCAAATTTTCATAAATATCGTTCTTTTCGTTTAAGAGATATTTACTTGGTTCCATACATCATCCCAACCCTGTATAGGACAACAATGACTAATACAAGACTTAATTATTTATCACTTCTTTCTTTCAATGCTGATCTCACCAAAGATTTGAAATGTGAAAAGCAAATAAAAGAATTTGCAGCACAAAAGTGTAGAAAAGCTATTTTACAAATTTCTTATTGTTGTTATGTTATGTTCATTTATTAATACTTTCAACTCTGTCTTGTTTAAGTTATGTTTATAGGTTAAGAATTAATGGCTTTAATTTTTTGTTCACCAAAGATAAAGAAGGTACCTGTTTTAGCTCAGGGGCCCCAAAGGTCACGGTCCGGCCCTGCTACATTGGACTGACTTGATTTACAAAAAATGTTTTATCTCACGATATATGAATTGGCTTGGTGAGGTGGAGAAGTTTGTTTTGGTTAGTTTGGCAAAATCTGATGCTGTGAATGTGGCTGAAAACATTCGATATTGCCAGGGAAGATGAAGAAAGAGCAGAGAATAACCCTAATCAAAGGCTCTGTAGCCCCGGAAAAAAGAGATGAGAGAAATACTATTTTCAAGTAATGATCATGATCAAGAGATTTTACTAAGAATTTAAATTGGTGCCGACCACTAGGAAGTTACTGCAAAAATTTCAGGAAGATTCGAATTACCCCTATTCTAGGGAAACGCTTATATATTGTGTAGATTTTGTATAGTTCCAAATTTAATAATTGTATAGATCTATGAAATTTAATTTGTAAAAAAAGTACGTCATTTGTGATAATATAGAGAAATGTCAGTTTGAGAGACGGATTAATGAATTTGAAAGAAATTTTGAAAAATAGCTTTCAGAGGTAAAGATAAAAATTGAATGTGGGTAGAGATAGTGATGATTATTATTATGAGAGGGATTAAGAGATTGTTGACAGGAAGAAAAAGATAAAAAAATAATATTTCGTAAAATTTTGTAAAATATTGGGTTGCAAATTCGAACTGAAATCATTTATAGCTTTGCGATGAATATTTAATATACTAAAATTACAAATTATGTATTTAATACTAATATGGAATATGGAAAACTAAAAGTTAGAGTTCGAAGGATTGGCGGTTTTATACCTAACTACAGGGAAGTAATATTTAAAATATATATTTTGTGAGGAATTTCAAATAATTAAAATCATAACCTTTGGAGACCAATAAAAAAATTTTGAAGATTCTTGAAAATTTAGATCATTATAAAAATAGAAATTTAATGTTTTATATATATATGAGAAATCTAATGATATAATGAAAAATAAAATAAATTCTTTACAAAAAAATTAAACAGAATAGGTATAGATATTCATTTACAAATAAGAAATTTGTGATGTTTGATGAGATTGTTTAATTTAAAACAAAATATTATTTTAATAATTCAATACGCTGAGATAAGAATATTTGTAATAAATTAACAAAATTATTACATAAAAATTAATAAAACAAAAGTTAAGTATCATCAACTAATAGTCCAATTATATAATATATTATATAGTATGGGGTTTGTTGAAGTCTGATGGCTTTTTTTGGTGAAAGTGTTAAATAAAAGAAATATTTTGATGAAGCGCCCTAACATATTACATTGAAGATATAGGTATATTTGCGATATACGAAAGTATCGCCAAGGTGGGCGAAATATTGTTTATATTGACAAAACGTGGGTAGACAATGACCCAACTTTCAAAAAAAAATACCTCACCGTTAAAACAAAGCATAAAATGTTTTAAATACTTTTATAAAACAGGTACCGTACACCATTGGTACGTTTATGACAGATATCGGCCATGTTTCCTCGCCTCCTAACGATGCCGCGTAGATTCAGATAGGTTTACCAAACTCTATATTATATTAAAGAGGAAAAAAATAACAATGGTTCAGTAACTAGTCTCATCAATAACCCGGTTTTCGTCAAAATGTTGGTACCTATAATATGCCTAATAATAAATACAGTTCGATTTAATCATCAATCTGACAACAATTTTCTACTTTTTGCGATAAAAATGGATTTAAATTTTAGACCATCGAAAAATTGGAAATAATATTGAGTATATGCGAAAATATAACAAAGAAATAAATTATGAAAAATTCAAAATTGTATTTAACCTTTTCACAGACGAATGTAGTCTTGTTCGTCACGATCTTTTAATTAAGGTGTGTTCGGGAAACACGCTATGCAATGCAAATGCTATTCTGACTGTTCGGGGAGGTTTAAGTACCATGTTAGAGTTCTGGTGCTATTGAGTTCCGTGAACAGCAATGAAGGACTTCAGTCCAAGCTGCCAACTCAAAAATTTTATACCACTGGAGACGGTAAATTTGAAAACATATTTGTCAGGTTCAGGCTCGCGTTTTTTGTAAATAAACCAGGTAATTGAATCCTAACATCGATAATTGTAGTGAATTGATCCGCAAACAGACAGCACAAAAAGCGTGCTATTATGTGTAGTTTTCAGTAGTTCGCGTCTAATTGCTAGGCCACTAAGTAACCCAAATTTACCTGATAAAACACAAGACTCTTGTGCAGATTTAAGCAAGAAAACTCACACAATGAATACAGGAATACAATGATGATTTAATTTTTAGTTTTTAAAATTTCGAAAAATATTTTTATTCAATTTTTTCGTGATATTATCAATAAAAGTACAAAATTAATGACGCTTAAAAGCAGCTTTTTCCAGGCAATAAAAAGGCGTCAATTTTCAATTTCGAAATTTCGTATTCTTGTAGACGCCATCAATTCTTTTTTTTATTAAAGTTCTTATTTTTTTCATATCAGATTTTTAAGCTATTTTATAAATTTAGCAGTCTATATGGTCAATTCTACAGATACATGCAACATAGGGATTTAATGTAGGTATTCTCCGATCTAAATAGTCCACCAACAAAAAATTTCTATAAATTTACTTCATACTTCAATAAATATCAAGTATATAGCTGGACATCTGGATTCAGAACTACTGTAAGAAACCCCGCCTCTTCTCCTTGTTAGTTATGTGGTTATGTGCGATTTAGTATTTTGATTTCTTTTGGCCATAACAGCTTCCAAAATAAAAATGAATTCGTAAATAAAACAAAATAATATTCTTTAAATTAAAACAAATTGAAAATATATTCCGAAAAACAACTTAAAATACTAAAACTAATAAATTAATGAATTAACGGTTCAAATAGTCCTCCTTGTTGAGCCCAACAAAAACCGAATCTATTGAACAAAGATAATCTTGTATCTCTGAGCTGATTCGGTGTAATGTTTGCACAATACTGGACAATTTTCGCCCTCAATTCTATCAAATTTTGAGCCTGTTCAAAATTGTGCCGATAAATTTCATTTTTTAAAAAACCCCATTAAAAGAAATCATTCGGAGACAAATCCGCTGATCTTGTGAGTGACCTTCAAAATACCACGATAAAATTTCAATTTTCTCCTGAAGGATGTACATTCTGATTTCTCTACGAATTTATTTTATTTTGAATGGTTTTGGGCTTGAACAGTACTTGGATATCGACTGTTGTTTACTGACTGTCAGACGCTAATTAAGGACCGCCCATAGTTGAGACTACGGAGTGGTGGGAATTGTACGATATGCTGTAGGTGTCCAAATGAACGATTGTAATAATCGTGTTTTTAATCTGTTGAAGCTTGATATTGGTCCACAAGTTCAAATGCAGTTCTGGTACAATGCTTAAAATCCCTATGTTCCGTTTCTGATTGCATGTATCTGTATAAGAAGTGGTTAAGGCACGCAGTTATATTTGACGAAGTTTCCGAATGTTTCAATCCATAGATACATATTCAAGTATTTAAATTTTAACAGTTATTGTGTCAAATTAGGAGTTTTCGTTAATATTTTAAAGATTATCATGCATACAGAATAGTAAAATAGAGTTAGTGGATTGTCTAATTCTCAATCATGCTTTAAAATGTATCATCTGCTCACAGAATTGCGATTTGTACCTTCTATGGAGCATTATCAAGACATTTTTGGAATGAAATAATGTTGGTCCTCTAATTACAGAATATTTTAAACAATGTTATTCTTCTCGCCATCCCCGAGATTCCCTTTATGAGAATACTCATTCATAAGTGTACTTACCCTAGCTGCTATATAAAAATTTAATCCTGCCATATAAAAATTATAAGGTACAAGTAGCCAAGAAAGTTTAAACGGTTTTCTGTTTTCCATTAATTTAGGTCCTAGCCAAACTATGAAAAAATATAAACCTATGAATAACAAAGTAGGAACGGGGGAATCTACTAAAGGCCATCCTCTCGTTCGTGTATCTAAAACAAAACAAAATATTGTAATCATTTTGTTTTTTAAATAATAATAATGATCAAATTAACAATGAATTCATCCAAACACTTAACCTGCTAGAAGAGTAACAACACAAATAGCCTGGAGCCATCACTAAAATCCAGATTAATTTACTCATATGAATATGATAAAAAATCAAAATATATGGAAGCAATTCCCGACTGCGGCAATGGAAGCCTAAAGGCCGGGCCACACCGGCATCCAACCGTCCGGTGGATGGACGTCCGACCTCGGACGTCCACGGAGCGCTCCGATTCACACCGAAAGCATCCATCCAGTGGACGGATGTTTTCATGAATCTCTTCAGCAACGAATATTTTGTTCACTTGTGTCAGTAGCAGTGCAGTCAGTACATAAATAATGTCGTTTAATGTGCCTTGGTGTGAAAGTGATTTGTCAAAAAGTATACCGTGGCTTGATGACTGCAGCTCTAGTGACGATGATGAACTTATTCTATTGTATTGTGTAAATAACAATCGTTTTCATTGGGTGCACCCAATCAACAAGAGGAGGAAAAAGTTCGGAGAGTTTCATCATTTGATGACCGATTTGGAACTAGGAAAAATGTGCAGGAGAAACGTCCATGCGGATGCGAAGGAAAAATCGCTCCCCCGACGATTCCAAAACATCCATCCATTGGACGTTTTAAACGTCCAGTGGACAGACGGATTTGGTCTGCGTTGCGCTATTTGCCAAGCTGGCGAGCGATCTTTTTTGAACATCCAGCCCGTCCATCCGAAGGATGGATGGATGTTTGGTGTGGCTTGGCCTTTACTCAATCTTCCACACCTTGCTCTGCACGTTAAGGCGGAAGCGAGAATGCTTCCATATAGACGACGAATGCGGTGGGGAATGGCACAAAGGATCCAGCACCCACAGGAATTCCAGAATAACAGTACAAATTCGCTTCTTTAAATGAAAAGTGATAACATGTTGGCCATAATTAATGACAACCAAGCATACAGTATCGAAAACGGGTTGGAAGGGAGCATGCAGTCAGGATGGAGCGTTTGTGTGATACAACTGACATATCTGAAGCTGATAGAGGAGCAGGGGTTGGAGTGCCCTGTGCTAATCCCAGGTGAAATGTCTACGCAGCTTCAGGGGGGATTACTATTCCAGGTAGAAATCCACGCTATCGACACGTGCTTTGCAAATAAACATCGAGAGGGGGTACAAGTACACGGGGGTGTAGATCTCGGTGGATTCAAACAAAACTTCAGATGTATTGTAGCGAGGTGCCAAAGCATTAACACAGCAAATTATTGGTCACAAATTCCTCGCTAACTTGGAAAATATTAAACCTCAGCAGAGGCTAAATAAAGAAAGAGGTGGGATTGCTCAACCGTCACTGTACCCTAAGGAAAAATTTGTACCTGATAGGAACAGTCAGAGCTGGGAAGTAATCGATTATAATAAATTGTTATCGATTACAGTAGTCGATTACATTTTCTGTAGTTTGCAATAATTTCAGTGATTACTGTTGAAAAAGTAGGTAGTCATGATTACAAAAAGTAGTCATGATTACAAAAAGTAGTCATACTTACAAAAGATGGTTTTTAGTTGATTCAATTTAGTTTTTTCAGAAGAAGTTCGTTCTTAGTTTATTTAATTCAATGTTGTTATAGGCAAATATCTCCAATGATGTATAAGAAATCAATAAATATTTCTTTTGTGAAATTGGTCTAATTAGTCGGATTTAATGATAATTTCAAATTGCGTCACATAGATTTAATGAGGTAGGCTGATGAGGCCGAGGTAGGTGTTTAACTGTTAAAAACTTATAAATTTAAAATTGAGTCACATTCTAAGACTACAAAATGTAATCAATAGTCGATTACTTTTTTCCTGTAGTCGTCCCAGCTCTGGGAACAGCTAGTCTCTTCACATAAACGGTACAACCAAGACTGACTGATAGTATCAACCCCATGTAATTTTTGATATGCTGGGGGTGGCGGAATCGGATGATAATCACATAGGATCTGTAGGACAAATATTTTCTCGTGTTCTATACGTAACTATCTTGCAATTCAAGTTTAAAACAGCCTGTTGCTACTAAACTTTGGGTAAGTCACCAAATCAACGTTATACGGCTTCCAGAAAATTACGTTACCGCTTTACAAAATTTTAGTGAATAAAAAAGTTGGGCGTCTCGTTGAAGCGAAGTCACTATTAACTTGATGATTATCGTCCTGGTTAAACTCTTCGGTCTCCCAGACTAGTCGAAGATTAGAATAGAAGAGAATCAAATCAATGTTTTTAATAAATAATAGAAAAAACAGGCATTGCTGCTGGTGGTATCAGGTGTTGAGATCTTAGTCTCAAACAAAGTGTTTAGTCAGAAATGTGTGTTACTCATTTAGTCTGTTTAATGATGGTAGGTTAATTCTAACATAACTTTTATAATCTAGAAAAATGTTACTTGAACAGAGGATAGAAGATCGAAATGTAAGTGTATCCAACTCTCTTATTCCTTAGTTGTTCTTTCAAACAAAAAAATTATTGATCTATAAAATTTTGTAAAATTTATTTCCATTCATCATATTTTTCATACAAAAAAAATATTATTATCTTACCTGACAACGATAATGTCCATGCATAATAGTCGTAGGCTTGGCTAACTATGGTTTGTGTTGAGTTAATTACATATGCCATTCTGTTCTAAATTCTACTTAAATGCCTGTAACAAAAAAAAACTGAATAAGAATACGTTTTTTAATGTATATCTTAATAGTGAAATTTTGCTTTTTTGTTAAAACCAACAGGTAAAAACTTGAAATATAATCGAACACCCTATATTTTACTGGGTGTGAATAAGTCATGGTTCACCCTGTAGGTTTTAAATGGGCTGCGCAATTCGCAAGTATGTGGATGGAGGTTTCTTCTTACAAGCCACAGAATATACATTCTTTTTCCTCCACTATTTTGAGCTTTTTCAGGTGCCCGCTCAGGTGGTAATGTCCCGTTAGGATCCCTGTTAAAACTCTTAGTGCAGTTTTACTTTAACTTATGCATTCATTTGATCTCAACGGGTTGTAGTCACCCATCAGAATTTTTGATTGTCTAAGTCCTACTATTTCTTCTAATATTACATTGGGGCTGATACCGCAAAAGGGTTCCGACCCCCAAAAGGGTCTTTCAGTCCCCCTCTTAGCTAGTCCATCTGTTATTTCATTTCCTTCTATTCCAGCGTTCTCGCCTAGTTCATTGAGTTTGCCTAGGCATTCCCACACCATTTTGGAACTGATTACACAAGAGCTCAGTGCTTTAATGGCAGCTTGACTCTCCGACATTATGATAATATTTTGCCTTCTATATCCTTTGTCAATATTGAACTGGGCACACTTTCTTATGGCGTAAATTTCCACTAGAAAGATACTTGGGGTGTTTCCCAAGCTTTTAGAGTGTTTGGTTCCTGTCCCGTACACTCATATCCCAGTTCCTTCTATTGTTTTTGAACTGTGTCTGTGTACCATTTAATGGCTTTCTTTCTAAGTCCGGTAATGGTATTTGGATCACATTCCTTCTTGTTGCTTAATTCCGTAACGAATTTCTTTGAAAAATTATACCTTTTCATCATACCAACACATAAGTAGATAACCTACTTTTTCTACGTAACGACAAAATCATTATTATCCGAGATATTTACAAATAAAAGTTTATGGTTTCTCCAGATTACCAAAAAAATCCTTTGCCTGTTTGAAAAAAACTTTTGTTGTTTCTATCAGTTAAGGTGGATTCATGCAACATCAACTAAACTAAAACTAATTTAAGATTAAGATTAAATTTATACTAAGAATATTCATCAGTTCATGCAACAAAAATTGAGAAATTAATAAACCAACCCGACATGCACTCTTTTCAATCATTTGCTTCCAATAGCAATCGAGCTGACAGATAACAGAAGATAAATATTGAACGTAAACCATTTTGTTTACGAAAAATATTGTTGTAAACTATAAAAATTTTCAAACATGTAAACAATAACAAATCATCATTAGATGATCTATATTCATGCATCGTATCGAATTCATGTAAGAAATTAATTTCCTAGTTGAAAGTTGGCCATCTTTCTTAGTTTTGATTTAAATATTAATTTCTCAGTTTCTTGGAAGAACATCTACATTACATAACATGATTGTATGTTCTTAGTTTTAAATAAATCTAAGTTTTAATTTTTGATTGCTTGAATCGACCTTCAGTGGCCTTACATTATAATTTCCATACCATCGCTATTTCGCTTTCTTCGGAAAGTCTCGATTGTTTGAAGCAGACAGAATTATAAACATATACCTACAGAGAAAAATGGGAGAGAGAGAGTAATGTTTAATATCCATATATTTTCTACGGTAACATACAAATCTACAACACACAAATTATACGAAATATCCACTCCTTAATTTGAAATAAAATGAGGAGGTTGAGTGAAAGTTGTATAAAGATGCCGATAATGGTACATGCTAAAACTTTAATAAAAGTATTGACTATAACTGAATTGAATTAATCAATTTTCTAAATTTCACTTTCGTTATTCATAATTCCCAAGAATAATAAATGTTTGTTATATAATTTTAACTGTCAGATAAGTGTAATTTACAACTACTACCTAATTCATAACATTTCACTTTTAGATATTTAGGAATTAATTTGTTTCAAAATTAGTTACATGATTAGGTAAGATTTGCTTATGCGTAGACATAAACAAAAGAACTATGAAGTAAATGAAGAGTAGCTAGTTTTGATGGTTTTTTTTAAGGTTAGTTTTTTGTTCAATTGTTTTCAGAGTATTGATATCCTCTGTCTTCATAAATATGTTCTTTTAGTAGAGTGTAGACTTTTTCAGTCTATGAAACGTCAACTTTGCAATTAACATTTCTAAATATAAAAATATTAAATAACTTCTTTAAAATCTGAATTTTTGGTGGAATAAACAAGTCTGATTGACCAAAAATCAATAATTGTAAGTCGCTTTACCGCGAAATTTAAAATATTTCAACATTCCTTATATATAGCCATTTTTCTTTGAACTTGACCACAAAAACCGGGTTAACTATAAGTTAACTAGTCAATATTCCTCGACTTGTATTCCAAACCATGAGAAGGTACCGGCAGGTCTTCTTTAATTGTCTTGCAAGCTGAAAAGCGCGTTAGCTGTAATAATAAAATCTAGGTTGAAAGAAACTGCTCAAGTTAAATTAGGTTGTAGCTAAAAGTCATAACAATACTTTGGATAATTCGCACATAAAGATTGTCTCGGTAAAATATCCTTAAGTGTACTTAAACTATATTTCTCTTTTAAAAATAATTAGAATCAATCTGGGTAAATTAACCTATGTCAACTTAGTGAGTTCATCCCTTTGGTTAGAATTGGAATTCTCATATAGCCGCGATGTGGTGAGTGGTCATTCTCACATTATGGAATGCGATACAGCTCATGCCATGGTTGAGAAGAAAAAACGAGCCGATATGAGAATCCATCACCCTTGTGACTGGGCTCAACTTATATCATTTTATACCCAAAAAACTGTAGATTAAAAGTAAAAACTATGACAATGAAAAATTTGTATGGCATGATACGCAGTGAATGAGATTCACAGCTGACCATATTGGTATGATTCAATATTAAACATCTGTAGACGCTTTGGAGACATTTATAAAGATATCCTTTTTACGACGGCGCCAAGTAATCCAGTTTTGGATGCTCTGTGTCAGTATTCGAAATTACTTCCAATTTCTGAGGAAAAAAAGAAAGATCTCCTGAGCATTCTACACCTGATAGATCCTGTATTTCATATATTTCTATAAGAATTTGCCAGTTTCATCAAGTTGTGGAAACGAGCAAAATAGGTAGTTCTGGTGAAGATGAAAACTAGAACTCTTTAGGCTATGTTTATTTTTATTATTATCTTTGCATTTTTACGTGAACAGAAAGTTTTTGTTTTTTTGAAATATAGTTGTTCATCTAGATATATTATAATAAATATATTGTTGTTTTACTCCTTGAGACTTACTTTGACGTTGGGTCATTTTGCATAAGTCAATCTAACTATTGTTGTGGTGAATTATAGATCTATCTTAAAACTTATATAGAAATTTATAGTGTCAGTAGTGGTGGTAACAAAATAACGACAAACATAATTATATTTAAACAATTTTTACATTTGAAACATGAGTAAAATTTAAATTGTCATTTTCTTAAAACTGTGATTTTTGACTTAGGCACTTTTACCCTGAAACCACAGAAAAATTAAGATTAATGTCAGACAAAATGCGTGTAACAAAATGGCTACTCATTTTTGGATAGCCACATGGTTTAACTTCTCTAAATTCTTTTATTTCACATCTTTCTTTTATATTTTTTTTCGCTAGATACTTTTTTCTTTTGCTTGTTATGTTTGATTGTTATATCAAATAGATGTTTGTCCAGAGCGAATCTTTTAGCTAAATTAAATGATTGTATTTAGTATTCTGTAGCCTATATGCTTCAGTTTTTTTGTGTCCTATCGTTTTTTTTATATATAAAATATTATGGCAGCACAGTTCCGTGGGTCAACCAAGTTTCTTGGCCAACACAATTCCTTGGTCAAAGTTCCGAGGGCTAAAACAAGTTCCGAGAAATATAGTCCCGAGGAATAAAGTACCGGGAGGTACTTTGAACGCAAATTCCTTTGGGAACCCATTCAAGAGCCAAATAGTTAACTAATTATATCAAGTTTCTTGAAAACACCGGGGCCAAATACCTACCAATTAAGTTTAGTTCCTGACCCAAAACAATTTTCTTTAAACATAGAGGTTCCTGGTTAAAGAAAAATCCATTATTAGAAAGGTAATCTATACCTTTGTCTCATTTTACATGTCACTTGCTGAAATTTTTATATGTTTACTAACAGCTTTATTGTAAATTTCAAGTTTATCAATACATATGTTTTATTTATTACACAGCAACCATCTTTACTGTAATTTCAGTTTTATTCTTACTATGTTTATTGGCAGATAACAGCAGTTAAGGGTTAGCTGATTTTTTATTTGATTTTTTTTCTAGTTTTGTTTTAGGAATTAGTGGCGCCCTTGAATTTCTTCCATTTTCAAAATTATTTCTTTTCCTAATTTCCATCAGATAACAATGCCATGAGAACTGGATTTGTTACCTCCAATATAAAGTCAGTTTGGTAAGAACCTGCCCTTTCAATTTTTCTACAACTTTCAACGCCGTTAGGCAAGTAGTGTTTCATCATACTACTTATTTAAAATATGTCTAGATGTCCTCTGTATATTAACTATTTTTTAAAGATTAGATACGCTTTGATTCAATAATATACCAAGCACTAGAGCATGAAAATAGTGAGTTTTTTACAAAAATCCTAGTAGAAAACCAATTACCTACTGATATGTCATTGTAGAAAACGGACTGTGCCATTTAGTAAAAGACACTCCGTAGTATGAACTTGATATATTTTTATATACATTTAAAAGAACAAAACTTCATTTTTTTTAACTCAAACTGGCACGACTATTTTTAAATTATCATACGATTTCAATGAAACCATTGCTGTTATTTTGTGCAAATTATATGAAATTTATGTGCACTTCATTGGATTCCATTCCTAGTAGATTATAATATTGTACTGGAGTGAACTTGGCAGCCAAAAATTAACAGCCAATTCTCGAAGACACCGAACGATCATAGACGTATGTACATATATTTTTAAAAATCAGCACACAACATAATAAAAACGTATTGAGAATATAATTTTATGGAAAAAAAACAAGATTTTAAGTGACTCCGATACATGTTTCTATTTTGTTGATACAATCAAATACATGTTCAAAATTAAACATAGTGTATTAGCTAAAAGATAACGGAAAGTCAGATTATATGATACTATGCATGTACAAAAGGAAGATCACTAGATTCAAACGATGCACTCAGGTCCCTCAGTTATTCTGGAAACGAAGGTCCAAAGAGTATTTAAACTGGTTGCAAGCCAAACAAAAATGGTTTAAACGTTTTAAAAACTTAAAGGTAAATGACATGGTTTTATTAAAAGATGAAACTCGTCCATTAGAATGGCCACTGGCACGGGTTATCGAAGTTATTCCTGGTCAAGACAATAGTGTTAGAGTCGTTAAGTTAAGGACAAGGCCCGGAGTGTTTACTCAATCGATAACAAATGTATGCCCATTGCCTTATTGTAACGATCAAGATTGATTGGAAAACTAATTCTGTATTAATTGTTAACTTTAGAACTATTTAATTTCTATACCTATCTGTTGATTTTTTGTGTTAGTTAAAAGTAGGACTTTCAACCGGGGGCAGGATGTTCTGGTAACCGGAACAGTGTATTAACTCAAAGATAACGGAAAGTCAGATTATATGATACTACGTACAAAAGGAAGATCACTTTGATGCTGTCGAAGGGGTAGAAATGCTACCCTCAATATTTTAAAAAGTCATTTAATAATAAACAATATAATTAGGAGTTAAGCTAGCTTGAGTTTGAGAAAACACAACTTTTAATATAAAATAGATTAAGATAATGGTTTTAAAGAAATGTGCTGGCTTGCGTTTAAGGTAACACAACTTCCACATGAATTGTGATTTGTGCACGTAATTCGCACAAAATAGCTTCATTGAAATCGGATGATAATAAAAAAAAAGATATGCTATCACAACTTTTAATAAAAAGGAAAGTATAAGTGAACAAAAATTTTGATTTGTGCACATAAATTGCACATAATTCGCATAAAATTATCGATACCTTTTGAATTGAATCTGCTTAAACGGTTGTGTTAAGTTTTTCCAACTAAATAAAGCTATTTGATAGTTGTTATTTTTTCTTTTATAGTGTGATGAGGTAATTTATTATAAAATTATATGTATTTAAAGATGTAGAAAGTGGAACAATTATACTATGAATTTAAAAGTATATCATCATGCTTTTTTATAAATAAATATTTTGATTATATAATTTTTGTTTTTATGATGTATTATCGGTTTTAGAATTACTGTTTAGAATTTAATTAAAGTTATTGTATTGTTACATTGTGGATAAAAATAGAATGAACTACTTGAATTTTTTTAAGAGCTATAGAGAGCAAAAAGGAAGATATTGAACGTTATGAGAAATCACAAATTTTATTTTATTTCATTAAAAGTACTGTAACAAACAGATTACAATAAAAGTGCTATCAACGAAAAGAAAAAAATTACTTAAACATTTTAATTACAAATTAAACTTTCGAGCATGTGATAAAGGTAATTAGGAAAAATGTACTTTTTATCTCTTTGTTACTTACAGGTGGCAATCTCGTTAAAAAGGTGAGGACGAGCGCGAAATTTATACATGCTTAGAATGCCGTACGAGAATCATAATAGGTATGCAAGAATCAAAATGTTATTTGAGCGAAACGGAGTTATTGTGAACATGCTTTCGTTTATTTTGGTTTTACGGGGTTTTACGAAATATAAATAATAAATGTATATAACTCCACCTATGCAAAGCAAAAAGTCGACAAGGGCGAGAAACACGTGTTCTTCTTCAATTGATTTTACACATACTATACTGTGATAGTTAAATGACTCATAGTTGTGGTATCGACAGAAGAGGAAGAGGAAGAGGAAGAGGAAGAGGAAGAGGAAGAGGAAGAGGAAGAGGAAGAGGAAGAGGAAGAGGAAGAGGAAGAGGAAGAGGAAGAGGAAGAGGAAGAGGAAGAGGAAGGGGAAGAGGAAGAGGAAGAGGAAGAGGAAGTGGGAGAGGAAAAACTTCAACGACAGTGGCAATCATTTGCGTAGAACGGTCGCTAAATGATGTGATTGTATAGATTAGATTATAAAAACGTGTTTTAGTATAACTATATACACGTCATTTTTTGTAACTACCAATTTACTATTTCAATTGAAAATAATACTGAATGATATGTGTGGAGAGAGGAAAAAAATAGTGAAAACCGCATGATGATAAATTATTTTTATGATATTTTTCCTAATAATAATAGTGTAGTAAGGAGTTGATACGCTTTCGTTCGTTGATTATATCTTAGTTTTCTTGAGAAATATCTTGTGGTTTTTACCATTTTTTTTCTCGTATGCTCTACATTCTCACTAGAATTGTAAAAAAATAAACACCTAGTAATATTTGAAAAATTTTATAAAAAAAGTGATAAATACCCATACGCGAGCCACAAAATCCACTTTATCTAATACCACTAAAGATGTAAATCCAAATACTCAAATAAAAAAACATAGTAAACCATGGAATACATAATATAACAGTGCACCTTTCTACATAATTATTATTATAATAAATTACTTCACGTTATAAAAAAACCTCACTCTCACATAGTGTTACTTCACATCTCTACTCAGTTTGCACGTCTTGCCATCACATTAAACTTGACCTTCCGTATAATTTCTCTTTTTAATTAAAGGAAATACACCGGAAGAAAAGTATGTAATAATCAGAGATGCAACAGGACAAATTGAGACAGACGTAATTTATATTCTACAAATCAATGGCGGTCAGCTTTTTTTGCAAGTTGTGCCACTTTCTTTATTAATTTTTATTAACTTCTAAAAGCTCCTGTTTTTTGTATGTTTCCTCAAAATATATATCATTAGTCATTCATTAATTTCTGCTTTTGTACTACTGTAACCTGACGAATATAATAACTATTGTCCATTGTAATCAAACTATTTTGTGGTATAGTTTTTAAAAGTCGTTGTTCAAACCAAATAGTTAGGCGTCAGTGTCCTGGAGATAATAATCTACTGTGTTTTTAGCTGAAAGCAACAGACAGTTTGGAACAAAGCCATTTTCTGCATGTTATCCTTTTCTCAGTATTGGAAAGCTACCGTTTGGCAAACCTTGAAATTCCAATATGATTTGACGTATTTTAATTGTTCGATACTTCATTTTAACTAATATTCCTTTTAGAATTGAAATGCTACAAAAAATCTGTATCGTTCTTGGTCAGGGAAACCAGGGTGGGTACGGATTGCTCGGAGACAATTCAGTTGGGTCAAAATACCTCATTTTAGGCATTGTTTCAAAAATTTCGTTGGATCATCTATAGCTTTTATTTTTAGGCTTTTATTCACACTCTGTTTACTTATTGTTTTGTCTTGTTGATGATTATGATTAATCTTTCAATGACGTTAATTTCATCTTTTAATGTTTGCCCTACATTTGCTGATCACACATCTCCATCGTATCTTACCGCACTTTAATGTATTTGCTTTAGAAAATTTAAATTTATCTGTAACCAATAAGTTACAATCTTTCCCACTAAACATTGAATACACTGGGAACTATTTCATGTCAATCAAAGAATGAATGAAAACTAGATATAATTATTATTACCAATTTGTTAAAACACCCTACCCTACCTAGCATTGCATTAAAATATTATTAAGGGTTGCTAGTAGTTCTCTTGATTTCATATTCTAGGCCCAGCTGAATGGTAGGATTAGGAACTACCTGAGTTTTTGGACCAACTGACATATTACGGATTGCCCTTCGTACATTTGATATTTTTTTTTTCAATAAATCCAAGTCGATTTCTTTAATAATTCCAAATGTACCAAAACCACTTCGTCTTTCTCTGTGAACCATAAGTTTTTGTATTATAAACTTTCGTAAATAAAAGAGTCTTTCTCAAAGCAAATGTTTCAGCTAAAGCTATACCTACTTAACAGGTATAAAATATAAAGATATTTAAAAGTATTAACACCGAACCTGTTTTAAACCCTGATAAATTCGGGATATTTTATGGTCTGAGTGATAGTTCTTGCAATTTTCAAAAATCTGCAGCTGGCACGAATTTCCTAAACTCAATCTTGGTTGAAATAATTTCTTTGTATTTCTTTGCCTTTTAAGATTGCAAATATCAGTTTTAATTTCAGCAAGATATCCTAAATATGTTTTTATCTTTTTGGAAGTCACTTATACCTATTATCAAATTAATTGCAGAAGACGTTTATGAAATTCTTAAATTTAAATTATTTATCGTTTCATAATGTTTATCAGAAGATCTCACTATCAACCTCCGTTTTCAAGATGCCTTAACCTATCAAGAGCAGTTCCTTTAGATATATTGAATTAGTTCCTTAATTTTGCCGCGTACTAAAGACGAACATAGGTTGCAAAAAATCAGAAGCTTTATACTGAGTACATCTCTAGATGTCGTGCGAGAACTTATTGAAAATTGAAAATGAGATCCATATTGTATTCGAGTATATTTAAAAAAATTTATCCATGTAAATGTAGTTAGTTGTTTTATACGATTTAAGTCTCAGCTCTTAGATTATCCTTTTTATGTGTGCCACATACGGGAATATACTTTTTGTTCGCCGCGGTCAGTTTTACCCAAATTTAATCCTTTCACTATTCGAAAGGTACAGACCACTTGGTCGCCAAAGCTGGATTAAGGGTTCCAAGAAAATTATGGTTTTATTTAATTACTCTAATACTAATATTGGTTTGTGACCTGTCGACAACCAAAATAAAAATATTTTTCATCAGTTAGTTGTCTGCATTCTTACTGAAAAGATTTTTTTATTTGAAAAGTGATTCTCATCTTATTAATTATTCCATAAAAGAAGTTTTGAGTTTGTGTTGCAATGGAGTCGATGTTAAGTGTACGAGGAAAAAAGTTCTTAATTGTAAAAAAATATACATTTGGAAAAGACAAGGAAACAAAGTTAGGTGTATCATACATATAAGTGTAGATACTCGTCGTGGGTGTAAAGCGACTATTGGAGTGGACAAATCGGAAACTGTCTTATTGAAATCTAAGAGTGAACATAATCATCCACCATCGGACCATTTAGATGTAAAAAAAGTTCAAACCGGATTGAAAAGAAAGGCAACGGAAGATATTTGCATTAAACCCAGTAAGTTAATTATTAATAACGGAATCCGAGGGGAAGGATATACTTTTAATTTTCAATAAATCGAATTAAATACCTTTAATGATTGATAACTACGGCGACCAAGAGGCCTACCAGATTTTAAAACTGGCGACCAAGTGGTCGATTACATTATGGAACCCGCGCTGACAAAACTGACCGCGGCGACCAAGTGGCCAACACCCCCCATATACAAGTAATCTAATTACTTCGTGGTTTGTTCATGTGTTTATTTTATTTTATTTTTTTTAACATGTTTTAAAGTGATGTATTTTTTGAAAAAGTATGATGAACAAACGCCACTTCTACTACTGTTTACCCAGTACGGAATTTTGATTCAATAATTTTTCAGTGACACTTCTTGAAAGATAAATTATTCTGTAGACATGCTCACAATTCTTAATTATGTAACGATAACGAATAGACTTTTTGTATTGTACCGAAAGTACAGCTATTAACTAATGTATTTTTAATCGGATGAGAAAGCACATTCCACAATATAAATAAAACTATTACCGTATAAAATAGCGGTTCAATAACACTAATTTTTCTGGTATTCCCTTAACGAACAAACCAATAACAACATAATTACGAGGTACTTATCCACTTTCACTTTCTCCAGTCTGATCATTCTTGCACTTGATTGTTATAAAACCAACGTTATTTTGTTGTTGTTTTTTTTAAATAAATATCATGTGGATATCTGAAGTATCGAGTGATAATTATGCAAATTAACAAAAAATGTCAATTAGGGAAATCACTACAGAATGTTCAATTAATAAGGGACGTCGAAATAATGGTTTAAATAAAACAAGTTTATTATGAAAGTGGCTGAAAGAAATCTCTGAAATATTTTCCAGTTCGTATACTAACCGCTGGAGTGTGCTATCGCATTGGTTAATTGGGAAAACTGATTTTTATTGAAGTCAAAATAGTATATTACGTAATGTGTGTGGTAAGAAGCATTTTACGCACGAATGGAAAAGTTGCGCACGATGCCGCGTAATTCCGTGAGTGCGTAAAATGCTTTACAACAGTAGTTACGTACTATACTTTACCTACGACCTACTTGTACTTGTATTTATAATCTTATTATTAATAATACTTGAACAACATCAACAATAGATATTTTTAATAATTTTATTGTATAACATTTTAATACCATGATATTACTTATTATAATAATAGATCGCTTCTTTTGCTTGTTGAAGCATAAGGAACAACAGTTACATTATTAGAGGTGCTTGGTAAACTTTCATCTCCATTTCTATTACCAATGAAAGAAGCACATTAAAGAACTAACGTTTAATTAATATATTGTTGATAATCAAAAGTCCATTTTTCAATTATAATCAATACATACTTAGCCCTTTGGGCTTTTCATAGTTAAACGTGGCAATATCGAATGTTTCCAAATAGTAAATTTTGAATAAAATGGCGACGTCTATTGACAGTTACTAAGATGTTGCTAGGGAAGCCGTGCGATATACTTTACAGCTGTGCGTTTTTTTTACCGTGCGTAATAGACGTCATTACATTGATGCCGACTGTGTGTTATTGACTGATTACAGGGGGGTCGTAGGTAAATACTTTGATGTAACCTCCAATTTATTCCGAATCATATCGGCTCACAAAAATAATAGTCACAACTGACAACTATACTAGCGGCAGACGTTTTGCGTTTCTATCGGTGGATGGACACATAAATCTTTGCACACTATTTTAATTTTAATTGTTTTAGTTTTATACTGTGTCCAACTTGTCTTATGTCATGTATATGATGGTAAAGAGTGTAATTGTATTGTTTGCAACAAATTACCTTTTATTTATTCTTATCGTTAGTTTGGATATATTTTTAGTTTACATTTATTTTAATATTTTATGTACTGCATTATTTTTGTCAATTGTGACTGTTAATGTTTTGATTCATCTGCAAATATTATGTCCTCCACGGACTCCGCGGATGAAGTTCTGAGCAATATTCCACTTCCTACAAAAGGAAAAAATACCCACAACTGTGACAAGAAAAAATGATATTATGTAGAATAGTCAGAAACGATCAGAGGCATGCGCATTAAGAAAAAGAGTTTTTGGCTGTGGGTGATTTAAAAATACTTAGTTCGAAAAAAGAACTTTGCAGTTTCGGATCAGCTGACAACGATCAGAATAAATCGTTAATCGGAGTAAATGTTTAGTGCATGCGCATTGTGGTGTTGTTGACAGTGACAGGTAAAGTGACGGTTTATGGTTTTAAATAGTCTTGTGTGAAAAAAAGTCGTGGTTGACAATGCTTGTTATTATTTGAGTTTTGAATACTCTCGTTAATAGTTACGGACTTGATGGTTGTTATTTGAATTAAATGTTTTTCATTTATAAAACGTGCAACAGTTTCAATAAATTAGAATCAACAACAATTTTTGACAGTCACGTCATAAAATCTATGTTTTCTGGTATCTTGTGTGACAAGGACAGAAAATAAGCTTTAGCAGCCCGAGACTATTAGATGCATGAGCGATAGCGAAGCGAGGGCAGTTGATAGTTAAGGGCTGCTAAAGCGTTTCCCGCATGTGTTGTATGTATGTATGTATGTATGTATTTTGGGGTAACATTCACTGAGACCTAAAAGATCTATTGTGCCCCCTTACTTCTACTTAGTTTCTGAGGAGAGTCTCAGATACTAGTAGCTCCTTTAGTCCTATTTCCCGGAGGAATTTTAGGATATCTGCAGGCCTCAACTTAGGTAACTGTCCCTCTTCTATCCAGTAGTCTCCCAGGTGCTGTGCCCTAGGATTCTGAAATACTGTGCAGTTCGCAAGTATGTGGATGGAGGTTTCTTCTTCCATTCCACAGAATCTACAATCTTCTTCCTCCACTATTTTGAGCTTTTTAAGGTGTCCATTCAGGCGACAATGTCCCGTTAGGATTCCTGTTAAAACTCTTAGTGCAGTTTTGCTTTGACTTATGCATTCATTTGATCTCAACAGGTTGTAGTCACCCAGAAGAATCTTTGATTGCCTAAGCCCTACTAGATCTTTCCAATTGTCAGATCTTCTCTTTTCTTCGGCTTTACCTATTTCTTCCAATATTACATTGGAGCTGATTCCGCAAAAAGGTTCCGGCCCCCAAAAGGGTATTTCACTCCCCCTCTTTGCTAGTTCATCTGCTATTTCGTTTCCTTCTATTCCAGTGTGTCCTGGAATCCACAGTAAGGTGACTATATTGTTCTCGCCTAGTTCATTAAGTTTGCCTAGGCATTCCCACACAACTGTTATTCGCCTACCGCATAAACCAAAAAATAGAAAAATATAACAAAAAACCTTGACATTCACTGACGTTTAAGTGAAAAATTTAGGTGAAACGTCAAAATTACAAGTGTCAGATGGTGAAAAGCTCCTGGCGTTATGAATTTTCCGCCCTTGTGCTGTTAAACAATACTTTTCGTGCAATCGGACGCGAAGTCAGTAAATTTATTAATTTTGACGTTAGAATTCTCAATAATATCTACCAAATTATTAATTTCCGTTCAACACTCGCATTATTTACTTGACTTTTATTTAATGAATAAATAAATAAAGGGTCGTGGACAAAGTATAGTATTCTACTCACAATTTATGGCCATTATTCAATCGGGTGACTTGCGCCCCTTGCCTACGGCTCGGGACGCAAACGTCACCCTGTGTGAATAATGGCTATCATAAATTGCTCGTTAAATAATATACTAGTATTCACTGTCTCACCTTCTGGCAAAAACTACGGGTGCATAACACCGCAATGACCGAAAAAATTGTCAACTTCATCTTCACTTTGATCGACTTGATGTGCTTTTTTCGGATTCGGCACAACTGGAAGGCAGTACTTTCTTGATAGAACAATGCTCGATGAGAAATTCAACCCTACATAATTTTATTATTTAGGATTCTCCTACCCTAGCTCAACAAATCTTCGTAGAATACCTTTCCCAGAAAGAACTTTGAAGTCGAATCCCAACGAAATTCTTCATGATAAATTTAATTATACACAGCTCACTCGAGATTACAATATAATTTTGATTTAATAAAAGAACTATTAAGCACCAATTAACCATTATTCCAAATTAAATATGTATTATCTAAATAATAGAACCAAGAGGTTTTTCAAAAGCTTAAATAATGACATATTAATTTTCTTTTCAAAATATAAATTACGTTGATAAATTGAAAAATCTTTACTGGAGGGTTTTACCACTAAACAATAAAACCTTTATTGAGATTCGTGGGAAAATATTAACATTAAATTAAAAACAAAATGTTGGTTAGATGTAAGATGTAAGTTAGATGTAAACATAAACATTGAAAATATTCAAAACTCAAAATTTATAGGTAATCGAATTAAAAAGTAAAAAAAAATTCTTAATTTAAGGATAAAATGATTAACGAGAAAATTAATGTCATTATGATAAAAGCGCGGGGTGCATTTTTATACACTAACTCTGCATTTCGGAATACCTAGAACTAGTAAGAATTTATAACAATTGATATCGAACACGCCATGCTATTACAATAATGACAATAATGACATTTTTTCGTTAATCATTTCATTCTTAAATTATTTTTTACTTTTTTGTTCGATTATCTAGAAAAGCGTGTTTTTTAGTTTTTCTTAAACTCAAAATTTTGTTTTTTTGAATGGAACACCCTATATTTTACTGCTATATTGTATAGTAATCGGTCCTTGACGAGTGTGCAACAATTCGTAATAATCTGAGCGTTTAAAGTGGATCAGAATCGAATTTAAAGGTTGTGTTATAAATGGAACACCCTATATTTTACTGCTATATTGTATAGTAATCGGTCCTTGACGAGTGTGCAGCATTTCGTATTAATCTGAGCGTTTAAGGTGGATAAGAATCGAGTTTAAAGGTTGCGTTATACATGGAACACCTTATATTATATTACTATATTGTATTTTTTTTACTATGCTGCATTGTCATCGGTCCTTGACAAGTGTACGAAGTTTGAATAAAATTTGTTGGTTTAAAGTGGGATCGAGTCCAAAGGTGCAGGCTACAAACATACATACATACAGGAGAAGCTAATAAAAGCGTGTTAATTAAAAAACGCAAAGATTATTTCATCATTTACGAATAATTTAAATATTAGTTATCCAACAAACACAGAAAGTCAACTGGCTCTTATAAAATTAAATAATTCTAACGATAGCAGTCACAGCAGGTTATTTTAGGTATTGAGGTATTTATTATTATTATTTTATGTGTCGTTCATTTTATTTCATATAGGTAACTAGAGTTAGATAATTTATTTTTATACATTATGTTATATTGTGAAACTGTATTAGTTGTTTTTGACTAAATAAAGCATTTATATATAAATATACTCAAAGATTGGGCGTACAATATACGGAAAATGGAGACGCAAATTTCATAAAACTACTTCAAACCCAAAAACATCACCCCCATTTCATTATTTCACTTTATCTCGTGTCTAAAAGTTTGAATTTATTTGGTTATAGCCCTGACTCAATTTTCCCGCGCTGGTTTTTGACTACTTTAAATTTTTTTCAGTATCAAAATTCGTTTCGACACTAGACTACTAATAAAAATGAACTTGTGTACAACATATAAACTTGGATTATAGGATGAGTATTATTAGCGATCGATTTAACATGTACCTTCGAGGCCACGATTTTCTACTACTTCCATTCTTTGTGACCCATTTTCTTTGTACGCTAAACAAATTCGCATTCCACAGCGTGGGCTGTTCTGTTGCCCTGATTTGAAGACCTTCAAGAGAATTAATTAATTCATACCCCAAACTATTATACAATTCAAAGTACCGGACGTCCCAGAAAATTCTATTCCACTAATAGATGGCGCTTCATAATCATAAGTGTGGATAAAAATACAATTATAATGTGATTGTGGTTAAACAATATAATCCAACCTCACCTAAACATTACCCTTCCATTCTCCCCTACTCCCTAACCTATACATCTCCAAAGGTTCAGACTACCCTCTACAAATACATCAAACACAAGCCCCCAAAAGAACTTTACAAAAGGTCTTCCTGGAAATTACAAGCAAACACCACTACAGCCTAAACCTCTAGATTGATGCTTCCAAAAGCTTCCAGACCTCTCAGTTACTACTGCCTACAAACCCATAAGCTCCTCTTCTTTATCCCTCCTCATTTTAGTGTTCACACTGGGGAGGTGTTCAGTATCCTTCAAGCCTTTAAGTAATAGTCCAAGAGTTGGCACCGATTTTTGGGTAGGTGTTTGAGGCAAGCTCAAAACTTGTCCTATACCTCTCCTATTATAGCGAGGCTAAATCAACCCCTGAATTTTTGAAAATATTCTGGTCAAAAATACCTTGCTTGAGGCAATTTGAAATTTTTATATGTTGTAGATTAATAGGGTATTATTTATAATTAAAAAATAAGATTATAAAAAAGACACGACTTATTTCTGCGTGCCAGGTGATCTACACCTAAGTGAGTAGCACTTACACATTACAGCTTGCCTATAGTGTTACTCACTCGCACCTATATAGTTTGGCAAGTTTATCTGAAGCCGTGAAAGGAATGCAGTCGAAAACATTCGTTTAACTATGAAAAAGCTAAAGTGCTAAGTATGTAGTGATAATAATTAGAAAATGGACTTTTTATTGTTAACAATTTGATCAAACGTTAATTTTTCAATGTGCTTGTTTTCTTGGATTTTGTCTATTAACATTATTTTTTCAATTTATAAATATGAAAAGATTAACACTTTTCCAAATTTGTTATGGGCTTCTTCAAGCTCCGGCAGTGTTGTGCGGAAACCATAATTTTCACGCCCTTCGAACAAACTCAATTGGTGAAATTTATCGAATAGCCTTCGTTGCTTAGCGACCAGCTGACTTCCTATTAGCAAGCGCGTGCGTGTGTTCTTCCCTCTCACTTTGTCAATTGACTGACATTGATTATCCAGTAGCGTTGGTATTGTTAGTGTCAGATTTTGAACTATTTCGTATTCATATTGAATTCAAGTACGATTCTTAACATTATTTGTTTTTAACAAAAACCGTGTTTTGAAAAATACCTTACCTTTAAAGCAAAGCAAAAATCAGTTTCTATATATAATTATTATATAATAATAATAATTATTTTTAATACTTTTATAAAAATAGGTACCGTACGCCATTGGTACGTTTTTGACAGATATCCGCCATGTTTCCTCGCCCCTTACCGATGCCGCGTAGCTTCAGATAAACTTGCCAAACTATACATAACCTTTTAAAACTCTTTTTTTTCGGGCCGACATGGGAAGCTTATATTCGAATGGGTCCTGCACTGAAAAGTCCCACCAACATGTCTATTTTTTTTAAATCATATTTTTTAAATATAAATAATACCCTATTAAAATTCCAAGTTGCGTCAAATACATTTTCTTTTGCAAAATATGTAATCACGCGTCTGGAAAGGTTAAAAACAGAACTCTGGCTTATTTTTTCTTAACTCTTTAAACATTAAACTACAATATATAAAAATTTAAAATTGCCTCTAACATTTTTTTGTCAAGAAATTAATATTTTTAAAAATTTAGTAGTTGATTTAGCCCCGTTACCACTATCCAGGTATGCAATTCCGTGTTGGGGTTAGGTATAGCCGAAAAATTTTATTGAAAGAGAAGGTAGGTACGTTGTGGCATTAGTGAATTCATGAAAAAACTGTGGTACTATTTTTTTGTAATTATTTTTAAGAACTTATTACGTAATGGATTATTATTATATCAGTTGCCGAACTGGTCACTGGACACTGAGGAAACATCTACACAAAATGAATATAATGAAGATTTGAACAAATTAAATTGTTTTATTTCATCGTGAACTTATGAACAAAAAATGTGAACTAAGGGATTAAACACTTGTTTACATACTCTGCTTCTGTGAGAACTAACAAATACTCAAACGGAACCATTAGAACTACTCAAAATCCCCCCAGTTAAACTTGGGGCCTATATAGAGGACACGAAGCTTCTGAAATGGGAGTAGAAAATATTGGAAATGATACAAAGATTTAATTCAAGTGCCCGGGATGTTGCGCACAACACAAACAGATGATTGAATGAATATTATAGCACGAATTAACATCGAAATATGTTGGTAGAAAGTGTTGCAGAAAGAACAAGAGACAGACTAAGTAGAGTGGGAATCATTAAAAAAAAAACACCTCCTCACCAAATAGAAATCAGAAAACCTGGGACATGCCACAAGATGGTATGATGATAAAGTATAACTTTAAAAAAAATCGTTACTGAATTAAGCAACAAGAAGGAATGGGATCCAAATACCATTACCAGACTTGGAAAGAATGTCATTCAATGATACACAGACGGCTCGAAAACAATAGAAGGAACTAGGAGTGTAAGAGCCAGGAACCACTCTGAAAGCTTAGAAAAACTCCAACTATTTTTCAAGCGGAAATTCACGCAATAAGAAAGTGTGCCCAGTTCAGTATTGACAAAGGATACAGAAGGTACAGGATTATCAGAATGTCGGATGGTCAAGCAACCATTAAAGCACTGAGCTCTTGTCTAATCAGTTCCAGAATGGAGTGGCAATGCCTAGGCAAACTTAATGAGCTAGGCGAAAACAATATAGTCAACTTACTCTGAACTAAAGGAGCTACTAGTCTCTGAGACTTTCCTCATTTTTGGGTTTTAGACCATGCAGAACTTCTAATGTAGAATAACTTTTTTTCATAAACAAGTTTCCTATATGCTGCGAATTTAAGTATACACTGTATAATAAAGCATCCCACGCTTTTTGTGATAAATTGAAAAAAAATTTCAGTTCTACTTGCTACACAAGCTAGTTATTTAAACTATTATTTTTCAATGTCACTCGTTGTTTATGATCATAAGTTTCTAAATTGACTCCTTATATAATATTCAAATAAATTTCACGCAAAATACATCCTAAAAATGTTGTAATACAATATATTTGGCAACATAATGAAATTAAATTGCTTAATGCGTAATGTGAAAGATTTCTTCGACAAAGAGAAATGAAACTTGCTATAGGCGAGTTAAACTTGGAGGTCATTGTCGTATAAAGAGAAATTATGCCGATATGAAAAGTATTAAAACAGAAAAATGGAAGGCGGAAGATGTAAAGTGATACAACGTTTATTAAATAGGAAGAAAAATTGCAAATTAAATACGTATACAGAGTGAATTTTATGTATGGAATTCATTAATTATTTACGGTACCGGTTTGTCAGAATTTTGTGATTTGGGCGATAATGAACATTGATATCTCAAATAGATATATTTTTTATGTTTCCTACATCTATAAGCCACAATTTCGAAGATAAAGGTAAACTTACGTTACCCCTTTAAAGATATAATAAGTAAGAGGAATATTCTTTGGTTACATGGAGTTTAACACAGAGTCTATAGGCGACAATGTGTTAGAAATAAACAAGTATAAATTTAGCCAGACTCTGCTTAAAGCTATTAGTAATCTAACAACTAGGTCTAGATTGGTAAAAAACTGTAAAGAATCCGTCAAGAGACAACAAAGTGTCACTAATATGGGTGCCGGCACATTAGGGGATTACAGGTAATGAAATGGCTGACCAGTTAGCTAAAGAAGGTTCTAAAGGAGGAACCGTTTTGTGGTATCACAAAAGATTGAATAGGAGGGGAAATCGGAAACTGGCTAGATCGAGAACACCAACTCAAATGGAGGTCGACACAAGGGCGCCTCCATACAATGAGTTTACTGAAAAAGGTAGACAAGGAACTCTCAACCAGGCTATGGCAACTAATTAAGACATTTGAAGGTAGTTACTGACCTGGTAACTGGACACTGCACCCTGAGGAAACACCTGCACAAAATGGGCAAAGTTAGTGAACCTATGTGCAGGAAATGTGAACTCTATGATGAAACATACTCTGCTTCTACGAGAACTTACATGTACGGAAGCACTTTGGAGAGGAAATAATACAACCATTACAACTACTGAAAATCCCTCCAGTCTAAATAGTGGCCTATATAGAAGACACAAAGCTACTGGAATGGAAGTAGATAAGATGGGAAATGGTACAAAGATTCAGTTCAAGTGCCTGGGATGTTGAACACAACCAAATCGAATGAATGAAGGATAAATTCAGTGTATTACTCTTTTTCTCTCACAGGATATCATAAGCGATTGTGAAATATAACATGGATCCGTGCAAGTCGTTTGCGAAATAATTTGGGTATTGCATTCTAAGAACTCACTCTGTATATACAAAATGAACTTGATTTAAGAGTTATAATTGGTAGGCGTTCTAAAATATGTTAAAATTATATTATTATAGTTTAATTGGATGAACATCCCGTTATACATTATACAGAAAAATATGCAATAAGTAAAAGTTATTGTGAAAAGTAAAAATAATTGTTTAAAACAAGATAAAATGGGTAACTGAAATAGTATACTGTGGATTCCAGCACACAGAAAGGAAAGAGAAAAGTTCTGACCATTGGAAAGATCTAGTAGACAATCAAACATTCTGATGGGTAGTTACAACCCGTTGAGATCAAATGAATGCATAAGTCAAAGTAAAACTGCACAAGAGTTTTAACATTGCCGCCTGAACGGGCACCTGAAGAAGCTTTAAATAGTGGAGAAAGAAGAATGTAGATTCTGTGGTATGGAAGAAGAAACCTCCATCCTCATACTTGCAGACTGCATAGCAATTCAGAATCCTAGGACACAACACATAGGAGACGGCTACTGGACAGAAGAGGGACACTTTCCTAAACTAAAGCCTGCAGACTAGTCTCTGAGACGTTAACATGCACAAATATATGCATTCCCTTTTTTTATGGGTAAACACCCGTTAACCTCACATTATTCTTAAATAATAATTCAGAATCCTACGGCACAACACCTAGGAGATTATTTGATAGAAGAGGGACATTTACCTAAGTTGAAGCCTGAAGATATCCTAAAATTCCTCAGGGAAATAGTACTAAAGGAGCTACTAGTCTCTGAGACTCTCCTTAGAAACTAATTACAAGTAAGGGGGCACAATAGATCTTTAGGTCTCTGTGAATGTTACTCCATCTTACATACATAGATAGCCGAAATAGTAATGACGATTCAGCAAACATGGGGATAGGTACTTAAGGGACCTGAAAATTTTGCTTACTGTCGTTTTGAATTGAAGATAGTGTTCAATGCAGCAAATATTTTGAAGAAGGAATATTATCCTTGTTTATATTTGTAGGCTTTAAAGGACACTCATTATTTAAAACTACTTTCATTTCTTTCCCATATGATTTTTATTAATTGTCCAAATGAAGCTTTTAATTAAACTTAGATCCGTCAGATAGGAACAAAAATTAAAAACAAAAAAATAATTTTTCTACTTCCGTCACTAAAACCTCAAGTAAAATACGTGTTTGACATTCGCAAAACGTCACTTTAAACACTAGTGTTTAAAGTGCGAAAAGTCACATCTCGTTTATCTTTTGTTTCTTAAACGTCACATCAAGTGTATCTTCTGTAATTTATATTTAATATTTCGTGATAATTTTGTAGTTCTGTGTCTAATGACACGTCTGTCTGTTATCTAGTGAATATAATTAAAATATAACATAATTAAGATCCTGCGGGCGTAGAAAAAGTATAGTAATACGCACCTAGTGTCAAAAACATCTTTAGTCAGTGACTAAAGTAACATTTTTGACACTTGTTACTTAATATACTATATTCTTGATACCGAAATGAAAACAAAAAGAAGATTGTGGTTTGATTCCCCAAAAAATAATAAACAGAATTAATTACTCTATCGGTAATTGTGTATAATTATACTTTATTCCTGACAATGAAAATCTTATTTGTGAAACTGGTAGAGTAATAAATCTTATATTTCTCGTGTAGAATTTATTTTATTTCATAATTATGGAAAAATTCCACGTAGTAAGAGTTAAAACAATATTATTGTTACAGTATTTACGCATCCTGATGTCTATATTTTGGAAATGTAACTTTCCTTTTTTGGTATCAAATAGATAATCAAAATTTATGACTGTGTAGAAGAAAAAAAAGTACGAAATGTTTGTATTCCCTTAATATTAAAATAATCAAAAAAAGTTATTTACAAAAAATTTTCACGTTTAAAGTTAACATGGCTGTATAAAGGAGAAAAATAAAAGGGTAGCATCCACCATGTAAATCGCATTCTTACACTTAATTACCAGTAAATTCATGAACATTTTACTTTTTTGAGATCAAAAACCATTTATTTGCTTAAACTTGTGGTATTTGTAAGAATTCATACGATTTTATTAAATATTTCCAGTTACATTGTTTTTTCGCTTTCTGTATTCAAAATTGTATATTTGTCATAAACAGAACAATCTTTCACACAAAAACCATTCAAAATACTTCTAAATGACTTAAATTATAAAAATAAAATAAAAATAATCGAGAGATAATGCTTTCAAATTGGATGTCAAAACACCAAAAAAAAATTTTAAATCAGGAATCAGGAAAAAATGAAGCACTTACCAATTATTTCAATGTAACTTCACGTACATAACACGTTAACAAAAATTGTTTGATAATAGTTCCATGTAACAGCCACTACTAAACCAGGAGAGAGAAAGGCTAGAATCCCTTTCCTTTTTATATCATATCCCCTAAATTACCGCACAAAGTCTGCTACTATTTTTTTTAAACAAAATTTTTAATAATTCCAAAAATCTAATAACAGTAGATACGACCGACCAATGAATTTATTTGGTGGTCCCCGTTGTAAATCCGGTAATTTAAGGCAAAGAATGATCTTCAGAATTGATCGGAAAGTGTATTTGTAAAATCTTTTGGTAGGTTCGGAGAAAACGTTTTCCGTAAGTAGGTTAAAATCTTTGGAGGGGTTTCAGGCGTGTAGATAGTACCATTCATGATTACTATTATTGTGGTACTTAGCAGTGTCAGGGACGGCATTTAATTTGACCGTAAACCGTAATTAACTTTATTATTTTAAGTGAGAATTGAAAAGAATTATAATAGTTATTTATTGTGTATTAGATAGTGTCCTCACGGGTTAAAAAAAAACTATTTAATATATAATAAATAACTATTATAATTTTTTTTATTCACACGGGTTGGGCTTAGATAATAATCAAATATTCTTCTGGGTGTCTATAGGCTGTTGAGATCAAATGATTATATATATTAGCCTATACATTTCTGGTGAAATGATTGGCGCTCCATCTTGGAGCTCTAGGATTCCTTTATTGCGGTGAATCACTCCGCCTTGTTATCTGAGGTCTCTTTTTCTTCATAGTTGTTTGTGTTTTTTTGCCTTGTCCACAATTTCTCTCCACTTCTTCCTGTCCTGGCATAGTTTATTCCAGTTTCTAATTTCAAGAGTTTTAATGTCCTCAATTATTTGATTCCTCCACTTTTCTTTTGGCCTTCCCCTTGGTCTTGTTGTTTGTGGGGTCCATGCAGTGACTTTTCTTATTAGCTCCTCTGGTTGTCTGCGATGAATGTGTCCCCACCACCGTAGTCTTTGGGCTTTAACTACATTAACGATATCTTCCCCTTCTAGAATATCTTCAATCTCATTATTGTATAGACTCCTGTATAGTCGACGTAAACGGTATAGTGCCTTCTTAAAGTTGCCGACTTTTTGTTTGATCCTAAGACTAAGAGAATACCGTCATAGCCCAGTTAATATTATAATTATTTAAAATGCTTACTTAGTTGACGATAAATTGATTTAATGTTATAATTTCAAGTAATAATCGTTAATAGATATTTAATAATCTAGTTTGTTAATGAAGACGATTAATAAACGGAACTGGTTAAAGCACGAACGAGCGATAGCAAGTGAGTGCCTTTAATAGTTGAGTTTATTAATCGCCCATTAACAAATGAGCTGATTACAATATTTTTTTGTCGACCGTAAACTCTTTGTTTGTGACAAAAATTACTTTTCCACAAAGACTATTAGGAGACAATAATGTCAACTCCATACCAATGATTTAGAATGTCGTTGACATACATTTTCAATTTCACGTAAAAATCACGTTTGCTATTGCTATTTATATTTAAAAACATCTTAAGCACAATACCAGACAATTAACAATCAACACTACCTTATATCACGTTTTATTAAAAAGTAAATTTCAAAAAAGTCCATTATTTTCTACATCTTTGACTGAACTATAACTATTTTTGAGAGAGGGTTTATTTATTTGCGAGGGAAAACTCACTTTTTTTCCACTCACACTTGTTTGCAGGTGTTCAGTTCAGTTGGTGATAGTCGGTGATGTGATATCAAGAAAGTGTAGTGTGTTTTGTGTAGAAATTGTAGGTAAGTATTAATATGTATTAGAAATTACATTTTTAGTTAAACATTATATATTTACCATGTGGCGTCCTTGGGAAATATAGAGTTCGGTCCAAAATATTGTGTGTAACAACGACGAAAATTTAAATAATAGTGATGAAAGTGATGATTTTAGTGATAGTGGAAGTAATGAAAACAGGATTCGACGACATTTAAATTTGGAAGCACAGAAAATATGTTTCCATGTGTATAAGAATCTACGGGAAAAGTTTGGTTTCCATGAAAAAACAGAATTAATGCAAGCAGTATCTGATGTAACACAAGTTCCCCTGTCAACTATACGTAAAATAGCCAAGAATGGGCCTGAACGCAAGAAGCAATGTGATAAGGGATCGGTCAAACCTTTAGATGCGGCTTTGATAAAATTATTAAAAACCAATATTTATGACTGTTACAAAAGAAATGAGTTACCTACAATTGAAATAATAAGAAATAAATTAACAAATGCCGGCCGTAATGTAAATTGCAGTCAGAAAACCATTGAAAACTGGATTAAAAAATTGGGATTTAGATTCAAAACGATTAATAAACGTCTAACAGTCATGGAAAGCAGAAGAATAGTGGATATGCGGTATACATACTTGGAACAAGTAACTAAATATAGAGAAGAAAACCGGCCAATTGTATATTTGGACGAAACTTGGTATGATACACACGATACGGTTAAGAAAGGATGGACTGATGGGTCAAAATCGTGTATGCCAACAATGCCTGCAAACAAAGGATCCAGACTTATTATTGTGCATTGCGGTGGAAATGAAGGATGGGTTCCAAATGCCTTAAAATTATGTGGAAAAAAAATGGAAGATTGCAACAATTAAAACAGAGTATTCGGCGTAACAATACATTTCCTAAATTTGATACGAAAGTCGTCGACCTGATTAAAAGAGAAGTAGCTAATATTACCAAAGAAGACTGGCAGAAAAGGATTAAAAAAGTAATCAAAATTGGAGATGAGTATAAGAACATTGGGCAAGTCCATATTAATGGGGGAAATAAGTTTATTATTGATTTACAAGACGATAGTGATAGTGAAGCAGATGTATGGAAGAAGGATTAATAGGATTTTTGGAAGAAGAAAGTTAATTGAGTTTAATATATTTTTTATGTTACTTATGTAGTAGTGACAAATTGGAGTTAGAAATTATATTTATTTTTAAAGAATTGTTTATTCATTGTTATAAAATTTCTTTTTTTGTTATTTTTTTATAGAATTTAGTTTTGTTTATGGTTGTTGCTTTGAAATTTCGTTTTCCATAAAAAAATCGAATGGGATACAAAAAGGGCTCAGTTCACTTCTGGTATCCCGTTTAAACCGAACGCCCTTTCAACAATTACGTAACGTCAAATACAATATAGAATTATGTTTGGTAAGTAGAAAATAATAATAATACCTTTCAGAGTCTAGCTCCGCAACATAACTTAAAGGGGATATACGATTAGATAGCTGGCACTATATGTTTTGCGTCGACTATACTGATCGTTATCTATTCTTTTGGGACCGATAATTCTTCGTATGATTTTCCTTTCGAATATTTTTAGTTTTTCTGTATCCTTGGATGTGAGGCACATTGCTTCAGCTGCATATGTTACAATTGGACGTATTGCTACTTTATATACTTTCAGCCTTGTTTGTTTACTCAAATTACCATCTTTCAGTATTTTTTTGTACTTCCAAAACATCTTATTGCCCATTAGTATTCGCTGGGTTATTTCCTCACTTCGATTGTTGTTGCTGGTAATAATTACTCCTAGGTATTTAAAGAGTGACACTTTTTCGAAACAATTTTCCCCTATTTTTATATCTTTTATGTTCGGTTTCTCTCTTCTTGAGCATATGAGGTATTTTGTCTTCTCTTCGTTAATGTGTAACCCTCTTTTCTCTGCCTCTCTGATGAGAGTTAACAGTGCGTTTTCCATGCTTTTCTTGTCTGTTGCCATTAACGCTATATCATCGGCATATGCTACTACCTGCGTTGAAGCTTGCGCAATTGTTCGACTTATTTCAGTCTGCCTTACTGCTCCATCCAAGGCGATGTTGAAGAGTGTGGTGGATAGGGCGTCTCCTTGCCTTACTCCTGTTTCAATCGAGATTTCTTCCGTGACTCCTTCTCTTGTTATTACTCTTGCCTTTGATTGTTCCATCGACATTTTTGTCAATCTGATCAGTTTTGATGGTATTGCCAACTCTCTCATATCCTGTAATAGTTTACTTCGGGAGACACTGTCAAATGCTTGTTTGAAATCTATAAATATTACATGTAAGTCTATACCATGTTCGTAGCATTTTTCTATTGTCTGTGTTACAATGTGTATTGCATCTGTGGTCGACCTATTTTCCCGAAATCCATGTTGGTATTGTCCAATTGTTCTCTCAGCGTATTTCGTTAACTTTCGTCGTATAAGTGTTGTGAGTATTTTGTAAGTTGTATTAAGCAGTGTTATACATCTATAGCTTTGGCATTGTGTTGGATCTCCTTTCTTTAGTATTGGTGTTATCCAGCCTTCTCTCCATTCCACAGGCATATCTTCTTCATCCCATATCACGGTTATTAACTTGATTGTTTTTAGTAATTTTTCTCCTCCGGTCTTTATTAATTCGTTCACGATCTGATCAGGACCTGGGGCTCTTTTTTGTTTTAGTTGGTTAATTATTTCCTTGAACTCTTCATATGTTGGGGGTTCTTCTGCTTCTCCCTCACGGCTCTCGTTTGTGTCCTCTATATTTTCTTCCCTGTTTTTAAACATCTCTTTAAAGTAATATGTCCAGTCTTTTTTTTCTATTTTTGTAGGTATTTTATATTTTTTATTTTGTGATCTTATGTATCCAAATAGTCTTCCACTATCCCTGCAATTCCTCTCCAAATCTTCCATTTGCATGTCAATCCATTGTCTTTTTTTGTTTATACAGCATTTATTGGCTTCCTTCTTTAATTTCTTATATGTTTGTTGATCTTCTTCCCTTTTTGTTTTTAGCCAGCTCAATCTTGCATGATTCTTCGCCCTAACTTTACTATCGCATTCCTCGTCATACCATTCCTTACTTGCTTTTAATGTAAATGGCCCTAGTGACTGATCTGCGGCACTAATAATACTTCCTTTTATGTTTTTCCATAGTACTTCGATATTATTTCCATTGACAGTTTCTAACTTTCGATTTATTGTCTCCACATATTGTGCCTTACTGGTTTGTGACTGCAATTTGTCTATGTTCCATCGTTTTTTGGTGTTGTGTGTATGGTTGGTCTTTATTATTTTCAATTTCAATTTGGCTATTACTAAAATATGGTCTGAATCTGCATTGGCTCCCCTATATGACCTGACATCTTGTATTATTTTATTCCACTTTTTGGATATCAAGACATGGTCTATTTGGTTTCCTTCTGTCGTGCCTGGTCTCATCCAGGTTATTTTATGTTCTCTCTTGTGTTTATATCTCGTGCTTACAATGAAAGTATTAGTTGTTGCTGCCAATCCACAGAGTCTCCCTCCGTTGTTATTAGTGTTTTCATGAATAGTTTCTTTCCCAGCTACTTCCTTTATGTATTCCTCCTTCCCAATTTTTGCGTTGAAGTCCCCAATTAGCATCAGTATATCATTTGCTGGTACTTCAAGAGCAATTTCTTCTAACAGTTCGTAGAATTGGGTTTTTTTGTTTTCTTCTTCATTTTCCGTGGGTGCATATGTATTGATAATAGTTATGTTGGCCGGTCCTGAACGCTTGACGGAACAAGCAGGAATTATGGAGAGTGTTAAATTCTAAGATTTACTGTGGAAAATTACGCAAAAAAATTGTGAACGTGAATTCTATAGGGATAATAACATCAGCTAAACATTGCAGGGTGAGTAAAGCAAAGAACTGCTACTTTCCTACGAAAATTTCATAAATTTTGAAATCCATAACCTGTAAATAAACCTGTCAATCGAGTAATTAACATAAAGATAAAGATAAGGAATTTAATTTCAACTAGTGAAAATACAGGTCCGGCCCGAGGAGAATTTCTGAAAGTTAAGTTAGCTCGTGTGCGAATTGTAGGTCGAACTAAGTAAATCTGCAGTATATTGCACTCGAGACGCGAAACTTGTCGGAAATGGAACAATTAATGAGCAAACTGGAAGAAATGGATGCAAGGAATGCTAGAATTGAAAATAAAATAGACGGGATGTATAAACAAATCGAACAACTAAAGAAAGAGAATATACAGTTAAAAAGGGAAAATGTTGACTTGAGAGGAGAAACAGAACATTTAAATGAAAAGATCATACAGATTGAAAAGAGTCTAAGAAAGAAAAATGTTATAATACATGGAATTATGGAGGAGGAACAGGAAAGCAAGATACAGTTGGAAAATAAATTGAAGAACATCATTAGTAAAGTGAACAGCACGATTGATGTAAAAACTGACGTAATTGAATTCAGGAGAATTGGTGGAAATAACAAAAATAGACCTGTTTTGATGGAAATGAAAGATTGGGATAAGAAAATGGATATCCTAAAAGAAGCTAATAAGTTAAAAGGAACAACAATATACATCAACGAAGATTATCCAAAAGAAATACTACAGCAGAGAAAGAGCTTAATCAGATACATGAAAGAGGCAAGAGACAGCGGACAAAGAGTGAAACTGGTTTACAACAGATTGTATATAAATGGAAAAGAGTATAAATTAACAGACTTACAACAGGGTCGGGGAACAGATAACGAAACCCAGGATGAGAGAAAGAGGTCCGCTAGCATGAGATCCCAGAAGGACAATCAGAGGAACAATCCTCAAAAATAATAAAAACAAATGGAAAAAACTGATTAAAACTGGAAGCACGGCAGGAATAAATGAAGATGACCAGGCAAAGAAAAAGGTAAATAGAAATAATGCCCAAACTAAAATTAAAAACACAAATAGGAATAAAAGGCGTGAGCCATCAATTGCACTAGGTACATGGAATGTCAGGACATTATTGATACCAGGCAAGCTGGAAGAAATTTCGAGAGAAATGAAAAGATATAATATAGATATTCTGGCTTTACAAGAAATAAGATGGAAAGAGGAGGGTGTAATAGAGAAGAAAAACTACACATTTTACTATTCAGGAGAAAAGCAGCGAGGAAGAAATGGAACAGGTTTTTTAGTAGCTCAAAGCCTTAGAGATAAAATAATAGAATTTAAAGCAATTAATGGAAGACTTTCACTCATAAGATCAAATGATTGCATAAGTGAAATTAAAAGTGCACTAATACCCGTTTTCACCAACCATTTCCTAAAGTTAGGGAATACCTGAATCGGATTTAGGAATTCCTAACTTACTGCAATTTCCGTTTCACCCAAGAGAGATAGGAAATACCTAATATTAGGACAGCTTGCTCGGTCTGCCTAAACAGTTTAGGAAAAACCTAACTTGACACTTCTCGGTTGTCATTTTGATTGATAGCGAGTCGAGATAAATTTTTAATTTAATTTATATTTTTAAAATATGCGAGCTGTACGTTTTGTAGAACGTCTCGAAAGGTTCGATAGCTCATCAGAGTATAAAATGAAAGACCCCGAAAACGAGTGATAGTGGTGTGCGTCATTGATTGTTAATGTCCTTCTAACACATTACGTTGGAAGAAATGGAAAAAAGGCAGGTCTGTGATTAATCCTAATCAAAATATCACAATAATGAACTGTTTAAACGTATTACAAACGATAACCCTAATCTTTGACAGAAAAATTTGATTGGTTGATGTTTAGTTTACGTGCAAGCGCGACCTATCAATCGGGCGAATTTATATCGTTCAAAATAGGATGTAGACGTTCCCTTCGTAGCGGAAATGTGTCTTACGTCTTTTTCTAATGTCCCACTGACAGTTCTGGTCAGGTCTGTACTTTGTTGTTTACATTTTGTAGCATTTTATTTATTTAAATAATACAAAAATATGCCTAGATACAAGGAAAGCAGCATCTTATTTTGATAGATATCAAATATTTGCAATTACAAAAATAAGCTGGTAAACCATTGATACCTTTAACTTCAGTGTACCAAGTAAGCATTTTTTATATAACAATAAGTGATATTAATATAAATCAAGTTAATCCTATTTCATTAGGATTGTTTAAATATTTTATTTTTATCTATTGTGTTTCAGCGCGTTTCAGATGCTTTGGGAATATCCTTGCCGACTGTAGCAAATTTGGCAAAAAATGGCATTCACAGTGATTCAGAATATACCACTAAAATGAGTAAGTCTGTCAAAATGTCGAAGGGTCCCACAATCCAAGAGAAACACGAGCATGCCATTAGGACGCGTATATACAGAATGTTTAGTGAAGGTATATAGAAAAATGTTTTCTATGCATCTGACATTTTTAATTAGTCCGATGAGTGAACCATTTTTACACACTTTTATTTAATTTCACTTCTCTGTTTGTCTAGATCAAATCTTGCAATCCACTTATTTTACCTTCATTTACCAAACCGATTTCATTCAAATTTTGCACATTTTTGGTGACAATACATGTTTTTGAAAGTTTTGGATCAAAAAATTTAATGGAATTAAGAGCCTCACACTAAACAGTGTAACACAGAGAATATAAAAAAAAACTTTTCAAATGACACTTTTATTAGGAAATGCACTAACATGTAAAAAATTATTTTTTTTTAATTACTTCGTTCATTACTTCTCACTAAAAATAAAAGTGAGTGGTATGTAAGTGAAATATTCGAGAGCTCATATTAAATGTTTGTTTAAAACTAGTAGTAACATTTTATAAATTGCGCCACCTACTTTAATCATAGTGAGAAAGAGTGAATGAGAAGTTAAAAAAAATTATTGTTTACTTTGTAGTGCATTTCTTAATAAAAGTGTGAGATTAAAAAAGTGTTTTTGTATTTTTTATTCATTAATATTGTTTGTTTACTTATTTATTTTAGGAATCGACATGTCTGTTGGTTCAATAGCTAATGTTTTAAGGGAACTAAAATTCAGATGGCTAAATTGCAGTATTTCCAATAGAAAATATCTTATGGAACAACCACATGTAGCTCAAAAAAGATTACATTTTCTGAGATTTAAGAACAATGAGAGTTCTCCTTACCCTCCTTACCCTTACCCTCTGTTTTGTTGAACGAGAGAGAACTGGATTTTTAGTAAAGCTATTCAACGGCAGAGCAAGTGGTCGTAGCTTCAAAAAGCTGTATAATATCTATTTTGTTAAATTTTCAATATATCCTAGGTGCCTTAGACAACCAAGAAACTGTAGTATGTGCATTTTTGGACATAGAAGGAGCTTTCGACAACACTCCTGAGACTCTCCTCAGAAACTAAGTAGAAGTAAGGGGGCCAATAGATCTTTTAAGTCTCAGTGAATGTTACCCCACTGCGACCCCCGTTGGGTCTATTGTGGCTCACCTCTAGGGATTACAATTCACCCCACAAACATGTGCTTTTGACGAAGTCCATGGTTGTATTTGGTGATACTTTTTTGAAGTCGTTCGGCTCTAAGGTACTAAAGCCAAATATGTTATATCTCACCCTGCCCAAAGCTGGGCATGAGGATAATATGTGCTCCGGATTTTCGTCCTCCAAATTACAGAACCGACAATCCAATCCAATCTTCTTTAGGTGGTCATTTAGTCGACAATGTCCTGTAAGCAGTTCCGACAGAATGCGTAGGTTTGTGCTTATTTTTTGTACTCGAAGGGATGTATTAATAAAAATTGAGCACTGAACACTTCTATTGTATGATATTTATTTATTTTAGTAATTTCAGAAGCTACACAATGTTTTTATAACATTTCTTATATTTAATGGACATGTATTTTATTGATTGTCTGATATAACGGTTTCCAACGCAAAACTGCCTTAAGGCATATAGTGAATAAAGGACAGCGTTTAGAAACTACTCCATACCAAACAAAAACAAATAATCATATTTCAACAGGATGTATATGAATGCCTTCGAGTGAGAGAGTTCCGGTATGTCTGCCCAGTACGTGAAGGTTTTCCTCTCCGCCCAGGTATCTATGGCAGATCTAGCAGTGCTTTCCGCAATGCTAAAAAATGGTTCATCTCCGATAAATAGATACTCTGATCCCTTTTTTGCCAGAGTGTCGGCATTCTCGTTGCCCTCCACTCCTCGATGCCCCGGCACCCAGGTCAAAACAACTCTGTTCTCCTTGCCAAGAATTTCAAGGGATTGTAGACAGGTAAGTACCAGCTTAGATTTTATCCTGTTGGAGCTCAGTGCTTTAAGAGCAGCCTGGCTATCTGACAGGATGTGTATGTTCTTTTTTACAACAGGTTGATTCATCAGTTCTCTTGCAGTCAGTTCAACGGCGTATACTTCAGCCTGAAATACGAATAGAATAATTTCAGCTTTTTTTCTTCCGTGAAATTAGCACTTCTATTCTTTTTTCCTTCCATTATGATCAATATAAATGAATTTAAAAATCACAAAAGCCAACAAGAATAAACGAAATACATTTGACATGAACTATAAAATTTCATTATATTTGTCAGTTATGATCTCCACCAATCCGGTTTTCAGGATAATATTAGACAGCGGTACCAGTTTTATGTAGAAAACTCTCCAAGTCGAATTCTTATCTAGGTATTTCTTAACTAAGAAACTCTTAGGTTGGTGAAATCCGATTTAGGTAAGTATCGGATTTAGGTATTTCCTAGCCTAGGAATTACTTAGTCAGGAAGTTCCCAAAATCAGGTTGGTGAAATCGGGTATTAGAGTTTCAACAAGGATCCTAACGGGACATTGTCGCCTGAATGGGCACCTGAAAAAGCTCAAAATACTGAAGGAAGAAGAATGTAGATTTTGTAGCATGAATTGCAAAGCAATTCAGAATCCTAGGACACAGCACCAAGAAGATCAAGAAGATCATCATTCATCATTCATCATCATCATCATCATCGTCATTTATAATCAGATTTGAACAAAAAATTATTTGACATTTCGCACTGACAGCAGCTGGTATGATCAACAATTGTTAAAATTAATTGAAAAATTTTTGGGAGTTGTTGAATGTTGTTTTATCGACTCAATTTATGAAGTTTGTAAAAAATGCCAGAAAGCGATTTTGTTCCTGAGATAATCCTTAAGGAAGCGAATTTGTTCCTGAGATAATTCTTAATGAAGCTGAAGAAACAACTCTCCAATTAGGTATTGCCTGCGAAGTCCGGGTAACATTGTAAAAACGTATTTTCCGTATTTAATGAATGGAAAGAAAAACGGGGCGGGGTCCAGAATTTAGCAACGATTTTTATTTTATTAGAGAGCCCTATTACTACAGAAACTTTTTAAAAAATTCTTGGATCATGCACTTCCGATAGAAAAAATCGCAATTCAAAGTACTAAAAATCCGCCATTAATTTTTGACAATTTTCGAAAATTATGTCTAGATTTCAGATGGTCACAAAGGTTTTAGATCTTTTTACTAAACATTTTCTAATACGGCCTTTAATCTCTAGTGCTATCCTAATCGCAAAATAAAATTTTTGTTCCTTTGTCCAGTAACTAATTTGGGGATAAACACCATCTAGCAAAGCATGCATTTTTTTATAGAGAAGCGGATATAGGTTTTTTTATACATAGTCACGAGTTTTCCAGTACACTTTGGATTATGGTCTAATTCGTTCAAAATATAGTGATACAAAAAAAATTTAAGCAAATTTACACGTTGCCCTCCCATGTTGAACGCTTGTGATGGCTTAAAAAGACAAGGGTTTGTAATACAATTTATCACTGCAGGGTTATAAAATTAAGCCAGTTTGAAGCATGCTATACCTCATTTAAAAACCAGGAGGAGTAATTTGAACTTAAGCTGGCAATTCTGTATACCTCTGATTGGTCAGTTTCCGCCCATTTTCACACAACACTTCGTAGCATTGATATCAGTTGATAATTTATTAATTTCCATTTTTGACAATTCTGACAGATGAATATGCTTATTTTTGTCATTGCATTTGCTGTTGTTATTTTATTATCTTCACTTAGTTTCCAGTATATTTCGTTAAAACTGTTCCTTTAAAACCTTCAGTAAGCAATTATATTGAATATCTGCAATTATGGATCCTTCTACTTCGAGTACAGCTCTTCGCTTATTAGGCCGGCAAAACAATGTAAACGCTGAACATAGGTTATTTAGAACTCTCAGAAAAACAATGTACAATAAATGTGTGAAATAGATATTTACGTTACTAATCCGGTAAGTACCCTTTTACAGTACGAGTGAGATGGTTACGGAATGTCGAAACGAGTACTGTAAAAGTTTACCGGAAGTGTGACGTACAACATTTTATTTCATACTGCTAAAAAACACAAAGGAACAGTGACAAAATAAAATATTAATATGTTTATCGGCGTTCGCTATTTTTAAATTTGCATTCAATGCCAAGATAGCTGGCCTGTAGTTGGTACCCATAGAAACATAATATTGGTTTTTAAATAATATGATACTGTCAGCGATTATCATTATCCGATTTTCAACAAACAAATCGTTCTGTTTATTGTTTTGCTGTTGAATTTTCATAAAAATGTATATTCATACTTTTGAAGCATAACTAAGTTTTCATTGGTAACAGCCTGTAAAATTTCATTACGGGATAGTAGCACGTAATATTTCATTACGTGCTACTATCCCGTAAAAGTCTATTTTTCGAATTGAAATCAAGTACGTAAAGGTATGTTTTAAGGTACAGTATGAAATAAAGAAATATAATATATTGGATGAAAAACCAAAAATATTCATGTTTAATCTAAAATGTTTCAAACAGTTGGTGGCGTGGCTGATTTCTTCGTCCATCAAGACATATTTAATAGATTTGGAACACGAACGTTGACTACTTTCTCGGAACACACCCTTTAGTAACTAATCTGGTAACTTTTAGTGGTGTGAGTAAGGCTTTTCAAATTACTCCTCCTGGTTTTTAAATGAACTATAGTAGATTCCGTTTCACATAAGAATAAGTCACCTGAAGTTTGCCAACTCTTGCGCAGAAATCAAAATTGGTTTTGTTTATCTGTGCCGCCTCGTAGATAACGACCGTTTCATGTCATTGGCGTTACAAACGATTTCATCGAACATCGCCAATCGTTAATTGAAAGTATAAATATTTTAACGATACCAAGTATTTTCATATACCAGTGTCTATTATTGTATGTGAACATATCTCGAAAACCTTCAAAGAATTCCCAAAAAGTGATTCGCACGAGACCAACGAGACGAGATTTTCTCAAAGTCTTGTCTCGTCTCGCCGATGCAATGATAAGTCTCGTCTCGCAGCCTCCAGTCTCGTCTCGTTTCTCGTACGAGAGTCTCGTAAAAGTATCGAAATCTTATCATTCATAATCTTATTGTTTCAGTGCAATAAGGAATACTTAAATACTTGCTATAATATAAGAGTCGGAAGAGAAAGTTACAATTGTTGAAAAATAACATGTATTTGAATGAGAGACGAAAAGCGACTGCTATTTAACGAAGACGACAATTCTTTCAGTCACATTATCACTCAAACTAATATTGTCTGGTATGTAAATATCCTTAGTTCCACTAGAAAAATCACCGAAATTTAATTTATCTTCTAAAATCAAAAGTTCGCTCCGCACGCTCAACAATTCGAACAACTACCACTATCCACAACGAACAACGAATAACTAAACTGGGAAGAAATTTAAACTTTTCAATAATGATCTTTATTTATTCGATCACAATCATACATATCGCAAAATTTATGACTGTCGGAATAGGGTTCAAAGACGGCGGCGGCGGCGGGCTTCAGAAAGACAAAGTGATTACCCTCAACCGATAACGCCGGCAGAGGCTTTCAAAAGCAATTCTTGGTGTTATGCTTATAAATTTTTATCAAAATAAATTGATGTTCATTCAGAAATATTCACCTGCGAGACGCGATACCTCATGCACGAGACTCGAGACGAGACCAACAAAAGTCTCGTCTCGTCTGGTCCGAGTATCGTCTCGTGCGAATCACTATTTCCAAATATGTTTTATTTAAACTATACATATGATGAATACATTTTTAATATTCTAATAACTGATATGGAGTCGAATGTCAATTTTCCAATATGGCGCTGGTTTTGGCAACAAGTTCGCGCATACGACTGAAACTTCAGGTGGGTTCTTCTTGCGTGAAATTGAGTCTAGTAGGTATACAAAAAAAAATCTGACTTAACAGCCTCTTAATAAATGGTAAATTGGGTTAGATGGACATTAAATTACATCTAGTAATGCAGTTTGGATTTGACAGGAGAGTCTCTGGACACTCTGTAAACATATAATCAAATTATTTCACTTATATTTGTACTTAACCAATATTATTTTAATGAAAATGCAAAACTTGAGTATAAATTGAGACATAAAAATAAACCGAAATTATAAAATCAGATAATAATCAAAATTGCTACCTACCACAAGTAGGTGTATGTTATAGTAATCAAAAAATCTAGGGAAAGTCGGGGAAGATTTATCAAGATTTGCTTATGATATTTAGGAAAGTGAAAATTTAGCATATTATGGTATGAAATAATTGATTACAGTGTTAACGCAATCTGCCCTGTTTCGCCATATCAATGAGGAAAAATATTTATTATGTTACTATTCGCGGATATTGCCAAAAGTAAAAATTTGTGTCGATAGATAATTAAGTTGGGAAAGAAAATTTGGTAGGTAACTATACTAATTGGAAAATTAGATTACCAATTGGGAGAAAACGTTTTATAGGTATATATTTTTTAATGAATACGAGATGAGGCGATAACGAAATTTTTACACATTTTCTATTCACAATACAATCATGTCAAGTTAAAATTCCCACAACGAATATTTCCCTCATGTGTAAAAAATCCCATGAGAGGAGTGCAATTATCGATTGATTACAGCGGTAACTGCACTGTAGAAACCGAAAGAGCACTGCGATAATTGCATTGTTTACGTATCCACGGTAATCCCATTGTGAATCCATGATAATTAAAAATAAGATAAGTTTGACAAGTAAAGTCAAAAAATATTTTTAAAAATGTCTCGTTTCGGATGTGACACAACAGACAATACGTGTGGCGACAGTTTATTAGCTTTTGTGCTGAAAAAAAATATACATTGAATGAAACAACACAAATCAACGTTTTGGCAGAAATATTAACGGACTGGGCATTCAATATGCGTAAGCAAAATGGTAAAGAGTACAAGGAATTCACTGTTAAAACAATTTGGAACGTCACCGCGAAATTACTAATGAATAAGTTTTTCACCGAATATAAAATTATTTTTAATCCTTTTACTGACATTGAATTCAAAACAGAAAGAGATGCGAAAAATGGCAAGGGAAAACAATTACAAATTGATCCAGCAAAAAGAAAAGAAAGTGCAGGTTTTCTAAAGTACGATGAATTTCACAATATGGTTCGTGTTTGTGATTAAGACACCCCAGATGGGTTACAAAGGAAGGTATTTTTTGTTTTTGCTTTTGAGTTAGCTTGGCGTGGTGGAGAAGGCTACAAGTGCTTAATTTAATACTTTAAAGAAGAAAAAAATAACATAGGTGTAAAAACAGGAAGGATTATTTACGACCCTGTATTTACTAAGACAACGCAAGGAGAGGAAAAACCATGCGCTTCACCGAAATGGCTAATAATGAATAAAATCAATCCTGATTTGTGTCCCATTCGATTATACAAAAAATTCTTAGAAAAACGGGATGGAATAAAAACAAATCGACTTTTTCTTACCATAAATCCCGCTTGGAAGTTGAACAGAAAACGGTTTAAAGATGTTCCCGCTGAACGACATACAGTAAGCAAATGGACTAACATACAAGCCAAAATATCAGGTTTGAATACAGAGAATATTAAACTAACTAACTATTCCTTACGAGCTACGGCTGTCTCCAATCTCGCTAAAAAGGGTGTCGGCGAGCAGCAACTTATAAAAATCACTGGCCATTCCAATTCTAAATCAATAACGCCATATCTTCAAAAGGATGAAAATCACCACGAAGAAATAGTGACAAAAATGCGTGGTAATGATGTACCACAGCACTTTCAAACATCTTCAGCCGTTAATATACCGGTATCTGGATTGTCTAATCAGAACACAAAGAGTTATTACAATTGTGTATTTCATTGCAATTCCTGCAACTTTTAGTTTAGGTTTACTTTGAAAAAAAATCGTTTTATTATATATTTCCGTTCTTTCTATTAAAAATAGTTATAAAAAAGTTGTATTTTTGGGTCTTTTTATTTTGTTTGTACCTAGCAGCATGTTTTAAAATGGATATTTTGTATTAAAAAAAAAGAAATAGGAATTTAATATTTGTATTCGGGAAATATTCCCCCTAATTACACTCGTGCATTAAAATAACCAGATAATTTTGATGGACTTGTGCAATTACTTCCGACTATTTCACGCACTTGTCAAATGAACCAATCAGGAGCTCTACTTAGGTTCGGATTATCGGTAACACCAAACTTGACTCTTGATACTGCTTGGCCTGTCACGTTTTGTGTTTTCAGATTTGTGTATGTGACAGTTAACCGTCAAATATAAATAATCCCGCCGTGCACGGATTTAAAAATAAGCAGATTTGGGATAAATTCCATCGAATTAATCTATGAAAAAATGTGAGAAATAATAGCTATCAAAATATAACAACTATTGTAAGTACAAGCGGGTGTTCAAATAATCAAGCTCAAAGCATTGTAATAACTGTACCATTTAATATAGTAAAAATCACCAATGTTTCTTGTTACGTCATAACTCATAAGCATCCGAATCAAATCAATAAGACAGTTTTCACCAGCGGCGCATCATTGTTAGAGAGTTTAACATGTATTTCTGGTAATCTAATTATGGGAGGAAATAAATAAAAACCAAAGTTAACATATCATAGTTAGACTACAATTTGAAATTCTACAAATAAATTGTTACAAAACTCACATCTTGGATGGCATTTAACAGCAAAACTGGTCCACCATTAGCCAATTCCTTTTGGAAATAATCATGTAATTTTCTAATACACTCACGTTTACTCTCGTCCAAACGTTTACCAGGGATTTTGTCGAAAAATATCACAATAAATGTAAATTAATTTCACCTGTTTAAAGTAATGACAATGACGACGAACTTCACAGAATGATAGACTGATTTCCGCATAAAGTGATGTTTCGCTTTTTAAGTACAATCGTTGTCACAACACAAGACAGAGTGACAAACTGATAAAGACGTAACGGCGTAGCTTAATTCAGGCACAAAAGACATATGAAGAGTCTGTTTCAATAAGGAAGAAGCCACCTGAAGTTGGCGTACCGACCTGCGCATAAGTCAAAATCTGTCGAGCGATCGTTCCATGCCATTGGCGTTACAAGCGATGTTTCATGCCGACAGCAATTGTTGACATTTGAGGTTGTGTTTGAAACAATCATTTACTGTCGAATATTTTTCATTTTTGAATATTTTAAGACGTTCTGCTAGTTTATTTGTTAGTGCTGTGTGTTTTATTTGATCTAAAACCATGCCTCCTACAAAACTGGTTGGTGTTAAAAGAAAAGTTATCCACAGTGAAGGCCGACAGATTCTTAAAAACGTTGCAACTTTTATGGAGTCTGAAGGTTAACATGGAATCCAAATTCCTTTTCAAAATTATTGGTACGTCAAATAAGAAAGTATAATAATCCAATATATTACTCATGGCATTCAGATTGTTGTAAAGTATATGGAAGAGTATACATTACTTCAAAAATGATTGAATTCTGTTAATAATTCATATAGTCTGCTGCACTTAGCAGTTATTTATATGGTTCTAATACTTCGAATTTTGTGTTACCCTACAAAATGTGAAAACGTTACGCTACTGATTTAGATTAAAATATCAATTTTTAAATATGGCACTGGTTTTGACATCAAGGTCGCGCATCGACTGCAACTTCAGGTGGCTTCTTCCTTATTGAAACGGACTCTACCTTTCCATTTGTTTTAATTGTTCATACGCGGTCAGTGATATCCACATAAAATTAGAGTGTCTTTAATACATTCAGGGAAATATGACGTAACGAGAAACTTTCGTGATTTTTACTATATTTAATTACTTACGTTATTTTAATACTAGTTTATTTAAATATGTATTTCGTTCGATGTAAATGTTTCCTGTTTATTAAACTATTTCTCCAAAACTGCTTAGCTTTTTTGCAAATTTCCGCTAATTCTGCCGAATTTCAGATTTCTACCTTTCACTTTGTTTGTGAAATAGTCTAATATGATTCCACTCGTGACTGAATTTATGTTATAATTATGTCTTTTAGTTCACAACTCAACTGATTTGCTTGAAGAAAACACCACTCCTGCGGGCTCGTGGTGTTTTGTTTTCAAGTAAATCGACAGACTCGTCGCGAAAATTCAATCCCTTGTGGTGTTACTACTGAAAATTAGGTCTATCAGAACAGAACACAAAAATCAGTTATTCTCCTTTTACTCGACAATTGTGCCTTTATGTAAATAGACAAGATGTAGATTTTTTAAATTTGTTGAAAGAAAATCAGTATTAAGGCTGCAAATCGTAAATAGTTATTTGTATGCTTAGGCCGCGAAATACCTTTTTAACGTACCGAAAGAACACTTATCGCCGAGGCCGTTTGCGGCCGAAGCAAGATAATCTTGAGGTCGTTAAAAAGTTTCGCGGCCATGGCATACATACTATTTTTCGTACAATCGTTAAAATTATTAAACTAGATAATTGTAAATAAATATATCATTGCTCTAAAATCAACAGCAGTTTAATTTATTTAACAATGTGTGCTATGGAAATGATATGTTTCAATATATACAAAATATTTTGACAGTTCTTCAACTTCTGGAGTAAATATAAGTAATAATACAAACTGTACAATTAATGTTAATATTCATCCTAAATAATATACGTACTTATGTATTTGTTGGTATTCAATAAAAAATAATCCTTGTCTTTGTAGTATTTTAGAAATGTCAAATTGGGAAGTGATAATAACATTTGGAAATGACGTTTGGTTTCGCAGCCGTTGCTATGGGTAACGGCCGCGAAATTGAATTTCGCGGACTGTGTTGAGAACGCGAAATACTGACTTCGCGTCCGATTGCACGAAAAAGCATTTTTTCGCCCCCTTTAACCCATCTTGTTTGCATGCATTGAGATGTTGAATTTTTTTGATCGATAAATTATAACTAATGATTTTATCATCATGGTAAACGGTATTTTAATTAATAATTTAACCAGCTTTAAAAATTTCATAGTCCGTCCATGATGAAGAAATGTTTACAAACTCATACAAATTGATTTGTACACCCATGGTAGATAAACATTTTTGCAAATTAACTCCTTTTAAAAATTTTATTGTACACCCATAGTGCATGGACATTTTTACAAATGAATAAATACCTTTTAAAAGTCGTAGTTATTAAGGGGTGTATCACTATGTATATACGTAAGCTTTAGATGTTTTGATGTTTGTCTTTTTGTATAATTATCTTCGAATTAATAAATATATTATTAAAATATATGTAAAAATGAAATAAAACAATTTAATTTGTTTAAATCTTCATTATATTTGAACAAAGTTCAATATACAGTTCGGGACGCGTTTCGCTAACACAGTAGCTTTCTCAAACGAGTGGAGGTATAATTAAATTGTTTTATTTCATCGTTAAGTATGGATCTTCATCAAGTAAAAGCCACACCTATTCAATTTTTAAAATATATGTTATAAAATAATGTAGTTATCTACTACGAATTCATACACCAACGTCGGTTATAAAGAAAATTGGGTATAATTATGTAAATTCATTCATATTCTTCGATACTTCTACATTTCTTAATATAATTTGTAGTGAATTATATAGAAAAATCTATGTCGTGCAGTCGTTCACTCATCAATTCACAAAACTGTCGAAATCGTCTTCATGTAGCTCTAATTTAATTTCGTATGGATGGAATTTGTGTTTCTGGAATAGTATATTACGTAACAAGAGTTGTAAGTAACCCATTACGCACGAAGTGAAAAAGTTTACGCACGAATCCGCGCACGAATGTGTAATGGGATTACAACTCGTGTAACGTACTATACTTTCACTACGCCTATCCATTTTCTTCTGAGTGCTCATAATTTCATCTTTTTCTACTACTACTACTAACAGACATATTCGTAGGTAAAGTTGAGAAAATGTTCGGATATTATAATTTGTTACAAAAATTGACAGCATAGATGAGATGACGTTTATTTCCATATCAAGAAAAAGCGAATTATTATTGTATAATGTGTTGCCGACATTTAGGGGCATCACTCTTTTAATCTAAAATGTATTTCACTAATCGTAAGAGCTTTTATGTTTTTCAATTGATTAAAATTACATACACTGTGGGCCGAAATAAAGGAGTACATTTTTTAAATGAAAATATTTTTTTTGTTTTTTAGGCGATTTATTTTCTTTTTACAGTGGTAATAACCTAACATGTCCTCAACATGACTGTACATTTGAAACCAAAAATAATGTACAGGATCGGACTTATAAAAAAAATTAAATAACAGTGCATTTGCGCTCGTTGCAAATGAAAACTGTCTTAGCTAAAATTGTACTAATATGCTTTTTCGGTAGATAAACTATCCAGAACACTTCAGTAAAAAGGAAATTTTCCGAAATTACCGGATTCGCGAAATACCGTTTTTTTATTAAATAATGGTGGCCACATTCATAATATTTTACTCTAAGTTTTAAAGTTACTAAACTGATTTCATAAATGTGTTATTTGTTAAAATGTTATTTAATAGAAAAATGGTATTTCGCGAATCCGGTAATTCGGAAGATTTCCTTTTTACTGAAGTGTGTGTGTGAGAGGCAGATGGCACGGAAATTACTCCATTTGCCACAGAATTTTGGAAATTGCTTAGCTAGATCTTTTTACTGAAGTGTTCTGGATAGTTTATCTACCGAAAAAGCATATTAGTACAATTTTAGCTAAGACAGTTTTCATTTGCAACGAGCTCAAGTGCACTGTTATATAATTTTTTTTATAAGTCCGACCCTGTACATTATTTTTGCTTTCAAATTTACAGACATGTTGAGGACATGTTAGGTTATTAGCTCTGTAAAAAGAAAATAAACTGCCCAAAAAACAAAAAAAAATATTAACAATTAAAAAATGTACTCCTTTATTTCGGCCCACAGTCAACAGTGTATATGTACATACGTACTAAATAAACTGCCACGTTACAAATATTCTCTAAAAAACTAGATTTCTAGTAAAAACAGACATATTTTTGATGATTTAATTAATTTAAGGTATCTAAAATAATTTATTCAAATTTATTTTTGTATTATTACAAAATTTTATCCCAATTTCAAAATTAAACGCAAAGCTAAAACGCTTATTACCCGATTAAGACCTTAACTCCCGACTTTGACCACAACTCACTATCAAGACCTATCACTATATATTATATTATCACTAAATTATGTTGTTTCATGCTGTTTTATATTATTTATATTGTTTTATTCTTATAATATGGTTTATACATTATTTATTACAAGTTTTATAACTCGCGCACAGGCATTATTATGCCTCAGCGATGTATCAATGTTTATTCTGAAAGATTTGAAATTGTTTTTATCAAATTGTATTGTGTTTTATGAATAAACATTATTATTATTAAATAAAAATTTGATTGCAATTTGATTCAACAAAGAAATTTAAGTTTTTCTCATCTAAACGCACGTGTATGTTATGAGATTTTCATTACGTGCATGCTATTGTTAAATGTCACTTACAAGGAATGTCTATAGTGCGTTTTTTGACGTTTACGGACATGGGCGTAGAAAAAATTCTGAAAATACTTCTGCGAGAAAGACCCATTGCGCTAGAAATTTGTGATATTGTCTGTAGTTCTTTTAACGTAAGTTGTTCTGAAACGGTCATTTCCATATCCTCGTTGTGGTTGGTGTTTTTTATAGGAAACTTATCCTGTTTCAAAAAATGTTTGCATTAATTTAGTTACGTGTGGCAGTTCTTCCGAGATGAGTTGCCAGATTTATTGTTTTCGTAGTATAATCCTACAATTTCAATTCTATCTTGCAGTATACACTGAGCTACCTACTTGATACTTTATTTAAAAAACCAGTTTTTCGGTCGTTGTTGAGTAAAGTTAGTGCCGCAGTAAACGCATATTTTACATTGGAATTATCCGTAACTTCTAGCTGATTGACTTTTCACTTATATATTATACATTTTTGTAATCCTCTTCTAGATGAGATTCCAACAATGTAATAATGTATGGGGTGAACAAAAAGACGTTCCCTTTTATATGATTTTTGACGTATTTTTTCATAAAAGTGACGCCTTCAGAATTATGTGGGGTGGATAGTTTTCATTGAAATGCTGTGTACATATCGTTGAGTAATCTTTCTCGTACATACTGTCCATATTTTGTGAATTTTATATTAAAAGCACAGTTTTTAGTAACATAAATAATGTTAAAGAAATGTTGGATAACAAATAAAGAAGGTTTGCAAATAGTGAGCAATTATATTTCCAAATAATACACACATTATAATTCCAAATAGCAGGCCAAGCAGAGAGTTAAATTAAAAATATCTTACCGTCTTTATTTTCACTTAAAATCCATATTAATTACTTATTAATAAACTAAAAAAATAACCTACAACAACAAACTTCTCATAACCTGCAAAGTTTTACCGACCATACTATCCTCCACAAAACCCAAAAACTCACACACCCTTCTCTGCGCAAGGACCTGCATATACTGGCAGGAAATAAAGATATGCTTTGTGATCCTGCAGGATCGCGTATTTTATACTGATCGATAAAATGTCGGAGTGCTAAGAAATGCTTAGCTGTAGTTGAATTCGAACGGCCATTCAATTTGAAGTTGATATTTACTCTTTAAATAAGAATGAGTAAGGTTAACACAAACCAAACGTGGATAATTTTTTGTCATTATCGTTTTTTTTTAGAAAATAATAGGATAATGAATATTCATTTTCGTTATTTTTTTAAATGTGGTTCTATACATGCAGCAATAGGTGAGAGGTCATGGATTGTCGATGAATGTTGAATTAAAATTAAAAGTACAAAATTTGACATCAAAAGGCTCCGACAGGAGAAAAACTACAAGTACCTCGCAACATCTCATGGATGTGTATAGTACGATTTGCAAAATTCTCTAGAATAATACGAGGATTTAATTAAATTTCTGTAATTATACAGGGTTGAGATAAAGTATGGAACCAAGTGAATATCTTTTAAACGAAAAGAACGATATTTATGAAAATTTGCAGGTAAGTTCAATAGAACCAAATGCATCTGATGTACATTTTTTTGTTAATAATTTACTTCCGGTTTAACCGGAAATGCTATCAACTTCTTTAATTTAAATGGGACACCCTATATATTTTCACAGATTTTGAAAGAGCATGTTATTTTGAATTCATATAGATACTGAGTTTAGTGTAAAAAGATTTGTAAAAACGAGGAATAACTCACTGTTAGTTGTACAATAGGTGTACATTTCATTATTTTAGAATAATGAGAAACAAAATTACTTCAAATGTTCAAAATGCTCGCCGTTTACTTGCTGACAATATGCCATCCTATTAACAAATTCTTGAGTCACTCTTTCCAAGACTTCTCCACGTATTAGTTCACATTCATCAATAATTCTTTGTCTCAATTAAGTATGTAAGTTTGTTGGTCATCTAACGTAAACACGTGATTTTAGATAACCCCAAAGAAAAAAATCTAACGGGCTAAGATCCGGAGAACGAGCAGGCCCTCTATGAATCCTCTACGTCCAATCCATCGAATTGGAAAATTCGCATCCAGAAAATCCCTAACCCGTCTATCATAGTGGGGAGGTGCTCCATCTTGTTGAAACCAAATATTTTGTGGTAATTGCCCATTCTGTTGAAAGTGCAGGAATAATTTCGTTATTTAGTAGATCCAAATACCATTCAAGTTTCCGTCGATAAAAAATGGGCCTATAAGCCTATTTTCGACAATTCCCATCCAAACATTTAACTTCTGTGGATGCTGGATATGTCATGAATCGAATGAGGATTCTCATTTGACCAATACTTTGAGTTATGGCGATTAACTGTTCCATTTAAACAAAAAGTTACCTCATCGGAAAAAACTAAGTTAGAAGCAAAATTGTCGTCTACATTACAGATGTCCATTAGCCGTTCGCAAAATTCCAGCCGTCGGTCAAAATCATCGTCTGACAATTCTTGAACCAACTGTACCATATATGGATGATACTTTTCACTTTTTACCATCTTTCCTACAGAACGTCGACTGTTCCATGGTTTAGTGCCAAATTTGTGGTGGAAGTTTGAGGTGATTCTTCTAAATCAATTGCAATATTTTGTTTAACAGTTTCGTTCGTTGCAGTCCGCGGTCTTCCAGGTTTTAGCAAATTTTCTACCATCCCAGTTGTATTAAAACGTTGTAATGTTTTAGTTTCTGTTGAGCGTGATATAGGATTTCTCTCCGGATGCAAATTATCAAAAATATGACACACTTCTTCATGAGTTCTAACACGATCACCATAACCGATCATCATTAAAATTTCCATACGCTCTTTTTCACTTAATTGAACCATTCTAAATTGTAAAATTTATTTTCGTCAATTAGAATTTGACACTTGGAGAACAAAAGACGTACTAAGCAGTACTTATTTATTTATGCATACAAACAACATCAATTAGTTTATCTAAATAGATTTTTGCTCTAATGCAAAAAATTCAAAGGAGGTCGATTAAAGTGCTATATTCCTCGTTTTTACGAATTTTTGTACACTTAACTCAGTATGTATGAATTCAAAATAACAAGCTCTTTCAAAATCTGTGAAATTTAAATTAAAGAAGTTGATGGCATTTCCGGTTAAACCGGAAGTATATTATTAACAAAAAAATGTACATCAGATGCATTTTGTTCCATTGAACTTACCTACAAATTTTCATAAATATCGTTCTTTTCGTTTAAAAGATATTTACTTGGTTCCATACTTTATCCCAACCCCGTATATAATTTTTTATTTAATTTCAATTAATTTATTTAAAAAAAACTCTCATATCAGGGTTGGGTTCAATATTCAATTATTTTTAAATAAAATTCAGTTCGAAATATCCTTATTTATTAAAAAATTGATTAAAAAAATTCAAACTTGTAAATTAATTATTTTGAAAGAATTGACTTTATGTTCGAAGTATTCAATTAACTTTCTCATAAATCTCAAATATAAACATTTCTATTTTATTACGGTCTAAACTTTTTGATGAATTTTTATGTTTCTTCGTTCGTTTCTGGTAGACTTCGCGACCCTCCGAATTTCATGTTAATTTTAAATTTGTTTTATAGCTTACCTTAAATAAAGCAGATTAGAACAAAAAATTCTCTGGATCTTTCAGTACTTCAATTACTAAAAACTAACTAATGTCAATTGCTCCCCTTTTTATACTTTTCATCTGTTCCAGGCAGTTCTCGACTTTTCGATGACATTTCTAGATTTTACGATGACAGTTCTAGATTATTCTAGATGTATTGTTTGGATTTTTATATTTGTTCTTTTTGTTAATGTTAGTTTAAATTTTGTTTTATTATTTTCTTCGGTAATTATATTTTATTTGTATTATTTATTTAATTTTAATTGCTAATTTAAAAAATTTTCTGTTTCAGGGTTTGGTTCAAAAGTAAATTCCTTTTAAATAAAATTCTGTCTCATATATCCTTATTTATTAAATATAACAATTTTCTAAATCACGATTAAATATTTGTATTCTATCTATATATTTTAAAATATTGATTTTTTTTTAATGTCCATTATTAGATTTGTACTGTTTTCCAAATACTATTATTTTAATTCCTCCCGAAATTATATTTAAATGCTTTTTCCTGTAGTCAGGTATAAAACCAATCTTTCAGATTCTTACTTCTAATTTTCCATATTTTATTTTCAAATCCATCATTTGTGATAATATTATTTTACATATTCATCAAAAAAGTCCTAAATTACTTTCAATCCAATTTTAATTTCCAAATCAATACTCCAAAAATGTTTATGGGCTTTTTAAATTTTTGTAGCTTTTTACCATACCATACCATACCATACCATATTACCAAAATCCGAAATTACGCTTTCCGGCCGCTTAATGTTGACCAGAACGCATTCGGGACCTTTTGCGATTGCCAGAACGCGTCTAACTCACAATTAAACCGTCCAAAAACCGATTTTGTGCATGTCTCAGCTTGCAAACGACACATACTTAAAACATCTACTTGCTTTTACACGAACTATTGTTATGACACTTGCTGTTACATAGTACCCTTACCCTTACCCTTACCCTTACCCTTACCCTTACCCTTACCCTTACCCTTACCCTTACCCTTACCCTTACCCTTACCCTTACCCTCACCCTCACCCTTACCCTTACCCTTACCCTTACCCTTACCCTTACCCTTACCCTTACCCTTACCCTTACCCTTACCCTTACCCTTACCCTTACCCTTACCCTTACCCTTACCCTTACCCTTACCCTTACCCTTACCCTTACCCTTACCCTTACCCTTACCCTTACCCTTACCCTTACCCTTACCCTTACCCTTACCCTTACCCTTACCCTTACCCTTACCCTTACCCTTACCCTTACCCTTACCCTTACCCTTACCCTTACCCTTACCCTTACCCTTACCCTTACCCTTACCCTTACCCTTACCCTTACCCTTACCCTTACCCTTACCCTTACCCTTACCCTTACCCTTACCCTTACCCTTACCCTTACCCTTACCCTTACCCTTACCCTTACCCTTACCCTTACCCTTACCCTTACCCTTACCCTTACCCTTACCCTTTCCCTTTCCCTTTCCCTTTCCCTTTCCCTTTCCCTTTCCCTTTCCCTTTCCCTTTCCCTTTCCCTTTCCCTTTCCCTTTCCCTTACCCTTACCCTTACCCTTACCCTTACCCTTACCCTTACCCTTACCCTTACCCTTACCCTTACCCTTACCCTTACCCTTACCCTTACCCTTACCCTTACCCTTACCCTTACCCTTACCCTTACCCTTACCCTTACCCTTACCCTGTAATGTAATGTAAGGGTAAGGGTACTATGTATTGGGAAAAACCCCAAGTATCTTTCAAGCGGAAATTCACGCAATAAGAAAGTGTGCCCAGTTCAATATTGACAAAGGATTATCATAATGTCTGATAGTCAAGCAGCCATTAAAGCGCTGAGTTCCTGTGTAATCAGTTCCAAAATGGTGTGGGAATGCCTAGGCAAACTTAATGAACTAGGCGAGAACAATATAGTCACCTTACTGTGGATTCCAGGACACACTGGAATAGAAGGAAACGAAATAGCAGATGAACTAGCAAAGAGGGGGAGTGAAATACCCTTTTGGGGGCCGGAACCTTTTTGCGGAATCAGCTCCAATGTAATATTGGAAGAAATAGGTAAAGCCGAAGAAAAGAGAAGATCTGACAATTGGAAAGATCTAGTAGGGCTTAGACAATCAAAGATTCTTCTGGGTGACTACAACCTGTTGAGATCAAATGAATGCATAAGTCAAAGCAAAACTGCACTAAGAGTTTTAACAGGAATCCTAACGGGACATTGTCGCCTGAATGGACACCTTAAAAAGCTCAAAATAGTGGAGGAAGAAGATTGTAGATTTTGTGGAATGGAAGAAGAAACCTCCATCCACATACTTGCGAACTGCACAGTATTTCAGAATCCTAGGGCACAGTACCTGGGAGACTACTGGATAGAAGAGGGACAGTTACCTAAGTTGAGGCCTGCAGATATCCTAAAATTCCTCCGGGAAATAGGACTAAAGGAGCTACTAGTATCTGAGACTCTCCTCAGAAACTAAGTAGAAGTAAGGGGGCACAATAGATCTTTTAGGTCTCAGTGAATGTTACCCCAAAATACATACATACAAGGGTACTATGTAAGGGTAAGGGTAATGGTACTATATAAGGGTAAGGGTAAGGGTAAGGGTAATGGTACTATATAAGGGTAAGGGTTAGGGTACTATATAACAGCAAGTGTCATAACAATAGTTCGTGTAAAAACAAGTAAATGTTTTAAGTATGTGTCGTTTGCAAGCTGAGACATGCACAAAATCGGTTTGCCATTAAGTCACCAGAATTATACGTAGACGAATAACAAAATTCTTTCAGACTAACTTGAGAAAGTCAATACACATTCTGGCAATTGCAAAGGCTCCAGAACGCGTTCTGGTCTACATTAAGCGGCCGGAAAGCGTAATTTAGGATTTTGGCAATATGCTGATGGCCAGAACGCGTTTTGGGCGTATTTTTCGACCATTGGCCGATATCGGTGTTTGATCTTAACATATACACTAAATAAAATTTTATAGAACTCTATATCCATTCAATATCTATACAGTATATTTTCTTCTTTTTCTTTATGGACCTCTTATACATATCCTCAGTACAGGTCCGACGTAACAATAATAATTATTGACGTAAAATCAGGAGCATAAAGTTCATTATCTTTATAAACAACGCGAACCTAAACATGACAAATTTGTTCTGAAATTTTTATTGGCAGAAAATTCAGAAATTTTTTTGTTGGCAGCTTGGACTGAAGTCCCCCATTGAATTGATGTTTTTTTTCTAAATTTCATGATTTTTTTTTGGAACACGTTGTATATCGTTATTATTTCAGGAGATTTAATTTTACTATGCTTGCATATTAATTAGAACAAATAAGATAACAAACACATTTCATTTATCTTATCGAATACATTTAAATCTTCAAGTAAATATATTTTTTTCAATATTATTAACACAAAATCTTATTCTTCCTTGTTACTAAAAATAAAAGGATTAAAAAATTGTGTTGTTTAAGTGTTTAATTTTAAGTCAGCCTTGCAAATTTAATAATTCAAAATACTTCTTGTAGTTTGATAAGTATTTTTGTTTGATCCAATCGATATTTTTTTTTTTCTTCAAGAGTAAGGTAAGGGGAAAATATGTTAAAGCCATATTATTAATAAATTTGGTGAAAAAAAGTTACCTTTATTGTTGATACTGTTGGCGTTCTCAATATCGAGCAAAACGAACAAAAAAAATCATGTTTATTGTAAGGGACCCCCTTAAATATTTGGTTTTATTTCAATTTAATTATTGATTTTTGAAGAGAATAAAATATTCTGTGAATATTTCAAGCGTCTACCCGTTGCCGTTACTAATATCGAGCAAAAACGAATAAAAAAGTCACGTTTGTTGTATAGGAGCCCCCCTTAAATATTAATTTTATTTCAATTTAATTATTTATTTTCAAAGTGAATAATATAACTCAATATAATGTGAATATTTTAAGCGTCTACCTGAAGCTGTTATCAATATCGAGAAAAAACGAGCAGAAAAAATCATGTTGATGTACGGGAGCACCTCTTAAATATTTGGTTTTATTTTAATTTAATTATTTATTTTCAAACTGAATATTTAACTAAATATTCTGTGAATATTTCGAGCCTGTTGCCGTTATCATTATCGAGCAAAAACGAATAAAAAAATCACGTCTGTTTTATGGGAGCCCCCTTAAATATTCATTTTATTCTGCTTTTAGTATTTGTTGTTATAGCGGCGATAAAAATACATCATCTGTGAAAATTTCAACTGTCTAACTTTCACGGTTCATGAGATACAGCCTGGTGACAGACGAACAGTCAGACAGAGTGGCGGATGGACAGCGGATTCTTAGTAATAGGGTCCGTTTTAGTGGAGGCAGATTCAGCAAGACTTCCAATCACCAATACTATAGGGTGGGACAAAAACAAAATAAACTTATTAGTAGGAGAGATATCAGGCTGGTAACCGGCCTTATAACCGGACACTGTGGCCTGAGAAAGCACCTTCACACAATGGGGATCTTCCAAGAAGAACCTACATGTAGATTATGTGGCGAGGAGGACGAAACAGCCACCCATATAATTTTCGAATGTGAGGCTCTACGTTGGTGGAGGTATAGACAGATAGGGCCGGATGACCCTATATACAACCTCACCAAAAGAGATACTGTGAAGAGACTTCTAGATCTCATCAAGGTCACAAATCTTCTCACAGACTAGCAGACAGACAGGGCAATACAATAAGCCAACGGCTGCAGTGTTGGGGCCCACTAACCCGGCCTGTTTTCGTCTGTCTACCAACCAACCAACCAACCAGGTATTGGTATGATGAAGGACACTAAGAATTATTGAATAAATTATTTCAAATAAAGAGATTGTGAGGAATTTACTTATTTTTATATTATAATATTGTGATTACCTATATTTATTTTAGTAGATAGAAATACAAAAAATAACAATCCACCATTTTAGCTCAAACACCGATCAGAAACAAATGACGTGAACCATTTGAAAAGCCATTTTAACATTTTGTATAATCGTTCGTTCGTATTTGCTGATTTTGTGTCGTTTATGTGATATTTACTTGTTATCAACTATCAGTGTTTTGTATTACCGTTGATTGATAAGTTATCAATCAACGGTATTACCAAAAATATGGAAAAGAAAAGTTAACAATGGAATCAAAATGTTAACAAATATTTCAAATTTGTCAAAAATTGATATTGGGAGTGCTTCTTTTGTTCAGCTCAATTTCGAAATGCTAAAACTTCCTTCTAAGCATTGCATATATGTATACAGTGTGTACATAAAGTAGCGTAACTTGCTAATATTTCGATTTTCGTTAGGTTTACAAAAAAAATCAGCCTTGGTCGATTAGAAGTATACAGGGTGCACCGTTGCCCCAAAATAACTTATTAGCATATTTTTTTAAATAGTACACCATGCATATATTTTCAGTTTTTCATAATCTATTGAATTACAAAAACAACCTTCAAGACCGCATAATTCTACCTTTAATAAATTCCAAAGTTACATTGGTTTGAATCTAAAATTATAAAAAAATTGTTTATGTCAAAAAAGTAGTAGGTTTTTCTGTCATTAATATTAAATAATAAAGTTTTGGGTTTTCCGCCAAAATTTCAGGTACCCCCTAGAAATTCCAGGCTTCCCGCCGAAACTTGAAATTTTTGGCGGGAACCTAAAATTTGACCGGGAGCCCAAAATTTGAGCGGGAAACTTGAAATTCTTAACGGCAGAGTTAACTCCCCACCTAAAATTTTGATGAAGTTCGTTGTCCAAGAACTTTCGTAATTTTTATCGATTTCAATTGTTTCTACGCCAAATTGTAGATAAATTCATTGGTATTAAAACAAGCTCCAGAAAGTTTTCCGAAAATGTGGATAGCTTATTTATACAGGGTGAAACAAAAATCATATATTTGTAGTCCAATTTCTTAACACCCTGTGGAACAGTTCACTCACTCACGCTCAGTTTATTACAAAGACCATCCTTTTCGCCATCTTTCAGTTTTTATTTCACCTTAAAAGGAATTCTTTTGAAGATACACGTAGGTATTGAAATAAAATCCTGGAATTGTTTTAAGGAAAAAATTTCATCTGTAATGTTTCAATATTCAATAGTAATTTGAAACAAAAAGAAAAACTTAATTGTCATTTTTCAATATTTCGTATACCCACCTCTAGCGGAAATAGCTGCACGCAATCGCCGAGACATCGAATTGATAAGACGAATAATGCGATCTTGAAGAATTACGTCATATTCAGCTTGAAAAAGCAAAACGCAGCTCGTCAAATGTTTTGGGTAGTATAGGTCGACAACAAATGTTTCTTTGAATTTCTTCCCGGATTCGTAGCCGGGATATATGCAGGCCATTATAATCGTTGGATATGAACCTCATCCAAGTATAGGTTAACAAAATTTGCTACATGCGGTCTTGCATTGTCGTGCATTAAAATTAAGTCATCTCCAACAAATGGAGGGAACTACAGCTACAGCAATTATGTTTTTCTTTTTGTTTCAAATTAGTGTTGAATATTAAAACATTACAAATTAAATTTTTTCCCTCAAACAATTCCAGGCTTTTATTAGAATACGTGTATCTTCAAAAGATATCACGGTGGAATAAAAACTGAAAGAAAGCGAGAAGAATGGTCCTTGTAATAAACTAAGCGTAAACTCTACAAATTTCCCGAACTGTTCCACAGGGTGTTGAGAAATTGAACTACAAATACATGGTTTTTTTCTCACCCTGTATAAATAAGCTATCATCATTTTTGGAAAACTTTCTGTAGCTTGTTTTAATACCAATGAATTTATCTACAATTTGGCGTAGAAACAATTGAAATCGATGAAAAATTACAAAAATTCTTGGACAACGAACTTCAGCAAAATTTTAGGTGGGCGGTTATAATTATGCCGGTGAGTGTATATTAGTAGTTAATAAAGAATTCATATCATAAGATACAGTTCTGTGTCTGTCTCTTCAAAATTTTACCACATGTAAATAGAGCATTTCAATGAAAACTATCCACCCCACATAATTCTGAAGGATTCACTTTTATGAAAAAATACGGTATTTAAAAGTTGTAACCAATTTTCTGTCAAAATCGTAACAAGTTTAACGTCCTGAATAATTGGATACGTTGAAATGAATAATAATCTATTCAAGCCCAAGATTTTTAATGATTATCAAAATTTACAAACACAAATGATTTTGCAAACATTCATTAAATCAAAAACATGGTGAGTCAAAACTCAAGTAAATTATTCTATTATTTTCATTATTTTAAATGGATCACCCTGAATTTTATATAATTTTTTCAGTTATTATTTTTTGAGATATTTTAATTTTTCTATGTAAAGTATAAATTAGGTATGTAATAGTTTACCAGATATGTAATGTAATTAAGACCTTTTTTTGCGTGTTGTTTCTTATTTATCCATGAGTATAACTTTTTGTAAACTTTCAACTCTAAACTGAGGCGTTTAGGGCAAAAGTGGCCCAAACCCAAAATAATGATTATGGAGAAACAATCAAAAGAAAATTATGAAGATTTCTAAAAAATAATAAAGTAATTATTAGAAGCGATGTTAAGAGTTCCTTAATTTATTCGAATTCAGGTAAATGTTAGGATATTATACATAGTATTTCGACCATTTTTATTGAAAAATAAGATCTTGAATGTGGCTTGGGCTATTTTTGCATAACCTCTTCCACTCCGTGATCTTCAAAAACTTCCTCCCCACGTACATTGTGGACCAGTTGACGATAAAATTCATGGTGTACTGGTGGAATATAGTCAAGTAGAGATAATAAGTCTTGCTATATCTTTTCTTGTATGGGCTTGAGTCTTTTAAACAGAGGAAGACGTGTTGCCATTTCCTGGAAAGTTTGCTTGCCCCGTTTTTTTACATCAACTTCGTTAAATAAAACATCTTCCTTATTAGAATACTTATGCTGGACAATTCCAGGTTTTTCTTTATCATACCGAAGCCAATATACGTCGCCACTGTACTTTTTCATCAGCTTCTGTTTTTTTACGATTTGTTATTGATTTGTCTAGTTCTTTTGTAGAAAACAGTCGCTGGATGTCATAATAAATACTCTCATCAGTTTTCTTTTCTTGGTTTCAAGAACCACTTGCACCCAATCATTGGGAACATTAATATTTTTATACCGTTTCTTGTTTTTTACAACTAGACCAAAGATCGTTTGGAAGGTACGAATGTCCAGATACTAAACGCACGCGGAAAAATATGCGCCGCAACTAAATGCAAAAGTGGTCCAGAAGTGGGTTGGGCCAGTCTTGCTTTCGCAAATACTAGCCTGCAGTGAGAGCAAAAGAGAATTTATGCGACATCTTGTGTTGAATGATCCAAATAGGCTTGGGCCGGTATTGCACGATTAAAATTTAATTTATTTGTAGACCATTTTTGCTTTTAACTCAATTTTTAAGACATTGTGTCAACTAACATCTGGTAAAGTATTTCATACCTAATTACTACTTTGCTTAGAAAAATGAAAATAACTCAAAAATTAATAACTTTAGATATGGGAAATGCTTGATAAAATAGAAGTATGGTAATAGTACTTTCCGAAGATGATATAAAATACAGGGTGATCCATTTAAAATTACTGAGAAAATCATTTACTTGAGTTTTGACTCACCATGTATTTGATTTAATGAATATTTGCAAAATCATTTATGTTTGTAAATTTTGATAAAGATTAAAAATCCTTTGCTTGAATAGATAGATATTATTTTCCTCATATTAAATTATACAGGGCGTTGAATTTGTTACGATTTTGACAGAAAATTGGTTTTTAACGACCTCAAGATTATCTTGCCTCGGCCGCAAACGGCCTCGGCGATAACTGTTCTTTCGGTACGTTAAAAAGGTATTTCGCGGCCTAAGCATACAAATAACTATATGTGAAAGGTGTGGATAAAATACAAAATAATATAACCAATCATTCTATATCTCAATTACCATTTGATATTTATTATTTTTCATAGAGAATAGACTGAAAAACTCTAGAACCATCTTCAAGAACACTGGGAAGAAATAAATCAAAGCGTCAATCATCTTGAGGAAATTGAAATTATAAATATAATTCAATTTCAAGTTTTAATAATCTAACCTATCATTGAAAACATTCAACTGAATGAATTTAAATTGGGTGGGAATTAAACTCACTTTAAAAAAGACTAAAATCGCCTTAAAAAGAAACGAATAAACATTAAAAAAAATCTTTAAAACATTAATTAAAGGTGATGCACATAAAATAATATATGCCACTCTTGATAGACAAAATGCACTTTAAGAAAATAACATTAACCTATATTAAATCTGCTACAACATGAAAATAACAGACTTAACTTATTGTAATAATTTTCGACTCTAAAAAAACTTAATTCACTTTAAAATATTGTATCACGCTCTTTAAAAACGGTTTGCACACTAAAATGATAGATTGCACTTTGAAACGATAGATTGCACATTGAAACGATAGATTGCACATTAAAACGATAGATTGCACTTGAAGCGTAAGTTTGTGCATTGAGTAATACAGTCAAGCGTGCGCGAAATACGACGTAACGACGATGTTTGCAGTTCGGGCTTTGGCATGCACGCGTAAAGCACTCGTATATGCATGCACGTGTAATAATGAGTACCTGTAAAGAATTTATCGTCGATGACTCTGAATCGGATGAATCTGAATCTAAAAACGACAATGCGATACTTGCAAAACGTAAGCCCGCGAAAAAGAAAGTTTGGCGGCAACAAACGACCTTTAACAGGTAAGTCAAAGTGTACTGGCATGTTTAACAATTTACGCTAAATGCGTATCGTCAAAAATAAAAACAGTACGTGAAATAATAACCCAACCAAACCTACCCCTACCAAACCACCTTCGTATTTTTAGTCAATTTTTTTGTAGAATGAATTATAATAATTTTCAATAATAACCCAACCAAACCTACCCCTAACAAACCACCTTCGTATTTTTAGTCAATTTTTTTGTAGAATGAATTATAATAATTTTCAATAATAACCCAACCAAACCTACCCCTACCATACTTTTGCCAGTTTTGCCATACTTTTTTTGTTCATACAATAATACATAATTATGTAACAATTTTTTACATTTTGTTGTTTATTTTGTTGTTTATTTTCTTAATAAAAATGTATACATGTGTACTTCTCTTAAAGTTTACTAGGTGTTCCAAATTCGGACCCAATCCAGAGTGCAATTCTGTTATTTCAGAGTGGATATATTCCAATCCAAAGTGCGATTCTATCATTCTGTAGTGGGTAAGGTTAAAAGTTAAAATGTACCAAATCCAAAGTGCGTTTCTATCTTTTTAATGTGATTAAGCCTAAAGTGAAGATTTAACTAATGCAGAGTGTAAACGTGCAATTTTGTAGTTTGTAGGCACAAAGTGAGAAATATTTTTCAAGAGTGCAATTATATATTCCCCATTTAAATATAATATATAATTTGTATTGATAATAATTAAAGGAAATGGTGTTACTCACCACAGATAACATATTACTCACGTCTCACAGCAGTAAGCCTGTGCAGTAAGCAAGGCAAGACGATGATCGATGTCAATAATTAATAATAAATACATACTAAACCTAACCTCAATTGTGTCAAAACTGCTGAATTTTTCCAATTGATCTGACAACGTCTTGAAGTTTTGCCAACAGGTAAGCTGAAAATTGCCCTGGTACAAACTGTATTTACGGCTGGTAAATTAATGTTCACTCTGATATGCAGGAAAGTAACTAAAAATGACATCATCGTCTTTTTATCGTAAATAAACCTTACCTAAGGGTAAGTTCACCGAATAAAATTATAGTGTTTCTTTTTACATAGATTTAAGATAATTCTTACCATTCTGGTATTATAACTATTCTTCAAGAAAATTCATATGCGATTGATTTTGATCAATGTGTCATTTACACGACCATACCTTTTGAATGACACGTCTGATTGTGGTGGTTATGGTGTCGTCGGACGCGTGCAGACTGGAACTAACAAAATAAATTTAAATAAAAATGAAAAGGGATTGTAGAAAAAAAATTTGAATTGTTTTTTTAGCAGCTATTATTTTTTTTTAGTTTTTTTTAATTACGTATTATTACTTAAATTTTTCAATTAGGAAGGGTGGCATAAAATATCCTCCAGAAAACGTTGGACGATGTTCACAGTTGGTGCCATAGGAAATAGATTTCTGTAAATTCCGGCCAAACTGTGATAATTCTCTTCAATGGGAAAAGGAAATTGGACGATCTATCTCTACTTTCCCACAATGGTTGGGTTATTCCATTTGTAACAAAAAAAACGGCACTACCAGGACAATAGTTCTAGGAGGAACGGTTGCCAAAGAAAAAAGTACCTGGGAATACATTTTGATCAAAAGCTTTCAGGAACACTCAACCTCAGAGGTCCACACAGAAAGCTACCACTGTCCTCAGCAGATGCAGAAGAATGCGTGAAAAAAATACCCAATGGCTATATACCAGGTTTGTTAGACCAATGAAAGCCTGTGGTTCAGTAGTGAGGTGGACAAAGACACTGGAAGTGGGAGCTGTAAGGTTATCGAGTAGAACAGAAAGGCTAGCTTGCACGAGAACAGGAAAGAACATATACCATTCAGTTGCCATCTTTACAGACAGCCAGCCTGCACTGAAGTTACTTGATTGTAAATAGGTCAGTTTTAAGCTAGTGTGGGATTAGGGTAATATATGTATTGGTCTGAGCTGCACTTGGATACCGTTGCAAGGTTGTGGTACTCCGGTTACTTTTCCATTTGGTTTGGGACTCTCTATATTCGGACAAAAGTATTGTTTTAATAACATCGACCTATTGCCAAATCTAGTTAATGCAATGAATGTACTTTTAGATTATATTAATCTAGTATGAAAATGCAATGTTTCATATATACATGGTTTCTTTGGAAATACGATTAGAATGAGTAATTGTAAATAGAGAAATACGTACATTTATCTAATCAAACCATTTGTATATTCTGAACAAAGTCAATATTTGGGTTTTGGGTTAACTCTACATGTTTTTTTTTTAAAACAGCTTTGCCAGATTTAAAGGGATTTCCAGTCGAGCTTCAAAGTATATTAACTGGAACTGATCTCTTTTCCTGTCTAGTCGGTCCACTACTTCGTTACCCAGGAATGACCGGAGTGACCCGGAATCCATATCAGGACAACCTTGTTGATTACATCCATTTGGTTTAGGAGTCAATTTAAATTGCAACTGATAAAGCACAGTGCCGTTATATTTTTATTGACCTGTTAGGAGTAGCCGTTCTTTAACACCCACCGGTAGGGTCGAATTGTCTCCGAAGACAAGCAGGTAGATTTTTAATAAGGTCTCCCGTTATTGACACTATTTGAGAAAGATGATTTGTTCGTGGTTTCGTGGAATTGAGAAAAGTATACCTAATCTGAATGGGAGACAGCTCGTCCCCGACCCACCTTACACACAGATGAATGGCAAAAATTTCTGCATGCTCTTTAAGACTTTCAACAAGTTCAGTCAACGGTCGGCCTCATGAGGCGTCGATCTTACTTGAGCGTTCATTTTGGATCCATCTGTGAATGAGCACATAAACGCCACAAGTAGAGGAATTTGTGGTAGTTATAAGAAGTCGTAGTAGTTTGTAATGATCATCGAAACATTCAAATAATTTTGGTATATCTATTTCAACTGCCCTGATGAATCTAGATAAGCAGTTGTCAGAAGCAAATTATTGTAGGCGCTCAAAGTGAAGAAAAAATTGCGTGAAGAATTTCAAGATTTACTTTAAATATTCCAAAAAAAAAAATTAAATCAGCAGTTTCTGGATTTGTATGGAATAAAAAAGTTGAAATTACCAAGAGCTAGCTGAAAACTTAGCTGTCGATCATAAGGAAGTAACCCTTGCAGCATTTCTAGTCATTGAAGGTGCTTTTGACAACACATCGATGTCATCAATAAACAGATCCCTTAAAAAAAGAGGGATTAACAGCACCACATTCAAATGTAATTATGTATGACTTTGTAACACCCTGTACATAATATATCAAATAATTGGTTATTCATTAAACATTCAAAGATATGTTGGAGAAGGACCAGTAGAGTCAGCATTTAGACATACAACAATATTTAATATAAATATTGTGTTGAAGGTGCTGAATAAACAAATATATTGAAGTTTTTGTTAGGTCAAGTGAGTGGGCTACGAATTATTATTTAACACATATTGTAACTGATTAGTCTTGATTTTGAGGATAAACTAATTGTGGAAAACGAGAGTGAGTTCTTTTACAAATACCTTTTCATGGCGATCATTGGGATTTGAACTGGAGCAAATAAATCGATGGGCCCTTAGTGGCAAAAGAAGCACAAGAATTCAATACATTTTGACAATTAGTATATATTTATAATGGAAATATGGTATATTCTATATAAATGTATTTTTAATGGAAGTACTATTAATGGAAATATTATTATGGAGAAGATTATTGAATTATAGTTATATGGATTTTTTACATGGTTTTTGTTTCGATGGAAACAACAGTTTATCGAGTAGGAACTATGGAATATAAATAGTATATTAACAGAATTATTTTTATCAAATTTATATTATTATGGAATTATTTTATGGATATACTGGAAGAAGAATAATTGTTTTATGGTTATCAAAAATGGAGATGATCCAATTAGGGAGAAGATATGGTTAATTTAATTTAATTATTTGTTGTAATTTGTTTTCATGATTTTATTTTAGTTTTTTTCATTATTGATAGAATGTCTTAAATTGTAATTATCATGTTTAGTAAGTTTTTTATCATTTATCATTGCACATCCATTTTTTTCAATAACTTTAATCCAATTAACAAATAATTTTTTTTTATTGTAATGAAATGATATGTGTACTCTTGTCGGTTCTTCCAAGGTTAGGCCAAACAAGTTAACTCTATCAACTTAACTTTATTACTACCTCAAACATATTCCTTGAATATCGAGAATAGCAAAAGCGTATTTGCTGTTTGCTAATCGGCACATGCTGCTTACACAGCATTACCCATTTCTCGATATTCAGCATAGACGTATTGACACATACATATTACAAAATAATATTTTATTGCAATCAATTTCCTGATATGAACTTGAGCCACATGACATGGTACTCGGGTCGCTCACCTTATAAATATAGTTAGTATTGTAATATAAAACTTTTATTTTAAATGAAATATAACTTCTTAATACTATATCATCTCACTATTTCTAATCTTTTACTTTTAATACTTACGTTATTTTTGTTTTAGATAAATATATAATATATTATTTTGTTTAATATTTTCCAATAGAAGTTATAAATGAAAATAAAGTCCTTATAGCGGAATGTCAGTCTTAAAAATTTTTCAACACCCTGTATATCAAATAATTCGTTAATCATTAAACATTCAAAGATATCTTGGTCAAGGACCAGTAGAGTCAGCATTTAGACATATAACAATATTTAATATTGTGTTAAAGGTGCTGCATAAACAAATATTTAGAAGTTTTGGTTAGGTCAACACAGATATGGCTTTGAGGATGTCAGACGGTAAATATACCGAAAATGAGGAGGAAAGAGTGCGACTCTTACTAGAAACTCATTTTCCTGGAAGTACCCCAAACAGAGGAGATAATCCTCTCGAAGGTCATAACAGGCCTTCGAGAGAAAGTACTACAATGGCCAAGCACATTTGTAGTAACGATAGGTTGAAATGGGCTATGAACACCTTTTCACCTTTCAAAACACCTGGAGCAGATGGGATTTTCGCAGCATTGCTCCAGCAAGGACAAGACGAAATTCTACCACATTTGGTTAGAATTAGTCAAAGTAGCTTGGAACTGGGTTATATACCAGAAGCATGGAGAAGGGCAATAGTAACCTTCATTCCAAAAGCTGGAAAAAGGGACACAACAAACCCCAAATCCTTCAGACCAATTAGCCTAACATCGTTTGTGCTTAAAACGATGGAAAAAGCTATTGACAACTATATTAGAACGGAAATCCTAGAGAGACTACCTCTCCACCCGTATCAGCACGCTTACCGGGCAGGCAGATCTACGGAGACTGCACTGGTACAACTGACGGAGGATATCCGAGGTGCCTTAGACAACCAAGAAACTGTAGTATGTGCATTTTTTGACATAGAAGGAGCTTTTGACAACACTCCACATGAAGCTGTCAAGAAAGCACTAAATAGAAGAGGTGTAGACAGCACAACATCCAAATGGATGTCGGAACTGCTCACCACTAGAGTAGCAGAGACGAGAACGAGCAAAGACATTGTCTCCATCTGCACAACCAGAGGATGCCCATCGGGAGGAGTAGCTTCCCCATTAATGTGGAGTCTGACGGTTGACGAACTCCTGTGTGGTTTGACAGACCTCGGAATATCCTGCCAAGGATATGCCGATGATATTGTTATAACAGCTAGGGGAAAATTTGAAAACACCCTTTGTGACATCGTACAAAAGGGTCTGAACTATACAAATAGCTGGTATAGGCAAGTGGGACTCAGCATCAACCACACCAAAACCATCTTGATAGCCTTCACTAAGAAAAGAAAACTCAACCTCAAAACCATTAAACTTGATGGGAACGACGTTGAATGGAGACAAGAAGTCAAGTATCTAGGTTTGACTCTAGACAGCAAACTCCTGTGGAACAAACACGAGAAGGAGATTACATACAAAGCAAAAATGGCTCTAATGATGTGCAGGAATCTGGCAGGGAGAAACTGGGGTTGTGACCCAAAAATCCTGAGCTGGGAGCTGGATGTACACTGCCATAGTGAGACCAATCATCACTTATGGAGCCGTTGCGTGGAGTAGTAGAGCTAGCCTCTTGACAACGAGAGAAAACCTCTCCAAAATTCTAAGACTAGGCTGTATATGAATAACAGGAGAAATGAGTACATGCCCAACGGCAGCAATGGAAGTGATTCTCAACCTCACACAATTACATATGGTGGTGGAGAGTGTTGCAGAAAGAACAAGATAAGACTAAGTAGAGAGGGAATCATTAAAAAAAAACCACCTCTTCACTTGTTAGAAATCGGACAACCTGGGACATGCCACAAGATGGTATGATGAAAAAGTATAATTTTTCAAAGAAATTCGTTACGGAATTAAGCAACAAGAAGGAATGGGATCCAAATACCATTACCAGTCTTGGGAAGAATGCCATTCAATGGTACACAGACGGCTCAAAAGCAATGGAAGGAACTGGAATAGGAGTGTACGGGCCAGGAACCAAACACTCTGAAAGCTTGGGGAAAACCCCAAGTATCTTTCAAGCGGAAATTCACGCAATAAGAAAGTGTGCCCAGTTCAATATTGACAAAGGATATAGAAGGCAAAGGATTATCATAATGTCTGATGGTCAAGCAGCCATTAAAGCGCTGAGTTCTTGTATAATCAGTTCCAAAATGGTGTGGGAATGCCTAGGCAATCTTAATGAACTAGGCGAGAACAATATAGTCACCTTACTGTGGATTCCAGGACACACTGGAATAGAAGGAAACGAAATAGCAGATGAACTAGCGAAGAGGACGACTGAAATACCCTTTTGGGGGCCGGAACCCTTTTGCGGAATCAGCTCCAATGTAATATTGGAAGAAATAGGTAAAGCCGAAGAAAAGAGAAGATCTGACAATTGGAAAGATCTAGTAAAGCTTAGGCAATCAAAGATTCTTCTGGGTGACTACAACCTATTGAGATCAAATGAATACCTAAGTCAAAGCAAAACTGCAGGAATCCTAACGGGACATTGTCGCCTGAATGGGCACCTTAAAAAGTTCAAAATAGTGGAGGAAGAAGATTGTAGATTTTGTGGAATGGAAGAAGAAACCTCCATCCACATACTTGCGAACTGCACAGTATTTCAGAATTCTAGGGCACAGTACCTGGGAGACTACTGGATAGAAGAGGGACAGTTACCTAAGTTGAGGCCTGCAGCTATCCTAAAATTCCTCCGGGAAATTTTGAAGACATATACCGACCTGGTCACTGGACACTGTACCCTGTGGAAACATCTACACAAAATTGGCAAAGTTAGTGAACCTATATGCAGAAAATGTGAACACTATGATGAAACACCTACTCACATATTCTGCTTACGTGAGAACTTACAAGCACTCGGAAGTACTTTGGAGAGGAAATACTACAACCATTACAACTACTGAAAATTCCTTCAGTCAATCTAGTGGCCTATATACAAGTAGAAGACACGGAGCTTCTGAAATGGAAATAGATAACTTGGAAAATTATACAAAAAATCAGTTCAAGTTTCTGATCTTACGCCCAAAGTAAAAGGACCAAAGGCATCCTAAGAAGATTGCTCTTGGCGTTGAGTGCACGTGAGTGCTTCAAAAAATATCTATTTGGTCGCATGAGAGCAGACTCCGAAATACTGTGGAGAAGAAGATGATGTGCAACACACCTTGTTTGCATGTGTACAATGGGAAGGAGTACGTCAAAATTACCAAAATGACACGGGTGTACGATTTGGAGTGGAGAGCATGATGGTATCCCTGATTTTAGGGCAGAAAGGATGGAGAAGTGCATATAAAATCATAGGGTAAATCATAGAAAACAACGAAAACGACGAGAGAGATGGACATAGAGAGAGCTGAAATGCAGGCATATGCACTCCCACCGAAGTAATGCGTAAACGGTTCAAGTGGGAGCTGCGAGAGAGGAGAGGTTTTTAGTTGGTAAGAATCTGGCACCTCGGAAAGACCGGGGTCTAATGTACGATTTCCTCTTCTTGGAAAAAAAAGTTCAAGTTCCTAGACTGTTGAACCATCCCAAACGAATGAATGAATAAAAATAGCTGTCGATAAATCTATCGAAATTTCATACATTTTTATCAAGGTCGACATTCGTGTTAACCTGAGATAATATATGGATTTCCCCTTGTTAACGAATTTAAGGGATCTGTGCATGGAGACTTATAGTGTGTTTCAATTAAGCTGAAGTTTTTAATACAATTTAGTTCTTGGTCTTGGGTTACATCTGCTTTTCCAGTGTGGAAAAATCAAATATTTTCCTTAAAACTACGTAGAAGTAGAAGACTTTTAGGTTTGTTGTGAGTTGAAGATATAAGGCCCTCCACTGCGACTCACAAGAGTGTTTTGTTGCTCAAACCTATTCATATTCCACCAAACAAATTCATCTACGTAACAAAGCCTATTACTTAATTTGAATGATATTCGAGGTCTGAGATTGAGAGGGAGAAACCCTACCAAATATCTGTTACCTTGCTGATTCAAGCAAGGTATACAAGTATATGCTTGACTGTTTCATCATATTCCAGACAAATACGGCTACTATTATAAAGTGGCACATAGTACATAGTAGTCTAGACATTAGTTTACAGACACTCTTCGAATTATGTATAAAAGCCATTGAAATAGAATTATCCTAGTAAATTATGCCAGAAGTCTAAAACTGTTCTTGCTTGACTGAAGGAAGTACTAGTCTCAGACTTTCTGCAGGAACTGAGTAAAAGAAGGAGGTTCAATAAATCTTTTAAATCAGTTAATAAATAATAAAAGGAAATTGAAGGTTGTGCACTCTAAAGATATACCTACTGGTTTTAGTTTTATTTGTAGAGAATAAAGCAAAAATTACACGATAATAATTTTTGTGGTAGTATGTTTTAAATGATATTGTTTGGTTTTTTTTTATCTTTGAAAGTAATAGACTTGAGTTACGTGCACCAAAAATGCAAGCTTGCATTTAATTCCTAGAAGCCGCCTCCCAACATCAACCTCGAATGGAACCTATAAATAGATCCCTCAGACGACTTCTAGTCACTCTGTTCAAACTTCCGTTCTAACTTCTGTTCTAAAGTATTTAATATTATTCAATATTATAATTCCATTGTACTAAGTGAATAAATTATATATTTAATTGTAAATTGTTTTTAAAAACTAGCTTTCCAACACGAAAGTTATATCTGGCGCAGTCAGTAGGATTTCGTACGGGTTGTGGAAAGACTTTCGCATAGTGTCGGTTGAACTATCCATAATCTTGTTGTTTCAACATCGAAGTACGAAACCTGAAGAATCTACCCCTTGGAGGAGTCAACTAGAGCAGAGAAGAAGTTTGCAGAAGTCGAGAAGAAAGTCCAGTGCTTCAAACTATTACTGTAAGTGCCAAGTTTCTTTTGCCTTTCCTAACCTTTTATTTAGAGTATAGGAGAGATATTGTGTTAAGTACCTGATCAATAATTTGAGAATTTCATTACATTTTCATTAATATTTATGGAAATATCTATTTATATTACATTACATGAACGAACTACAAGACTTAATAAAGCAAATTAGTGATTTAGATATTGAAAAACCATCGATAAATAATAGTTTTGAGAATCTAGATTTATTTAATAATTCAAAAATGGCTACTACAAGTACGGCTACTAGAGTTTGTTTAACCCTCCTTTGCCGTTACGTCATACATTGTCCAGCTTTATTTTTCATTTATGAAATGGATGAGACGAAATTATGACGTCATTAACGTATCTCTTACCTAATTTCGATGTAAATCTATGTTACTTTTGACAGGTCAGTTGTCATATTTTGATTTGTTCAGTATTTTTGGTCATTTTCGCCCTTTTTCAATTAATTTTTCATTAGAATCCCGCTTTTACCGTTAAATGCAGTCTATAACGTAAGTATCTACCTATATTCGTTCCTTTTTCCTGTTTTTATTGGGAGCTTTTTTCAGAAAGAAATTTATTTATTGCCTGTTTTCTCCCATACATGTGTTCTTTGCATTTCTCAGGAATACTTACGAAATTGTTTCTCACAATGACACAGACAATAATTACTATACAAAAATATGAGCATATAGATATTCTATCTAATTTTACATAACCTTTGGGTTCACCCCAAAAATATAATCGTATAATACAATTTTAATATAATATATTATAGGTCCGTAATTTTTTAAATTCAGTAAAAAATCATGCTCAGGGGCGTTAAACATCCTCAAGCTAGAAATTTGAAACAAATCAGTTAAGAAAAAAACGGGGAATTCAAGTTAAAACAAAACTAAATTATGTAAAAAAGTAAGCAACGCAAAAAGCAGAATACAATTTTTGGCATTACTAATTTATTCATAGAAACACACCGTAACATATGTCATTGATTATAATTTTGAGGTTAAGTGTCAAATAACATTCAACTAATATAAGACAAACGTAAAACAGAAGAATACGTCACCGATTATGACGTAACGGCAAAGGATGGTTAAACAAACTCTACTAGTACTAGATCACCAATCACAATCAATTGGGATCTTTTCAAAATAAAATTAGAAAACATCAAATAGTCCAGGAGGAATCGGCGCATGAGTACCGAAAACTATTCCACCTCAATTTTTTCATACGATCCTCTTCAAATTGCCTTCCTAATGATATAAATGCATGTTGCCATGGCGCAACCCGGTGCCATATTGTTTAAACCGAAATTATTTAAACAATTGCAAGGAATTGTTATTTTTGAACCGGACAAATTTTTTTTATATTCTTTATTGAAATACCAATAAAAAAGGTCCTATGACTTTTAACGATAAAGTTAATATTTTTAAAGATATGAATTTTTAAAGGTTCGAAAAATCTCAAATTTGGGTACTTTCAGCCCATGAAAAATATATTAAAAAAAACATAATGTCTAAGTAATATTTTTTTTAAATTCTCTATACAATTGTTAATAATACTGTTAAAAGAGATTTAAAAAAATTTCATTGTTTATATATTTTGATAGGAGAAATTTAGATTGTATTTTACAAGAATTAACAAGAACCAGACCATTCAAAAATGAAAATTTGATTGATTTTGGTGCTAGGTTACAATTGTTAAAAAGTAAAGTAATTCAAAGAATCAGTAATGATATAAATTTTAACGAATATGACATACGATGTCATATAAATCATTGCGACAAAACAGCGCTTAATACGTTTATTGCTGGATATACTGGCGTCTTGAAAAATAACATGCATCTTAAAAAGCCAAATTCCTTGGAAGATGCTATGGCATATGTAGATGAATACGAAAACTTTGAAAGATTCTATGATTCTATGGTCAATTAAATTAACCTAGAAATCAACCTTTCCGAAATAATTCTAAACCCCAAACCTTTCAAACGCAAAGTAATAACTTTAACTATCCCAAAAATAATAATCAATATTTATATAATAATCATAATAACAATAATAATTATCAAAGGCCATATTTTCCCAGTCAATCCATCAATATACAATCACAGCCTCAACCACCTAGAAATTACCCAACTAACGCTCAAGTATTCGGACGACCACGTAATGTGTTTAAACCTAATCCAATACCTGCTAACAAATTACCTAAACCTGAGCCAATGTCCACAACTTCAAGAAATTTCTCTCATAATATAAGAGCTACAAATAATAATAACTTTATCCCTAGCAATAATACAAACAGATATCAAAACAATAATCAATGTTTTAGAAATAATGGCCAAAAACCAAATTTTGTAGTTGAAGAATTGTACGAAAATGAAATCGATGAAAATGATCGAATCGACGATCAGGAAGAAATCAAAGACGATAATTTTGCTCACTCTGTAAAACGCGATACAGAATATAATACAAATTTTCTTCTAAAGCCTCTGAAAAGAGATCGGAAATAGTAGAAATAAATATGGCATCAGATAATTCACTTCCATACATAGAAATTAAACAACCAAATTTAAAACTTCTCATAGATACTGGCAATACAAAATCTTTAATTAGACCAGCAGTCGCAGAAAAATGGTATTCTAATTGCATTTATCATAGTCCAATGTAGATACCAAAACCTCGCTTGTCAGCAAACGCATTAGATATCAAGCAGAAATATCAGCATTCAAAGAATTCAAGTTCAAGGGTAATATAAACTTTATCTTATATGATTTTCACGAACTTTTTGATGGAATCATAGGCGTAGAAGATATGGTTAAAATTTATTTTAATATAATTAAATTATGTCGAAAATTTTCTGATATTTTTCTAAAACCAGGTGATCCACTAACATTTAATTCTAAAGTAAAACATAAGATTAAAACTACAGATGAAAGTCCAGTTCATTCCAAATCCTATAGGTTCCCCTATGTATACAGGGGAGAAGTTAAGAGACAAATCAATGAAATGCTAGATAAAAGCATTATAAGAGCCTCTTACTCCCCTTGGAGCTCACCTATATGGATAGTGAGTAAAAAGTTGGACGCATCTGGATGTCAGAAATGGCGTCTAGTAATAGACGACCGTAAACTAAATGAGAAAAAAATATCTGACAGAAATCCGGTTCCCAACATCACTGACATTCTAGACAAATTGGGTATAGCCCAATATTTCAGTACTCTAGATCTAGCCAGTGGATTTCACCAGATCGAAATGTCTAAAAGTTCAATAGAGAAAACTGCTTTCAGTGTTGATAATGGACATTACGAATTTCTTCGAATGCCATTCGGTCTTAAAAACTCCCCCTCCACTTTCCAAAGAGTCATGGACGAGGTATTAAAAGACCTCCAAAATAAAATTTGTATGGTGTACATGGACGATATTATAATTTTTAGTACCAGTCTCCAAGAACACCTTCAAAATTTACAATTAGTATTTTCAAAACTAAGAGAGGCACATCTTAAAATCCAATTAGACAAATGCGAATTTTTACGCTAAGAAGTCGAATTTTTAGGCCCAAGATGGAATTAAACCAAACCCAAAGAAAATCGAAGCAATAAAAAATTTCCAAAAACATAAATAATTTTTAGGACTATTAGGTTATTACAGAAAGTTCGTTAAAAACTTTGCCAAAGTAACCAAACCAATGACAGTTTGTCTGAAAAAAGACAACAAAGTCGAGCATACAAAAGAATTCATTAATTGTTTCAATACATGTAAAAGTTTATTAACTTCCGATCCCATTTTAGCCTACCCGGATTTAACTAAACCTTTTGAATTAATTACTGAAGCTTCAAATTACGCCGTTGGTGCCGTCCTGTCCCAGGAAGGACACCCAATTGCATATGCATCTCGAACCCTTAACAGCGCAGAAATTAATTACTCTAAAATTGAGAAAGAGTTATTAGCTGTCGTTTGGGGATGCAAATATTTTAGACCGTATTTATTTGGTCACGAATTTCTTATTTTGACAGACCACAAACCTTTGCAATGGTTGTTTTTGCTAAAAAAACCAAATTCACGTCTCGTTAGATGGCGATTAAAATTAGAAGGCAAATCAAATCTAGCAGCAGATTCCTTATCACGAATTAGACCTGATCTTGACGAACTAAACATTAGACGTTAATGTTGACGATTTTAACGAAATAATCGAAAGAGAAATTGACAATTTAACTTCACAACAAAATCCAATTGAAAACGTTGACTTACTACCTAATTTATCTGCAAATGACGTAAGCAATTTTTTTGGAAATACTACTAATCCAAAAATAAACATAGTATCTAATATTCAATTAAAACCACCAGACGAAATAAACCAACCTGACTATACTGACCTGGAAACTATTCATACATCAGCAGAAAACCCTATTCTAGGAATACCTATCACAGATAAGGTATTGAATTTATATAAAAATCAAATACTATTAACATGTGGCGAAGCGAATGAGGTCAAACCAACACGAGAAAAAGTTTTTGAAAACAATCGAGTGCTTGCTGTGTTATCTCAAAGAGACTTAGAACAAAGCATCCTTCAATTTGTCAAAGAATACATTGATCCAAAACGAACGTATGCTATTTTTTTCAGAGCCCCTCATACAAATTTGTACATTGTACAAAAATCTTAAGTGATATCTTAACTACTGACGAACAAACCGAAAAACTTAATTATTTTCACGTTTATAAAAAAGGACACAGAGGAATAAATGAGCTTAAAGCCTCACTTAGCTCAAAATACTATTGGCCCAAAATGTCAGAAGACATAGAAAAATTTGTAAACAATTGCGAAACATGTCTTAAAAATAAGTATGATCGAAATCCCCCTGTGATAAAATTTAATCTAACTCCTACAGCTTCAAAACCATTTGATCACATACACATTGACGTATTCCGTTTCTCAAACTGTCCCTACCTCACCATTATTGATTCATTCTCAAGATCCTATCCCCTATCCAGTGTCAATGGTACATCAATATTAGATGGTCTCCTAAATTATACAACACACCATGGACTACCTTATAAGATTACCGCCGATTGCGGTACCGAATTCAAAAACCACGACCTAGAAGACTTTTGTAAACTCCATAAAATTGAATTACATTTCACTACTTCCAAGAATAGTAACTCTAATTCCCCTGTAGAAAGATTTCACTCTACCCTAATAGAACATCTCAGATGCTTAAAAGAAACCAATAGACTTAACCGTTGATCAATTGATGAAACACGCAATTCTGTCATACAACAATTCGATCCACTCCAAATTTACCCTCTTCGAAATAATCAAAGGCCACATCAATAGCCGTGATCCTTTTGATCTGAATGATCATCTTGTAATATCTTATTACGTCCAAAATCATAAACAAGCAGCCAAAAACATTTACGAAAAAATTCAGGAAAGAAACGCAGAAACAAAAGAAAAAATAATTACAAAGGTAAACGAAAAAAGATCAGACCCCCCTGATTACTCCAAACAAGAAACAGCCTATATTCGAACAAAATCATGGGATAAATAATTACCAAAATTTAAGAAAACCAAAATTATCAAAGACAAAGGTATACTCTTGAAAACAGATAAAGGTACTTATCATAAAAGTATCGCCCGAAAACCCAAAGGTAACTTTAATAATATTTTACAGGAACAGCAAGGTCATGAGCCTGACGGTGATTCTGACGTTGTACCTGGTATTCAATCTGCCGAAGATTCAATGTAATGACGACATTCGTGTCACACCCATCGAAAATCTCCTACTACCCATTAAATTGGGAACCTGTAGATTAGTTTATACTAATCATACTTTTATTCATTATCTAGATTTAAGCGAAATAATTAGACAAACTAGTAGTCTAAAAGACAATTTTTTAGTTATAAGACATAGTATTACAAAAATGAATGCTTCAAGTCCCATTTTTTATCATGCCCTAGCCGAAAATATGCTAGAGAGAACGGAATTCCTAATGAATGCACTTGAAAAAAGAAAAAGAGTTGAAAATATACAGCCCCATATTAGGACAAAAAGAGGACTTATAAACGGTTTAGGAAAAGTCAATAAATGGCTATTCGGAAATCTTGACTCTGACGATGGTATCAAATCTGATAATGCTATTCAGACCTTACAACAAAATCAAAAACAACTTATTCATGAAACGAATTTACAAATTTCATTACATAAAAAACTGATAGACCATTACAATAAATCCCTCACAATAATGTGGCAAAATCAAGTAAAACTTCAATCAAATTTAGAAATATTTCAAGATGCGATACACAAATAAATTAACAATTTGGAAAGCTACATCACCTTTCAAGGTACCATAAGCCAAATAAATCTAGATTGCCAAAATATGATAACATTTATTGACAATATCGAAAACGCAATCATATTTTCAAAATTAAACTCATTACACAATTCAATAATATCTAGCCAAGAAATTATAGACATGATTAATTATTTGCATAAAATATATGATCCAGAGGAAGTTCCCAAATTTGAGAACGTCTTAACATATTATTTACTTCTTGCAACTCAAGTAACCTTTTCAAAATCCAAACTCATTTTTGCCATACATATCCCAATCCTAAAACCAGAATACCTAGAATTTTACCATATCTAACTATAATTCAGAACCTTAATTTATTTACACCCATCTATCCCTACTTGGCACTACAAAATCAAGAAATACAAACACAAAAGGAAGAATGTCCAAAATTAGAAGATGTATATTATTGCAAACAAGACTTCGCATCAAGAGACAAATGCACCCTGCAACTTCTTGACGGTAACTTTCCCGAAAAATGTTCCGTAAACGAAATTAGACTCCAAGAATCCATCATCGAACAAATCACAAACAACGAAATCCTTATCATCCCAGATAATTCAGAAAAAGTAATTTCCAAATGCGAAAGGGATCAGTTTTCGAAATAAATCATCCCTCGTAACTGTTCCAGAAAAATGTGAAATTACTATAAGACAAATGAAATTCAGTAACAATCCACAAATCCAAGAAGGAAAACCGTTAATACTGCCAAAAATCAAAATTTCGTCACTTCAAACAAGGAAAACATTCCAAAATTCAAATATTACTAAAATTAATTTCAAAAATCTTGAAATAGATCAAATGTCCAAACAATTAGAACCAATTAAAGAAATCAACAATAACTCATACATCATAGCCTCGTCAACTGGAACCATAATTAGCATAATCTTAATAATAATTATTATAATAACAACTTTACTAATAATAAAGAAAAAGAAGAACAAACCACCCCCCGAAATTGAGATAGAAAACTTGGAAGAAAATAGAAAAACCAATTCCATTATTTTTTTAAATTAAGGATGGAGGAGTTACGGGCTCAACTTTCGCTTAGCTGAAATCAGTTATATAAAAACTGTTGTCATGGCAACGATTGTTGTGATTAGTAATAAACAAAAACCCAAATCATATGGTGAGGAAATGCGCGGTTGCCGATTTGACCACTTTCGTTTAGCTGAAATCAGTTATGGAAAAACTGTTGCCATGGCAGCCATTACCATGGTAACGGGTACACAAAAACCTAAATCATATGGTGGGGAAATGCGTGGTTGCCAAGTTGACCCCACTTTCGTTTAGCTGAAATCAGTTATGGAAAAACTGTTGCCATGGCAGTCATTGGATTCACCCTTACCTTTCTTGAATTTTGATATCCAATACTATGTAACCCTCACATTAAGTTATTCAAGAAGGGAAAGGGAATATAATCATTGGATTCACCCTTCCCCTTCTTGAATCTTGATATGCGCGTTATTCAATCGCATCTTAATAATAATGTAGAAAAATACCATGATTCTTAAGTAGTCGATTACAGCTGGCTTGTAGGTTGCATATGGGTACATATACGCCACTGATATAAATTTTCAAGTCATGGTTTCATGGTATTAAGTATAAAATAAAATGAAAAGACCCAAACGTGATATTTATTTAAAAATTATATGGTAACAGTTTTTCCATAACTGATTTCAGCTAAACGAAAATGGGGTCAACTTGGCAACCACGCATTTCCTCGCCATATGATTTAGGTTTTTGTGTACTCGTTACCATGGCAACAGTTTTTCCATAACTGATTTCAGCTAAACGGAAGTGGTCAACTTGGCCACCCCGCATTTCCTCACCGTATGATTTACGTTTTTGTGTACCTGTTACCATGGCAATGGCTGCCATGGCAACAGTTTTTCCATAACTGATTTCAGCTAAACGAAGGTTGACCCAAGTTACGTGCACCAAAAATGCAAGCTTTACATTTAATTCCTAGAAGCCGCCTCCCAACATCAACCTCGAATGGAACCTATAAATAGATCCCTCAGACGACTTCTAGTCACTCTGTTCAAACTTCTGTTCTAAAGTATGAGTGAATAAATTATATTTAATTGTAAATTGTAAATTGTTTTTAAAAACTAACTTTCCAACACGAAAGTTATATCTCTTGTTTATTATCGTCACTAATTAAACATATTTAATCTATATTAATGTTTTAGATTAAAAATAAATTTGTTTTGAATGAATTATTATAAATTCACAGACGCAACTTTTTTTTTATAAAATTAGTTTGTCAGCGGTTTGGTGAAAATGTTTTTTGTAATTTTGATTATCCTTACCGTAACTGTATTGTATTTTACAATGCGAAAACCTCGGAATTATCCACCAGGTAAGCAAAAATCCATAATTTTCCAAAAAATGCTAATAGCAATATAAATTTAGCGAAAATTGAGACATGAGTAGTAAAAATGGATTGAAAAAAGAATATTTTCGCTACTTCCAGTTTTACAACGTGATTGAAGTCACTTATTAGGATTTAGTGCAAATTATTCGCTTGCTATGTTTCCATATATCTCAGAATTGCAAATTAGCAAATTCGGAAAAAAGGGAACTTTTAAATACCTACCAAAGTAGTTCGGATTTCGAACATTTGCGTTTTAATTTTTATTTTATTTCCGTCAGCGGTGAGTTGACATTTCTCGACCGTGAGCCGCGATCGGTACGCTTCCTATCAAATTCTGACACTGACAGAAGAGATTAAAAAAAAATGATGTCCATGTCGTGTAAGTCGGTCTCAAAAAATATTGTATTGCATTGTTTTTTTGGCAATTGATGCCCAGAAATTGTATATTTGTGCAATAAAGGTTACTTTTGTTGTTAACCATATTTATTAATGGAATCCCCAAGAAAATATTGTAAGAAAATTTAATTGTCAAAATTTGGAAAGAAATCGCGTAAATGGAGACTATCCTTGGTTAAAGGACAACGCTCTCGAGTAACCAGTGGTGAAAATTCATTAGAAAATACTTTTTAGGTCCAACATGGTATCCGATATTGGGCAATTTTCAAACATTAAGAAATTTATCAAAATCTGAAGGTGGACAGCATAAAGCTTTTGCAAAATTGTCGAAAATCTATAATTCTAATATCATAGGATTAAAATTGGGAACAGAGAAACTGGTCGTTGTGTCTTCGTATGATTTGGTAAAAGAAGTAGCTTATGGACATGAATTTAACGGTAGACCAAGAAACTTTTTCTTGAAGCTTCGATCTATGGGTACGAGAAAAGGTTAGTATTCTGTTTTAATTTTAACATGAGTGAATTAGATTACTCTGTTTGCCGGTGACGATTATTTAAGAATAATGTGAGGTTAACGATAGATGTTTACCCATAGAAAAAGGGAATGCATATATTTGTGCATGTTAACGTCTCAGAGACTAGTAGCTCCTTTAGACTTATTTCCCGGAGGAATTTAAGGATATCTGCAGGCTTTAGTTTAGGAAAGTGTCCCTCTTCTGTCCAGTAGCCGTCTCCTATGTGTTGTGTCCTAGGATTCTGAATTGCTATGCAGTTTGCAAGTATGTGGATGGAGGTTTCTTCTTCGTCCTCCACTATTTTAAGCTGTTCCAGGTGATCATTCAGACGATAGTGTCCCGCTAGGACATCTGTTACACCCAATGGGGTGTTTCAGTTCCTCTCTTTGCTAAATCATCTGCTATTTCATTTCCTTCTATTCCAGTGTAGAAGACGAGAATAGTCCAACAGGTAGGTAATGAATAAATGAAGGTATTTAGAAAGTATTACGAAGTTAATGATATTTTGGCATGCCGTTATGGATGGTCAGAGCAGTAGAATAGAAGTTTTCGACGTAATTTTCAAACTTTCTCAATATTGCGTCAATAAGCGTGCTGATTGGACTGAAGAATTATCCCTTTCTATGTAGACCAGTAGCTTAGATGCTTCGACTACTTCCAGTTAAATGTGGTAGAAATTCGTTTTGTCCTTGCTGGAGCATTGCTGGGAAAGTATTCTCTGCTCCCGCTACCTTAAAATATAGAAGGTGTGCATAGCCCTTGTTATTCGGTACTTCATAATATGTATGTGCCTAGTCATTGTAGTTCTTCCTTTCCCACCTTCGAGAGGATTTACTCTATACCTTTTTGGGTTTCTTTTGGGAAAATGAGTTTCAAGTTTAACATTTTCGGTATATTTCCCGTCTCGCTTTCTGAAGTCCATATATTTTTCCCATGACTTTATAAAGGCTTGCCGAAGTGCCGTAGTTTTTATTTCTTCACAGAATTCCCTACAGCTATTTTTTTAGCTTTTCTTTTTTTCTTTATTAGATGTTTGCCCCTTAGTGTGTATCTGCTAGTTCCAGATGGTAGGTTGACAGCCATTGAAAGCAAGCAACCTCGTGAATTTTAACGAAAATAGAATAATGTTAACTTCGACCCAAATCGCTTACCGCCCACAAATTTCTTCAGGTTTGGAAACAGGACATTGTCGCAAAGAGTGTCTGAGAGTCTGGGGAGTATGCTGGATGGGGTATTAGCACGTAGCCCAATTTATGTATTGTGACACACGCATCGTCTTGATTTAACAGCATTTTTTCTTTCGGATCAAATCAATATCCAGTTCAAAAGTTCTGAATAACATCCACCAGTGATCTGTGTCCATAACCTTGTTAGTGGACAAAGTGGTCTTGGTACTCTTTGATCCACGTTCACCCGGAAAAACCTATTATCTTGATTGACACGGCGTAGAAATTCCTTCGGATTTCGGCTGAACATGTCAAAACACTCTTTGGACATGTCACACGGTAGCGCTTAAGATCGAGTATGAGTAATCGACGCACCTATCACGCAGATAGTTTTTTCATGACAAAATATTCATGGGTGATTCCAAAAAAAAGGGACAATTCTGAATCTAAAAACGGCAGAGAAACTAATAGCTCGAAATTAAATTTAATTAAGCTTTTTGGATTCTTAGGATTTAACAGGATAATGTATGACCTATGACTGAGATCGTTTTTATTTTCGTTTCATTTCTTCTTCGGTGGTATCGCGCTCTTTCTTCTGCTTTAGCTTTCTCGTATGCCTCAGGATTATTTTTAATTCTCTCTCTTCTTCTCCTCTCAGCTTCTCTCTTTTGAATTCTTCGTTTCTCAAGTTGTTTTTCGTTTTTGTTTGCCATTTTGAATCTGGAATGAGATAGCTTATCAACTCCATGGGTTACAGTCAACTCCATGGTCTAATAAAAACCATGGAGTTGATGACCATGGAGTTGATTTAATATATGAAATTAAAGTAAAATTGTCAAAAAGAGATATCTTATTAACACTTGCAATTGAACGTGGACGGTGTGTTATATAAACAATTAAAAATTGATTATTTGAATAAAAAATTCACTACTTGTTTATAAAAAAATCAAAGCATGGAGTTGATTTAAAGAAAAAATACTCACGTGGTAACAGATGTTTAGCGACCTCGATATTTACAAAATCAGCACCACACCATACCATTGCTTGAAGCATACTGAGGTGATGATTTGTTTTGAATATTCATTACGTTAGATTTTGACAAAACACATAACTTATTCGAGATTCTACGAATTTTTACGAGTCCATGGAGTTGATAGATTTGTTAGGGACAGCACTTTAGTCTCGATTGGTAAGAAAAAAAATTAAATTTATTGTACAACGGTTGGTTTATAGTTCAATTACACTATTATTCAGACATTTGAATGTTAAAAATATTTATTTGAGTTTTAGATGCCTGAATAATATAAAGAAATATAGTAGATATCAGTTAGGGACTGACCATGGAGGTGATTTTAATATATGCAAAAAGAAAAGAATACTTAAATATTTTTTTCTCAATAAAAAAGAATATGGAACTAATAACAGATTATTAAAAATCATTTTGAGCTCAAATTTCAGTAATTAATTTATCATGGGTAGATAATAAATAGCAATGACTCTGATTTGTCCCTTTTTTTTGGAATTACCCTCATATACCCACTCAGTTGAGATACCTACAACTTCAGTCACCTCACGCACTTGCATTCTTCGATCGTCCATTATAATTCCATGAATTTTAATGACGATTTCTGGAGGGACGACCACTTTTGGGCGACCTAAACGTTCGGAGTCACTTGTTCTTCACAACAAACTTAGTAAATCACTCCCCCATTGAAATTTATGGTGCAGAGTCCCCATAGTATCTATCAAGCTTTTCGTTAGATTCGTTCTCGTATTTAAAAAAGGAATTTTAATTCTGCAGGAGTTGTTGGTACTGACGGAGAACACTGGAAAATACAAAGACACTTTGTGGTCACCCACCTTCGATCTCTCGGTTTTGGCTTCAAAACTATGGATGACATGGTCCGAGAAGAAGTTATCGATATACTTTCGATTTTAAAACAAAGTGACGAGGATGAAATTAAAATAGTACCAATCATATCTGTGTCTGTGTTGAACGTTTTATGGAGATCGTTAACTGGTAAGTACTTGAGATAACCGTATTTCAAACGCCTTAATATTTATCTCTCATGTAATCCCAATGTCCGCGTTTCGTAGATATTCTTTTAATTAATTTTATCATTTAACATTTAACAAATCATTTCTATTCGTAGGGTCTAGATTAGATCGTAACGATCCAGGTCTACAGTTTTTGTTAGATTTATTGGATAAAAGAGCTCTAGCTTTCAATATGGCTGGAGGAGTGTTAAATACATTCCCTTGGTTAAGATTTATAGCTCCAGAAATGTCCGGTTATAACTTAATTGTAGAATTAAATAGAGAGCTCAAAGTTTTTTTAATGAAAACAATTAATGAACATTATGAATCCTGGACAGAAGGAAGGGACGATGATTTGATATATTCTTTCATATCGGAAATGAAAAAAAGTGATGAAAAAACAACTACATTTACAGGTAAATAATTTTTTTTAATTGCTACTATTTTAATAGGATTATGATTATTTTGTTGGGACACCCTTTAATTTCTGCCTAATTGTAGAAGAACAATTGTTGATGGTATGTCTGGATATATTCATAGCTGGTTCTCAGACAACAAGTAATACGTTAGATTTCGCCATTTTGATGATGATCTTATACCCCGACGTCCAAGAAAAAGTAAGAAACGTTTTAAATGAAGCTTTCGATAAAACGGAAGATATTAGTTTTAGCTGCAGAGCAAGGTAATATTTTAAATCCTCATCTTATTATACTTCCACTTTAATTTGTGGTGTATTTTTTTAAATTAGGGCACCTTACATAGAAGCGGTCATTTGTGAAGTTCAAAGATACTGCCACGTCATTCCTGTCAGTGGACCAAAACGAACTGTCAAAGATACTCAATTGGGATGTTACACAATTCCCAAGGTACGCATAAAAAAAGATTAAACATTAATTTGTCCACATTTATTACAGTCATTTACATTATAACGGCGTTTATAAACATTATACAACGATAGTGTTGTAGTTATGTTTCAACGTACGTGTGATGTACAAGGTATTATTTACAACCAAAAAAATTGCACTTAGAGGAAATTCGCCATCACCCACGTCGAACCAACTACAAACGCATTGTACTTATACCTATCAATGTACAGAGTTTTTGTTGCATGTTTTGGAAAATACTCACACATACAAGAAAAGATAATTTCAGTGTGTATTGAATGTTTTTGTATTAGATTTAATCTAAGGTTATTATTGTAAACATATCTGGAGAATAAAGCGGGATTTATAGTTTGACGTACTGTAAACGTAGACGCACTGTGAAAAGATCAACTATCAGAATTTACGTACCTTGTTTATAAAGGAACGTAAGTGCATGACGTAACGTAAAGGGAACGGACTGGAACGGAAGAGTTGACCAACTTTTATCTTTTTACAGTGCGTTCTTACGTCCGGCCAATCAAAGGAAAGAATTTTGTGTGATGTCAGCGTGGCTATCAGCTGCCATTTAATGTGTTTTTGAATGTATAATACAAAATTTAAAGCTCAAAACAACATAGGACTAAGGCTGTAGATGATTTGTATAATTTCCAGGTTAATTTGAATGTCGCGAGTACGTTACCTCTGCCCATGCGCAAAATTTCCGTTCCGTTTATTTATAACTGCAACAATTTTTACATACCGTTCGTTACGTATTCAGTGCGTCTACGTGTGGTATACGTTTACAGTCCGTCAATCTATAAATCCCGCTTAATCGTCACCAATTTCGACGCACTAGACAATGTTTAAGTGCTTTTTCCATGGAGGCTATATAACCTTTATGGCTTTTTCATTGTAAGCCGGTAGTGACTATGCATCAATCGGTATTCACTGTAAACCTTCTGTCAATATTTTAAATATTGCTTACGCTGGAAGTCAGAGTGATATGTGTTTTTATTTAAAAACAAATACCTAAGTACTTCCTTTTGGAAAACGGTATTTACGTTTAATGAGTTCCTGTATGGAACAACGGAACAAATATCTCTGAAATTACATATTGAAATACTGTCATGCATCTTTAAATTATAATTTTAGTGACAACAATTTTTGAATTCTCAAACCTCTTTATATAACGGAGAAATATTGTATTATGTATTAAAATATATTATTTTCAGGATACAACCTTGCTATTCAGTTTTTATTCCATAAATAATGATGAGGGTTATTGGAAAGATCCAGAAGTGTTTAGACCAGAGAGGTTTTTGAACGGAGAAGGCAAACTATTCATTCCAGAACGATTTGCACCATATGGATTTGGTATGAATATTTATATAACATAACTGTACTATTAGTAATATTAATTGTATCTAACGTGCGCGATACAATAGTATATTATACACCGAGGTGGAATAAGGTGCGAGGCTTATGAATGTCTTCACTACCGAGGTGTATATACAATTTTGTCAACGACCACTTAATAATAAGTCAATATTTTACCACATAACAAAAGGTATATGGTACCCATATATCTACTAGAGTGAATTATGGTTCATAATTCACGCTTTTGCACGTCACCCTGCGTGAATAATGGCTATCATAAATTGCTCGTTTAATAATATACTATTGCGAACTATTACCCTGATATGCGCAATTCGTATAATATGTACAAATGTTCTTGTTTATATAGGTTAAGGCACCGGTAATCGGTATTCTGTGGATTAAGTTTAACTACCAGTTTCTATGAACAGATGATTTTAAAACTCTACTGGTAATAATGTTAAAGGTAAAAACATTCCTCGATCCATCCAAAGATTCACCTAATCCAAAGATTATGAACGCACTCCTTATGTCATCAGTCATTTTTGGTTGAGCGCGAATTTTAAATTAATGGCAATTTTATTCAAATAATTTGATCTTGTTAGGAATTTCAAGCAACAAATATGTTAACGACAATCCCCAGGGTATACAAAATTTTGTTGAACTACTATCCTTGGATTCTCAAATCATTTGAATTTGTCCATTATTGACCTGATTTAACATAAGAAATAGTAAATTGTATACCTAGACGGTAAAGCGGCATTTTTCAAGCCGAAAGAAGATATGGACAGCCGAGCCTGGCCACTTCTTGAGATGAATACTTACCGTTTATCCGAAGGTTTGTGATGAAATTACTTTAAAGGCGACGAAAGCAACAGGAAACTAATTCAAAGTTTTCGAGTCGATATGAAAAGGAATACGAACAGTTTTGTGAATAATTTTGTTAAAAAAGTTTCATTTGAAACAATCCGGTAAGTGTTTCTTGGTTACACTTACCGGCTGTAATAGCTGTTCACTAAGGCAGGGATGGTTTTTGCTTACTTTCTCAATACCAAGAGCTAATAAATAAGTATTGGGTGTAATGTAGCGAATTTTTGAAATAACATAATTTTCTTTTTTTAATGTTCATTTTTGTAATGCCTAGAATTTTCTGAAGAATCCAAAAAATGATTAATATATAGGAGGTTGCTTTTAAAATAAGAAAGTTGGTATTAGCCACTGTCACACGACACACCCTATATAATTTTTTTTACATAAAAGCGCATTTAAAAATACAAATCGACGTGTCCCAGCGTTTTTCCCAACATGCCCTGATTTATTCGTAATCGAATTTATTCCATTTGGCTGTACCACAATGTATAAAGTACCATTTTATATATAAAATCCATCAAAACATCTATTTTAAGCTATCAAATTTCAAAAAACTTTTGAACCATTATATTTTGAACAAAAAAATTCGTAAAAACTGCTAAAATATCATATAAAAATAATGGTTAGGTTATTTCCGAAAATTCGGAATATTAAGCTAATGTCATTTATTCTTAACGAATAGTATTATTACGTTGGTTCAAAATTTGTCATAACAATATGCTATTTTTTAAACTTAGAATTATTTTGTTTCCATTTATTCAGTATTAACAATTTTTTATATTATATTACTACCGCATACCCTGCTGTTAACTTAGTTTTCAAAAGTATACAGGGTGGTTGAATAGTGTGATAAAGTTCAGTGCCTCCTTTGTCCTTTGAGATATCAATTTGAAAATTTGAGGGTTTATGGCCATCATCAATCTCCACATTTTGAAATTATTTACAATCTTTCAGGGTGTTCCAGAATGCTATGCCATATCAAAGTTAATATCTTAAGAACTAACAATTTAAGGTATGGGGAATGCTTTATAAAAAAAGAAGTATGTTGATAGCACTTTCGATACTCTCATAAAATGCAGGGTGATCCATTTGAAAAAACGGAAAAAATAATGTATTCGTATATTGATTCACCCTGTATCAGATTCAATGAATATTAACTAAATAAATAATTTTCCAGAATTTTTACTACTATTCGAACACTTAGGCCGCAACAGATTTTCATTCTTGAATTTCTCTTACAGTGTACAGGGTATTGAGCTTGTTACGATTTTTATGGAAAATTGGTTATAACTTTTTAAATAGGTACCCCGTAGAACACATTACAACCCTATTTTATTGTGATGGGGAGGTCAAGCTGATTCCAAATATGCGATAAAATATAGGGTGTTTCATTTAAAAAAATGTAACTTAGATATGGCGCAGCATTCTGGAACAACCTGTAAGATTGTAAATAATTTTAAAATGTGAAGACTGATGATGGCAATAAGCCCTCAAATTTTCAAATTGATATCTCAAAGGACAAAGGGAGCACTGAACTTTATCACACAAATCAATCACCCTGTATAATTAACTTAAGTGCGTCTTAGTGACATACAAAAAATAAAAGTATTGGTGATGATTGGGTACGGTTATAAAATTCATAACCAACCCGAAGTGTGTCATTTGTTCAGTGTCAAATATTCAAATCTACAACAAGTACACATTTATTAAATCGAAAGTGTCAAGGACCCGTCTAGAACATAGATACCTAGAACAATACTTGACATAGATCAACAGGATGTGATGTTTATTTGTTTGTTAGTTTACGTATGGGTGAAGCATCAATTATTAATTGTGGATTCTTTTGTTAAAGATTTTTAGTTTCTCTCGCTGGTGCAACGCTGCTTTCGCAGTAAAGACAATACTTTCTTTTTATTATCTTCTTAATTTCTGTCGTTCATAAATGTTTAACTTGTTTTAAAAAAATTTAAGTCTGTATGCTTATCCAATTATTTCAAAAATCGTGTTTGGAGGGTGAAATTGGATAAAAAAATGTCGTATAGCAGATATTAGGAAAACTCCTTGCTTCGCCACGAGAGCCTCTCAAAACTGGTGAAAAAACTTATAAAAACCCAGAACGATAACTTTTCTGTATACAGGGCAGCATAACTTGAAATGTTTGCTTTATAAAAATAACACATTATTTTCAATAATTGAAACTTTTGAAAACAATTAGCCGAAAATATAGAACACCTCTTATGTTCGATGAGCTAGGGAACTTCTACTAAGCTGGAACTGTCCTGAACTGGATAGTGCAGTTGATAGATTTGTAGGAACTATGCTTCTTTCAAATCACTTTCCAGTCTCGTGGTACACCCAAAATATATTCGGCTCCTCCGAGACCCGATGAAATCTTCTTTTAAGCAGGATTCATTCTGGAGTGGATATTATAGTTGATGTATTTTTAGGTATCTTTAAAGATTTTTTCCAGTTTGTGTGCCTTCAAATCCATTCGGTTCCTTCAACAACTCTTTCCATCGAAATTCCAATTGTCTGTGACCCTTCTTTCACTCAGTTCCTGAGGAAAGTCTCAGAGACTAGTAGTTCCTTAAATCCTAGTCCTTGGAAGTTTAGTTTTCCTCTTCTATCCAGTCTTCGAGATGTCATGCCATAGCATTGTGTATTACTATTCATTTCTCAAGTATATGAATGGAGGTTTCTTTTGCATTCCTCTTGCTCCACTAGTGTCTAGGTGTCCATTCGGGCAGCAGTGTCTTGTTAAGCCACCTGTCAAAACTCAATGCACTCGTAATCCGGCATAGGCATTCTGTTCTCATCTGGTTGTAGTATTCTGGAAACATATATCTGTTTGTCTTAGCTAGTGATGTACAAAGCAAAAGCCAATACCAATACCAAAACAGTCTTGGTCTTGCTCAAATACTTGTAATCTTGGTCTTGCGTACTCAGTCTTAGTCTTGTCCAAATAGTTTGTTACTTAATACTTACGTCGTTTTGGAAAATACCAATCAAAAGACTCGACTTTTGATTGGCATTAGTTATAAATGATCAACAACATATATATTCTCATAAGTCCTATTTAAAATAAAAGTTTTAATTTTTAGTTTAGTCTTGCACTTTGGTCTTGCATTATCGATTTTGGTTTTGGTCTTGCTAGTGTGTACGTATGATTTTGGTGTAGCAAAATCGCTAGACGAAGACTGCAAGACCAAGACGGATTTTGCTCATCACTAGTCTAAGCCCTACTAGACCTTTCCAATATTACTTTTCTGGCTGGAAATGAGCAGAAACCATAGAAATACTACAGATAAAGGCAACAAGCCAGCTCGGAACCCGTCAACATGTAAGAGAGTGATAGAGTCGGAGGTTTAGGCTGTCTTTCTCTAATAGCGAGCATGCTATATCCGCAGAAAAAGACAGAAAAACCTCTGATCGTCTATCTTAGTCTCTCTCACCGGAGTTCGGTTAGACATTACCACTTACACAGCGGCCTATGGCTTATTACCTCTATCTGTAGTATCCCTATGGCAGAAACACGGAAAACTTTTCATGATGAATGTAAGCGTTAGCATAGTTGTTAATAGCTGTCAAATTTCATCCTTGTCATGTGAACAGTTTTGGAGATATCGGACTGTCAAAACGTCCTGGAACACCCAGTATCCTGGAAAAAACACCAATTCAATATCACTGCTTGATTTTTTGCAACATTTTTTTTGCAAAAATCGAAATTTATAGATTCAAAGGTTTAATTTAATATGGTCACGATTATCGAATATATTCCAAAATCTCAGTAGTAGGGGAGACTTGGAAGAGGGAGACAAGTTAAGGTCACTTATCATATCTAATAGCCATCAAACTGAATGATAAAAACGTTAAAAATGTTATTTTTTAGGTTTACGGCGGTGCATTGGTGAAGTATTGGCTAGAACCAGCATATTTACAATATTCAGTGAGATTTTAAGGAATTATATTATTATGGAACCATCCGGATCGCAAAAACCTACTGAACTGTTCGTCTCAGGAATTACATTAGTTCCAAAGCAATACAGAGCTAAATTTATCAGAATATCTCACTGAACAAGAACATCATTATCTATTTTCTGATAAAATGGAGAGATAGTTAGGTAGAAAATATTGAAAAATTCATACGGATGACAATTTTCGATCTGAATTTGGGAAAAAATAGATTTTTTTCGTATTAGGTTTTTATGTTATTCTATAAGTAAACTCTTTCTAAATTCAATGTGTCAATTAGGTTCCCGCGACAGATCATCAAGAACTGTCATTTTAAATGGTCTCCAAAATGGCACACCAATTGATTACTAATAAATTATATTCTTAAAACTTACTGGTCGTTCAACATATTGTTATAATAAAAACAAACCTAAACACGCGGCGCCACTGGCGGAAATAAATACAGTCGACAGAAGCAAACAAGAGCCCCGGAAAATATGTAAACTAAAAGTAAGGTCATCACAACCAGCAAATGTTAGCGAATGTACATGAGTAACTGTAAACCTAATCGAAATAATATGACCGAATGATTCCATCAATATACATCAATTTTATTTTCTGTATCAGTGTTGTCAATGTGAGGATAATTATCTGATTTTCAGAAAGGATATGCAGTGGAATCTCTACTTAAGGTCATTTTAGATTAGACAATTTCTTGTGTAATATTTAGTTCAAGTTTTGAAACAATTCAAATTGTTTAGTCTAAAATTAAAAATTGTATTAAAGATTGTCTACCCTGTCAAATTGTAAAAAAAATAGAACAGGTTCTATTTTCTTAACAATTTGATTGTATTGTTTGTGTTTTATGATGAAAATGTTATATAAAAATGTCATTAATCTGAATAATTTGTGGTTATGTATTAAAATGGTTAAAGAATATTATTATGATTCTGAGAGGGATCTAAACTGATGATTGGAACATAATTATTTCCGTCTTTTAGAAAATAGACATTTATTACTTTTTATATTTATTGACATATATGTTATTTTATTATTAATATCAACAAGTCTAATAAAAGGTCACAACAATTCTCCCCTTCTTATTACAAACTATTTTACAATATAAAGAGACAACCAGTGGTCACTGGGGTACCTGAGCGTCGCTTACTTTTAGACCAATGTTTGATAGCTTGTGAGCAATGGTAATAATCGTGTTAACGTAATCTTCTACCGAATAACTGTTACGCAAAAGTCCGACACGTCTGGTTAAACCACTGTCCTGGAAAGCACTAGCAAGGTTTTCCCATGCTTCCACTGCAGTTTTGGTAAACTTAACATGAACGTAGTTCAACGGATCAACCAAAAGAATAACTTTGGATCGTACCTTTACTTCTTTCTTTGCATCTACTGCAGTACCTGTTACCGAATCCCATAACTCTTGATGCTCCAGGTATGTTTGAACTGCGAACTTCCAAGTATCGTAGTTTTCTCTCCCTCGAAGCTTTTCTATCGGCGGCAGCTGATATCCTGACATCGCGCAGTGAAGAAAAAATTAAAGTTCGTTCAAATCGGTACCTCTGGCACTACTTAAAATACCCAAAATGATTCTCAGAGACTTCAGAGGCGTTTGGAATGTCTGGGCCCAAAACCTATTGTAAAACTTCTAGGATTTATGGTAAAAAGACGAAAGTTAAGGCAAAAAACATTTATTATCCAATAATGACACTTGCACACACTAACGTAACTTCTATCAACTAACTCAAAGCTAATCAAATTATTTCAAATTAATTTCAACAATGTCAGGTTATGTTTATTTTATCATCAGATCAAATCACTGCGCAGAATATTGAACTAAATATTGTTCAATAAATTGGAATAGTCTAAAATAGCTTAAAACAGTTGGCCAATATTTCACACAAGAAATCTATACCAAAACTTGAACTAAATATTGCACAAGAAATTGTCTAATCTAAAATGACCTTTAGTAACTCGAACAAAATGTTATTTCCCTGCGAGATATTAACAGTACATTTTAATGACTCGAATTACAAAAAGCAATCTTGGTAAGTCGTACTTCATAGATTGCGCCTTTTTATGTAGAAATTTGATTAGTTAAACTGTACATAGTGTACATACGTATCTCGAAATTCTTGTTAAGTCGAAAACTCATTATCTCGATTCTTCTAGCATTTCTCTTGACATTCGAGCTATCGAGATTCTACTGTATAAAAGGGCTATTGTATTGGTGGACTTTTAATATTGTCTAGAGTCGAAGACTTTTATTTAGACAACACGTTGTCCTTTTAGTAATTTTGAGAAATTCTGATAAGGCCCGGTCTTTCCAAGTACGAATAAAGTGGCCAATAACTAACTGGAAAATAAATTTATTAGGAAGTCTTATTCAACAAATAAAGTGTAAATGTCTTTCAAACTGACTTTAACCATTGATTTCTTATTCGGTGAATTAACATAACAAAAATAATTATTTTAACGTTGGCTGCAATAAAATTACAATAGCTAACTTCATAATATGTGTAGGGAAAGATAGTTTCATGCACAATGTGTATATAATAGAAAGTGATAGACAATTGTTATGTTTCGCGGACGCGTTGTAAGTTGCCAAATAGATTTTAGGCTAGCTGTCACCTGCTTGACAGCACTGAAATTAGGATTTCATGTAAGTAAATATTTAAATAATTGCTGAAATTGTGTATCACCAACTAAAGTAATTTTACAGAATGAACCAAAATAGTAGCAAAAATAATAAACGGAAGCGTGCAGTGAACTTCACTATCTCCTCCAATAAGTTAATCACAGTTTCTTTAGATAATCGAAAACGGCGTAAAAATTCTTTATCATCCCATCTTTCAAAGTGGTCAATACGTTCTCTAACCGTATATGGGTGACGATCTGGGTTTAAAAAATCTACAATTTCTTGTATCTCTTGATCTTCGATCTCCTCGAAATCATTAAAAATATCCATTTCAAAATGGATGTGACAGTTTTTATTTAAACTAGGTTAGATTCGCCAGCACTTTGAAAAGAGAAAAACTCAATTCGTAGTTAATCGGCATCAGTCGGTTGTTATTCACAACCCGAACAACTTTATTTCGAACTTAAACCTCCTAATAACTTAACTGTAGAATAATGCTATATATTCTGCGAATATGAATTATCCAATATTGGAAAGACGAATCTAGTTCTTATTTGATAAATATATATTATTCACAACTTTATTCGGACTTGGAAAGACCGGGCCTAATTTGAATTATAAATTCGGAGAATTTTCATGTTTGCATCGGCAACACTAGACTGGATTCTATTTAAAGTCAGCAGTAGTTTGAAATCTTTGCTTTTTTATACGTAATTATTTGCTTCATAAATTACTGAATAATCTGTTTTTATCATTTTGGAATTTGTTCTTTTGCAATGTGAATTTGTTGTTGTTGATTAAATAATGGTATACCTATAATAGAGACCTGAAAAATTGGTAGTGGTGTATATTCTAATAACACCACTGTTATGCACTTTAACTTTTAGATGTTGTTAAGAAAAATGAATCATTAAACAATACATATCGATTGTTACTACAAAAATACAACTACAGCGATATGAACACGCCCACCCAGAGCTCTTGTTTGCTTCTGTCGGCTGTACTGCTGTAAATTATTTTAACGACATAGCGGAATGTATACTTATACAGATTGCGTAAATTAATTTGGAACCCAGGCCTCGGATTACACAAGTACGACAAGGATATATGAAAAAGCGCGGTCATCACTTTGTTTCATCTTAGGGGTGTATACTTATTTCCCGAGACTGGCCGAATGGTCCTTTACAGAGAGAATTCACTAGTTGGGGGTATAACGGTGGTAGGTATTCAGTATGCTCCCAACATGGAAGGAGTGAGGGTGTTAAAGAAATAAAAAAATACAATCGTTATTACCTAACCTGTACATCTTAAAATTCATTTTTGTCAACATGATTATTTCAGACCAAGTTGACAATTTCTAACTACAATAGTATATTATTTTAGCCATTGTAACTTGAAAATAAAACAGCATTTCTTGAGAGAACCATAATTAATAAATTAAAAATCCCTTCCATTAATAAATTAAATTGAAAAAATAAAATAAGTAGGTAGGTACACCTATTCTAAACATAAAATATAAACTTCCTGAAAAAATAAAAATAAAAATCCATTCTAAAGGTAAACATAATTTTAATGAATTAAGTGCTCAAATAAACCACCTGCCTGTGCCAGACAATAACCAAATCTGTGATAAAGATTTGATCTCATATCTCTAAGATAATGAGCATTCGGCCAGTCTCGGGAAATAAGTATACGCCCCTAAAGTGAAACAAAGTACACGCCTTAATTACCACGCATAATTATTCTTTATCTCTCTTTCAGCTGTTTTTCTGTCGTACTTGTGTAATCTGGACGGTTCGTATGTACTTTACGCAATCTGTATAACTAACCGATTTAGTTGGTACCTATGTAAAATACAGTTATTTGGTCACTTTAGTTCTCCTTTTGCTTCGGCTGCCATGCTGGCATGTTGCCCGCTCTTCAAAATTTCCCTAACTATAGTAATATACATGAAGTTATTTTAATTTATTACTTTCTCCAGCAAATCTAAGAGACTTATTTTAATGCTAAGCAATAAATTTATATTTATGTATTTTTTAAAATATTTTTAAACGAACTTTCTTAAATCATCACGAACTAACAGTTTACTGAAGTAAGGAAAACATTAAATTTTGTATGTATGTGAACTAGGCAATTTTAGAAAATATATTTAACAACCTTGTCTTTTTCTCATGTCTTCACAATGACATTAGTAAAAGTTAGTATGAGGTATTTTATTCTAATTTTTCAAATTCTTAATAAAACAAGAACAGTATTTCATCAAATTGATTTTAGTTTAATTGAATTTTGAGTACATTTTCTATTTAAACTTTTATCAGGTATCTACTAATCATTTTAGGAAATCTAACACTTTAATGATAGTCAAAACTATTCAAAATTTTTATTTACTTATATTGCTTAGGTCATATATTTTAATAAATACGTTTTTAAAAACTTACCATGATTTATTTAACCATACAAATCCATTAGTAGGTACAAGTTAACTTGAATAGAATAGAAAAAATTGAACTGTGTTGATGGTGCTTTACATAAAGTCATCGAAATGCGTGTAATAGTTAAGGGTTGTTGTTAATAAAACACTTATACAATGTCACTTGTGACTACACTTTTTTCTTAGAATATTTAAAATATATTCATTTAATATGTTTATTCTAACTGTAACTGTAAAAAATGTATAGTTGACGTAAAACATATAGAGCTAAACTATGAAAGGTTTTAATATCATTTTCGTCTACTTACTAAACATAATTCTATATTGTATTTCTATTTTGACCCATTAGTCCATACTTTCTTAACCGTATCGTGTGTATCATACCGAGTTTCGTCCAAATAGATAATTGACCGGTTTTCTTCTCTATGGGTGCGTTCACAAAGAAAGCTGGTTACAAGCGCTTGTTGGCAAGCGCTTGAGAATTTTGTTGTGTGTACACAACAAACGCTTGCATTTCAAGCTTAGTGTTTTCTCAGCTCTCGTTGAGACAATGTCTTCCTCAAGTGATAAAGAGTTATTTTTGCTTGAAAATGTCGAATTAAAAATTCGTAGAAGGAAAGTCGGTGTTCATGCAATTAACCGAGGAAGAGGAAGGTTTGGGGAATACCACCATCTACTTTCTTATATGAGAATGGAGTTAACCACGTTTAGTTACATCCTCAAGAAAATTGAAAGCGTTTTAGTCAAGTTTTGGGGAAATTGGCATAAGCAACGTATCCATGCCGAAGAACGACTAGTTATTTGTTTAAGGTGAGTGCATAGTGTCTTTGATTTTTGTAATAAATACTTATCATAACATTTATTTATAGAATATATCTTACAACTAGTTATACAATATAACACATCTAATAGTATACAGGGTGTTTCAATTCTTTTTGTTATTTTAAATTTAGCAACCGGGTAAGTCCTGAGAAGTCTTCATTTCCATGATCTTCAGATCCTTCATATTCATCTATGGATACGCTCTGGTTTGAAGTACCAACAGGTGAAAATGAAGTAGTTTGTTGGTGTAGACCCAACACATAAGACATGGGATACGCAAATTGCTGGACTATATCCTGAATGTTTGCACGAAATGGAAAGATGTGTTCTGGACTAATCTTTCTTACATGAGGCATGAGCATGTAGTTTGAGGCGTTTGTACCAAATAGCCCCAATTCTAAAGACTTGAGATATCAGTTCATCGACATCCATACTGCACAGTTGTTTGTCACTGACTGGTTCGGTCAACAAGAGCCGGAAAACAAGTACAAAACGTTCTTGCGTGCTTGTCAGAACTTGTAGCAAGCGCTTGCTGGCCGGGACAGGCTTTGTCTGTGAACGCACACGCTTGATACAATGTACTTTTCTCACGCCGGTTGGAGCTTGCAAGCGCTTGTAACCAGCTTTCTTTGTGAACGCACCCTATACTTAGTTACTTGTTCCAAGTATGTATACCGCATATCCACTATTCTTCTGCTTCTGCTAACGTTTATTAATCGTTTTGAATTTGAATCCCAATTTTTTAATACAGTTTTCAATGGTTTTCTTACAGCAATTTACATTACGGCCGGCATTTGTCAATTTATTTCTTATTATTTCAATCGTAGATAACTTATTACTTTTGTAACAGAACTTCTGTTAAATCAGATACTGCTTGCATTAATTCTGTTTTTTCATCGAAACCAAATTTTTCTCGTAGATTCTTATACACATTGAAACATATTTTCTGTGCTTCCGAATTTAAATGTCGTTGAATCCTGTTTTCATTACTCTTACTATTACTAAATTCATCACTCTTATCATTATTTTTAAATTTTCAAACTCGATACTTCCCAAGGACGCCACATGATAAATAACTAAAAATGTAATTGCTAATAAATATATGTATACTTACTTACAATTTCCACACAAAAACACACACACTTTCTTGATGTCAGACCACCGACTAAAAAGAACACCTGCAACCCTCTCTCAAAAATAGTTATAGTTCAGTCAAACTATTCGTTTATTAATCGCCTTCATTAACAAACTAGTTTATTAAATAACTATTAACGATTATTAGTTGTAATTATAACATGTAATGAATTTATCGTCAACTAAGTAAGCATTTTAAATAATTATAATATTCAAGAAAACATTGTATTATGTGTAAAATTTTAATTTAAAAATTGCAAAGCGCTTTCGGCTTTTACGCCATCATCAGTGCGATACCTGCAAGTAAGTAATGAAATAGGCATGATGACACTCACTAAGAATCACTAAAATATTGATTTGATATAATTATATATGATGCAGAGATTCTAAAAAAATTACTTATTTTTATTTTACATATGTGATGAATATTTTAGTAAAAATATAAGCACAAAATGTAACAATCCGCCATCTTAGCTCAAACGCCAATCAGAAGAGAGTGACGTCGTACTTTCGCAAATTTGACCTTGATATTGTGTCTTTCGTCCGAACCATAGATAAGTCCGAACGATCTATGGTCCGAACATCTGTTCTGTTATGAATTTCCTTTGTTTGTGTGGTTCTAGCCTGCAAGCTGTCAAATGTTTAAAGTTTGACGATTTTACCAATGACATAAAACAGTCTCTTTTATGTTCTAAGAATGACACAGATCACCTATAAATGGTATTTACGAATTGATGATGTCACAGACAGACGCCATTACTATTCTTGCGTTTTGGCGCAGAATTTAAAATGCATTTTTAAAAGGTAAATTTCTCCTTTAAAAACTTTTTTTCTCAGAGAAACAACATTTATTGTAGATAAAGTATATATGTGAAAACATCGTGGAGCAGTTTTTCAAAATCAGTCATCATGCCTATTGTAGTAATTATATAAAATAAGAAAATATTAAGAATTACTTACTCGTCAAGTGTATATACAAGAGTCCAAGAAATAAATCGACAACACAATCATAAAAACTTGTTTTTAAAAAAATACATTAAATTTAAAATTATTTAAAAAAAATTTCCCATTATTTAGGGTAAACTGTCGTTAACTTTTTAACATTTTCTTATTCTGAATTCAACCATGTAATACACATATGCCCGGTTGCAAGAACGCTTATTAAAAATGATGAATGATTAACGGCTAATCAATGAAATAATAACTCGTTAATTCTTCAAATCAACCATCATTTACACAATCAAAATGCAACGGATAGGTACCTGCAATGATGAACAATTAATCGACCATTATTTTTTTCGTGAAATCGGGTTCCCATTGATGGTTCATAATTTTTTAATCAACCATCGTATGATGAGAGATTTGATTAGCGTTCTTGCAACCGGGCATTTTAGTATGTTAACATTTATTAGCTGTGTATTTTCGATCAAAAAGAGTTTAACAAAATAAATAAAAAAGTTTAATAAACAAATTTAATCACATGAAAATCAAGGCAATGATACCATTATTCTACAATTAATTTTCAATAATGTGCTTAAAATGCCCCCCTTCCGCTTCAACACAAGCCTCAAACCTTCTCAATAGTTCACGCGTACATGCCGCTCTTATCATTTCCGGAGTAACAGCTCCACATGCTTCTTTTATTTTATTTTTTAAATCATCAACATCGCGTGGTGGATTTGAGTATACAATATCTTTTAAATAACCCCAAATAAAAAAATCGAGGGTGATAGGTCTGGTGATCGCGCTGGCCATAGACATGGTCCTGCATTACCGATCCAGAAAGATGGAAATCTATTATTTAAAAACTGCGTTACCCTACCATATTTATGTGGAGCAGCACCATCTTGTTGCCACATCATTTCTATTCTTTCATTTAATGGAATATCCTCCAATAAATCTGGTAACTCATTTTGCAGAAACATCAAGTAACGTTCACCAGTTAATGTTCCATCATAAAAGTAAGGCCCTGTCAACCTTCCATTAAATACCCCACACCAAACATTTATTCTCCACCTTGTTTGAAATCGAGATTGTAGAATAATGGTATTATTGCCTTGATTTTCATGTGATTAAATTTGTTTATTAAACTTTTTTATTTATTTTGTTATACTCCTTTTGATCGAAAATACACAACTAATAAATTCTAACATACTAATGCACGGTTGCAAGAACGCTAATCAAATCTCTCATCATGTGATGGTTGATTAAAAAATGATGAACCATCAATGGGAACCCGATTGCACGAAAAAAATAATGGTCGATTAATTGTTCATCATTGCAGGTACCTATCCGTTGCATTTTGATTGTGTAAATGATGGTTGATTTGAAGAATTAACGAGTTATTATTTCATTGATTAGCCGTTAATCATTCATCATTTTTAATAAGCGTTCTTGCAACCGGGCATAAGTGTATTACATGGTTGAATTCAGAATAAAAAGACCTTTAATATGAGCAGTCACATGACCACCTTTACATTTGATATTTTATAAAGACATGACGTCATAGCTAAGCTGAAGATTTCGCTGACGTCATGAGGGATTCACAATATTGTAAAATCCGTTCAATTGCTGCATACCAAATTTGATGAAGTTATCTTCAGCCGTTTTAGAGTTATAGCCTGTCTAAAAAATTCTGGGACACCCTGTATATGTGAATATCCTTACACCAATATGTAAATTGACAATTGATTTTTTAGAACTATAACTAGTTTTTTAAAAAAAAGTTTTTATGATTGTGTTGTCGATTTATTTTTTGGACTCTTGTATATATACTTGACGAGTAAGTAATTCTTAATATTTTCTTATTTTATATAATTACTACAATTTCATTACCTACTTGCAGGTATCGCACTGATGATGGCGTAAAAGCCTAAAGCGCTTTGCAATTTTTAAATTAAAATTTTACACATAATACAATGTTTTCTTGACTCTCTAGTCATGTGTACTCAGCTATAAGGATTTTCACCTTAATTATAATATTGACTGGGCTATGACGGTATACTCTTAGTCTTAGAGTCAAACAAAAAGCCATCAACTTTAAGTTCGCACTATATCGTTTACGTCAACTATACTATGGCATCAATAGCAATAGTGTATTACAAACCTAGCGGAGAAGTTATTAATTACAGCCCAGGCTTTGTTAAAAGACCGAGGTCCGTTAATTGCCGTGGCTGGAATGATCCTTCCCTCGTAGTATAAATACTACTTTATTCACAATCGCTTAGAAACAAGCTTTTGAAAGCTATTTATGCAGCCAGTTATGGAATGCGTCATTTTGTGTAACGAGTGGAATGTTTGCGGGACGAACGAGCGGAGCGAGAGTTCCCGCAACATGACACGAGTTACACAAGAAAGCATTTCATAACGTGTTTCATACAAGATTTTATATAATTTTGACGAAAACACATTATTAATTTTCTAACAAACGCCAACATGACTGTTTACATGCAGGAGCTTTAGACATTTCGATTCGAATAACAGTGTCCATGGTATTCATACTAATTTGATTCATTTGGCTTGACAGTCCATCTGTTCATTTTAATTTTTGCTGCTTTAAGTATTAATACCCAGATATTATTTTTGCAAAATATTTAGGTCTACGATAAAAAATATCCGATTCAGACTTAGATAGAGTACCAAGCGATATAGACGAGGCCGCACAAAGTACAATACCCACAAAAATCAAAAGCTGTTTGGTTTGGCATATGAAAACTTTGAGAAGTGGCTTGAAGAAATAAAAATAAAATACATTATTGAGAAGGTTTTATTAGCTTATTTCGAGGTAAAAAAGACTCTACTCTTGGACTCTTTATTCTATGATACGATGTGAATTGTCTTTGAAGAAGAACATTGATATAATTGAATAGATGAGGCTTTCACTTGATGAAGATTCATACTTAACTATGAAATAAAACAATAAAAATTTTTGTTTAAACCTTCATTATAATTGAACTATGTTCAAATTTGTGACGCGTTTTGTATTTGAACATAGTTCAATTATAATGAAGGTTTAAACAAAAAATTTTATTGTTTTATTTCATAGTTAACATTGATATAACTATAATTATACTAACTTATACGTATTTCTAAAGAGGCAATCAGAGAGCTACTACTATGCAAAAAAGTCAAATATCTTTTCGAAGGAAAATGTCAACCAGTTTATAACAGAAGCTAAACTGCCCTACTAAGCCGAAAGGCGCTATCTCTGAGATATGCCCTTTTAGTGATTTTATACCATTCACTATCTATAATAATTTTGCATATAATGGTATAAGCCAAATAGCACTATCGAACTTAAAACATTTTGAGTTTTAGCATCTCTAAAAAGTTTTGTTTATGAAGGTGCGAAAATACAATTTACAAAAAGTCGATTTTCTCAAAACTTACTCCGATTGAGATAGCGCTTTTTGGTTTATTGGGGCAGTAAAGACAGACCATTTTTAATGGCGAAGGCCATCATTGGAATAGCTGGTGCTTGACGAAAGTGTGAGTTAACTTTTCTACGTGTCGGAAATATTTCCGATAAATATTCCCATTTTGTAGTCCAGCTCCCCAATACAAAGACAAAAGTAACGCGTAATTACAGAGGGCAACACTGAAGGGCAAAATTTTCTTGTAATTATTAGAAGATACATTGCTTTGCGCCCACGAAACCTTACATGATAGGTTTTTCGTTAAATTCACTAATGGTACATGTGTACAGCCAGTTGGAATTAATACAATGGGTAAGTTATCAAAAAATATTGCTCAATCTTTGAAGCTATCAAATCCTACCTTACATACGGGACACTATACTTTGTTGGCAGATTCTGGTGCCGATATCTTGAACCTAAAACAACATGGGGGCTGGCCGTCAAGTTCTGTAGCGGAGGGCTATGTAGAGAGTTTCAAAGAAAATGAGAAAAGGATTGTTTCTGATATTCTTGGTGAATCAAGCACAAGTTCAAGTTCCGTTATGAATCATGAAATCAGATCCACTTCCATGATTTCTTAGTCTTCGGGAATTAACCTAACTAACTGTTCACATTTGTGTCATTCAAGTTTACAATTCATAAAATAAGAGTAAATATGTTATACAAGTTTCTAGATGAACCTTAATAGTCCTAGTTGTCCTTAGTTTTTTAAGATGACATATATTAAACTTTCTTCTTTTCTGTCTTGTTTTTATTAACTGGTGATGAAATTAATCTTTCGTCACCAGTTGCATAATATTTTTCAGTATATAACCAGTTACGTAAAATGTGCCATTTGCCAACGCTAGTCAGTTTTGAAAAATGTCACTTTATATGTCAATATTAGATAAAAACATTTGTCTACGACCACTTAATAATAAGTTTATTTAATAACCATTAATAGTTATTTAACCAACAAGAGTATTAATGAGTGCCATTAACAATCGAGATAATAATTTAATAAAGAGTTTGGAATACTTCTAGTTTTTGACTTACCTATCGTTTTATTTTATTATTCTACAAAATTATAATAATTATTAGTGTTAAGACATACAAAAAGGAATTTAAGAAAATCGAAAACAGTGACATTTGAACCACAGATATTTGAACCAGCGACCATCTCTGTGACATTTCAATATCATTATTTATTTTTGACTGTACTGACCTATGAAACAAATAAATATTTTTAGTTTTTAAATATTGAGAAAAACATGTACAGTCGACGGGCTCGCGCGTTAAATTATCTCGATTGTTAATGGTCCTCATTAATACTCTTGTTGGTTAAATAACTATTAACTGTCAGATTTCTTTGACCAAATGCTTTAAAAGGATATGTACTTAGAGTGTTTTGTCAAAAAAATTTCTTGGGCAGGGAAAAACTCCACCCATAATATTCGCGTGTGCACAATCCTCCGGCACTAGAGACATTTTGAAAATTTAATTTTGGCCCGCACTTAAAAGTATTTGCCCACCCCTGTTTTATAGCCTGATGATGGTAATATCGTACCGAAACTAGTAGCAGCAAGTTGATATATTATATTGTGGTTTGTCATAGTTTTATTGAACCCTTTTGTAATGTTTTTTTTTTTGTTTTAAGTAAGTTTAAAGGCGGTTGTCATCTTTTGACAGCTGGCTTGATTTGTAACTTTTTGAAGACCCATTAATGGTTTATATTGATATGGAAAATAATATCATACATCACATACACCAAACAAGGGTTATTTCAGTATAAAATTTAATAATGAAAACTATTTAAAAGGAAAATTTCTCTTATCCTCAAAGAAAAATAAATCAAACTAGAAAAGACAGTTTGAAATTTATAATGTAACTAATACATTTGTAAAATAAAAAATAAACTAAAATTTGAATTAAACTTAACAAAATAAAAATAAACAAATCACCTGAAATATATTTAAACTTTAAACAGGAATATTGATGACTTCTTTCGAATTAATTAAAATCCTTTTCACATAATTTCAGAATCTTCAAAAGATTTATAAAAGTTTCCTGACAAATAAGTAATCTAAAAAAAAAGAACCTGAAAAATAAAAAATTTATTAGTTAGGTTAAAAAATCTGACATTAGTAAAAATAGAAAGAGTACATTTGTGAACATAGTTAACTAAGTGTGAACTTAGATTTGTCAACTCGAACGGAAGAAAAGACCTAGTAACAGAAATAAAAACAAATGTAAAATAATATTTAAAAATTTTGAACTAAACGATAAAAAAAAACAATTAAGTATTTAAAGACATTAATATAGTATATTACGTAACGTGTGCGGAAAGTGACATTTTTCACACGAGTGGGAAGTATTGTCTCACGAGCGCAGCCGAGTGAGACAATCCCACAAGTGTGAAAAATCACTTTCGCACAAGTTATGTACATTATTTTTCCTACGACCAAGCGATATACTTTTACCAAATTAGGCATGTGTAATCTTGCTTTTTTATGTAGATGTGAGAGGTTTTATATATGTGTATTTGTAAATACTTTATATGGTTTTGATTACTTACCTTTGAAATTGGCCCAGAAAATTGTGATTTTTATGCAATTAGAATTAATATTGGTACACAAAATATAAAATATAAATAATTAAACTGTTGTGTATATTTCCTTAGCGCTTATTAGTATCTTGGACAAGAACCATAAGCTACAACAGTGGGATAGCCGAGCGGTCTAGGCATCCGTGGGCTCGATTTTTGACAAGCAGTAGGGTGGTTCGAGTCCGGGCTCGGTATTTTTCTTTTTTAATTTTAAATGAAATAAATAGATTATATTATATTATTATATGGACAAATCAACTTAGGAAATAAGCATTTCACATATACATATTAATTTGCGGAGTAAAAAGACTAGCATTTCAACATTCAATTTGACAGCTTTTTTATCCGCACACGTACGGATAAGATTTTTTTCCGTACGCGTATGAATAAAGGTCACTTTCCATAGAACTAGTCAGTGCGATATATGTCACTTTCCTATGTGGTCGTAGGAAAATAAACTTGCATATCAGAAAAAGACCATATAATTAAATATTCAAGTCAAGTAATAAGAATCAAAAATTGTCAAATGAATTTGATTGGTCAGCTGATATAGAAAAAACTTTAAAAGAGACACATGGTTGTTGATTTTAGAAAAAATTAAAATACGTAGTTATTGATAAGAAATGGGAGAGAAAGCATCGCGGAGCTAAAAAAGATACAGAATTGATAAGCAAATTATTTTTATATTGTTAAAATAATTAAAAAATTAAGTCACGATAAAGTAAAAGGTGAAAATCTATAGTGAAAAAGTGCTACTAACCTTCATAACAAGTTCATGCTAAAATCCGATGGTAAATATTCATCAAAATTAATGAAATCATTAAATAAACCATAAGTGGAATCTCTAAGAGGCCATTAATACTGAAAATTCTCAAAAACTGACGACGGAACCAGAGCGAAGCAATCCCAACCAAGGAATGCCAGGCCCAGAGCGGTCTGAAACATAAAAGGAAGTAATTATTCAAGTTTAAAAGATTAGAAGACAAAAGGTATTTAATAAACTATAATTTGAATGATCTACTTACAAATATTTGATATTTATTTCTCCTCATTGTGGTCGTGGAATCGTCCATTTTGATAAAAACAGATGTTTTTAAACTTGTAACACAAGAAATTGGTCTATTATTCCTTTTACATGTATGCAAAAAGTGTTGCATAACTTATGTATAAATTAGATATTAACTTGCATTAGTATGAATGTTCAGGAGTGAAAGGTCATTTAGATAAGAGTTTTTAAATCGTTTTTGTATTTTCACTTATCAAATCTGTGTTGAAACACTTTCCAATAAATTAATAAATTCATTAACACTTCACAAATTACAAAACTAAAGAGTCTTTTTCATTTCAATAAGGTTGGCAAAACTTAGCTCACTGCAAACAGTTCCAGTTTTTCAAGGGTCAGATCACAGGACCGGCTTAAAGATTTTAAACAAAATAATTAGGGTGATTAAACAAAAAAGAAAATAGGACTGATAAGAAAATTTTTTATTAAATCAATCAAATAAATTCAAATAAAGTAAGTATTGAATACCTGAACCCAACCTGAGTTTTATAGTCATCATAAAAAAACGGTAAGTGGTGTATGATACTAAAACCATAAATCAAATTTCATAAAATCATTGGCGCCCAACAAATTAAAACATCACTACTAATGGAATAAAAATAAAAAAACTTAACAAAAATAAAAATCACCAAACAAACACGTTTCACAAATTCATATCAATATATATAATATATATAATCTAAATCTATCTACCCGAAGGTGTGAGGTGATCAAATTTGGCCTAATTATTATATATAAAAGCTCTCCATGTATTCTTGTTTCTTGCTTTGGTTCGTACTTCCGCCAAAGTTATACCTTTGCTTTTCAAAACTTTTTCTATGTTGTCGTCCCATGTTTTCCTTGGTCTTCCTCTGGTTCTGCTTTCATGTCTTTTTGCTTCCCATATCTGTTTCACTGGCATGTTGTTGCTTAATCTGGTCAAGTGTTCAAACCATTTTACTTGTCTATCTTGTATTATCTGTATTACTGGTAGAGCATTTAGGTTTTCTCTCACTGTTGAATTTCGTATTCTGTCTCTCCTTGTAATACCTGCAACCTGCCGTAGGTATTTCATCTCCTTACTCTGTAATCTGCTTTCCATCCTCTTCGTCAGTACCCAGCTCTCGCATCCAAAAGTTAATATAGGGAGAAATATAGTTCTATATACAGTCATTTTCGTTTTAACCGAGATTTCTTTCTTTCCAATGAACGAGTTTTTAAGACTATTGTACACCTTCGACGCATTTTCTATTCTTGTATTTATTTCTATGTCATGGTTCCCTTTAATATTGATGTTTACTTGAAGTTTATTTGAAATTTTTTACTTGCTCCAGATGTTTCCCGTTAAGATTTACATTTATTTGGGTATCTTCTTTTCCTGTCACCATAACGTTTGTCTTTTCTTCATTTATTTTCAAGTTTTTATTTTCCAGCTTCGTATTCCAAATGTTCCTCTGCAGATCCTGTTCGTTTTTTGCGAATATTGCAAGATCATCTGCAAAAGCGCATTCACGTAGATAAACGGGCTGTATATGTCTGTGTCCAATATCCAATTGTTTAGTATGTTCTCTGGTTTCTTTCATCACATCATCTAATATTAAGTTGAATAACAATGGGCTTAATACTCTTCCTTGTCTTAGACCACTATTGATTTTAAATTCCTTTGACACCATGTTGTCTGATCTTACATATATTGTATTGTCGTCATGTAGGCTCATTATCACATTTACCAATTGTTTATCTACGTTTCTTTTGTTTAATACTTCTTTAATTTCATTTCTTGGCATTCTGTCAAACGCCTTTTCTAAATCAACGAACCCCTGATATGTTTCCAAATTTCTTTCCATTGCTTTCTGTGTCACTTGTTTAATCGTGAAAATATGGTCGTTGATGCTACGCCCTTTCCTAAATCCACTTTGTGATTGTTCTAACAATTTTCCGGTTTGCATTGTAAGTTTCTTTTCCAATATCCGTTCGTAGGCTTTGGAGGGAATACTCAACAGTGTAATACCTCTGTAATTTGAACAATCTCTTTTGTCGCCCTTTTTGTGTATAGGAACTATTATTTCGGTCTTCCAGTCTTGTGGCACAACTCCTTCTTTCCATACTTTGTTATATGTTTGTGTTAAAACCTCCAATCCTTTTTCCCCCATATTCTTCATCATTTCAGTTGTGATTTGATCGTGACCTGCTGACTTGCCTTTTTTCAACCCCTTTATGACTTCCAGGACTACCTTATTTGTTATTTCTCCTTCTCCTTTTTCATATTGAACTTGTTTTTCTAGTTTTTCTTCATTATGAATCTGTAGGTTTAACAATTCGTGGAAGTATTGCTTCCATCTTTCCATTATTTCATTTTCCTCCGTCAGAATATTATTTTCTTTGTCCATTAATTGCTTAATACTAGTCTGTCGCTGCCTATTTCTGGTCCCCTTTTAGTCCTAACATCCATTATTTCTCTTCCATATCTCCTGTCAATCACTGCATAGTGAATGATTGATTTTTCATTTCTGCTTTTTACCTCTCTAGTATACTTATGGATATCTTTGTGTTGGAAAAATCCATTCATAACTAGCATGTTATTCTGAATACAGAAATCAATTATCCTGTTGCCGTTGTTATTTCTCACATTTTTACCGAATTTTCCTATAACATCTCTCGATTTTTCATCCTGTACCCCGACCCTTCCATTGAGATCTCCTAATATTAGTCTTTTTCCCCCAAGTCTTCAACCACTTGTGTTACTTCTTTCCAGAATTCATCCTTCTTGTTCGCTATTTCGTCTTCATTTGGGCCATATAATATTAAAATATTTAGTTTTTCTTCTTTTTTCTTTTTTAATTCTATGTACAATATTCTGTGGGATATGTACTCCCATTTGTTCACATTTTTCGTATATCTGCTATTTATTATACATCCCACACCTCCTTTAGCTCTATCTTCCTCCTTTACACCACTTAATAGCATGAGATACCCATTTTTTAATTCCTCCGTATGATTCCCCTTCCTTTTTGTTTCCGTTATCGCAAGAATATCCAAGTCTAGTTTTTCAAATTCTTCTGTTAACTCGTTTTCTTTCCCATTTAAACTTTTTATGTTCCAGGTTGCAAATATCCAAGTCTAGTTTTTCAAATTCTTCTGTTAACTCGTTTTCTTTCCCATTTAAACTTTTTATGTTCCAGGTTGCAATTCTCATATCCTCTTTCTTTGCATTTGTCGTCTCTCCTCTTTCCAGAGCTTTGTTACTTTTTATTGTTAGTTCCTTTCTCTCATTTGAGTTATTCTGCTTCTGCTCTTGTCGTACTTTTCCAGCCCTTGAGTTTGGCTGTTCCAGTTCCAGATTTCCCCGTTCATAATTATTTTCTGGAACCCCACTTTTGTAGTTTTCCCTTTTGCAGCTTCCTCTTTAGCAGTTTTCCTAATTATCGCTTGTATTGTTCTTTCCTCTTTTGTCATATCGTCGTTTATAATGGTTTAATTTTACATAAATACGTCAAAATTTATTGTATTAGTATACAGGAGCTAATTTAAGACTGACCGTATACTCTATTTTTTCAAATGAAATTTTATGTTATAATTCGATCTATTTTATAAAACGAATTTATATTGATACTATATAGTACCTCCGGTATACAAACATCTCCGTAAACTTCTAGACAAAAATTAGATACATTACTTCAATATGATCATTATCTGTGTAACAAGATAATGGTCTCTGGCATGCCACTTTAAGAAGACTAACACAGTTAGTAACAATCCGTCTGCATCTGTGTTTTGGTCACATCTAGACAATATAAATATCTCTAATAAAACATTTTTCAAAAATAACGTTCAGTAAAGTGATGCACCATCGTTTAATAAATTTTGTGCTATTTATGAAACGTGCGAAATACGAAATCGATCAATAAATAAAGTTAACTCCTTAAAATGTTCCTATTCGCGGAAGATAACTAAAAAGTTTCATTTTATTTTTTCTTGTGAAAAGTGACGACGAAAAACAATGCGAAGTTCAATTACTCCTGACGTCACCTTATTTCCGGTGTTCGAGAGGGTAAGGCATCGTCAGTCTCAAGTTTTTAAATTAATCTTATTATTTATAATAGATGCAAATCTGTCTGGTGCAATTGTTTAATTCCGAGTATTGAAAGTTGTAGTAATACGATCATTATGTATCATCGTCGGGTAGGCACGAAATAAATTAGGTGTGAGAACAAAAATATAAATACATTTTTGTTTCGTTCGGCCGCCTGTGTGCAAAATATATTTGTTCTATCACTATCGAAAGTCGTCTTCTGTGCCTTGAAAAGCAACTGCAAAGAGGATGTTTTCCGCGAGCTGTCATTATTTGACATTATTGGCGCTCTTAAGCAGAAAGTAACTTTGAAGCACGCCTAATTTTCCGCGAGCTGTCATAATTTGACATTATTGGCGCTCTTAAGCAGAAAGTAACTTTGAAGCACGCCTAATTTTCCGCGAGCTGTCATAATTTGACATTATTGGCGCTCTTAAGCAGAAAGTAACTTTGGCGCACGCCTAATTTTATTGATAGATAAAAAAGAGCTAGTAGTTAATTTTGGTGTGATAGTAGAAAAAATCTTGTGTGTATTTAGAGCAGTCTATAAAATAATCTGATCCCTGATCAATTTATGTTTATGGTTGGAACATCTGACAACGCAGTCTGTAGTGTACATGCGCTTATGTTGGCTCCGTTCTAATCAAAGGCTATAATATTAATATACACCGTGTTTTCAAATGACACTTAGAACGTTTGCATGTAGATACCTCTCGTAAAATTGGACAAAATGATATAAGGATTGAGGGGTTTACCTATTTACTTTTCGAAATGATGAAAAATTAAATGTTTTAATTTGATAACTTTAAAATGGATGAATATATGGATTTGAAATTTGGCAGGCTGCTTTTAAATGTAATAGGGCATATTTTGATGGAAAAACATGTTTCAATTCTTGATCCAGTGGTGTACTTTTGGAAGAATATGTCACCTTTCCCCTCCCATATTTTACGCCACTGGCATTTGAAGCTATTTTCATTTCATTTTGTATTCCTCAATGGTTTTCACGTGAAAAACGCATAACCTTTACATATCAAAAAATTTGTGGTTTTTAAGATATTTAATGTTTTTATGGAGTTTGCAAGATCACTTTTTAATAATGAAATGAAAATAGTTATTTCTATGCTTAGGCCGAGAAATACCTTTTTAACGTACCGAAAGAGCAGTTATCGCCGAGGCCGCTTGCGTCCGAGGCAAGATAATCTTGAGGTCGTTAAAAGGTTTCGCGGCCATGGCATACAGACTATTTTTCGTGCAAACGTTAAAATTATAAAACTAGATAATTGTAAATGAATATATTATTGCTCTAAAATCAATAGCAGTTCAATGTCACCGTGTGCTATTGAAATGATATGTTTAAATGTATACAAAATATTTTGACAGTTCTTGCTTCAACTACTGGAGTAAATATAAGTAATAATACAAACTGTATAATTAATGTTAATATTCATCCTAAATAATATAGGTAAGTACTTATGTATTTGTTGGTATTCAATAAAAAATAATCCTTGTCTTTGTAGTATTTTAGAAATGTCAAATTTGGAAGTGACGTTTGGTTTCGCAGCCGTTGCTATGGGTAACGGCCGCAAAATTAAATTTCGCGGACTGTGCTGAGAACGCGAAATACAGACTTCGCGTGCGATTGCACGAAATAGTAGTTTACGTTACAAGACCGGAAAGTAGTGTTTTTCAGGTCGAGACACGCAGATTCCAGGGCGAGCCGTAGCTAGGCGAGTCCTGGAAGCTTGGAGAGACCTGAAAAACACTAATTTCCGGTTGCGTGACGTACAATATTTTTTTTAACACAGACAGGTCGATATACATTTAATTTTTTATCGGATAATTCAAAATCTGAATTCATATTATTGTTGAATTTGCGCACTCGCGAAATAAGTTTAACATAAACGACAAATTAAAAATCAACGAACTGTCATCACTCGACAATATATCGAAACGTTGTTGTCATAATACCGAAATCAAGGTAGATTGTATTATAAAAGAGCGATTGGAAAAATGAAAAATCAGGGACCGGAAAAAGCTTTTGCCGGTCCCTCACGTCCATTTTCCGGTCTTGATCGGCAAAACGTTATTTTCTGGACGAAAAATTGTCCAAAATGTGTATATTTTCTGGTTGGTCTTAAAAAAAAATATTTTTCTTCAATTTATTTTAATAACTACCAAAATCGCATGTACCTGATATGTGAAGGTTTTGCGTTTTTCACGTGAAAACCATTCAGGAATACAAAATAAAATGAAAATGGCTTCAAATGCCAGTAGCGTAAAAAATGGGAGAGAAAAGGTAACATATTCTTCCAAATCTACACCACTGGATAGAGAATTGAAACATGTTTTTTCACCAAAATATGCCCTTTTACATTTAAAAACAACCTGCCAAATGTCAAATTAAATGGATGGAGTTAACAAATTAAAACATTTAGTTTTTTGATATCTTCTACACCCTATATTTCGAAAAGTAAATTGGCTGGACCCCTCAAAACTTATATCATTTGTCATGCAAACGTTGTAAGTGTCATTTGAAAACACCCTGTATATTGAAAAAAGAAAATGGAACAAAGTGGATAGTAACATTTTTTATTTTTGGGTCCCATGTGATATTTATAAATATGTTAATCAATGTTCAACCTATTATATAATATAATAATATTGAATACACAAAAACAAATATATGTTTTTACAGAAGGTCCTATTTTTGGATTACTTGGAGAGTTCTCAATAATTGTTGCTCATTTAACCAACAGAGAAGATATATATATTATATTCTTTGTCAGTCAAACAGAATCCACTCTTTAAAACTCCTAGGTTATGCTGCAATTCAATGAAACAGATAAGATAAAAACATAGCAAGTCGCATCCGCCAGATTAGTGGTCAGAAGATAATTCGTAAACCATTCTGATAGTTTTCAAATCGTTATATTTTGGTTGGAAGAAGAAACTGATCGTTAACTAATCGTTTGTATGTCTGGTTGGAACGTATTTAAGTTACTGCGCAGAATTCTGTCACTGGCTGGAACAAACCTAATAGTCTCCGGCTGCTAAAGCTCGTTTTCTGCCCTTGTGACACAATATACTATTTCCGCCTACCTTACCGGAAAACCAAACATGAACACCCAAAATAGGGTGGAAAGTATTGATTAGCAGCCCAAGGGCGAAAAATTCATAACGCCACGATTTTTCACCATCTGTCACTTGTTTACTTCGACGTTTCACATGAATTATTTAATTAAATTGAATCGTTATATCTCAGAAACGGTGCCTCGTAGAAAGAAAAGTTTTTTACATTTTTAGAGTTTATTTTATGATCAACAATTTTTGTCCGAGGTATTTTTATGATAAAATAATATAGGTAAGTACTTATGTATTTGTTGGTATTCAATAAAAAATAATCCTTGTCTTTGTAGTATTTTAGAAATGTCAAATTTGGAAGTGATATTCAAATTTGGAAGTGACGTTTGGTTTCGCAGCCGTTGCTATGGGTAACGGCCGCGAAATGGAATTTCGCGGACTGTGTTGAGAACGCAAAATACTGACTTCGCGTCCGATTGCACGAAAAATTAATTTGTTTGTTACACCAGTAGATAAAACAAACATGTTCTTCACGTTTCTCAGAAAAAAATGTTTTTTTCAACCAGAAATATGCAGTTTTAATAATAATTACTGCCGAAAAATTGAATTGTCAAGGTTTCAACTAATGCCATCTCATGCGACTTCCGCATCTATTTCCTTTTCCTTTAGTTTAATTTTTGGTGTAATTTTTACGCTTGGACATTTACGTTGATATCTACTTTGTTAAACAAGTCAATTATTTCTATTTGCGGATAAAATAAAATGCGACTAGAAAATTAAACCGCCGAAAGATGAAGAAAACAATACAAGGCTAGCTTGATAAGTGAGTGTTAGTAGTTTTTAAATTCCCCGCTGCCCCCTCAACTGTCATCTATGGTAATGGTAAAAATAGTGGATTTTCACTAAACATACAACTTTCGTGGAAGATATTTTTTCGGTACGAGGTCACAGCCAGGCGAATTAGCTCATATTTTGGTGAAAAAAAAAATTGATACGTAATGTTTGGTATGTGGAAGTTGTAGAGGGGGTTATTACAAACAAGGGAAAGATGAATGCACTAGCTGAAAAGTGGGAGAGGTGAATTGGGGGGTGGAAAAAGACTATATTGCGTTTTCCGGCCAAAATTGAGGTCCTAGAAAAAAAAGTTTAATGTAAAAGTTGTAGATCTCAAAAAGATCTACTACTTTTTTATTTGTGACTTTTTCACATAACCTCTAAGGGCCATTTGCACCACCTTCAGTTAAAACTTAAGTGACACTTAAATCGCTAAAGGGAAACTTAACTATTTGCACCAAACGATAAGTGTCACTTATCTGCCAGTAAGTTTCCCTTAATTTAAGCTGTAGTTAGACCGGCCCTCAAAGGTATTTAAGTGACACTTAACCTAACATTTTTGGATAACGCAAGCGAAAAGCTGAGTTAAAGGGAAGTCTGTGTAGGTGTGCCAGTATGGAATTATTACGATTAATACATGACTTTGACGCCGTTGATGACGATATTGAAGTCCTAGAAATAATTGCATATGGGCTACCTCGTCAAATTCGTACACGTCCTGATCATTTTCATGATTTTGATGATCTGTCGTTTTATAAAAGATTCCGTCCTACGTACATTTATTAATATTAATTGAAGACCAATTAGAATATCCCTATGATCGGTAAGTTGGGATGAGAATCTAACCACTACACATTGATGTGTCTATTTTTTTGAAAGCAGGTTTCGTTATTTCTAGCGTCATTTATAATCGTATTGCAATTCAGAGAATCTACTTATAATTTATAATGATAAAAAATACGGGAAACTATAAACTGATCTAACTTTACACTTAGATTGACAAATTCTACATGCGACACTAATAAAAAAAACATGGCCAGTACCAATAGAAAAATGGAAAAATAGCTATAAAAGTCCAACGATGCCACATCTTCTTTATTTTAAGTGTTACTCAGTTAAACCAGGTCAAAATCTGAATGGTGCAAAAGACCATAAATATAAGTGACCCTTATATTTAAGTGATACTTTACCAAGTATCAGTTTTAGGGATAGATGGTGCAAATGGTCCTAAATTGTTAGCTTGAAAAAATGTTAATGCCTTTGCAACTTATTTATACAAAAACTGTTTATATAACATTTTCACTGGACATGGAGCTAGGGATGAGAATTCAGATTTTGAAGATTTTTTTTGCGTTTACTTGGGGGAGTTTATTTTCAATTTATTGCGTTAATTGCAGCCCCTCCTATTCCACCTCGACGAGGGGTACGAAGAAAAACGTGCATTTTGGTGTTACACCAGTAATTCGTTAAAAAAGAGAATATGAACCGAAAATTGATGTCCTTATCTCCCGGTCAAAACAGGCAAATCAAAATTTGTAGATTTTCGAATGAATTCGTGTATTTGCAAAGGACGGGACACATATAACCGCATCGTGCCCGATTCCAGTGTTGATTATCACTCGGTGGAGGAACATCGTAATAACATTAGTCCAAAAATCACTGTATCACGACATAGCACTATAACATTTCACTTTTCTCTCACACTCGGTCCACACCCGCATCGGACACGGCGCGGTTATGTGTGTCCCGGCCTTAAAGCTGTACCATGTTATAGAGTTATGACTAATGTGCTTTATTAGTTACAATATAATGTGGACCACGACTCACGCGTGACATCCTGAATGCAAATTTAACACTATTTGGTTGTCATTTATAAACTGCTGCATAAAAGTTCGGGAAATTCACAATTATTGGATTTACTTTAAAATTTATCAACTATTTTATTCACCACGCTTTTTCTGTATTACATTGAATGTGTACTTGCAACTCTGACTAGTTCTTTTTGTTTCCAAGTAAATAAGTTTGAGGCAAGTTGTTTTCTTTTGTATTTTCAAGAATTTTACATCAGTTATTGTTTCCACTTTAATAAGCTAGTTGAGTTTTAAAATTTAGAATTTTGTTTTGAACCTAATTTGCTGAAACACAATCCTGGAATTCATGGACTTTCCCTTAACTTTTGAGTAGTAGTATCTTGAGTTTTTTTATATTATGTTTTAGTATGTTGATCAAACGACATGTTTATCAAATTTTCATTATAACAATGACTTTTAAGAAAACATTGTTGGGGGTAACATATTTTATACTCTTTGTGATTGTCTTTGAATGATTTTATTTACTGCACTATTGTCATTTGGAATTTTTTTTACAGATTGAAATAAAATTAATCTACAGCTGCATTTTCCTAGTCACAATATTGGCAAGACCTGAGCAGACTAATATACCACAATGTATAGGACCTATTGAAAAGGGTCCTTGTAGTAGAAACATTTATAAATGGGCGTTTGACCATGATAGACAAGAGTGCGTGCCGTTTGTGTGGGGAGGCTGCGGAGGAAATGAGAGAAATAGATTTGACAGTGAAAGTCATTGTTCAGATATATGCAGAAGTCTAAACAGTAAGTTGGTTTATACTATCTCCATGAACTTCCTAACCAAACTTGGAGCTATGTTTGGTGCAAATAATGTTGGCAATTCAAAAATCCCTTCTTTTGTTGGTGATAGTTGCTGTCTTGTGTCATTAAATGTTTATTATTAGAAGCACAGGACTGAACACTAGTTCTATGGCTGGAACCAATTAAATATATTAATATATTATCGAATGAAATGAAATGAACAAAACGATTTGCAGCTTCAATTTAGAGAAAACCTTCAAAACATTTTGAACATGACACAGCCACTATTCAGCAACAGTCATTTCAGCTAAAGCCATGTCTGAAATTAATCGGTTCAAGCTCGTTACTACAGTTTATTTCACGAATTTACGCCTGTTTCGGATTATCGGCAAATACTCGACGACCAGTGCTTAGCTTGTTCAATTCAGTAAGAAGGACGAAAGTAAATTGCCCTAGTACCACTTCTAGACACAAATGTAAAACAATTTTATATTTCCATTATTGTATTCGTATAAATAAGAGATCTGATTACCAAAAATTAATCAAAAAAGAAAAAAGGGAAATACATGATTAAAATGAATAAAATTTCGGGTGTTTAACGTATCAAATATTGGGAGAATTTACTATTGAACCTTTCAGTACAGTTTACCATTTCATTCGATTCTGTTATGACTAATCCGAAACAGTCGTAAATTCGTGAAATAAACTTTTTCTACGCCCATGTCTGTAAACGTCAAAAATCGCACTGACAACATTCCTTGTAAGTGACATTTAACAATAACATGCACGTAATGAAAATCTCATAACATACACGTGCGTTTAGATAGAAAAACTTAGATTTCTTTGTTGAATCAAATTGCAATCAAATTTTTATTTACGTACTACTTTATTTGGTTTATTTACATACTTTTAATCAATTGAACAATATAAAAGCTCTTAGCATTAGTGAAATACATTTTAGATTAAAAGAGTGATGCTCCTAAATGTCGGCAACACATTTTACAATTTCAAAAACAATAATTGGGTGTTTCTTGATATGGGAAAAAACGTCATCTCATTTATGCTGTCAATTTTGGTAACAAATTATAGCATCCGAACATTTTTTCAGCTTTACCTATGAATATGACTGTTAGTAATGAAAAAGATGAAATTATGAGCACTCAGAAGAAAATAGATGGGCGTAGAAAAAGTATAGTACGTTACACGAGTTGTAATCCCATTACGCACTTGTGAAATTTACGTAAACTTTTTCACTTCGTGCGTAATGGGTTACTTACAACTCTTGTTACGTAATATACTATTATTTTATTTTATTTTATGTGCATATTACCAACTACATTATTATATTTCTCACGAAATTTTTGACGTTACCTAGTATATACATACTGAATTGTCTGATGTATATTAAAGAAAACTTCAATAGCTTAATACATAATTCCTATTTTCACAATTATTCAACTAGAAAGTCTAACTTTTTAAGTGTACCGTCTCACAGTACCGCTAAATTTGAAGAATGTCCAGCATTTCTAGGTATAAAACTGTATAACCATTTACCAAATAGTTTAAAAAATTCAAATGCGTTTAACAGCGTATAAAATTATTATTAATTTCTAAGCGTAATATTGTGTGTACCTATAAATAGTTTGTTTTTTATATTTTATTTTTATTTTGTTATTAGTGTTACTTAATTGACTTGTCCTATACATTTTCAGGACATCAAAGGATTCATAAATATCATTATCATTATCATTATCATTATCATTATCATTATCATTATCATTATCATTATCATTATCATTATCATTATCATTATCATTATCATTATCATTATCATTATCATTATCATTATCATTATCATTATCATTATCATTATCATTATCATTATCATTATCATTATCATTATCATTATCATTATCATTATCATTATCATTATCATTATCATTATCATTATCATTATCATTATCATTATCATTATCATTATCATTATCATTATCATTATCATTATCATTATCATTATCATTATCATTATCATTATCATTATCATTATTGTGGCAATATCAAGTGCACTTCACGATTCGAGCAGGCAGACACAATCAAATCAATTAATACATTTTTATGTCGACGATTTTACATATTTATGGGCCTCTGGCATTGGTTTAATAGCTTCTACTGATTAAACCAATGAAATATGATCAACATTCAATTACCTTTTATAGCTGAAATATCTTCATCAACAATGTCTATAATGGAAGACAGAGGTCCTGAGCTGACTTTTCAAGAAACGGGAGATGAAACTACTTTTATGTTTGCCCAATCGAACACATTTATACAAATCGATGGTGATATGATTCAGACTTTTCAGTTGCGGTAAGTAATGTTTCAATTTTATTCCACCTGAAATAAATAGGAGCCACCTTAGGAGTGATGCGCATGCTTGTTGGTTTAATAATCACAACTTAAACCTGAATCGTGAAATGAAAATCTACCCAAAAAGACTAAGAGACATAAAAACATAAAAAGTTTAGACTATTTATATAAACATTAATAAGTGTACAGACGAGTCTAATTACTGATTACAGATTCTAGATGAGTCCGACTCTTTCAAGAAGCAATGTATCTCAGATAGAACCTATTCAGCCAATGGTTCCTCATCGTCATCGCTCCTGCTAAACAATGTCTGGCTGCCAGATCTAAGTGATCTTCCTCTTAGCAGAGTAGGTCCGGTCATTATATCTTCTCCGGGGTTCTATCCTGTACTCTTTTTCTGCTACCTGTACTTCTATAAAGATATTATGACCATCGTAAATTAAAATCCTTGCTCAACATTTTGTGAAAGTGCCGAGCTTTCGCTCAGGTGGATCTTTTTCTTTTCTGGAGTTCTCTACCTGACGATTCTAGAACACTAGCTGACCAAAAGGTCTTGTCAGTTGGTCGATAATCTGCTGGTTCGTTGTGGTTGTCGTCGTTATTTTCTTGGCTATTGCTTGGTCATTGTTTATTCCTGAGTCATTTCTTCTGGAGCTGATCTCGGCGAATTCCTCGGCTTCTTGTTGTTGGGAGCTTCGGAGCATCCTTTTAGTTCACTGGGTGCTCTTCTTGGAATTTGGACAAGTGGCTGGTCGGTCTCTAAGTCTTGGTCAGTGACTGGAATTGCGTGGTCCTTTTTCTCATTTGATTTTCACAAATTATATACGTTGAATCTTCCAAATCTTCTCTTTTTTTCTGTATCCAATTCCACAAAGTGGATCTTCGTCCACGGTATCTTAAGGTGATTCCGATGTTTTTCTTGATCCGGACTCTTTTCTTTTTAATCTGCTCCACCAATTATTTTATGTCCTCGCTGTCAGTCTTTTGATTACTGTTACTTCATGATTGCTCCAATTTTTTTCTGGTGGTCACCAACAACTGTTTTAGATAATTTTTCCCAATATATTTAGTTTAACACCTACAAATTAGGATTTTTTTCAATTTACTATTAATTTTGATGTTAACAATTTTGTTTTCATTTTCTCAGATTATGTCGACAGATATCATTCAAATTTCGAACTAGACTTCCGCACGGACTTTTAGTGTATCACAACGTTAAAGTACCCACAGGAATATCACTTCAACCTTATGCACTGTACGTAATAGTACAGCAGGGTCAATTAAAAGTTGTGCACGTGTATGGAAAGCATTCAACAGCGCTTACAGTAGGAAGCGGACTAAATAGGGACGAATGGCATTCAGTCACGGTAAGTATCTTCTCGATTGATGAACTTTTAAATATTGGATTCGCGACAACAAATGGTTTGTTAACTCAGCGTTATTAGACGAAAATATTCAATTGTTTAATCATCTGTATCATCTAGTATTATTATTTTGTACAAAATAAACCAATTTTAGGTAAGAATCGATGTGCACGGCGCTAGATTAATGGCAACTGTCGATGATTTGAAAGATGAAACTACATTAAAAGGATTAGACAAAGAAAATAACTATGGCGTGTCGGCAAATGTTACTTCAGTAATTTTAATAGGAGGTAATACGACATTAAACATACAAATACCTTTTTCCGCAAATCGCTAGAAAAATTTGACATTCCAGTCAAAATTTCTTAATAGTCTAGGAGCTAGGCCATATGTCTCGTGTGCACTTTTATGTCCTTTAAGTTTTGTTGCGGGGCCTTGTTAAACACCTATAATAGTATAAAAAAAAGTTGGTCACATGATCCAAATCTTGGTCGTTTGGTCGCCATATTGAAAATTGGCCACTAGATTGTTTCTTTTAGTGTTCCACTGCACCCAATTGTCGGATTTTAATTTTGTAAAGCTTATTTTATTCCTCTCCTCAAGGCAAACAAATTTTGTTATTACACATTTTTTGTTAAATTAATTAGTTACTGAGATATATTTATGTCTTGAATATTCCTAGATGGCAAAGATCACTTACTATTCATTCTTTAACCGGCTGCGACACGACAAGCAAGATCAGTACGAAGTTAACAGCTTTAAAAGTAGCTGAAACATGTGCAGAAGACCTTTTGTTAGATTTTGGGAAAGAGCCAGTGAATGATGACATGGTGAAAAAAGCAGAAGAATCTCTAGTTCGATCACTTGGCTCAAGCTTAGGAACAATGAATAAATTACGTTTTCATCAGTTCCATCACAAAAAATTACGAAACTTTCAAGATTTGGCCCCTACATCAAAATCTATCCGTCTTCATATCAAAAGAAGCTACTTTCAATGCTACAAATGGATTTATGCTTTGGAACCGTCTGAGAAACTCAATCCATTGGAATATGGCTATATAGAGGAAGATGATACCTTGATTCCACAAATAACAGATGCTCCAACTGACCCAGAAGATTTTTCTAAGCCATGTTGTTGCCAGACATGCTTCAGAGATAATGTATGTCCCTGTAGAAGACTCAAGGTAATGTGCTGTGACTTTTGCAAGTGTAAAAGTTGTGTTTTGGACCAATGCAAGAACCCTCATATATAACTATGTCAGTCTTCTGAGATTTGCAGTTTCCTCTTGTTCAGGACCATGCTACTAATCTGTATCAATACTATATCCACTATAATGTATGTGTTTGGTAATATCTAGAATAAATACTTTTGCTTAAATATATCTATGTTTTTCAATAAATTCCTTTATTAATAACATAGAAAACCCGCCATTGTTAAATTTTTATTGTACTTCCAAAACTAAATGATTTAACAAAAAATGTGTAATAACAAAATTTGTTTGCCTTGAAAATAGGAATAAAATGAGCTTTACAAAATTAAAATCCGACAACTGGGTGCAGAGGAGCACTAAAAGAAACAATCTAGCGATTTGGCGGCCATTTTCCAATATGGCGACCCAACGACCAAGAATTGTATCATGTGACCAACTTTTTTTTAAATTCCTATAGGTGTTTAACAAGGTCCCGCAACAAAACTTAGGAGACATAAAAGTGCACATGAGACATGGCCTAGCGCCTACACTATAAAGAAAAAGTCAAGATACCCTATTCACTTCCTTACTGTAAGGAAATGATATTTGCTTACAGTTGCTAGTGTTCTACATAAATGATTGAAAACACATTGTTTATAAGGAATTCATTTATATTTTGAAAACATCAATACATTGCAGAATACATTTTAAAATTAATTTGTTATATTCACAGTTATTTAACAGTTAATACAACCGCCTCAACCAGCTCTGAAAAGAGTTCCAGAAATGGAAAATTCATCATCACTTATCATTTTACTTTCGAGACTATCAGCAATTAAATTTATATGCGTCAAGTTTGACAATTCAACTTTAATACATTTCACTAGTAACCCAAGTAGGTAATTTTATTACGAATTTCAAAGCACAATTTATTTGTGAATAAAATTAATCGCGATTTTTTCAAAATCAATTAATATCTGTCGAATTTTAAACGATTTGCGGAAAAAAAGTATGTTTACCTCGTAGGAAAAGCCACATTCTTGGACTCTGTCCGTATTTATTGTCGAAACTCAATCTCCGACTTAAGTCGTGCTTGGCCAAGCTTACTCAGGACTTGAGATTGGATGCATATTATATCTTTGTCTCTGCGAAGGAAAGACTCAAGACGTATCTCAAGCGTAAACTTAAAAGTAATTAGGTTTTCTATGTTGGCCAACATGAAAGATTTTAAAAAAGAAGAAGTACTTCAAAATTGTTTTTGTATTTTATGACAATTATGACACATTTGTCGTGGATTTTGATGCCGTAACGCTATTTTGATTTTTTTCTTTATTATTTGTGTGTGAATTTCGAACTTTTTTGGACTTCTGTTAATAATTGCAATAGTGGCGGAATTGGTAACCACCGATTATTTACCTTCGGTAAATTTGCGAAAACCAAAGGAAACATAATATCATAAACGTATTCGAAATTCTTGCGGGATTTTCTGCATCCCGTATCTTTCTTTTTGGAATACTTTCATTTGGCATATTTTATTCCACATAATCAAGAAATTCCATAAAATCCTCGTGTTCTCTATAATTCATTTTCACTAATCACTATTAAAATTTTTATTTTATTACAAACACAATCTAACCACAGATAACAAAACAAATGTCAGAAACCGCGACTCAAGTCGAGCTCAGGTCGCAGGCTGTCTTGAGCAAGACTTCACTCGCACATGCGTAGTTGCAGCTTTTCTCAAGCTGTGGGTCTCGAGATTCAACTCTGAAATACGTTCTCGTCTCAAGGCGTTCTCAAGCTCGAGTTCGGGCTCAAGTCTCGACTATAAATACGGGCATTAGTCTCGACTATAAATACGGGCATTAGCAATCTTCACAGTCGTCCAGGAGTGTTGGGCTTTTCCTACTCGGTAAACAATATACTAATTTTGTGTTTTTCTGGTATTTTAGGTCTAAGTTCAGAAGAACGATTACACGGAGTGAAATACATCATCGAGTCGTTCGTGGGTTGTATAAAGAATGTTATTCTAAGCACGGGAAAATCAGCATCCGATTTACTGCCAATATCGCCACTTATAGCAACAAAACATGAAAACGTACAAGAAGGATGCTTGGACAAATGTATAACTGTGGAAAATCTTTGTTTTCGAGGTTCTAAATGCATTAATCATTACAATTCTTTCACTTGTGATTGTTTTGGAACTAAATATGAAGGAGAGTACTGTGATATTTATAGTGAGTACCTTTTAAACAATTGATTATATCATCTTAAACTTTCTTTATCAATTATTGATATGGTTCAAGATGATTTATTGTCGAAAAAAAAGTTATCTGTTTAATTGACCGAAAAAATAAGTCGATGTCTTACCCGACGGGTTGTGGACTGATTACTATTATATTTACTAGAGCTACTACTAATAGTTCCACCAAAAATTGGTTGTGGCTTCGGACACTCCAACGTCGATGGTAAAAACGCGGTAAAAAAATGAATATGAAATAAATGAAATGAAATTAAATAACCAACAGTCGAAAATTGGCGTATCAAAATAAAATGTGTGAGAATAATAAAGAAAATAAATAAATAAAAATAATATGTATTTGTTGTATAAAATTAAAGAATGTATTATAAAATTGATTAAACTAAAATTGACGCGGGACGTTAACAAATAACAAAACATATATATTCGAATATTTCCTTATTCAAATTAATTATTACTTTATATGTACCTACATTACGAGGGCGGAACTCTGGTCACATGGAAGTTTAGTATGTGCCATGAGCGATAATGTGTTAGAAAGAAACAAGTAGATTTGGTAGGGGTAAGAGTATAACAACGGTTGGTTTACCAGGAGAACATGATAAGTAGAAGAGGTACAACATTTTAAAAAATGATTGACTGCCACCCACTGATAACCTTTCTTCAGACGGAGAGGGCCGTGGTGAGAACCACAGATAACATATGGTGAGAACCTTTTACCGGACACTCGTACACCCCTAACATTGATGCGCTCCTAGTAGAACCGATCTGCTATGAGACATTAATCAGATATATTTATGGTCCTAGAGAAAATACTTGAAGCACATGGCGTTATCAATATGTTAAAGGAAGATAGATAATATACAGTGCTATTCAAAAGTCCCCTCCCTCCCTCGTATCTTTTGAACGGCTACACTTACATTAATAAAATTTGGAGTGTGAAAATAAAGTGTTGTAAACTTCTCTACAAATGGTAACAGGTGACGTAATAGTAATAGATGACGTCACAGTGCCACTCTGGCCAATAATTTTAAATAGGACCTTATGGCAAGTAATATCTCGTTTGAAAGGCATTGACATTGGCTACATAGCCATATTAATTTTGTTTGGGTTTAAACTAATTTTGACGGATAAATTAGATAAATACCAAAATTATTGAAATTATTTTTTTAAATTTAATTAATCAAATATCAACAATGGATTCTTATAGCAAGTGTTCGAAATGTGCTCCGGCTACTTCCTGAGAGTAATACATCCTATTAGTAAACTCTTGTCGTACTCGTTCGAATGTGTCAGCTGAAATTGCATTGCATTTTTCAATAATTCTTTCTTTCAAAACGCCAATGCTATCTGGTGCCGTAGTAATAAACCTTCGATTTCAAGTACCTCCATAGAAAAAAATCTAATGGTGTCAGATCTGGTGACCGAGGTGGCCATTCTATAAGACCTCGCCGGCCGATCCATCTATCTCGATATTCTTCATCCAGGTAACGTCTTACTGCACCATAACAATGTGCAGGAGCACCATCTTGTTGAAATGTTATTTCCAGATAGCCGAATTCATCTGGATTATCTTCCAGAATTTCAAGAATTAACGGCTCAATTGCATTTTGTAACATCTCCAGATACACTTCACCGCTTAAATTTGAATTTAGGAAAACAGGACCAACTATGTGGTTTCCCAAAATACCTGCCCAAACATTGACTTTTTCTGGAAACTGGGTATTTTGTTCACGAAAGGTGTGAGGATTTGTGTCACTCTAATACCTTACATTTTGTGTATTCACATTTCCATTGAGGCAAAAAGCACTTTCGTCTTCTGTCGGGGTCGTCATCCGAAAGGTGGTGCACCATTTTTAACTTGTATGGATGAAATTTATTTTTAGCCAACACTCTCTGTACTGTACTTTTACTTACTTCACAGATAGACGCAACTTTAGTTGAAGAGAAAGTAGGGTTTACTACCATTTCAGCAACTATATCAATTTTTTTATCATCACTAAATGTTGGTCGACCAGATCGTTTGGCATCTTGAACACTATCTGTTGCTCCAAACTTGTGAAGAAGCTCCCTCAAATAAAATCTCGAGATAGGGCGATCTGGGTATCTCTCATTAAATAAACGTTCCGCTTCATGGAGATTCTTTCCAGATTCACCAATTATTAAAATAGCTGCTACTTTGTCGGCTTGAGTACGTACCATTTTGCCTATGTAAACTCTTAAACGTCTCGTTAAACAATAATAAAATTAAATATTTAAGCTATTTAGAAAAACTTCCCAAAGCAACAAATACTATTAAATTAAAAACGTCAACTAACCAGAGGCGGACTGAAAAATCTTCAATATTTAAATGTGAAATAATAATTTTGGTATTTATTTAATTTATCCGTCAACATTAGTTTAAGCCCAAACAAAATTAATATGGCTATGTGGCCAATGTCAATGCCTTTCAAACGAGATATCACTTGCCATAAGGTCCTATTTAAAATTATTGGCCAGAGTGGCACTGTGACGTCATCTATTTCTATTACGTCACCTGTTACCATGCGTAGAGAAGTTTACAACACTTGAAAGAAAGACAGACTAATGCCTGATTTCACCAACCATTTCCTGAAGTTTGTTAATAGCTAAAACCGCTCGGGGCAAAGCCACTCGCAAAATAATTTTGGTGCTCGGTCAATAATAATAGTCTTCACCACCTTGGTGTATAATATACTATTGTTTTCTAATAATATTTTTGAGGATTCACTGAGACCTTTCGAAGACAGTATCAGAAAATAGTAGTTACTTTAGTCCCATTCCTTTGAGGAATTTCAGGATATTCGTAGGCTTTAGTTAAGGCAACTTTAACAGTTCCATCCCGTTGTCTACCAGGTGTTTCTTTCCTCTCTACAATTTTGTACTTTTTAAGTTGTCAATTCAGGCAGCAGTGTTCTGTAACGACACCTATCAAAACTCATTGCAGTCTGTATTATAGTTGAAGTATTAAGTTTAAGTAAATTGAAAAAGAATCGCATGAGAACAGCGGTTAAGATTAGCTTAAGGTTAACTTCTTTCTTTGTTTCAGCTGCCACGATTCTAACTCTAAAAGGATCATCGTACGTGTCCTATCGCGTGTACGACTGGAAAGACAGAGTTCACTCATCAGTCACACGGTTTTCGATGTTATTCAAAACAAGATTCGACGATTCAGCCTTACTATTTGCCGCAGGAGGCGATCAAAATTTGAATCACTACATCGCAGCTTCGATATTCAACAACACCGTTTTCGTAGAAGTTAATTTCGGCGAATATCCCCTTTTAACCGTATTCGGACAAGGAGCGAACTTCAAACTGTATCGATGGAATAACTTAACGATATTTCACGAATATAACAAGATACACTTGATTCTGAACCAGGAAAAAGTAACTTTGAATATCACCGGAATACCTTTGCTTTACATCGACCCGGAAATTTATATAGGAGGAGGTCCGGAATTACAAAAAAAACCCGGTCTAAAATCGACGAACAATTTCGTCGGTTCTTTAAAATACGTTTTCTACAATGACATCTCGATTATTTACGAATTGAACAGAAACAATCCGAAAGTCCATTATATCGGTATACTTAGACCGGAATTTTACGAGATAGACGTCAAAGACATCCCGATAACTTTCCCGTTTTCTTCGTCACACATTTGGTGGCATAACGACCACACCGACAGTTTATCTTTATCTTTTAGCTACAAAGCAAGCACCAATTTGAGCGTAGTCGCTTCCAGTGAAGCTCAAACCGGGGTATATTGGGAAGTTCGAATAGTAAATGACGAAGTTCGATTTGAAGTATCGGACAATACGAAAAACGTAACGCATTTAATCAGCGTTAAAAAAACCCCCGGTATCTGGCACTGGCTGAATTTAACTTACAAAGGAGAAATAGACGAGATCACGTTAACGGTGGATAATAGAACGAAACAGGAAAGAATCGGTGATATTAAGTTTGCCATTGGCGATAAAATAAAAGTAGCTGCCGGTTCAAGAACGAACGCCGGGCTAGTAGGGTGTATGATTGATATAACAGTGAACGGTGCTCTATTGGAACCTAGATCGATTTTGCAGAGCGAAAGAGTCGTAGGCGAGGTAACATTGGATGATTGTAGATTTATTGACGCTTGTAAAAGACCTAATACTTGCGAACACGGTGGAAAATGTTCGGTTAAAGAAGATAAATTGATTTGCGATTGTACTAATACTGGTTATATGGGAAAGAACTGCCATTTCGCTCAGTATAGGAAGACTTGTGAAGAGCTGGCGCTGTTAGGTAAGAAAAAAAGCAAGTACGCAACAAATGAACCTCTTTCAAAATTTCTTTTCTCAATGGAAATTTTATCTGTAGTAATATCACAAGAGAGTGAGAATTAATTGAGTTCCCAGTAAACACAGGATATCCTATTGATATCCATATAATGTCCATAAGGACATCAAATGGATGTCCATTTACCATCCAATGAATATCCGTTTAGGGACATTCACTGGACCTTCAGTTCTCGTTCACCACTGGACGTGAAGATTTATATGAACGATGGACGTCCATTGGACATCCATTATTCATCCTTTGGTCGAATCGAAATATACACTCATTAAAAATGTACTAGGTCCGCTATCTTTTTATATTTATATACCTTCTATCTGGTACTCGAATCATTTTTTACACTCGTAATGAGTACCTATTATATTTTTAGTTTCATGTAATGAAAAAAAAAACTTATTGAAGGTAGCAAAAGTTTAGACCACTGCGGCTAATGGAAATGGCATTACATAAAATGTCTATTTGTATCTGATTTGGAAGGGGGAAGAGTGAAGGCTGAACATCTGTGGTTTTATAAAAATAAATAATAATTTGGGTCTAGGTGAATTGATCGAAAACAATTTATCGAATGACAATTGACCGAATGCAATTTATCGAAAAACAATTTATCGAATAAACAATTTATCGAATAGGTGGATTTATCGAATGACAATTGACCGAATACAATTTATCGAAAAACAGAATTAGAAAAACGTTAAAATACTATAATAAAGCCTGTTAGCGTTACCCAGGGTTAGCGTTCGGTCAAACGGACAATGACAATTTTTGTAAAGTAAATTATAATAATTTTCAATAATAACCCAACCAAACCTACCCCTACCAAACCACCTTCGTATTTTTAGTCAATTTTTGAAGAATAAATTATAATAATTTTCAATAATAACCCAACCAAACCTACCCCTACCAAACCACCTTCGTATTTTTAGTCAATTTTTGAAGAATAAATTATAATAATTTTCAATAATAACCCAACCAAACCTACCCCTACCAAACCACCTTCGTATCTTTAGTCAATTTTTGAAGAATAAATTATAATAATTTTCAATAATAACCCAACCAAACCTACCCCTACCAAACCACCTTCGTATTTTTAGTCAATTTTTGAAGAATAAATTATAATAATTTTCAATAATAACCCAACCAAACCTACCCCTACCAAACCACCTTCGTATTTTTAGTCAATTTTTGAAGAATAAATTATAAAAATTTTCAATAATACCCCAACCAAACCTACCCCTACCAAACCACCTTCGTATTTTTAGTCAATTTTTGAAGAATAAATTATAATAATTTCCAATAATAACCCAACCAAACCTACCCCTACCAAACCACCTTCGTATTTTTAGTCAATTTTTGAAGAATAAATTATAATAATTTTCAATAATAACCCAACCAAACCACCTTCGTATTTTATCACCATTAGGTACCTGCCGTAATTAGGGTTAGCGTTCGGTCAAACGGTCAAATTGTCATTCGATAAATTCACCAATTCGATAAATTGTTTACTCGATAAATTGTTTTTCGATAAATTGCATTCGGTCAATTGTCATTCGATAAATTGTTTTCGATAAATTCACCGCATACCTAATAATTTGACGTTAAACAGATTTAGACAGCTCTTTTAGAAAATATATCCAGTTCATGTCCTAAATATATCCAGTTCATGTCCACGAAAAGTCCATGAGATGTCCATAGTTTATTTATCATGTCGAGTGAATGTCCATATTTGTACAAGGTATATCGATTCTTAGTACGAAACGCACATCCATGGGATGTCCAATTTGTGGCAAATGGATGTCCATAGGATATCCTTCTGGACTTGAGCGGATATCCTATGGATATCCCTTATGTACAATGTGGATATCCATTGTATGTTCATGTGTTATCTGGGTTACCAGGCAATAGATACGGAAAGCCCGAAGTTCTCGAGTGGCTATTGCCAAATGACAACAAGTTTGAGAAAGGGCCTGGAGAATTATTATCTAATTTATCGAACTCTCGTGTGGTATTCGATAGATTATTTTTTGAGGTTACAATCAAAATTACTTTAAAGATTCTATATTTTTATTCCAACAAATTTATCACTCGATTCTATATAACCAGATATTCATTTTACGAATTTTTTGAAAATGTATGACAGACGTGTCAGATCAAGAAAATACGTGGTTGTCATTGAATAATTCTAAATGGAATAATGTAAGTAGATTATTCCCACTACAAGAAACTACTAGCGAAATTGAATATTTCTATTGGTTTCGAGAAAAAGTAATAAAATAAACTAACTCACTTATAGAATTTTTACAAACGAATTAATCCCTCTTAAAAATGTTATCATACGCCCATGATGGGAGAAATTCGTCCAAATAAATTAATACCTCATATTAATTTTATCGCACTTCCATGGTAAATGGATATTTTCACAAAAAAAGAACCCTTTTTAATCATATACCTATGATGGGAGGAAATTTGTCCCAATAAATTTATACATCATAATGATTTTATCGCACTTCCTTGGAAAATGGATATATTCACAAAAAAATTACTCTTTTGTATGATTCTCTTATATAAATTTAATCCTACGTTCATTGTAGATAGAAATTTTTGCAAATAAATGTTTCCCTTTTAAAAAATGTATGGTACTCTCATGGTAAATGTTCTCACAAAAATTAACCTCTTTTCAAAAATGTTTTCATACGCCTATGATGGAAAGAAATTTATCCAAATAAATGAACCCCCTTAAAAAATTTTATCGTACGCCGATGGTAAATGGGAATTTTTACAAATCAATTATTCTCTTATACAAATTTTATCCTACGTTCATTGTCGATAGAAAATTTGCAAATAAATGTTTCATATTTAAAAATTATATGGGACTCCAATGGTAAATGGAAATGTTCACACAAAATGAACGTCTTTTTAAAAATGTTATCACACGCCTATGATGGGAGGAAATTTGTACAAATGAATGAATCTCCTGAATTTTTTTTATCGTACGCCCATGAAGAAATTTAACAAAAATATAATATGAAAATTCTTTTCAATTAATAACTTCATTTCTTTAAATCCTCACCGTATTTAAACTAGAGGTTTTATTTAAAATTTTGACGCGTTTCGCTAGGAAGAAAAACGAATTCAAAGATAGCAGCCAATTTTAGCTGCAAAAATGTTGAGAGCTGCTCAATTCGCGGTTTCAGTGGCGTGCATAATATATATTGAATCGAATTCATATTTCAGAAAGCCAACTTTATATCCAATGAGTAGGAGTACATTGGTGTAAAGAACACACTGTTTGGAGAAAATTTGGTTCGATGAGTAACAAGAGCTGAAACGTCACTCCAAAAACTGAAAGAAACATCCTATGGAAATGAGGAGCCTAGTTGATACCAGCATTTTAACGTTGTAAGCAAACTGTTCAAAGGAAATTTGTTTACGATGGGGAGCGAGGGTTGAAACGTCATCCCTAAAATTGAAAAGTAACTTCCAAAAGAAACGAGAAACCAACTTAATATTTGAAGGGTACAATGATTTTATTGTTTAAAATACACTGTCCAATGGTAAATTGCGTACGAGGGGGATAAAGGGTTGAAGTGTCACCCCTAAGACTTAAATAAATTCCAACTTCCAAAGGAAACGAGAAGCTAACTTAATATTTGGAGGGTAGAATGATTATAATAATGTTTAGAAAAATATGTCCAAAGGAAATTAGCTTACGAGAAGAATAATGGGTTGAAAATTCACCCCTAAAACTGAAATAAATTCCAACTTACAAAGGAAACGAGAAGCCAACTTAATATTTGGAAGGTGGAATGATTATAATGTGGGGTGGGGTGACATTTCAACCGTTTATCCTCCTCGTAAGCAAATTTCCTTTGAATAGTGTATTTGAAACAATAAAATCATTGTACCCTCCAAATATTAAATTGGCTTCTCGATTCCTATGGAAGTTTAAATTTATTTTAGTTTTAGGGGTCACATTTCAACCCTTTATCCCCATCGTAAGCAAATTTCTTTTGGTCAGTGTTTTCTAAACATTATAATCATTCTACCCCCCAAATATTAAGTTGGCTTCTGGTTTCCTTTGGAAGTTGGAATTTCTTCAGTTTTGGGAGTGACATTTCAACCCTTTATCCTCCTCGTAAGCAAATTTCATTTGAATAGTGTATTTTAAAGAATAAAATCTTTGTACCCTCCACATATTAAGTTGGCTTCTCATTTCCTTTGGAAGTAAGAATTTATTTAAGTTTTAGGGGACACATTTCAACCTCTTATCCCCCTCGTAAGAAAATTCCCTTCAAACCGTACATTTCAAACATTATAATTATTCTACCCTCCAAATATCAACTTGGTTTCTCATTTCCTTTGGATGTTATAATTTATTACAGTTTTAGGGGTGACACGTTTCAGCAAATTTTCTCCAAACAGTGCGTTCTCTACACCAATATACCCCTGCTTATTGGATATCAAATTGGCTCTCCGAAATATGAATTCGATCCAATATATATTCTGCACGCCACTGAAACCGCAAACTGAGCAGTACTCAACATTTTTGCAGCTAAAATTGACCAGTACCTAATTCATAGTAGGCAACCCTACAAAGTAAAAGTTTTATTTCATTTAACAGCACCTAGTGAAAAATTCAATAATCTTCAAGTGTACTTCATTTTCCGCTTTTATAGCCTGATGATGGTAATTGTTCTCCGAAAGTAGCTGCACAATACATCCTTGTGGGGTGAATTATAATTTTTGTGACTGATTTTTGGATCCTCACCACATTGAATTTCGGATATGGATGAACTCTTTAGAGTTCATAATTTTATGACTCTTTTATTTAATAATTTTCTATATATTTAGCATAAAATTTTTGATTTGAAATATTTCACTCTCTCATTAGATTTATAGAAATAAAGTATATGTAACACTTACATTTTGAACTTTATGATCTCCATCCCAATACCATTTGGACTGTCCATTTTTCCCATTAACCATCACTAAAAACCGAATTCGACCATTTCCATTTACCGGCCGGCGATTGCCACCACATTTATCACTTAGTCAAACGCATACATCACATAACTTTCCCCATGAAACTGCCTCTCCACTACGTCAGAGCAACCTCGAGTCAGTAACTGTGTTTATAGAGCAGCTCACCCATCTATAAAAACCGGTTGCATGTCTTATTTACAATAGATTACATTTTAGGGTACTGTATAAAAACACATCTGAAGTTGTAATTTACTAAAATAAATAATTCATACAATTCGGTCAGTATAAGGAAGATGAGCGTAACCCAACAGCTTTGTCTCTGAAGTCCGTGAAAATCTTAGCATATTACCCAGACACCCTTTTAAGTATTCAACAAAAATTAACAAGTTTCAACAAAAATCTGATTGGGAAAGAATGGGGTAAAAGTTCAAAATTGCTACAATGATAAACTTAAAAATAGCATCGAACGTAAAACTGATATGTGCATGGTTGAAGTTCAACCCCAATCCGGTGCAGTATCCAGATTAAGATTATACAGTGTGTACATAAAGTAACGTATCTTGCTAATATTTCGATTTCAATAAAAGTTATTTCAAATAATCCAGACCAACTACATAAGTCGATTAGAGCTATACAGGGTGCACCGTTGCTCCAACATAACTTATCAACATATTTTTTCAAATGCTACACCATGTATATATTTTCAGTGTTTCATAATCTTTTAAATTACAAATACAATCGTCAAGACCGCATAATTCTAACTCTAATAAATTCCAAAGTTACATTGGTTTGAATCTAAAATTATAAAAAAATTATTTATGTCAAGAAAGTAGTAGGTTTTTCTGTCATTAATATCAATTGATAAAGTTTTAGGTTTCTCGCCAACAATTCAGGTTTTCCGCTAAGAATTTCAAGTTTCCCGCTCAAATTTTTTGTTTCCCGCGAAAATTTAAGATATTCCACGTTTTCCGCCAAAACTTGAAATTTTTGGAGGAAAAACCTAAAATTTGGGCGAGAGACCTAAAAATTTGAGCGGGAAACTTGGAATTGAAATTTGAAGTTCCACGCTGAAATTCCAGGTTTACGGCCAAAATTTAAAATTTCTGGGGGAAAACCTGAAATTTGGGCGGGTTACCTAAAATTTGAGCGGGAAACTTGTAATTGAAATTTGAAGTTTCCTGCCGAAATTCCAGGCGAAAGACCTAAAATTTGAGCGGAAAACTTGAAATTCTTAACAGGAAACCTGAAATTTTGGCGAGAAACCTAAAACTTTATTAATTATTATTAATGACAGAAAAAACTACTAATTTTATGACATAAACAATTTTTTTATAATTTTAGATTCAAACCAATGTAACTTGATTATGAAAAACTGAAAATATATACATGGTGTAGCATTTAAAAAATTATGTTGGAGCAATGGTGCACCCTGTATACTTCTAATCGACTCACTCAGACGGTCTGGATTATTTGAAAAATCTTTTATTCAACATTTTTTTTGTAAATCTAACGGAGATCGAAATATTAGCAAGTTACGTTACTTTATGTAAACACTGTATTACTATGGTAAACAATTTTGAAAATTCCTTTAACAGAAGGGAAATTATCAAAAATATAATTCAAAGTATTCTAAGTATATCAAATTTTGAAAAAAACTTGTTAACCAAAGTAGACAAAAATTAGCGAGTAGTCTAAAGTAATCTGGGCACAAAAAGTATCCATAGGGAAATATCAAATTTACTAAACAAGTTAAGAAAGATTAAAAATATCATACATAGTTTATAGTGGTAAATTTTTCAAAATATAAAAGTTTAGAGTTTTTAAGTTGAAACAAAAAATTTTTCAACAACTTTAGGTCGTTATTATACTCAAGGAAAGCTATGTGATCACATTTCTACTTTATATTATACAGGTATACATCAATTTGAAAATTTGTGTAACCACAAAAAAATATCTCAATCGATAAAAAGTTTGTAAATCAGCAGAAAACTGTAAAAATGTAAAGAATTGGAAACACCCGAAATCCTTATTGTAACTTCTTTGTCTGGAAGATTCCGTTGCGCCTAGTGCGTTCTGGGAGTGAATTTTCTAACAAAATCCTAGAATAAATATATATTTTGGATTTGAGGATTCTTAAAATAATTCTGAATCTGAGACAGTTTTGAAAAAAAGTATTGTTTTGATAAAAGATATTTTTTGTATGCTATAGGTAATCTTTTAAATTAGAGAGGAAAATTTAAGCTATCTTAAAATATTATTTGTGGAAAAAAATGGATTTCTAAAGTAATTTTTCCTTCTATGTTATATTGATAGAATTTATTTTTGTATTTTTTTAAAATTAAATTGTAATAAATAAATTCTCCTATTGACTCCCAGAACGTTGCACCAGAAATCCCTTCTTTTTCTCCTTCTAAATAATTATCCCTGTCTGGAGGATTCTGGTATTACTTCGTAAACCTGAGAGTACCTTAATATTTCAAAAATTATAATCTACTAACAGAATGGTTAATAATATTGACTAACCAAATAAATGTTTTATATTGAAGGTTTTCTTAAATATTTTTTAATCTGAACAGTTGAAAAAAGAAAATGAATGTTTAAGCAATTTTTCTTTTTCTATTATACAGTTGATAATATTTTTTGTATTAGTTTTTTTATTGCTGTAACAAGTTTCTATTTAAATTCCATAAAATTATATCGTATTTAGGTACTACTTAAATGATTGACTGATATGCTCTGGAACGGTGGAAGAACTTCACCTGAAAAAAAAGAAACAAACGAAATCCACATAAAATTATCTTCTTGCTGGGTGTTTCCAATATTTAATATATTTATGAAATTATTAAAAGTAAAACAACCGATAAGAAAAATTATAAATATTTAAAAAATTTCAGGCATACTTTTCAAATAACAAAAATAGAAAATATATTACATTAATAAAAAAAATATATATATAAATAAAAAAACTAGTCAATGTATTACCCTGGACCTCAAGGAAAAAAACGTGAACGGAATATTATTTTTCAATAATTCCATTCTCAAAAAAATTCCCAGAAAATATTTTTTTTAATTAGGTTTTGTTAAAAAGAAAGAAGTAGAACATTATCAAACATTCAATCATGGAGATATTCTAATTATAGAAAATAAAAAAAGGAATGAATTATTTCAAGAGAAAAATGCCTTAAATTTCGAATTATTCCCAGCTAAGACTATTTTTTAAAAATTTTGTCACTAAATTATTATTTTTACAGATATTTCTATTTTTGTTATTGTTCACAACAATCACCTACCTTTAGGCAATCGCTTTTTTACCGAAACGAACGTTTGAATCTGTAAAAAAAGATAACATTTTCAATATAACTTATCATTGCTCGACAAATAAATTGTTCCAATCCTTTCTACGTGAAATTTTCCCATAAATATCAAAAAAAATTATGAAAATGTTAATCATGATATAAATTATCCAAATTTTTCAGTTAATCTGGCAACATAGCTGACTGTGCCACCACTTACCTAATCGTATGCGTATCAAACATTAAAAGATTTACAGAAACCCTCATTACAGTAAAATATCATATATTCTGTATATTCCTTGTTATTATTTTTCGTTAATTATAGGGAAATTAAACCGTTGAAATAAAAATAAAAAAAAAAGTGTGGTTTAATTTCCCAATAAATTAACCAGAAAGAATAACAAAAATTTCCATTGAAAAATATATTTTTTTATCAGGAAAAATAACCATTCCATTCAACCCTCACCTTCAAGAAGGGGAAGGTGAAAGGAATGATATTTTCCCTTCCCCTTTTTGAAGAACATTAGTATAGAAAATTTGACAGCAGCACAACAGACAAACATACTATTTCTTTTGTGGGCTGTATAACTGTATATTTATACAGGCTAGTCAATTTATACCTTGATAGGTTTATTTCTTTGCTATAGTCAGTAGTATAGAAAAAAAGAATTCCAACTGTAAGAGTTTTTTTATAATATTAACTTTGGACCAATTCAGTTTTTAATAGGTACTTTCGAAAGCTGAATATAATCCCATCTCTACTTGTAGTTTTACAGCTATTTGATATTTGACAAGCAAACATCATTTCATGATATTAATAAAAAATATATACCTCCTGTATTTATTTAATTTTTCTCTGGAAATTTTGAATAAACCGCAAATTTTTCGATGGATAATCTTCAAAATAGGTGAGTAGGTAGGTACTACCTATATCGATTTCTTGCAAAATCAGTCAAAAACTCTTGGGCTCTTCAGACCCTTCATTTTCTATGTTAAAACAACCACCTTCGAATTTATATACTACAAATTTCGACTTGACTTTATAATATATAACAATTTAAAATACATAGTCTTTAAAAATAGTACAAAAACATTTAAAATGTTAAATATTGTTTTAATAAATAATAAAACAATAGAATATACTCATATTATTATCTACCTGAATAAAAAGTACGTAGGTAATCACTGTTTTGAACGCTAACACAAACTATAATATAAAACATTAAAACTCTTTGTTTAACGCTATAGAACTTACATTCTTACAGGCGTTTTTTCATTGCAAAAAATCTCACCCGCTTTGCTCACAGGTTTCGGTACTGAATTTTGATTGGTTCTAGATAACTCAGTCTCACACCGTGGTAAGTTAGTCGATTGCTTTGAATTTATTGTAACATGCGTAATAGAAATAATTTTAGTTATATACAGGGTCGATTACGTTTGATTTGATTTGACCAGCAAATATTTTTCACTTACTCACCTATTTATTGGAAATACTACTTATATTTCCAACAATATTGAAGAGAAAATTCTTGTACAGAGTCACAAATTTAGATTGTTTTTTTCTCTGGGAATTCTGATTTCGATGCAAATTTTTCATTCAATATTCTTCAAACTAGGTGCAGTCAAAATCTATCGTGATTCCGTAAAAATCGTATTAACTCAAACATTATAGAATACATGATACATGATAAAGTATTGTAATTTCTTTATTTCGAATAATTTGACAATGTCAAAATATAGGTATAGAGCTTTTTTGAAATAATGCGGATACAAAAATCCTATTCACTAAAAGAACTCATAGACAAAATAAGTATTTCTCTATAACAGAGGCAGTGCTATAAGATCGGCAGTTTTCTTGAACACTTCTGATTTTACCGGAGTGAACTTATTGGCAGCCAATTCCCGAAGACACCCGAACGATCATAGACGTAGATAGATATTTTTTTAAAAAATCAGCACACAACAAGCCATCATATTATACATTGTTGAGTGAATAAGAAAATATTGAGAATATAATTTAAAATGAAAAAAACAATAATTTATAATGACTCCGATACATATTTCTATTTAATAAAATCAAATATATACTATAGCTCAAAATTAAACATAGTGTATCAACTCAAAGATAACGAAAAGTCAGATTATATGATACTACCTAAACCTAAGTACAAAAGGAAAATCGCTTCGGTGCCATCGAAGGGGTAGAAACGCTACCCTCAAGATAAAAATCATTTCAACCCGAGGTAAACCAGAAGTCAGGTTGAAATGTATACAAAACATGTACATACTGATAAGGATCCCACATAACAGAAGGAAAATCGCTTCGCTACCGTCTAAGGGATAGAAATGCTACCCTCAATATTCAAAAAAATAATTTTAATCCGAAGGAAATGAGAAGCCAGGTTGACGTTTATACAAAACCTTATATATAACCTATAAGGAACCCACATACAAAAGGAAGATCACTTCGGTGCCGTCGAAGGGGTAGAAATGTTACCCTCAAAATTTAAAGAAATCATTTCAACCCGAAGGAGCGAGAGGCAAGGCTTCCAGATTCACCAATTATTAAGATAGCTGCTACTTTGTCGGCTTGAGTACGTATAATTTGACTATGTAAACTCTTAAACGTCTCGTTAAACAATAATAAAATTAAATATTTAAGCTATTTAGAAAAACTTTGCAAAGCAACAATTACTATTAAATTAAAAACTTCAATTTTTTTTGACAACTAACCAGAGGCGGACTGAAAAATCTTCAATATTTAAATGTGAAATAATAATTTTGGTATTTATTTAATTTATCCGTCAAAATTAGTTTAAACCCAAACAAAATTAATATGGCTATGTAGCCAATGTCAATGCCTTTCAAACGAGATATCACTTGCCATAAGGTCCTATTTAAAATTATTGGCCAGAGTGGCACTGTGACGTCATCTATTACTATTACGTCACCTGTTACCATTCGTAGAGAAGTTTACAACACTTTATTTTCACGATCCAAATTTTATTAATGTAAGTGTAGCCGTTCAAAAGATACGAGGGGGGAGGGGACTTTTGAATAGCACTGTATATTTCTATCCCTTCGACGGCAGCGATTTTCCTTCTGTATGTGGGATCCTTATCAGTATGTCATGTTTTGTATAAATTTCAACCAGGCTACTCTAGTATATTTTTAATGTGTTAATAAAATAGAAACATGTATCGGAGTCATTTTAAATTATTGTTTTTTACATTTTAAATAACATTCTCAATATTTTTTTATCCACTCAATTATATATAATATAATATGATGGCTTCGGGAATTGGCTGCTAATTTTTGGCTGCCGAGTTCACTCCGGTACCGATTTTAAATAGTCAACCCTGGAGCTTTCTTGACTTATAGAGAATTTATAACTATTACAAGTTCTTCCTCATTTGTAGGTGTAGGAAAGAAAGAGTTTTGGTTTATTTTAGAGCTAGCTATCGATAGCACGACAGATTAGGATTGTTTTTACCTATATGTAGATTGTAGAACAATCTTATCTATATTTAGCGGTTATAACCAGTCTGAACAACATTTGAAAACTGCGAAAATTTTGTTCTGTCTAAACATACGGGGTAAGCACAAAAGCCAGTCTGCTTCTCCAACGTGAGTCTATAATATACAAAACGTTGAGTATAAAAGAATAATGAATCCATTACAAGTAACAAATAACCATTGTTTTCCCCATTTCACTAGCAAACTTTGACAATGCAACGCCAACTATCGAAAAAATGATCAAAAATAGGATTTATTTTTTATTTAATTTTAGGTTATACGAAACCAGACGTCTATTTAATCGACATAGACGGAAACGGAAAATTCCCACCAGCACACGTTCGATGCGAGTTCCAAAGTCATGAAGATTCTACGAAAACAATAGTAGAACACAACTTACCTAGTCAAATAGACGTAAGATCACCTTCAGAAAAAGATTTTATGTTTACAATTAAATATAGAGAATTCGACGCAGAAATGATACAGGAATTAGTGTCGCATTCGTTAAATTGTAGTCAGTACATAAGATACGATTGCCAAAAAGCACCACTTGAGTTGCACTCTGCCACCTGGTTCATAAGTTCAGCAAACGAAACAGTGGATTTCATAGGAGATAACAAAAGGTGAGAAAAAGATTAATTAACCTAGTATAAGGCAGTTGTACACAGGAAGAACAAAACTGCTTTAGTAAAAAAATCCATTAGAGATACTACAGATAGAGGCGGTTTAGGCTGTCTTTCTCTAATAGCGCGCATGCTATATACACAGACAAAGACAGAAAAACCTCTAATCGTCTATCTTTTTCTCTCTCACCAGAGTTCGGTGAGACATTCCCACTTACACTATGGCTTATCGCCTCTATCTGTAGTATCTCTATGGAAATATCTCCTCAATCTTTTCAGCAAGATATACCTATAGGCAGATAAAAAAATGTTCTGCTTACTGGTTGTTTGGGTATAAAATCATAAACCAACGAAAAGTAGTAGCACACACAATTATTGAGCCTGTCTCTCCCAGAATATACCTCTTGAGAGCTATGTATTCTGCAAATAATTTTGCACAGCCGCCCATCTACTCCGATGGAGCCTCATCATCACTCGTGCTTTGAGCGACTTGCTCGTCCTCTGCCTAATGGCTAGTGGACGGATCTAAGGGTCTTTCTTTTCGCTGTGTAACTACGGCGATTTATCTTCAGCGGTCTTCTGTTTTATTTTTTGTCTTTTGTTGTGTATTTTGCGCTGCCTCTATAAGGGGCAAATCCTTAGTCGACGAAGTGCGATTTAAGACAACTGTAGAGGCTCCACTGGCTATAAATGAGTCTAGTTTAGATTTCGATATATTTTTATGAATGCGTTTTCGCTAAGTTCTCCACCTGGTGACTCTAGGTCATCAGATAAGCGTAGTCATGTCAGTTGCTTCGCCGGGTTGTTTTCTTGGTTGTCGTTGGCGTAGATGACTATTGGCGTCGCTCCTTTTGGAGTTAGGTTCCACTGGCTATAGCTGAGTATAGTTTAAATTCCGATATCTTTTTATGGATGTGTCAAGCTTTCGCTTGAGTTCGCCTCCTGGTTACTCTAGGTCATTAGCTGAGCGTAGAATCAAGTCTGTTGCTTCGTCGGGTTGTTTTTTTGGGTTGTGTTAGCATAGATGACTCTTGATGGCGTCGCTCCGTTTGGAGTTTCGTCGGAGTTTTTCTTATCGTCCTATTGTTTGGGTCTAGTGGACATGCTTTTTTTAGTTCGCTGAGTGTTCTCCTTGACAGTTATACAGGTAGATAGTTTGTCCCTGGGTCTTAAGCACTCGTTGGAACGGTGTAATCCTCCACACTTAACGCCCCCCGCATGTTGTCAATCCGAAGTGAAAGCAGTGGCAGCTCTAGCATTGTGTCGGTTCATTTCCTCTTCGTAGCTTTTTCTATCTTATTCTCACGATTTGATCGTCCTTATCTCCTCTTTTTCCTTTACATCTAGCTACACGATGTAGATGGGTAGTGGTTTTCTTTCGCCGTACCTAGCATAGTGTCGGTTCATTTCCTCTTCGTAGCTCTTTCTATCTTATCCTCACGATTGGATCGTCCTTATCTCCTCTTTTTCTTTTACATCTAGCTCCACTATGTAGATGGGTAGTGGTTTTCTTTCACCGTACCTAGAGTATAAAATATACATCGAAACGCCTGAGAGTGGATAAATGAATGTGCGGCAATCCATTTACTTTGTATTTGAAACATTTACTAACTAACGCAGATTTGATCTTTCTTTATGCGGCCGCCTCAATCTAACTGTTATAAATTGAAATTGTATTACTGAACAAGGTGATCAGAAAAGAACCTTATTTTAAAACTCAATTTAAATAACAAAGTAGAGCAATTATAATAAATGTTGAAACTAAGCCTTAAATGGCAAATACGATGATATGGCTTTATTTCTTAATACCAGCTTTACAGGGGTGCATGTCCGTGTTCTATAGGAAAAAAATGCGAAAATAAATCTCAATGGTGTAACTGCGAAGATATCGACGATGAAAAATGGTACACCGATGACGGTTATTACACTGACGCTAACAACGTGGGAATAACCGAAATGGTATTTCTTCAACAGTCCGATTTACCAGAAGATGCACTCGGTAGAATAACTTTGGGACCTTTGGAATGTGTCGAAACGAGTAAGTAGTGGTAGTATAGGAAAATGACACTAAAAGTGATAATTGTATGCCTGAGTGAAGAGTGGGTAAATTTTAATTAGTCTTAAAAGCAAGGCCAACAAAATCCTAAAATATTATTCCTATTATTAGTTGCCTAGAGCAATGCATTTCATATAATATGATAAAGGTATGCAAAAATCACATTTTCCTCATTACTTCCACGGAAAAAATATCAATACAGTGAGAGTCACGAATGTTTCTCGTTACGTCATAACACATAAACATCCGAATCAAATCAATAAGACTGTTTTCTCCAGTGGCACATAATTACTAAAGGGTTTGGCATGTATTTCTGGTGATCTAATTATGAGAGGAAATAAATAGAAACCAAACTTAACATACCATAGTTAGACTACAATTTGAAATTCTACAAATAAATTGTTACCAAACTTACCTCTTGAATGGCATTTAACGGCAGAAGTGGTCCACCATTAGCCAAATCCTTTGGGAAATATTCAGGTAATTTTCTAATACACGCACGTCTACTTTCGTCCAAACGTTTACCGGTCATTTTGTCGAAAAATATCACAATAAATGTAAATGAACTTTACCTATTTAAAGTAATGACAATGACGACGAACTTAAATGGTGACAAAATGATTTCCGCATAAAGTGACATTGTACAACCGTTGTCACAACACAAAACAAACCGATAAAGACGTAATGGCGTAGATTAATTCAGACAAAAAAGACATGTACCTTTCCATTTGTTTTACGCGGTCAGTGATGTCCACATAAAAATAGAGTGTCTTTGATACATTCAGGGAAGTATGACGTAACGAGATACATTCATGACTTTTACTGTACCTGTGGAGTTTGGAGGAAATTGGTGGCCTCAAACCGTTTTGAATCCAGCGTACACAAAATTGTTTTCCACAAAAGTCGCTTCAACCAACAAGGCTATTAGCAATATACCTTGCCATTTTTCAACGTTATAAGGTTCGTTCCAGCGACCAGTAATTTACAGTTATAAATTACGTGTGAAAAGTCTTCATCGATATTGTGACCGCTAACAAGTAATACGGGGTCAAAGCTTTTCGTTTATCTTATCTCGCTTGCTATTGGTTATACAAAATTTTTTGCCCGATTAAAAATGAGTCACTACCTTAGAGTAATCCTACAAATAGAGTCTGCAAGTCATTCATAAAACTATCCGAAAAGGCGGCTAACATTCTATCGCCATACATATGTTTTCATCAATGACTTTCAAGTAGTGGGGAGAAACTGTCGGACTAGTCGGACAATGCCACTGGCATATAGAACTATTCACTTACGGGTGAAAAGAGAGGATAGGAAAATTCCGACTTGGAGAGAATGCCATTCAATGGTACATGGACGGCTCAAAAGAAGTAGGAGGAACTAGGATAAACGTGTACGGGCCATGAACCAAAGACTCTGAAAGCTTGGGAAACACTCCAAGTAGCTTTCAAGCGAAAATTCACGCCATAAGGAAGTGTGCCCAGTTCAATATTGATAAAGGATACAGAAGGCAAAGGATTATCATAATATCGGGTAGTCAAGCAGCCTTTAGAGCACTGAGCTCTTGTGTAATCAGTTCCAAAATGGTGTGGGAATGCCTAGGCATATTCAATGAACTAGGCGAGAACAATATAGTAACCTTACTGTGGATTACAGGACACTGGAATAGAAGGAAATGAAATAGCAGATGAGCTAGCAAAGAGGGGGACTGAAATACCCTTTTGCGGAATCAGCTCAAATGTAATATTGGAAGAAATAGGTAAAGCCTAAAAAAGAGAAGATCTGATCATTGGAAAGATCTAGTAGGGCCTAGACAATCAAAGACTACAACCTGTTAAGATCAAATGAATGCATTAGTCAAAGTAAAACTGAACTAAAAGTTTTAACAGGAATCATAACAGGACATTGTCACCTGAATGGGCACATGAAAAAGCTCAAAATAGTGGATGAAGAAGAATGTAGATTTTGTGGCATGGAAAAAGAAACCTATATCCACATACTTGCGAATTGCGCAGCAATTCAGAATCCTAGGGCACAGCACCTAGGAGATTATTGGATAGAAGAGGGACATTTACCTAAGTTGAGGCATATCCTAAAATTCCTCCGGGAAATAGGACTAGTCTCTAAGGCTCTCCTCAGAAACTAAGTAGAAGTAGGGAGGCACAATAGATCTTTTTCACTCAATGAATGTCACCCCAATATACAAACATACATGTTAAATCAGTAGTGTTACATGCATTGCAGATGGTTTTGTCTTCTTTTGTAATCAAAAATTTATCAATCAGACTGGAGTATCTCAAACGGAGTCGAGTTATTTTTATTTGGTCATCTCTATTACTATAGTTATTTGTTGCCAAATTTTCACATTGCATTTAATTTCTCGTTATTTACAATAGTTAGAATACTCCCCACGCTCTAGGCACTTTGGATTTAATGAAACATGAGTAATTAGGCATAACATTTGACACACGCACCGCACTTCTACTTGTAGGGTTGCCGGGTCAGAAGTTCTGCGTCTTCAACACCAAGAATACCAGCATAGGACTAACGGAAATAATTTTTAATATTTCTGATAATTCCAGATCTGTGACCCAAAAGATATCCTACCTTTTTAAACTGGCATCTGGTCCCACGGGATGGGAGCAGTTGTGTATACTGGAAGTATGGAAATGCATATTATATTATATTTTTGTTAATTTTCGTAGAATGTTGCAAGAAAAAATGTTATACAAAATAATTTTTCAGATACCCAACGATACGTTGTAACTTTTACTACCAGTCAATCATATATTGAAGTGCCTGGTTGGATAAAGGGCGATTTGGCGTTTTCCTTTAGAACTACTGGTAAAAAAGCGATTCTTCTCTACCAACCGCCAATTAGACCAAATTATCCCAGTTATATGGTCGCTTTAACAAGCGGTAAGTTTTTATTTAATCACAATATAGGGATCTGAGACGGCATTATCCTCAAGTGGCCTCCTAGATGCCCATAGCTAGAGATTTCTTCCAAAGCACCAGATGATCATTAGGAGAGACGTCTGGCTGATAAATAATCCCCAACATTTTTACGATTCTTAGTTATTACTGATTGAATAAATGTTATTGAATCAATAATGATATTTTTTTCTAGATTTTCAACTAACTTTCAACTTTACACTTAATACCGGTGTCTCTAAGGAACTGGTAATAATTTCTGGTAGAAAATTAAACGGTGGAGAATGGCACAAAGTTTGGATCGATTATAACAAATATCACGTTAGATTTATGATAAATGAAGATTTTCAAATGGTGAATTTAAAGCCAGAAGAAGAATTTGGTCCATTTGAAGGGTCCATGTTCATCGGGGGAGCTATCAGGTGAGCCCTTTAATATATTTAATTTCAAATTTGCATGTTTAGTTACCCACAATAAATTCCGAATTAAATATAATGTTGATTCTCTGGATTAATACCTCTCTAAACTGACAATGTGGACTAACAAATAAAGTAAATTTTGGATAGACCAATACATTGCACCAATAAGAATCAATGGTTGGCTTGTGGGCAGGTCAAGACTCGAAATGATTTATGACTTTTTATCCTTTCGGCTTTTTAATCCTCAAAGAGAGGCCGCATACTGTTATTTTATTGTGAGGCAGAACAAACTAATTGTACTCACAACTATACTCAGTTGTAGCATTCAAATTGTTTTTCTATTTTTTCAGTGACCTTCTTGATCATAAATCTTCCGTACATCAAGGATTGATAGGATGTTTTAGAGGATTGGTTGTGAATGAAGAGATTTTAGACATTTACAGTTATATGAGTGTCCATCTCAGTGAAATTATAAAAGACTGTAAACCGTCCTGCGATCCGAATCCTTGTCAAAATGGTGCTCACTGTAAAGAACTTTGGAGTAATTTTCAATGTATCTGTCCGAACCCATGGGCGTACAGTGGAGAATTCTGTGAAACAAGTAAGTTATTCATTACTACCTATATGTATATTAAAATTTAAATTAGAATTATTTGCTGGCAACTTTTTTGGTTGTTTTGCTTTGTTTGTCCTAAATGTGATTGTATAACCCCCTTTCATACTCTGAAATTGTTGGCTGCTGAAATATTCTTGCACGAATCTTTCTTAACGGGGGTTTAGTTTATCACTTCAGTGTAAGTATGAACAGATTTTATCTTCAGTATTTACAAATAAATGCCAATTTTGTATCCTCCTGTCTCATAGAAAGCGTGTCAATATGTTTTATTGATATTTATTTGATTACACTTTCCTGTATCAATTAATTTGGTCTTTTGGTTGTGTCGTTTATGTGAAGATACCAGTCTTTTCACTAAGTCCTTCTTGGAGAAATCTCTTTTGGATACTCTAATCCTAGGAGCCTATATGTCCAATGAGACAATGTTTCACATTCGAAGATAATGTGAGAGGCTGTTTCCATGCACAACTGACAAATAGGTTCCTCCCTATAGAGATAGTATGAAATAAAAGTATTATTGTATTAGTAAAATAATAGATTATTCCTATGACATGTGTTGTTATTGGTTAGGCTAATGGAACCGTAAGGATCCGCAGTCAATATCACAACCTCACACACATGTGTTGCTGAAATTAATAGTTATTACTAAAGGCTTCAAGAAAAAAAGCATCTTTTGCAATATCCAAATCTATTCGATTGAAAAATTCGCTAAGTATAAATCTACAAATAGTTGGTGTAGGGTAGGATAAAGAGCACTAAAAATGAATTATTATAGTCTTAGTTTATTTCGTCAGAATTCAATGAAATTGTTCTCTTTAAAAACAATATTTTGCTCTAACAATTGAATTATAGAACAAAGGGTTTTGATTTTTTTTTTAAATCGGAAGTTTAAATAGGAATCATATGGGTAGTTTTTATTATTCAATTAAGTGTGTTCTTAAAAATAATTTCGCTTTTATTAATTTGCACCCGGGATGTAAGGGTAAATTAATTCAATAAAACAATAAAACAGACGTCAAAATAATAGTGTAAAACTATTAAAACCATAGAGATACTACAGATAGAGGCAACAAGCCACCTCGGAACCCGTCAGCACCTAAGAGAGAGATCGAAAGTCGGAGGTTTAGGCTATCTTTCTCTAATAGCACGCATTCTATATACACAGACAAAGACGGGAAAACTTCTGATCGTCTGTCTTTTTCTATCTCACCGGAGTTCAGACGGACATTTCCACTTACACAGCGACCTATGGCTTGTTGCCTCTATCTATAGTATCTCTCTAAGAGCCTAATCCTGGACTGAAGTCAACGCTGAAATCACATTAATACATTATACCCAGTGAGGGGAATGCCAAGAATGTGATAATAGCGACATCTCCACAACTGAATATAAACCAAAATTCTATATTGACAAAAAACCATTTCGGTTTTGTAGGTTATTTACTTGATTAGAGCTTCTGGACGGATAATATCTACCTTGTACTGATGGGGCGCAAATACGCCGAAACCGGTCTGCAAGTGATATTGTTCCTTCTAATTATAAACCAGAAAGGTTGGTTCTATATTTTCATATCTATATACCAACCCCGTTTATCTTGAGAGTGTAATTCATTGTCTGCCTGGGCATATTGCCCGAGAAGTAGTAGTTGCTTCCTTTGGAAAGTAATTTTCTAATTTGTAGTGTTTTAATAGTTTTACACTATTATTTTGACGCTTTACTTAAATATGACAAAAGCATAAAGGCTGGGTGCAGAGGTCTCTAAGCCTCTGACTGTTGGTGCCGAACTAATCAATCGATTCATATTGTCTGGTAGATTTAGTTTATTTCATACTGTCTGGTAAAATTAGTTCACTGAATCCATTTTGAGTCCAGTAAGTGAGCTATTACAGTGTCAAAGCCGGTAACTGTAACCAAGAAACACTTGTAGTTTTGACACAATAAAACCTCAAATGAAAGTTTTTCAACGAAATTTAATTTCTTAAGAAAATACAACAAAAACTACCTACTTAGTCGCTGGGTTCGATGTATTATAGTCCGAGGAAGTAAGGATATAAAATGGAAAAGATTTCCACCAGAGATTAAACGAAAGTACAGTAGAAACGGTGGAGCTTTACCATCACGTGACTGTTACTATACGTATTTACGTATACGTAAATACGTATAGTAACGTATAGTACGTATAGTAACGTGTATATGTATACGTATATACGTATAGTAATGTATAGTACGTATAGTAACGTGTATACGTATACGTATATACGTATGGTAACAGTCACGTGATGGTAAACCTCCACCGTTTCTACATGTAGTATAGACTACTTTCCTAGATTTGTGACAAGATTTCGCTCGAGCTTGCGATGCAGCATAGCTTGAAGCACGTGAAATGCAACAGTTTTTCGTCCATAACTTTTTTAGATTTGTTTGTACAAAAAAATTGTAGGCATTAAAACTGCAGATTGAAAAAAATATATATATTGAAATTTTGTAGGGTCACCATTTTGAATTTTCGAAATCTGAAAACACCAACGTTTTCAGGTGCCGGACTACTATATTTTCATATGTTATGGAGTCGTTATTGTTATTCTAATTATGTTTGTCGCTTAAAAAGCCATTTTGTAAATTTTTTTTCAATTTTTAAAAAATTAAAGGTTGAAAAAAAATGTTTTTAAATATTGCATTACGTCATCTTATAGGGTATAAACTTCCCTACAATTTTTTTGTACAATCAAATCTTAAAAAGTTATGGACGAAAAACTGTTGCATTTCACGTGCTCCAAGCTATGCTTGCAAGCTGCATCGCAAGCTCGAGCGGAATCTTGTCACAAATCTAGGAAAGTAGTCTATACTACATATACTTTCGTTTAAAAAAGTCAAATCTCTGGTGGAAATCTTTTCAATTTCACGATAACTTTCGGCCTAACTTCCCCGGACTATTAGTGATTATGGACGATTTGTAATGTTCAATAGTTAAAAGTACAATTTCAGGTTTGGGAAGTAGTTGTTACTCAATACTAGTTGAGCATTTTTCGAGGATTGTGTGCAAAATATATTATATGGAATATAAACTCTCTCTCCTTTGTTTATTTCAAGATCGCGTTAAAGATTCAATCGTTTAATCTGAGTGGTTTAAAATTTCCATTTTAACAATAAATATCATGAACTGACTGTGCTGACTAAACAAGTTTACGATCGGTCGATATTCTTTAAGAACAAAATAAATATAATTTATAACATATGGATTTCTTTTTATCTATTATTCAAGATGATATCCGAAAGAGCTTCACCACAAATTACTACTAATTTCCACTGGAAATTTATTATTTTTGCAATTCTCTTTGTATGTCCAACTTAAGTATTTATTTTTCAGATATAAATACAAACGCTATAACATTTACACTACCGAGCTCCTACTTACGAAGAAATTACTTGACGAACGACACGAGTGAGGAAAAAGCAGTGCTGACTAGCATGTTCAAAGAAAAAGTTTTGGTAAACTTGCGAACTTACGAAAAACGCGCTTTGATCTTCTACGCCAACGATCAGTTGAATAATTTCGCGCATTTGTACATCGAAAACGATACCCAAGTGATATTTCTATTTAATTACGGAAATAAAATTCATAATTTAACTGTCGATTACGCGAATTTAAACACTAGCAAATCAGTACAGATAGCGATAGTGCGACGTAAAAATTTTACCACTATGCACGTAAATGATCAAAATAAAACTATACCGTACGGAGTGAAACTTTTGGAAGAGTATTCTAACAAACCCTGGATTAATCCAGATATGGGTAAGTTGCACTTACACATCTTAATTTTTACATTCTTGTATGTATGTATGTATGTATGTATGTATGTATGTATGATGTACATTCATTGGTACCTGAAAGATCTATTGTGCCCCCTCACTTCTACTAAGTTCCTGAGGAACGTCTCAAAGACTAGTAGTTCCTTTAGTCCTATTTTCCTGAGGAATTTTAGGATATGTGCAGGCTTCAACTTAGGCAAGGAGAACAGAGTCATTTTGACCTGGGCATCGAGGAGTGGAGGGCAACGAGAATGCCGACACTCTGGTAAAAAAGGGATCAGACTCTGCATTCATCGGACTGCACTGCTAGATCAGCCATAGCTACCGGGGCGGAGAGGAAAACCTTCACGTACTGGGCAGACATACCGGGGCTCTCTCACTCGAAGGCGTTCATATACAACCCTTTGAGTACAAAAAATAAGCAGATCCTGGAATGGAGTAGAACAAACCTACGCATTCTGATGGGACTGCTTACTGGGGATTGTCGACTGAATTACCACCTAAAGAAGAGTCTAATTCAGACCTCGGATTGTCGGTTCTGTAATTTGGAGGACGAAACTGCGGAGCTCATATTATACTCATGCCCAGCTTTGGGCAGGGTAAGATATAACATATTCGGTTTTAGTACCTTAGACCGGAAAAGTATCACCAAATACAACCATGGACTTCGTCAGAAGCACAGGCTTGTGGGGTGAATTGTAATCCCTAGAGGTGAGCCAGAATAGACCCAACGGGGGTCGCAGTGGAGATGGCGAGAAGGCCCTACTCACATAAAACCTAACATAACCTAGGTAAATGTCCCTCTTCTATCCAATAATCTACTAGGTGCTGTGCCCTAGGATTCTGAGTCGCTAGTATGTGCATGGAGGTTTCTTCTTCCATGCCACAGAATCTACATTCTTCTTCCTCTACTATTTTGAGCTTTTTCAGGTGCCCGTTCAGGGGGCAATGTCCCGTTAGGATCCCTGTTAAAACTCTTAGTTCAGTATTACTTTGACTTATACATTCATTTGATCTCAACGGGTTGTAGCCGCCCATCAGAATTGATTGTCTAAGCCCTACTAGATCTTTCCAAAGGTCAAATCTTCTCTTTTCTTTACTATATTATTCTTTCTTATTGCTTAATTCCGTAACGAATTTCTTTGAAAAATTATACCTTTTCCCCCTTGAGAACGTCTATGACATTTCAACCTTCGTCCTTATTGAGTGCAATTAAGAGCTTCTACCGTTGGATGCACTAATGATGTATCATGAATTAAATTTTCATTTATTTGCACTGGTAATAAAGGTAATAATGCTTGTTGTCTGGCGTTATTCATAGAACGAAACTTTCATACTGTCGCCTGCGCGTGCTCTGAGTAAACAATTAAAAGGTCTAATATTGTTACCTATTTTAGAGGTACTAGCTCCACAACGACCGCCGGCACCACCAACCGAATATTTTCAATTAAACTTGGGTGGTTACGACCCTGAAACGCTATTAAAAGTTTCCGATTATCCACCAAAGCTCGAAGGATACGTGGGTTGTTTAAGAGGACTTCAAATCGGAAAGAGCTTAATTGATTTGTCTTCCAAAGTAGGCGAGGAAGATGTGGGTAAGTGACAACTTTTTATGCTTATTTTCCCCATAAAATTTATAAAAAAAAACTTCTAAAAAAGGCAATCATGTGTATACGCATTCTTTAAACGTAATTATCCATAAGCATCCTGCCGTCATTTTTCTTCAACTTTTGCCGAGAGTTTTTCCTTTACCAAACCAAAATATACAAAAAAAGTTATACCTAGTAGTTATGGTTAAAAAATTACAAACAGCACTTCTATGGCATTTGCATTGACAGATCCGTATCGGGACTGCTACAACTAAAAGGTCAGTTACGGTACATATCCCGTATCGTAGAGCTGTCAAAATACATGTTCCGTGCATGCTCAGTTCAAAATGGTTAAAGATACGGTTGGAATTTTGACGTGGTTTTAAGTAGCGGCAGATTTATGCTTCCTGTCGCCCTAGGCCCGGTTTGATGTGCCGCCCTTTTAGTGGAAGCTTCTTACTAGCAGTAAAATTACATTCCAAACAATTACTAGAATTTCTGTTTCCAAACGCTGTAATTTTCGCTGCAATCCTGTAGCTTCAGTTCACACAGTCGGTTTCTCATTTCTGCTCTCGGCAATGAATTCCAGTGCATATATTATTCCAGACTACTACTTTTCTAATGCGTAACATGCATCATGTCGAGCAGACCAACGAATTTGAGAAAGAATCGTAGTTCTCAAATTTGTACGATGCACCGAGAACTCCCAACCATGTGAGGAGAAATTAGTATAGTGTTTCTAATGTGAATGTAACGACAATAAAATAAAGCAATGTAGTCAGATTTATTTTCTAAAATTGTCAGGATCACTATACAAATGTTCCCCTTACTTCAGTAGGTAAACTGTTAGTTCATGATGTTCTTAGAAAGCTTGTTTGGAAGTATTAAAAAAAAAATAGTTCCTCCACACTATATTATTCAATATATTTTCAGGGGTGATCGCTAACTGCAATATGAAATGTGACGAAGTCCCTTGTAAGCATAGCGGAACATGTATAGAGGATTTTAGAAATCAAAGACATACATGCGATTGTGAACACACTAGTTATTATGGGGAATTTTGTTCCGAAGAAATTGGAGCTGAGTTCAATGGGGAATCTATAATATGGAGAGAATATATTCTTAATGGATCAGTGGACTATGTCAAGTTCCAATTGGCATTTTCCAGTGTTGATATCAGCCAGAAAAGTACCGTCTTATTACTTTTGCAAACTGAAAACAGGTATAGCCTCTCAATTTGAAGTTTTCATTTACTTGTATGTATGTATGTATGTATGTATGTATGATGGGGTGACATTCACTGAGACCTAAAAGATCTATTGTGTCCCCTTACTTCTACTTAGTTCCTGAGGAACGTCTCAGAGACTAGGAGCTCCTTTAGTCCCATTTCCCTAATGAATTTTAGGATATCTGCAGGCTTCAACTTAGGTAAATGTCCCTCTTCTATCCAATAATCTCCTAGGTGCTGTGCCTTAGGATTCTGTGGATGGAGGTTTCTTCTTCCATGCCACAGAATCTACATTCTTCTTCCTCCACTATTTTGAACCTTTTCAGGTGCCCGTTCAGGCGGAAATGTCCCGTTAGGATCCCTGTTGAAACTCTTAGTGCAGTTTTACTTTGACGTATGCATTCATTTGATCTCAACGGGTTGTAGACACCCATCAGAATCTTTGATTGTCAACGCCCTGCTAGATCTTTCCTTTCTCTTTTTTTCGGTTTTGCCTGTTTCTTCCAATATTACATTGGGGATGATGCCGCAAAAGGCTTCCGGCCCCCAAAAGGCTCTTTCAGTCCCCCTCTTTGCTAGTCCATCTGCTATTTCATTTCCTTCTATTCCAGTGTGTCCTGGAATCCACAGTAAGGTTACTATATCGTTTTCGCCTAGTTCATTGAATATGCCTAGGCATTCCCACACCATTTTGGAACTGATTACTCAAGAGCTCAGTGCTTTAATGGCTACTTGATTATTCGACATTATGATAATTTTTTGCCTTCTATATCTTTTCATTTACTTTGTTTAGGTATAAATATATAATTTTTAAATGTTTAACGATTTACTTTATCTTTGCGAAATAAGAAGATACGCCGTTTAACAATTTTATAAATCGTTTGGTCTAAGAAAGTGGTTCTGGAAGTAATCCTGGCATACCAAAAACAGAAAATTGAAACTTCTGTCAAAACTCATAGTGCAGTGTTCCCAATGGCTAGATCTTCTCTTTTTCCAGGGGTCGCCTATTTCTTCCAATAATACATTGGTCCTGATACCTCGAAGGGGGTTACGGTCCCCAAAACAGGGTGTTGCAGCATCTCTCTTGGTTAGTTCATATTTTTCTTTTATTCCAATATGTCATGGAACCCACAGTAAGATGACGGTGTTACTCTTGCCTACTTCATTCATTTTCTAGGCTTTCCCATGCCATTTTTGCGCTGATTACAAAAGAATTCAGTGTTTTAATAGCCACTTCACTAAACGTCATGATAATAATCCTTTGCCTTCTGAAGCTTTGAGAGTTAATGGATCCTGACCCGTACACTCCTATCCCAGTTCCTTCTGTTGCTTTTGAGCCGTCTGTGTTTACCATTGAATGGCATTATTTCCAAGTCTGCCAAAGGTTTTATCCCATTCCTTCTTGTATTCGGTATTTAATTGAGTCATACTTTTCGATCAGATCAACCTCTGGCATATCCCGGTATTTCTGATTTCTAAAAAGCAAGGAGGGATTTTTTCAATGATTCCCTCTCTACCTAGTCTGTATCTTGATCTTTCTGCAACACTTTCCACCTCTATATATGTAGTGGCGTGAAGTTAAGAACTATCTCTATGGCTGCCGTTGGACATGTTTTCGTTGCTCATGTAATGCATATATACAGGTTAGTCTTTCAATTCAGGAGAAGTTGTATCTCGTCAACAAATTACCGAATTAATTATGCCACATATAACCTCGAACTGCTCAGTATTATAAGCTGTAGCACTCATAGCAGAAATACAGTAATCTTGTTTTTTGTTTAGTTTATAGTTCTTTATTTTATATAAACTTTATAAAGAAAAAAACACAGCAATATGTACAAGAAACTTATACATAACCATAAAAGCGATACCCATCTAGCACACAATGTTCTTATGGTCAAATTTAGTGATGTATTTACTGCACTTTTTGAAACTCCCACCCTCTCTACTGGCACTGAATCAATATCATTTTGTGGACTTTCTCTAATATGGTGGAAAACGTTGCCACCTCTGGGTTCCCCCTGCGAAGTAAAAATGTCGTACCACTCTAATGAGATCCAGATTTAGAAAATGTATTTTATAAGTTATCAATAATAAATCTAAAATGTATATTGGTATAATCATTTTAGTTCAATTTAGCACTACTTCTGGTGGTATCTGCTGCTTTTAGAATGAAATAATCGTTTAGGTTACTGCTTCCAAGCAAAATAATGCCTAGGATTATGCGTTATTTTTCCAAAAAGATAAAATAGATAATTTAAGTAAATTTATAGCTGCAAATGTCACAGGAATGAAGTAGGTAGTTGAGAATATTTCTTTCTTTAATTGCGAAAGGCACACGCGTGAAATTTAATTTTTTGTCTCTATTGGAGTTATTTTGCTCAATAATCGAAGATATCACAAACTTTGATAATTTTTCGACAATAACCATCGTGTGCTTACTGCCACCGCCATCTATGCGAACCGTTTTTAAATATAAAATTATTTTTTAGTCGTAGTTACTATTTAGTTGTCGGTCTGAGTACCGAAGGATATTTGACGGTACAAGAAGATAGAGAAGGTGCAGTTTTTTCAGCTACTGTTAATACTAAGAATTTCATCAACGGTGCAAGACATTCGATTTATTATCGACGAGATTTCAACGATTTTGAATTGTACATTGACAGAGAATTGACCGCAATGAAACAAATTCCCGCGCAGACCTTCACAAACATTCCTGAAATAGGGGGAAACGAAGTTCAAATCGGCGGCCATGATACCAACGATCCAAGGTTCGCGACTTACAAGAGATACAGCGGCTGTTTGTCAAGTTAGTATTCATAGTCTATTTAAAAATAATTTTCGTGCAATCGCACGCGAAGTCGGTATTTCGCGTCCCCAGCACAGTCCGCGAAATTTAATTTCGCGGCCGTTACCTATAGCAACGGCTGCGAAACCAAACGTCATTTCCAAATTTGATTATCACTGACATTTCTAAAATACTATAAAGACAAGGATTATTTTTTATTGAATACCAACAAATACATAAGTACTTATATTATTTAGGATGAATATTAACATTAATTGTACAGTTTGTATTATTACTTATATTTACTCCAGAAGTTGAATCAAGAACTGTCAAAATATTTTGTATATATTGAAACAGATCATTTCCATAGCACACATTGTTAAATAAATTGAACTGCTGTTGATTTTAGAGCAATGATATATTTATTTACAATTATCTAGTTTAATCATTTAAACGATTGCACGAAAAATAGTGTGTATGCCATGGCCGCGAAACTTTTTAACGACCTCAAGAGTATCTTGCCTCCGGCGATAACTGTTCTTTCGGTACGTTAAAAAGGTATTTCGCGGCCTAGGCATACAAACAACTATTATAGCACAAATTTCATATACAGTAAAAGTCACGAATGTTTTCACCAACGGCGCATCATTGTTAGATGTATGTCTGGTGATCTAATTATGAGAGGAAATAAATAAAAACCAAATTTAACATATCATAGTAAGACTACAATTTGAAATTCTACAAATAAATTTTTACAAAACTTACCTCTTGAATGGCATTTAACGGCAGAAGAGGTCCGCCATTAGTCAATTCCTTCTGGAAATATTCATGTAATTTTCTAATACACTCACGATTACTTTCGTCCAAACGTTTACCGGGAATTATGTCGAAAAATATCACAATAAATGTAAACGAACTTTATTCACAATCGGTCAGTAATATAGACATTTCTTACCTTTAAAACGGTGGGGAAGTGACTCATTACTTACTTTCACTTCCACGCTATAGCCGGAAAAGTACTTTTTTCTACAACCACTATGCAAAACACGCTTTTCTACACAGATTTTTATACGCAAAGCAGGCCTTTTCTTAATTCTTTTGATAACTGTTGGAAAAGTAATGCGAAAAGTACACGCTATGGCACTTTTCCGCACCGAAATGTCAAACAAAGCTACCTATGACCTGTCAACTTTTTTTGACAATTCAACATATTTATTATACTTAGTGAATTCCTGGGTGTAAAAATTTTAAATTTAAACCAAAAATAAGTAAACTATTTATTTGATTATTTATTTATTCATTGTTGACTATTAAACATACGCTCAACTGATTTTTCTATATTAAATTTTCATTTTGTATGTCCTTTCTGTTCAAAGTTTTAATAAAATACCTAAGTATATACATTTCTGTTTTTATTTCATTAATAAATGTGGTTGTAGAAAAAATATTGTGTACAACTTGTACGCAAATCACTTTTCCCGCTCGCTAGATTTGCGGCTCGTGCCACAAACTTCTGCGCTCGTGGGAAAAGTGACGCTTTGCGCACTAGTTGTACAAACTACTATTCCAGCTAGAAGCATGTATCACTTTTCTGAAGTATGACAATATTTTGTTAAGCTAGATTTCAAATAGCTATTTGTAATCAAGAGCAGAAAGTAGTACTTTGGTAGTCGAGACAGAAAGTTGCCGCGCGACGCGTTAGCTCTCTTTTATCTATAAATAAAATTAGGCGTGCGCCAAAGTTACTTTCTGCTTAATAACATTTATATTTTCAGATATTTTCATCGAAGTGAACAAACATATTATGAAACCTTTAGAAGAATATATGCTTTTCACAAAAACGGGCACCGAAAAAGTAAACGTATCAAATCAACATGGCGTAAGAAGCGCTCAATGCAGTTCAGATTTTGACAAAATACACGAAAAAATTCCCGTATCTATAAACCTAAACATAAGCCAGGTACATATTTTTACTATATTTAAACATTTAAATCTACTTTGCTACTAAGTACTTTGTGAAAGATTATATGATACATTAAAAATGTTCACAATTATGACAGACTCTGTATGAAAATAATCATTGCACGTGACTGAAGTGAAAAAAAAATTATATCCATACATAAAAAGTACCGAAAATCTGAAATTAAACAAATAAAGCAACTGCTAATTTTATCAATAATTACACTAATTTAAAAACGTCTACTTAAAGGGAACAGATAAAACTTGGGTACAAGACGCTCCCCAGAGGGTATTCTACACTTCCATATATTCGACCACAGCCGAAGAAGAAGACAGCACGGAACAACTGATCGTTATAGTTTTATCTTCGTTCTTCTTGTTGGTTATCGTTTTTTTCACTTACCATTTGATTTTAACCGACAAAAAGTACAGACGAAGGAAAGAGTACGAAACCGACGCCAATATTTTATTATCAAAACAACAAGCCGCTTATCTCTTGGAAAATAACAAATCCGTGAGTATTACTGCGAAATAGATTTTAGTCTAAAGAAAATATTTGCTACAACGTTACAAAATGCCCATAGCTTTGTGATAATTTCCTTCCATTCATCTCAATCATTTTTTTGCCATTCTGGTGTCTGGCATCCGCTGTAAGTATATGATCTAGCATTCCAAATCTTTTTGCTCTTATACGCTGCTCATTTCTTGTTCTCCAAATAAACCTCTTATTTCTTGGTTTGTTCTTCTTGTCCATACCCCTTCTCCTTTTTTCCCTCCTAATATCCTTCTGAGTATTTTCCTTTCCTCTACTTTACTGAACATCCAAGTTTCACTACCGTATAGTGCCGTTGGTCTAACAACTGTTTTGTATATATGTAACTTTGTCTTTCTAGCTACCTTCTTTGAAGTTATTATTTTATTTAGGGCTCCTGCCTGTTTACTTACTTTTGTTAGTCTTGTTTCTATGTTCATCTCCTCATCGCCATCCTCCTTAATAACTGTACCTAGATATATATAGCTTTGGACTTGTTCGACTTCCATTGATCTCTGCCCGTTCAGCTTTGTTTTTCTTCTTAGTGGGGTCATTTTCAAAAACTTTGACTTCTCTGCATTTACTCTCAAGCTCGCTATCTCTGCCGTCTCTACAAAAGCTTTGCATGCTCTTTTTAGTCTAAAGTAAATATATGGTACAAAATGACGTGGCAAACATTTTTATAAATGAATCACCTTGTAATATACTTTTGTTTATTATAACAATGTAGATTTGTAATAAGTTATAAGCAGAGATAGTTTTTTGGTGTGAAATTATTTTGTAATATGGCCGTTATTATGGTGGAATTGTACATTATTGTTGTTTTTTTTCGGAATAGGAATGAACGTTGTTAGTTCAAATGGATCATCCTATACAGGGTGTCCCACGACGAGTGAAAACTATCTGTATATGGCAAAATACTCATAGTAAAATCACGAAAATTTCTACGTTTGGGTTTTCGGATACGATCTTTTCAACTAAAATATTTTCAAAGATGGCCGACTTCCGTTTCTACCGGAAGTCGACTGTAACTTTGTTATTTTAAATGGAACACCCTGTATATTAATACATTTTTGAAATCTACGTAATATTTTAGTATACTTTTGTCTAAAAACTTTTTTCGAAAAATGCACACTTTTTGAGTTATTAATTTTTTTGTAGAAAATTTGACCGTTGAAGACCCTTATAAATTATGTTTTTACGAGAGGACCCTTGAAGATATGAAAATGGTTTCTCTTCGGTTGCCTTAAGCAAGGTCAAACGTATTCGAATCTATGTTGAAAAATTTTTCATTTTATACAGGGTGTGTATAAAAAGTGTTCAAAGTTTAACTTCATAAATATCAAATTTCTTCATTTTTTTAAATAGAGCCACCCTGTTTTTTCTATTTTAATGCATTCAAGAGAAAAAAATAAGGCAAGTTCATGTATACTTTCCTATACCTAAACCTTACCGTTATCCAGATATTAAATGTTTTCTGTAAATTTAGAGATGGAGGTGTAGTCTAAATAATAAAAAGAATTATGTAAATTTGCTTTTAATACATGGTAAATATGACAAAGTTGTTACAAGAATCGCACATTGTTAAAAGAATACTTAACAATTTGAAGCTATTCGGTTAATTTTAAGCAAAAGTTAATCGAATTAAACCATTTGTGACAATAATAAGATATGCTACCAAATTTTATGGAAAATTAAAAGTCAAAGAAAAATAGTCTTATGTTTCAAAGTAAATGTTCAAAATTGCCACCTTGAACTTCAATGCATTTTTCAACCCTTCTCAGTATGCCTTCATTCGTCGCACGGCTGATCATCATCTCAGAAAGAGAATTGAAGGAATTTCGAACTCTTAGCTCACAATCTTCTTTAGATGTTAAGGCTTGTGAGTAAATCTCTTGTTTTATGTGACCCCATATAAAAAAATCTAAAGGCGTCATGTCGGGAGAACGAGGGGGCCACCGAAAAGGACCATTATTTGCTAACCACCTGTCTTCAAATTGCTCTTCTAAAAATGTATTGCACCGTCATGAATAAAAAAAAGTTAGCTTAATTCGTCTGGTGGCAAGCGGTCTAAATAATTTTGTTTCAAATTTCTTAAAATATCAAGATATCTTTCACCTAAAAATACAACAAAAAACTTTAAAATATACAAAAACAGTGTTTTTTACATAATTAATTAGGAATAAATTAATTGATTGTGTTTCGTAACCATTCAAATTCCCATCGTTAAAATGAAGTGCTATTATTTGATTATTTCTAATAGCACAAAATACATTGAACTGCCACCGATCTTGAAAAGCTCGTTCTTTGGTTAAATGAAGATTATCTTGACTCCAATAATGGGAATTGTGTCTATTAAATAATCCATTTTTCGTGAATTTCGATTCGTCGCACCAAATTATGTTTTTTTAAAAATCGTCGTCTTCCTGGCATTTTGTTAGTAAAAACTCAGCAAGGTCTATTCGTTTAGTAAAATCGGTTGGTTTTAAATTTTGACACAAATTGTACGAATAGGGATGCATTTTATGTTTTCGTAAAATACGGTGAACATTAATTTCGGCATTATTATTGTCAATAACTGGTTTAATTCGATTTACTTTTGCTTCAAATGAACCGTATAGCTTTAAATTGTTGAGGATTCTTTTAACAGTATGCGAGCTTGGTCGTGGTCTATCTGGATATCTTGCAGCAAATAAAGTACCTACATGTTCTTGTTACAACTTTTTCACATTCACCATGTATTAAAAGCAAATTTACATAATCTTCGTTATTAAATTGGGAACGAGCCATTTTAACGATTTTCGAAAGTATCAACAATCAACTAATGTCAGTTAAATAAGTGTCATTTATTACAAAGCCTACTAAAAGTATACATTTAAAATTTAGACCACACCTCCATCTCTAAATTTACAGAAAACATTTAATATCTGGATAACGGTAAGGTTTAGGTATAGGAAAGTATACATGAACTTGCCTTATTTTTTTCTCTTGAATGCATTAAAATAGAAAAAACAGGGTGGTTCTATTTAAAAAAATGAAGAAATTTGATATTTATGAAGTTAAACTTTGAACACTTTTTATACACACCCTGTATAAAATGAAAAATTTGTCAACATAGATTCGAATACGTTTGACCTTGCTTAAGGCAACCGAAGAGAAACCATTTTCATATCTTCAAGGGTCCTCTCGTAAAATTATAATTTATAAGGGTCTTCAACGGTCAAATCTTCTACAAAAAAACTAATAACTCAAAGAGTATGCATTTTTCGAAAAAAGTTTTTACACAAAAGTATACTAAAATATTACGTAGATTTCAAAAATGTATTAATATACAGGGTGTTCCATTTAAAATAACAAAGTTACAGTCGACTTCCGGTAGAAACGGAAGTCGGCCATCTTTGAAAATATTTTAGTTGAAAAGATCGTATCCGAAAACCCAAACGTAGAAATTTTCGTGATTTTACTATGAGTATTTTGCCATATACATATAGTTTTCACTCGTCGTGGGACACCCTGTATAATGTTTGCCTTTTTAAATCCATAAGAATTACTGATTATTTTCCATGTAATGTTTCCTATACCTAAATGCCACAATTTCGGGATATAGCATTTAGATGGGGCTACAATACCAACTTTATCGTTTCAATTAATTAGTATTGTTGGTGTTTATTGAAAGTCACAATGGATCGAATGTCAGAAAAAGAACGAATTGAGATATTAATAATTACATTAGGATATGCGTAGAAGCAGTGACTATAAGTTATAGTCACTGGTAGAAGTCAACAATAAACGTGTAATATCTTTAATAATTTATATCCTATTAAAATAATATTTATACGTGTCGGGGCGCAGAAAAACTGCATCAACCGAAAACAAATCATCTTGTGTCCTATAAGAAGACGATTCGCACATGAACTTGATGTTTCGCAACCATACAAAATAACATTAGTTCAAGATTTGTCTGATGATAAATTCGATAGACGTGAAGAGTTTGCAGACATAATGATGGGAAAATGTTACAATGAAAACGATCCAATTTTTTTCAAGTAATGTTATGTTTTGCGGCCAATTTTTTTTTAATGGAAAAGTAAATCGGCATAATTGTAGACATTGGTCACGTAACAATGCTCGTTTAATGCGTGAATCCCACACCCAATATCCACAAAAACTGAATGTATGGGCTGGAATAATAGGCGACAAAATAATTGGTCCCTTTTTCATTGAGACAAAAAACATCGTTGATAAAACAAAACCTGCCAATATTAAGGAATTGTGTGTGTGTGAGGTTGTGATATTGACTGCGGATCCTTACGGTTCCATTAGCCTAACCAATAATATTAAGGAATTAAAAGATAGGATTATAGTTGACGTAAAAGATATAGTGCAGCTATCTAATCTTATATCTCCTTTAAGTTATATTAGGGAGCTAAACTCTGAAAGGTATTAATATTATTTTCGTCTACTTACCAAACATAATTCTATATTGTATTTGTATTTTGACCCATCAGTCCATCCTTTCTTAACCGTATCGTGTCTATCATACCGAGTTTCGTCCAAATAGATAATTGCTAATAAATAATTGTATACTTACTTACAATTTCCACACAAAAACACACACACTTTCTTGATGTCAGACCACCGACTAAAGAGAACACCTGCAAACCCTCTCTCAAAAATAATTATATTTCAGTCAAACTATTAAAGGTACTAACTCGCTATCGCTCGTTCGTGCTTTAAACAGTTTCGTTTATTAATCGCCTTCATTAACAAACTAGTTTATTAAATAACTATTACCGATTATTAATTATAACATTAAATGAATTTATCGTCAACTAAGTAAGCATTTTAAATAATTATAATATTGACTAGGCTATGAGCTTGCTGTTGTCGTTCGTTCTGCTGTCGAAGAGCTTGGATTTGGCGTAGCCATTCTTCGTTCTCCTCTTTAAATTTGTAAGTTGAACTTTGTCACGAAACATCTTGAAACGAGGTTGATAGTGAAAATCACTCAAATCGTTTCAGCAAATTCGTTTGTTGGATTTACTTTTCAAGTTGTGTTCTTCTGTCGGGGTCACCAATATAGGAAATATAGACACATCTTTGAGATGAATATTTCCTATTTATTGAAAATACGTTATGTACCAAATAAAATGTTGACAGTTACTTAAAATTATATATTAATCTATTTGTCAAAATATCGATCTTGCACCTTCACTACTGTCACTCACTTTTTATAACTATTGACTTCAGAATCTCAACCGCCACATACTCTTAGTCTTAGAGTCAAACAAAGAGCCGGCAACTTTAAGTTCGCACTATATCTTTTACGTCAACTATACTACATAGATAAGTAGAATTGAGCAGTCAGGGATGTAAAATGTATTGCAGTTTTAAAACTCGCATGGCTTGTAGTAAATGGACAACACTTTAGGCATTTGTTGTAATCGCCACAATCGCCTTTAATGTGTTTTCTAAAATTCCTTTTTTTTCTACTACTCAAATGTGGACATACCTCTAACATGAAACAAACATTTAAGGATTTGTCTTCACATGCTGTATATTTTCTGTGTCATGATTTGGATAAATCTTTCACTGCAACAGTTTCGTTAAACTTTTTATTAATTTACTGACAGTGGAGACCTTGTTATGATCTAAATTATTAAAGTTATTAAAAGAGGCAAAAAATGTACAGGGTTATCCAAATCCGGAAAAATGAAAATTGTGCTATCCGTTTTCGAGATAATTGAGGCGTTCCATACTTAAAACTCACTCTGTATAATTGTATACATGGAAAATTTATTTTATATTCCAGTTGTACAAAATGATAGAAAAATTTAATAATGTCCAATTTATAATATAAGATTTTTATATAAATTTAAGGCAGAAGATTCTTCGACAAAATATAACGGAAAAGTACCCACTGATATTGGAAATAATGATGCAGCCTCAAAAGAGAATGAAGTGACAATTCCTGAAATTAGGGAAGATTTAATTGTGACATCTATCAAGAGGGTAGATAGTAAAAGAGAAAAACAGTCACGAGTTTCATTTAGAGGTAATTATACTTTTTTACAATATGTTTTTCATGTTTTCAAATAAAGCGAATACGTATTTTTTGGTAGATTTAGATTTACCTTACCTCTTACTATATCGTTTTCGTCAATTCAAACACTTCTTAATTACTTTACAACTATAATTTTTATATTATGGTTTGGTAGAATCTAAGACTAAGTATAGAGGGAATCATTAAACAAAACCACCTCCTTACTTCTTAGAAATCAAAATACCTGGGACATGGTGTATGATGAAAAGGTGTAACTTTTCAAAGAACAAGAAGGAATGGGATCCAAATACCATTACCAGACTTGGAAAGAATGCCATTCAATGGTACACAGACGGCTCAAAAGCAATAGAAAAGGAACTGGGATAGGAGTGTACGGGCCAGGTTCCAAACACTGAAAGCTTGGGAAACCCCCAAGTATCTTTCAAGCGGAAATTCACGCCATAAGAAAGTGTGCCAGTTCAATATTGACAAAGGATATAGAAGGCAAAATATTATCATAATGTCGGATAGTCAATCAGCCATTAAAGCACTGAGCTCTTGTGTATAATCAGTTCCAATATGGTGTGGGAATGCCTAGGTATACTCAATGAACTAGGCGAGAACAATATAGTAACTTAACTGTGGATTCCTGAGTTTCCTGTATTGCTTATCTACCTTTCCCTGTTACCTAACTAATCAATTGTATATTATTGTTTCAAAAAACACAGATTCGCACAAAAAAAGTATTATCATACCGTGTGAACTTACTAATTAAAATTTGACAAACTTTTGTAGCCTGTTTCAGTGAAGTCTCAAGTAGAATTTCGTGTTTTTTCCTAAAAATGAAAATTACAAACAATAATTATTGTAGTTAATCAAATTATTTATTGATTTTTTCCCAATTTTCAGGTAGCAATAATGAAATAATTGAAGAAAATTCAGAAACTTGTTCTGAATTGCTTAGTCCGATGCCCGAAGTAGTCGAGGAAGACGAGGAGGAGGAGGAGGAAGAAGAAAATGTGAAACCGCTAGGTATCGAAAACGAACAAAATGAGTTGTAATTTTTAATTTCATTTAATATTATAGTGTGAAGACTTGTTTGTACTTGTCTTATTAAAAAAAGGTTAATCCTCGTCCAATTCTGCAATTTTTCTAACATTGAAAAACAAAATCAATAATTTAAATGGGGTGCCTCCAAATTAGGGCTATTGTACCTTCTTCTGTGCTCAGTTCGAAGCACATCCACTAAACCTATTATTTCCAAGATATGCAGGAATGGGGTGTTAAACTTAACAAAAATATGATATGTTTTCTCAATGTTAAAATAGTTAGTGCTGGACAAAATTATAATGGGGAATCAATTATTTTTATTCTTACAAGGTTTTTATGCCGATTTGAAAATTCAACTTTTGGATTATTTGAATAATCCGCCATTCATAATGTGACGTATGCTCACTAAAAGAGAAGTTACCTACATAAGGGTTGACATAGGACCACAATTCTGATGTGATGAAGTACTTATAGGTTATACTTATGTCATATTGCTATTATTGTGACAGGAGTTGTTTTTTCCCTCCCATCATCGAGTGTCGATTATAAATTGTCCATGTCACTTTCAAACTAAAAATCAAACATATTTACTTTTTACTCACACGTATACAATTACTTACATCAAAATGATCTTCACAAAAATAGTAATTAGTTTTAGTCTGTTTATATTTGCTTCTAGCAACCTCAAACCAAATTTTCTTTTAACTGTTACTGCAGGCACGTTTACAAACTTTTTATCAGGCGTTGTAACTGTTGTGTTCGTGCAGTATGATACAAAACAAGATTTAAACGATATTGATATTATTCCAACTTGAAAAATTGTTGAGAAAAACTAACTAAAATTTACCAAAAAAAATATTGACTCAATTTTTTCATAATATTAAAACGTCAAGCTTGAATAAACAAAACCAAAACACTCATATATATATTATAGACTTTGACAGCTCTTCAAACTTCAAATTCGAATGACCTTTTTGTAACTGGTGTAACACTAGTTCTCTCCTTAAGAGACAGGTCCCGGCTAGAGACTCTCTCAAGGGTGGATCGACTCCATGTTAATGCCACACTAGGTATGCCAGAGGGTTTACAGACTATAAGAACTTAGGGAGCCACTACCTTTTTAGACATCGACAAAAAAATGAATTGAAATAAAAGAAAAGAAACTAAGGTGAAAAGGTAGAAACACCTTGTAGAATTTAATTCAAGTTAAAAATAAAAGTTACTGACTTACATAAACCCGGGCACAATCCCCTCAGCTCTTACAGCCGGGTGTATAAGAAATCAAAAAGAAATTTTAAAATATTAAATTTATTCTGCCACAGGACGTAACATAGAGAAAAAGTGAAAGAAACCTGTACTTCTGGAAGGTACTTATCTTAATGGAAGTTGAAGTGGATAGGTCCTGAAGTTGATGTAAAGTTGTCGGTGTGGAAGAAGAGACGTCTTGAAAGTGAAATTAGAGATGTCTTGAAGGTGAGATTAGAGATGTCTTGAAGGTGAAATTAGAGATGTCTTGAAGGTGACATTAGAGATGTCTTGAAGGTGACATTAGAGATGTCTTGAAGGTGACATTAGAGATGTCTTGACGGTGACATTAGAGATGTCTTGAAGGTGACATTATCTTTAATGTAGCTTGACAGTTGTAGCTGTAACGGTATCCTGGTTGGGGTATCCTGGCAGTAACCTGGCAGGGGTAACCTGGCATGTAGCTTGGCAGGGGTATCCTGGCAGCTGTGCTTACCTAGAAGTTCAGGTGGATTAGGGATATGTAGGAACTTAAATGTAATGGGGCACATAATGTTGGTTTAGCTTTTCAGGTAAAAAAGGAAGGCAGTTGTTCGAAATAACTAATGAAATTTAAATTTACTGAAAGCTTTCCAACGTATATGTCCCATTTAAAACAGTAAAAATTATCAGCCAAATTAAAAAAATACTAATGACCTTTAAGTATGAATTGTAGTAAAAAGTTATGAATAAAGCATTTCTAAAAGAATAACTTTGAATTAACTGCTAGTTTCTGTGTGCTATTGAAATTTGAATTTATATCTAAAATCAAAGAGAAGAGAGATAAGTGGACTGTGAGTAAAATGGCAGAATATAATGTGGACCAAATAGTGAACAGTGTTTTATCTAATGATCAACTGGATGTCTTTTCTTTTGAGGGATTTAATCCAAAGATGATTCGTAGGGAGCTTCAGAGAGTAGCGACATTAAAAACTGATTTGCCAATTTTGTTGAGTATATACATAAAGAGAGGGACAAATATAACAAAGATGATAGAGAGAATGTCGGAAGAGGGAAAGCAACAGGTTGTTGAACTGAGAACGAAGTATGGTATAAGGGACAAAGTGCCTCAAGGAGGATCTAGATTGGCAATAACTCTTTCAAGGGTAGCGGCAGCTTATCCGGACGCAGTGGTTAGAATATTGCATTCAAAACCAAGTCTTTATGTAGGTCCAGTGACTGCACCACATCTTGAAATTGTCCCAAGGTTCGTTTGTATGCCGTGTTTTGCTTCATGCATTCCCCGTACATCAACTTTTACTGACATTCTTCTTCGTGTGCATTTTGAGGTTATGCTCAATTTAGATAGTGTCATCAATCCAAATAAGTCAACTGATCCTGATAAGATACTTATGTATCAGAAAGCTGCTTACGAATCGACCCTACTCAACGAACTTTCAAGAAATGAGCTTTTTATAACTATTGGAGTATTTAGGAAAGTGGAAGAAGCGCTAGAACCTACTGAAGAGTGGGAGAATATATTCGAAGCCTTCGGTCTTATTGAAGCGGTTCCAATGGAAGTTGCGACTCAAACTGAACCCAAGCTAAAGAGAAAACCTATAGATATGAAAGCTGGAACTAGCAAGAAAACGAAGAGTATTGATTAATGTGTTTTGTTTATTTCAGATTTGACTGAATCCTGATAGTGGATGAATTTTTTTTTTAAATTTAGATTTAGTGTTGTTACCTTAGACATAAGTTAGTGTTTGATTATAATATTTAGTTTTAAATTAATATAGTTTTAGTTTGAAGTGTTATATTTAGAATTAGTGTAATTTAAATAAAATATTTAAAAAAAAAAAAACTAATGACATTTAAGTATGAATTGTAGTAAAAAGTTATGAATAAAGCATTTCTAAAAGAATAACTTTGAATTAACTGCTAGTTTCTGTGTGCTATTGAAATTTGAATTTAACATTTAATTTTCCAATCTGGAGAGAAAAGTGTTGAAAAGCAAGAAATCCTCAAAGGGAATCTTCAAAACAGAGACTTTAAAATTTATATCTAAAATCAAAGAGAAGAGAGATAAGTGGACTGTGAGTAAAATGGCAGAACATAATGTGGACCAAATAGTGAACAGTGTTTTATCTAATGATCAACTGGATGTCTTTTCTTTTGAGGGATTTAATCCAAAGATGATTCGTAGGGAGCTTCAGAGAGTAGCGACATTAAAAACTGATTTGCCAATTTTGTTGAGTATATACATAAAGAGAGGGACAAATATAACAAAGATGATAGAGAGAATGTCGGAAGAGGGAAAGCAACAGGTTGTTGAACTGAGAACGAAGTATGGTATAAGGGACAAAGTGCCTCAAGGAGGATCTAGATTGGCAATAACTCTTTCAAGGGTAGCAGCAGCTTATCCGGACGCAGTGGTTAGAATATTGCATTCAAAACCAAGTCTTTATGAAGGTCCAGTGACTGCACCACATCTTGAAATTGTCCCAAGGTTCGTTTGTATGCCGTGTTTTGCTTCATGCATTCCCCGTACATCAACTTTTACTGACATTCTTCTTCGTGTGCATTTTGAGGTTATGCTCAATTTAGATAGTGTCATCAATCCAAATAAGTCAACTGATCCTGATAAGATACTTATGTATCAGAAAGCTGCTTACGAATCGACCCTACTTAACGAACTTTCAAGAAATGAGCTTTTTATAACTATTGGAGTATTTAGGAAAGTGGAAGAAGCGCTAGAACCTACTGAAGAGTGGGAGAATATATTCGAAGCCTTCGGTCTTATTGAAGCGGTTCCAATGGAAGTTGCGACTCAAACTGAACCCAAGCTAAAGAGAAAACCTATAGATATGAAAGCTGGAACTAGCAAGAAAACGAAGAGTATTGATTAATGTGTTTTATATTTGTTTATTTCAGATTTGACTGAATCCTGATAGTGGATGCATTTTTTGTTAAATTTAGATTTAGTGTTGTTACCTTAGACATAAGTTAGTGTTTGATTATAATATTTAGTTTTAAATTAATATAGTTTTAGTTTGAAGTGTTATATTTAGAATTAGTGTAATTTAAATAAAATATTTAAAAAAAAAAAAAAATACTAATGACCTTTAAGTATGAATTGTAGTAAAAAGTTATGAATAAAGCATTTCTAAAAGAATAAAATGTTTAATGAAATGTGACGCCGGCACTGGTAGGTTTTTATGATAAGAGAATATTTAAAAAGGTTAAAATGCAAATGTTATCTATCTTTGAAAATAATTAAGTATTCTACAACACAGAATCTAGCAAATGTTTGCATTAAAAAAGGTAACAGTTATTTACGATAAAAGATTCAGTTTAAAAGTAATGTACAAGTATAAAAGAAATGTAGTTGACCACGTGGTATGTGTATATTCGTCTATCTCTGTAAAAAAATAAGAAATGCACAAAAAAATTATATCAGCCACTACTTTAGAAAAAGCTTGATAAATATAAATCATAATTTTGGACTTACCACAGCAATTTAAGGTAAAAACTTAGTTTCAGTTTCAGAGACGGTAGGCGATACATCCCCTCAGCTCGAGGGTCGAAAACGGAAAAAGAATAAAACTACCCCATGGAATCGGGCGTTGACATCATATGTCAATTGTCGTAACGGTCAGCGGTAGTGGGGGTTTAGACCACAGAAATATATATTGGGAGTGGTTGCTATGATGGCGAGCGGTAAATAGGGAAATTATTTCGTCAAATCGAAACAGGTCGATAGACATGTTACACCCCCTCTCCTCCGGGAAAAAAATGATTCGGAAAATTATTTTTTTTTCTTTTAAAAAAGCGTTAATAAGATAAAGGAGGGGTGAAGTATCAATGCAAAATCTATGTATAAAAGGTAAGGACGGTAATTGTCGAAGGTAACGGTAAGGTAGTTTTGTCATCTTGTGATTATCGTGTCGTTATGTCATCGGATAAGGCAAAGCATACACTGAGAACGAAAGGTAACGATAGGGTGCGATAATTTCTCAGTGTATATAAAACGATAAGGTACGGTACGGTAGGTTTTGATAAAACGCTGGGATCTCAGATACGCAGAGCGAAAAATTCCAGCAAATACCAAACAAATGTCTCCGTGGAGACACAAAAATAAACACGGGGAATGATGTCAGCCTAAAATTGATTCAGAATATAATTCCGTCGGAGTTCTAATTATTTCATAAATCAGCCTAATTTTCACCGAGCAAAGATTTGTCATAAAGACGTCACCCAAGGTGAAATACTACTTAACCTAGTAAACAATTTTTGACATGGCGACAACACTAGTGTTCCACAAGGAACGGTTCTAAAATATCCGATAACGGTAGATATTTCACAAATATCACAATACGGCAACGCAAAAGGTATGTTAAGGAAGAGAAACAAATACATAGATATTCACTTTGAATGGGTAACGGTAAAAGGGTATTGACGATATACGTGAACTCTGAAAGATCAACAAAGGTTGAAATAAGTGCGTTTGTGGCAGGAATAGTATGTGGCGACATAATGAAAACCTAAAATTCAGAGGTGGGTAGTTATTTGAAATATTTCTATTTCAAATACCTATCTAAAAAAGAAATACCTATTTTGTATCTCTATTTTAAATAGATGCGTAAAACCTATTTTATATTTATCATCTTAAATAACTGTTTTGACCTATTTTTTATTTTAAATAGGACAATCGGATTCCGATCCAGGATGTGTCAGAGTGGACGATTAGGATTTCAAAGGGTTCCAATTTATTCCTTGGTATTTTTTTCGGTTTTTAAATGTCCCGCCATTTATTAAATACATTTTGTGTTCGGTTTAGTACAATTTACTTTTTCATTCTGGCAGCACTAGATGATAGAGGCGTTGACAGTTGACTGAGTTGACAGCGAGTTTTGTTTTACCTATGGCAGAGACCTATGGTTTTAATTTACCCTGTATTATATATCCTATATTATAGATAGAGATCAAGAGAGATCCTCAAACTTTGTGGACTCAAACGCCTAGATAATAATATTATATCTCGGAAACGACGATTTTATTCCACTACTTCGTTGTAAACTTGGGTTTTGAAAACATTTTGTAGAGGTAGGTAGTACTAGTGGACTCCTCTATTGTAGTTGTTTGTATCTTCCAATTGTTAATAGGTATATTGTGGTGTCTGTTGTATTTACATATTGATGGTTTTTGCTTAAAGCCATTAGATTTTATATGAAATAAAAATATTTGGGCGTTATTTATTAAATATAAAACTCCATTGGCTTCATCCGCACCTGTTGAAAGGTTATTCTCATATGCTGGGATGGTGATATGAGACCAAAACGAAGATCAATGACAGACCGCATTTTTGAGAATAAGCTTCTACTAAAAGCTAATGGCCATTTAGTAGTCTCTACATAGAAGGAAAAGAAATTTATTATAATATATAGAAATTGAATGTATTTAAAAAATACATTTATAAAAAGCAACGCATTTTTAATTTTTCATACCTTTACACAAGACCTATTTACTATTTTAATATATATCTGAAATACCTATTTTCTATCTTCTATTTTAAATAGAATTCTCAAATCTATTTTCTATTTAACATTTTAAATACCTTTTGGTCACCTATTTTGTATCTTCTATTTTAAATATGTTTTTAAACCTATTTTACCCACCTCTGCTAAAATTGATAGACTTTTATCACATAATTAAACTAAAAAAGGTACTAATTAAAAGACAGAAAGCATAAATGGAGGTCAGAAATAATAACGCCCAATCAACAATCGGTGAGGTTGCCAGTTAGCGTCCACAGTAGCCATTGGTCATCGATCCGAAAGTCGATCCAGCTCCATATATTTCGTCCCTTAATATGCTTTCTTAAATTGAACAAGGTAATAAAAATAAAATTATACCCATGATCCTGTCAGGAAATACGGTACATCGGTTAAGAACTGTATAAAAATGTGGCCAACCTGGTTAAACAATAAAAAAACGACTAATAACTAAGGAAGTATTGCCATTGAAGACAAGGGAAAGGGAAGAAAAACGAAGAAACCAAAATAATAATAATGGTAAACTAAAACACAATTGTACCGTTTTTTAGGAGAACGATAACGAAACTCCATGTATGACACGGATGCCTAAAGTAAGGAAGAAAACGAAAACAATAATAAACGAAAACTCAATCGTACCGTTTTTTTTAGGAGAACGATATCGAAACTCCATGTATGACACGGATGCCTAAAGTAAGGAAGAAAACGAAAACAATAATAAACGAAAACTCAATCGTACCGTTTTTTTAGGAGAACGATATCGAAACTCCATTGTGTGCCCTATATCTTGAAAATGTTTAAAAGGAGTGAGAAATAATAAGAAACGGTATCTAAATCAACAGTACTAATCAAATAGCACTAGCGAAAGCAAAGAATCTAAAATCCAAATGAACATATAAAAGCCTGGCAACGAGATATAGATAAAGAAACTGAATGTAAGCGATGAATATAGATATAAAAACAACATATACACACTACCGATAAATGTCATTTAAAATAAACAATACTGTACGATACTTTCAACAAATTATACGATATTTTCAACAAATTATATTTAGTAATGTAAATGTTGCATAATAACCAAATATATAACTGATCAAGATCAAAAATGTATCATAAATTGTCATAAAAATTTTTGTAACACATCACAATTCTCATGCTATTCAAAAAAATTTGAATGAAAAATATTCATTTATAAAGATAAATAGTTAACTTGGCAACACTGCACTTGTTAAACAATACTAAAAAAGTGGGTAAGAAAAAGTAAGTTCAAAGATAAATTGTTATTTTGGCAACACTGCACTTGAATAACAATATTAAAAATAAATAAGATGTTTCAGTTTGTGTAACTCGACACAATTCAACTGAACAAGATAAAGAAAGTAAGATATTTCAGTTTGTGTAACTTGACACAATTCAACTGAATGAGATAAAGAAAGTAAGATATTTCAGTTTGTGTAACTCGACACAATTCAACTGAACGGGATAAAAAAAGTAAGATGAATAAAATAAACATTAAAAAATGAACATCTCAAAAATTTAGTTTATGTGACAACATTGCCAAGAAATCAGATGTTATACACCATCACAAAATAATCAATAAAAGGAAATTCCCTTATCTTTCTAACAACAAAAGATTGTGTTATGTGTTACATGTAGAAACTAAAAAAATATTAAAACGAAATTTCAAATAAATATCAGATAAGGCAGATAATGTAGTTAAAATGTAAATACAGGGACGTTACAACATTTAATCATAAATGTGAAAAGGTAAAAAAATTGATCATTAAAACTTACCAAAAAGTTTAAAAAAGCAAAAAAAACTCAAAGTTAAAGATAAAAAATTCAAAAAAGCAAATAGTTTATAGCCCGTTTCAACCCAACTGTCATACAGTGCAACAAAAACAATGGGCGCCAATTTGTAACACTAGTTCTCTCCTTAAGAGACAGGTCCCGGCTAGAGACTCTCTCAAGGGTGGATCGACTCCATGTTAATGCCACACTAGGTATGCCAGAGGGTTTACAGACTATAAGAACTTAGGGCGCCACTACCTTTTTAGACATCGACAAAAAAATGAATTGAAATAAAAGAAAAGAAACTAAGGTGAAAAGGTAGAAACACCTTGTAGAATTTAATTCAAGTTAAAAATAAAAGTTACTGCCTTACATAAACCCGGGCACAATCCCCTCAGCTCTTACAGCCGGGTGTATAAGAAATCAAAAAGAAATTTTAAAATATTAAATTTATTCTGCCACAGGACGTAACATAGAGGAAAAGTGAAAGAAACCTGTACTTCTGGAAGGTACTTATCTTAATGGAAGTTGAAGTGGATAGGTCCTGAAGTTGATGTAAAGTTGTCGGTGTGGAAGAAGAGACGTCTTGAAAGTGAAATTAGAGATGTCTTGAAGGTGAGATTAGAGATGTCTTGAAGGTGAAATTAGAGATGTCTTGAAGGTGACATTAGAGATGTCTTGAAGGTGACATTAGAGATGTCTTGACGGTGACATTAGAGATGTCTTGAAGGTGACATTATCTTTAATGTAGCTTGACAGTTGTAGCTGTAACGGTATCCTGGTTGGGGTATCCTGGCAGTAACCTGGCAGGGGTAACCTGGCATGTAGCTTGGCAGGGGTATCCTGGCAGCTGTGCTTACCTAGAAGTTCAGGTGGATTAGGGATATGTAGGAACTTAAATGTAATGGGGCACATAATGAAATTTAAATTTACTGAAAGCTTTCCAACGTATATGTCCCAATAAAACAGTAAAAATTATCAGCCAAATTAAAAAAATACTAATGACCTTCAAGTCGTAGTAGTGTAAGTGTAGTAAAAAGTTATGAATAAAGCATTTCTAAAAGAATAACTTTGAATTAACTGCTAGTTTCTGTGTGCTATTGAAATTTGAATTTAACATTTAATTTTCCAATCTGGAGAGAAAAGTGTTGAAAAGCAAGAAATCCTCAAAGGGAATCTTCGAAACAGAGACTTTAAAATTTATATCTAAAATCAAAGAGAAGAGAGATAAGTGGACTGTGAGTAAAATGGCAGAATATAATGTGGACCAAATAGTGAACAGTGTTTTATCTAATGATCAACTGGATGTCTTTTCTTTTGAGGGATTTAATCCAAAGATGATTCGTAGGGAGCTTCAGAGAGTAGCGACATTAAAAACTGATTTGCCAATTTTGTTGAGTATATACATAAAGAGAGGGACAAATATAACAAAGATGATAGAGAGAATGTCGGAAGAGGGAAAGCAACAGGTTGTTTAACTGAGAACGAAGTATGGTATAAGGGACAAAGTGCCTCAAGGAGGATCTAGATTGGCAATAACTCTTTCAAGGGTGGCAGCAGCTTATCTGGACGCAGTGGTTAGAATATTGCATTCAAAACCAAGTCTTTATGAAGGTCCAGTGACTGCACCACATCTTGAAATTGTCTCAAGGTTCGTTTGTATGCCGTGTTTTGCTTCATGCATTCCCCGTACATCAACTTTTACTGACATTCTTCTTCGTGTGCATTTTGAGGTTATGCTCAATTTAGATAGTGTCATCAATCCAAATAAGTCAACTGATCCTGATAAGATACTTATGTATCAGAAAGCTGCTTACGAATCGACCCTACTTAACGAACTTTCAAGAAATGAGCTTTTTATAACTATTGGAGTATTTAGGAAAGTGGAAGAAGCGCTAGAACCTACTGAAGAGTGGGAGAATATATTCGAAGCCTTCGGTCTTATTGAAGCGGTTCCAATGGAAGTTGCGACTCAAACTGAACCCAAGCTAAAGAGAAAACCTATAGATATGAAAGCTGGAACTAGCAAGAAAACGAAGAGTATTGATTAATGTGTTTTATATTTGTTTATTTCAGATTTGACTGAATCCTGATAGTGGATGCATTTTTTGTTAAATTTAGATTTAGTGTTGTTACCTTAGACATAAGTTAGTGTTTGATTATAATATTTAGTTTTAAATTAATATAGTTTTAGTTTGAAGTGTTATATTTAGAATTAGTGTAATTTAAATAAAATATTTAAAAAAAAAAAAAAATACTAATGACCTTTAAGTATGAATTGTAGTAAAAAGTTATGAATAAAGCATTTCTAAAAGAATAAAATGTTTAATGAAATGTGACGCCGGCACTGGTAGGTTTTTATGATAAGAGAATATTTAAAAAGGTTAAAATGCAAATGTTATCTATCTTTGAAAATAATTAAGTATTCTACAACACAGAATCTAGCAAATGTTTGCATTAAAAAAGGTAACAGTTATTTACGATAAAAGATTCAGTTTAAAAGTAATGTACAAGTATAAAAGAAATGTAGTTGACCACGTGGTATGTGTATATTCGTCTATCTCTGTAAAAAAATAAGAAATGCACAAAAAAATTATATCAGCCACTACTTTAGAAAAAGCTTGATAAATATAAATCATAATTTTGGACTTACCACAGCAATTTAAGGTAAAAACTTAGTTTCAGTTTCAGAGACGGTAGGCGATACATCCCCTCAGCTCGAGGGTCGAAAACGGAAAAAGAATAAAACTACCCCATGGAATCGGGCGTTGACATCATATGTCAATTGTCGTAACGGTCAGCGGTAGTGGGGGTTTAGACCACAGAAATATATATTGGGAGTGGTTGCTATGATGGCGAGCGGTAAATAGGGAAATTATTTCGTCAAATCGAAACAGGTCGATAGACATGTTACACTGGATATTGATTCATAAAACATCTAAATAAGAAAGTGGCTAACTTCATGTTCAGGAATGTGACGTATCTGTAGCGAAAGTTGCAAACATTTAGGAATTCTTAATTTCCAGTTTTCTCCTAAAATTTTAGGTTTAAAAAAGTAGTACCAATATACTTTAATAAAATACCAAAAGCCAGATATCGGTTGAACACCCCATTGTTGGGAGTTCAAAAGGGTAATTTCTACTTGGGTAGAAAGATGAAGTGCGGTAGAATCCGATAATAATTAAAAAATCAAATAAAAATACCTGTATATAAAACAACTTCAATGACAAAAACGATTTAAAAGTAACCAAGAAGAAAATATAAGTACAATTCTGATACCACATATCACACAATGCAGAAAAATACAACGAAAAAAACAAAGAAGATATAGAGGTGCTTCGAGGAGGACATTTTGGGTGTATAAAGGCACTTAGATAACTTGATGTGCATTTAAAGTTTCGGTTTCAACACAGATTACATCTGTGAAACTGTGTTTGAAGTGGTTCTTTTAACAGCATATAACTTCTTTAATAACGTGAAGATAAATCCAAATTATTCATAAATCTGGTGCTACAATTTTGCACCAGTTGACACCCCATATTGTAGCTGCTGCATCATACTGGGCGTTTCAAATTTCGGGTAAAAAACATCTCAACATTTATGAACCCTGATTATTTTTTAATTCAACTCACATTAAAATTTCAACCACAGTCTTGCTACAGAAAAATTGAAAAAATTATCCAAATCAAATTAGAGGTTAAAGAAATAACCTTTGAATATTTGTCAAATTTTTGGAGACCAGATTTTTATGACGATCAGTTTATAAAATGGAAAAATAGACTACTCATATTCATAATTATAAAAAAGAACATTTCATTCTAATCATGAGTTGTGGTGCTGCTTTAATCCAGAACTTCTCTTTATCGGTACCAAATTACGCTATAACGTTAATTATAGTAAAATCGCAATCGGTGCGGGGTAATAAAACTGTCGGAACAGGTCATTTCACAGGGGTGGGTACCTATTTTTATGGTATAGAGACATTCGGATTACTGAAATATTTCTGACGAATATTATTAAATGCCTATATTATTTTGGTGTATTCGTTTTTGAGGAATATTTTGAGCAGATGATTGACCTAATACCAAAATGTGTTCAGTCATAGTATTAGCTAACGCTAGTTACCATTCTCGTCACATTGAGAAGGTGCCAAACACATCATGGAGAAAACAAGAGATCATTGAATGGCTAACAGGCAAAAATATTAATTTTCCTCAAAAATCAGTCGAACCAGAACTTCTACTCCTGCTCGATATGCAGTGTAAGAACTAGCAAAAAAAACGTGGTATTGACATAGTGCGACTTCCCCCATATCACTGCCAATTAAATCCGATACAAATTGATAGGGGCACAAGTGAAAAGTTTTATAGGTCGACATAATACTACATTAAAACTAAAAGATGTGCAAGCATTATTAGACAGGTCCCTATTACAAGTTATTAAAGAAAATTGGCAAAAAGCAATTCATCATGTATTAAAAGAGGAAGAAAACATGTGGAGTCTGGACAAAATCTTAGATGCAGACATTAGTGACACCATTAACAATTTCAATAAATAATGACTCCTCAACTCAAGTGACGATTGTGATTCCTACAGTGATTTAGAGACATTTGCACTTACTAATCTAGACTAAGATGAAGGAAGAACTATTTAAAACAATTTACAAGTGGCATGTTCATATTAATTTGGTAAGCAAATTCCAATTACTACCTATCATAAAATTGTATTATTTAGAATTCGAGCCATAATTTAATGGTCAACATTTTAAACCAAACTTATTTAATAGAATATCTACGTATTTTCATAATTTAAAGCTTAAGCAATACAACAAATATTAACAATATATACCTACGAACCCCTAATACTGTTCCTAAACCTACCCCTAGAAAGTATTAACATAAGACTCGGTCATTGTTATCTTTCTACAATATCCGTCGGCACAAATAAATTTCTTGTTTTCACAACATTCATTACAGCAGGTAGTGTAAAATTACATATATTTTGTTTGGTCCACTTGTGCTGAGCAAGTCCCATAATATTTTGATCTATTACCCGCACCGATTGCGATGTTACTATACTATTTCCGCAAATATTTAAATCAAACAATTCTGTATTTTATGGTTACTTTTATTTATTGGCTATAAAACCTACTTAAACTTCTATTGTAATCATACACACAACATATAAAAAAAGAAACAAATCGAAAGCATCATTTCAACTCGTTATTATAACAAAAACAATCGTCATCCAAAATAAAATTCGATATCACTCCACGATTCCCACTTCCACACCCGTTTATTGAAGTTTGTTATTTTTTTTATACATTGAAATTTTTATATGACAGAGAACACGATTTATTCAACTTATATACAATCACAAAGAATTGTACTTCACATGAACACCTAAATACAAAAACTGCACAGTCACAAGAGTCACGTATTATATATATTTTAAAAAAAGTGTCTTATTTTCCAGAGTTTACATTATTAGATGAGTACGATGTCATGGATTTGGACCCAACAGCTTTTTCGTATCGTCCGGACTTGATTTAATTAAACTATCATCACCTGAAAACCAAACACAAACAAAATTATAAGCAAATAACGCAATTGCATTCAAAAATGCTGTTCAATGATTATGAAATAGTTAAATTAATCATATTCTTCCATTACTACCAAGATCTCAATTGTTACGAACGTCTGTTTTCGAGGGTAGTACAACAAGACCCAATTTAATCGATTTAATAAATGATGGTTGCGTTATATTTGATAAGATCATTTAATTTTCAAGAAATAAATATTTTCGAGTCATACACCCACCGACAAAAAAACTCGGCCATCTAAAATTCGTTCGTTGTCCAAGAACTTTCGTGATTTTCCATCGATTTCAATTGTTTCTACACCAAATTCTTTGGTATTAAAACAAACTCCAGAAAAGTTTTCCATAAATGTTGATAGCTTATTTATACAGGGTGAAAACAAACCATGTATTTGTAGTCCAATTTCTCGACACCCTGTGGAACAGTTCGGGAAATTTGTAGAGTTTACGCTTAGTTAATTACAAATACCAACCTTCTCGCCATCTTTCAGTTTTTATTTCATCTTGATATCTTGATTTATTTTGAAGATACACGTATTCAAATAAAAGCCTAGAATTGTTTTGGGGAAAGAATTTAATTTGTAATGTTTTAATATTCAACAGTAATTTGAAACAAAAAGAAAAACATTTTAGACAAGGGTGGATAATCTTTGAAACAAAAAAAAATACATTAGGATGAAACCCATTAGAAAAGGAGGGGAACATGATAAAAATGGAAGGAAAAATAAATTACGGTCGATCCGAGTTCGGGAAGTGGGAGGGGGTGAGTTTTTAAGGGTAAAAAATGGTTTATCTGGATTTCCGGCAAAACTACAAGTCGTATGGAAAAAAGTTAAATGGCAAAGTTGTAGGTAATAAAAATATCTACAACTTTTGTATTCACAATTTTTTCATATAACCTAAAAATTTAGGTGAAAAATTCAAATAACCAAGTTTTTGGTTTTTTATTTTTATCTTTTTCAAAAAAAAACTTTTTTCTACGAAATTTGGTGAAAACTTACCTTATTATGTCCCAAATACACAGTAATTTATTTGATTTAAAATATTTATTTTTTCGCCTTATTTTAACTTAATATCAAAAAAGCACCCTAATTTTCAATCGAAAATTCTCGCGTCAAAATATCAGCTTTTTCCAAAAAGTCGGGGGCTTTTTATTCGTTGAAATCTCTACTTCCTGATGGTGTAAAAAAATATACATTACTACCGTAAATGTTCTCAGAAAATGCAAAAAATTGAAAAAAACTCAAATTCGAAAATTTTTTGCCATTTAACTTTTTTCCATGGGACTTGTAGTTTTGCCGGAAATCAAGATAAACCATTTTTTACCCTTAAAAACTCACCCCTTCCCACTTCCCGAACTCGGATCGACCGTAATTTATTTTCCCTTTCATTTTTATCATATTCCCCTTCTTTTCTAATGGGTTTCATCCTATTGTAATTTTTTTTCATTTGTTACCATTTTTGAAGGCTTCGGCCCTGGTCTATTTTTCAATATTTCGTATGCCTCCCTCTTGCAACGCAAAACGCAGCACGTTAAGTGTTTCAGGTATTATAGGACGACGACGAACGTTTCTTTGAATCTCATCCCAGAGATGTTCAATCGGATTCAGATCCGGGCTACATGCAGGCCATTCTAATCGTTGGATATCAACCTAATCCAAAAATATTGTTTAACAAAATTTGCTACACGCGGTCTTGCATTGTCGTGCATTAAAATGAAGTCATCTCCAACAAATGGTTCATAGAGAACTACAGCTTCCTGAAGAACGTCTTGTATGTAACGTTGAGTATTTAGAGCTACGGTGTCAAAAAATATTAATTCGGTACGTGCTGCTCTTATCTCGGCGATTGCGTGCAGCTATTTCCGCTAGTGGTGGGCATACGAAAAATTGAAAAATGCCAATTATGTTTTTCATTTTGGTTCAAATTACTGTTGAATATTTCCCCAAAACAATTCCAGGCTTTTATTTGAATACGTGTATCTTCAAAAGAAATCAAGTTATCAAGGTGAAATAAAAACTGAAAGATGGTGAGAAGGATGGTCTTTGTAATTAACTAAGCGTAAACTCTACAAATTTCCGGAACTGTTCCACAGGGTGCTAAGAGATTGGACTACAAATACATGGTTTGTTTTCACTCTGTATAAATAAGCTATCAACATTTTTGGAAAACTTTTCTGGAGTTTGTTTTAATACCAATGAATTTATCTGCAATTTGGTGTAGAAATAATTGAAATCGATGAAAGTTCTTGAACAACGAACTTCAGCAAAATTTTAGGTGTCCGAGTTTTTTTGCCGTTGAGTGTATAATTTTAATGGTGTCGGCCACTTTGCGCCCGACCGTTTTGCGCTCCTACCTGAAATCGGCCACTTTGCGCTCTGCTACTTTCATAATCTACTTTATTTTCTTCGATCTCCCCATTTGCAATATAATTTTAAATTCCTCCTACCTACAATAATAGTCCGGTAGACGCTCCTATTTTTCTGTAGTAGGTACCATGGGTTTTAAGCAAATTTTCTAAGCTAACCTTTACCGGGCTATTATGTTATAATAAATTTAAAATTATATTGCAAATCGGTAAATCCTAGAAAAAAGGATAATACATTTCTATTATGAAAATCGCAGAGCGCAAACAGGTCGATTTCAGGTAAGAGCGCAAAACGGCCGTATTCATTTTAATTATTAAAGGTACAATTATTAATATATAATAATATATATAAAGTGTTGGCTATATTTAGGTGCTGTCAGTCGAGACGATGTGATTATATTCGCAAAGGAAGAAGGCTTAATTTTCAACGAAAACATTTTGAAAGACCAGTGAAATAATCTGTGATAAACGTATTTGCATTGATATTTTTTTATAGTGCGAATTATGGATCTTTAACTGAGCTCGACAATTATGACACACAAAGATGGTGTGGGAAAATATATATCAGCATAATATGCTAATCTGAGGAAAAAGTTTAAGCTTTTGCAATTGATTTTGGATAAACAATACACGTGTAAATCATGTTATTCAAAAAAATACTTGGCGTCCTAAATAATCCCATCCCAATGAATTCCGCTACTGAAATCAGAAAATTTCGGCAACGATAACTCGATAACTTAATACATGCTGTCGGAAATTGTACTAATTCTTTTCAGCGCACTGAGAACAACTCAAACTAGCGTTCTACGAGAGTTCTCTCTACCTGAAGCCACCATTAAAATCCAAAATTCATTTTCCTACCGAAGATATCGTCACACATCGTGACACTTTTATATCAAATTCATTTAATTTTTCGGGACTATATTGACAATGTTACTGGACTTATCGAGATGATGCCCCTACTTTTTCTAGTATATATAACTATAACCGATTGAATATTTTTTAAATAAACTTTCTTGAAAATATAAAACCACGATAAGTATGAGTTGTAGAAATTAAATTGTTTGAGAAAAATATAATCACGTTCTGGCCTGCAAGCGCCATAATAGGCATGATGACTGATTTTGAAAAGTTGCTCCACGATGTTTGTACACATAGTCATGAATTATATTCAGTAAATATCATTTTAAACGAATTAAAACCAGAAAATACGATAAAAGTTTGAACGATAAACAAAAGGTTGACATCACACGTTTGTGATCGGTGTTTTAGTTAAGATGGCGGATTGTCATATTTTGTATTTATATTTTTACTGAACTAAATATAATAATTGTAAACATAAGTGATTACATTCGAATATTTGTATTCTATAAAAATATTATTCTTGGTGACTGTCATCATGCCTATTACCTCATTAAATAAAGTTGAAGGTTGTTGGACAAAGAAGAGAGCCTTTGAAGTTCGTCCTAAAGATGCAGGTTGGTTGAAAAGTTCGTGCAACACCCTTTATCGGTAACAAGCAAAAGTAAAATATTAGTTCCAATTTGTCATAGTAACAAATTTCATTTCAATCTGGCAACTCTTTATTTGTTTACAAGCCATTTGAAGTTGACGTGTCAATGTGTTTTTTAACATGGATATAATTGAGAATAGTTGAGTGATTAAATACCTTTTAAAAAAGTTTTAATGCCAAAGGAAATTCATACAGACTAGGTAAACGTGTTGAATGAATCTGCTCCTTCAAAAAAAATTGTTTACAAGTGGGCTGGCTTGTGTAAAGGTGGTCGTACCAGCGTTGAAGATGATCCAAGCAGTAGACGTCCAAAAACTGCAACCACACCAGAAATTATTGAGCAAATACATAATTTGATTAGTAAGGCTCCAAGTATGACTAAGCGTGATATTGCTAATGCCGTAAGCATCTCAGATAAACGAGTACTGTACATTTTACATGAAGAATTACTTATGAAAAAGCTGTAAAATTAGTACAATGCGTCTTTAAACATAACAACTGCTTCGCTATTTGTGTAAGGTATTACATACTTTTAAATTACTAACCGTTACAGGTTCATAAATTCACTCTACTTTAATTTTATATTCAAGTTGTCAACACTTCGCTCATTCGAAACTATAGTGACACAACTCAAAATATCTCCGTTTTGTGGTATTTAGTCAATTAGGGTAAATAGTTATTTAACCAACTAGTGTATTAATGAGGGCCATTAACAATCGAGATAATGTTCGAGATTGTTAATTGCCCTTTTAATACTCGTGTTAGTTACAAAGCTTTTCCGTCGACTGTACAAATTGTATTCGTTTTTCTCAATATTTAAAAACTGATAGCTATTTATGTAACCAGTTATGAAATGCATCAATTTGTGAGTGAAATTTTTGCGGGACGAGCGAGGTCCCGTAAAATGACACGAGTTCATATGTTTCATAAAAGAATTTATCTAATTTTGACAAAAAGAAAATTTAATTTATTTTATGTGTTTTTTAACAATTTTTAATTAATATTTCTGATTTGTAAACAGCACTTTTTGATTCCTACAAGTTATGCAACCAATATTACACAAGACAATACTTTTATTTTATATATCAATTTCAGACTTTTCTTTATTATTTTACCATCAATATTAAATTAAAATCAAAAATAGCTAATAATGCATAAAATAAAAAGTAAATTGTTCTAGTTGTTCTTATTGTTAGTAGTTCTCTTCAGTTCTAGTTGTTATTTTTAAATACAGGGTGTCCCAAATAAGGGTGACTGATTTTAAACATAAATGCCCAGCTTATTAATTGCTCCAAATAGATGGGGTTTTCACTAGTTTATCAAAGAGATTTTTTTAGGCTTGGCTGGCATTTCATCTCATCAATACAGAGTGTTTTACTAATGTTGGTCAAATTCAAAGGGGAAAATGTGTATTATTTTAAATAGAACACCCTATAATTTTTGATCTCATTCGAAAGAGCAATCATTCTCCTTTCCAAAAATGTATAGTTTTCTATCTTTTGTTTCATTAACAACAAAGATATTCGAGATTTCATGTAGTAGTACATTTTTAATTAGTAGTTTTATATGAACGTATTTTGATGCCTAAAATCAACTCATGCTGTGACCCTTGGACGCATAACAACAAAATCAGCAATTTTGACAATAGTAATTAAGTCATATGTCGGTTTCGAAATGATCTATACAGTGAGTGAAAAAGCTCAAACTGTAATGATTTATGCAGAAACAAAATCAATAATTCAAACAAGGAGGATATTCAGAAGGAAATTTATGAAAAATCCGCTGTCAGTGAATATGATTAAAAAATGGTATGTACAATTTATCGAAACTGGTTGCATTGCAAACTTAAAAAAACCAAGAAATAATGATGGTCTTTTAAACAAGTAGATGTCAATTAATGAAGTGCTACATGATAACGATCATAAAATTTCAATTAGAAAAATTGCTGGAATTTTAGAGCTTAGCAAGAGTGACGTTCAAAGATGTCTAAAAATTTTAAAACTAACTCCATACAAAATTCAGACTTATCAAAAATTGTACGTGTCAGATTATGAAAAACGAGTAATGGTATGTGAGGCTTTACTTGACTTATTAAGAAACGAACCCAATTCATTATTAATTATGTCTGATGAAGCAACGTTTCACATTAATGGTATGTGTAACAAACATAATTGGAGAATATGGTGTTCTCAAAAACCAATTTCTTTTAATGAATTTCAGAGAGATAGTCCAAAAGTAAACGTTTGGTGTGCATTATCTCGGCGAAAAATCTATGGTCCTTTTTTCTTTTCGGAACCAACAGTGACGGGTACTAACTACACGGATATGTTGGAAACTTTTTTTTATCCGCAACTAGTTCAAGATAGAATTAGTGACGACGTTTACTTTCAACAAGACGGTGCACCACCACATTATTCGTTAATAGCACGGGATTCATTAAAAACGTTTTTTAATGATAAGTGGATAGGTCGAGCTGGATCGATTGAATGGGCACCGCGGTCTCCTAAATTAACTATCCCAGAATTTTTTCTCTGGGGATAGGTGAAGGATAGGTGCTACAATCCTAAGCCTAACAATTTAGCAGAACTAAAAAATAATATCAGGAACATTATTGAAAACATTCCGCAAGAAATGTTAAAAAATTCATTTGAAATTTCGCTTACAGTTATGCATAAACAAAGAGGGTAGGCATATGCAGCATTTATGCGGCATTTATTTATTTACGTAATTAAAAATGCATACTACATGAAAGCTACTTATATGATTTTGGTATGCGTCAAACGGTCACAGCATGAGTTGATTTTAGGCATCGAAATACGTTCATATAAAACTACTAATTAGAAATGTACTACTACATGAAACCTCGAATATCTTTGTTGTTAAAGAAACAAAAGATCGAAAACTATACATTTTTGAAAAGGAGAATGATTGCTCTTCCGAATGAGATCCAAAATTATAGGGTGTTCTATTTAAAATAATACATATTTTCCCCTTTGAATTTGACCAACATTAGTAAAACACCCTGTTGATGAGATGAAATGCCAGCCAAGCTTAAAAAATCTCTTTGATAAACTAGTGAAAACCCCATCTCTTTGGAGCAATTAATAAGCTGGGCATTTATGTTTAAAAACAGTCACTCTTATTTGGGACACCCTGTATATGACATTAAACTTTCTTCTTTTCTCTCTTGTTTTTATTAACTGGTGATAAAATTAATATTTCATCACCAGTTACATAATATTTTTCATTATGTAACTGTTTACAAAAAATGTGACGTTTGCTAACTGAAGTCAGTTTTGAAAAATGATAAAAATATGTATTTGTTTCATAGGTAAGTACTGTCAAAAATAAATAATGACATTGAAATGTCATAGAGAAGGTCGCCGGTTCAAATGTCACTGTTTTCATGTTTCTTAAATTCGTTTTTGGATGTCTTAACACTAATAATTATTATAATTCTGTAGAATAATAAAATAAAACGATAGGTAAGTCAACACCTAGAAGTATTCTATACTAGTAATCATTTTTAAAGGTGTTATTGTATGTTTGGTTGCCTACACCGCAGATAACTGTCAATATAAATATGATGTATAAGATGTGCGTTGGGTTGCCTGTAGAAAAATCGTTGATTAATTAAAATCATGCATTAATAGGGGTCATTAATGTATGATTTTGAGAACGTTAATAGCATATGTTAATACACGGTCGACGGAAAAATATATTAAAGAATATTGTTGAACAGCGATACATCTGTACTATAGTAAATGAGTGGTAGGTAGCATAAATGACACTGTTATTTTACTCGTGTCAATGAGGAAGAGGAAGTTATAATTATTTTTCAACAATTTTTTATGAGTAATAGTGACACAAATGGGTGTGTGGCCTCTAAAATCAAAATTTGATTCAATAATTAACATTGAGAGAATCCAGTTACATTCTATGGAGCCAATTCTGTAACTCTTCCTCGAAAACTTAGAGGCTGTTAACAGTTTAAAGAATTCCTTCAAAATAACCTGTTAAAACTATTATTTAATAAGGGATGTTAAAGTATGTCTTTAAATAATAATGGTAAAAAAATGGCGCTTGTAGATGTTGCTGGCGAGGCTTTGATTAAGGATTAATTGCAATCCAAGAAAAGTAAGAAGATTTATTGACTTTATATTTGAAACATCTAGTTTAAATTAACCATGTTTATATACGAGGATATATTGAAAAATTCAAAATGTCAAATGTGAAATGTCAAAATATTTTTTCTTCTTCTTCTTGCTCTGCAGACCAGACCTCCACAGCTTTTATTACCCCCTCGTTGGATGAAACTTTACGACCTTTAAAACTTTTTTCAGTTGAGGAAAGAGATGATAGTCGGATGGAGCCAAATCTGGTGAATAAGGGGGGTGTTCTAGTAATTCAAACCCTAAATCACTAATTTTTTGCATGGCAACATGAGATTTGTGTGCAGGGGCGTTGTACTGCAAAAACAAAACACCTTTGGATAGGTTTCCGCGTCTTTTCTCTTTAATTTTTTCCCGTAGAGTGGTCAGTAATGTCGAATAGTAATCTCCAGTTCAATCATGATTACTCCATGGCAATCCCAAAAAACTGAAGCAAGAACTTTTCCAGCAGATTTTTGGACTCAAAACTTCTTAGGTCTTGGAGAACCAGAGTGTCGCCATTCCATCGATTGTTGCTTTGTTTCTGGATCGTAGAAATGTACCCAAGTCTCATACATAGTAACAATTCGGTTTAAGAAGTCTACATCGTTTTCAAATCGAGCACATATCGAACTCGATGCTTCTACCCTTGCACGGTTTTGGTCAACATTCAAACATTTGCAGCAATTTTTCTCATGTCCAAATTGACGTGAACTATATGATGAACGCGTTCGTATGAAATATTCAGTGCTTCAGATATCCGTTTTAGCCCAATACGACGTTCTGATAAAATCATGTCATGAACTGCATCGATATTTTCGGGGACTGACACAGAAACTCGCCTTCCCGATCACAATTTCGGTGGACATCTTTTTTCTTTTAATTTATTGCGTAACTCTGGTTTACTTTTTTGACGTCAAACTTCACACTGACACTTCTAATAAGTTATTGTTTGTTGCTATGGTAACGCAATATTTTGTTTATGCATGGAACTGGTCTAGGCTAACTAGATATCAATACATCCTCGTATTATTCTAGGACATAATTTAGATTACACCAAAGAAGGGTTATGGACCCTTTCAAAGACCCACTAATTTACTTAAATGTCCTTTTCGCTTTCCAAGGAAGTGTCAAAAATGTTAAATAATATGATAGAACCACATCTACAAGGACACAAAATTACTGCCATACCATTACTTTCAAAAATTCTTGCCAGTCTACACTTTTATGCTTCGGGGGGATACCAATTAAGTTCTGTACAGGGTCACATTTTTGCTATGAGTCAACCGAGCATGAGCAGATGTATTAATGAAGTTACTAATGTTATTTATAATCATCTATCACCTAATTGGATAGTATTTTCAAACACTGAAAACAAAAAAATTGAGGTAATTGATAATTTTTTACAAAGTATAACTTTCCGAGGTGTTTGGGAGCCATAGATTGCTCACATATTGCAATTATTTCTCCCCCAGAACAATATCCTGCGCTTCCGTATTACAGCAGAAAAGGATATTACAGTATAAACTGTCATTTTTCAATTTTTGTAACTGCTTATAATAATTAATTTCAGAAATGATTAGAAGCGTGCAAGAAACCAAAAACAGTTCATGCAGGTTAGTTACAAATGTTCTTTTTCATTAAATTTTGACTTCAACTTACCTATGTCCAATAGTTCCTTAAGCTCTGTTGCCAGATACTCTAATTAAAATTTTAAGGAACCTTTTAATAAATAATTTTTAACAGTCCTCTAAAATGTAGGTATACTTGCAAAATAGCAGTTCAACTCAACATTTCAAGAGGCCCATTAAAAATTTAATTTTCAAGATGCCTCTAAAATTTTAAAGTATTAGATTTAGATACAGAATAGACCCCTATTGATTCTAAAATTTGTGCAAAAGGATATTGACATTTTAAGTGATAAAAAAGTGAATAAACATTTTAAAATGTCTTTCCTGGAAAACTATACTTTTTGAGTTGTGTGACTGTTGTTTCGAATTAGCGAATTTATGTCATCTGGCATACTACATTGTGTGAAATTTTCAATTTACATAAGTATAAAACTTGATCCCCTAGTATAGATAGTAGTACATAATTTTTCTCTTATCTTCGCTTAGAAAATAGATATTGAGATGCGCTTTTTACCTTTTTGTTTTTAAATTTGCTGAGTAAATGATTAAAAAATATAGCATCACATTGAAGAAGATTCCCAAAAAAAGTTGAAAACTAAACAATTGTTCAATCACCGCCACCTAGCGACCGTTAAAAACACTGGAATGGAACGATGATGTAATGTTTCATTAGGTATTGAATTCCCTTTTAAACGATACTAAGTTTGTCAAAATCCTTAAAATGGAAAGTTATAACAGTTTTATTCACTCACCCCTACCAGATATTTTATAAGACAGAGGAGAATGATTACGAATATTTAAATTTTGTGATGCTATAACCGTACATTTATTATGTAAATATAATGTTTTTGTGTTATTATTGTGAACTACGTTCTCTAGCGGTGGAGTAGAAAACTTGAAAATAATTTCCAGCAGTTTCTTATATTCAGTTTTGTTACAGATTTTTTTCTTTAAGCTGTACAATCAATAGTTTCTGAGATACAGCGGGTTACCTCTCTACACTGGTAGCAGTGGTTACATATTATGGTGCCTTAGTTCAATGTCCAAAAACATATCAAAGGAAACTTGAACTGGAGATATTAAAACTGCAGAGGCTTGCCTGTGTGTATATAAGGAATGCGATGGAAAACAGCCCAGCCGCGGTATTGGAAGCAATACTCAATAGTCCGCCTCTAGCTCTACATGCAAGGCAGATGCAAGAATTGCTGCATACAGGATGAAAGGCAATAGAAATTGGCATGAAAGAACCAGTATCAATTGTCAGAGACAATTTTCGAGTAATGCAATTTGTTGTACATTGGATTTCACGAAATTTTCAACCAATCCATACTTTATAGGATCGAGACCCGAGTTGCAAGTCTTTTAAAGCCAACTTCAGCTTAAATTACAAAGCAAAATATTGGGGCTACACTTTGATGTAGCTGCATCCTAAAGGAGGATGCAAAAAAAGGAAAACATATTTTCATTCAATTAAAATCAGAATAAGAATACAATACACAATTTCCAGTACAATTCTTAAAATGAAATATTCATATACTAACCTTTTTCAGTTTTGATCTCCTCCTTAATTTTATCTTCCTCCTTAATTTCCCCGGCTTTGTCTAACCGTGGCCGCTTTCTACCTTTATAACTTCTGTTGTCTCTTCTGTCACCCTCGCCTTCATCTTCGCTATCAGAAAACTCGTTATCGGGAACTATTCTTTTATCCAAATCTTTTTGCGGTAACCTTTCGTCCTTGTCAACTTTGTCTTCGCTATCGGACTCTTCGTTTATCGCATCGTCTGGAATAGTTTGAACTTGTACACCGGGCGCGTGCGGTAACATTCGTAGATTTTCAAACAGTCTCGTTTTGATTTTTTCCAAATATTCTGGGGTATTTTGATTTGCCATATTACTAGGACTGATATGCAGTTTAAAGTCAGGTCCGAAATATTCGAAGTAATCGTTATAAGGAAGCTCGTTTGCGATTTCGACGCCCAGCGCTACAGAAGTCTCGTAGGTCCACGCTCTGGAAACGTTCCTAATCGTGTATCCCCCTCCTCCGACCATCATGAACGGCAGGTTGTATTTTTTTACAAATTCGACACATTTACCGTGTCCTTTTACAGTCAAATTAAAACAACCAAGTCGATCACCGGTTAGGGAATCGGCACCACATTGTAAGACCACCGCGCTAGGTTGAAAAGTTTCCATAACTTTACTAATTATAGGTACGAATATGCTTTCGTACGCTTCGTCGTCCATGCCGTCTCTTAGAGGAATATTGACGGCGTAATATTTACCTTTTCCAGCACCTATATCTCGTAAATCGCCAGTACCAGGGAAATATTCACCGTATTTGTGGAAAGATACAGTCATTACTCGATCGGTTGTGTAGAATGCTTCCTCGACACCGTCTCCGTGATGTACATCAATATCGATATAAAGTACGCGCTGGTGGTATTTCAGTAGTTCTAATATTCCCAACACTATATCATTTACGTAACAAAAACCGGAAGCTTCTGATTTTTTTGCGTGATGAAGACCGCCGCCCCAATTTATGCATATTTCGGAAGCTTGTTTATTGAGTTTGACGGCGGCGGCGACTGAACCTCCAGCTGATAATTGACAAAATTCATATAAACCATCGAATACCGGACAATCTTCTCCTACATTAAATCTCTGCATTTGTTTGTTGTATTCGGACATATTGTCTGGACGAATCGATCTTAGGAATCTGATGTAATCGTCTGAATGAAATTTCGTCATTTCTTCTGCTGTGGCTTTATGAGGGCGCTGCGAACAAAAAATATTCAGTTTTATTTAAATTGAGTAACTTTCCAGTAGTAATAAACAAGTTATTGAATTTTCACTATAATTTTACCAATTTATTCCTGAAATGAAACTGAGTTGCTTAAAAACACAGTAGAGTTTAGAAATAAAAAACAGACTATTAAGATAAATAACTTCAATAATAAATTTTATCCAGGTACCCCAAATCTGGCAATTTTTGTAAATAATTTAAAATTAATTATAATCATAAGATATTTTTTTTATGTTCCTTGTGGTATATTCATTATTCTTTTTGTTATTTATTATGGAAAATCTAATCAATCATATTTTGAAGTTTAAGACTCCAAAAAACTGTTTAAAATTTTTAAGATTCATATTCTTGATAAAATGTGAAATAAAATATTTTTTGTGATGAAATTTCTAACAATATTAAGTCTGATTAACAGAATTATATTTTAATCTACTAGGAATGAGATCCAGTGAAGTGGTTTTATTAAGGATGCTTATTTCAGAAATGTTAATAAAATGCGCTAATTTTTTTTATGATTTATGATTATTTATGTTTTAAAATATTATGTCCGAATCAGTTTTATGATATTGTGTATTGATTAACAGCAATTCCATTGTTAAATCTTAAGAAAACCTAGAAAAAACATACTAATATCCTGATAATGAAGGCAATTGATAATTGGAAATTTCTCTCTCTAATGTTGATGACCAAATTTGAATACATTTGGGTGAAATATAAGCTACACATTTTTACTCGTTTAGTTGTATTTAAGCAATTTCTTTAATTTTCTGTCTTTTACTATTGTACAAATGGAACGTTAATGCCCTCATACTTTTAGAACTTATTTGCAACCATGGAGTGGGTGCTTCTTATTTAGTCTCTGTGGTTTTAGATACAATATCACTATACTTGTAGGAGCATCCTAATTTTTTAGTAATCTAGTAGTAGTTTTGACCCCATGTATACAATTTCCTTCGCAAATCATTACCTTCATATAATTTATTGAAATTAGCAGAACTTGATAAAAATAATTGATTTCAATAAACAATATTTGGGGTGTGGTTAAAATTAATATTTAAAAACTTTATAGGTACAATTTTTAAAAATACAAATTCTTTTTTTAAGGTAAGAAAATTATTAAAGCTTGCATATTAAGCTCTGTAACATTTTTTGTAATAAACATTAATTAGTTGTCAATGAATAAAATTAATTGTTTTACACAAAAAATATATACTTACATAAATTTCCATTTTCCGATAAAGTCCGTAATTTAAAAGTAAGTTATGAGTCATACGTATACGGTGAGGTTTCATCGGATGTCCCTGTCCATAATAATAATTTCCGATATCACCTATAAATTAAATAATTCTTAACAAAAGAAAATTTACAAAATAATAATTAATTAAGAATAGTTCATGATTAATTTAAAAAACTGTATCAGTAAACCGTAGAAATGAGCATCATACATACGTCATGTTAACTAACGACCAATCACAAATCGTCAAAACTATGGTCGCCATTAGTCTACCGAAGATTTTTCATATTCACTTCAATATATCGTATTAAATACAATTTCAAAAAATCTTAACAAAACATATTAAAACAAAGTTCAACCATACAGAAATTTATAAAATGTGTTAAAAATGTTTTATGTCTGTAATCAAACAATGCAGAATACTTACTATCATAATAATAGCATACTCGCTTCCTACTGTGTGGTTGAGTCGACATTTTCCACACAAAACACTATTCTACTCAATAAATAATTTCTTAAAATGCAAATAAATTTTAATATTTGATATTAATAAATTTAAGAATTAACACAAATCCAAACAATGTAATTAATACTTAAAACTTCATCTCGTGGATTGATGTTCCCTCGTTAGTTGTTGATTGTTGGTTGACTGAATTTTGATAATTGACGTTTGATTTTCGACAGGTGGCAAGTGAGTTGAAGGAGCCATTATCTGTGGAAGGAGCGCTCTGCAATACGACACACCATAGAAAAATTATTTTTCAATGCGACACACACCCAAGAGCCAAACAGAGTAAAGATATATCATTGTTGTATGCGATAATATTGGCTAATTAAAAAAATTATATATTATATTCTCTATATGAATGCCCGGATCAGAAAAACAATAACACCACTCATTTTTTTTTTATAACGCTTTTACTGGATCCGAGCATTGCACGTGATTTTCGATTTATCATTTATCACAATTATTAAATTACTTTTTAGCGGTCACGTCCTCATTAAAAATTAGATCTTTTATACTTGGACGGCATAATACACATGCTTAATAAAACCATAATTTTATATGGGTGAGAGATAAGCGGTATCTCTTATCTTCCTAAGTTAAACCACAAAACATAGATCAAACGAAACGACCACCGTGATTGGAATCTGCTCAACAAAACGATCATCCTATACTCTCTCCATTGTCACAAGTCACAATTCAAACCTCAGTCTAATCAAAAATAAAAAATGTAAACATTACTAATCTTTTAATCACGAGATATTAAAGACAATAAAACGCACTACTTAACATTATACATTGTTCGAACAAACAAGTCAATATCAATATTCGGTATGTTTTATAATAAAGCTAAATATTAGCCTAATAAATTCCAATATGAAAAGTAATCATTGAAACTACAAATTTCAATATTTATTTAAGTGCAATTTACTTTTTTATTTAGCATCTAGAATTTTTTGTCATTAGATAATTGTAAGATTATTGGTGTTGGATGTAAGTAAGTTTATATAAGTCTTCCAGCTTAACAGGTTTTAAAATGAAATTTGCAGAACACTTGTCAGCTCATATAACACCAGAATGGAGAAAACAATATATAAGTTACGAAGTAAGTTAAATTAAGCATTATTTTAGGAAATTAATCATCCCACAAATGATGTCCATGTTACTTTTTGTTGGAATGTATAATACTAATCTTTCAACCAACCAAGTTAATCATTTAAATTATCTTTATCCTGGATATATTTGAAATAATTGTTTCTTGTATTCTTTATTGTATAAACACTGGATTTGCTTTATTTTTAGGAAATGAAAAGCATGTTATACATGGCAGTCGAAGAAGCACCATCTGTGGAAAGTGTCGAAGCCGAATTAGTAACCAGGCATATAGCAAATTTCGAGGAACAATTTTTTCTCTACTGTGATAAAGAACTAAAGAAAATTAATACTTTTTATGCTGAAAAATTAGCCGAGGCTACCAGAAAATTTGCAAGTTTAAATAGTGAATTGAAAGATTCCATAAATCAAATGAACTTACCAAAAAAGAAGGGATCAAACAAGAGAAATGTCCCCACAAGGAAGTTACAGGAATTGAAACTAGCTTTTAGTGAATTTTACTTGAGTTTAATTTTATTACAAAATTATCAAACTCTAAATCATACGGGATTTAGGAAGATTTTAAAAAAACATGACAAGGTGAGTGAATTAATATTTAGATAATTTCATATATATAGATATACTGGAACTAAAATAAAACATTTTTAGTTATTATCAACAGATATTGGGGTGAAATGGAGACAAGAATATGTTGAAACTTCCCATTTTTTCACAAATAAAGATATAGATAAATTGATAAACGACACTGAGAATGCAGTAACAAATGAACTTGAAGGAGGAGATAGACAAAAGGCCATGAAAAGATTGAGAGTCCCTCCTTTGGGTGAACAGCAATCACCTTGGACAACTTTCAAAGTTGGTCTTTTTTCAGGATCTTTTATAGTATTACTCATTGCTGTTGTGCTATCAGGTACCTAATCATTTTAATTGTTAATTATAAAGTTTGTCCCAGGACTAAAGGGAAAGGTATAGGAGTATATTAGCAAAATATTTCTATACAATTACAGGTTTTGTAATGCTTCCAGTCAATGTTTTAGTTTTTACAATCATTTTTTGTTTTTAATTTGCAAACTATTCAAACTTTATGAAAATATATACACAGAATGTTTCATAAAGACCCCTTTCATATATAGATTCTGAATCCTAAATTAACAAATCTCAAATTCAGTAAATATAATATGCGTTAGAATGGAGCCTTTCACACATAGCTATTCTGTGAATTAGCTGATAAATGCATACAAGCTGTTTTGTTCAGATGCCTGCAAGAATTTTCATGCAATTCTGAATCTTGGATTACCTGCCATATATAAGCAAAGCTAATTACACTTTTTTTACAGAACACAAATGACCTAAAAGATAATTCACTTTTCAACTTCTTAACCATCACCACTTATTATGTAAATATATAAAAATTTTCCCAGTTCAAAAATATATGATTCACTACTCTTAATGAATAACAGAATATAACAGAATGCTGAAATAAATTGTTTTTTTCAGCGGTATTCCATGACGGATCCAGTGAAAATTTAAAAATTGCATTCCGTCTTTACAGAGGCCCTTTACTTATCGTGGAACTGCTATTTTTAATAGGGGTCAACATTTACGGATGGCGTTCATCTGGCGTTAACCATGTATTAATCTTCGAATTGGATCCAAGAAATCATTTGTCCGAACAACATTTGATGGAACTCGCCGCTATTTTCGGAGTAGTTTGGGCGATGAGTTTGTTGAATTTTCTGTATAGTGCCAGTTTAAGTATACCGCCTTATGTAAATCCACTTGCGTTGGTTATAATTATGTTGATATTCCTCGTCAATCCTTTGAAAGTTTTCCGACATGATGCTAGATTTTGGTTTTTACGAATTTGTGTAAGTTTACTTTATTATTTAGCACTTGAAACACATTTTTAATTTATGCTTTACATTTAATCTTAAGTTGCATCCCAACTGAAAAATTTGCGCAGCACATGATATTCAGGAACAAGTTTATTGCAGAGCGTTCTAACTACAGTAATGTTAAGGACAAGGCCCGGATCTACAATTTTAGAATAGCCTATTAGTCACCTTACATAGGATCACTACTGCATTCTACAAGTTATTTATTTCAGTTTGAGGACATTAAATGATTATCAATTTTGAATAATACGAATGTGGGGTAAAAGTAAATGAATCTGAATTTAAATGTTTACTTCAGACAGCTTCTAGTACATTCAGAGGCTTATATCTCACAAATTATCGATTCAGCATGAAATTTTCTAATATAAGATGATCTTTTGCACTATTTTTATTAATATTTTTGGGATATAGAGCCTGGTACGAATGTTTTCTTTTGAGTGAACATTCAGGGATACTTAAAAGATGATTTACTTCTACTCATAGCTCCTGAGGGAAAGTCTTGAGACTTGGAATTAACATTCAGATTAACAGCGATGCAATTGACCTTCAATTTTTGTGCTACCATTTTTCACCATCTGTTCTTTACAGATAGTTTGGTCCTTTAAAAGTATATTGATATTTCGATATTTGTGATCTGTGTAATTTTTTATGTAGATGTGTGTTTTTAATATCTCAATTTTTTTTCATGGATTATGATATTTAAAAACATATATTTCAATGCTTTTTACTAAATCTATGTGCTTACCGTATTTTTATCGTTAGGGTCGGATGTTTGGATCTCCATTTTTCCACGTAGAGTTCGCCGATTTTTGGCTTGCCGACCAACTTAACAGCTTAGCGACCGCATTTTTAGATTTCCAATTTTTGGCTTGTTTTTATCTCACTAACGGAAATTGGCTCGAAGCAGGAGGTAAACATTTTAAATAACTAACTAAATAGTTTAACACAAAGCTCTTTTATATCAGAAATAAACAGTCTATCAAAGTTTTACATGTGTTAGCTCCATTTTTATGAAACTCTGTTTAAAGGGGTAGAACTCAAAATTTGGGAAATTATGAATTCATTTGGTTGATAACATTTAGAAATTGCACTTTTTCAAATCTCATAAATACAAGCTGAATTTAGATTCAGAATTTACAGCAGAACTAATAAAAAAACATAAAAATTAAACAATTTTAAATGTTATTAGTTCTATATCCACCTATGTAATTTAAAATAGAGCTCTATTTTAAGTTATTACATAGCTAGAATTAACAAAATTTTAAAAATCATGAATTTGTTTGGTATTTACCAAAGTGGATCTTTATTGCAGAGTTTTAGCTCAATTTCTTTTCAGAATAGAGCTCTATTTAGAGTAGATGCTAGAACTTATAAAGCTTGAGAAATTATGAATTTGTTGTTTACCGAAGTGAATATATAGTCAATTAAAGTTGTCAGATTTCGAAGAATAATTATTCATATTCACACTTCATACATTTTTGAAAAATAATATTTTTCAAAAACAGTGACCGTTCAACAGCAACAACTACTTCCCGTGCAATATGAACCGCCGGATATTGAATTACACTCCAAAATCAAACGGGGTTAGTATATCTACGAGATATTTAAAAACCAACCTAGTTTAAAAACAAGGTATAGTTTGCGATTAGAAGGGACAACACAACTTGTAGACCGGTTTCGGCGTATTTGCGCCTCATCAGTACAAGGTACGCGCTATCTGCACGGGAAGAAGTTGTTGCTCCTTAGTTGAACGGTCACTGTTTTTGAAAAATATTATTTTTCAAAAATGTATGAAGTGTGAATATAAATAATTATTCATCGACATCTGTTGATGGAACACTTTATTAAATACGACAATATTACAGGAAACTGTAATAAGCTTTATTCATTAAAATTGTAGTTTTTCAAATTTTATAAGTTCTAGCTCAATTTCAATTTAAAACGGAGCTATATTTAGGGCAGGTACAGAGTTATAACTTTGAAATTTGGGAAATTATGTCTCTTTTTATGTACCAAAGTGGGTCAATATCAAGAACACAACAATAAATTGAAAACTACTTTTTTCTTAAATTTATAAATTATAACTATATCTGTACATAATGGAGCTGGACGATTTTTAATTAAACTTCTGAAAGAAACAAAACGTTTATACCAATATTTTGTTTTAGACACTTCTGAATGTATGGAAACAAATTTCACGATTAGACCTATTGTGAACTGCATTCCAGCTTGGTTACGTTTTGCGCAATGTTTAAGAAGATACTACGACTCTAAAGATGCCTTTCCGCATTTAGTTAACGCCGGAAAATACGCCACCACTTTTCTGGTTGTCATTTTTGCCACGCTCAAATCTATGTATAAAGGTAACTAAACATGTCTTACTTCAGTAATATCTTCTGTAAGTTCCTTGTGGCATTACTTATTCTTTTTTCTCTTATTTTTTTGGGAATCAAACCACAATAATTTTTTTTATTTTTTTATTTCGACGTTTAATATTAATAATTCAGCTAACATAATTTTTAAAAACTTGACAATACCGTATGTTAAGGGTTTATCAGAAAGAATTAAGAAAATTGGTAATCAATTCAATATTCGAACTAGCTTCAAATCTAACAAAATCGAAACCAAAAAATGAAGAACAATCTTCAAAAAGTGCATATATCAGATATCTTGTGAATGCGACAAATTCTATTTAGGTGAAACATCTGGATCATTGAAAGTCCGAATAAATGAACATAAAAAGTATATCAAAGATAGGGAGTTCTTTAAGTCAGGTATTTGCAAACATGCTTGGGAAGAGGGGCATAAAATTCAATGGGATTCAACAAAAATAATATTGAAAGAGCCCAATAATAAAACACGAAAAATCAAAGAAAGTGCTTTAATACAACTAAATGCAGATAAATGTGTAGCTAGTATTTCAGTATTTGGTTACCAATGTTAGAAAGAGAAATTTCCAATAATCAATTACCTGCGTTATCAGGATAGCATCATACGTTTTTATCCAGGTTTTCTTATGATTTATATTTGGAATCGTTGTTAATCAATACACACTTCAATACACAAATCTTCCAAGTGATAGCCACATGTCAAGCTTTTATTAAGTTAATAAATGTAATTAGCATGATAACAATTAAAAATTACAATTTTTCAAATTTTATAGGTTCTAGCTCCATCTAATTCAAAATAGCTCTATTTAAAGTAGTTACAGAGCTAGAGCTGATAAAACGTGAAAAATAATGAATGTGGTTGTTATTTACCGAAATTAGTAAATAAAATAAAATTAGTTAATAAAAATAACGATTTTTCAAGTTTATAAGGTAAAATAATTACAGAACTAATATTTATAAAGTTCTTCTAAAGTTAATGTGATGACCCATATTTTTAATCCCTTTGAAGGAAAAAGCCGCCCAATGGCGTGCATATAAATTTTTTATAAATTCGAATATTGTGAAATAATGTTAATTTACTATATCAATTTGAATGAAAAAAATTAACCTGCATACAAAATTCATAAAATTTGTAATACAATAATAAAGCGCTTTCCTCTAGAACACGGAGTATCTAAAGAATAGTTTTTTGTATCGTCAACCCAACCATATTTTAATGGTGGGTGTATATCCTCATACAGTTTTAATTATAATATAATTACCATTACTACTATTTTCTTACATATTAAGTTAAAATGTATTTTATTTTATATATTTATTCACGTAATAAAACCGTAAGGATTGTTTGAATAACAAATAAATGAATAAACACTTGACAACATCATGTGTGTATCAAACCAAGTTTCGTCTAAATAAATTTTAGTTCTATTTGAATCACGGTACCCTTTTATTTTGCGCAAATACTCCTGTCTAAGTTCAGCGATACGCCGAGACTCCATTATTAACATTCGATTATCTAACTTCTTATATTTAAATCCACAATTCAATAATCCTTCGCATCATCTTGGACTGTTGTTTCAAATGGTCTCCAAAATGCCATTCTAATTAATTATATTTTAAAACTTACCCTAACGTCTACGAACAAATAAATATTATATTAATATCAATTCACCGACGCGACCTAACCACTACACCATCAAATATGTATTATATTAATGATACTTTTCTACACTAGATCACCTACACTTTCCTATAAATACCTATAACAATTCACTAAACTCACTCAACCAAGAAATAGATATTATATTAAATATTTCTTTAAAACAAAATTCACACCCGACACTGAATGATACTAATGGATTATAAGCCGAACCACAACACAACCCCCCCGAACACCCTCAAGACCGTATAATTTTTTCTGCAAAAACGTCCAACGGCTTATACTTCGGTTATTTCTTTATATTACGATGAATACTGCAGTTGATGACTGGTTGTTTCGAAGTATTTACAGCAGGTGTTACTACGTTGCCAACTCTTCAAAATTTTCTTAAATATTGTAACATATAAAAAGTGGTTTTAATTAATTTTTCTTTTTTCAGTAATTTCAAGCAACTTATTTTAATGTTTACTAATAAATTTACATTATGTATTTTTTTAAAAATATTTCTAAACTAGCTTTCTTATAAAATCACGAACTAACAGTTTACTGAAGTAAGAGGAACATTTGTGTAGCGAGCCTAACAATTTTAGAAAATATATCTGACAACATTGCTTTATTTTATGGTCATCACACTGACTTTGGAAGCACTTTACAAATTTTGAATTTATTTGTTAACAAAAAATTGACACTTTTCAGATAACTATTCAACAACTTCTGAAAACCCGTATATGTTTCTGTGGATAGCTGCGCAAGTATTAAGTTCCAGTTATGCTTATATGTGGGATATTAAAATGGATTGGGGATTATTTGATAAATCAGCAGGCGAAAATAAATTTCTAAGAGAAGAAACCGTATATTCATCGAAGGTAATTATATTAAAAAAAAACATATACAGTTCTAAATTCATGCGACAAAATTCAGGAGGAGGTATGAAGTTAAGATGGGTCTTTCCTACAACAAAATTTCCTCAGCCCACCCCTTTCCGAGATATCACCCTTAAAAGGTGGTGACTTAAATTGAGTTTTTATAACATTTTTTTAATCTTAAATTTTTTTCCCAAAACCAATAGCTGCAGAGAAAAAAATAAACACCATCATTTATAGTTTTTTTGAATAAATTGAGTGGAAAACAGTAAAGATAAAAATGTAATACGATTAATATTTTTTCTTTGCAGTGGTTTTGGGAAAAAAATTTGTTAAATAAAACAAGGATTTTGAGTTAAATTTTATTTTATAAAAGTTTAACCCACATTTACCACAATTTACCCACATTTTATTTTAAAGTTTGTAAAATAATGTTTGTTTTCAGTTTTTCTACTACTTCGCCATATTAGAAGATTTCACTCTGCGTTTTATATGGACAATCTCCCTCTACCTTACGGAATATGGTTACGTCAGCTCAGATATAATGACATCGATTCTAGCACCATTAGAAGTTTTCCGAAGATTTGTATGGAATTTTTTCCGATTGGAAAACGAACATTTGAATAATTGTGGGCAGTTCAGAGCCGTTCGAGATATTTCTGTCGCCCCTATCGATTCGTCCGATCAAATACAGATGATAAGGATGATGGATAAAGAAGACGGCGTGACGAATAGAGATAGAGGCAAAAGGAAAAATAAGAAGAAGGAGGATAAAAAACCTTTATTACAAGATGAATCTTTAGTCAATTTTAAGGCTATACCGTTAACTGCTGTGGTTTGAGCACTACCATTCCATGATATAATATATATTAATTATTAGTATACTTTATATATACATCTTATTTTTTAATTATACAAATATACATTTTACCCACTTAAACGTTCATTTTTCACCGAACAAATTCAGATTTTAACCAAAGCCGATTAGTTTATTTGGTGAATGGTATTTTAGGTCTGAGGGCGAGAGCATCCCTGCCAAACATCAGATACCTGATTCGAGCCGCGGCGGGGCAGGTACAAATTATATGCTCTGCTGTTTCATCATCTTCCAGGCAAAGATGGCACGCTAGCCGACAGTACAAGTCTTACGATATGATGACAGTCGATAGTAACTAGACAAGGTAGATCATGACTACTAAAGTCCAACACTAGTTTGTAAGGCACGGTTGTAAATGCATAGTTCAACTGTGGTTCTGCGTTGAACCTAGTTTAATTGCAAATTTTTATTGTAAGTACGTCAGTCACTAATGATCTGTGGTTCAAATAGAAGTTTACGTGAACGGTCCTCGAAGAGCGTTCAAAGGCGGTTCAAGAGGGTTTTGGCATTTGACGTTGAGTTGTTAACCTCAAAAAGTGAGGTTGAATATCTGATAATTCATTATTTCAATAAAAAAGAACGAATTATTAGAAGAATTAACCGACGATGAAGATTTTTTTACAAATTTTGAATGGTTTTTTACATCCTAGAAGACCGCAAACCTTTAGAAATAGACCCAGTCATTTTGAAATATGGTCTGATATTGAATTTAAATGTAGATTTCGATTAGAGAAACTAACTGTGAGATTTGTAATCGATCAGATCTCAAATATATACAGTTCCAATCCAAATAAATGAAACGAAATATCATAAATAACATAACATCACATCACACCATATACGTTACGTATAAATAAGGTTAGGATATACGGGATATACAGGAGCGTCTAAACGTAGCTCTCTTCACCAACGTTGCCAAGCGTAGTCCCAAGGTTAATTTATCGACGGTGCCGACCTCGGGCGCCATCGAGTATCTCCGGTGGCGCTCGGCTTTCATGCGAAGCGCGCACGGTTCTAAAGCTTTTAACCTTCTATACGATATCGTTAATGTGTGCAGAGATTAGCTCAGCGTAAGCGTGCTGGGCTCTTAACACAGAGGTACCAGGTTCGAGTCGTGTCCGAGTCAAGATATTTTTATTTTCTTATTGTTTTTTTCAAAAATTGACTAAAAATACGAAGAATTTTTCGATTCGGATTAGGGTAGGGGGTAAGGTAGGGTGGTTTTGGTTGGGTTATTATTGAAAATTATTATAATAATCTGTCAATTACACAATTCAATTTTTCGATTCGGAGTAGGGTAGGGGGTAAGGTAGGGTGGTTTTGGTTGGGTTATTATTGAAAATTATTATAAAAATCTGTCAATTACACAATTCAATTTTTCGATTCGGATTAGGGTAGGGGGTAAGGTAGGGTGGTTTAGTTAAAAAAGTGTATGGAAAGCGAGGAGATGTTCTTTTCATAGAGAACGACACGGGGTGTTTGAACCGTGCGCGCCCCGAATGGGCGCTTGGCAACGTTGGTGAAGAGAGCTACGTTTAGACGCTCCTGGGATATACGCGCCAATCAACACTGTCAGTCAACGATCAAGTTTGGCATAGAACATTAAAATTTCAGATGAAAAGCAACCAGCGTGACCTGAACGGCGTTCAACCAAACTAATGTTGATCTTGCACTCTACAACGAAAACCAAAATGAACTCGGTTCAAAGTTGACTGGCAGCTCAGTTAAACTAACGTTCACCTGTGACATCTACAACCGGCCCTAAGGAGTCTAAAATTCCAGGTTTCTAGGTATTTAGTGTTTTTAGGCAAAACCTAATGAGCCAGGTTCTGGTCCGGTGAAATCAACTACGACTCCCTTGCAAGGGAGTCTGCCTTTTCGTTGCCATACATAGCAGAATAGCCAGAGACACTTTGTTGGGTACTTCTATATCTGTATTCAGGCGGAGAGTTCAGTGTGGTCAGATATAGCCAATATATTTAAAATGACAGGACGACGCACTGTTTCGTCGCTTGTTTTTAAGCAGGGCTGCAATTAGAGGAGCGTGAAGAAAGCCTGGGTGCGTTCTATGGCGCGTATAATATTTTGCAAGGCTTTTATTGTCGGTTTTTTTTTGGGAGCCATTCTAGTACCGGGAGCGCTGCAGCCTATTGGCTACTCCCACCTTTATTCCCTCCATTCCCGTACCCTCGAGTAGATGATATAGGTCAACTGGATGCATGCCATATGCTTCAGGAAACACGTAGGCCTCTCCGAAGATTGTCTGTCTCCTTGAGTCCAATGCCTCACAGTCGGACAAAATATGGGTTACGGTCTCCATGCCACAAAGTCTGCAGCTGAGATCCCCGTTTTATGCAGATGATCCTTTTCCGGGGCATGACCCGTTAGATAACCTGTAATAATTCTTACCTAGTTCCTACTAGCATTCAGTAGTTCTTCAGCCCGTTTTAATGAAGGTCTCTTACTGTGTACCTGCTTTGGAGTGTTTCTCCACTGTAGTCTATGTTGGCGTTGGTAAAGTTTCATAGTTTTAGTGTTAAGAAAGGATAAACAGATATATAACTAACACCAACACGCCTCAAGGAATCATGAATAAAACTTCGCACACAAATGAAGTCGACTACACCAAACTGACTTGTTCAGTTCGTTGCTGACTGACCGATCGATAATGTTTGACAACGATGACGTTCTATTAGGGTATATGGCCCTAAAAATTACTATCGATAATAAAAAGCGCAGGTTTTAAGTACAATCTAGTTTCAATAGAAACGTTTATAGCGGAAGTAAAGTTACATGAATTTAAAGGGCATGATTATAGTCTAGTATAGTGGCTATCCACTGGGATCAAATACAAAAATCACAATTATCAGGATATATTATATTTTTTAATTCTAAGCAGCATTTTGTGTCGGTGGCCTATTCCAGTTTGGTGAAGGTCCAGATTCAGATTGTATATAATTTATTGTATAAATCTATAAACCTTAGTATCATGGGCGTAGCCAGCGAAGGGCAGGGAGCAACTGCCCCCCCCTGGAAGCAAAAATAAATTAAATAATTTTTAGGTATATTTTCATAAAGAAAAGATTAAATCTAAAATATACCTATTTTTCTGTTGTACATATTTTTTTGTTATCTGTTTTATATATTTTGTTTGTTGTTGTGGTCGTTTGGTTGCTTTTATGAACATTTTCAAAATTAATTAGTAAACTCTAATAAATAAAATTACTCGCGTGTGTTTTAGTGTGAAACATTTTGAAACATTCAATACACACAATCCTACATCACAATCCGAAATAAATACTCTTATAACCATAGACGTGCCGACAGGGGGGCCATGGCCCACCCCAATTCCTCAAAATATCAATCTATTAAAAACATTTTATAATTTTTAAATTTTATTTGAATATAAATTTAAAATAAAAAAAGAATTGCTTGCCGAACTGAGGGTAACAAAATTTGATAATTCTATTCCTAAAGGTACGTTAATCTTGATGATTGGATGGCTTGGATCCTTTCCTCAGACAACTACAAAATATACTATACTAGCTTTTTCACGCTTTTAAAAATGTTTGCTGTCATACCAATTACTATAGCTCATTTAAAAACCAGGAGGAGTAATTTGAAAAGCTTTACTCACACCACTAAAAGTTACCAGATTAGTTACTAAAGGATGTGTTCCGAGAAAGTAGTCAACAGTCGTGTTCCAAATCTATTAAATATGCCTTGATGGACGAAGAAATCAGCCACGCCACCAACTGTTTGAGACATTTTGGATTTAACTTGAATATTTTTGGTTTTTCATCCAATATATTATATTTGTTTACACACATTTATTGTACATTGTTTTTCTGAGAGTCCTAAATAACCTATGTTCAGCGTTTTCATTATTTTGCCGGCCTAATAAACGAAGAGCTGTACTCGAAGTTGAAGGATCCATAATTGCAGATATTCAATACAATTGCTTACTGAAGGTTTTAAAGGAACAGTTTTAATGAAATAGAGTGGAAACTAAGTAAAAATAATAAAATAACAACAACGGATGCAATGACAAAAATAAGCATATTCATCTGTCAGAATTGTCAAAAATGGAAATTAATAAATTATCAGCTGATGTCAATGCTACGAAGTGTTATGTGAAACTGGGCGGAATCTGACCAATCAGAGGTCTACAGAATTGCCAACTTAAATTCAAATTACTCCTCCTGGTTTTTAAATGAGGTACAGTTGCTCTAGTGAACGTTCGTTCTCAAAAATGGTTCAAGTTAAATCAAAACTGAGGAGTACCATGTGTCACAACAGAGAGTCGATTCACTTCTCTTTTTATTCATTGAACAAGAGAAAACGGCGAATGTGAATTATGACAATGTAATAGACGAGTTTAAACTGTTATCCGAAGCAACACGTCGAATGCGTTTGTAGATTAGTCGATAGGATATTATCATTATCTATCTTTTTCCTCTGGATTCCATGTATTGTTACGAATGTTACGTGTTGTTTTTCTAGTTTATTTTTTGGTTCAATATATTTTGTTCTATTACTTATAATTGCGTAATTACTAAAACTTTTAATTAGAAATGGGGCAATGACGTTTTTTTATTTCGCCGATGAGCCTGCAATGGACTTTTGCGTTATAGAAAAGGCAGCGTTATTATTGATTAATTATCATTTTTAATAGGCACACTCAAATTAATCAATGGCCCCCCCCCCTAATAAAAAAATTCTGCGCACGCCTATGCTTATAACAACTATTGAGTTGGCGTGTAAGTGCTCTTGTCTAGCGACAGTGTCCTATTTAACAGTGTAACGAAACGCCACTGGTTTTCTTCGAGTTCAAGAAAATCGAGATACAAGTGAAGAATATATGATACGGGAACCGGCGATGCGAATGTTCTGGCAATTTCTAGACTCAAAAGGGTATATAAAGTTAGTTGCCTATCCGGCGCGAAGACAGACAGTACAGTACATAGTGCAGGATACGAAGTTGCATACGGCGAATAGAAAGCGAGGCACGAGAAACAAGAGGGAAAATCCGTAGCAATAGTTTTACCACAGAATAAGGAGACAGAAAAGACAATGTGGATATAAGAAATTGGTTACAAAAACGTAAGTTAAATAATTTCATTAGAAAATTAAATTTTTAATTAAAACTTTAGAATCTTTTATGGAATTTTATAAGTTGGGTGATGTCTCTGCAGAATTTGATTTGTGGTACAATATGTGGAAGAAAAAGAATGTAGCAGAAGACAAATTAAAGGACATTGAAGTGGCTGCACTTTTGGAGGAAGCTAATGTTTTTTCCCTGCAACAAGGCACGCACTGCTAATATTATGTGCTTTTCCATCCACTACTGCTACCGTGGAAAGATCGTTCACTCGTTCAGTACCCTACGAAGAGTAAAAACCTGGCTCAGGAGTAAAATGGGTGATGACAGGTTCACTGGGTTGTGTTTGATGAGTGTGCATCGAAAATTATTGGAGGAAAATCAGGACTGGATAGAGAAGAAAGTTTTGGATAAATGTTATTAGTTTAATTTGTATAATTAAAATCTCAAAGTTTCAAAGTTTTGTTTTCATTTGCCTTTTCTTTTTATCCTAAAATTTGACATTTTGAACGACCATGGTTATAAATTCTGGCTACGCCCTTGCTTAGTATCATAACCATCCATCATCTAGTTAATAATAAATTCGTTTTTAAATTAGTAGTTTGTTAGCAACAGCCACTATCGATAAATTAGTCCTTGCACTTCACGATCGTCTACGTGCGTGGTATTAAACTTTGTTTTGATTTCTGTCGGATGTCATGTTTTATGTTTCATTGACCGATTCATGGTACTTTTTTTTAACATAGTAGTGGTTAACGATAGCTTAGGAGGCACTATTCCTCTCAGGGGCTGTATTCTTGACTGAAGATTCCCGAGAGAACAGATATTTTGTCTTTGTCACTGCAGTGTCAGAGTAGCCAAGCAAAATAAAGACAAAATATGTTTTCCCTCAGAGAGCTCTATTCCATTAGTCAAGAATACAGCCCCATGAGGTCTTCCGGACTTGAAGGACATAAAAAGTATAATACGGTATAACATTTTTACTTAACAAACTCTAGAAATACACTAAAAATAACACATTTACAATTCAAAATTTTTTCCTAAGCCGGCCCAATGATCGGGCACTTCCAAAAAATATCTATGCATTGCTTCTATAAAACGTTTTTGATATTCTTCGGGCGATATTATGGTTGGCAATTTGCCTTGCCCACCCAATATTCCGCTTTTCTTTACCATGGTTTCTAATCGTTTATCCCATGTAAATGTGCGTATATAATCTAGAAAAAGAGGGAATAAATAAAACAATTATGCTGCAAATTTCATTAGTTCAAAATACTCGATAGTAGGAAAACCTTTTGACCATAATAAATACAGAAAATTAAGACCGAAACCCACTAGCAGCACGCGATGTCATGCCACGTCTCGCGCTATGGGTTTAAGTGGGTGCCAATTATTTGTAACAGGCAGATATTTGATCATAAAATCTACAGTAGTTTTAAATACTTTATGGAGTAAATAAGCAGTTCGTCTATTTCGTTCGTTTGAAGTTGAAGGAATGAATATTTAGCGGAAGATTTTTTCTACGCCATATTAAAGTGTATTAGAAATGGAACTGATCAGTTTTTGTCCCATTCGAAAATCTTTATTCGCTTAAGAGATATAGCCTGGATAAATTAGTCTAGAACACCCGGTATAGTGCAGTATGCACTCGTACTACCGTACATTTTCTATTGACAGCTTTTTTTGATTTCATTCCCCAATATCACCCTTACGAGACAAAAATTGCATAGTCTCTCCAGTCAATGTTTCGAGTCCTCGGCACCTCAGCCTTTATTTAGTAGTTGTCCTTATTGGGCTGAGCAGTTTTTTAACTAGATCCTTCATGAAGAAATCCTCTTGGGCGCAGGAGTTTATATTTCCAATCAGTCAGTGCAACGCATTTGAAGATAATGCGTCATGCAGTTTCTCCCCTCCCATGCACAAGTAACCGAGGCAATTTTTTGTTAATATAGGTATAGTTTGTCAAGTTTATCTGAAGCTACGCGGCATCGGTAAGAGGCGAGGAAACATGGCGGATATCTGTCAAAAACGTACCAATGGCGTTCGGTACCTATTTTTATATAATGATTATATATATAAACTGATTTTTGCTTTGCTTTAAAGGTAAGGTATTTTTCAAAACACGGTATTTTTGAAAAACAAAATAATGTTAAGAATCGTACTTGAATTCAATATCGATACAAAATAGTTCAAAATCTGACACTGACAATACCAACGCCACTGGATAATCAATGTCAGTCAATTGACAAAGTGAGAGGGAAGAACACACGCACGCGCTTGCCAATAGGAAGTCAGCTGGTCACTAAGCAGCGAAAGCCTCGATAAATTTCACCAATTGAGTTAGTTCGGAGGGCGTGAAAATTATGGTTTTCGCACAACAGAGTGTTCATCTTTTAATATCCATAAATTGTAAAAATAATGTTAATAGACAAAATCCAAGGAATAAGCACATTGAAGAATTAACGTTTAATCATATTGTTAATAATAAAAAGTCCATTTTCTAATTATTATCACTACATAGTTAGCACTTTATCTTTTTCATAGTTAAACGTGGCATTATCGAATGTTTTCGACTGCATTCCTTTCACGGCTTCAGATAAACTTGCCAAAGAAGTTATTTTTGTTTTTATTATTCTTCGGAAAATATAGTATGATGAAAAGTCGAATCTTCACCCAATCGACAGTATTTCACAACTTTTCTGTATTTGTAATCGAGTTTGGGAATTTTATTAAATAAAATATGGAAAATATTTACCTATTATGCCTAATATTAATTCTTTATTATCCGGATCCAATCCTACCAATAAAGAATAATCCATCACAGATTGTGTAGAAAGGAACTCGGTATCATTTTGTATTGCATTTATTAAAACTGATTTGGAATGTTGTAATACGTATAAAGGAGAATCACAGGTCACTAAAAACAACATCAAATTATCATAATACTGCACTGCATTGAAATAATTTTAAATTTAACAAAACGATTTATGCAAATTTCAAACGTTTTCTCTAGAGAAAACAACTAATCAAGCTGTATGCATTGACGGATTAGCCCGTCTTAAAAACCCAAGCACAGATATATTTTTTACACATTGTTGACAATTCTTAGAATTAAATAAAGCACAGATACATGTAATAAGAAACTGAACATAGGGATTTTAATCATTGTAACAGAGTTGCTTTTGAACTAGTCGACATTTATCAAGCGTCAACAGATTAAAAACACGATTATTACAATCGTTCATATGGACACCTACAACATATCGTACAATTCCCACCACTCCGAGGTCTCAACTGTGGGCGGTCTTTAATTAGAGTCAGTCAGTAAACAGCAATATCCGAGTACTGTTCAAGCTCATAACTATTCAAAATAAAAGAATGTACATCCTCCAGGAGAAAATTGAAATTTTATCGTGGTATTTTGGAGGTCACTCACAAGATCAGCGGATTTGTCCCCAAATGATCTTTTTATGGGGTTTTTTAAAAAATGAAATTTATCGGTACAATTTTGAAGGGGCTCAAAATTTGATAGAATTAAGGGCGGAAACATTGTCCAGCATTGTGCAAGCATTACACCGAATCAGCTCAGAGATACAAGATTATCTTTGTTCAATAGATTCGGTTTTTGTTTGGCTCAACGAGGAGGACTATTTGAACCTTTAATTCATGAATTTTTTAGTTTCCGCATTTTAAGTTGTTTTTCGGAATTCATTTTCAATTTGTTTTAATTTAAAGAATCTTATTTTGTTTAATTTACGAATTCATTTTTATTTTGGAAGCCGTTAGGGCCAAAAAAATCAAAAGATACTTGAATACTAAATCGCACATAACCACACAACTAACAAATATTGGAAGAAGAGGCGGGGTTTTTTACAGTAGTTCTGAATCCAGCTAAATGCTAAATTTATTGAAGTAAATTTTTTGTTGGTGGACTATTTAGATCGGAGAATACATTAAATCCCTACGTTCCGTTTCTCATTGCATGTATCTATACGGTGCGGTGGAATAAGTGTTACCCCCCCCCCCTATTAACTACTCTATTTTTATATCTTAAGAAAAAAGCTCAAACAGGTCAATTTTTATATTAAACGTAGTATGTTATGACATAAAAGTTTCGAACCTGGCATAATCCCTCTTCATGGGGGTGTCATCTCTTCGATTTTTTTAAATGAGAAAGTGCATCATGCGACACCTCATTTGAAACCTATTGCAACACTGATTTCAAAAATGTTTAACACTTTGGTTCAAAAATTAACAGAGTCTGAATTATGCGAGATTAACGGATTATGAGTAAGTCACTATTTAAAATAATGTCGGTCTATTGGGCGGTCAGGAAGGCGTTCATTAAAAATTCTGACCGCCTCATGATAATTACGACCAGCTTCGCCATAAATAACAATCATTTCGCATTTTTCTTGTAAATTGAGGAGTTGTACCATTTTTATCATTCACAATAAACAAACTTATCTTCATGTAGTAACAAAACTGGAATTATTTCAATATGTCACTGTCAAATATTTGACAGTGACAACTGATAATAATGAATTTGCTAGGTAACGAAAAAAGACAATTACGGTTTGAGAAAAAATCGACAGTGACTTACTCATAATCCGTTAATCTCGCATAATTCAGACTCTGTTAATTTTTGAACCAAAGTGTTAAACATTTTTGAAATCAGTGTTTCAATAGGTTTCAAATGAGGTGTCGCATGATGCTCTTTCTCATTTAAAAAAATCGAAGGGATGACACCCCCATGAAGAGGGATTATGTCAGGTTCGAAACTTTTATGTCATAACATACTACGTTTAATATAAAAATTGACCTGTTTGAGCTTTTTTCTTAAGATATAAAAATAGAGTAGTTAATAGGGGGGGGGGTAACACTTATTCCACCGCACCGTATAGGAGTGTGTAGGTCAGAAACCAAATACTCCGAAAAATCCAAAGTATCTTTCAAGAGGAAATTCACACCGTAGAAAAATGTACCCAGTTCAATATTGTTGAAAGATATAGATGAGAGAGGATTATCATTGTAGAAAGTATTACAGAAAACGGAGACCAGACAATACCTGCCTCATGAACCGTTACTGTATCACCAAAGAAAACTGAATAAAAAACAGAGTACTTACCATGGAGACTATATAAGGAGATCAAACTCTATGTATTCCAATTTCTCGTGATCGTAGAGGGCGCTAGTTTAAAACCCGTACCGAACATCTGACGGCAGAACAATAACAGACAATCACGAACGTTGAGTTCATGATGTTTTATTGGTTGTTAGTTCCTTTGACTGTTCGCGATTAGCGTGTGAGGCAAGTGAGGTAAGGAAATAGAAATGAGAAATTTTGTGGATGAGAAATCTATTCTTGTCCTCGTCTTCTAAAATATCGAAAATTGTCTTGCCAAAAACATTTCTTTTCAGCATGAAATTGTAGACATTTGAAGGTCCAGCACAGTTATAATGAGTATAATAAGTATTTCAAAGGAAATTATGAAAAAGTATATTCTAGACCCAAGTTTACATGTGATTCATTATGTAAAGAATTTTATGTTAAAAGTTTTTCAGAAACTGGTTTCTTACATAGTAAAATATTAGGTAGCTATACATTGTTTTTAAACTAAAAGGAGTATTTTAGAAAACCTCAGTCACACCACTAGAAGTAACTAGATTAGGAGTGTGTTTCGAAAGGATTGTGTTCAGAGTTTTGCACCTAATGGACAATTACGTGACATATGTACTGCACAACTCGCAGGTATGGTTATAATAAGTGATTTATGTAAAATTTGTTGAGAATTTGGGTATACATAAGTTTGTAGAAAATGCAATTATATGTTTAAATTATTCTTTCATTGCATTTCAGGCTTAAATATAGCACAAACTAGAAGTAACAGAAGTTTTGATATGGAAAAATACTATAATATTGTACTGTAATGTATGTGAAAATATAAACCAACATCAGATGTTACTGTGAAACTTATCTTATTAACAAGCCAGGATTTTGTCTATAAACTGAAAAAATGATAAAAATAGCAATTAACTTTGTTAAAAATAAAACAATAAACAACAAACGCAAAAAAGTGGTAATTGAGATTGAATTAATGAGTATTTTCAAATAAATAAACACAAAACTGACAAATGTTCTCATCAAGAGATGTGTGAATAGGGCGGCAATCTGACCAATCACTAGGCAGCAGAAATGCCAACTTAAATTAAAATCGCTACTCTTAGTTTAAAAACAAGGAATAGTTTTTTACCATAAGTAATATTTAATATTTGACTAATGTCATATATAAAAACTAGGGTTGATTTAAGATGGTATGGAATTTGTAGTAGCGATGGTTAAAAAACAAACTGCTTAGATAGACGATTTTGAGTATGACAATTTGCCCGTATGAGTTCGTTCTCCTTAACAAGTCTCCATGCTACTTACCAAGAGGGAAAAATACAGTACATACACTGACCGTCAAAAAAATCTGCCCATCAAAACTTTTACACATTTCCAACTAATCATTAGACTTTGATCATTTTTTTGTGAATTGTAGGTCAGCTCTTTTGTAGCAGATGAAATTGAAATTTTGAAGCAGAATTAAATTCGTAAATATACGGAGAGCATATGAAGATGCTTTTTACCCGAAATTTGAAATAAAATGTAAAATTTTTGGTGGTCAGATTTTTTAAAATGTAATTTATTTCTGATAATTTAGGTTGAGTACGAAAACTAAGTGTTAATTTATTTAAAGCTAAAATAGTACGATTTAGGTAAAATTAGTACAAAGTACGCCAACTGTAAATTAATGAGCCAAAGGACCATGCAATGTTATATACAAGCCTTTTTCGTAGGTGATTTGTTGGTTTTGGTGCATACAATTGTCAAAATTAGTTATTGTTCCTCGAGAATGACCTTTTTAGATTTCCACTTACTTTTCATAAGATTTTCATCGAGCAGGACTATTTCTTCACCTTGATTATCGGGAACGACTAATCTATTCCGTATAGATCCTTTTAAATCGAATTTTTGAGAGACTTTTCGATTATAAAACAGATTTTCCATGACTAGAATGTTTGATCGATAAGGAACGCTGGAATTATTTTTAAATACAATTTGATAGATTCCTAATATTTTGCCTAAAAGTGTCAATTGTTTAGTAGTTTGACACTTGTTCATGTAGGCGAAATAATTAGAAGACGATTCGAGAAATAGATCCACCTCGGATTTTGTCATTTCCTTGAGAATGAATCTGTCATCTAAAATAAATAATTATTATTATCCATCATTAATAAAAAAGGAAAAGGCGAGTTAGGTGAACACATTTGTATATGGGAGCAATTAAAAATTTCTAAAATATTTCACACTGATAATTTGTTTTCATTGAAACTTGACATGAAAAATGATTCAATATATTTAATAGTTGTCCGAACTAGCATCGTTATGTTAATAGGGCACTAATCCGCTCGATTAAACTACAGCAATCTGCTGTTGGAAATTTAAAATACAGGGTGTCCCAGAATTTTTTAGACAGGCTATAACTCTAAAACGGCTGAAGATAACTTCATAAAATTTGGTATGCAGCAATTGGACGGAATTTACAATATTGGGAATCCCTCATAACGTCAGCGAAATCATCAGCGTAGCTATGACGTCATGTCATTATAAAATATCAAATGCAAAGGTGGTCGTGTGACTGCTCATATTAAAGGTCTTCTTATTCTGAATTCAACCATGTAATACACTTAGTATGTTAACATTTATTAGTTGTGTATTTTCGATCAAAAAGAGTTTAACAAAATAAATAAAAAAGTTTAATAAAAAAATTTAATCACATGAAAATCAAGGCAATGATACCATTATTCTACAATTAATTTTCAATAATGTGCTTAAAATGCCCCCCTAACGCTTCAACACAAGCCTCAAACCTTCTCAATAGTTCACGCGTACATGCCGCTCTTATCATTTCCGGAGTAACAGCTCCACATGCTTCTTTTATTTTATTTTTTAAATCATCAACATCGCGTGGCGGATTTGAGTATACAATATCTTTTAAAAAACCCCAAATAAAAAAATCGAGGGTGATAGGTCTGGTGATCGCTCTGGCCATAGACATGGTCCTGCATTACCGATCCAGAAAGAAGGAAATCTATTATTTAAAAACTGCGTTACCCTACCATAATTATGTGGAGCAGCACCATCTTGTTGTCACATCATTTTTATTCTTTCATTTAATGGAATATCCTCCAATAAATCTGGTAACTCATTTTGCAGAAACATCAAGTAACGTTCACCAGTTAATGTTCCATCATAAAAGTAAGGCCCTGTCAACCTTCCATTAAATACCCCACACCAAACATTTATTCTCCACCTTGTTTGAAATCGAGATTGTAGAATAATGGTATTATTGCCTTGATTTTCATGTGATTTCATTTGTTTATTAAACTTTTTTATTTATTTTGTTAAACTCTTTTTGATCGAAAATACACAGCTAATAAATGTTAACATACTAAGTGTATTACATGGTTGAATTCAAAATAAAAAGACCTTTAATATGAGCAGTCACACGACCACCTTTACATTTGATATTTTATAAAGACATGACGTCATAGCTACGCTGAAGATTTCGCTGACGTCATGAGGGATTCGAAATATTGTAAAATCCGTCCAATTGCTGCATACCAAATTTTATGAAGTTATCTTCAGCCGTTTTAGAGTGATAGTCTGTCTAAAAAATTCTGGGACACCCTGTATAATTGGGCTGACCAACTCTGCAAGCCTTTGGTAAAGTATTGTGACATAAAACTTAATATAAATAATATTGACATAAACACAAAAGAAACTATATTATCTCGCTACATAATTAAAACTTTTGAACAAGATCAAAATAGAATAATACTTAGCACTCATCACGCTTCATATAAATTTCTTTTACAACAAAATGTATCTAATTAAAACAATTATTTAACTTGTACAATTCCCCAACATAAGACTTATAGCTCAATTCAGGACCACAAATTCAGAAAACTTGTACATATTGTATAGATATTGAATGGAGATAGAGTTCTATGAAATTTTATTTAGTGTGTAGATCAATAAAATTCAATTTGTACAGAAAATACGTCATTTGTAATGAAAAAAGATAAGTGTCAATTTGAAAGATAAATAATTTTTTGAAGGAAAATTTTTTTAATAGTTATCAGGGTAGAAAATTGAATGTGGGTGGTGATGGTGATAAATATTTATGAAGATTTGGATTGAGATAATTTTTTGACAAGAAGAAAAAGCAAAAAAAAAAATTAAAAAGCCCATAAATATTTTAGAACATTGATTTGGAAATTAAAATTGGATTTGAAGTAATATAGAAAAAATGTTTTTGATGAAAATGTAAAAAAATTATTATCACAAATGATGGATTTGGAAAAATAATATGGAAAATTAGAAGTAAGAATCTAAAGGATTGGTTTTAAACCTGCCTACAGGAAAGTACCATTTTAATTATAACTTCGGAAGGAACAGAATTAAAAATAATCGTATTTGGAAAATAGTAGAAATTTTTATTTGAAAATAGAAGAAATTTTTAGAACATTATAATAATAGAAATTTAACATTTATATAATAAGAAATCTAATAACGGACATTTAAAAAAATATCAATTCTTTAAAAAATATAGATAGATTAAAAATTTGTAATGTTTAATAAATAGGGATATATTATGAGACAGAATTTGGTTTGAAATTCATTTAGTTTAGAACCCAACCTTGAATCTTTTAATAAATTAACAAATAAAATAATCATTAACAAAAATAACAAAATATTATAAATCAATACAATATATGTTAATAATAATTCATATAAAATTGAAATGTCCAATATTTGTTCAATATGTAACTTCCTAATACCTGAAAATCTTGAACACATATTGCTGGTCTGTCCCATGTATAAAAGCCTAAGAGAAAATCTTATTATGGTTCCAGGATTTTCGGATGATCTAGACTCGCTACTATCCTCAATAGATCCACCAGACTAATGCAACTATATCGTTTCATTTGTGGAGCAATGAGAATTAGTAAAAGACCCTATCAGTTCTATGCTGATGTGAGCATCTACTTTCTCAGGAAATTGAAGAAAAATATTTATATATTATATTTTTACACATTATTTTTGTTCGATGTTTGAATGTTTAATTTTTACTTTTTGTATGTAAGTATTTTGAGTTTTTCAGTGTATTTATCGATAGCCTTTGTCGATCTCCTTGTTCATGTAACCGCTTTACGTGTGAACAATAAAATTTATTATTATTACTAATAATTGTTACCCACCCTGTACGATTGTATTGAATAATGCAACAAGAAATATTTTTTTCAAAGTAATTGGAAGTATTCGATTTATTCCTGTATCCAAAATATTTGTCAGAATTTAAAAAAAGATATCAAGTTTGTTAGCAGTTTGATTATTGTTCTTAACTGGACACAAATAGATTATTGAAAATGTTACATAATATGATGGTATATGGAAAGTATTATTGTGAAAACACACAAAATTCAAATCAGGGATAACTTACCTACGGTTTTAGAAAAATTCGATCCCGATTTTCCACCTCGCGCATTCCACTGCACCGATCTAGACAAAGATCTAATATAAGCTTCTTCACCCATCGGCAAAACAGCAGCTCTAAGATTCGCAAACTGTTCCGCCAAATACACTCTACAGAAAAAGTTACTAGATCCGTCTTGAAACTGTACCTCTATGTGCGTTTTTCTAACTTTCTTTGCGGCTTCTTGGGATCCTGTCGCATTTGATGATTCAGCGCTGAAAATTGATGTTTATTTGAATATTTCATCAGTATTTTTCAATTTCAGTAGACCATTCCAGAATGGCGTCACTTAGAGGTCGGCCATATTGTTCTGGAGGGAGCATGTCATATTCTATTTAGTTTTCAATGTTTACCAGAAAACAACTTATGATAGTTAGACTTTAATTAGTAATGAATTATTAAAATTATCTAAAATTCCATCGTTTTGTAGTGTTGTTAAGTGTGGAAGGCAGTGAGCAAGACATTATGTATATTTTTTTCTTTTTCCAGCCGTTTTAATCAAGCGAGGTAACTATTTAATTGATCTCTTTGTGAACCTGATCTGTTTCTCATGACTTTCGTGGGAATCATTTAACTCATCTGTTGATTGCCTTTTCCGCCGTCTGATATTTTAATTATGCTATGAAGGGGAGGATTTTAAAAATGTTTTACAAAACATAAATAAAATAAAAATTAATAATTAAGGACATACTTCAAGGGGGACAAAAAAAGAAAAATGTTATATTTTCAAATAAAAGATTGAAGTACCTGCTTGAAATGGAAATATAGTTACTATACGAGGGGTATTAAGAATGTTCTCAAAACAAACAAACTACAAAAAAAACTTTCCGATTTAAAATTAAAAAATATAAAAACATTTTTTAAATATTATATAGAACAGTGCAAGTATATTCTACAATAAGAAAAATTACCATGAACTTTAAATTACGTCACTACGATCTACGATTTTGTTTCTTTAAATTAAAGTAAAATGGCGTCTTTTTGACATTTGATGAATAAGTTGTGTTCCATTTGAATTTAAATACCATTTCGGGTAAATCCCGACCTGTTAATTTTAGACATGAAAATTGTGTACTTCATCACGTATCTACAAGTCATACTTTATAAGTACTTCTACACCGGGCGTACCAAATTTTTAGTCCGAGGTCTAAATGACGTCACGTGTACTTTACTTTCGGTGTAAACACCCAAGGCGTAAAATTTGGTACTCGAATTTGATCCATCTCATCTAGGGTAGTTTAAATTCAATTTTTAACGGTGTATTCGCGGACCAAAGTGACGATTTTCTAAAAGCACAGAGTAAAAATACGTCAGTTGTCACGTAAGATCGGGTCAAAATAACCTAAAAAACTGACTGTGATAAATACTAAAAAAATAATACCAAATAATATTAGGAAATGGATCCAAAAAATGATATTAAAAGTGGTCGCAAAAAACGGGGAACAAACTGGGGTGAAAAGAAAACCAGGGTAACGCTAGAGGTTGCGACTGAAATGAAAATTAATAAGTTAATGGATGCAAACAAATATCGACATATTGATATATGCAAGGGGCTCGAAAAAAAAACTAGAAGAAAGAGGGATCCACAAAACACATGAGCAAATAAAAATTCGTTCACAGTCTTTGAATATTTTTTTTCTTTCTCATGAACTCTTTTACCACTGCAATTATTTTTGTATCCATTTTCAAATAAAATCAAAATCTACCATCAAATTACCTAAAGATTCAAGGTTATGTCATTTTAATATGGAAATGTCAATTTTTGTCCAGGCTTTGAACCTGGACTATTTTAATCCAGCAAAACAGTCGGTATAAATACTTATGTTCTAAGCTGAATAAGTCCACGATTTGGTCCACGGACCAAATTGCTCCACATTGTGTAAACTAAGCTAATTATTTTTATCATAAATATTTTTTTGTGAAGTGTAAGATGGAGAAGGGCAATAGTAACCTTCATCCCAAAAGCTGGAAAAAGGGACACAACAAACCCCAAATCCTTCAGACCAATTAGCCTAACATCGTTTGTGCTTAAAACGATGGAAAAAGCTATTGACAACTATATTAGAACTGAAATCCTAGAGAGACTACCTCTCCACCCGTATCAGCACGCTTACCGGGCAGGCAGATCTACGGAGACTGCACTGGTACAACTGACGGAATATATCCGAGGTGCCTTAGAAAACCAAGAAACTGTAGTATGTGCATTTTTGGACATAGAAGGAGCTTTTGACAACACTCCACATGAGGCTGTCAAGAGAGCATTAAATAGAAGAGGTGTAGACAGCACAACATCTAAATGGATGTCGGAACTGCTCACCACTACAGTAGCAGAGACGAGAACGAGCAAAGACATTGTCTCCATCTGCACAACCAGAGGATGCCCACAGGGAGGAGTAGCATCCCCATTAATGTGGAGTCTGACGGTTGACGAACTCCTGTGTGGTTTGACGGACCTCGGAATATCCTGCCAAGGATATGCCGATGATATTGTCATAACAGCCAGGGGAAAATTTGAAAACACCCTTTGTGACATCGTACAAAAGGGTCTGAACTATACAAATAGCTGGTGTAGGCAAGTGGGACTCAGCATCAACCCCACCAAAACCATCTTGATAGCCTTCACTAAGAAAAGAAAACTCAACCTCAAAACCATTAAACTTGATGGGAACGACGTTGAATGGAGACAAGAAGTCAAGTATCTAGGTTTGACTCTAGACAGCAAACTCCTGTGGAACAAACACGAGAAGGAGATTACATACAAAGCAAAAATGGCTCTAATGGTGTGCAGGAATCTGGCAGGGAGAAACTGGGGTTGTAACCCAAAAATCCTGAGCTGGGAGCTGGATGTACACTGCCATAGTGAGACCAATCATCACTTATGGAGCCATTGCGTGAAGTAGTAGAACTAGCCTCTGGACGACGAGAGAAAACCTCTCCAAGATTCAAAGACTAGCCTGTATATGCATAACAGGAGCAATGAGTACATGCCCAACGGCAGCAATGGAAGTGATTCTCAACCTCACACCATTACATATGGTGGTGGAGAGTGTTGCAGAAAGAACAAGATACAGACTAAGTAGAGAGGGAATCATTAAAAAGAAAACCACCTCTTCACTTCTTAGAAATCAGACAACCTGGGACATGCCACAAGATGGTATGATGAAAAAGTATAACTTTTCAAAGAAATTCGTTACGGAATTAAGCAACAAGAAGGAATGGGATCCAAATACCATTACCAGACTTGGAAAGAATGCCATTCAATGGTACACAGACGGCTCAAAAGCAATAGAAGGAACTGGGATAGGAGTGTACGGGCCCGGCACCAAACACTCTGAAAGCTTGGGAAAAACCCCAAGTATCTTTCAAGCGGAAATTCACGCAATAAGAAAGTGTGCCCAGTTCAATATTGACAAAGGATATAGAAGGCAAAGGATTATCATAATGTCTGATAGTCAAGCAGCCATTAAAGCGCTGAGTTCTTGTGTAATCAGTTCCAAAATGGTGTGGGAATGCCTAGGCAAACTTAATGAACTAGGCGAGAACAATATAGTCACCTTACTGTGGGTTCCAGGACACACTGGAATAGAAGGAAACGAAATAGCAGATGAACTAGCTAAGAGGGGGAGTGAAATACCCTTTTGGGGGCCGGAACCTTTTTGCGGAATCAGCTCCAATGTAATATTGGAAGAAATAGGTAAAGCCGAAGAAAAGAGAAGATCTGACAATTGGAAAGATCTAGTAGGGCTTAGGCAATCAAAGATTCTTCTGGGTGACTACAACCTGTTGAGATCAAATGAATGCATAAGTCAAAGCAAAACTGCACTAAGAGTTTTAACAGGAATCTTAACGGGACATTGTCGCCTGAATGGGCACCTTAAAAAGCTCAAAATAGTGGAGGAAGAAGATTGTAGATTTTGTGGATGGAAGAAAAAACCTCCATCCACATACTTGCGAACTGCACAGCAATTCAGAATCCTAGGGCACAGCACCTGGGAGACTACTGGATGGAAGAGGGACATTTAGCTAAGTTGAAGCCTGCAGATATCCTAAAATTCCTCGGGGAAATAGGACTAAAGGAGCTACTAGTCTCTGAGACTCTCCTCAGGAACTAAGTAGAAGTAAGGAGGCACAATAGATCTTTTAGGTCTCAGTGAATGTTACCCCAAAAGACATACATACATACATACAAGATGAAATTTTCTCTTCATTTGTATAAAACTTTTTGAAACACAGTCGTCTAATGAAAAAATATGTGGAATTCGAGGAAAAAATAAAATAGTTATGTTAGGTTAGGAAGTTTTTCCAAAACATTAAATTGAAAAAGGTAAATATTCAAGAAAGAAAATTAGTAGGGTTGGAGAGACATTGAAAATGTTTAAAAAAATCGAACATGGACACATACCTTATTTCGGATACATTCGACGAGGTAATCGGATTGCTACTTTCGGTTTTAGAGTCTTTAGTTTTTAAAAAACCCAGTAAGTGTTTGGTTTTATCATCATCCAGTTTATCTTTTTCACTGTTACTTCTTCTTTTAGTTCCAGGACTGTTGGAAATATCCGAGGATTTTTTTGTCGACAATTCATCGTATAATTTTTTATATTCGTTAGAAGCCAGCGTGTAGGATACGATAGAACTGGGTTGATTTTCAAATACTATCACAGGTATTGACGAGTCCGATAAATTGTAGTGCTCGTTACTGCTGAAAGGTGCCTGAAAATTAAACCATTTGTGGATATTTTTATTGTAAATTTCTTTTCGGAAAATGAAAAAAATCTTACGTTGATAATAGATGCGTTATTTGACGACGGAAGTAGAGATGATAAGATAGTTTTGACTGTTTTTTTGTCGGATTCCTTTTTACCGTCTGTAGAGTCTTCATTTTGGGAGAATACTGTACTTTCCGATTGAGATCTATGGTGACTTTTCGGGGACGACGAAGAATAAGAATCGTCTGGAAAAATGAGTAATACATTTTTTAAAAGGAAAAATAAAGTTGATGAATTTCAATATATTGGTTGTATACACATGAAAAATACAGTAAAAGTGAAAAATATTGTAGATAATTATCTGATAAAAGGTATTAGTCCGGGAAAATAAGGTCGAAAAATGTACACATCTCAAAATTGTTAATGTACATAAAATGAACAGTTGAAAAGGACTATATCGATAGAGTACTATTAGAGAGATATCGCTAGCTATTTTTTGCGTTCCGCTAATAAAGGGAAACGTAATTTTGACATATAAACATGCGCACTTTCATTCACACGTTAATATGGTTTAACGTGTTACGGTATTTAGGGCGAAATAAAGGCACCATATTTAGGAGGACAATATTTTGACGTTTTGGATGGATGAATTAATCGTAAAACGTTGAATATATATAAAAGAAGAAATTATGCTGAATAAACAAGAGCCCGAAAACTGTACTAACATAACCTATTCCACAGATGTGTAAAGGTATTTGTAAATAACTCACTCTGGTTTCAATAAATTGATTTATTCTTCTCTCAGAAACATAACTTAATCGGTACAATATATTTTTAATAATAATTCGTAACCCACAAAACTTCATATTATTTGTTTATCCAGCGCTTTTATATCAAATATTGTTGTGTTTCATGTCTAAATGCTGACTCTACTGGCCCTTGACCAACATATCTTTGAATGTTTAATGACTAACGAATTATTTGATATCCAGGGTGTATATACAGACGCAATCGCAGTGGTATGGATGGATAAATCGTAGGTAATTAAAATACAAACAAAATGAGTTAATGATTAGGAGCCGAGGAAATTTGGAAAAACCGGAAAATTAGTAATTTTTTTGGAAATTCATATTTTCGTCATTTTTTAATTATATAAGCTGAAGCTTGGTACAAAGGAAGTTCTTCATATTATGTACTTTATATGTGCGAAGTGGAGACGTCAGGTGACGGTTACTTTTATCTCAATTGCAATTGTAATTTTTTGATGCGATAACTTGCAGCGTGTCTGAATGAGTTATCGATTGTCCGATTTTGAATTTTAAAACGGTTTTGAAAAGTATTTATGTAGAGCAGCAAAACGTATACTTTCGACCCCTCATTTTCTTTGTATTTTAATTACCTACGATTTATCTACACATACCATCAATATTACTTCAGTACTTGAAACGTGAACTTTGCGTTCAACCTTTCAGCTGATAAATTTATCGATTGATTTCTTTAGAATTTTGATTTTTGGTGGAATATTTACCGAAAATTGTTCAATTTATAATTCTTGGTGGAATTAACTATTGGTTCAAAAATCAATATTCTTGATATTTTACCGCGAAATTTAAAATTTTGGATTTTCTTTAAATAAGAATGGAGAAGGTACCGGCAGGTCTTCTCTTATCGTCTGTCGTCAAATCAACAACTGTGGAACTGTGCAGTAATCCAAAAACTATATTTTTGCTGAAATTGCAAATTGTTTCTTTTGAATTTTAAATTTTGATATTGGAAAATTTACCATTTTTTTTGTAAAAAAAGTAGTTAGTACAAAATGGATACCCATTTTGGATGCCACATGGTTTTACTTTCATATTCCTTGAACATTTTCTCTATAAATATAATTTTTTTCATTTGTTAGATTTTTCATACATTTTTTTATAAATCAGGAATCCTAAAGTTAAAAATATTATTTATTTATTAATCTTCTGGTTACTTTATTTTTTTTCTTATATCTAGTTTCCCGAAGCACAGTTTCTGGGAACACAGTTTCCTGGTCTACAGTTTCTGGAAGCACAGCTTCTTGGAACAATTTATGGGAACACAGTTTCCCGAAGCACAGATTCCCGAAGCACAGTTTTTGCGAACACCGTTTCTTGGAGTAGTTTCCTGTAGTACAAGTTTCCAGGAGCACAATTTCCCAGAGTACCTACAAGTTTCATAGCAGCGCAGCGGCGCACCAGTCTCTTTCAGAAGAAGGTGTGCTTCTTTAAAGTAGTATACACAATTTTTTTCATGAATCAGGAGGTAGAAAAACCACTTGTTCTATCCGTGCAACGCATCAAGAACACAACAAGACAAGAAAAAAAAAGAGGTTGTATCCTGAGATCTTTTGTTTTAATTGTTACCAAATTTTGATGACCATATTTTGTACAATATTAGTCGTTACTAACCCTTCTAGTTATAGTAATTTTATTTGTACACAATCTAAAAAATTTAATATCAATATATTTATCCAGATTAATTTTTTTTTGTGAAAGTTTTATTTATTAAACCTCCACCAAAGGTTTTCATTTCCATTAACTTAATTATTTTCGAGTAGATTGCAACAGTTGAAAGTTAGCTGATTTTTGTATTTGATTTTTTTTCTTATTTTGTTTTAGGAAACAAAATTAGTGGCGCTTTAAATTTCTTTTCTTTTCTTAACTATTCTCGTTTCTTAATTTCCGTTAGATAACAAAGCCCTGAGAACTGGTTTTGTTACCTCCAAATATAAAATCAGTTTGGTAAGAACCTACATTATATTTTCCATCATTTTTTTTAAGTCTCATAGCAATCCATCAATTTTTTTTGTTTCATTGGCGCTCTTAGCAATCAAAATTATTTATTGTTTCATACTTTTTACGGTATATGAAAAAGACTAAAAAAGGAGGATTTTTTCGTTTTAAATGTTTATAACAAATTACTGAAAAACATTTGCGTGTCCAAAACATATAAAAATTGAATAGTTGAGGCTTTTACTTGATGAAGATCCATACTAAACTATGAAATAAAACAATTTAATTTGTTTAAATCTTCATTATATATTTGAACTAAGTTCAATGTACTGTAACCCTCCGTATGGGTAGTTACGTATTGCCGGGTAGGTACGTGCAGTCAGAGACAGGATTCCAATATAAAATAAAAGTTTATTATTAAAAATACTATGTACAGTTGCTATTTACAAAAAGGCGTTCGGATTTAACAGCTAATTTGAAATGAAAACTTCTACTCCTGGGATTTCGTCGTAGGTGACGTCTTCCGTTTGTGAGGTTTCGGTCAGAGGAGTGTCTATCCCTAAGCCAATGCCTTAGAGCCGGGAAAGTCAATACCTTCCGCTCTCTATCGGGTTTCTGGATGTATGCTGAAGTCAATACCTTCAGCGAGGGTGGAGTATCCGTAAGTCAGTACCTTAGGGCAGGGGCTTCAGAGGAGTATGAAAGTCAATACCTTTCGCACGCTAGCAGGTTCAGGATTTTCGCTGAAGTCAATATCTTCAGCGCGGACAGGTTTATTCTGGCAGGTTAATACCCTGCTGAACGGGGAGAGGGATTGTCGACAAGTCAGTACCTTGCCAACCGGAGAAGGAAGCCCAACGAATCAATACCTCGCTAGACTGCCTGCTATGATTCTCGGTCGTCCTTTTATATCTACACTGGCTTGGTAAAAACAGCTTTGTATCGATCCATAGTCGTCTCTAGAACGATGTTTTAGGGGGACATCGTTACAATACATTTGTGACGCTTTTCGCTAACACAGTAGCTTTCTCAAACGAGTGGAGTTATAATGAAAATTTTTTAATTTATACAGTGCATTAATACGGAATTTTAAGGATATTGACAAAAGTATTATAATCTATTGACATGGAAATAAAAAGCAAAAAGAGTCTAAATAAGGGATTAACTAAAGTATTGAAAAATTCATTCACAACAATCTTACCGGAACCTTTCTGGGTAAAAGGGTTTAACATCCTTAAAATTCCGTATTCATGCACTGTATAAATTAAACATTTTTCATTATACCTCCACTCGTTTGAGAAAGCTACTGTGTTAGCGAAACGCGTCACGAATGTATATTGAAATATATAATGAAGATTTAAACAAATTGAGTTGTTTTATTTCATCGTTTCATATCAAAATTATAGTACGTAATGTCTTTTATATAATGGCACCGTCCGTTTTCTACTAGGATTTTTGTGAAAAATTACTATACTTGCATGCTCTATTGCTTGACCTGGGTGTTCATAGTGACGTGTTTGTATGGTAGGAACCACGTATAGGAAGAAAGCGCGTTACACTGTTTAAAACGTTAATGAAAAATAACTTACTATCGCTGTTATCAAAGCTTCCCAATTTCCTAGAAACGACGTTAATTTGTTCTCTTTCTTCCTGTAGATTCAACTCCGGGTATTCCGAAGATTCTTCAACGTTTACATCAACCGGTTTCTCTTTCTTTTTATCTCCATCTTTCTTGCGAGTCAAATCGTTTAGACGAACGTTCCAAGATTCGACTATTTCAACGATATTCCTCTTCAATTTCGTTAGCGAATCCGATATGTGCCAATATGCTCCGATCAACACTTAAAATATATCAAATCAACGTTTCGTACCTTCAATTTCGATTAAAAATACCTTTTTCGTCAAACTGTTTATTCTCGATAGTGGGCGACGTTAACTTCAGCTGGACTTCTTCTACTTTTTGCTTAAACTGGTTGTGATCCTTCGATAGGATTTGTTTAAAATGTCCGTTAGATTCAGTTTCGTCACCAGCTAAACTTTTCAATTTATCCTGTATTAAAGAGAAGAGATCGTGTCCTTTTTGAGCCATATTTTTGATGTCATCTATTAACTGATTATGAAATTTATTGTTATCATATTTTATCTCTATTAAAGGAGGCGGCAAAGATATTTCTAATATAGTTATTTGGCTGTACCTGAAATATTAAAATACTCATCAAAGAAAGTGATGTCTATTGATGACAAGCTTTATATAAATATGGCAATTGTTACAGGAAACTGTAATTAAGTGAATATTATAGAATTGTTTTTAGTCCCCCTTCTCTAACAACCTTCACCCGTGCAACGTATGATATTTAATCTGTCATTCCACAGAATTGTGAAATTGCTCATCCTATTACAAGGAGATGTAGGTCAATTTTTTAAATTATTCTCTACTTTCAGCATAAATAATAAACGAATAAACCATAGGTTATTGGAAAAAATACAAGATTGACATACATTTGTGGTTATGTACCGTTTAAAACTACAGGAATAAATATTAATTGCAACGTTTAGAAAAATTGAATAAAGATGACAACAAAAAAAAAAGAAGTGATACTAAATGAAGTGTACTCCAGTCCGGCGATGTGTATGCTTTGGTCCCATACTTCTGGTACGGTTTCGCAAGTCGAAAATGACATAACAAGCACCGTAGTATATGAAAAAATCGCCTTGTAATTGTACAAATCATAGCTAAAGCTCCAGCCATTACTAATACCGTCCTCTGTGTAATTCCCACGGCACCTTTGTGCGAGAGTAAAGTATTCTCCTGTCCGGCAAGTAAATGCCCTACTTTCTCTTACAGTGTAATTTCTTACCATCCCTTCATCTGGAGAAGAGTATTTTGTTATACGTCCCCGCGCTTTTCTTATGACAAAGTGGCGTTCCGTCAAATGTTATAAATTTTGGATACGATGTTGTACTCGACTTCTTGACCAAAAGTGTCCAAGGGACCAATTCAATCCTATGACTAGTTTCCGATATACAGGGTATTAAAGTTGAAAAGTCCTTGTTTTTCGTGACCACGTAATTTTATTATTAACAAATAAATATGTATTTTCAGTTGATAGTACCATTGATATGTTCTAGTTTATCGTAAACTTACACATAAATAGTTCAAAATGTCAACATATACAAGGTGGGACTCAATTATATAAGGACGAATTTTTGGAATTCTAGGAAATTCTTATATTGAATGAAAACAAGGTAAAAAATAAAAAGTTACTTCATATTTACAAATCACCCTGTATTATAAGAAAAGTACTAATATCTAGGTAACCAATATATTTTCAACATCAAAAACTAATTTTGAAATACGTGGTATAACTTATTTATTTTATATAGAAAAAAACTAATTTCAGGTTGCATTAAGAATCACCCTGTATGGAAACCTCTAGAATTAGTATATTTGATGCCAGAACATTAAAAATGAAGTAACTTTTTATTTATGACCTTGTTTTCATTCAATATAAGAATTTCCTAGAATTCCAAAAATTCGTCCTTATATAATTGAGTCCCACCCTTTATATGTTGACATTTTGAACTATTTATGTGTAAGTTAACGATAAACTAGAACATATCAATGGTACTATCAACTGAAAATACATATTTATTTGTTAATAATAAAATTACGTGGTCACGAAAAACAAGGACTTTTCAACTTTAATACCCTGTGTTAAAATTATTGATTGAAACGAAACTGAATTTGGCTGGATTTGCAGTACACACTTTATTATTTTAACAACAGTAGTATTTGTAGTTGTAGCAGTAGTAGTAGTATTAGTTGTAGTAGTAGTACTCAAATTCCTAAAATACAATAATATAACTAATTTTATGAAATTCCAATAAAATATTACTTACGGTTGCCTCTATCGTTTCAATATTTCCAATTATAAATTTTATCTGACAACCTGTCAAATCTTAGTTTGGACGTAGTATTTATACTTCTTCGATAGAGACAACTTAAAGTCTTACAATATAAATGAACGTATTATATTTAAAATAAAAAATAATACAAAACAATAAATTTGCATTTAACACAGTTAATTACGTACTATTCTTCACACCCTGTATATCGGAAACTAGTCATAGGATTGAATTGGTCCCATCAAGAAGTCGAGTGCAACATCATATTATACAAAATTTATAACATTTGACGGAACGCCACTTTGTCATAGGAAAAGCGCGGGGTCCTTTGATATGTTCTAGTCGTTATCTACGCAAAAAATTATACAAAATATGTCAGCAAGAAAATAATGGGTCAAAGCATGGAGCTGCTGAAAGAATACATAGTTGACAAAAGTTTCAAAAACATCCATTATTACAGTTATCGGTAAAACAACTGCTATTCATCGGAAAAAAGAGAGTACATAAGTCGCTAGTGCGTTGGGATCCTGCAATATTGAAAAATTTGTCTGAAACCAGTTCTTCTTCTGCTTACAGATGTCTTTGTCTCGCCGAAAAATTGTGAAACGGTGCAAACTAATTTTACTCACAACTATAAGTATGGCAATTACTTCTATATTATTAATTATTGAAAATAACGTTTGAGTACTACTGAAATTTCCGACTAACAGAACACCTTATCGCTATAAGCTTCTAATCCGAAAGTGGTAAACTAAGAGCAGCTGGACTATATTATTACCATCTTTCTACCTACGACAAATTGGCGTCCAAGTTATATATTGACAAATTTTACTTATTACAATCTGTGAAATTAATATCCTCAATAAAAATTAAAAAGAAAACCTAAAAATAAGCAAAATAAACTTACTTGAACGTAGCTACATAATTTTTATATCCGAAATATTGATAATGATCGTGATGAAGGCTATGATTACACGACGATTGTCCTCTCCTACTGAAAATGTCTCCGTAAAATTTCAATTCTAAATATTTAGCGAAAGAATAGGACCAGGTGTCGGCCGACATGGGAACAACCGGCGATACTTTTTGGCATTTAGTACACCACGTCCACATGACGATGTGATCTTCGGAAAATTCGTTTTCGAAATGATTCAAACAAATCGTAACGCATCCGATGTTGTGAACGAATCTTCGTACGTGATGTACCATGGGCGTATCGCAGGATTTCGAAGGGCAATTGTAAGTTGATCGAAAACAATATCTTTCCAAGAAACATCCTAGCGGGATGTCGTTACGGCCATAGAAGTCCATGTATACTATCCTTAAAGTAATATTAAGATTGTATTTAGTCGTAAAATGACAGCATACAAATTTAAAAGTACTTACCAGGGGTTTACGCAAAAAGCCGGAGCGTTATTCGACTCTACACTATAACTGCAAAATAGAACCGCCAGTTTTTGGTGATTGATTGGTTCGAGAACATCTTTGGTATTATTTTCGGTTGGTTTTTCGTGAATTCGTCGTTGTGTTTTAATGCAAATGTTGTCTTTCTTTTCGTACCTTCCTCCGCAAGCTCTAAAGTGTGCCAGAAGATTTTTAACTTGAGTATCTTCCCCGCCTTCGGTTAATTTTAATAGAAGGAATGGATGAACAGATTTTATCTAAAATTAAAGTATAGATAGCAAAACAAATAATCTAATCCTAAACCTTTTTACACCTTTTTTCCCCAACTCTAAAATATTTTGTCTATCCAACTTCCGAAGTGTTATGTTTTTTTAGAGCATTTTAAATGACAGTTCGAGATGATTTATCGGGGGAATCTAATCATTTATAAAATATATATGCACGCCATTGGGCAATAGAATTAAAAATGTCACTTTTCGTATTGACTTTGGAAAGAGTATTGAATGTATATGGACCAAAACATATAGACTACCACCATATTAAATCCATTAAAAACCAAGTATATGTTTAGTCCCTATACATAGTCAGATCAAAGAAACAAAATAATACAGGCTAGGCTGTACAGTTTACGGAGAAAATACAAAATTCGTGAATAAATATATTCAACAGAAATGAAAGCAATAAATACTGAAATATATAATAGACAGTAACAAGGAAAACTAAATTATTTTCTTTGAAAGCAAAAGTGTAGTAAACAGGATTGATAATTTATATAGATCCAAACAATTAACATAAATATGTGTATAGAAGTGGAAATCCTGCAGTATGATACAAAAACCCGAGACAAAAAGTTAGCAATTCCCTATTAAATGGCAGACACTTTAGCAGTTAGCTAAATCAGTTCTAACTTCTGGAATAAATTTTAATAATGAAGTTACATAAATGGAGGAGCACAATAGATCTTTTAGGTCTCAGTGAATGTCAGCCCAATATATTGTGTAGATATTGTATAGTTCCATGACATTTTATAATTGTATAGATCTATGAAATTTAATTTGTAAAAAAATACGTCATTTGTGATATAAAGAATTGTTTGAAAGATGGATTGATCAATTTGAAAGAAATTTTAAAAATAGCTATCAGGGGTGAAGATAAAAATTGGATGTGGGTAGTGCTAGTAATGATTATTATGTTGAAAGGTATTGAGAGATTGTTGAAAGGAGGAAAAGATAGTAAAATATAATAACCCATACAAATTTTGTAATATTGCTGTGGAAATTCAAACTGATTTAAAAATAATTTAATTGCGAGGAATATATAACATCACAAACGATGGATTTAATACGATATATGAAAAAAAAATAGAAGTGAGAGTTCGAAGGATTGGTTTTATACCTAACTACAGGGAAGTAATATTTCAAATATATATATTTTGTGAGGCATATTAAAACATTAACATCATAACCTTTGGAGAAAGATAAGAAATTTTGAAGATCTTAGAAAGTTTAGACCATTATAACAAGTCTATTTGGTCCAATAATCAATAATTATAATTCCGATTTTTAACTTTAAACTATACAAATTTCTAATTATATGAACATAGGGGCAAGGTGGTAGGGACTTGTGCAGTATTCCTAATCAAATTTTCTTAAAAATATGTGGTTTGGAGTCTTCTAAATCAACTAGGATTGCTGCACAATTGCTGGGTCACAATCCCTAGAAAATCACAATACCTGAGCAAATAAAATTCAGGGGATATACAATGTGTAAGATACCGTTCCAGTGGGATACCATTTCGGGACTACATTATTTGAAAAAAGAAAAGTAATTGGTTCAATTTGTTAGGCTGTAATTTTATAGTTTCTTGTACTTTTACTTACTAATCCCTTTTATATAATACTTGTAATATTTCAAATCCATTTTTGTACTGCCATTATATATATTTTTTTATATAGAAAGTTTTATTTATTACACAGCAACCAACATTACCATAATGGCCCAGGAGCCAGTGACAGATTTTCATGACCAATTCCCTCCCAATCGAAAATTCGTGAAATGCAGCAGGGATTTATACTATGAATACTCGCGACCGTCAGCTGCGACTCCGTGGGTGGGGCGGGCAGTGGCAGCCTCCCAAGCATGGAGAAAAAAAAAGTTTTTTCAGTCATTTCCTCTCATTTGAAAATTTGTCAGATTATAGTTTACCTAGCATTTTGAAAGAAAAACAAAGTCAGCTGACCATAACACGGTGGATTATACGTCAGCTGGCTGCTTGAACATGAAAAAAAATTTATATTTTCAATGATTTCCTCTCAACTGAAAATTTACCTGGTGATCGTTTATAAGCTACTATGAATGAAAATTAATGTCAGCTTGTACCTTGAAAGATGTAACACTACAGCATGCATCTATCACCTACTGAATCTTATCAGCTGACGACTTTTTCCTTGACTTACAGTTAGCTGATTTTTTTCATTATTTACTAGAATATTTTAACAATCCTCTTATAAATTTTCGTCCGGGAGGAAATATAACAACAAAGCCCTGACCTAATCTAACCTAAACCATTTCATACCTTTTTTAAGATATTTCAGGCAAAAGGCCGATTGTACTTAAACTGGCAGCTTGTAGAGCTTCTGGTGGAGTGCAGTTGAATTCGTTTTCGCTTTCTGAATCCATTTTAACAAAAAGTCAGCTCTAAATCACCTCAGGTAGGTAGGTGTATTGTCAAATTATGACATTTCATGGAGAGTCTGATTCAAACATTGCACTGCACGCCCCCTATTCCATTTCAATTTTGTAGAACTGGTGTTAATTGTTTTGTAGGTAATGAATTTACTTTGACGCTGATTGGCCATAGCCTTTGTGTAATGGCTCTTTTCACAACGGGGGGTGGCTTGTTTTGTGTAATGCATCCAGTTATCAACAAAAATGTTACATAAAAAGGGTCCATTTTTCAACAGTCATAGAAAAATATATACAGTTAAAACAAGGCATTAAAAAATGAAATTTGAAAATAATCAGGCACCTATTGCTAATATTCAGAATTACTGTGAAAGAATGGGTCTGGCTAATTGTTCTATATCAAAGCCATAAAACTAAGACAATAATGCTTTAATTTTTCAAGTATTCAGCTTAAACTTTTTCCATCATGACACACTATTTTTCCCTAGGATGTAATTTCCAAAATAAAAACTTACGTTTTTCTCAATTTCGATTTGATCGCATTTGGAATCTTCAGAACTATTCATCCTCCATTTATTTTTAACGTTATTTTCAAAATGAACGCTAAAATATAAATCCTCGGGAAAGCATTTTCTCAATTTACACTTCTTACCGGTTTCGGTTTCTAGATAAGGTACAGCAAACACTATATAAGGACTGATGCATAAAATCGTATCGTCCAATTGCTTTTTAAAATTATTCGAAAATGGCAATTCCGCCACGGCCAGAGTTTCACCGGAAGATTTATCGAATTCTGCGTTAGAATGTAGCGGATCGGTGAAATCGTCGACTAAAGTTTTCTTATTTTCGTTCGCTTGTTCATCTCGACTGAATCTTTTGATTGCCGGACGTTCCGTCTTTTTGTTAACTTCGGAATCGTTGGAAAAAACTGTTTTATGTTCGGTCATATCGGGACTGTTGTCCTCTAAAAATTCGTTGGGAATCGGGGGTATTGCGAATTCGTCCATCAAGAAAGATTTTTCTAATCGCCAACTATACATTGCAAATAGCATTAGCACGGATGCTTCTTTCAATTTCGTTAACTCCGATTCGGATCCGCCTCGCAATAATACCGTACTGCCTAGATGCGGTGCAGGTAATCCCTCGAAGAACATCAGGGTTTTAGTTTGACCTAAAAAAAAATCAAACGATATTTGATCAGGTTAATGACGTAGAATACAGCGAAAGGGAGAAAAATAAACTTTATTTATATTAATAGAAGTCAAAATAATAGCGTGAAACTATTAAAACGTTTTACAAATTAGAAAATTACTTTCCAAAGGATAGACTGTTCACTAGGAAACAACATCTACTTCTCGGCCTCTCGGACTATATGCCCCGCAGACAATGAACTACACTTCCAAGTTAAACGGGGTTGGTATACAGGGTGTCTCGGGACTAATGGGAAAAAGTCAGGAGCGTATAATCTACTACAACTTCTACTCTTATTTCAGTTTTTATTGCTATATATCCTTTTATTTGTGGCTTTAATATTTAATGGACTTCAATTTTATGTATATGTTTGAGTAAGTAACAATGGATTCTACACAATTGCTTACGCAGATGACATAGTTATCTTGCAGACCGGCAAATTTGTGAACACACTGTGCGATAGAGCGCAGGATGGGCTTAAATTAATTGAAAAATGGTGCAAGGAACACTCACTGTCGATCAATCCCAGAAAGACTGAGATGGTCCTTTTCACCAGGAAAAGAAGTTTATCGGGTTTGAAACCTCCTGAAATCTTCAAAAGCAAACTAAACTTTTCGGAAGAGGTGAAATACCTTGGTATTACACAACAGAGCAAAAAGAGCATATGTGGCTTATGAGCAGTGTCGGAGGACAGTGGGACGCACATGGGGTTTGTCACCCCGTGTGGTTACCTGGATCTACACTGCAATAATAAGAGCAATTGCATGGGGACTGAAGGTTCTACAAGCAACGGCCATCCAAAAATTATATCAAATACAGCGAATGGCTTGCTTAAACATCACAGGAGCCATGAGAACAACACCAACCGCAGCAATGGAACTAATTACTGGTCTGACCCCTCTGGACCTGTACGTCAAGGAGGTTGCGTTAATGGCCATGGTACGATTGCGCACGGTTGGTGTAAGCCCCGAAGTAGGAGTGGGCCAATTGAGGTTGAGCCTGTGGCAGGAAGCGCTCACTGCGCTACCTCTGCTGCAGGCAACCAATGATGCAATTGAACCCAGGTTTTTGTTTAACAAACCCTACAAAATTCAAATAAAACAGAACACAGAGCCAGGTGCTGCAAATGCAATACGCATATATACAGATGGTTCAAAAATGAAAGAAGGCTCAGGATGTGGAGTTTACTCAAGAGCACTAAGCCTAAAGATGAAGTGGGGAATGGGAAACAATACCAGCGTAGTTCAAACAGAACTGGCTGGTATCTCAATTGCCACAAAAGAACTAACCAGAAGAGGAATTTCTGGCAAAAACATAATAATCTGCACTGATATTAGACAAGCCCTATTAGCCTTAAACAGACAACGTGTTATATCGAGGCTAGTACTAGAGTGCCACCAAGATTTAGCTGACGCCTCGGCAGATAACAATATTATCCTGAGGTGGGTTAAAGGGCACGACAGGAGTAAAGGAAATCGCATTGCTGATTCTTTAGCCAGGGAAGCCGCTGGACTAAAAATTCTAGGACCCAGTGACACCTACGGCCTAACGACTTCGACAATTGCGGAACTAGCCAAACGCTACACCCATACTCAATCCCTCAAGAGATGGGATGGAATCAAAGGATGCAGTCTTGCCAGGATCACCCTGGGCGACCCTGGGAAGCTGGAGCCGAAGAAGTATTTGGCGATGACCAGGAGAAACCTACGTTTAACGGTAGGATTTCTGACTGGTCACTGTCAACTAGGGAAACACCTCCATACTATGGGGCTAGTGGACACGCCTCTATGTAGGATGTGTGGACAGGAAGATGAAACTGTCAGGCATGTCTTGTGCGAGTGTCCGGAGTTGTCGTCAATAAGAGAGTGTGTGTTCGGTTAGTCTTGGCCTACACCTGCCGATATAAAAGAGATGTCTCCTAGTGACCTGTCCACCTTCCTGAGAAGGACAGGATGGACAATGACCTAGGAAGACAACCCCTCGGGTGGATGTACAATGGGTCACATGTGGCCTAAGTGCTGTGAGCCTACACTCACCCTCCCTACTCTACAGATACAGAGAGTAAGTAACTGGATGGTTTATATATAAAGTACTCTTTGGAATTATGTGATTTTATTATAAACATTAACTACCATGATTTCAAAACATGTGCTCTTCGAGTCACGAACCAAACTAACCTTGTTTCACATTAAGTGTGTCTAACACACTACACGCTTACTTCTTATGTCTAAAATATATTTTCATTTAACCAACAACCAAGGGAAGATTGATTTTTCTGTTCCCCTGTACCTATGTAAAATACTACCTATTGTAAGTATATTTGTCAAACATTTCACTTAGTTGAAAGGAATATAACAAATACTTAAGTTGGCGTCTAAAATATTAACGAGATCCGTCTTCATTCGATGAGTGTTATAGAAACGCGTTCTAATTAAGCTGCTTATCACGCCCTAGGATATCTTAGCAGCCTTTCATTATAAATCCACGTCTTTATTTGGTTACACATTGACGTTCAACGTGTATTTTGACATCTACCCATTACACTTCAATATAAAGTCTTCAAAAACTTTTGTAACTATCTTGTAAGTACGTTTTAATGAACACTATGTAAAACAATCAAATTAAAAATGTACCTTTATTAATTTTATAGCTTCTCAGATAAAAACGTTTGCAAGTTCCTAATTTAGGTACACCAATATGAGCATCAACGGATGAAACGATGTCCGCTTGCGTACACCTGGACAACCTTTCCAATACACTTTGTTTAACGTTATGCACCAGGGTGATATTATGACGATGTAGCATATCTTGGACGAGTCTCGATATGTTTTTTTGTACTAACACTACGTTCGGTTTAAGGGAGCTTATTCTTGTCGCCACGTTTTTTAAATATTCGAATTCCTAAAATATAAAATTATTCTCATTCCCTGTACATTCATTATACATATAAAAAACTAACGAATATATAAAACGTATATAATAACCTGCATTAGCACTGGTTCAAGAGACATAAGTCGTCCTTCAGTTCTTTGATAGACGATCGAACATTCTAGTAGGAGAATTTTCGGATTTTCTATATCGGTCAACATATCTTTATGTGCCACATTTTTACTGCAAACGATTCCTCCGATTAGAGACGTATCGCTTCTCAGACCACCTGTTAGAATTTTAAATTGAACGTAGTGGCGGATGTCCAAATCTATTGCATCGTGATTTTTATCTAAAATATTTATTTCCTATAAATTCTATCGATAGTGAAAAGAATGGAGAAAAGAATGGAGAAAAGAAGGCAAAATTAAAATCTACTCAGAGAAAGCTGTTTATTTGTAAGGAAAAGAAATACCTGGTCGAATAATACCAATTAAATCTTGTAATAATGGAATAACGACATCTGACCATGAAAATGAAAGTCCTTTTGATAACAGCAGCTGCTTCAGTAAATTGTGTTCATGCTGTTCAAAGGTTTCACTTAAGATGGTATAGGCGAGTTTTTCCTCATTTTCCTCTCGTAAATTATTAGCGTTAAACCAACCTTAAAACAGATCATTTAATTACTTTACCCATTAATAAAACTAGATTTAATAAAATTTTACCTTTATTCTCCAAGGAGTAAATCTCCTTACCTGAATACTGTAATTATGATATGCTCATTGCCAGTTAATGACAACAATAATGACAGAAAGCCAACAAAAGTATGGCGGAGCCAAATATCGAGATGGTTTGTTTTAAAAAATATTGATAGTTTCAACCCTTACACTGTGAAATTCATACATATCAATGTTTAAAAATACTCATTATTTTTATTTCACAATATTTTATAAGTTTTACAAAAAACTTAGACCCGACCGGTTTTGATGTTTATACATCATTTTCAAGGGGTGGAATGAAAACATTGTTTATTATGTAACTAAGAAAATGGAAGGAATACTTTTAGGGTAGGATAGTAATAGGTATCATAATAAGTTATAACCAGGATGTTCATGAACACAATTCTAGATATAAGCAAAATTTTAGAGTTCATAGGGCCACGAAAAAATGTACACAAAATTATTTTATTTTAAAGGTGTACAGGCTTTTAATAATTTGCCTGAAGATATTAAATGCTCTACAAGCATAATAATATTTAAGAGAAAATTGAGTAATTACTTGCTGAGTAGTTGATGTTTTTTTGTGTTATGTTTTGTAAAATTGACTTTGTTTTATCATTTTAAATGTATTTTGAATATATACTTATGTATTTTTAATATTAAATGTGAATGTATTATCATGTAATTTTAAATGTAAAATTAGTTATTTTTTGACTAAATAAACGATTTATATATAGATAGTGAAATTAAATATAGTAAACAAGTATATTATTAGCTTAGTTAAAAGGTGTATATATGTACATATTTTCGCGATAAGCAGAATTTAGAAAAGATAGGTGGAAACACATTAAAACATATCAGTCAAACAGTCTAACAAAGGAGATTGTAGAGTATCTATTTGCTCATTTACAAGAGTATCTGAGGATCATTGGAATACCTTCTTATTTCTAAAGACTCTAAAAAGTTAAGTTTAGTATAATTCTGACAGTCATGTAGTAACTGTATTTGATTGTTCAAATTTGGTTTGTGGTTTTGTTCTAACAAATGTTTTGCGTAATTTGATCTGTCAGGGTGCTTGTTTCTGTAGGCTCCAAGATGCTCACTATACCACCCTGACAGATCAAATTACGCAAAACATTTGTTAGAACAAAACCACAAACCAAATTTGAACAATCAAATACAGTTACTACATGACTGTCAGAATTATACTAAACTTAACTTTTTAGAGTATTTAGTAATAAGAAGGTACTCCAATGATCCTCAGTATACTCTTGTAAATGAGAAAATAGATACTTTACAATCTCCTTTGTTAGACTGTTTGACTGATATATTTTAATGTGTTTCCACCTATCTTTTCTAAATTCTGCTCATCGCGAAAATATGTACATATATACACCTTTTAACTTAGCTAATAATACACTTGTTTACTATATTTAATTTCACTATCTATATGATACCTATTACCATCCTACCCTAAAAGTCTTCCTTCCATTTTCTTAGTTACATAATAAACAATGTTTTCATTCCACCCCTTGAAAATGATGTATAAACATCGAAACCGGTCGGGTCTAAGTTTTTTGTAAAACTTATGAAATATTGTGAAATAAAAATAATGAGTATTTTTAAACATTGATATTAAAAAATATTATTTTATAACTTAGTTTTCAAAATACCAATCATTTAAGTGTTATTTTTGAAGATAAAAGATTCGACCCTAAGAGTTTACCACCAATTGTAAAACTGGCAGTTAATGGATAACATTTTTATCAACATTTAAAGTTTAAAAAGTATCTCATGTGAATTTAGTGAGTTTTGAAGTTATACCATTTCTTCTGAAGTCAAAATAAGTGATGAAATAAAAAAATATTTATACCCGATTCTGGTGCGACGTCAATTTGTTCTGTCGGTCTGACAACCATGGTTTCTTTGTTTTCTTGATATTCCGATGACGTAATTGAAGTTTGCGTTTTATATTCGTCTGGTGGTCGGGATAAATATACCGTATTTGCTTCCAAATTAAGATCTAGCATATAAGAAGATGATGAAGCCATATTGCCTTGACGAAGATCGATCACAGGAGATTGTTCATTATCTGAATCTAATAAAAGATCAAAAATGTATAAAAAATTCTCAGTTTTATAAATAAACTGTATTTAATACACCTTTTAGGAATATCTGTACCAACTGTGTGGATAGTTTTTGAAATACAGGATGTTAAAGGTGTTATACAGTTTATCAAGCAACTAACCTGTTGTACAAGGTTCATGAGGAATTTGTTGAACCCAGTGTGGTTCATCGGTGTAGGGTATGTCGAAATTTGAACCTAACACTGGTAATTCTGGATAGGAAAGCAACTTTTTATAATAAAACACGTAACCATCTATAAATATTGTGGGATCTGATACACACTCGATATATCCACCTTCCAAAAGTGCTTGACATATAGCTGATGCCTGAATTCTGAAAAGGTAATTTAAAAATAAACTTAACAGTGTTGCATGTATACAAAAATTAATAGTATTAAATATATTCACCT